>CM018084.1:25549082-26775082 GCA_008658365.1 Alca torda
CCCTGACTGGAGGCCTATTAACCTAAGAGAATTCATCTGCTTAATTACTTCTTCAACTCATGATGTTTGCAGCCTCTCAGTTTGAATAACTTAGCCAAAAAGCACTTTTAGGACAGATCCAAGTGCTTAATACACATTTTATTTTGCACTGGTACTTGCAGAAAGGACAACCAAAAATGTTTTCAAGGTCAGCTAAGAGTTTTCCATTAGTTGAAATCCAAGATTTTTTCTGTTTGTCAAACTCTTCAAGGATTTGTTTCCAAAAAGGTGCCGTTTAAATGCTGAAATATCCAGATGAAGTTTATACTCATCTTCTAGTGATCCACTAGAAAACTACTTGCCAGTGCACGCTCTCATCCCTGTTGTCATTATAGCTACTTGCAATGAATTTGGTAAGGCATTTGGGAAATATTTACTAATACTTGTCTCTGCCAACATCTTCCAAAGTCAGACATGTCTGATGCTGTCAAAGATAACGTACAAAATGCTCTAATGATGCTTACAATCCCACTATTCGTTTTAAACCTATCTACAAAAATAAAACAAAAAAATTTATTTTTTTTTTTACAGGATTCAAGAGGGTATTATCCAACCTCAGTCTTTAAAGTGAACTATCATTTTCCTAAATAAGGAATAAGCCATCTTTTTGTCAAGGCTACTTTGCTGTTAATCTTAGAAAGCTGAGTTAGCAAACTTCAAGTATGATGGAAATTGCTGACTATGGCCATCTTTTCTCTAAGCTTGGCAGGACCAATATCCAAAGTTGCTTTACGTTAAATGATTACAACAAAATTATAGTACCCTGGGGAGATGAGGCAGAAAGATTCTTAAAATCTTCAGCTTCCAAATCCTTTTGCATACAAAAGTCACAATGCAAATCACAACCCACTGAATAACAAATGATTTCAGGGCTTGGGTCAAGGTAGTCCAAGTTTTTTCCCACTGTTTCCAAGTAAGATTTTTCTTATAGCATGTATAGTGACAGAGTTGTATACTGAAGTCATTCTGAGCTAAAATTTATCTGGCTTGACCAGAAATCAAAGCAAGAAGAAAAAGAACACAAAAGTTTCTGGCCAAGGAACAGGTAAAGTGCTGAAGTTAAACATTTTGGGATGCTAACAGATTTGTATAGAAACATTAGTAGGTAATACACAAGAATTAAAAATGCAATATATTTTATGGATTCAGCACAGCTCTCTGATAATATGCAGAACACTGTAAAAGCCGGCTGGCATGATGATTTTATGTTTGTAAGATTCTAGCTTAATTAAATGCCTTTTAAAAGAATACATAAAATATATAAGGAATATTTCACGTCTTTTGTGCTTAAACCCGAAGTGATCATGTATCACTCACTCCTCCTCCCCAAAAAAGCCAACTTCTTTAATAGTGGGCAAACCAAGCAGAGGTGGCGTTTTGGCTAGCTGTTTTTCTCCTCTCCTGCTACTAAAAATAGGTATGTACAAACAACTTTTCAAACTTTGTTACAAGAGAGGGTACTTACCAGGTTGTGAATCACATTTGTTAAAGTCCAGGCGACAGGGACACTAAAGAAAGGAATGCTGAGCAAGACAATGTGCAGCATGCCAACTCCGAGTGCATACGTCAGCCACATTCCACGACTGTTCATCACCCGTGTGTTTGGATTTACCTCGCTGTGGGCAACTCCTACGTTCATTTTTACTCTACAAAACACAACTGTTTGAAGATTGAGACTACTATTATAGAAAGGCACCTAACATACACCATTTTCAAATTTGGGAAAAGGCTGTTTTAAAAGTCTGGAAGGAACATGTAAGTGCATAAGCCAGGATGTACCTCAAGATCTTTAAAGTATGGTTTATAGAGAAGTCAGTACAAAGGGGCTGTTAGGAACTGTTTGCTTAAAAAATGCCCAAACAAATAAAACCCACAAGCCTGCTACAGAAGGGACATTTTTTAAAAAAATAGTAATCTGTGCTGTTAGAAGCTAAAGTTGCAAACCTGTAAGAAACCAAGCTTTTGTCCTCTAAATTCCTTTCTCCATCCACGACAATATCCTCAGGTCTTTCTCTACTTCCCATATCAGACAATTTTCCCTGTTTCTCGTTCATGTAATGGCTAACGAAGAATTCTACATACAGCAATTACCCAGCCACCTACTGCTAGAAAGAACAAATAAGGACTAATTTATGCCTGCCTCTCTTGCAGCAGAGCCCAGATTTCAGATTTTCCTCCTCTCCCCACCTGTTAGTCTTCAGACAGACATTTCTGTCTTTCAAGTCTGGCTGAAATTAGCCACTGGGTTCAAAAGTTTTCAAATTGACAGACATACGCAGAAATAAACAGAACAGTTTCATAATGCTGATTTCTGCAGGAGATTGACAGAACTTACTTGAAGTGACTCACTTGGCCTGTTGTACTAAAATTCATAATGATAATTAAAAAAACCTCACTGCATGCTGCATATTCACATGATCTGTAAAACTATTTATATTCATTTATGAGTCCGGGATGGAGTTCTTTTTACTTCCTTCTAAGTCAGTTAACAATGGTGTTGTTTAACCAGAATAAATAGTTTGCTTTTGGTAGGAAGTCTGTCTGCGATACTTGCCGAGTGCTGTAAAGCACTGTAACACTTAAGTATGTTGTAATATTAAGTAAGAGTAGGCTGCAGAATAAAAATAGATGCGATGAACCTGAAACCGAACCGGGGGCAACGCTGATTTTAATCAATACTCGCCGTGAAGCATTTCAAAAGGTGCATGAGGAGGGAGCACCCGAGATGCGCGAAGCCATGTCCACCATCCCTCCCTCCCTCCCTGCCGCCGCGGGAGGCGGCACCGCAGCTGAGCGAGTACCCAGACCTACATCTCGGCACAGCCTACCACCTCCTCCTGCCCCTTCCTCACGTTTCTCACTTAATCCGATGGACGCCTTCTCTCCGTTCCCCTGCGCTGCCTCCCTCCCGGCCGGCAGACCGGCCGCACCGAAGCAGCGGGACGCTGCGCCCGCCAAGACCCGCCGCAGGTCGCCCCTGCAGCGGCCGTGGCCTCCCCGGGGAACCACCTCCCCTCCCGGCCGCCCACCCTGCGGGCAGACCCCCTCCCGCCGCCGCTCGCCTCAGGGCCCGGCCCGGCAGCCGCCGCCGCGCGCCCCGGGGCCTGCTGGCAAGCACCGGCAGCCGGCCGATAGCGGCGCCCCAGCCCGCTCGTCCACCCTCCGCCTCCCTAGCGCCGCCCCACCTTTCCGCCGGCCCGAGCGCCGCCGGCCGCGCTGTGGCCACAGCCGCCGAGGAGCAGGAGGGGAGGCGCGGGCCGCCTGCCGCAGGTAGATCCCCGCTGGCCGCCCCGTGGGCAGGGCTGGCGCCCAGGGGAGGGGCCGGGCCACCCGCACCGCCCACAGCAGCGGCAGCGGCAGCAGCGGGAGCGGGGCGCGGCGGACGCGCAGGTAGCGCAGCCCCGGGGCCTTGCTGGGGGCGGGTGCCCGGGAAGGGGGGCGGAGGGCAGTTGCCTGCCCGCCGCGGGGAACGCTACCGCCGCCGCTGCTGTCTGCCCCGAGGCCCCGGCCGGGGCGGGGACGCTGCTTCCCCCGGGCAGCTGGCGGTACTGCGGCGGGAACCGCTGCCTCGCCGGGGCTGCGCGGGACGGGCCTGGGCCTGGGCCTGGGCCTGCTGGGCCTGGTGCGGCGCGGCGGCCCCTGAAGCGGTGCCGGGGAGCCAGGCGTGCTGGCCGGGCGGGACCCGCGTCCCTTGCGATGGTGGCTGCCCTCCCTTCTCTCTCCTCCCCTATTTTCCCCTCCCCTCCCCTCCCCTCCCCTGCACTGTTTCGGCGCGGCGCTCCTCGTGTTTTCCCTGACGAAAAGCAGAAGCGGGAACTGGGGGCCGTTCGTGTGGTTTTAGGTGAACTGAAGGGTAACTGTCCGCAGGTTTTATCTGCAGCTTTTCTCCCTCTTTTTTCCTCGTAAAGAGTTCCCTGAGTTGGTGTTGTGGTGGACTCCTGAGAACGGTGGCTGTTGGAGTGGGCTGTGGGTGCTGCTCCAGAAATCCGTGGGGCTGCAACTATGAAGCTTTAGGAGTTTTTGTTCGCACTTTACCTGATGGCATGCGGTGTTACAGCTGTTTAGACCCCCCCCTTGCTGGGGTGGCTGCCCGCGTTCGGAGGGGTGAAAGGACAGCATCAGTGATGGTGCTCTCAGAAGATCCTTCCCACTGAGCACGGATTAGAATACATCCAGTTAGCAAAGAGCTGCAGTACTAATATGGCTTGAGCTGAAATACGTATCTCTTAGCTAAAAATAGTCGGGGGCTGGAAGTGCATCCATAGGTAGCAGGTACTAGAGATCGCTCCCTCCCAGCAGGAGCCCCCTGCTGAGATGTGGCCAGCGTGGCTGTACGGCCACCTGTGTCCTCCCTCTGCCATCCATGGAGCAGCCAGCAGCCCTGTGCGGGGTGGCTTGGGCCCAGGGGAGGGGAGGGCACAGCACCTGCACCAGTCACACCTCATAGAAAATTTGTCTTTGGGATCTGCAATGTTTTTGTTTTAAGACCCTCCCTTGTCTCAGTCAGTGTCTGATCTGGCACTTGTCATTAGTTAATCATGCGGCACTTGACACAGGAGGTCTGTATAACACATGAATGTGTGAGGAAATAGAATCACAGAATGGTGAAACCTGCCTCTCTGAATGCGTGTACGTGATTAATATTAGTCTGTCTTGAAAAACACGTGTCTTCATGCTCCTTTTCCAGTTTGTTTGGTGGAAAACTGATTTGTCAGATCTTTTTACCACATCTGAAAGGCAAACTCCCATTGGAATGTAAATAACAAGTATAAAGGGAAAACCTCTCTGTAGCTGTTCTTAGGAAAGTTTTAATTCTGCTTCCTCTTCAAAAACACTGTACCTTTTTTTTTCCCACATAAGCATGTGTTTTCTTTGTCTTTTATGTTTAAAGAGTGGACATCAAGGCAGAGGAGTGTCCTGTAATTGTTGTATCAGCTGCGTATACCCTGCAGGATAGTGGTGCTCTGGGGTGTTGGCTGCAGCCCCTCGCTGTGTCCTGACAGTGACAGGAGGAAATCTGGGTTTGTTCCATTCCTCCACGTGTGCTCATATCCTTGGGATGGGTGCTGAGCCTGCGGTCTGTGTTCTCCAGTAGATAGCTTGGACTGAATCGATGGGGGAGCCAGGACTGCCAGGATTGTTTGCCTTTCAATGTAAATATCATTATGTAACGTAACCCAGTGAAGCGTGCTGCTGTGGAGAGAAGAAACCCAAGTCTGAACCATTCTTGAGGTGCAAAGAGCTGTCTAGCAATGCTCTTTCTCCCCCCTTTCTCATACGTGTGGAAAACTGCAGTTGAGTTCTTTGTCGGATCAACAAAGATGTTTTCCCCAAGCTTGGTTAATTGTGTCTACTTGGGTGCTTAAACAGAAATGCATGCAAAAATTTGCAGATCCACTTAGAATTTCTTCATGGTAGAGACACCATGGTAGAGTGTCTCTGTAATGCAGCAGAAATTTTATAACCCTTTGTAAGTGTTTTCAGTGATTAAAAAAAAAATCCATTGGCTTTTAATGGTGTCTCCATTTTTAAGTGGAAGAGACGTAGAAATAAACTGACCTGCCTGAGGGCAGACAATAAATCAGATCAGAAAGGCAAGATTATAATTCTGAAGTTGTTTTGGTTTGTTTTGTTTTTCATTATTGCCTGTAGATCACATCGCCATTATATAGGACTTTTGCCTCAGCACCACTATGCTTCCTCCCCACTTCTTTACCAACTCCAAAGCAGTTACCTTCAGGTCATATTTCTTCCATGAATTTTTAGGTACCGGGAATCATAACACACAACCCAGAAGTGCTAAGTGCAGAAATCGTAAATGTAGCAGTGTGGGGGGGGAATGATGTAAGGCGTTTGTAAAAACAAACAAACAAAACCAAAAAAACCCCAAAGATTCAAAAGTTCTATTTATTTTTTTTTTTTTTTGCATCAGTGCTGGAATTAGACCTGCTGCTGGGTAAATAGCCTACCTGAAGATGTTTCTGACTAGCACTCTGGATTACCATGTGGTCTGTCTACTCTTGTAATTGCAAGATGACAAGCACATGTTATAGTAATTTAGAGGATATTACTATGCACATGTGATATAATATACTCCTTTGCTCAGTGTATCTCAGGATTCTTAAGGTTTTTCGTTAGAAGTTTAATCTACTTAAAATAATGTTTTCTAGTCTAGACCTGTGTTCTGTTTCTTCCACAGGTCAAACTCCTATTGACTGCAGAGGAAGCTGGGTCTTACTGTATCTTGAAAATTTTATTCTTTATCTGTAATGTTATCGTTCGCCTACGTTTAAAAGTTACTGTGAAACAATTACTTAGAAATGTGTTTTTGTAATGTGCCTTTCACGTTCTTTTTCTATTTCTATGCAGCTTCTTTGAATCTTACTCCACTATGAAACAGCTGCCAGCAGAAACTATTCGTCTCCTTTCAAGTTCTCAGGTGATTACATCAGTTGTCAGCGTGGTGAAGGAGCTTATAGAAAATTCCTTGGATGCCAGTGCAACAAATATTGATATTAAACTGGTAAGTCCTAGTTCTTTCTTTTACTCTTAGAAAGAATTGGATGTAAAATAAGATGCAAGAAAAGTTGTTTCACTGCAGATGTTTTTTTGGGTTTTTTAGGTTATGGTTTTGGGAATGGAAGGATATTAACAGTGTTTATGCATGTATATTTTAACCTCAAATAAAAATGGTCCAAAATCAGGTTCCAGTAATGTTTTTGAGGCCCCACTGAAACAGTAAGTCATATTTGTGCTCCTGAGTGTATCTTGAGGGAAAAACTGTCAGCTTCTTTAATACTTCTTTTTCTACTTTATTTTTTCTGGCTAATAACTTGTTTTAAAAGATGTTGAACTTCCCATTTCAGTGCTAGACTGGCATGTTTAAGTCCTATTGCAAAATACTGTCAGGAAGGTGAAAATGGAAACAATGGAAGAGGTCATTGATGTCCATGTTAGATGTTTTGGTAATACAAATTATCGCATGGTCCCTAATCAGCATGACGAGTTCTGGCTACTTCTAAAATTTTATTTTTATAAGGTGTTAAAAGAAGTTGGCATATTACTCAAGGATAGTTTCTGAAAAAATAAGATATTGTTCATAATGAGAAATTTGTGCTTTTTCCCCCCTAATGGTGTATAGTGGCTAACTGATCAGCTCCTCTTGCTTTCATGAGTGTTTCTGATTTTGCAGTATTTTGTCAACAGCTGCATAGCACCAGTATCTCTTAGTAGGAGTTACAGTCTGTATAAATGGATTTGTCCAGAATTGCATCCACTTTCCTTTCCTGCAAATAACAGTGAATGTATAAGCTATTCTTGAATTAAGTGTTAGACAAATGGTCTTAGTTTGGAGGGCGATTCAATTTCTGCTTGTTTCTTTGTCCATGTCACTGCTGGCTTTTCTGAATGAGTCTCAAGTGTTTTCCATCTGAGTATGGTTTCCTGCAGATGCCAAGGAACGTGCTTATTTGTTATTTGCCTTAAATGAGCCAAAGATACTCTGTCTTCATTATGGTCTGTGATGACCTCTGTCGTCTCAATATTTAGACTGTGTAGTATCTGGCTTCATGAGTAACTCCAAAGTGAGCAGTGTGTGCACAGTTCAGGGGGTAGGGGTGTCAGAATCGGATCCTGTGAGTGGATCAATAACTGCAAGAAGTCAACAGAAGGTTTTGGAGCCTTCAAAAATTGTTAGAACAAACCTTGTCTGTTTTACTGGAATGCTGATATAGAGCCATGCAGGTAGCCGGGGGAGAAAGCCCTCTAATCAGTGTGGGTTTCACAGTGCAAAAGCCAGCTGTTTCCGTAGTGAGAGGTCCCAAATCAATTTAAATGAGCATTTTCAAACATTTCCAGCATGTGAGTCATCAGCACTACTGCTACATTTTTTGTCAGTTCAGCTCAAATTGCTGTATTTCTAAAACAAACCAACCAACCTGGCTTTACACAGGTTGCCCGTGAGTAAATGAGATTTGCTGATTGTTATTCTGTGAATACTAGGGGAGAAGAGAAAATTTGCACTTTGCACAGCTGTACGTAATACTGTAAAGCATGCATTCTTTTTCTGAGATTTTTTTTTTTGTGATAGGAATGTTTTTATATCACAATGCTGTTTTTATTGCACGACGCTTAAATAAGGTTGACCACATAACAGACCTCAACGACCACATTAACTTTGGATTGGTTCAAAAGCATAATAAAGAATGGAAACTTTGAAATTTCATTTTACAGCTTGATGGGGTTTTGCTGAAACTTGGAGCATTTTCATTGTTTTAACCTTTTCCCTATGGATTAGGAAGGCTAGCTGATTTCGTTCAGACTTGTTACCCAATTTGCCTGAGCAAAGACCAGAATGGCTTTTTTGGAGATAGACAGACAGGAGTTAACCTGCAGGTGGAATGGTTCTCACGTAGAAACTGTGGCAGTGGTCAGTTGTAGTGGGAAGCTTTGGCTGGTGTTTTATTCTCGTTAACTTCGTGGTTGACCAGACTCCAGTAAGTGATGTTACTGAACATCTTTGCACTGTGTATCAACTAGTTTTTACACAACACTGGGAAGAACATCAGCTTATATTGTAGTTTTAGATAATGTGATATTACTTCAATTACAATTAAAAGCCAGTCATTTGTTTAGAAACTGAACCATGGCTTTTCTATAAGGTGTTGAGTAGTATCTATTAATTCATTTGTTGCTTTTAGAAATTCGGACATGGTGGAGCTTGCCTTAGTGTTAGCAGCGGGATCAACTGCCTCTGTAACATGGCTGTGCATTAAGCCTGTGTAGAATGATGGCTTTCTTCTTGACATGATGTCCTGGCTTCAGGTTAAAGTATGCTAAAAACCGTAGATGCAGCAATGTAATTGCTTGTGTATGGATAAAGAGATTCTATGGGCATCAGTCTGTCAGTTTCCCTACTGACCTCTAACAACAGGAATTTATGAGAATAATCTTCACAGGCTGACTGGGACTTGTATATTTTAATTAGTAGACAAGACGAGCAACAGCCTGTGTTGGTAGTTGGAGCTGAGTTGGGATTCAGGAAGGACAAATCTTAGCTACAGGTTTGCTACTATTATACGAAATGGCTGTTATAAAAGGCAGGCACTCATTTCTGCACCTTTTTTCCCAATGCATGAAGTGAGAGCTTTAATCTTTAGAACTTTCTCAGAGGAAGTTTATCTCGGGGTGATGTTGCAGTGTATACCTCATCCATCTTATCACCTGAAAAAGCAAAGTACTACATCCATCTGCATGGCATTGCTAGGCATTTTGGCCTCTCGTGATCCATTCATCTTGCTAATGCAAAAGAAAAGTAACCCAGCAAGAAGAGTGGATTACTTGTGCTGGTTTAATAAGCTGAATTGACCTTAGAGTTCCCATGAGTAACAGAGCTGTAGCTGAAACGAAGATGGGGCCGTGGAGTTGTGAGTAAAAGAGGAGAGAGTTGAACCATATGGTTTGGCATGAGTGATCTGGCAGAGCAACTTAAACATCTCATGGGATCATGAGCTCAGTAGTATTTAGGTTATGTAGCACAGTGGAAGCGGTTCCAGAATACAATGTTTGAGCACTGTAATATTTTACGTAAAATGTATGCAGGTAAAAATGAGTAATATTAGAAAAGAAATAGAGAATCATTCATGTAACATTTTGATTCAAATTGAAGAAGGTAAATCTCACTTTTCCTACGCAGTTAAGTGGTCTGGAAGTAAAAATTAGAACAGAAAACAGGGGTTAATTGTAAAATGCTCAAACCCTTCATTAGTGAATACAGCAGTGGGGTAGAAAGGTTTCCTGTTTATACCTCCTTATGTGTTTTTATGTTCAGTTGAGGTGTATTGCTTAGATTCTGTTTTGCTTCCCAGTAGGAAGTTGACTCAAATATTAGCAAAAGCATTGTTTTTCAGCTGAAGATAGCTTTAGCACCATTCATTAATAGGGAAAGTGAAATGTACTCCCATTTCTATTGTGTATCAGTTAATTAAATATATATGGTTCTATGCCTACCTCAGAGGCTTTTGATGTTTCCTAATGCAGATTATGTGTGAATACAGATAATATCTTTAGATATCTTCCTCATGTTTTTAATTACATTATTTTTTTACTTTGAGAAATAACCCTGAAAGTACGCTGTATTTTTTCATAACTGTCTCCAGTATATGCCCAGATTGGACAACAAAGTTAGTTCTGTTTAATCAGTTGGTTTTCTGTGAACAATCATCATGTGGTCTGTGCAGCATCAGTGGTGGTAACCACTCATTCAAGAAATTCTTTCTAAGTAAAACCACTTTTGAGATCTCCTAGATGTATTACACACTACAGCACATTTTCTGTATGTTACATCATAATCTTTTCCAAGAGTTGAGCATGCTTCTGTAAAAGAAGTTTAGTTAGTGATCCTGCAGCTTTAATTACTTTTTCCTCTTGGCTTGAGATTCTTATTGGGTGCGATTTACGTGTCCAGGTTATAACGTAGCTGTAGATGGAAGCATTTGTTTGCTGCACCTGTTTGAGATGCTACAGAACCTGAATCCCATATTTCATTTAGCTGTCCTAATTATCTGGGTTTTCAGAGTTTTACTCTATTTATGCTGGTGTTTATTGAAATGACATAATTAAATCAGAGTTCAGTAAAATATGTATTGCATATATGTGAAGGTAAATCACAAAGATTGAACTTCACTTCCTAGAAAGCCGTTTTTAAAAGAGCCTTTAAGAACCTTTACTTCTCTCTGTAAAGCATTGTACCTCTTTACAAGCTTTCTTATTTCTCTCTTCTCCCCATTTGTGCCCTGCCCCCATTAGAACTGTGATTTCTGCATATTGAGAGACAATACAGAGACTTGAAAACCTCTGCACAATTGAAATCACAAAGAGAGTGAAATTGAAAACAATTCTGAGTGAGTGCTCCCTGACTTCAATGGATGTAGGGCTGCATTTGTGGTGATTTGAAAAAATTAACAAACAGATAAGAGAGGTGAAAAGTCTTTAGCTTTCCAGCTATGGATCTTTTTCTAAGCTTAGGTTTTTCAAGTTTCATCATAGTTAAAAAAAAAAATAAATACTTAATTCCTGTTTCAATTTACTGTATTTATATTTATGTGCTATTACCAAACCATGGGGTATGAATTACATTGTTTAATTAGAGAAACCATCACTACTGTCCTAACAAGTTGTATTTTTCTTTTCAGTTCTGTTCTGTCCTGTCCTTTTCTGTTCTTTTTTTTTTTTTTTTAAAAAAACATGCATTTAATGGTTGCAGTTTCTCCAAATAAGCAAAACTCTCACTTCTATCTAGACAGTTAGCAGCTGTAACCTTAGCTGCTTCAATCTCAATTCATTCGGCTGTTTTAGTGCTCCTTTATGTTTTCTTCTTTTTTAGGAGAATTATGGGTTTAACAAAATAGAAGTAAGAGACAATGGCAATGGAATCAAGGTTGCTGATGTGCCAGTTATGGCAATTAAACACTACACCTCAAAAATAAGCTCTTCTGAGGACCTTGAAAGGTTGACAACATACGGTTTCCGTGGGGAGGCTTTGGGATCAATTTGCTGCATATCAGAGGTGAGGAGTTGCTATGAATGTGTCTAGTCTTTTGTGTTGTGTTATTTTTTTGTGTGTGTTGTGAAAGTTTTATTAAAATATCAGTGCAAAGGCTTTAAATTGTTCCAGCAGGCTGCCAGGGTTATGTTTTCTGAACAGTTTTGCTTGTATATGCTACCTTTCCCCCCCTCCCCAGAAGGTACGTCACCTGGTTAGGAAGCAGTATGGATTTCTTGTTAGTGTCAGTCCTCCCTTTCTGTCATACCGGTCACAGCAGTGCTCTATTTATTTTCCTCCGTCAGAACAGGTCAGAGACAGACTGTTCGTTGTTTCCTTTTCTTTTGTATCAGGGTATAGATAAATGATTCCTTATACATACATGTATAGATACATGATTCCTTAGAACACTGGCTTATCCTCTTTAGTGTTACCATCAAATATAATGTCAAAGAGTATGGCTGAGTTTTCTACTTCAATTAGGGTAAATCAAAATGAGGAACAGAAGATGTTGACCAGGAGAAATCATTTCAGGGAGCTGCTAGCCCACATAGCTACTGTTCCAGTAACAATTTCTGCCTTGATGTTATCTAGGTGATTGGCAGTCATGGGGCCTTGTTGGGCTCCATATTGCTCCTTGACATGTATATGACTGCAGTTGCACAAACTTCATTGTCCATATGAGTAAACAGGAACCTGTTTCCTGGCCTATCTGAGTCTGATCCATATGTTTGTGTTAAGATGACTGACAGTGTACTTAACATTTAGGATTTAACTTGTTGACTGAAAGTAAGTAAGTTGATTCAAAACCATCTGAAAAGCGTTCAGGCTGTTAAGGGCACAGCATCTACCAGTTCCATTGTGCTCTGCCTTCCTGTATTCATGCTGCGCCAAGTTCAAGTTTTGAATTCTTCTTTCTAAGTCAGCCAATGATTAGATCGTGCAAGAAGACACTGATAGCTGTGTCTGATAGGAACCATCAACTTTCGAAGTCAGGAGAGACGTTAGAGCTTGACTCCTTGCTACCTTGGGCTACATTCACACTGCACGAAGCAGGAGTGGTTTGTGTATTTGGATGGAGATTTCCAAAGATGCTTTCAAAAGTCTTGGTGTTTTGACAGATGATGACAGACCTCAGTCATTGGTTCCTTCTAATGAATTGTCAGAGCAGGATGCCATCTGTTCTGAGCTTTTAATCAGCTCTATGGTACGTTTCATAAGAGATGGGAGGTGGCCTGAATGTATTAAGTACTTTAATAGGTATTACTTTAATCCTTGGATCGGTAATTATGTTAATTAAACACTCCTGGCATTAATTGCATTCTGCCTACCCAAACTGCCCCCTGAAGTTTCAGTTAAGAGGTACTTTACTATTGGCCCTTAAGTAGGTCTGTACATTTCCAGTTAATCAATCACTGTTTTTTCTCTCCAGAGGCATGGCTGAACTCTTGAGTGATTCATAGGAGACACTAACATAAACCAAAATATCCCGAAGCTCTGTACGTGTGATAACCTTTATGTCTTTCAGGTGGTTAAAGTGCAGTGGTTCTATTGTTCAAAACGTTGCTACCTGAACTCAGGGAACTGTAGGTTTTTTTGACTTCTGGTTTACGGCTGGTCTTGCTAAAGCTGATCTGTGTTAATAGCTTACAAAACATGCTGCTACTCATTGCTAGATATGTTTGGGCGTGGAAAGATAATATACTGTTTGTTTGACGGTAGTTGTTATGTTTGTGGAATCTCACATGAATTTAAGAAGTTGGCATAGTATGTCTTCTCTCACGGAGGATGAAAATGCAAAACTATCAATTGATTTTGTTGTTTATTTAATCTGTGTTAGAATAGAAGGTATAGGAGTATGTGTTGTAGGAGCAGCGATTGCTATGCTTTGTGTATTAGTGTGATAAAAATGTGTGGCTTTTAGTGAAATGGAGGGAAAAATGAGAAACAATGCAGAATGTTTCTGTGACTGTAAGAAACACCTGTAGAAGAAAAAATTCTATAAATTAATTAAATGTAATTGTAGTGACTAAAATAATGCAATGGTAAGAGTGGTAGCAAAGCTTTAAGCTCATTCTGAACTTTGTGGATCCTTAATTAACATACTTTTTTTTTTTAAATTGCTCTTTTCAGGTTTTGATCACAACAAAGACAGCTGCCGATGATTTCAGCACTCAGTATGCTTTGGATAGCAATGGGCGTGTAACTTCTAAAAAGCCTTCCCATCTTGGGCAAGGTAGGATATCATTGTTCTGGTGTTGTGCTGTGACAGAAGTATTTTATGTTTCTCTGATGCTTTATTTGATGTTGAAATACCTGTTCTGTACTTGAAGGCTGAGTATGAAATCTTTGCAGCTATAAACATTTCTTGCTTTATGTCTGTCAACTGAGAATGTGTTGTAAGAAATAATATGTCTTGGAAGTTGCTTTGGATAGTAATTATAAAGTAGTTTCTCCTTCTCTGAGTCACTTCTTCAAGCTGACAGCAGAAATAAAAGCTATAAAAATTCAATGCCCCAGGTCCAGGCAGACTTGCTGTATTAGTATATGAAAGATTTGTTCAGGACCGAAACAACGTTTCTGTACGTAGCAAAATCCTTGCTTAAAGGAGGAAGAGTTGCCCTGCTGCTGTACGAAGGTGTTGCTGGAAGCAGCGTGGCTATAGGACCAGGCAAAATCACAGTTCTTTCTAACTTGCAGGAAGGGTGTGTCCCTAGTAATCCTTCTGTGTGTTTGTGTGAAAGATTAAAGGTGGCCCTCACCTCAGAGGGGGAAGCCTTGATAGTTCAGTCATGGTGTAGGTTTGGGGCAGCATCTGCCCTACTTCATGCGCTGCTTGGTGAGGACCATTAAGACCACGCTGTGTCCTCACATTCCCACTCCAGCCAGGGTGTGTTCCCAGAAGAGGTGTGCTCCTTTCTTGTGACGAGGATGTGCTCCTGAGGAACCAGGTGCAGCTTTTCCATAAAGCTCAACTTTTCCCAGCTGAGCCGCAGCAGCTGCTTGTCAATATTGTGGCCACAATTTGTCCTCCAGCTGGCTGCAGTGCTCGTACACCAACAGGGAGCTGACTGCCAACCCAGCTCCCTTCCTCCTCAGCACTGACTGGCTGCAGGCAGCCATTAAGCCAGATGCTGCCGAGGGCTAGTCAAAGGGCAAATACTGAAGAAAGAGCTGAAGCTGAGAACTCTAATTTTAACCAGGGACTCTTTTTAAAAAGATCTAGACTGTAGTATTTTCCACAGCCAGAAAGCCTGTGGGTTGTGTTGCCTTGTCTTTTGTCAAAGTTGTTGTATGATTGACTGAATTCTGTGACACATATTTAATACTTCGCAGTATCCTTACAGGCTAGGAATTTGTATGAATGAGTTGGTAGATGAATATTCCTCCTCTTACTATGTCCTGTGCCTTGAACAGAGGCATCTGGTTCTTCAGGTACTACCCTAAAGCAAATGCTTGTGAAGAGCCTTAATGGAGCTCAGTGTTCCTTTGCCCCCAGATATGTCTGGTTAGTTTCTAGTCTGTTAATCATTTTAGTAATAGAAAATAACTCAATATGCCCTGGAAGAGTCTCCAGCTTTATTTATTGTTAATTCTCACTATTGTCTGTGTGAACAGAAAGACAGGTTAATGCTGCAATGATAACTCTAAATAACGGAGGAGAATCACAGCCCTTGAGGTTTATAGGTACATTTTGGGGAGGATGACTGCTAATTTGGTATATTTCTTCTCATGTTAATATAATCTAATTTAGTGTTCCTAGGGTTTATTTTGTATGCAGCACCATACAGACAGGTGTCTTCAAGTAAGATTGAATTTTCTTCAATATCCAGTCAGTGGTATGCTTTCAGTGTAATTTCTACTTGTTTTTTGTCACCTGCTCGAAGGTACAACAGTAACAGTCCTGAAGTTGTTTAAGAATCTTCCTGTAAGAAAGCAGTTTTACTCAACGACTAGAAAATGTAAGGAAGAACTGAAAAAAGTCCAAGATCTACTGATAGCATATGGTATCATAAAACCAGACCTGAGGATAACCTTAACGCATAATAAGGTAATAATGAGTTTACTGTATCAGCTATCTTAAGGATTAGTTTCTGATTAATTTATGCAGTTCATCTAATATGTAAAATCTTTCATTCCTAGGAATTTTCTTTCATCATAGGTTTCTTTTGGACTTCTTTCTTGCCTTTATAATGGTTACAGATTTTGATCCTAAGCTTCTAAAACTTAGGATCTGCCTTTTCATATGCTTGAACAGATGCCTGGTTAGATACATGAAGCATAAAAATTACTTTACTTGCTAGTGAATTTACATGTTAGTGATTAGTAAAGTTGTCAGTGGTGTTCTGCAGAGCAAAGCAGTGAGACCTTAGTGGGCTACAAGGCCTGATCAAGTGTTAACCTAAGACAACTGGAAAAAACTCTCAAAAATCATTTGGTTAGACTATCTGGATAGACACTATAGCACAAACAGGTAGCTTCCTGTATGCTGAGTCCTAAGAGCTCAATACATAATGATGGTTTTATTTAAAAAGGCTAAAAAATTCAAAACAGTTTGCTACATTGGTGTAAGTAAAAGTAACGTGTTATAACAACAGGCTTTAGTTGAGCTACTTTTTCTTTGTTTAGACGTGGAGGAACAGATTCAGAGGCTGCTTGGAGGCTGCTTTGACTTCAGAGCATACTGAACAGTAATTTTACAACACAGCTACAGAAATCGCACACACAGCTACAGAAATTACACCCTAAGCAGTTCTCCTTTACCTGACCCCAGTTTAACATAGCTAATTTCATTGGCTGTACTCCTGGTTTTGGCACCTCAGAGGAAAGCTATACTAAAGAATTTCCAAGTTGCCACAAAGTAGAGAGTGCCATCTCGCGGCCACATCCCTCAGCAACTCTTTTTCTGTTAGAAAATACATTTGTTAGTTGATCTTGCTATTTGGGCTGTTCATTGAGCAATTTTCACCAGTTACTCTATCAACCAAACATTCACACTTCAGTTCCCTTTCAGGGGAAATGATGAATGACGCTGTACTGTCTTGAAAAGACAACAGATTGCCCATCCTTTTCTGGAGTTGTATAACATGCTCTGATTATGTACCTATTTCTAAATATCAAAGTGTAGATCTTGTGGAAGACAAAAGCCTGCCTTGTGGCTAGAATAAGTATTCCAAAGCTGAATAACCATAGCTACTTTCACTCTTATTTCATTGGGACTACAGAAAGTTTGAAACCAGAGATCTCAGGGTTGTGCACTTCTTTGTTTGTGTTAAGCTCCCTGACTATCTAACAGTGCTTTCGCAGTGTTGGTCTTAAATATTGGTTAATAAAACTAATTTAATCTTTTATTGATGGTTTAGTTTTGCCCTCTCTGATGGATGTGATATAATTTTTCTGTGGTTGTGCTGGGTGGCTCCTGCAAGGACTTAGTACAGTTCATTGCCAGTACCTTCTGTGGACCCTTTTTTCCCCTCTGTGGCAACTGCAGCATGTTAGCTCCTATTACAGATCTTAAGTTTGATATATTGTGTTGGGAAGTGTCTTATTGTGGAAGATGGTTGCTCAGTTGACCTTTCTGAACTAGACATCTATTGCATGATTGCTTACAGAGTTTGTGTTAAGTCTTTCTAGTCTGTTTGGAAACTTCTGTTGATGTTTCTGGGTGCTGGCAGAGAGGCATGGGAATGTGACTCCTGAGTAAGACAGAAGTGATTTGGGGGAAAAGAAGGGGAGCAGCAGTGAGATTGCTGCTGACAAGTTGCAAACTATTTTTTTTATGGTATTTTGATTTTATCCCCTTTGATTAGATTATTACATATCTTGTTTTTCATTTTTTTTGTATGTTTATTTTAATACAATGTCAGTAATGTGCAAGAAGTTTGATCAACACATGTCTTTTTCACAATACTTACTGCTAAAATGGTGTGGGGAGTGGCATGATAGTAGCCATTGCACATTGGTTTTGACTACCAGTCATATTAGCTTTAGAGGTAAATTCCTCGATACACAATTTCAGCAGATAAAATAAATCAGTACAAATGCTGTCTGCAGGAAATATGTATATTCAGTGTAATGACAGAGATGGTCTCTTTGCCCTGCCAGCCTTATGTTCATTTAATTTATTTAGCAAAAAAGGAAAGGAACTGCTTAGACATGTTTCAACACAAGAGGTCACTCAGTAGCTAATGCTGAGCTGCGAAAATCAAAGGCTAAAGAACTTGTACAGTTAAGTGTAGTCTGTCTCTGTGCATGTGTAAATGCTTTATAATAGTCTGAAAATGCTAAAAAAACTTTGAATGCAGATTCCTGTGTTTTTACTGCTGTTGTCATTCCTGGTGAAATAAAAATTACCCGTTGCATCATACCTTTTAAGAAATTTTAAATTCTGAAATTCTGACGCATTACAACATTCAACAGGTCTATGTGCCTCTTTTTACTGTAATATCACAAAACATGAATATTCATTAGTTCTTTTTCTTTCAGATGCTAAATATTACTGTCATTAAAATTATTAATTTGCATCAGAAGGTGTTTTTACTGTAATGATACTACTGTATGTCTATGCTAGAATAATAGGATTATGTGTGATTTTTTTTGTGGTGGCTGTTGTGTTTCTGTTTGAAATGTACTAGGATTAAAAATCAACTTCTTAGAATAGCTTTATTTTTCATGGAGCTCATAGGTTATATGTTAGTTTAAAAAAATTGTATGTGCAATTATTCAGAGGAGTTCCTGGAATCCCAAATTCTTGAGGCTGAGCCAATACTTTCTGTTGCAATGGAAGAAGATACATGTCAGGAGTAAGATCAGGTTCTGACGCTTAAAAGAGCAAGAAGGTAGCAGAGATGAGGTATTACAGAAGGAGATGAAGAAAGATGGATCGAAAGAGTAGAAAGGGTAGTGTAATACAGTGTATTTAAAAAAAAAATACTGAAAAGCGACACAACCAGTCCTTTTTTTTTTTTTTTTAAAGTACATTCTTTAAAATCCTGTGTTTTATGAGAAATGAAAGGAGAATGGAAGAAAGCATAGCCCTGGCTCTACCGAGGAGGAATATAATGAGGCTGAAACTTTGATAAAAGTGTCTGAGGTTAAGCATCTGAAAATGGTTGCCTAATTGGTTCTAGCAGAAACTTATTTTGGAACGTCAGGCATCTTATTGAGCTGTTGAGTGTGTATATGTTTTTAGGATGCACAATACATTGCATATTTCATTTCCACCTTTTTTTTTTTTTAATGGTGTGTGTCTCGTGCTTCTGAATGAAACTTCCAGAAATTTTTCTTGCTGCTGGTCCACATCTCCTATCTGTGTTAATTCAGATGAAAATATTACCATTAGGTGTCTGATTTATTTTCTGTGAAGAACCACAATGCTTTTCCTGCCTTTGGGTTGTTTTTTTAATAAGAAAATAGATATCCTTTTATCAGTCATCCTAGCGTTCATTTATTGTGTACTCTCCGTCAGTGGATTTCCGAGATAGGAAACACTCAATTGCTCTTTCTGCTCAGAATGTTTTGTTTGCATTAGCAATAAATAATGAATCACTTTACAGATCAACCCTTGAAGTACTATGGCTATTTTGACAACTTGGATTAGCTAGTGCTCCTTCTTTTTATGAAGGTTTATCCTGCCAAGACATTCTTTGAATACTGATAATGTTGATCCTCTTGCCAGTATGGTTATGTTAGAAAGAGGTATTTTTCTTCTTTCATCACCATGTTCCTTGAAAGCATATTGAATAATGAGACAGCCAAATGGAAATAATTTACATGAGTATTCAGCAAGTTTATTTAAAGTTAACATTATCTGAAGGCGTGCTAAGAACATTCCAGAGTCAGCTACCGCTTAAACCACATCATACTCTTCAGCCCGAAATGCCATCTTCTAGCCACCTATGAGCTGCGGCTGTGTTTTACCCGAGGTGAGAGCTCTTTCCTGGAACAACAGTTTTTACACTCTTCACTGTTAACAGTAGTAGCCCCTGACTCAGTCTTACAAGCCACTGATGTTCAAGTAATGCCTTTGTGTGTTGAAAGGATGATGATATGGAATACTTTAATTCTGTTCTGGTTGCCTTTATTCCGCAAATGCCGAAATGAGAGAGGACATCCAATAACTATACCTGTTTTAACAATTTCAGATATAATAGGGCTGAACAAATTATGACAACAGGTGGTTTAGATGGTGCCTATCAGCAGGTCATACCATAAACAACTGGTCTGTGTCTTGTGCAAAGCACAGGTGGGCCATAAGTAAGCTCAATAAATTTTCCAGTTCCTGTTGAGGAAAAATCTGCATAAGGGATTTTTTTTTTTTCTGGAGTTTTTTTTCATGTATAATATTTTGAAGCCTTGGTCACACACAGTTCGCCTAGAACTGTCTTGTTTGTTTCTTGAGAGAGACATGGGCCAGAACTTCTGGATGCAAGCTATTATTATAACTGTGGATGGTATTCTTCCCCAGATGCCCGTTGTGGTTGCTGTTGACCTAAGGGATGCCGTCTTCTTTTTCTTTTTTTTCTTTTCTTTTCTTTACAGTCTCATTTCCAAAGTTGGGTAATCTCAACCTACAGTCTGTATCCAATAGTCCAAAACCAGTTTGTTTTCTGTTTCTGAGTCCTCTGTAATAAGTGTGGGGGCTTTGAGACAGAGTAAATGTGTTAGGGTAAATTTACCATTTTTAATAACAGGATTATGCTTTGCATTCATCTGTGTGCTTCCAAACTCTACTGTAGCTGCATGTTGAAAAGAAATCTGCGTTGAGCAGAAACAGCAGCGTGTAAGCGCTTTCTTGAGTTGGAAAGGCTACTCCCTTTAATGTAATGATGATATATTAAGTCCCTCCCTAATCTGTGTGTCTTAAAATATAAAGAGGAAATATGATTAAGAATCTGCAGTGCTCTGCACCCAGCATGCTTTCATGCTGACCTGGAATACAGCGGAGTCTTTACTTCCATTCGTTGTTCAGTGGCTTTGCTGAGAAAGCCAAACAGAGAGTTAATTATGGTGTTTTTTGTGCTGAGGACACCTGTCCACTAGGAAATGCACTGAGACCCTCAACTCAATTTACATCAGCCAGCGAACAGCTGCCAGATGGTAACTACTTTTGGTCACTACCAACCTGGTTGAATTTGAACTGGTGACCTAGAGGTGAAATGCTTTATATCCTATTACTAATTCCTTGAGGTTTCCAGTTTCTCATCCATCACTTTTTTTCAAATGACAGCACAGTATATGTCTGAAATCTCAAAACAATTACTGTTTCACATATGCAGTGTGTGTTGCAGCATCTGAGATGTGCCTTTAGCTCTTGCAAGGCTTTCACGCTTACTTTGTACACTTAAAAAAGGTTAGCAGAAAAAGGACATTTCTAAAGCTGCATGGGAGTTTTCCCTCTTCCTTACCAATGTACTTCATCACAGTTAGGTATGTTATTTTTGTTAACCACTATTTTTGCAAAAGGCTTTTAAACCTCCCTTTATTTAAATGGAATTCACTGTGATGATGTACATCCTCTGAATGACAGTTTAGGATTAGAAACGGTGGTTTTTGTCAGTGGTTTAACTGTGTGAGAGGTTTTATTATTATTATTTTTTTCCTTCTGCTATGGAAGTGGAATTTCTCTAAACACCCACAGCTGAACGTGTGTGGTTAAAGCAGCCAAAAAGCTTACAACTCTTGATAGTCTTTGTAATTCTTGAAAGGCTCTGAAAACGTGTTACCAGATGAAGGTCCTTGGCTCTTTGTAGTATCTGTTAGCTCCTCTCCTAACTTACTTTCCAACTCCCAAATCCAAGCATTTCTCCACTGTGTGATGCTGAAGAAAACCTTTTCATTAAGAGGGTGCTCTCGTATCACAAAAGGGAAATCTCAGCAGGAAATATGTTGGAATTTGTAGGATGAACAGTGCTGTGGAACATCACTGTCTTTCAACAAATTCTCTTGCTAGCTGTGATGTCTGATGCCCATGGGATAGACAGGTAATGTCAGCTGCATCTGATGAGGGGAAAAATGGTGCCTTAAGTTTCTCTATTGCATACCTCCACTGGTAGTTGACCCACCGTGTTTTACAAAATGGATGAGATAACTGATTCCTCAGGGGCAAGTATAAAATAGATGGGGAAAATAATTATGATTATGTAGAGAGCTGCGTTATTTTTCTTTAAGCTAAATTGAAAAACTACTATGATTTCTGTTTTCAAGGGAAGATTATGCAAGAGCTCTCTTTTAGTAAGGTAACTTACCATTGGTTTTAAAACGAGACACCAGTGCTGGCATGGAGCTGATAAACAACATCAACACTTTTTAAGGCTGGGATTTTAAAGAAAATGGTTAAGACTGTTCTTGATCTTAGCTGGTAGGCTTTCTTCCACTGCAGAGAACATGCCAGCCCTTGCAGCTAGGTGTCTGTGCATCATAAGCAAAAGAGATTATACATGTGGTACAAGGTGGTGTCTTTTTTGTTTCCTTTAGGCTAAATTCAAACTTTGGATATTGCTGCCTGACTTTGTTCCTGTTCTTATACTCTCTTAACAAGTAGGTAGCGATGTTTTCAGTTATGTTGGAGCCTAATAAGCTATTTGTTTTTAAGTCAGGAAAGCTAAGGAACATACTGGCCCAAAGAGTTAACTATCTGCAGTGAGATCTCGGATTCCAGGGTCACAGGATTTTTGAAGCATTGTAAAACAAAATTAGAGAGACTGTGAAATACAATTCTCTCTTACAGAGCTAACTCATGTTACGTTACCAACCTACAGTTCATGTACAGTCCTTGCTCCACTAGACTTTTACACCCTCAAACTTTATTGCAGGATAAGTAACACAACGATTATCGCAAGACAAATAAAGAAAATAGATGGTTTCTGAGTAGTAAAAGTCCACTTCATTAAGTTACTGCCACTATGTAGTGATAAGATAAACGGGATGAATCTGTTTAACTTACAGCATCATAGTTGCACTGAAGTAGCCACAGTCAGCAACAGCATCCAGTCCCCATCTCTAATTAAGATTTTGCTTTTGTCTGTGATTGCAAATCATTTTGGCTGCTGGTAAAAGTTCTGAATTATAAAAGATAGTTAGGGGCGAGAAGTGGGTGCAATTTTTTCCTTGTCCTTCCTTGGTGTCTTTGAGGAGACAAATAGTGAGCAGATCTTATTCTCCTTAGTGCCATATACAAGGGACCCCGGTGGGAAGGGGTTGAATACTCTTTCTCCACTCTTTTCATGTTTTTCAAGGAATCCTTCTGGGCTATGTTTATGCATCCTGAAATAACAGAGATGCCTGCGCCATGTATGCATGTATGTTGTCATCGTCCGCAAAACTGTGCCTGTGCATATGTCCTAGGGCTGGATGGGGGTGGAGAAATACATACAGAGACACACACACATGCGCGTACTTCTGTATATGTGCAATAGATTTTATATGCGTTATGACATTTTGTAAGATCTAGATCATGTAATCCCCTTCAATGAAACAAGGAGGGAGGTGGGATATATTTGGCTAGCTCTAGCAAAACCTAAGATGGGCCATATGTAATAATATATCTTTGAGTAGGCTGTTTCTGCAGTGTCATCATACTGACTAGAGTCAGATTCTTCCTTGGCTCATCCTGGACACCCGCTTTATATGACCTAGAAAAAAAATATGTGGGATGTGTGTGGGTGTGTATTTTTAGCTAAAGTAAAGGGTATAATCAAGGTTAAAAAAATAGGGTATTGCAGGAACCTCATGGAAACAGGCACTTTCTAAAATAAATGAAATGGAACAGGCATTGTTTCTTACTGGATTTCTTAATGCCTCTTGATATACCTGGAGAGTCTAGAAGAATAATTTTCTTTAAATGACCAGCTATTCCTATGTTGTTGTTTTATAATGTGCAGTCAGGGCTAGAAATGAACACACAATCTATTCTGTGTTTATATAGTATAGAAATTTAGGAGTTGCCTGGTCTCTTTAGTATGTGGGCTTTTTTAACTACAGGTGGTATTTTTACCTACAGTGGTAACTAGTTTCTAAAATTTTATCTGTAGTTCTGAGCATTAATATCCAATAAATATATGACTAGTTAAAAAATACCCCGTGAACTTATTAATAGTATCTGCTTTTAGCAAGTTTGCATTTAATAAATTCTTGTGTTCCACAGCTTTCTTAAAACCACCTTGCTGAAGCGATCTTTTCACAGTTCTGAGTATCAGCCATTCAGCAGGTCAAGCAGTGTAATAACCTTGCATTAATCAGCAGCTGAGATTTATATCTGTACCTGTGGCATCACACCAGTATAACCTAAAATAAACAGCATGATGTTTATATTAGTCATGTAACAAGTGTCTTTCTCAGTTTGGTCACATGCATTTATTTAAAATATATCCACTAAAGAAAAAATTGCTTGGCACTTTGTGTTTCCATTTTAAGTAATCAATTTTAAAATAGAAGCAGTACAGGATATGTTTTATAAGAGGAGCTCTAAAGAAGAGGACAAATTCTTTCATCACTCCAAAATGTCTTTGAGGAGATTTACAGCAGGTGTAGAGGAGAGAGGGAGCCCTGGGCTGTCCTTTGCTGCTGCCGAAGCACGGTGGGAACTCTCCCTGCCGGAGCTGTGGACACCCGGCCTGTGGCTCTGCTTGCTCATTTCTCCTTCTCCCCTTTTTGTATTCCCTGCCCTCCCTGATGTCAGTTGTCCTTTATGTTTTAAGGGGTTCGCACTCACTGTAGGATGACTGAGCTGTAATCCCGCATGTGCAAAGGGCTGTCAGGCTGATGTGTGGGAGGTGAGTTAGATTCAGGCAGGACTGAAAATCCCACTTCACAAATGCTGCAGAGTGTACATGGAAAATTAAAGATTTGGGGAATAGTTCTAGGCTCAACAGTCTCAAAGCTTTACAATTCCACCTGTCCTGTAAGAAGGGAATATCATTTTACAGGAGCACCGTGTTCTTCCATGGAATTTACCCCTCAAGGCCAGCAAATATCCCACTGGACAGGTGGAATTTTAAGGCTATGTATTGCATTTCTTGAGATGGGTGCATGTGTATTCTTTGCTCACGTACCATGCTTTCACGTAACATCCTGTACCAGAATACTGTGAACTCCTTTTTAATTTATTGGACAACTAGCACCTATTTAAAACATCAATTTTAAACAGCACTGTAACGTAAGATTTAAAGTGCAACTTGCTGCACCTTTTTTCTTTTGTGTTTGAATGTTGCACGTTGAAATACACTCAGTCGGCTAACAGTGATAGGAATAGGTATAAAGCGGATCTGAATCTAGCAGGTCTCGGTTGCCTAGAAGCAGAAAGCCAACTTTTTTTTGTTGATACACAGCAATAAAAGACAGCAGATTCAAAATTAAATTTGTGGCTGTTTAGTATAGGACTTCTCATTAGTGAGAGACAAAATTTCACCTTGCAAAGTAGCTAATGCTTTCTGTATATGTAAGTGTACTTGACAGGTAACTTCTGATGTAAGTTGCATTTCATACCACCTTACTGTATTTATTAAATCTTGGCAATAGTATTGCAAGATATGTAGCTAATAGAGCAGATATCATTTTATCCTTCTAACTATTACAAAGTTTTCCTTAGACAAACAACTGCTTTCCTTATAAATACTTTCTTAGAAGCTGCTTTCCTTTCTAAATAGCAGGCTTGTCATAGACCTGGAGTGTCCAGATGAGAGCTAAGAATGGGCATCTAATAGCCTGATTTCTACCAAAACGGCCTATCTCTTGAGTATAAGCACCATAAGCATTGCAGTGCCTACCTTCAAATGTTGACCACTGTGCCAGAGACATGTCGTAAACCCTCACTTTATATACTCCGTAAAAACACAAAGCCTACTGCTATATATGTAAGAGGAGAAGTAGTATTTTTATTGATTTGTTTTTAACAATTATTTCAGGTGCAGAAGTCCATATTAGCTATGTAACATCCATAAATAAAAGCTTTCCTTAATTTTCCGATTGCTACGAGTCTAAACAAGTAATACAATATGAGAAGACACGCCAAAAAGTACCATATCGTGAGTGTTAACACTGAAAGTTGTGAATGTAAGAGGGTCAAAGTACAGAATGTTACATATACAGTATGTGTGCAGTTGCATATGCATGTTCATAGACATGACTTGAGTTCAGCAAATATAATGTCAAAAATTTGACTGTGTGCCATTTGTTTCAGGCAGTTATTTGGCAGAAGACCAGGGTGTCGGATCACAAAATGGCCTGTATGTCAGTTCTGGGAACAGCCGTTATGGGCAGTATGGTACCTTTTCAACACTGCTGCGAAGATCCTGAGGTGAGTTTTAACTTCCTTCTCCCAAATCCACCTAAAGCCTGTCAATCAAGAGAACTAAATCGATATTCAAACAGGAGACTTTGAAAAAGAGAATATTATCTCCAGGTTGACATCTGATTAATGCATTTGATTCTATTACTGTCCTCTCTGTAAAATTAATTGGTTTGGTGATTGAAAATCCACTCCAAGAATCATCTAGTCAGGACTCATGTGGCACTGATCAAATGGCAGTAAAAACAGTTGTGATGACAAATGCAGAACTGCTGATTGCTCAGAGCTGTCTAAGTTGGGATTCCTGGCCCACAGGCAGGTTGTGCTCTGATTAATATCTAAGCATTTATATCATTCTCATCCTCGTGGCCTCTTAGCCTTATACTCTAAAGAACATCCCCTCAATTTCAGTGAGGGGCACCTGAGCAGAAAAAGAAACACTTGCTTAGAAGGCAAGTTATGCAAAATTTCCACTAAACATATATTTCAAGGAAATACTAGTTAGTATTCAAAAAATTTAGTCCATTTGGCTTTCTTTGGACCTGTTGAAATTGTCAAATATTTTCAAAAAATTTTTTACTCTGCCTCCATTTTTGTTGGAGACATTCTTATAAAAGGGAGTCTTGCTTCTACTGATCCTTGGAAGTTGCATTTTCCTGTATCTTGTAGTAATAAATCTGCATTCAGCATGGTAACTTGTATTTAATAGCATTATTCGGACTTTATTAAATAAAGTCTGAATATATACATGTATTAGAGTTTAGCAGCATTATTCAGACTTAAATCTTGAGTTTGTCAGAATGCTTGTAGTATACATATGCAGGGGAATGAGAGGGGAAAAAGCAAAGTTGTTTCTTGTAGTTTACGAACTTTTAGTTTCTTATGTCTTAACAGAACATCCAGAGTTGTTCTTACCTGAATGAGTCTGGATGTGCCCCCCAGAGCAAGTGCAGGGGGCTCCGAAGGGAAGACATGGGGGTATTTAGAAGGGACTAGCTTGAAGGAGGCACTCAGGGTCTCACATTACCTCTCTGCTATATCATGAGGCATCCATATTCCTTGAATAGAAGTTGGGGAACATTCCATATCTCTCTCTGTCTCTAAATAGTGTGTAAAATACCACGTGCATCATTTATAGGTGTATAAGTGATCCATGCATATTGCTCACACACAAATCTACATTCAGAAACCATGGACACTTATAAATTAAGCGGAGAAACACTATGAAATGACAAAATTAAGGTTGCCTGTGTATCCCTTCCTTTCTCCCTTGTGTGCAGGTATTGGGATAGGTATTTAATGACAAAGCATATGCTTCTTTTTTCCTTCCCATTAGGTGCCTGCCTCATTCAGTACACAGACCAGAGGGCAGCTCTTTAATTCCTTTCCTTTCCTACATGTGTGGCTTCATGCTCCTTTGCTGCAAAGTCTATTCTGAAAACAAAATTAATGTTGCTATAAACAACTTTCTGTAAGCTGTACTTTGCTAACTGCAGAGGTAAAGCTTCTGTAACAAGTGATCCAGGGGTTTAAAGACTTTTCTTCAAAACATCTCTATTATGAGGTCTGAATGAAACAAGAACAAATTTCAAGCTGTCTCCAAAGCATGCAAACTCAACTGAGGAAAAAAAAGAATTGACACAACTTTTTAGATGTATGAAACAGCATCTCTGCTTTTCATGTCCCCGGTCTTGTAAATGACTGAAAACTTTCACACAGGAAATTTTCCTAGTCTCTTCTTTTTCTGTGGTTAGGTTTAGCAGATACCCATGCCGCTGGGAAAAAGATAAGTACTTAAGTAATATGTTCTACTGTCCACTCAACACAGATATGTTTTAATAGGTCTATAAGGGTTTTTTTTATTAAAGTATTAACTTTGAAGACAGTTGATCTAGTTTAGAAACAAAAAATCTTTAATATTTTCCAGTCTCTGTAATTTTGTCATTAAACTTCATACACTTACGTACATGAAAATTCTAATAATTAAGACTAGTTTTAGAAATTGGTGCTAACTTTTAATGAGCATACTGATATTCTACGTGGCTTTAAATAGTAACAGCAGTCAGCCATTTCTAAATCTGGCAACTCCTTAAATGAGTTATTTAGAGACTTTCAGTTTTGCTTTAATGCTGTCTGTATATAAAAATATTGTTTGAAGTGAAAGATTTGTACAAATGTTTGGGAATTAGAAAAGGAGCTTGAAGCCTAGAGGAGGAACATTTGGGGAGGATGTGCTAAAGCTGCAGAATAAAATCCAAAAGTGCTGCATGTTGTTTTCTGATAATCATCTAACAGATATTTGACACCTCTTTAACTTGACCAGTGGTGTTTGGTTATGTGCGACGTTGCTGACCAGAACACTCCAGCTTTAGCACAGAATGCTTATTACAAGGTCAAGAGGGAATAAGGGAGCACATGAGCAGATAGCTGGTGTGACGTAGATGAATGGGAAGGATAGGCCAAATCCCAGGGATTTTAAATTCCGTTTCAAATGCATGATAATTTGGATTTTAGTAAATACAAGTGGTTCTGCCAAAAGCAAAGCTAATGAGGTCTGATTTCTGTGTTCTGTGATCCACCCTGCTACCCGAACATTCTCCAGACTTTTCCATATCTCCAAAACCTCCATCCCCATGATGCCCTGGTGTTCCTTCACCTATTCGTTTGGGCAGGTGGCAGTGGGCTGATGCGTGAGGCAGTATGTGGGCTGGTCAGTGCTTACATGCTGATGGATCCTGTCTTTTGAAAAGTTACAATTGTCTTTTCCTCAGTAAGGTCATTATCTTTAGGCTCTCCTCTCCAAACAGCTGTCAGTTATGACAGAAATTGTGGAAATATAATATCTTTGGGATTTCTGCTTCTTCACCAGATTGAATTGAAACCAATCCAACAGTGTCAAAGTTGCGTGTTGGGGAAGAGTGGGGGGGGGTATGATGGGACGGGCAGCAAAAGTCATCGGCCGCATTTTAACCTAAAAAAAAAAATAAGCTAAAAACTCAGACGACAGAAAAATCTTAGAACTTGGAGTTAATGTTAGGTACTCAAATCGTGTGATTTTTCTAAGGCTCCTTGGCAGTGGTGTGTGGCCACAGGTTCTGTGAATCGTGGGTGCCCAGCATGCTTGAGAGTCAGATGATTTGGATACAGGTGGCGTAGGTAAATTTAGGTGCCCTGAATAAATGCCCCATGACAGGCTATTTAAGGTGCCCTGCATGTAGAAAGGAGGGATTGTGTGGTTCAGGCTGTTCCTGTAGGGGAAATCCACTACTGCCTTCACTAGGTTGGGCAGCAGCGCATGCCTTTGGCTTGGAGGGGTTAAGTTGGCAACCATACAGTCAGCAAACCTAAAGCTGGCTGGTGGTGTTCTCTGCAGCCCTCAGCTGCAGACAGCAACCAGGTACAACTGGCAGTCCAAATGGGAAATTTCTCAATAAATTGATCAAGGAAAATAGATAAAAAGAGATTGAGAAGGATGGGTTTGTTTTTTGTTTTTTTTTTTATTATTTTTTATTTTTTAAAATCATAACTTTCAAGAAGCAGTGCATGTTGCGTTTGAATGACTTGGACTCCTGTACAATTTTGTTTTAATATCTCACCTTTAAAAGAAAAACGTTTTAGGGTTCTCTCTTAAAGACTCTTGTACTGTATTTGTTTTATCATTGCAGATAAATCTTTCTGGATTTCTCCCAAAAGCTGAGTCAGACAGTTCTTTGACAAGTCTTTCAAGTTCAGAAAGGAGTTTCATTTTTATAAACAATCGTCCAGTTCATCAGAAGGAAATACTGAAGGTAACATCATCTAGCTTTTTATTCAAGAAATAGAAACGTGACTTATTTGAGGATAGATACACCTATGCAATCTGCAGCCTTTTTCCCACATAAAATAACTGGAGTATTACAGGTGAAGATACAAGCATTTACAACAGAAACGTCCTCCACAAGTCTGATGCTCCTGGTGCCTCAGTTCTATTGCATTTGCTGCAGTCACTTACAACCACAGAGCTGGAGGTTATGTTTATGGTTGTTTAAAAAAATGTAATTTCAGATACACTATGGGAGAGACCAGAATAGTGGATTCTTTCTTTGTATTAGCCTGCAGAAATACACCTGTGCAGTTTTCCGAGGGAACTTCATGTGGTTTCTTGTAAGAGAATTCTTCTGAAAGTGAAGGTTTGATTTTTGTCCACTTCTTGGTGTGGGCTTATCAAGGAAATACTTGTACTTTCCCTTTAAATTTGTGTATGCATGGGATAAAAATGAAAGTGATAGTGCAGCAGCATTGGCTACAGCTAGGCATTGTGTAGGCAGAATTTGATACTCTTGGGTTTCTCACACTACTGAACCTTGCAGCACCTCACTTGGAACAGCCTTGCTGTCCTAATCCTTGCCCTCCCCAGAAAAGAAAATCACATTCATGCCAGAGCGTATGTGTAGGTTTTCAAGTGGAAACAATGAAGTAGTTTTCAGCTGGCAAGAAAAGCTTTGTAGATGTAAACTCTGAACTTGTGTTGGATGGTTAAGTGACAAATGAAGCTAATCCATCTCCACGTAGCATTTGATGTGCCGGGTTCTTCTGGGACTTCAGAGCTCAGCTTGAATGCCATGACAGGGACAGCTTTTTAACCAGAGCACGGAGGCCTAGATTCAAGGTGGGATTCACAGTACTACCACATAAAGTGGTACTTTGCCCTTCATTCAGGGCTGTTCTTGAAGTAGTGCAAGTGATGGTCTTCCACTGCCTTTTTTTTTTTTTTTTCCCACCAGTTTTTTGATTGGGGTTTTTTTGGCCAGGTGAAGTTAACAATACATCTATAAGAATCCATTTTGGTGGGTATGGAAAACAAGCTATAGATCACTTTTGTCTCCACACAACATATGGGGAAGAAGTGCTGGTAGACCTCTTATTGCTACAGTTCAGTGCCAGCTGAGGACAGACTATGGGAATATTAAGGTTAGAATAACTTGAAAATATTTAAATAAACTTGAAGTTATTTAAATATTATTTATGAATTAAAAATTAATTAAAAAATTAAAATTTAATCTGCAGTGACTCTTTATTTTTTACGCTTTCAGGGGTTTTTTTGTCTGTTAACATATTATTTTCTCCAATATGCGTGTCGGAAGGATCCCTGATACTAGAGGGGAATGGAAGGATCTTTATTTGATTCTTCTGGTTAATGAGAGCAAAATTCTGAAACAACTAAATAATTCTGTCATCTTTTGGAGGAGTCTTTGGGAGCATTATAGAGAAAATAGTAAGGGAGAGCAGAGTTTGATAAAAGATGTAAATTTATAGTTGGGTTAATACAAGGAACAAATTGATCCTGTTCTGGGAATGGGGTAGGTCAGTGGTGCAAGTGCTACTTTCTCAAACAGACTTTAGTTTGGCTGAAAGCGACAGCAGTGTATTTGCATGCTACAAGATTTTCTTTAAATAACAAACAAATAGTAGTATTTGTGTTGATTGAGGAAGTAATTATTGGAGTTGTAGTCCAATTTGGTCGTATCATACCTTTTCTTCCAAGTGTGATCGATACATTCATTCAGAAGGTCAAAGTAGCTACCATTAGCATCTTGGGATTGGTTCCTTTTTTGGTTGTTTTGGTTTTAGTGGTTTTTTTTTTTAATTTAGCTGTGAAGACATGGAGACCACCAGTACTTCCCCTTTTGGTGATTATTCTGGCATACATGTATACCCACAAGGACCTTTTTAGCATTCCTTTAACTTCAAAAAAACAAAACCCCAACAAACCAGTTATACTTTTATAATGTCAATTTTTGTTTCTCTGCCTTTGTGTCTATTTTATTGCCTTTACTGACATCTCTTTATTAAATCAATCTGTAGTTAATTCGACAGTACTACAGTCTGGTGACGCACAAGGATTGTACTCGTTTATATCCTGTTTTCTTTTTGAATATTACTGTACCTGCCTCTGCTGTGGATGTGAATTTAACACCTGATAAAACTCAAGTTTTACTGCATTATAAGGTAACTAAGGTTTTAATTTGGTTTTGAGTTGTCAACCTTTTACTTATGTAAGCATAATAAGGGCTTCTGGGACTACTGAAATGTTTGAAGGTAAACAGTGCCGCTGATTTTTTATTTTTTTATTTCTTTTTTAGTTACATGATAGCTTGCCTTTATCACAGGACTGTTTTGTTTGAAAAGTCTTAAGTAGGCTAAGTGGAGGATTATTCAAAATTAATTTACTAGTTGATTTCAAAGATTATTTTTATGCTGTCAGATATACGTGTGTATCACTGTTTTCAGATAACGTTAGAGAGAAGCTAAATAGAATTATGATGTGTGACCCTATATAAATCTCTTTCTTAACTTCATAATTACACTAAGTAATCACTTTTTAAACACTGTGTACATAAGGTGGGGCCGGGGGGGGAGTTGAATTCTGTTCAAAGCAATATTTTGCCATTATGTGTATAGATTATCGTTGATATCACTTAAGTTTTAGGATATCCTGTTCACACTATCAAGACCTGAAATTTAGACCATATATGCCTGTGTTTTAGAGGGTGTGTAGTGATAAATTTCCATAAACTTTCCATAAACTCACTTTCACTTATTAGCACTTCATATGAAAAATAGTGCCACAGAAATTAAGAAGGCTACATAGGTAAGGTGGTTATTCAAAGTGAGTGTAGGTAGTCATGCAAGTATGTTAATCCTCTTATTCATTTTGATTTCCATCATTTGGTGCAAAGCTGTCTTGGAAGCGTGCACCATAAAAACACCTACACACACACACTTACATGAAGTGGGATGTTATTGGTGCATCTGTCTTGACTATATGCTTCTAACTCTGTATTAGGTGGGAATAGCTTTACCTGATACTGGTTTAAGCAGTCAGTACCCTGTTATAAAGAAAGCAGTTAGTTGGTTTTGTGATATCAGAGTAAACCAGTGAAGCAGAATACCTATCACACAATATTTGAGACTAAAGGCATCCAGTTTAGAGTCTTTTTGAGCATGTCTGAACAACTGAAATGCAATAATCTGTCTAAATTTGTCTGAAAAATATTCTGAATAAGACACTTTGCTTATTGCTCTGTATTCTCAATATGTCAGTTACATTTTCAGGTGTGCTTTTGTGTGTGGCTTTTCTGGTTTTGGTGTTTTGTTTTTGTTTTGTTTTGTTTTGTTTTCTTTTCTTTTCCTAGGAATCTGTCTTACTTGCTGTTGAAAATGTGTTAAAATCCCTGTATGGGCCACTACCTGCTACAGTCCCTGGTGAAAGTAATAAAACAGATGTTACCTCAGAAGACATGTTTGTTTATAGAACAGAACAAACAGATGTGGTTGTTAATGAAACGGGACCATCTGGAAACGATGATGTACATGCTCATACTTCATTCCTTTCATTCAGCAGTGATGTGCAAAACTGTCAAGCAGGAAAAAACACAGAGATCTGCTTAAATCATCAGACGTTTTGCGGTGATAATGTACATAGTTGCCTGGACAAAAAAGAGATTTCTAAGAGTGATGCCTTCCCAGACGATTCCTTAAATTTATTGTGTGGGGAGGAACAGAATGGACAGAATATGAGTGATATTGAAAGCAACAGTGTTCCCGTGGACCCCCAGTCAAAAAAAGCCAATGAGCATATTTTGAGTTCTGATAATATTGACGAAACAGAAAAAAATGAGGAAGTTTTAGTCCCTAAAGACTTACCTGAAATCTCTGCTGATAATTGGAGTATGGGAAGTGGATTTAAAAACCATCTAGGAGACAACCTGGAACCTGTTAAGATTTTGATTCCTGAAGTTGGAGGAACAATTAATAAGCAAAATGAACCTAGTGGTGAACAAAGCAATGATCCACAAATCTCAAATCAAAGCATAAAGAAAAGAAATGTGATAAATGATAAATTCGGACATGTGACAGCTTATGACTTAATAAGTAGTAGAATAATAAGGAAACCAAAGTCTGCAATTGAATTTTTCACTCAAGAATGTCGTCCAAAATTGATAACTGATAATCCAAAGACCAGCATGGAGGACATCCTGCTGAAAATTGAAGAGCAGTGGAAGAATTTGAATGAAGAGGAAAAAAAGAAGTAAGTTTTCAGACTGTCTTGCTTCTAAATCTGGTAGTTACTAATAAGTCAACCTTTAGTGAATGAAAAGAATTATAACTTCCCAGTTACTTATGTAAAAATAGAACAGAAAATGATTTTTGGCTTTTCAAGATCAGCATTGATATTGTGAGTTGTCGTCCTTTGCTGTGTGTGTGCTTGCACTGCTGACCTCAGTTACTCATTTTGCCGCTGCACCATGCAGCAGTTAGGTAGGGACAGTTTTGCTGAATTGTTATTTAGAGATAACAGGCAAGAAAATGTACTGTTTAAATTATACAAGCTTCTGTTTTCTAAGGGCTGCCTGTATATTGTCACTCCTGATACACTGTGAATGAAAACCAGCATGGTCATGGATGAGGCACCGTATAGTTCCTCCAGAGCTTTTTCCAACCAACAGTTCTTTTTTATTGCTACCAAGTGAGAATTCTTTTCAGGATCTTTAGTACTCGAACATTTGGTAAACTCCTTTCCTCTAAACTTAGTACGTATTCCAACCCTGGCTACCTCAGAATTGTATTTATAAAACCCAATCAAATCATGCTAGGAATTTCTTTTTCCCCTAAACAGCTGTTCCAGTGCTGGTTCAGAGAATATAGTACAGTTTGAATTTTAACCTGTTTCAATCAAAACCAAATCTTTTTTTAGATTACAATCTGAATAGCTAAATTCCATACTTTTCTAAAACAAATTGTCACTGAGTTTTTGAAATCCATCTGGAAGTAAGGGAAATATTTTAGCCAAATTTGGGGCAGGGGTGGATTAGTTAAAATACTAGGTATATGTTGTCCTTTAGGTGGAACTTATATTATGGTAAAAGATAAATTAGAATAACAGATTGTGAGACATTCTAAGACAGTTTATAAAAATACCAAAACACCAAACCTTCCACATTTTGTTTGTAATTTTATAAAACATAAAACACTGTAGGGCATCACACAAATGAGGAAAATAGAAGTAGTTCTTCAATAATTTTATGTGTAATGATTTGAATGCGTATTGTGATTTGTAGCAGAAAGTTTGGGAAATGAAATTTTGGTTCTGAAGAACAAACTCATTGGAAGTGTTGTGAAAATGTGTGTTCTTCATGTTATGGAAGCAAGGAGAGGGCATTAAGAAAGAGTACTGAAAAGGAAATTATACTGGCCAAAACAGTCTAATTTTAACTCTAATGAGAGATTCAATTAAGAGAGTGATAAGAAAGAGAAGCTATACCTGTTGAATTACTGTTTTTTCCTTGACTTCTTGACTTTGTTTGAAAACATCTGCGTTGTTCTGAATACCAGCTGTCTCAGAGTTAAATGAAACCTGTAACTTCTCTAACTTTTTATCTAACTTCTCAACTAACTTAAAGTTCACTAAGTAAGCAACGTGCCATGAACACAAAATCATACATGTGAGAAGGTGGTTTGTCCATCTCTGCATTAGCAGAAATATTAATGTAATAGTAGAAATCTACTCTAGTTATATTCATGCTTTTAATGAAATGAAACAAAAGGTTCTGCCAGCTGTTTCAGAAAATTTTAATTTGCTCTGCTTTAGCTTTTGAGATTTCATGGTTGCTTTCCTGGTACAACTGTTATGTTTAAGAGCGTGCCTACAGATTAGCTTTGTATTGGTTCAGGAAGGAAACCCCTCTGGTAATGAAATTTTCCTTATATGTAAGAATGAATGAAGTATGGTCCAGTGGATGTTGAAGTGAATGAAAAATTTACTGCTAGTTGAATCCATACGTTTCAGCTTTGATGTACTTCTTTTCTGCTTTTAGTCTTCTTAAATTGCCTCAGAAAATAACAAATAGGAAGAGATATGCAGTCATATCCTCCAAGGCAACAATCCAGAAGAACTGTTGTATGTCTGGCAGAGAACGTTAAGTCTTGCCTACCAGATACTCTGGATAAATTGGGCCACCTAGAGGTAACAACAAATGTATATACAACAGGGCAGCCAAACTGCCTCAGTTCTACCGAGCACGCTATACTTCCAACTTCATGCAACCTTCCTGGCAAGACACCATTTTTCCCGGGCTCTAGTCCTCCTTCCTTCTGTGATAGTCACGTGTTTATGTTACAATGGGTGTGCTTGGCTTCAGCATCTCTTTTTTCCTCTGTGTTGCCTCTCCAGCAGGTCTAAATGAGTTTAAATCCTTTTTGGGAGTAGTACAACCAACAGATGTCTCACAGTGACATAGGATAGCCTTTTCAAAACAAGTCAGCATTTATTACTCAACCGGAATGTAAAATGTTATGGTCTTTAGGTTATAATAGAAAAGGAAAGCTTCCATGCGTGTCCATGTTGGCAGCATCATATATCCCCCTACCTTACAAACCCAGGATTTAATTTCTTGCGCTCACTCTGCTCTTACTTAATAAAGCTTACGTGTGTTTCTGGTCTTAATATTTCTATGTATCAGGCTTAGGTAGGAGTGGGAGAAATCCCTCCAAGTGCAATGAGAATGGCAGCAGAAGTTATCCTGAAGGCGTAGGAAAGGTTCAGAGCCACACACACATTATCTTGGGGCTAACAAATTACCTTGTCAGTGCTCTACAGTAATTCTTCATGTGTATATTTGTACTCTGGGAGAAACATCATTTCAGGTATCATGGCCTTTGCTGCTGTCTGTTGACAGGTAAGAGTGTGCACATAGACAGTAATTAGTGGCTCGTCCTAACTAGCTCATGTGTGGTAGCTTTTTATTGCCTGATGAACTTTCCGTGCATCTCATGGCTTGTATGTGTGTGTATGCATTATTTGCAACTCTTTTACACTGGGGCAAATATGCTTGCTTAGCAATTCCATTAAAATTCTTTTTTACTGTATTTTAATTTTTTAGTTAATGTGTTCTCTTTCCTTTGGATGGGGTTAATTTGGTGGTACCATCTGGTCATTGGCCATCCATTGTATCTCTAGCCAGTGCCATTCATCTGCTGCTAGATATTAATCATGAATAATGGTATTAATAATTGATATCTGTTGCTTGCCCCCAGCACCTGTTCAGTCACGACGGTAGGTCCATATTCTCCACTCTTGGGAAACACTGCTAGTACCCGAAACCTATGCATTTCAGAAGACTACTGTGAAATGCTTATATGGGCAACTAAAAGCTGTTTTTATTATCCTCTTCACAAAGGAAGCAAACACAGAAGTAGAATGTAATACTTACTCATGGTGATAGCTCCAGTTGATTTGGTTTCATTATGTGAAGAGGCTGATGCTGAGAGATATTATGTTCAGAATGGGATGCCTCTCTATTCTGAACACGTATGAATCTACACAAGTGGAGATCTCCAGCCAGAGTTTACTCCAAATAGTCAAATTCAGATAGTCTTGTTTGTATTACAAGGTCTGAGAGACCTTATATTAAAAGGTTTTTGTTATATGCTAAATATTTCATTTGGGTTTAAGAAGCAAGGGGAAGTGGTAAGTCATGATACCCATTTTTCCAGTTAAACCAAAGCTGCCTTTGAAATTAGACTTCATTCTAGTGTTCCACTTCCCTTACATTTTTGCAAATTTCCTTGGCTTTGGGTTTCGTAGTTTGAGGAAAGGATGCTGAATTCACAAAGCAGAGAAGAAACTGTTCTTGTAGCACTTGTTGATTATACTTGCCTCTGTGGAGGGATTTTTGGAAAGGCAAAGGTGTTGCCTCATAGTTTGTAAACCTGTTGTTTTCTTTGATTGTGAACTCGCTGATAGTGATACATACGAATTTGCAAAACCCTCACAATCAAAGCTTGTAAGGCTAGAATTTTTCTGGTAGCCTATAGTGACAGGCAAGTTGGACTTTCTTTGGAAGTGCTTTTGTTTTGGATTATCAATCTGTCACTGAAAGCTCATTTATCTTATAGTTAAATATTCTCCTGCATTACAATTGAGTCTATTCAGAACAAAGTATTTATTGATCTGGTCAAAGCTATAAATGTATTTGGGATAAAAAAAATTCTGTTCAAGTGATTTCATCCATTCATTTTAAAAGGAGCAGATGTTTTCTATCTTAACGTTTACTCCATATTTTCTAGGACATGATTTATTGCAAGAAACTACTTAAGCTGACTTTTTTAGTTAACTAAATATTGGTACCATATGTGAATGCTAGCACATCATAATTAATTGCAAATGTTGACCCTTTTGTTGACCTTAATTTTCCAGCATGCATACACATAATTGAATCAAACTGTTCCAGCAAGTAGCAATAAATAAATATGACCAGCTAAAATACTTATTTCCAATACTTACATATGATAGTACTACTTTTTTTAATTGAAAATTGGACTGCTTTGAATTACCCACTAGAATTCAGAATATCAAATAAGGCAAAAAGAGGGAATTCAGCAAATCCCTCCTTTCTCCTTCAAAAAAGTAAGATTCATATGTAGTAGGCAAGTATAAACCTGGCATCTATACAAGTTTAGCTGTCTTCCTGACATTTGCAAACTCATTAAGAATCCATTCAGGTTGCAGAGCTGAAGTATGTAGTAGTGTTTTAAGTATTTAGACAGCATCTAGGAGTAGCTCGTTATTAAGTACTTCTTAAAAAAATCTGTAAGTTAGAGAATTTTGTGATAATCTTACCTATGCTGTATTCTCATACTTTCTATTTGTGGTTAATTTTAGGCTATTTGAAGTCAAAAGTACTTCTGTATAAGCCTCAGGCTTTATTTAATATAAAGTTATTTAGGCTCCAAGCTCTGACCTAACCACATGGACTCCCCTTGAAGTCTGTAGAGCTCTAGAAGCTTAAATGACTTTGTGATTTGGACTGGATATGCCTGGGACAAAACTCCTTCCAAAACTAGATACCTGCTTGTGAATTAGGGTTAAACATAGTCTTTGGGACTGAGGTCAAAAGCAACCTGCTGTAACTCTTCGTATGAGCTCTACTCCGCCCCCTTCAGTAATTCAGGTTCTGCTGGCTGTCATGATGAAGGAAAATTTCCAACTTATCATCTTTACAGAATAATGTAAAAGGGGCACAGTCCCTGATCACCTTCCACCTGCATTGTTGTGGAAAGTATATTGATTTGGCTGCTTGAATGAACCATAGGAGTCATTCTTGTCTGTTGGAATGGTTACCTTGCCTTTTGTTTTAGAATGTTAGGGGTTGGCTTGGTTTTTTATCTGATTATGCTGCTGGTTTGTTTTCTTCTAAGTTATGAAATAAAAGCTGCTAAAGACCTGGAACGGTATAACAGAGAGGTCAAGAAAGCTACGGGGCAGACAGTGCACCGACCAACAAAGGAGGCAGAAAAACAGAAATCCAAGCTGAAGATTTCCCCATCCGACCAGCAGAAGCTTGACAAGATATTTCATGCTCAAACTGAAAAGAGGCGGAAACCTGAACAGCCTACAAAAATTGTGACAGTGCCTTTTTCTCTGAGTTCCTGTAGACATCGGCTTCAGAGACATGAGAAAAATGATTCAGATGAACACAAGCTTTTCCTGATCCGTCGTCAGAGTTTTCCTGATGTCTGGATATTTGCTACTGAAAAAAAGCTAATGTTGCTGAATCCATATAGATTGGAAGAAGCCCTGCTACATAAAAGGTTACTGATGAATCATAAGCTTCCGGTAGAGAAACTGGACAAGCCAATTGTGTTAATGGACAGGTATAGTAAAATTGAGCAAAAAAAAATTGTACATTATTTCAAGTATCGTTTGATAACTATTTACAGAAAACTCTGGTAAGGCCCTGTTTGCTAATTATGTGATTATTTGTACAACCGTTTATCTGTAAGAACAGATTTTTGGTTTGTGTGGTTTTACCTTCTAGTAATGAGCAGGCCTGGTCATACTCCAGTTGAAATAAGTATGAATTTTCACCATTTTCATGGGTAATGCAGTGAAGACAAATTTCCTCCCCCAAAAGAAAATCAAATGTTCCACGTTTTCACAACTTTACCTAACTTCCCCCATGGATTCTGTAATTATTATTATATGCCTAAACTTGATCACTCTTTAAGATATGTGAATAGCTGCTATTTTGTTTCTTTAAACCAATCACTTTTTCAGAATACTTTTAAAAATCTTGATCACTTTTAATCACTTAACTACTTTTGTCAGTATTTTTCTCACAGTTTTAATTTTCAAATTAAGGATTTTGGCTTTTAACCCTTTGGGGATGTTTTTTTTTCCAGTCTTCTCGGTGGATCTCAATATATGGCTGCTCTTTATAAAATGCAGAAGGATTACCAAAGTTTCAACGGATCAGGGTATTTGTCAGATCCAAGGCTTGTAGCCAATGGATTCCAGATAAAAGTGATAGAAGGTATGATGGTTTTAAAATCTTTTAGTCACATTGGATTTTTTTTTCTTCTGATTTAATGATTTCAATGATTGTTAATGTCGAACATGTTATTCTACATCACTTTATCATTTAAAGCACTGACATCCTGCTTTCCTCAATGTTGAGATTTTATTCCTTGGCAAAGAATGTAATCTCCTACATAGAACACCGAGTAATGGAAACTAATAGCTGAACAGAATACTTCAATAGTATTTCAAAGAATGCTCTGAAATCCACATTTTCCTGACTTTTATTTTTTCTTCTTTTCTCAAAATGCTGGGTGTTGATATCCTTCATTGCCATTCTGACAGAGCTTAGGTTACACTGATAAGACTTCCTCAGTCCTGGCTTTCTTCTAAGGTGGTACTTACTTTCAGAAGATTATGCGAGTACATGCTTTAGCTGACTAATGCTCTGTTGTTGAGCAGTTGAGGTGGTCCAGTAAGGAGCTGGATCTGGTTATTGACTCACTTTGATATCAGCGTTGCAACACAGAGCCCAAAGGGGCCAATAAAGAAAGGGTGACGGGATCACCAACATACCTTTTCATAGACTTCGATCTGAACTTTTTTTTTTGAGACAGCCTACTTTTCAATGCCTCTATGTTGGTCACAGAATAAATCTGTTTCGTGTAAGATCTTTTTACCTTAGCAAGAGAACTCAAATGTTTATATATTTTTCTGAAGAATGATTTATAGGGATGCTGTTGGAAACTCAGGGGCAACCCACCAAGGGTCAGTTCTTCAGACCAGGACTTCTCCAGCAAAATTCCAAGAAAAGCAAACGTCTTTGGGGGTAGTACCTAGCTGACAGCTCAGAGAAAAGATTCACTATAAGAGCTGTTAGAAATGCTATAGCTTCATGTGTTACAGATCCCCACATATGTACAGTGATGACAGATCTGCTGTAACATATGGGATCTTTTAAGGGTAAGCCCAAAAAAAGGGATGTAGAGCAACTCCTTCACTCAGAGGCTGGCTCTTGGGAAGAACAGAGCCTAAGCTGTTTGCTTTACTGAATCATGCACAGCAAATCCAAGGGAACTTCTTTCTGACTGGCTAAATTCCTAGATAAATAGCAAAAACATTGTAGAAGAGGTGTTCGTAGTGATAATCGTAGATTGTATTAGTGGAATAAAGTGCGTATTGTAAGAGGCAGCTCTTAAAAGGTTTATTCAGCCCAGCAGATCAGAAGCTGAGGAAGTCTATGGTATGTCTCTAGACAAATACGGGAGAAAGGGATTGTTGCGTAGCCTTTTGCTTGCATGCTCTTTTTGCTTTTTTTTCCACCTCCTGATACCTTAAGTTTGCTCAAAATCTAGTTAATGTAAACTGGATGTGAAAAAATTGAATGTGAAAATTTGAAGACAGTTTCTAGGCAACAGCGTGATTGGCCGGCCTTGTGGTGCTGGAGATGGGAAACTAGTTTTAGGATAGCTTGCTTAGCTTAAGAGCAGAATTGTACAACATAATAGCAAGGAATTCGACACAGTAACCAGAAAGTAGTAACCATCTTCCAAACCTGTGTTACCAAGTATGTGAAATTAAGGAAATGAAATCTTGTGAGGAAACTGTTCTCATTTGGTTTACAGTTAGGGAAAGTAAAAGTGCTTTATATGCACTATACAGGTCGATGCACCACGGTCGTGGACTTGATCAGCACCATACGGCTATTCCGTATGAAAAATGGGAATGTAATTCAGTTCTTTGTCCCAGTCTTAGATTTTTAACTAAGTGAATGAAACGTTAATAACATCTGAGGCTTGTCAGTCATGTTTATAAGCTTCTGCTGATGACATTATAGCAGTTACAGCCTCTGTTATTAGAAGAACATACCACTGCAGATGAAGGTAGAAATACCAGGAAAAAAATGGAATTTATCGCGGCCTTTTTTCCAGCTGACCCAAGGATTTTTACTTAATACTTCATCAGTCCCTCCTTTTTCTTTTTTTCTTAAACTCATCCCTGAAATATGCTGCTGTCTTCTACAAATACTTATTAAAGCTGATTTTTAGAAACACAGATATTGGTTATTAACACTCCTTATGTGCCCTTCTCTGGGAATTTCACTCTGCAGTTTGAGATTCTTTAATTCGTAGATTCTTGTTGTATAATCTTTACAGAAAGTGACCTGCAGACCAGGAGTGATTTGTCCCACTTAAACCTGAGTATTCTATAGGATTTCTCAACTTTGAGAGAACAAGTTCATCTCGTAAAACATTCTTCACTATCCCTACAGAAGCGTTTGTTTGATTGTTTGCTGTCTGAATCCAGTGTCTTATTTTTGTGGTTTCTTGAAACTCAGACACAGCCTGAAAGGGAGGCATTCAGATGTTGAAGTATAAGTTGCCTCAGAAAAGTTTTATTCCTTCAGGATATATTGTTAGTTTTTTGTGACAGGGGTTGCTGCTTTGTATGGTGGATGATAAAGTCATAGTTTGCTGTTAGAGAGAGGTGTCCAGAATGCAAATGTGCACTTAACCCTTAGTTTCACCTTAGCAGCATCCATAGGAGCACACCTGAACCCCATTCTCTGTGCACCTACATTTGTAACTCCTTTTTTTCCAACTTTTGGGGTGAATTGGATCAGTCCTAGTATTTGTTGTTTCTCAACTGAACTGTCAACTCTTTCTTACTGTCAAGGTCCACTGTAGTATATTTGAAGGTCTGTACTTTCCTTTGGGATTCCAACCTTGACATGGTCATACCAGATGTCCCTTTCTGACTGCTGGTCGATTTCTTATTAATAGCCACTAGTGCATGGCTTCCTTTTTCATCCTGGGTTAGGAGGTTTATTTTCTGTGGTACAAAATTTCCTTTTTCTGACAGAGACATCCTTTTTCATGTCACAAGCAAAGGTTCCATATCTTTAGCTTTGAATTTGAATGTGAAAGTGTTATTTCTGGTATTTTCTTCTTGCAAAATAACAAGCCTTTCTCCGTGTGGATAAGCCTGTGATGCCATCAGTAGCTCTAAGATACCTTCCATAACAAGAAGAAAGGAAACTTAGCTGCTCCAATTCGATGTTTGGCAGTTTTGGCAGAAGAAGAGGCTTTCCCTGACCCATGGTGATCTCTGAAGAGGACTGTCAATCTAGTAGGTTGCATTGATTATTTGTTTAAATCTCCACACATATTCAGCCAAAGGAGAAGGACCCTGAGTATTGCTGCCCATTATCATATATTAAGTCTACTCATAATACTCAGATAGTAGTTTGGAACACAAGACCTCTTGCTTTGATATTGAGCACCTCACTAGGACCGTTTCCTAGGTCAGCATAATGGCTTGAATATAAGACCATAAATTCTTTCCTTATTTCCTCTTGGTGTGGGGGGTGTTTTACGGGGCTGTTTATTTAATAACAAGAAAATCTGAACAGCTGCCTTAATTTGGAAGGTGACTTTGGTAGTTCCCTTGTTGCATTGGGCTTGCATCTCAACTGGTCTCTGTTAAAGATGCTTCTGACAGTTTAAATTCCTACCTTTTGGCAACTTATGGCATTGATGAACTTCATATAAAGATTTGTATTCTGATACTTTCTTATTTAACAAAGGCCACACCCCTACATAGTATTAGTTTTTCCTTATTTGGATGACTTGTCTGTAAGGGACAACTTCTCTTACAGGATAAAAAATAATAATTCATTTTTCTTGCATGAAATTTGGCAGGTCTTGGGATTAATACTCAGAAATTGAATCTTATTCCCTCACAGTGCTTGGAATTTGCAGAGATACAACTATACTCTTTAATGGCCAAGATCTTCTAGCTAGTAGGGTGGTTCTGGACTTTAGTTACTCTAATAACCTCCAGTAGCCTTTCTCACAGGTATAGCACGGACATGGCTCGCTCTGAACCCCATGGCACCATGTGACACCAGATGCACAAGCAGGCAGAAATTCACCTGTTTCTGGAAGACCGGGCTGTCTTCCCAGTATTCAGTTGGAAATTATGATATCTGTCCTAACTCATGTCTTGTGTTCTCTTTGTCTGGGCAGGTGCTAAACAACATCTGTATAGTAATGCCATTTTGTTCCCCTTCTCATTCTCCTCCCTCTTGTGGTCCACTTGCTTAGTTGCAGACACTTCTCTTTCTGATTGAGGCGCCCGTTCTGCTGATTCTGATGCATTTCTGATCCCATGGACAGCAAAACTGATGTACTTGACCTCAGCTTGAGCATTGCCAATGCTTTTAGTTGATCAGTGATCAAGGCAGTTTTAATTTCAGAATTTTGTGCCTACTGTTCGGAAGCCCAGAACCATGCCCTTATTACCAGATCTTCTGCCACTGCACATGGGCACCTTCTGCCATCTTAGAGTTGGGACGTTGAACTGTTCTTGGAGTTAGAATTGGGCTGGATTTTTTCAATCACAAATGGTCTTTTGATTTTTCTTAATAACAGAAAGCTATCAACTATTTATTAGATTTATTTGCTTAGGTGGTTACATTTTCGATTATGTCAGCCTTATATTTCTGAGACATTTTTCTTGGACTCTTCCTAGTCGGTTTTTGAAAGGTCTTATTAGGCTTTTTCTTCCTAACAAGGACTCAGTTCCACATGGAGTTTCATTCTTGTTCTGTCATTTTGGTGGGAAAACTGAACTTCTGGCAATGTTTTTGTTTTTCACAAATGCAGCCTTTGGATAGTTATTTTCACAAGACTGCAAGAGTTTCAGGCCTTACTTGCCTGTTTTTTCATTTGAGGGTAAGTCTTGTTGCTCTCTTGTTGCTAATATACTCTCTTATTGTAAGACAGGAATATAATTTACCTTTGTTCCATAGTGTTCAAAGACTCTGTATAATTGCAGCCCAAGTTGTTGCAAGTGTCCTAGGTCTTGAACATGCCCTATCTTCTTGTTTTGGTAGACTAAGATCTTTTTTAATGTCTCCTTGTTTCTCTTTATATTGACTTCTCAGCAGTCTAAGGAGTTTTCAACTAGATTTTCTCTGGATAGCTGACAGTGGAAAACAAGTTGTGAAATAGCTCAGAAAAAGCTTCTTGCTGTAAGTATGTCAGTTAGGCAAAATCAATGGGTTCTTTGTGGAACGTGCCAGTTGTTGTGATTTGCAGAGCTGTGACGCTCAGCTCCAGTCCGTCTTCCACTGCCCTCCCGCCCCCTCATGTCCTGGCCTTACTGAGGCTTCAAGTGATGCTACCTTTGGGAGAGCAGACTGTTTGCTTTTACTTAACTCAGTATTCTGGGATCTGCCAGGCATTTTTTTGCTGGGTATAGCTTGCAATGACCCCTGCATACAGAGGAGCATTTCAAAAAAGATGGATGGATTGCTTTCCATCCACCACTTCTTAAGATGTGTTTGTTATATACCTTCACAGCACATCTGTGTGTTTCCCGCCCTGAAAGTCCAAGAGAGAGATGTGAATTCTTGGATGGAAAGGAACCGAGAGCAAGGAACTCGTCTTACCTGGTTTTGTAACAATGGTGGGCCTTGGGCCAAGGTCCAAGGCAGACCGTTAGGATAGAATTGTCTGCCTGATAGAATATATGTACCCAACACACGTATATCCAAAGAATGTGCTTACAAGGCCTCAAAGAGCAGTAATAGGTAAAGAACCCATCTTCCCTGGTAATACAAGCTGCCTCAGCTCTTGTAACCAACCAGTGGAAAATCATGCTGCCAGTTAATTTCACTTTGATTTTGACCATAGACTGGAAGATGGATAGTCTTATAGTGTCACCTAATCTAGGTGGCAGCTGGAAGAGAAGAGTTTTTCCTGGCCATCAGGAAGGAATTATCCAAAGATGATTGCGAATGCTTTGTTTGGAAAGAGAAAGGGGAAATTTGTAGCAATGAGAAAGCCACATTTTTAGTCAATTGAAAGCTAGTTTATTTGTTCACGGAAATATTTTCCTTGGAAGTTCCAAAGCATTTCATAGAAACTACCATGGAAACTGCTTGAAGACTGCTGTTTGAATACTCAAAAATCTTAATGTATATTTTTTCAAAAATTTACAAGTATACTGAGGCTCAGATGTCTGCTTATGTCATCAAATGTTGCCAATATCAGAATTCCTGCAAAGACTTGCAGATAAATGTGTGTTAATCAGGATACAATGGGCTACTTTTCAGTCTAAAGAATGTAAGCACAAAAGGAGAACGACACAAACAGAAATACCAAAGAAGAAAACCTCTTAGCCAGGATTCGTATTGTTTGTTCTTATGTTAGACTCTTTAAAGCCCCCTTTGACCTCAGATTAATAAGCAACGTGGTGAAGTCAAATCTGTCTGTCAAAATTGCAGACAGTAAAACTGCTGTTGGTAAAACTGAAGAGTATTGAGCATTGGCGGTCTTGTTAGCCAGCATGTATCATTGGTTTACTGGATTTAAAAATAACAAAAAAGAAAAAAAAAAGAAAGAGATGTTTTGCAAATCCAGAACCTCATTGTCATGAAATTTTAAGAGGAAGTACTGGAAATACAAGTTTTTAAAATGAAAATCTTAACACTTGATACTTAACAAAATTTTCTGTACTGTCTTCGGTAGCAAATAGAGAGGTAATTATTGAAAGGTTGTCAAATAGACTAAGTTTTTCTTTTAGAGAGAAAGCAGTGTAATCAAATGGTCTGAAACAGTTTCTCAAATCTAGTCTTTCATTAAAGCAAAATTAGGATAAAAAGGAAGAGAAAAGAGCTTAAGGAGATTAAAAACAGATTTTATCTTATGCTCCTGCCTCTTACTGGCAGACTTTCCCATGGGGAAATATTGGCATAGTACATCATCTTATCTCACCTTTAATAACTGGCAAACTTTCAGATAGTTTAACATTTTACTTTAAGCTGAATCTGATCGCAGGCTTACAGCTTACATAAAAAATAATGGCTGTTTTTGCTGGCCACGATTAGGGAAAGACAGCTTGAAGAAGAGAAGGAAGACAATGCTGGGTGAAAAAGGAAATAAAATTTCAAACTTAAAGCAATGTGTAGCTGGAAGGAGGTTATGTGACTTTTGGGGGGGCTGGGGAGTTTTTTCCCCTATATCAAATTCCCACTCTTGTCAAAGTATCTCAGCTCTTGTAACCGACCTTTAAAGCCATGAAGCTTAAAAAGGCCCAGCAGCATTATTTACTTGGTGATACATCATATTAGAAAAATTTTCAACCTGCACAGTCCTCCTGTTCATCTGTGCTCTTATTTAATGACCATAAAATAAACAGTGCCTGGTCATGGATAACAATCTCGTTCTACTAGCTAAAGGAAGTACATTGTGGTGACTTATATTGCATGTATTTTTCTTTCACTTCTGAAATATTTCACATTGTTTGAATCAGGAACGTGAATGATCCCTTTTAACAGCTTGTTAATTTAATCCGCTTTGTAGCAATCTAATTGTCTCCAGCTTTCTTGACTTTGCAAAAAGGCAAAAAACATTCCTGAAGCAGGCTGAATATAATGTATCCTACCTGGGGTCACTGCACAAGGGTGGGTTTATTTTCCTTATGAATTGTATTCTTCCATGCCCTCCCTGTGAAGCTCTTCACTACTTAGACTGGTGGAGGGAAAGGGAAGGTAGCCATGTGGGTTGGGTTGAGAATTCTGTGCACCCAACGTGAATGAGAGGAGGAGCCCTGAAGGACTGCGTGAGGGTATGTGAGCCTGACCCCTGGAGAACTTGCTTCTGACTGGGAGTGGAAGAAAAGTTAGCTGTACAGTAGCAGTTTAATTGAAATTTTTTGCGAGTAGTGTGAATAAGAAGTGAAATGTCTTATGTGTCAAAGATTGACTAGATATTTTGTTGGGAAGGTTGTTTAAATGTTTTATCTATCATTCCTATTCAGAGTGGTACCTGTTGTAGCGGTGGTACCGTATGAATGATAGTGTGAAGTCTGTCATAGAGCCTTTACTGACATGGGCTTGAGTTCTTCCTCTGCTGCGATAGGAGAAAAAACTGCTTTTTATTTCAGTAGAAGCTGAATTTGTTATGATAACATTTGAACTCTACAGAGGTTTAAATCAGAAACAGAGCCAACACTCTGTTTTAATTTTTTTTGACCCCAATTGTATTTTATTGCTAGTTTCTACTTTAATTTCACATATGTTTAATTAAAGCCATAGAAGCTTTAATTAAAGGTAGGCTCAAGACGGGGAATGCTGCAAAATGTTTTAAGCATTTAAACAGTGCCAGCTAGGATTTGAATTAAAATAAGATGAGGCATACGTGATGTGAATAGGCACACATCATCATAATGAAACATTGGGCAAATAAATGCTTTTCACTCCTAGGGAGGAGCAAAAAAAGTTTCCTGATTTTATTGAATTCGTGAGACTAATTTACTAGGTGATTTTTACATCTGTTTCATTTTCTCTGACTTGCTCCAGAATAGAAATCAAAGCAGTGTATAAACTACTGTTTTGTTTTTGTATTTTCAGGTGCTTCAGCTACAGAAAGTCACCTGGAAATAGAAGGGATGGCAAACTGTCTGCAATATTACGGTATTTCTGATTTGAAAGAAATTCTGAATGCAGTAGTTCATGGAAATGCAAAGGAAGTACATGAATGTAGGCCTCTCAAAGTGATAAATTACCTGGAGGTAAGACAGAAGTTTGCTGTTAGGTATTGGCCAGCTAAGCTTATAATAAATCCTTAAACAGCTTGAAAATCTTTCTTCAGCTCTGTTTTAATTAATGTAGCTCTATTCTAAACAGAAGTTGCTTTTGAAAAGGAGAATGCTATATCCTCTCTAAGGTGTATGGATTCCACATTGCTTATCGAAATGTTTCCATCGGACATATCCAAAACAAGTCATCCAATGTGATATCGTACATGCTGAAAGCTGATGCTCACAAAATGTTTTTACATAGGCAGTTTTCAGACTAGAAAGGCATTTCTCCATGTTAGAACACAAAACTGCCATAAAATCGCTTTACAAAGTCCAGAAGGCAGTTGAATCCAGAACGGTCACCAAGATTTAACTCCTTTATAAACCAACCTATGAAGAGGTTATAAAATTAAGGTAATAGTTTATGAAAAGTAGGCATTAACTGAAGCTTAATTCTATGTAAACCTCAACAAGATGTACACCCTGAAAATCAGAAAGTGCACCATTTCCACTTAAAGAAGAAAAAAATCCTATGATTCATTCGAAGAAAGGGTAGAGAGAGACAAATGGGGAAAAAAAAAAATTCCAGAAAAGCTGTCACTGGAATTGAGATGTTGAAGTAAAAAACGAAGTTTCACATACGGTGTACCCCATATGCCTCTGCAAAGGCTTGTATTTAGTTAACATCAACAACTTCTGCAGTTAAAGGAAGCACATACTGACAACCAACAGAGTCTTGTGAGTCCACTCTATTCAGCGCAGTAGTGACTAAGTTCTGCAGTGTGCTGAGAGAGAGCAAACCACGTGTTCTTCACAAGCAGCCAGCATTATTAGTTGCCAGAAAGACAGTACTTGAGTAAAAGAATCTTTAATCTGTTTTCTTACAGAAGTTATTATGCAACATTTGGAACTGGAATGACTCTTTTTAATATTTGATATGCAAATAGATAAAATCCTCCATCCAGCGACAATAATGGGCGTGAAGTTTCAGAGACAACTAATATATGTGGTACTAGTTAAAGCTGAGTAACTAACAACAGTAGTTTTCTATCACTTCTTGTCTTGTCACTTTCTATCATTTCTGTTTTACTAATGCTATCTTTAATCCCAGTTCTTAGGATCTCTATTCAAAAAGGTTACCAAAATATATGTCAAGTCTCTTCTTGTTTAAGCATTTGCTAACATGCTTTCCTGAATCAGGCTACTTCAAAATGGGACCTAGGCATTTACAGAGGATATGTGTTTTATCTTTTAAACATTTGTTATACAAATCTGTCCCTGTCTTTTTGGGGCGGTAAGTTTACAGCTGCCTTTGGTGCGAGTTGGTGTATGCTCCTGAACCATTCTTGTGCACTCACGAAAGAAGCTTAAAGAAGGGATGAGTTCAGTGTTGAAACAGGAATGGTTTGTAACTTGGTTTGGAGGCGGGAGGTTTATTTCGTCTACTTACAAATACCCATCAGTCAGATTGAGTGGGATGGAGTTGGTTTATATAGAGAGAGAGATACATACACACACGCATACGCAGATACCTGTATATATCTATATACCTATATACACACATATGTACATATATATATGTATGTATCTATGTACATACATAGATAAACACACGCATATGCATATAAAGGTACATATCAAGACATTATCAAAGGAAGGCTTATTAAGAGCAACGTTGAGTCTGAGGAACTGTTAGAAGATGTATGTGCAGCAGTAACAGCTGGAAAATACATATTAACTAAGAAGTATATGCCTTGCTGTCATGAAAAAAAAATTAAAAATAAGCACTGCATTTTTTTTCACCATTCTGGGGAGTTTAACACTGGAAACGCCATTCACTGTCATGTTCAGAATTGCAACTTTTATCAGAGATTTCAGGTTTGAGCAGGCAGTGTGTCTGCAGCTTTTGCTGTCTTTGGTAGCTACTGAAGAAAGAAGAGGGTAATGGTTAAAGCAGCCACCTTCCCAGGTAGAGAAATGGACCACAGTGTTCTTTTTCACACCTGGGGAGAAAATCCCAGACAAACAAAAGGAGAATATTCAGATTAAAACATGAACGCTGCTTCAGGTTTGTACAGCGTGAAGGGAGATTGTATTGCATGTCCATTTCTGTCTAGGCAGCACTACTGAAGTACGGAAGAGAAGGCAGTGGCAGGAAGGCCCATCTTGGAGCAGGAAAGAAAAAAACCTGACAGCTTCTTTTTGAAGTTGCTTGATTCTTTGAGGATGACTGCTTCAGTAACTGTTTATCAGTCACTCCTGCTTTCTAGCATTGTGAGGTAACTGGATGCAATAGACAATAGTTAATACAATATTAATCTAAAATTTCACTATAGTATTTTTAAAATTTTGTTTAGCTGTTTGAATTCATTTATGTTAGTTCTAAAGTTTGTGGTGTAGAGTGTGTCATGTGAACTGATAAACATCTTCAGCTGATGATGGTGCCAACAGGAAATAAGATAGTCAGAAATACAAAGCATTTTGCAAACAACCCTGAAAGAAAAAGAGTGCAGACGTGACGAGGGGACTGACTGTGTGTGACTCCATTGGAGAAGTGTCATGAAATGACCAATAAGATATGATTAGAGTTACATTTGTGCTTCTGGAATTTGGAATGTTTATCAGCAGAAAAGAGAATAGTGACCTTTAACAGGGAGTGCTTAATTCCTGATTTCTGATAGCCCCAGGTTAATGTGTTAAAAAGTGGTACTTTAAAACTATTGGGGTTTTGTTTTTGTTTTTCCTTTCCACAGGGAGAAGCAGTACGTTTAGCTCGGCAGCTGCCCTTACATTTGTCAAAAGAAGATGTACAAAACACAATTTACAGGATGAAGCAACAGCTTGGAAAGGAAAATAAAGGCTGTGTTCATGGTCGTCCTTTTTTTCATCATTTAACAGATATTCCAGAAGCTGACAAGCACAGCTCCATGGAAATTACTCAGTAAATGGAACATTTTGTTTGGAATCACATTTCTCTTGCTTAATTTTGATCATTACTCTGTAATTTCAGTATGTTTTTTGCAAAGTTTTTGTATAATGACTTTTCATTATCATATGTTCACCTCCTAGAGAGTTTTTTTTATTTAAATTCAAGTGCTACTTGAAGACTGGAAATAAATTCTGTAGAGAAACAACTTATCTTTTTTTTTTTAAAAATTAAAGCAATGTTCTCAACTGGTTTGATGCTTTTTCTTATTGCTGCAGGTTTAGAAAATATCAGTATGTCAAAATTTTTTATAGGTGAACTGGTTAGAAGATGCTTTCAACAGAGCCTGGCAAAGTTTATTGTACTAAGGACATGTTAATTTTCAAAGGAATGCCAGATAGCTGTAGGTATTTAAGTGTGGCGTTACCATGTGCAGTTGTTATGGTTACACTTCCGTGGTGTTCTATTTGGAAAGTGTTAGGTCACACAAATGAGTATGGAAGTCCTAGTGTCCAGTCCTCAAAAAGCTTTTCTCTAACCTGTGCAAGTAATTCAGAGTATTTTTAACCTTAGCTTACAAAAGTGTGATTCTTAAAAGAATAGTACACTCTTAAAACTTTAGATCAACAAAACCAATGACCTTAAAGGTGAAGGGATCAGTCACAGGAGCCCAGGTTAGCACTGAAAGCAGATGATGCTAATACACGTGTGCTAGTGCAATGCTGAACACAAACTGTTTGGGGTTGGGAAGCATAAAACAGTCCTCACTCGAGAATGTGGCATAACTCAGGCAAAGTCTGCTAGAGAAAGCACTGCTGATTCTGGTAAACTTGTTTATTCTCTTTCTACCCCAACATAATGTTCACTCCTCTATTTCAGGTAGTAGCCTACTTCTGTAAAGCTACACGATTGTGCCTTCTGTGCGTAGCAGGTGCAGCGTCTCTGGAAGAGTATGTTTAAAAGTCTCAAGAAAGATCACCTGAAAATTCCTGTCCATCCCCAGTTGTGTTTTGTTGTTAACAAACCTTTGCACTAGGAAAACATGGTGGTAAGACCTAGCTTTGTAGTGTTTCTGTGGCTGGTAGGTTAATGGTTGAAGGTTGCTGATGAAAGACCTGAGTGTGAGCTGGTTTGTGGACAGGAGTATCGGACCAGACGAGCGAATGTACAATCCAAATGTGTAAATTACTGACCTGTTGCTCTGTATCAAACAATGCTCAACGGGTGAACTAAGTTAAGAAATCACATCACAGCAATACATGAAAACATATAAATTCTAACCTGAAAGGTAATGATTATATTTTTATGCCATTAAAGTAAGTTTATCCTTTTCATATAGAAGAGGGGTTTATAACTTCAAACTGGAGAAAGGATAAACAAGTACAGAAAACATTAACTGCACTCTAGCAGTTATTTTAAATTACAGTGCTTGTTTTAAGTAGCTCCCCCCATTAATTATAGTGTGTTTGCCTCAAAGTAGCTCTGTTAGTCTTCTATAGAGTTCATATATGTGCATTTGGAATGAACTGGTTAGGGGATGCTCTTGACAGCAAGCTGGGAGTACCTTGTGCCCCCACATAGGTGAAAGTCAGGCTGAACTCCGTGGTCTGCTCTGTTCAGCAGGAGGTGGCTGGACCATCAGCACACATAGGCTTCTGCTCCATTCGTAACACATGCTGATGTTTGCCCAGGAGGCACGGAGAGGAAGGTTTCAAGAATGCAAATGCATAAGGAAAGTTTTGTTTTATTACCTCTTCTAAGATGTGGAAGAGTGGTGCAGAGGCCCAAGCGAAGATAAGACAGAGTAGCCAACAAGGTGCTCTCTTCCTGTTACTCTCAGGGTGTGCATCCTTCACAGCTGCAAAGGAGCAGGAGCACAAGAAAGTGCAGCCTCTATTGCTGTTCCCCACCCCTGCCATGCCCATGTGCAAGGTCAGATTGGGAACAGCAGAAGGGCATCAACTGAACAGCATGTGATGGTAGTTAAGTGTAAATTGGGAAGGAGAAGTCTCTTTCTGGAGGAAGAGAAAGTTTGCTATCTACTGCTATACTGAGGGTGGGCAGCACAGGGACTGGTGGGGGGAAAGGGTAGGGATGTTCAGAGGGCACAAGTAGGCTATCTTTCCAAACTTAACCGGTGAGCGAGGCACAAGATGAGAATGTCACTGGAAAACCGGACACTTGTTGGCTGTAAATGTCACTTGGTGCAGAAGATGTGAATTTTTAGAATGGAAGTGAGAAGGTGGATGGAGACACAGGAAGGAGACGTGACTCTTGGCTCCGAGGAGGAAACAGGATCCCAGCCTTGCAGTAGATGCAGAAGGTTATAGTTTGTTTATTTTTATTCTTGTTTAGATACAAACTGTGAGAGTTTAGAGAGTAGCCATTACAGTGAGAAAAGCCAAAGACAAGCTGGAGAAAGGAAATTTATCACCAAGCTAAGTTTGGAACTTAAGTGGATATGTGCACCTATTTTATTCAGTTGGGAATAGAAAGAGATTAATGGTTGTTTTCCAAAAGGTAAAATAGCTGTGTCTTAATTATACTGGAGCAAATGCTAGTATCTTTGGTAAGTCTACCATCAACATAGAGTACTTTCACATAACAGTAGTATTGTTTAATAGGTATTCAGACCCGAGGTTGAGGATAATAAGGGACTGGTAAATTGGTATTCACAGGTGCCAAGGTGGGCTTAGTTGCTTAGTTGCTAAGGAAGCAAATGAGCGTCAGGCATTGTTGCGGGTGCAGGTGCAGCAGGTTAGGCAGTTGGCAGCTGGGTCTTCCCTACTCCCTCACCTCTTCCTCTCCTGGCTAGGTTCGCTGTACTTCACAGAATCACAGAATGGTCGGGGTTGGAAGGGACCTCTGGAGATCATCTAGTCCAATCCCCTGCCAGAGCAGGGTCACCCAGAGCAGGTTGCACAGGAACACGTCCAGGCACGTTCTGAATGTCTCCAGAGATGGAGACTCCACCACCTCTCTGGGCAGCCTGTGCCAGGGCTCTGCCAGCCTCAAAGTAAAGAAGTTCCTCCTCATGTTTAGGTGGAACTTCCTATGCTCAAATTTGTGTCCATTACCTCTTGTCCTGAGTTTGTGCCCATTAGCTCGTGTCCTCAACCTCAGAGGGCTGCTGTGGATTTCTTCCTTGTGTATGTGCACGTACAGTTTGTTTTCTGTCTCTGTGGGATGTCAGGGATTGTCATGTGGCTAGGTGCCAGCAGCAAGTGCTGTAGAATGGCTTTAGAGCTGTAAGTCTGGGTGTCTCCCCACCACGGTCCTTGCGGTTGGGGGTGCGAGGTTGAAATTATGAGTTGCTCTGGTACTGTGCTGATGGGAGATGGCTTTACATAGGGTGGGTGTCTCCTTACTTTATCAGGTGTGCGCAAAAGGAAATGTTATTTCCTGTTCCTAAAGATGCTCTTTCTTTTTCTAGAGATGCTCTTACTGATGCCTCTGGTGATGCATCTGTTTTATGTTCCATATTTAAACAATAAAAGTGCCCCAGTTCTAGATTTACAAGTTTAAAAGAAGTCAAATGGTGCACTTGATTTAAATGTTCTCAAAAAGGAAGGCACACCAACTTATTGCAAATGCATCAACACCTGATGCCACTCAAATGTTTCATTAAGTGATGAACCCCATGAGGCTCCCTGGAGAGCTGCCTGTCCTTGCAGTCACTCAGTCCCCAGCTGTACGGGCTGTTTGAAAGGAAGAACAACACCTAAAATGTGTAACGATGAGTAGACTTGATTATTATTGTGCTTGACCTCTTACCTTAGAGGAAAAAGCAGCGGGGCAGGACCTGGTGGGGGCATGTTCCAGCAGCGAGTGGACAGGCTGCCGCATCGCTGTACCCCACACCACGGTCCTACGCAGCTGTTTCCATCACGAGTGGCCAGGTCGGGACATTTCAAGGGACTTCTAGTATTTGCACTGCCCTCTGCTGGCATTTTATTTTTGTACAATTTTGTCCACTTAAAATGATGCGTAGGCAGGTCTGAGGTTGACCGTGAATGAGCATCATTCCTTCCTTACTTTTGGTCACCCATAGGTCAAAGTGTTATCACTTATGATATTTCTCATGATGTGTGTATTTGCGTTCCCAAAACATGCCTAGTGCAGGTAGCAGTGTTTCCTGTGTGATAATCTGGAGCTTCCCAGGCTAAAGCACAATCTCGTAATAAAAATTTTAAAATGTCTTGGTACATAGCTTTTAATTTATCAGAGGCTCATCAAGAAAGCTGGGGAGGGGCTGTTTGCAAGGGCATGTAGCAATAGGACGAGGGGCAATGGTTTTAAACTAGAGCAGGGCAGGTTTAGGTTAGACATTAGGAAGAAGTTCTTTACACTGAGGGTGGTGAGACACTGGAACAGGTTGCCCAGAGAGGTGGTGGAGGCCCCATCCCTGGAGACATTCAAGGCCAGGCTTGATGAGGCTCTGAGCAACCCGATCTAGTTGAAGATGTCCCTGCTTCTGCAGGGGGGTTGGACTACATGGCCTTTAAAGGTCCCTTCCAACCCAAGACACTCTATGATTCTGTGATTTGTGTGGTTGGTTTGGGCAGGTTCAGTTCTGGTCTGTTTGCAGCTCAAGTGCCCACCTTGCCCGAATCCTTCAAAGCTCTTATACTTTAAATAGGAAATGATTGAATATGAATTTTCTTTTTAAATTTAAAAAAAGAATTATATTTCCCTGCATATAAATATGGATATAAGCATGAAATGGAGGTAGTGCCTTTTACATGTTTCTTTTCTGAACGCATTAAGCATCTTAATAATGAAGTTTCTGTTTCCTCTCAGTTAAGAATGTGTGTGTGAAGAGATCTGGAGTATTTCTGTGGATTTTTTTCTTCCTTTAGTATGAGTAGTAGCAGTTCAGAGAATAATAGCAAAAACAGAAGAACGCTTAACTTGTTTCAGGAGCACTTAGCACATCATTGGCAACAGTGAAATCTGCATGATGTATTTTGTGAGTTGTTAAAACAGACTCTTCTGTATTTCCATATTCTAATATGGAATGATTAAAATATCTCGCAATGGAATCAATACTCCTAAGCCGCACGCTATTTAGTTATACAAGCACCCATTCTTCAGTCTCAATTTATGCAAGTGATTTCCTTCTGGTTTTTTTTCCCTAGGTACATATTGGTATTACTTTCACGAAAGTAAGCATCAAAGACCAGCTTTTTAGGTTTTTGAAAGGATTGTAATATTTGGTTGTCAGAGCTTGTTTTATCTTGTGTAAAAGCAAGTCTGGTTTTGGTTTGGCAGGATTTTTTGGAGTTGTTTTATTAAACCTATAATACTGAATTAATTTTTTGGTTTCAACAGCAATATTGAAGGATTTTGAATATTTTGTTTCTTTTGTATGTAGCTTTTAATGGCCTGGGTCAACAATTGTAAGAAACTTAAGGTATGTCCATTTAACTTTGCAAATGGAAAGCTACCAGAAGTAGCTTTTATTTTTTTCCTCTCCCTGTGTGTCTCTCTCTAAGTATGGAGTATCATATCTGAAATTATGGAGAGTATAAATGTGGAAATGTTAAATCTTTTGTTAATGGCTTCGAATTAAGCACACATTGTTGCAGATGATTTGGAGGACTTATTTAAAGTAAATATACAATTTCAAGCTCAATTATCATTCATAGTTTAACTAAACATAGTGAGATATTAAGTCTGTGAATTTGATACAGTGTTACTTCATAATTACGATGCTTTTTTACAGTAAATTTGATATAGAACAGTTGCTAAAGGCAAGCTGCTGAATAGTGTGACCAACCGTTTTATGGGACACATCTGGTGCATTAGTTCAGGATGTGCAGTGCAGAAGAACAGAGCCTTTTGCACAAAATGAGAAGGAAGCTAACTCCACATGTATACGTTTTGCGGACATGCGGAGAGGTTAAACAATTACGAGTTAATTGTGTAAGCTAATAGGAGGGGTGTTCGTAATGTCATTTCAAAATAGCTATGGAGGAAATGGAGGAGAATTATTGTTTTGAAATCTCAAATGAACGGTTTACACCTGTTAATGTTACATTTAGAACAGCTGTTTCTTTTATTATCAGTAAACAGATGCAGAAAGTAATGGAATGTTTTAAAGCAATATGTTAATCCTGTCTTCCACTACTGAACATTCTCACAATATCATGATTAAATATTAACTGTAATGCTGCTGTCATCTGCAGTTACAGAATTCTTACTTATTTTTTTAATCACTTTTGTATCTGAAGTTGTGAATGTTCATCCAAAGTTATTGTAGACTTTCATCAACCCATTGTAAGTCTTTTTGCACATCAGTAATTTTATTGATGATTTCATCGGGCTGAATTACTCAGCCAAAGCAACTCTGACTTAGTTTTGCTCAAAGGTTTATTTCTGGTTTTGTATATTAACCCTGAAATGAAACGAGCTATCTTTATAAGGGGAGAAAAAAATTGATCTTGAGGGCCCAGACTAACACACATTTCCTAGGAGCTCCATATGAAGTTGGTTGGTATTATAGGTGAAGCTTTGCCAGAGCATGCCTGGTTATGACTGGTATCATCCCAATGTGCAGTGCTGGACAAGTGCTCCAGGAGGGGTTCTTTAGTGCATGAAATTTTTTGCTTTACGTGAAAATAAGTTTAGTCTTAGTTCATTTCTTTCCAGTATGTCTCATGACAACCTATTTATGCTACTAAGTTTTTGAAATACGGAACAGCTAAGGTTCTGACAGCCTCTGGGAAAAAAATACCTCAACACTGTAGATGCAATACCACGTGTACCTAGTAAAAAACCCAACAAATATTTCAAAATATTTAAAGATTAGTGCCTAAACTGACCTGAAGAAACCAGTACCTGCTGCTCAGATGCTCTAAGATGGTAGTAGTAGTTCTTCCACTGGAAAATATGTCTGTCTTAATTTTCGAATTATAGTATCTGTAAATGTTCTAAAAAAACTGGCTTTTCAATGAAATAGCATGCGATTGTGGGGCGTTACTAACTCAGCACTCCAAGAACGGAAGCGCAGAAGATTAATACTGTATAACTTGTTTGGCAGATTAGTTTTCAGGAAATGTAGAGACCAATGAATATGGCAGCTGCGTTATTAAGATACTGTATTCAAGCCCAGGTCAAATTGTTCATTCATGCATGGCGTAACTCAGCATTAATTGAATCATTACATTTTTTAGATATTTTAGGTCACTGATATTTTTTGCTTCAGCACTTAAAATGTTTAAATGAAAGTATTCACAAGCAGCAGGCATTTTGACAGAGGAACGTTGTTGTATGAAGCGTTTATATGTGAGCATTCCCTTGTCAGGTCATTGCAGTAGTAAAATTGCATTGGTAGAACTAAGGTTCTACCTTATTTCTAATGTCAGGACAGACTATTTTTGGAGGATTTTAAAGATGCTTTGCTTAGGCAGGTAAAATTATCTAAATTGATATAAAATAGCAAAGAGGAAATATCTTTCCTGGTTCTTGTTAGCCTGATACTGTTTATGTTAGATAAATGAGAGTGTTCCTGACAAAAGGTGAGAGAATTTACTTTCTCAATTAAAAGAAGAGGGAGGGAGGAACCCTCTCATGTTCAAGTAGCTTTAAGAGAGTTCTGGCATGTCACTTCAAGAGAATGGAAAGGAAAATTCTTTTGGAGATAGTCTGAGTTTTATCTCACGTAAAGTAGTTGTTGAAAGGCTAATGGTTTCAGCTGTGAGGAGCAGATCTAGGTATGATTTTTGTCAAACTTGGCCAAAACTGACTTGTAATAAATAGATTGTTTCAAAGCAACGTGCTGTTGGATTTCTGTTCCTCACTTAAAGCAGGCAGAGTTTGACTATCATTGGGTCAATTAACATTCCTGATGTTCTCTGACAGCTTAGGTGTGTGTAATTTAGAACAAGAACCTGTTAATAGTTACTAAGACATGTGAAACTATATACATGTAGTTCTAGAAAAACGTTCCCTCATCAGAGGAATTCATACAGTTACTTCTCCCACAGCTTCACATTCAACTTCAAAATCCTCTTTTTCAGAACTGCTTGCCTGAGATCCCATTGCCATTTAGGAGAGACATAACTTCTATGCTTTATTTACGGTGACCTTTGAGCAGCTGGAAATGCTGCCAACTCCTTTAGGAAGTATGGATTTGAAACTTCAATTTTGGTCTACATTTGCAGACAAGTAAATGTGGTTATGCATCAACTAGAACAGCAATAAAATGGATACTGGCCTTTTAGAATTGTAGTATTTTACACTATTAGTTATCTTTACTGTAGAACCTGAAAACACTTTAGTGCACCGATCACTTGTGGATTAAGGAAACTGAAGAAACAGCTCAATCAGCCTTGAGCTGGGGCAGACCTTACAGGGGGGAAAAACCCAAACTCTGCAACTCAGCTCCCACTGTTGCGTTTTTACTATAATGAGCATTTACTTTAATGACGCCTAATGGTTAATGGGTGGGTGCAGTTCGTTCTTGCCTAATTATGAGCTCTTTGTGGAGTCATCAGGACTGTAATTTCTGACTCTATACTACTTTGAGTCACTGAAAGTTAGGCAGGTTTTTATTATTGTGTTGTGTTTCTTCTGAATTTATTTGGATGCTATATAGCAAGAAAGCGAATTGAATTCTTAAATAGTGTAAAGTAATGAAGGTTCCAAGCACCACCAGATTGGTTTTTTCATTTTTTTTTTAACCTGTGTGGATGCAGAATTAGTAAGACTAAAATCAAGTCCAGCTAAGGAAAGATTTAAATGATAAAATATATTGCTATAATAACTGTCTTACCAGTTTTCTTCTGGTTGTCAGTCTAAGTCTTTTAACTGTAGCTCAAAAATCTGGAGCAAGTATTTTGGCATAGCACGGTTTGTAAGGAAGATTTAATAGCTTGTTGTGTCCTATTTCTATAAACAGAAGTCATTTAGAGTTCAGCAGATATATTTAGAATCAGCATTTGTGCTGGTAGTTGCAAGCTGAATAAAATAATCTTTGAAAAGCTGAATATACAGAAGGGAATATGCAAGTCCAAATTTACCTCGCAACTAATTCTCAAGTGGCTTTGGCATATTCAGTAATACAAACCTACGAAACTGGGAATCACATTTATTATTTTATTTACAATCTTTTCAATGATGAGTTCAAGTGCTGTGTGCAAACTTTAATAGTTTTAAGAGAGTTTTATGATTATTGTTGTACGTTAGCTCTGGGCTCGCATATTTTACCATGGTAAAATTCCCTAATCTTCATAGAGGAAGGTTTCTCTGTCTCAAGGAGTGCAGTGTTAGGCCCAATAAAATGGAAAGCCAGAAGTTCTGGAGAGGTCTTCTCTACTGGTTTGGGTCAAAATATTAATAGGAATTTATATTGAGTAATTTGTAATCTAACTTGTGATTTGTTGACTTCAGGTATGCATAATATCAGAAAAATGTATATCAAGTCTGTTTAAAGATAAAAGTTTTATAGCAAATAGTAAATTAAAACCATAGTGACCTTTTGGTCTTGCTGATCATGTGCATAAAGATGTTCATCTGTTGGTCTGTACTAATCACAGTGACAGGGCTCTTGCTCGGGGGATAGCAGGCATGAGCCAATGCTCTTGTGTATTTGTTCTTCTACTGTGCTTTCTATTGAGAAAATTTTGAAATTAAACACCTTGATGCAATTATTCTATATTCAGTTTTGGAAAAGATAGTAGTTCTTTTCCTATGAAAATAAGGTTCATTTAGCGGTGCAAATTTCTGTCCCTACTGCTGGCTCTGGCAATGTTGGTGTGAAGTCTGATAATTTTTACTACATCATTTCTGGTATAGATTTTGCCAAACAGGAGTTGAAAACATTGAATTGAAAGTATATTATAAGTTGCGCTTAAACATCTTTTTCCTCCTGTATTTTAACACATTAACAACTGTTTTCCTTTCTTCTGTATTAAGAGTCCAGGCTTTCAGCATCACAAAAAATGTCACCTGGTCATGTGATCACCCCATTACTACTAAAGAAGTATCTTGCAAGGATTGTTTTGCAAATAACTAAAGCCTTCACTTTATATTATCATATCTAAACAGGATGTTTTTCAGTTTTTAACATGTTTGAATTCTGATTGTTTCAGTAAATATCAGAGAAGCTTTCACGTAAGTGCATTTTTTTTTTAATGTCATTACTGAAGGGAGAAAACACAAGAATATTTTCTTGTGTTACTTACACAGATAATAAAATGATACTTTACAGTGTTCATCCAAGGGTCATAAACGTGAAGTTGTATACGCAAATGAGAGTCACATTATGCCCATTTGTCCCCTCATTAAACTGGCATATCAAAAAGAGGACTGGCCACGTAGCTGGTTGTTGGCAAATCTGGGAACAGAACCTAGCACGCTGATAGTGTTTCCCCACTTTAACTACACTGGAAGTCTACTTGTGGGGGAAAATGATATGCTGGTACCAAATGATATATATGATGTGCAATACAAAAGATTTCCTGTTTTCAGTTTATATGACATGACCTGTGGGCTAACTGAAGAAAACATCACTGAGAAAGTGCTATAGCCCCATATACAAGTGTTCCTATTGATATGTTATTTTTCTAAGATTTTGCTGAGTAAAGCTATTTCCATACATAAGCGTTTTGGCCATCTGCAACTGCTTGTCAATGAGCCTGGTTTGAGAACACTGGTCGTAATTGTAACCTCAGGAATGTGTGACCAGCTCGCGGCCAGCTGTGCATGCCCTGACTTTTCCCAGGTGTTAAGATACATGGCCACTTTTGTTCACTTTTAACCGATGGGGCAAAATGCAGTCCTTGTTTTTCCCCACCTTGTATTAAACCTAAAAACTCCTGTTCTTTTCTTTTTTTTTAATATGTCATAGCAAACAACTAGATGAAGTTATCCATGTTGTTCAATTATTGTGCTTACGGACACAGTGCGCAGCATCTGTATGATAGTATGTGTTTAGAGAAATACAAAAAGGGTCCTCAGTGTGCCATGGTCTTGCTATAAATCAACAGTGCTGGCCCTGCAAATCACATGCATGCTCTTGTTTGTTTGTTTGTTTGTTTGTTTGTTTGAAAAAGATTTTACTTATGCTTCAACAGCATAGAAATTTCTGCAGTTTAATCCTCTTCAGCCAGTGAGTTTGGCTACATTTTTGTAATTGGTTTTATTTTAATCATCCATTTCATGATCATAGGAACACTTCGTAGCTGCTATCTGCATGGAAGCCTAATTGGAATTCCTCCTAAATCCAGCCTGGGTTGTCTGCATCGGGGGTTTTGTATTTTGTCTTTACCTGTGTAGCATTTTCTTTACTTGTGTGGCATTTTTTATATTCAGGGTGAGGCATGAATAGCTTGAAAGCAAGTAACATGTGAGCACAGGTCTCCTCCTCACAGAGGAGCAATCACGAGGACAAAATTTGCTCCATGGCCTGTGACACTCTGTTTAGTCAAGTGAAAAGTGAAAGCATGAGATTAATTCATGGACATGATAATTTGCACAGTGTGATATTTATAAAGTAATAAATCCAGTTCTCCTCAAGTAACTGCTGTTGGCTCCTGTTTGCCAGCAAGCTGACATGATCTCCACGTAGTAGGTATGGACAAGAAATGAGTTTGTAACTTAGAGACTGATTCTTTATATGGTCAAAACCACACGTTATCTCTAAAAGTAACCTACCTATTTGGATCAGTTTCCATGGAGTGAACCAGACCTTCAAGCAGAGCTGATCTGTGTCTTCTGTAACACATTGTAAGTTCATGGAGTATGAATTTCTGCCTTTTATGGCCTTTCAAAGACCTTACACTGTCGGTTTTGGTCATCTTTGAATGTAGGAAGGACACACAGATTCTAAACCAGTGCTAGGATTTTCCTATATGTTCTAAGGTCGGTGAGGGATGAGCACATGTGAAAACTTCGCACATGCCTAAATGCTTTTCAAAATCTGGTCCTTAGAGACTCGGGAAAGCTTATTTGATCGTGAAAGTCAGTGAAGAAATAGGCTCCTAAACACCTCCTTAGCTCTTGAAAAATGTACCAGAACTGTTTGAGAGGGAGGAGAGGATCACACCAATCCGGTGCTGAGACCTGCTTAAACATAAACTTGTAGCAGTGCAAGTTCTCCCTTATAGCTGCAGTGGTATGGAGCACTCTTGCATGATAGTCTTAACATAAGACTGAATTATGTGCTTTTTCAAGGGTGTTTTTGTAGTTAAAGTACTGGTCTATGAATCTTCTTTAAAAAGCAGGGACCATCCACTCATCACCAGAGCATGCAGGAGAGCTGATAAAACCTGGGATAAAAATGCATGGTAGAAATCACTTGTAACTGGTTTGTGCCTCTGACTGACATCTCTCCAGTGAAGACTCCCAGATACGTACCAGCGTGGTGAGATTCCTGCAACCACTGGTCTTCGGTATTTCCTGTGAAACTTAAACCTAATGTTCAAAATCTGCATCAGCACTGAACTATTCTGTCCTTTGTTTTCTGTTCGTCAAGGTGGCTTTTCTCATTAGCATAAATCACAGAGCTCCTGCAGCAGTAGCATTGTCCATATGCTATACAGCATCTCCTCTGTGGCCAAGGAATATTTACAGCCCAAAATGCTTCACTTCGCTTGATTTGGAGAAGCCTTTCATTGTTTCTTCTTTCACAGTTTCTTGCATCCTAATGAGTAATTCTGGTTATGAGATGGAACAAATAACGGTCTTTAAGAGAAAATCATATAGAAAACCAGGATACTTTTATTAGTATGAATGTCTGATGTGAACCAAATAAATTAGCAAAAGGAAATTAAAACACACCCCTGTGGACATTCAGAAGTTTAAAAACAATGAAATAAAAATACCTGTGGTGCGTTACATTAGACTGCGCTAAAGAAGTTAAATGGCTCTAAATTGTGTGTAACCTACTTGAAGAAATCAGATACTGCTGTGGGGTATGGATACATAATGTAAACAATTTCAAATAGTATTTGGCAGTGTCTTGGAATTTGCCCCAAATGCTTTTGGTTCAATGGGAGTGAAAAGCTATGCTCCATTATAGCCTCACTTGATATTTGATTTTGGAGGAAGGATACTTGGAAGCCCATCTACGTTTTTTTTTCATTGCTGAAAGGTGACAGTGGAAAAAAAGTAAGATGAGCTGCATGCTTGTATTTCCCCCTACCTGCTCAGCTTTCTCACTTTCATTGTTGCCTTTAACTTTCAGTCTTACTTAAGCAAAAAGCATTAAAATACACACACATGTATCTACTAACATAAGATATATTAATAAGTGTAATTGGTGACAATTGCTTACTTCATATATGAAAGAAAGTGATTTGTATACGCGCTTTAGTTTGCTGCTCTTTCTCAGGCATTGCCCTTGGGGAGAGAGAATTGCTATTCCTGATGCTATCTTCCTATCTCTGTATCTTTACAGTAGTTATTTATTATTATACCTGCTGAGGTGATCTTGAATGCTTTCTTTATGAGGACTTAGGACTTACTGGAGGAGGAAACATTTTCTTCCTCTACAGTTTTTGAAGGTTCAGTATGAATTTCGCTGATTTCCTTGCAGCTTTCAATCATGTTGCCTTCTGCTGCATTTTCATCAGATATTGCAGACTAAGGAGTATTAATCTGCTTAGTAGTTGGCTGGAAACCGCAGGGAATGACTAGAAGTTGATTTTTCCACGTTTCCTGCAGCGGCATACGAAACCAGTTGAGCAGAGCCGTTAGCCTTGCTCCCGAGGGCTAATATAAATTAAAGGTCCTGAGCACTAGGGGTTGTTAAAATTCTCATAGGGCTCTTTATAAGATGTTAACCCCCGTGGTCTGGCCAGGCTCCAAACGGGGTAATTACATTCTTCCTACCTAAATTCCCCCTGCAATTGCAATTCGATGTGCTGGTATTCCTCACTTCCTCTCCTCTGCCGTGCCCCGTGGAACAGTTGTTGCATTTCATCCCAGAGGTACTTGCTTTCAGTGACTGATGGAGTGATCTGTGCGTAGAGTCTATAAAGCATTTTAAGAGCCTTTTGGATTAAATGTAATTTATGATGCTTAATTTTTTTTAATTATCTGCTATTTAAAATGGACCTGGTTAAGCTGAGCCTTGAATGCGTGTGAACTGTGTGCAACAGAGCTGGGATGAGGCAGTATCAACAACTGTTCCCAATTTTCCTTGCGCTTCATCCCAGGGGTTTTTAGACAGAAGAAGTGACAGACCAAACTAAAAATGTAGGAAGGCTTTTCTGAGGGGTTCATTACAAAATAGGAAGACTATGACCTATGTAGTAAGCCTAACGTGATTTTTGCCTCAGTTGAAGTACATATTGAAATATATATATATGTATATATATAATGTTGCTTCTGCTTAGGGATTCTGTGGTAACTTAAAGAGCAGCATCTAAACACTCATGTTCTAAAATTTACTCTTTTTCTGCTATTTCTTATACTAGAAATGCCTTTTATTATTAAAACACTATAATTTTTATTAAAGATATTGCATGCCTATTGGAAGTAGACAATTCATATATAAATTTAAATGTTGTCTATAAGCAGACAGATGTGGAGTTAGTACTCAGTGTTTAACAAGATAGTCAGGGAGTATCTGTATGTGCCAAATAGACAGAGACTTCAAAGACAGTGCTCTCTAAATATGGGATTTGCTTGTCATGTACCTGCAATAGCAGTAGGATAAAGCGGTGCTGGGGGATGTGTTTGTGTTTAGTTTAACGTTAGTTTCTCTCTTCACTTGTGGCGTGACTCATGCTAAGCCTGACTGTACCACATGAACGAACTAAAGTTTTATTTCGTGAGATCACTTAGTCTGGTCTGTTGTGTCTGGCAGGCCATTGCATTTCACTTGGTATTAGTGTCAAGCCTAAATATTTGTTTAGGTCACATATTTCCCTCCTAGAACATCAGCACTTAGGCTGCAGGTAGAAACAGAAGATGAGTGTTCACCTGTGCCATAATGTCCTCGCCAGTTAAGTGAGATCTCTCAAGGTGGTCTCAGCAGGTCAACTACTCACCGTGCTGCAGGGAAAGCTGCATATTTTGCAGGCGATTTGTCTGGTAGCATGAGAAATGTATTTCCAGTTGGCAAAGATCAATATATGGACCCTGTGCAAGTGAATGCGAGGCACTACCTGAGATCCTGAGGGGATTCCTAGTGTTACTTCCCGAGTCAGTGCAGATCTCCAAGCGTCTTCACCCCTGCATCAGCCAGTCGCTCTCTGGGGCTTCTGAGGAAGGTTAAAAAAGCAAAACCAACCAATCAATAACCTGAAAAAACTCCTTTTTATGTAAAAATGACATTAAAAAAAATATGTTTGCTATAATAGAATAAGTTTGAAAGATCGAAGCATAAAATGTCCTTGCAAGGTCTTTCCTTGTGTTGCCGTAAAGAAGTATGCTATTATGAACATAAATATCTTTCTCTTTGACCTGTGGTGAAAGCTGAAATAAATTTACTTAAATATTCGACACCGAATTTAGCTCAATGTGCTCTACTGCTTGTTGCTTAGAAAGGACCTGTACTAACTACATAGCCAGATGTTTATGTGAGTTATACCTATATATGGCCACTCAGTGGGGCTTTAACGGATTCTAACTTGGAGTAGGAAACTTCATTCTCTTGCCTATGACCAATTCAGACTTATTCTTACTTAAAAACAGTTTGCCAATTAAAATAAGCCATTTGTATAGTTTCAGTACTGTAACCTTTAAGAATGTGCTTTTTTAATTGCAATACATAATAGTAAATATTTGAATAAAATACGGCTGTGCTTGAAGCATTTCTCTTATGATCATTTATAGTTAACATTACCAGTGCAGTTCAAAAATACATTTAGCTTGTAATTCTATTACAGAAGGAAATGTGTTATTTTTAATTAGTTTATGTGTAAGTAAATATAAATAGCTTTATTCATACTCGTCTCCTAACAGGCGCAAGAGCAATGTACTCTCTCTTGCCATCAACTTTGACATGCACTTATGTCTTCTAAGCATCCTAAAGTGTTTATATTGTGTTATTTGTTTGAGCTTTGGTAAATCAGCATCCTTTCATGTTTTGTACTAGCTTCTGTTTCCAAGGTGAGACACAAACTCCTGGTAACTTTCATGCAGAAAAAACCCCCCATGTATTTTAAGACTGTAGGAACATTTCTTTTATCAAATAATATTTTTAGGTAAAGTTAATCTCATAGAATAAGGCAGCAAAGGGTTTATTTAAATGGAAGATGATTCATAGCTAAATATCGTGGAGATGCATACCCCATAATTTTGTGCTTTTCTTTCTAGCTTTTCTTGGTTTGTATTCTTTTTCTTTACCTGAGTGTGTGGTGTAACTTTTTAAGTATCTGTTTTCCATTAATGTAAGTATCAAATTTATTTTGTCAGAAATTAATATCAAAGAACAATGTATTAAATTTATCTATATTTTGAATTATTTGAAATTCTGATTTTCTATTCCTTCAGCAAATAGTCTCTGCTGTTTCTGCTGCCCCCATCCCAAACTGTCAGACTTTATTCTCCGGTAATTCTCTCCTTTGCTGTTTTTTTGGTGCTGCTTCTTCTTGCATCCTCTCCCTCTGGAAAGGAGGAATGTGTCTTTTACTCATGCATGGCTTTCTCACTGTCTCTTGCTCTTTATTTTTGTTACCCATAACTGTCTTGTTTTTCTTATTTCTACCTCTCCGTCTACAGCTTTTTTCCCCCCCAACACTCACTGCTCTCATGAACAACTTCAAATTAAAAAGAATTGCCTTTTTGTTGAGCTATAAATTCAGTTTTGTAGGACTCAGTAGAAGCTTTCACATCTACATTGGAAAGAAAAAGTTTTTTAGTTTTTTTTCTGCTCCACACAGTTTCCTATCTATTTCTTCTTTTTTTTTTTTTCCTCATTGATGCCATTTTTCTTCTTTCTCAACCTGTCTCTTCAGCGCTCCAAGCTCAAAAACTCCCTTCTGTGGTTGCATGTAATTAAAGACACAGTCTGATAATTAAATATTCTAAAATATGTACAAAATTCACTTCAGTGGATTTGCATTAAGCTTTTGGGGGAAAAACAATTTTCAGTACTAGTATCTCAGTCAATGTAGGAAAACATACTTTAGAAATTTAAAAAAAAACATTAAAGCAATTTTTCTCAGAGCCCCAAACTCCTTGTGTTTGGGAGATTGTGTAGTCTACACAGAAGAGTAGATTATTATTGCCATTCATTAGAGTGAAACTGTAACAGTATCTGTACGTAGTCCAAAAATTCATCATCATTATGGGATGCTGTCTCTAATGACTGCTCTAAATTCCTTTTTTTTTTTTTTATAACTATTTTGTTAACTTGGTTGTGGAGACAGGTGGATATTTACACAAAAATTCGTTGTGCTCTTGGGGAAACCAGCCATACCACAAATACTCACTTTAGCTGCAATTGAGATAAATAATTTGAGGGTGACTTACTCAAGTTTTGAAACAGTTAACGCTCTTTTAGGAGGAGATGAGGGGTAGATAAATGGTGAACAACTGGGAAGCTGGCTCTGAAGCACGTGCTCATGAATTTGGACACCGACTAATCTGTTTTGGCTGTTGCTGGCACCGCAAATAACAGCATAATGCAAAACCTTCCTGTTTCTTCCCACTCTGGCGTTTTAACTTTCCACTGAGGGCAAGCAGCGGCCACGGGCCGAGCCCTCAACGGCAGAAGTGGGAGCAGCAGCTTGGGCAGGGCTTCTCACATGGCCGAGTCCACAGCCTCCCTCTCCCCCCCGTGGCTCCTCTGGCACTTGTGCTGATCGATGCACAGCAGAGCATGGATTTGGGAGGGTTTTTTTTCCCCCTTTGCCAGCCTGGAGTCAACCTGTGACATCGAGTGAAGCGTGTGACTGTTGGACGGGTGTCAGCTACAGCCATGTGGCTTGTCTGTGCCCGGAAGAAAAACTAGACACCTGTAACCGGTTTGTGTTGTACCTGTTGTTCCTGTTGCATTGGCAGAGTTACTGGACTGACAAAATCACCCAAAGACAATTGCTAATATGGAGATGCTGCCATTTAGGGTTATCTCATGCCGTTTTCCTATTAACTTGTCACACTATGTAAGATTCACACACTGAATGACACTTTTCACACACTGTCAGTTTTGGGTTGGGTTTTTTTCTTCTTTTTAGTCATGTATAAAGATGATGAGGTGTATATGTGAATTCCTAAAAATGTTCTCACGTTTAAATTACTTTTGTAATTTAAATTTTGTTGGTTTCCTTAGAAACCTGATCCTTTGCCTTGTCTTGAAGAGAAGTCACACTCTTCAGAAGTCATCACAAACTTACTGATATCAAGTAGTTTGCCTACTGTTTCAACATCTTCAGAAGTTATTCTAGCCTTTTATATCCTTTAGAGTATCTACCTTTTTTCCTTAACTGATGACCGAATGATCTAAATTTAACCTCGATTTTTTTTTTTTTTTTTTTTTTTAAGGCATCAGTGAAACGGAATTTATCCTCTACTTGCTCCTCTCAGGTGCCTCACTTGTCCATTTTTCCTTAGCTTAGGTTGGAGATGTTTGGGAAATCATTGTGTTACTGAAGTATTGTCTGTATGCTCTCTGTTTCATTCCTGAAACGCAACAGCCATTTGTTGTTGAGGTGTGTCTCTAAAGAATAATATCACCCTCTTCCTTGCATCTACTTGGGCTTCCAGCTTACGTGCCGTTTCAAGACTATGTGGAAAGTCTGTGTGACTAATGAAGAGTGTGTTGTGATGCTCTTGGGCACCGAGAGCTGAAGGTGTATGATATATGCAGAGAACCTATATATAGCTGTATGGTAACGCACACTCCATTCTGGAAATATGAAATTTCTTGTGTTAGTATATATGCTAGTATAATTTTGTGTGAGTCCTACAGATGTACAGTTTGGTTATTTCAAACAATGCTGCCGCCACCTGCACTGCAGCAGGCACCTTTGTGTCTGAAGAACTAAAGATAAGTACCTTCAACCATATCATCATCTCCTCCTCCAACCCACTTTTTCAGTATTTCATGTTCTCTGCTGGACAGAATGTTATGGGCTGCCCTGCCCTCAGGACTGATCATCTCCTTAAAGGTCCTGTTCTTGCCTTTATGGACTGTTCTAGCACAAATCCCTTTTTAGCACTTCTATCTCTCTTGGCTCTGTCCCGTAGAGCATCTAAAGGAAGTATTCCCTGAACAGCGTCTCATCTTCCATTCAACCTGGGCTTGGATTTTGGGTTTTTTTTTTTCCTTCTGATCAGTGTCTGTGTAGGACAGAGCCCCTGCTGTCCATGTCCTTTTCGGATGTGGTGACAGCACACCTTCCTGTGTTCCCGACGGCTGCCTGCCAGGAAGCCACAGCTCCATCAGAAGGAACTTGCAAGGAGCTTCACATGTCTGTTCTGTCATTGGACCCGTACTGAGAAACCACCTACCCAGTGCTGGCAATTTAAAATTAATATAGTCTTCTTATGGCTGTTGCTTCAGCTGGAAGAGATGATATGGAAAGGATCTGGTGGAAAATCTTTCATATCCTATGTTACAAGAAAATTTAGGTATGTTCTCAAGTTTCTGTAAAAGTTAGTTTTAGACTTTCGATGTAACCAAATAGTTTACCTTCTGTTATTCCTCCCGAAGCCCATGTTTTATTCTGAACCATGCCAGATTTCACACTCTCTGTGTGAAAAGGTTTTTGTGGTTCAATGCAGAGAAAAATGAATAGTTGTCATTATCAATCCTGACTTGATAAAGCCAGCCTTCATCTGTTTCAAAGTCTTCTAACTATATTAAGACTGGCTATCAAATAACAAGGAACGTATTAAAGCCCTGCTCCTCTAAGGCTCAGACAGTCCCTGCTGCTTCCCTAGGAACTACAGCAGTTTCTTGGGTTTTTTCAGGTATTGCTGTTTAGAGTTAGATTCATGCATTAATTTCCTTTACCTGTTGATGCAGAGATGTAGAAAGGACTGGTAGTCTCTTCTCCCACCTCTTCAAATTAGAGCACTTTTCTCTCTTGAAGCTCAATGAATACCTTTCAGTCACACAGACGAGAGTCTGTGTGGGCAATTGCTTGGGGAATGAATTTCATTTATGCTGAAATCTGTGTATACCTCCAAAGTAACTTTGTGTATAGTTGCAGTGGTCCTCATTCTGACACCCCCATCCCACTGCCCACCTCAGTCCCAATTAGCTGAAGCAATATAGATTCAAAATTCTGAAGTCTAGGTTAAAAAAACAAACAAACAAAAAACAAACCAAGCAATGCTGCTGAAGTGCAGTTAAAGCAAACAAAGTATAGTCACACCTAAGGGAATGCTTATTCCAAGAACATCTGATTGGAGGCATTTAGCAAATATGCAGTTTAGGCATAATCTGTGCAGGCGAAACACATTTTCAAAATCTATTCCTCTATGACTATAATCTTTGACACATTCCTTAAGAACAGGAGACAGTCTGGCAAACTAAGGGGAAATACATTGACCACAGCTGGTAGATGATGGCTGGAATCAGTCGAAGTCTTGGTATGGTGAAATTCATACATCTTCCTTACGGTCCTATTTGCTCCTCAAATAACCTCCTGTATTTTTGTGGTTTTAGCAGTGATGTCAGTATCTTGGACAAAGTTCAGCAGAGGAACTACATTAGTTTTACATTTTCCCAGTAGTTCCTTACATCACATTATGACTCCAAAATAACTAAATATTGTCATCGTGTTTGGTTTGTGCTTTTGATTTCAGTTCCCAAGTTGTGTAACTCTTTCAAAATCATTCAAGCCTGATTCAAACTCCCAGAACAACTGTAACACTAAACATGGGAACTGAGACTGGTGTTTGCATAAATGAAAATGCTGTTCACCTCCACACTTGTACTCGGAAGGATGCTTTTGTAGTTACTGAAGCTGAGGAGTACGGGCAGTAGCAAATGACAGTCTTCAGTCGGAAAGGGGCATCTTAGAGAAGGTTGTTCAAGTACATTTAACGTAGGTTGGCAGACGGGTAGCTTCAAAGATCTTCAAGGAAATGTCGAATGAACACGTGTAAAGATTTCTTTAAATCACAGAAGACTGGGCAGATAGATGCAGGAAAATAAAATGGCACGTGCATTTGGGGTTCCCTGTCATTTAGAAAGATTTAAGCTTGACTGTACAAGGGCATTGAAGCAGTTGGGAAGGAAAGTGAGTCTGGCATGAATGTGTTTTAATCAGATGTAGAGTCAAGGTAATGATGAATAATGACTAAATAAATTTGTAAACAGGTGCAAAACATTTTTTTTTTCCCCTGCCTGGAGAGTTGCCACTGTTATGTGATAGCTTAATATTTCAGCTAGAACTACAGCTGGAAAGGCAATTGTATTGAATGATTTTCATTATCCATTCTGTGCTGCTGAAATTAACGTAGCCATGTAAAATAATACTAAAATAAACTCATCAAACAGTTTGCAATAAGCTGTACAGAAAGGGATTTTTTTTATAAATGAGCGTACATTTGTGGAAACCCTTCAAAAGAGCTCTGAGCTGCTGATGGAGTTTTCAGGTAATTTTTTTAAACCTGTATCACTTAGAGTCCTGAGCTACAGCTATAAAAGGCCTTACCCCCGAACTCATCACTAATGCTGCTCTCTGATGTGGTAAGTGGCCTTTGAAAACAGGCCGCTCGCTGGGACAGTCCAACATCAGCTCGTGATTGTTTCCCAGTATTACCATTGCAGCACCAGGAGCCTGTTGTAGATGCTGCATAAACTTCCAGCAGAACTGCAATCCCTAATCTAGGACAATTAGTGACAGTTGCTAGACTAATACTAATTAGAAAATTAGCAGTAATTTGTTTTTGAATTGCATTTCTTGGATTCACTAGGTTCATGCTATAGGTGCCTGGAAACGTGTTCGCTTTTAATGTGATCGTAACGTTAACTTAGCTTCTTGCTCTCAGTGCCGTATATTCAGAGCATCTACTTTTGTGCATCTAACATCGGTATGTTTTATAAAAACATGCACAGCAAAGATTGTAATATTCCTGAGGCCAGAAAGAGCACGAAAGCAAAAGCATCGCTAGCTAACTGAAGATTATTATTTTTAATTCGGTATAGCATGTATAAACAAACTTGAACAGGACCACTTGATTTAAAAGTCTTAGTAGAGAGAGTCCTTAATAATAAATATTTCTTCTAGCCTTGGACTTTTGGACTTGGGAAATATATTAGTGTGCCAGTACTAAATATATAATGTGGTTTAGCTTTCCGCCAGTGTTTTTAGTTTCCCAGCTGTTTCTAAACGTTTGGTTCAACATATAACAATGTGAAAATATGAAACTTAAACTAGTCTTGTGGCCTTGTTTCTGAGTTGTATTTCAGCTTGAACGGTATAATTTCAATACAGAGAAAGCTGGGTACCAAAACAGACAGTACTGACCAATTACCCAGGTATTTAGAAAACTCTAGTTAATTTTGTAAAGACAAATTTGTCCAAAAATCTTATGTCAATAATAAATATAATTTATTACCTTGGAAAATCCATTCTTTAGATTGGATTACTGTTGGATTCAGAAGGATGAAAACCACTGCTGAAGTATATCAGATTATTCATGGCCCATAGGGGAACCACGCACTAAGGAAAAGCAGGTGTCTCCTTTCACTAGGAAGGCTTTCCATTATAGGAACAGAATTCGGAGTAACGTATGGATGCCTGCAGGATCCTGAAAATCTCTGCTTCCTGCTACTCTACATCCTTTTTCAACAAACTTTTGGCAGAATGAGGCAAAATCATGTTTAGTCCAGTTTTGTGCTTACATAGCAAAACTGCAATCTCTTTCAAGTAATTTTCTTTTGGAAGACTGCAGCTTTTTGGTGGTAACTTAAAATCTCATGTTTTGTTGTGGTTTTACTGTCACTTCTTCCTTAATGCACAGGGTGTAGTGATAAAACAATGCAAATTTCTGCTAAGTTAACCATATCTAAATAATTTCTGTGCCAATCCAGTCCATGAAGCCTGGGAAGCGTCATAGTGGTGGTGGCCTCAGGGGGGAAGCTGTGGCGGTCTCTCGATTTCCCAACCCTAAACTGCCCAGAACAGGGGAGTTCCCCGCGTCGTGGCTCTCCCAGGACAGCCATGGTAGATAGTAAACGAAGAAAGGCTAAAAGCAGCAGATCTCTGTTGAGAGTCCGTTGGAGCTCAACCTAAAACGAATCGTGGGTGTCTTTACGGAAAGGCAAGTATTACCCAACACTTGTATTAAGGTCCTGGGGGAAGGCGAAGCAGCTGGCAACGGTGCAAAAAAAATACATTGGGTTGTGTGGCTCCTCTTTGTGTAGGTCATAGGGATGGTGATGAAGATGTGTTATCCATCCTTGTCCCGTCAAGGAGTGATTCATATTCTCTAGATATTTTTCCCTTTCTTCTGTATGTTTCACTTGAGAGGAGTAATTCTTCCAGAATTAAAGTGCATTTTGTCCTAAAAATAAACGTCCGCCTGCAGAGGACATTCTGAAATAGCCCTTCAGTAATGTTTTATTCTGAAAGAGCATTTGCAATTTGTTGTCTTGACAAGTACCAGTAAATCTCTGCTACTAGTAAGCCACTTGCGACAATGTTCTTGAAGCAGTGGGGCTGTTTCTATCACTTGGTAGTTTTTAGACCTAGGAATGGAAATTGAATTTCCAATTGAATATAGGATAGTCATCACTTGGTGACAAACAGCTTCAGAAAAAATGGACAGATTGTAAAATGTTTGGCACTCCATGCTCTGAGATTAGGTGTCGACAGCATTCCTTTGGGGTGATGTGAATCTCGTAGAAAACACCCTGGCAGGTTTTTATCTAAATCATAAAGGAGCGTTTGGAGACAGTGACAATCCTGGGGGAATCTTTGCTGGTATGCTCAGTGTAGATGTATTGCTTCAAGGAGAAGTACTGGGCTTGCCCCGGTCACGGCTGAGTTCAGGTTACTTGATTTGAAACTGGACTTCCACAGATGGGGTCTCCATTGCATGCCCACACATTGCCCTCCAGGATGGGTACACTATTGTAAACTATACTGAAGTGGAGGGAGAAGCGGACAAAGGAAAAAAAAAAAGAAATGTTTTAGACAGGGTATTGCAGTTTCCTACTGCTCTCAGAGCCAATTCACCTTCTGGAATAGTACTTTCAAAAGCAAACATTGTATTTCCATTATTGGTGTATCCTCACTGAAATGCTTAAGATATTCTAAGTTTCTCATTCAGGTCTACGGTAGGGAATTTCTCTTTTCTCCAAGGCATCCGGTCACGTAGGGTACTTCTGCTATAGCGGTGTGTACATACAGTAGGGAACATAAATTAGTCAAGAAGCGTCGAGCTAGGCAAAGCTAGCAAATCTTAAATATGCTGTAGAATGCGCATTAAAAGTTGGAAAACATTTCATTTTTATTTCTTTAGAGTTTTCATCACTTTGCAGTATTATGAAGCTATATTGCGTATCATGTGGTATAGCAGGTACGTTTCTAAGATGTGTAAGTCACTGTGCTGTATTTTGCAACTTCTTTGCTCCAGAATTTTCACATACGTGCACATCTTTACCGTCATACAGGCTTTAAGAGCTGTATGCACTTCCTGATGGTTTTTTTTTTTTAGTACCAATATTTTAATGCATTCTGGAAGGATTACTTTTTTGTTGCCTGTCCTCCACTGTCTTGAAGACGAGAAAGCTTACTAGTATTTGGGTTTTTCTGACTCTGTTTAATGGTCTCAAATCTGTTTGCCTTAACTTTTCTCAGTCTTCCTTTATATTGCTTCTTCATTTTTCCATGTACCAACAGGAATGGGGATGTTTTGGGATGTAGTTAATTAGGATAAAATCTTCTGGATACACAAATACTTTCTTTAGCTTTAGGAGTGGTTTCTGACTTGCCTGATGCAGGGCAAAAGGAGATGATACAGTTGTCCTGGGAAACCTGTCGAACGTATCACCAGAAACTGCAGCCAGAGGAGAGGCTGTTTGTCCACACCCCCCACCCCCCCCCCCCCCCCGACTGTCACAGTTGCCCAAAAAGATCATGTCACCCAAAAAAATCAAGTCTGGACCATGCAGTAGCTTTTAACCTAACCTACCTTTCAACATCCTATGGTCGTGGTAGTCTCAAATCTTTATATGATATAATCAGGAAGGTAGACTTTTGCATAGTTTTGTTTTAAAAGTTAGCTGGGAATCAAAGTGTGAGTTAGAGTAACACAAAGGATGCTGCTTCTAATTTTTTAACACTAGTGACGGGGTTCAGAACAGCTACCGCAGGCAGAGGTACATTTCTAGCCCTCAGCATTTCACACAGGGTGCTCTCATAAGAGGGATGGAAAATCTTCAATAAGACTATTTCAGTGACTGTGCTGTTGCTATAGGATTGTCACGGTTTCATTGTGAAATTTTCAGTTGGAAAGAGCAGCTCTTTGACACTTCACTTTTTCATTAAGATTATTTTCATTAGTGCCATCTTGAGATGATGATACATATTTGTATCTATGTGACACATTTAGAAAGGATGCATTTTCTAAACAAGTAATTTACAAATATTCTATATGTGAATCAAAACCCAGGTATCTAGTGTTTTTAGTTTTCAACAGGGAAATTATTACGCAGAATCACAGAATCTTCATGGTTGGAAGGGACATTTGAGATCGAGTCCAGCCATACATGCACACCAAAAAAAACCCAAAACCACCCCGAAACAAACCACCCCCTAGAATCTCTGCCACTAGAGCATGCCCCAAAGTGCCAAATCCAGATGCCTCTTAAATACCTCTAGGGATGGTGACTCAACCACCTCCCTGGGCAGGCTGTTCCAGTGCCTGACCACTCTTTCAGTAAAGTAATTCTTCCTAATATCTAATCTAAACCTCCCCTGCCGCAACTTCAGAGCATTTCCTCTGGTCCCGTCATTATTCCCCTGGGAGAAGACGCCAACACCCACCTCTCTACAACCTCCTTTCAGGTAGCTGTAGAGGGCAACGAGGTCTCCCCTCAGCCTCCTCTTCTCCAAACTAAACATGCCCAGTTCCCTCAGCCTCTCCTCATATGACTTGGTCTCCAGACCCCTCACCAGCTTGGTAGCTCTCCTCTGGACCCACTCCAGCACCTCAATGTCCCTCTTGTACAGAGGGGCCCAGAACTGGACACAGTACTCGAGGTGAGGCCTCAGCAGTGCCGAGTACAGAGGCACGATCACTTCCCTACTCCTGCTGGCCACGCTATTCCTGATACAAGCCAGGATGCTGTTGGCCTTCTAGGCCACCTGGGCACACTGCTGGCTCATATTCAGCCGGCAGTGGACCAGCACCCCCAGGTCCTTTTCTGCCAGGCAGCTCTCCAGCCACTCCTCCCCAGGCCTGTAACGCTGCATGGGGTTGTTGTGACCCAAGTGCAGGACCCAGCACTTGGCCTTGTTGAACCTCATACCATTGGCCTTGGTCCATTGATCCAGCCTGTCCAGATCCCTCTGCAGAGCCTTTCTACCCTCAAGCAGGTCAACACTCCCACCCAACTTGGTGTCCTCTGCAAACTGACTGAGGGTGCACTCAATCCCCTCGTCCAGATCATTGATAAAGATATTAAACAAAAAATATATTAATCAAACAAATCAGATTAATTGCTGGTAAAGAGAATGACAGCATTAAGTAATTTGTGAGTTATTTGAAATTACATCTCTCTTGCTTTGTACAGTGCTTCATGTGGCTCTGCAGTCATTAGGAGTGAAGTCTACTTCTAGCATCTGGCAATAGTCTGGAGGTTTTGAACAGTGGCACAGAAGATAACGGGGTATCCCTTTGGTCAGAGCACATGTGTAACCCAGCCTGTGGCAGTGGAAGTTCATGCCCACAATGATATGAAAAATATACCCTTGAAATTTGCAACTAGTTATGTTTATGATTAAGGAGTAATCATTTTACTAATATCATATACCATTTTAGTGCAAATGTGAGTTGTGAGTGACAAATATACATTATCAACATTTTCTTACAATACTTATTTCAAATCAAAGATGAGTCTTTCTTGGTTTTTTATTTGTGTAGCACCATTCAGGGTAATGGGAACAAGAGTTCATTGTTTTTCCGTTCTTAGAGCAAGCCTGCACTGATGAATGAGTCTGTGCATTAGCTGAGAAAAATCTTCTGTAGTTCTTGAGGGGTACTTGGTCAACAATCTCCGAATGGGGACATTTAGTGCATTTAACAACACAAGAGTAAAACTGACAGAATTTTGCACTCTTAGCATAATTTAATATAAATTATGGCCTGCTCTGGGTTGAACTCTTAAGCAGGAACAAGACTGTGGAACGATGCTGAAGCAGAAGTTTCATGCTAAAGTCGCTTCCCCACCCAGAGGTTTATGTGCAGTCAGACTTCCCTTTAATCTCAAATATGTGAAATACAAAAAAAAACATTAAAAAATCCAACTAGAAATTTCAACTTTGAACAGCCAAATTTCACTACCTTGCTGACAGCAAGAATGAGTGGAACTTCTTTTTTTTTTGTTAACAGGTGAACCTTTGTCAAAGTAAAGCTAGTTGAGAATAGGAATACGAAGAACTCAAACCAGAAACCTAGACTCCTGGTTTCTGAGTAGCAGGTCAAATAAATGTTTTTGCGTTTTCATCCAAGTGCCTGTGTAGCTTTCTTGGTATTCCCAACTGAGCTGCTGGGATGAAATATATTTATTCGTAGTAATCTCTGTAGTGCACTAAAGCAAACCACCATAATGGCAATAGTATCTTACATTCTTTCCACGTGTATAGAATAAAAATTACTTGAGTATTTTAGCACAACTGAAATCTGGAATTGAATACTTTTATCTCACTTATGAAATAATGGTCATGAAATTCAGATTCCAGTCTGCAATTTTGTCATTGAGTCCAAGGAGGTTTTATTCATTGTTTTACTGTTTGCTTAAATACGACCATCTGGACAGACAAAAGAAAGAATCTTTCTGTGACTTTTTTTTTTTTTTAATAGCAATGCCAATAACTCTTCCAGTTATTCATGCTGGCCAAGCATTATTGGAAAATGTCAAATATTTAAAAAAATAATTTAAAAAAATCATTTAAAAAAATCATTAAAGGACATAATTAGACTGAAAAAAATTTCACTGGAATAGTTTAAAAATTATTTTTTTACAAAAAAATTGCAGAACGTTCTTTACTGCCTGAAGCCCACATAGCTCATGAGCGGGGGGCTTGTTGGAAGTCTTATGTCCTGGACCACCGATGAATGGTGAGAGAAGACTTAAAAATTAACTGGAACAAAGGATGAAAGTATTATTCCTCCTCCTACCTGGTAAATGAGTCTATACCATTCTCTCCTTGCCCCATGTAACATATAATTACTTATTCCACATTAGATAGTAGTGCTTTAGTAGAATTATCCCATAGCTTGAGAGTGCATTCATCCAGGAGAAAAGAAACAGAATTTAGAAGGCTTCCCAAACACACACACACAAAACAAATTATCAACAACAACAAAAAACAAAAAACACACAAAAACCCAACCAAACCACACAAAAAAACCCCAAAAGCCACACCAAAAAAAGCCAACAAAAAACCAACAGCAGCACAACGCAGTTAGGTAAAAGGGAAGGAGGACCAAAAGAATTTTGTGTTATGTAGTTGTACCTTTGTAGGACAGATTTGGTGTTAGGGTTTGTGGAATAATTATTAAATTGGCTAAAAATATAAAAGTACAGCATTGTTCACACATTAAGGAAAAGTATAAAATCAAGAGGCTTCTGAGGTAGAAAACAGCTGCAGCTGGCATGAAGAATGCAACATCCGCGGTTCCCTGATAAGGATGCTTGTGAAGCTACATGAGGTACGGGGCGGGATGCAATTATTCCGCGGCTTTACCTTATGATGTATAGCAGATACGGGAACGGGACGATACCATGAGACAGATAAGCTGCCAATTAGCTGCCTGCTTGATACTCAGACCCAACATTTTGTCAGATTTTGATGAAATGCTGTCCTTTGTGCGAACTTTGCTCATTATAATGTCACTATAATACCAAAACACACCTCCATCCCAAAGGCTACCCGCCTCCAAGGTGCGACCACTCTTCCTTGAGTCTGCGGCCTGAATTTTTCGTAAACTATACCTTTAAATGTGAAGCGAGAGAATTTTACACCAATCATAATTAAAGTATTTATGACTAAAGTCACTCAAACTCCACCTTGAAGATAACAAATAGTATAAAAATAGCCCAAGAAAGGGGGGATACCCAGGGAAGACACCATCGCGAAGAACTCCATCACTGACTTCCAGGATCAGTCAACGGGCTGAGCCTTTCTTCCCCCTGATAGGGATGCCTTTGGGTAAGACTTAGATTATACCGAGTGCTTTCTTGGGAAACTTAGAAAATTTCTCCAGAGAATCTCTATCTTACATTTATAGCCAGGCTGTATCGCTTATAACTTCGTCGCGCATTTGATATATGTAATAATACTTTCATTTGCACGTGCTTTGCAGACAGTGTATTTATCACCGGCAATCCTAAGAACCTATATATCTGTTGTTTAAACTGCACTGTTTAAGTAGCCGGTCGTTTCGGTTTCTCACTGAACGCGACCAAAGACTCCAGAGTGGCCGCGCTAGTTCATGAGCACGACTAGACTGAAGGTGCAGTCCACTATTAGTGTATCCAAATCGTAACAGTTTCATACATATTAAACGTGACTGGACTGATAGTGCTGAATTGGCATCACTCAGAATTTAAGCCTAGCTGCACCCAGCCTCCCACCTCGGTGAGGAGTGTTAGAACGCAAGGGGGTTTATCTTCTGCCAAACCCGCTTTGCCCCTTTCCACGCAACAGGGTTAACAAGACTCAGGCAGTTGTGGATCCTGACAAAGAAACGTGGATGCTTGTGAGTTAGACTTAACAACCTGAAATGTCTATTTTGAATTTACTGTTTAAATGTTGTCAGGTTTTCAAGGTTCGTGTTGAAAAGGGGATTTTCAGGGATGTCTTTTAGAAAGTATTAATCCACTGTATCCCTCTCCTGTAACTTACAGTAGAGAATGAATATTAATGCCAGGAGACATTCGAAGATGCTGATCCATGAATCAGTCCACCTTCTCAGAAGAAAAGTTACCAAGTTACTTATTCTCCAAAAGATCATCCTGTTTGAGATAGTATTTGCCTGATTTTAGAGAAACAATCATTTTTGGTGTAAGATGGCAATCAGTTGTCTCATGAATTTATTATACTTTTTTCAGATGACCTCCTGAATGTTATCTGCAGGATACTTGAAAACTTACATTTTGTGTAGAATGTAAAATGTGTTACTGTCTTGAATACAAGAAGTTTAAAGCCAGATGCCTCAGCACGGTAGGAGGACCAGTGGAATAGGGGCTTCTCAGATCCAGTAAACACGTATTTTTCTATCATCATTTCAGTAATAATCAAAAACATTGTCAATTCAAGGGGTCTGACTCCTTTCTCCATGAACATAACCTTGGTTTTTGCCAAAGTTTCACAAGCTTTTAGGAAAGCAAGGGTTGATAAAGTTGTGCTTTGCTTTGGGTTTTGGTGTGGGGCTTCTTTGTTGTTATTTTTTTCCTTTGTTATGATAAGTATTCGGCTTTTATAGAAGAAAATCTGGCCTTGGGTACGGGTGCCTACATATCTTCAGTAACTCTGGAAACATTTACTGAAATTCTGTTAAGTGAAGTGTATCTAATGTTAGTATGATTGCAGACCGAATGCGAAAGAAAAGGTCTGATAGTGGTGAAGGCTATAGATGCAGTACAGTGAAGTGCAGGAGGTGCTTTCATGGAACGATAACTGCCTGATTGGGCTTTCTGTTATTGTCACGTCATACTTGCACAGATGGTTGGGAACTGCTCTATACGTGAGGCCTTGATGGTTTGGCTCAAGAAAGGGTCATTCTTGAAATAATTCCCTTTGACCTCATCTGTTTCTATGTCAGTTTTCCAGCTCCACACTTGTTTCAGTTTGTTTAGCACTCTTGGACAGGTGAAGCACGCAGAAAACAATACTCTGAAAGAAAAGGTTTTAAATCATTTCACTGACTTGAAACATCAGTTCTGCCTCCTTGAGTTTGCAAAAAGGACCCAGAAATGTTGCAGCTAGAGGAGCACCTGTCAAAATATTGAGTCAACGTTTTTAATTATGTGGTTATGTTCTTTTCTGCTGTCTGCACTGATAGTAGTAACTCTTATCTAACAGAAACATCCCTTTCCGCTCACCAGGCAGGATCATTCCCAGGTTGTGCAGAGGTTGTCCTTGGGGATCAGTGAGTTCTCCTCGGACCCTTTGCCTCTCAGGGCAGCTTTCCACCATGATCCCACCTGCTGACTGCTGAAACAAGCCATAAGCCCAGGGCTGCTGTTATTTTACCTACCTCATGTGCCTTGCCCTGCCATCTCATAGTCACTGCAATGGTTACTTTCAGTCATCACGTTCCAATGCAGGTGTGAGTAGCAGAGCCAGTGGAAAATCTCTCATGCAGGCCATCCCACACCCATCTCCAACATCCTCCAGAAATCTCTAGGATTGCTGGTGCCCTGCTGTGTTGCCATTCCAGCAGGTGCTGGGGTGGTTAAAGTCCCTATCTTAACCTGTGACCATGAAGTTTCATCTAGTTCTTTAAAGGAGGCTTTCTCATTTTGTGATGAGATGTTCCATAACAGACACCCACCATGATGTCTCCCTTGTTGGGACGCATCTCTTTGATCCCAATGGCTCTGCAAATACTTGGAGAATCCTAATTCCTCCTGCAACTTTCCCACTGTGTGTGATGTTTTGTATGGGCACTGGAGAGGGACCTGATGGTTTTGCAGCTTGCCTGGGGGCGGTACCACCCCTCTGTCCATGCATAGTTCCCCTATTCCTCCACTCACCTAGGGGCTTGGACTCCACCCCTCAAATAACCTGTTTGCAAGCCTGCTGGCAAAGATGCTCTTAGCCACTTTGTCAGATAGGTCCCACCTCTCCCCAGAAGTGCTCACCCTCAAAGATGGTCCTGTCATCACAGAAACCAAAGCCCTGCCTGCAACCAGCCATGCAGTCAGTGATAGCAAAGGAGGCATTTACAGCACTCTTGCTACTTCTCCCTGTCAGAAGAGAGCCTTGTTCCACCTATATAAGCCTCATACAAATGCAATTGTCTTCAACTGTTTAAATGAAATTTTAATAGTTTGGGGTTTTTTTTAATAAACTGTGTATGAGTCGGTGTCACTTCTAGAACCATGCAGTAACTATGTAGGTCCAGTATGTACGGGGAAGTCAGGTCCTTATCTGCATGCAGTGACCCACTTGGGAATGCAGCTGGCTTTTGAGACCTGCCTTCCTTCCTGCTGAAGTACCAACCACATTGTTTTGCCTTTGGTACGTCTCTTATACAACAGGGATGGTTTTGTCTCTCTATGGAAGAGTGGAAAGAACAAGCTGTGATGCTTGTGATGTGTTAGATCAGCCCAAGCTGCCTGAACGCCAACAGCTCTAGTGAGAGAAGCTCAAGAGCTCAGTCCTGGTCAGCTGATTTTTGGCTGCTGCATCTCGGCGATTGCTCTCATACCACGTAGAGTACGCTTAGCTCAGGTATGTCTATGTCGTCTGTAACTGCATATTCTACTTACAAGAAGCTTTAACTTTTTATCGTGAAAATACAGTATCAGGTATGGTTAGAATAGCTCGATCTCAACTGACACAGCATCCCACCCTTCCCGTCATTGTAATGGGCGGGATCTAATATGGATAACTTACGAATTGTGGTATAAGCAAGCGGTGGGTGTGCTGGAGACGTTGGTGTTTGCTGTAAGCTGGTGGAGAAGGTGTTGCTAAATCTCTGAGTGAGATCCATGGCAACGCTGCCAAGGAACAATTGGCTTCTGAACCAGAATTAGGGTCCGTGGGAGCGGATCTGGAAACGCCTTGTGAAGGCTGCATGGCCAAAACCGAGTAATTGCATTTTGTTCTAACTAAGCGCCTTCTTAATCACAGTTGAGAGAAATTTGTGGAACCAATTTTTGGTTCTTTTTCAGCTAAAGATCTGAAGTTTATCCATATCTAATCCAAACAACAGATACCGAGCGTTGTGCCTTCTGTAGGCATAATTTGTTTTGAGATCCACTCAGAAACAGGAAAAAAAAAAAAGAGGACTGTCATATATGATTATGTGGTGTGAACAATTAATGCAGATGTAGTCAAATGAGATGTTGCACAACCGAGGTGGGAGACTTGAAGAAGTGGGCAGTTACGGACAGTTACAGATTTCTGAAGCATTTTGTAAAGGCCAGTGGTTTTAACACAAGTGCACAGATAAAAGTAAGGTAACAGGAGCATCACTGTCGCCAGAAGAAAATGGCAGTAAAAGGCACAGGTCTGTGTAGGATCTGTTACTAGACCAATGCCTTGCTGCCTAAAAGTTGTGCTCCCGAATGAGAACAGTAAAAAGTAATTCACTATTGCTCATTATGTATGATGAAATATGTAAGAATAAGTAAGGAAAAAGTCACCAATAAACATCTTGTTCACCAATGGTTATGATGGAAAATGTCTTTTACTGAAAAATACCTCCCCCCCCCCCCGCCCAGTGTTCCTAAGACTGCTATTTTTAAACATAAATAAGTAAATGAATTCCTTCAGAAGTATTTTTTTTTAAATATGGATAAAGCACTACAAAGCTAGGGTCTTTTCTGAATGCTTTCTTCCCTGGAGTCTGAAAAATTCGGTGCACTTTTTAAACTTTACTATGAATGTTTTCATGAACAAAGAAGGAACTTAAAAAAAAAGAAAAGAAAAGAAAAGAAAACAAAAAGAAAACACAAGGAAAAAGATCGTTTTAATAGCAGATAAAATTTCTGACAAGAAACCTAAGATGATAGTAAGCCCAAAGATGACTATTGTTTTGTGGCAACTAGGGCTTGAGTCTAGATCTCAGTTGGTTGATAAGGAAATTTAAGACCATTGTTTGCGAGCAAGGACAAGGTGCTCTTAGAAATCAGAAGAGAAGTCTGTGAGGATGCTTTAAATAACATTTCCAGTTTTGTTAAGATATTGGCAATCTGAAATAAAAAGACATCAGTACAAAAGAGTAAATCAATAGGTGAGTAAGCCACAAGTTATACATAAAAGCTAACAAATAAAAGGTGAGACAAGTAGAATAAGAATATTTCAGAGACACCACGGTGACCTCAAAAGGGAATATTTTGGGCAGCTGCATTTTCTGTCTCCCTAGGAAAGGAGCATCACTATAAAGGCAATGTTCTGTCTGAATGGGCACCAGGTAGCAACTTCCTCTGGAGGGAAAAAACAACCCCGACGCCCCAAAACCGGATTAAATACGTTTTGATTTAGTTTGATTTATGGAGTTTTTTGGCAGCTGTTGATATATGGGGTCGTGTGGACTCACATCCACGATATCTGATTGCGTGTAAGTGTATAGAATTCTGATGCTGTGGCTGCGTATTGTGATGTGACTTTAGGGGAATGCCTCTGCATTGGGGAAAAGCCCCGTTTTCATGTGCTCTTAGAATAACTCCTGTCTAGAAGGAAAATACTCAGTAATGATAAGGTTATGCTGCTGTTAGTTGGAGTAACCTGTGCTCTTTGGCACCTCTGGGCATGCAGCGGTCGCTGCTGGCGTCTGATGGCATTTGTCGTTGCCCGCTGCGACGGGTGGGCAGCGCAGCTGAAGAGAAGCCTCAGGCCAGCTGGGCAGGTGACGCTCCAGTGTATTGTGGTCACCTATAGCAGCGAAGCAAGGGGCTTTTTTTGGGTGGTTTTTTTCCCCCTGGACTAGCACCTAGGCCGTGCTATCCCATGCGGCAGCAGCATACAGTAGGCAGCTGAGCTCAGCCCGAAGGCATGCGTTTGACGTGCCTCCCGCTCCTCCGCTGCTGCGACCACCTGGCGCCGCGGAGCTGCAACCTGATGCTATAATGCGTGACAGCCAGGTGTTCAGTTTTGCTGTTTCATATGTCAGCCTTACCAAACTTGATGAATAACAGCATGAAAAGCGACGACAAAAATGCTAGCAGGAGAGGAGGGCGGGTCGCTGCTTGACTCAAATCAGAATAAACCTCTCATTCGAAGGTGCAGATGCTGAAGCATAAGGAAAGGCTTCGCTCTACATGCTGTTGTGCGTGATGCTTAAGAAAGAGCCTGGCTTCAGAGCGCTTTATGGCATTTGAATTTGCGGTGCTAGCTGCCTAATACTATTGCTTGGTTGGGAAGGTAATTGCTCCTCTCCTCGGTGAAAAACTAATGAGGAAAATAAAAAACTTGACTGCATTTCTGCAGGAAGAGCTCATGAAGTCAATAATCTTAACTGCAAGCTGTTAGCCAAGTCATCAGCAATTATATTTTCGATTGCTACATGTTCAGATTATGATGTGAAAGATTGCGATTAAGTTAGATTTGCTTTAAAACATCTTTTAATCTTGGCAAAGAATAAACCTTTTCAGTTTAAGCATTTTTATGGTAGAGGTAGTCAAAGATTAGCAAATGCCTCCAGTATCACCCTGAATTTGGGAAAATAAAATCTTTCTTGCTGTCTTGGTTACATCCCATCAAATTATTTAACTCCTTTAAATTTCAGTTTTTTATCTTATGCTCAGTTCATTGAAAGACACAGAAGCAGGCCATCCTTTGCACATGACTAGTTTACAATAAGTATGCTACGCTTTACAAACTGCCTTTTCTAAGTTTTGTGGAAGCTGCCTGCTAAGTAATGCCTCCGTAATGCTTTCCAGGGTAGTCTTCCCCACACCATCAGAATCTTTAACACCTCTTGTTAATTTTGCTGCTGAAACATGGAACATAAGGTGCATTTCCTGCCAAAAATGAACATTCATTATTACGCTTTCCTGCCTAACCAGATCTCACCCAAAGGTCATACCGCATCCATCAGGAGTAACAGAAAAGACAGTGCTGAGCCGGGGCTTGTCCTTCTGCCTTTCCACAGGCGGGATTCATTCGAGCTGAAGCCTTTGAGCTCTGGAAGAGGGATTGGCTTTACTTTTACAGCCTCAAGATAGTATGATAAATATAATGGAAAAGCAACAGGTTTGAAATTAAACTTGTTTATTGACTTGTAAGTGAAAGACATTTCTATAGGGAGAAAAGGTGATAGCTTTTAGGGTCACTGGTTACTTTGGATGCATAATTAGATTTAGAGTGCAAATAGCCTCTAGGTTAAGAACTGATGCATCACAAGGTGATGGACACTAAGCTATTTCATTTTCTCTGGAAACCACTATTTTGAAAGCATGCTTGGTGTGAATTATGTCCACTTCTGAAGAAAGGGAACCGTCTTTCCTGAAGCCTCAGAAAGCTTTAACAATCAAGGCTGGTGAAAGTCAGCCAGTTTTACACCCAAAATGCTGTAAAGCTCGTTGCTGGTCTTGTCACCTCCTCTACAGAGGGGTTCAAGGCTTATTGTCATCTGTACTTCTGGAGTAGTGAAAAACAGACAGCAGAATATCCACTGTAATAGTTCTTCATACCTCAGTTCCCCCTGTCCAACTGTCAAAGAGAACGATTCTGCTTTATTTATCAATACGCCCAGTAATTAATTGCAGTAACTTGCTGTTGAAGGAACTGTACGTTTGCATTTCTCCATCACTTTTTTTCCACAAGATTGTTTACAGCAGATGCTGGCACTATCGCTTATTTTGTGATTATTTAGAAATAGCCAAGAGTGCACAGAGCTGCACTTCTTGCCTATTCAAATCCAGAAGTTGGCCTGTAGCCCTAACTTCCTCCTTTGGATCATGTCAGGCTTTTTATAAACTAAACATAAGAGTGAATTGGCGCTTTAGTGTTCCCAGAGCTTGTTAACATCTTGGTTTTATGGATTCAAACATGCTACACATTCATTTCAAGGGAGAGTTACGGTCTTGCTGCTTGCAGGGGAAGATCGCATAGAGAAGCAGATACAGTCGCATTAGTAATTTACAAAGTGGTTTATAAATTTTTTAATTTATAAAGTGGTTCTTTGCCGTGTGTCTTGGTATTAAATCAATGTATAGATAGATACTTGCGATGTTAAGAGACATGCTGTTGCTGTAGGTAGCATTGTTGGGATAAAGCCAAAGTGCAAGCACACGGCTAACTTGGATCATTTACAACAGATAACTAAGGTTCTTCATGACGATTTTGCTGAAATACATAGGTACAGTGTTATTTTGAAGTAAGCCTGTCACAGAAGTTTAGTGTCTTCCATAACCTATCTCTTAACTTTTAAAATTATTTTTGACTAAATTTATAAGTGGAGGTGGGATCATTTGATTCAGTTTGTCCGGTACTTCACATTTTAATGCCCTGCTTTGTCTTGCTGTAACTTTAACAAAATGTAACTGCCTGGACTGAACAGTGCAAGCCTAGTCTCAGGCCGATTCCTTTTCTAAGACATTTAGCCAAAAGAGCTCATTCACATCCAAGAATGAGTCAATTCAATAATCTCCTTGATTAAAAAAGAAACCACCCAAAAAACCCTACAAAAAAAACCCCAAACACCAATGAACAACCCCAAACCTAGACTCTCCAGAACTGAGGAAAAGCTACCTAAAACTGTGAACGGATTTGGCCTTTAGTTCCTTTGAAATCTGCTCGCAATTAGCGAAAGAGTACATCTGTGAAAAATTGCAGTTCACATGTGCTTAGTGGTGATGACTCCTGTGTCAGCTGTTAAATTCCCCAGAGGCCCCATTTGAGCATATTGCAAGATTCTCCCCCAAAGCGCAGCTTTCGGCAGAAGCAGGATGCCTTGGAGCTGGTTAACGGGCAGGAGGGCAATGCTGCAGGGGGGGCTTTTCCTTCCCCCTGCCGAAGGGGCCACGGGGCAGAGTGTGGAGTGTGCTGTGAGCCGGGGAGGGACACGGGCTGGGGTGGGGTGGCATGGGACGGGGCAAGCTGTGAAAAATGGGGAGGGGAAGCGCTGCTTCCACCCCGGTGTACTGGAACAGGGTAAGGGGTAGGAGAGCACGGGCAAAGAGACTGGCTGGTGTTGGGAGGGGGGCTGGGGGGTAGGGCCAAGGAGAAGACCTGAAGCAAAACTGAAATGAGGGACTGCCCTGCTGAAGGTGCGCACACGTCTCAGGGCACTTGAACACTGCCTTGGAAAGCTGGATTCTACCTGCGTCATTCCTTTGGGGTTCTTAAAATGCTCGGCAAGGAAATTAGGCTGTTTATGCATTGGAAATTCTCTCTCGTTGCCCATTTCCCTCTTTCTGGGTACGCAGCTTAACAGTGATATTCGAGTGACACATGAAGCGCTCACAGATGCTGCTGAAGTCTCTAGGACCCAAGCCTTGGAAATATAAGGATGTAACAATAAGAATTGAATGAATCATTGACATCTCGAGCTGATTGCCAATAAACACATTAATTATGAATCATTTGGCAGCTAAAATCAAGAAGAACAAAGCCCAGTGCATGTTCCTTGAGGTGCCACTTGCATGAGGGGTCAATATTAGGAACATGGGAGCCAGGGCTGTTCTACGATAACTTCCAGTTCGGCAAAATACAAAGGGCAAATCCTGCATAAAATTTCTGTGGAATAAAATTTACCTGAACGTCAAGATGGAATGACGTTTGCAGTAGATGCTTTTGGAAATTCATATTATTTCTTTTCTCGTTTTTGGTTTGGTTTTGTTTTCAGTGATATCGGCAAAACAAAAAAATCCCATCACTTGTGCACCACATTTGTGCAGGGTACGGTTATTAGTAGGCAGACAATTATGTCACTTATATGGGGGTAACTGAATTTGCGTTAGCTTTAGTTTAGCTATCAGGAGTAAAAGTAATCATGCAGGTGTCGTAACAGGACTTTGGTGCAGACTGGGGACATATTTTGCTTGCTATCAACTCCAAAATCCATGCTGCTGCATCTCTGCGGCTGCTGCTATATGAACTGACCCAATTAACGCTAGTGAAGGTCTAACTCCATGGCGTACAACGGAAGTTCGTTTGAAGTCTCCAAACAGTTTAAGAGGCTTTTGGTATGCCTGGTGCAGAGAGATAGTATTCACAGTTCATACACAGCAGGATGGGACTCTGGTGCCTGAATGTCACAAGTTAAAAGTCCAAGGGGCAAAGCGTTGGTCTCCCTTAAAGCCAGTGGAAGTTTAACTTCAACAAACCTAGGTTTTCTCCCTCAATTCTGTAACCTTGATTTTTGGAGAGGAAGTAATCGAGTTGCACTTTTACTTCTTGTGGCTTCACCAAGACTCCGTATTCTAAGTGTTTTTAAATTATCTTTTATTTACTCTGATTGTGTTTTGTGGGAAACTAAATTGAAAGTGTATTTAAGGGCCCCAGAGACCTGCTCTGATGAACTCCATCAGGAGAAGCTGAACATCTGCTTGATGCTCGGACACAGCTTTAGCAGAACTCCTAGTCATTCAAAAGAAACTGTAGGAAATCTGTTTGCTTTTAAGGTTCAAACCTCATCACTCAAACTTTAAATTTTAATGTCCTTGCATACAAATAAAAAAAAAGTAGAAAACTCAATACAAAATTATTACCATCTTCACAGAAAATATATAAAAGAAGAAGGGAAAGAAGATCAAGCATTTGTGCAGTTTTAGGGTGGTTTTACACAAAGGAAAATTCAAAACTGAATTCTGGAATATAAGAAAATACGTATCATACTAGCATGAAGATGTTTTAACAGTGATTGTATTGTCTTAACAAACACCTGTTTTATCAGTTGTATTTCACATGTGAAATGAAATGGACTTTATAGTAAATAGAGTTTTTAATTTCAATTAACAATATTTTACCATAAGGAAAATGTACAGAATTTGTGTGGTAATCCATGTACTATGTTTACTCAAATAAAGATAATACTTTGCTGAAAACTTTTAAATATAATAAAATGCATTTAATAGCAATCTTTTGTGGTATCATCATTATTTATCGACATAACATTCAAAGTACAGAAATTAAGTTGTGGATCAAAATGACCATAAAAACAGTAACCCAAAGAACCTTATAAACATGTCAACACCCATCATTTATCACAGATGGCTCATACCAATGTAAAAAACATATAAAATGCAGTATAATTCTCAACATATGGTTTACTTTGTTGCATTGTTCCTACATATTATTTGTGTTAAAATCCAGGAAATTATATTAGGAAGAGAATATTGGTTTTGTTTATTAAACTAAAGTACAGGTGAAAGTCATTCTTTTCTTGCGATGAACATATACCAACAGTGATTAAAAAATAAACATTTATTTACAAAATATTGATGCATACATATTACACAAGTCAGTTATATCAAAGTGGTTTTTTAAACAATATCTGTAGCAACCAACTATTTGCATTGGTTTATCATAGTGCAAATGGTAATGTTGCAAAGGCAGGTTATAATGTGGGATTATGATTTTAATGCTAGCCTTCTCTGCTGCCTTTTGTTTTACTACGTCTAGAAAACTATTCCCTTTCATTTAAAAAATATCTTTTTCTTGCGAATGTTGAATAGTGTACCTGAGGATAGGGCAAATTCATTATTATTCTAAATTCTTTCACTTAGATAACTATCTCTCGATTTACTCGGCCTGCTTACATAGCACCATTGCCATTGATTACTAACATACTAATGAGGAAAAGGAATGGAGACACGCTAAATACACTAATTTCAGGATTTATCCATTTATGTGGAATTTCACAATTCTGCACTATATATTCAAGTGTTTAAGGATGATTCTGGTGGTATTGTGTAGTGGTGTATATGTTACCAGTATATATTTTCCTGTAAATACAATATTACGAGAAGCTGTGAAGAAATGGACTTAAAAGCCTGCTCCTTCTGTCCTCAGGCGAGAAGGAACTTGCTTTCAATTACCAACATGTACTGAAACCTGCATATAAATTTGCGTCTGAATGACTGAACATTGATTCCCTCACAATGTAAGAACTTCGTGTATTGAATCCGGTGATTTTGATTGTAGCTTTTCTTTTTCCCTGGCTCAAAGCCAGCCGTTAGGTAACTATATCGTCCTTTAGTTCATGTTCTGTAGCTGGTGCTGCACTAATCTGTACGATTGTAGGATAGCCTGTCATACAGCATATAGGATGTCGGCAATGCCTAGCGTACGTAACTTCACAGTTTCAAAGACTGGTTAAGGGGGTATAACTTTTTTTTTTTTTTCTCGGTAGCTTCCGCAGTTTCTGAAGCGGTGGATCCCATGACGATCTCATGAGCACCCGCAGCGATCTACAACCATGGCCGGTATCTTGCCGTATATTATTTGTTCTTTCCCGTTGAAGTACAGCATGTTTATGGGGGACATCTTGGTGGGCGTGCAGCAAGGGCCTGCCGAACCTCGGGGGTTTGCTTGGTGTACAAGGTGAGTGTGTGGGTATTTTTGTAAAAATACAAATTCGCATTCTCCAGAGCAATAATTGGCTTTGTATCTTTTAGGTGCGATAATCCAGTCCCATCCAAAAGCTTCAAAATCCACTGTCAGTGGGTAGCGACAACATCGGGATTCTGTCGAGTGCTCATCGCAGTCGAGGCCAAAATCTCTGCGGGACCGTTTCGGGGTGTCTGTAACTCTGACCTCTAAAAATGGGGTCTGTGAGGAGAGGAGAAGGAATCAGAAGCACTACTGAGGTAAACCTAAGTTCAGTAAGAACACGCAAATAGATAATATCTCAGACAGATGTATCAAATTAATATCCTCAAATAATTTTTGCAAACAATACTTTGTCCTCCTGCAAATCTCTGCTACAGCTGATCTCTGCTCAAGGATTATTCCTCTTTTTCTTGCTGAGGACCAGCATTTCCCTGCTGTTTCTCTATAAAGAGCTGTAATTTCTGAATATCTCTTTCTGAAATCACCATCATCTCACTGCTAGCACCATTTCTGTTAACTGCTAAAAGGTTCCAGAAATTTGGAGGATGCTGAATTTTTATTTTTGATGTGGGTTTTGTTTGTTTGTTTTAAACAATAGTAAGAGCTACTTTTTTTTTTTCTATGGAAGAACTCCCAAAAGGAAAGAAAGAAGTCCAGAAACTTTTCAAGGGCAGGATCAACTGGTGTTGGTCTCCCTTTTGTGAGTCCTTCTGAAATTCCCTCCGTTAAAGTCGTATTCAGTTCAGGCTTTCTGGATACCAAGGAAGGCTTCTTGTCCAGACCGAGGAGGAGAAATATCACTCCATAATTGCTGTCATTCTTGAATGACGGCAATGGCAGTAGAAATGAGTGTTTCACCTGCTGGTACAGGTTACTTGTACTTCACAGCTTTCCCCTCTGCCGGAGGCCTGAATTTGCCGTACTGAGTCTGGAGGAGCAGCTAATATTTTGACTCCTGAAAGAGCCCTGTGGCCAGGAATGTACTTTTGGCAGATCTCTGAGCCACGTGCTTCCTAGCGAAGGTGTGTTTCCACAGTCACCAGCTGAGAACAGAACGAAATTATAACTTTCACAATCACGAGTTTGAAGAAGTTCCCAAAGTTTCCTCCCTTCCACTCACTGGTTTCAGCCCCATGTGCTGGTTTGCCACTGACCGGGCTGTCCCATGAAGGAAGACCGTTCGTTAGGAGTAAATAACAGCCCAGCAAACTTTGTTACATGGATTTGTCCCTTCCAAGATACCCGCCTCTATGGCTGCAAATTGTCCAGCTGCTGGAAATGCTCCTCCCAAAGGTAAATGATATGGGGAGGGGCTTGGTGAGAGGAGCATCCCCTTGCTGGGAGCTGCCGGAGAAGAGAGGAGCCAGAGGGGAGGGAAGAGAAGTTTCCTCTCCCGTTATCAGCTGGCATCTAACCCTGTCCTGCTGCTGAATCGGTTTGTTTGTACAGATGACGATAACCACGGATTATCCACACGTGTGAAAACACACAGTGTTGGGTATTTGAATGGATGGAGGAGGTGAGGACGTTCCTTATCCTGATATCCAGCCGGCCTGTTTCAAATATGGGAGATCCACATCTATACCGGATCCACAATTAATTAAGATATCACAGAGTTTTTCCTTTAAGTTCTTTTAACTGCATTATACTGCTATGAAGTTAAACATTACATAGCTACATAAATACGGTTGGACTCGATGATCTTAAAGGTCTTTTCCAACATAAGTGATTCTGTGAGTCTATGATATACAGATTGATTTACTGCATAGAAGTAAAAATGCAGTAATATTCTTTATACTTTATTCAAAGGAGGGATTTCTTGGTTGTGATTGTTTCAGCTGCAATAGGTTCAGGAATTTTTACAGGTGGTAGAGGATTAGTGATTTGCAGAAACAGATAACAAGGAAAATGCTGTAGTTTAACTGGTACACTTCAGATCTTACTGGTTCATCTATACTTACAAAAAGGAACCAGATAGTTATTTTATGCTCTTTCTCCTGATTATGACCCATTTATTGTACCATTATTTATTGAATTTCTCTATTCAAACATTTCTAAAAGGTGGAATGATGCACTCTACCGCATTACCACTCTATCACACGCACTCTATCTACTGAAAGGTACACAGCATCATGAAGAGCTGCTCTCACATTCATTAACATAGATCATTCTTGCTGTTGTTAACAGAAGACATATGCATACAGAACAGGGAGAAACTCCCTCACAGTTCGAATGCAAAAAACTTTCTCAGCACTATCAGAGGCAGCTTTCCTATCAATGAAATTATCCAATGACTATTCTTCTTAGTTTTACTGCTTATTAAACAGTATTTGCTCTCAAATTTGAAAACAAGGTTACTTTTTATATTACCATCCATCAATAACTACCAAAACATTTTCCAGTTAGTGCCTCTCAATGTCTCACTGAAGTACTGCATTTTTTCTCAATTTTTCAAATAGGAAACAGAGGCACAGGAATGCTATCGATTTTGACATGATCAGAGAGCAAAGAACGAAAGATTTGGCTACGCAGAACCTGTATCTTCCATTTCCTAAGCAATGCTTCCATTTTATCCTTAAAACACAACTTAAATGCTTTCCAATAAAATGCAAGATATTTAAATGGGATTTTTCTAAATAAACTTACCAATCCATCTTCACCTGGTCCTGGGAAAGTTACAGCAAGATCTCGTCCGTTCTCATCAAAAGCTTTTATTTCGATGCCTAAATTGGATTCAGGCTGTTTGAGCCAGTTTTGCAACACTGTCTTCACATCAATGCTCTGCCAAATACCAGTGCCTGGGTTCATGTCAAGTTTCAAAGATCGAATTCCAGTATATCTTGTACCGTCTTTCATGGGTTTAATAAGTCTCAGGATCTGCACAAACACCGTTGTAGGTTTTTGGACTTGCCTCAAGTATATCCACAATTGTGCCTTTACTACTTTGTTATATTGTATTTTAGAGCTAAACTTAAAGAAGCAACATTTTGGTTTTCCCTCCATTTGTACAAGAAAATCAGCTATAAATGAATGGAAAGAACAGATTACTGAACAGGGAACAAAAAGAAATATGCATATAAAAACCCCATCATTATTTTTTCTAGACCGTGTAGGAAGTCTTACAATAGGTTATAAACAGTATCAGTAACAAAGTGGATTTAACATAGTTCATTTTCTGTGGTTTATGCTCTACAGCAAATTTAATGGATGCCAACAAAATCATTATGCCATCCCCTGAAAGTAACACCATGTGACAAGGAACTGACGATTGCTTTGTAAACGGGCTAAAATGAGGTTTGGCTAATCATTTTGTAAATTATTCTAGTTGCTGCCCTGTGCTCCGTGGGCTAAGCCGAGCAGAGCTGTGCTCAGGCTGAAACTGGGGAAGGATGGGCAGTCAGGAGAAGACGCACGCTGTGGGGGACCTTTGCGGTCCTCGGCGTGCTCGGGGTTCTGACCAGTGGTACCAGTGCTGTGGGCTGACCCGCACAGCTGCGGAATAGCCTCCTTCCCAAACACGAACTACCTGGGCAGGGGGCACAGCCTATTCCACTTCCCAGTGACTACTGCCCACTCACTGCTGGTAGCCATCCCCCGAGGGCCCTCATAAAGCATGCAGAATAGCAACTTTGCATAAGCTGACTCAAGGCGTGTGTGTTGACCCAGCTATTCCTGGTTTACTGAATAGCCTTAGTGGGCTTCACATCATAGAGACAGCCACGGGAAAAGTACACGAGCACTTTAATGTCTTTTCTCAATGGAAAAACAAATAATTAAAAGAGGTTTTGCTTTCTTTTCGTTTGAACAATATTATAGGAAAGTCACGTGGAGCACTGCGTTCCTCCTTCCTGTGGGCTACGATGCAGCTGTCATACCTAGTCACGGCCGTATCTTTCCATGCCAGGATAAAATGGGTAATACTGATCTTTAATGGTGCAGGGCTTTGACGTCCATAAATCTCACCACTTAAGATGCCTGTCTCTTTAGTGCATTTAAAATAGTTGGAGGGCTTTTTATAAAAAGCAGGAAATGAACTCAGATCAATGAAGTATAATGACTTTTTTTCAGTCGTAATTATATAATAGTTTAATTAAAAATAGTTATAAAGCCTTGGACATAATAGGCTGGGATGAAACTGCTGGCAGACCTCAACTTTGTGATAAGGCTGCAGCAATTTATTGCTATTAAGTACACATCTCATTAATGAATAACTTAAAAAAATTTACAGATAAAGTTACTTTTTCATCAATGCGTACATTTTTAGCTGGCCAGAGCAGCTGATATGTTATTCTAGCATATGTATTGTAACGATATCTGTAACTGCTGACATGCCTTGTATGTCCCGTCATCTTTTTCCTTTTTGACATCATATTCATAAGTGTTATTTAAAAAAACAGCTGCTATAGCCAAATACTTTAGCTGATGAAGAACATAAGATACTATACGTATTAGCCGTGCAAAAGATACTTGATAGGAGCCATGGCAGATGTTTAGCACTCAGAAGATAACTCAGAATCTGCTCATTCAGTAAATGCCTTCATTCTTCCTTGGCACAGCTACTGGAGCTGAGTGCTATAGCATGGACATTTTAACATTTAAATCCGTTACACACATATTTGCTTTAAATATATAGTTTTAACTCAGAGGGTAGGTGGTGCTAGTTTATGGGATCAGCAAAGCAGCAAGAATTTAACTCTATACTTGCACTTGCTACAACACGTTGCAGTTAGGTAGCTCTAGTGCTCTAAACTGTATTTCTGCTGATTCCTGTTGCTTCTGAAAATACTGGCCAGGGAAACCTCCCTCAGAAAAATACAGTTACCTCGTTATCTGCGCTTGTACTTTATATTTGTGATAGGAAATGCCCTGCGTACTGCAGATAACGCAGCCAACTAAGCTGCGGATCTCCCTTTGCTTTCTCAGGCAATGGGCAAATCCTAAGTGCTACAGGGCACACGCGTTATAAGGAGCCGAAAACCGAACAGTAAAACAAAGGATCACAACACGGTCATCTGAACCTGGCTCAAATTCTTTAGAAATAACGCTCTCCTCCCTCCCTCTAGCAGAGTTCAGCCAGCAGCCTGTTGGGAGAGCCCGAGGAGGAGTTGCGTGGCTCTACGGCAGGGAGACAACTCTCTCGGAGGAGCGGTGGGAGGTGAAAGCAGCAGGGTTACTTACACTCCGTAGGCATTGTGATAATCGTTTCGGTGGTGGCATGATAGTCATCGTCTTCCAAAGAGCCATCGCTACTGTCGTCTCTCTGGACATCATACTGATCAATCAGTTCCTGTAGTGGAGGAGCTTTGGGTAAAAGTTGTTTAATAACATCCCTGCTAATGTTAGGAGCTTGTTCCAGACGCAGTTTGCTGAGGATTTGAATTTTTATGGCTTCTATTCTGGAAGATTTTGTATTCTGTCTCCACATACAAGCATTGCACAGTCCGTCTTTTTCGGCGTTCTCTGTGGGCTGACTACTGTCATCCAGAGCCACCGGATCAACTGAAATCAGCATGAACAGGTAAATATAAACATAGATCGCTAGCTTTTGCATGATCTCACATTCAGTGCAGCTTTTTTCTTTTTCTTTTTTTTTTTTTTTCTCCCTCCCCCTTTCCCTTTTCCCTTTAGTACTAAACAGATCCGTGGAAGCAAATGCAATCTGAGAGACAGCTTGCCACACTGGTGTACCTTATATATTCCAAGGGGGCTTTTTATACTCCAACTTTGATTAGGCTCATGTCGTCAAACCCGACGATTGGTTGCTGTCCCAACAATGAATCTGGCTGTCAGAGGGTAAAGCCCTGTCGATCACAAGTCACTAGACAGCATTTAGTTACAGCCAAGGGTGAACTGATTTATCTGGGTGCTTCGTAGAGGATATGTCTCCGCATATTGAAAGGATATATTTCCAAGTATTGTGGGCAGCAGTACTGAAAGGCAGCACTGTCATCCTTAAATATATACCAACCCTGTATTTGTACTGTGAATCAAGACAGGCATCTCGCTAAACTTGCTTTAGGCTTCTACTGGCTTTTTTGACTTGAAAGTTTGTGCTATTTAAAAGAAAATCCCCGGGGATTCCTGTTAGCAGGCAAGGAAGAAATGCTTCAGAAATGCATTGCGAACGGTGCTAACTTAAGTTGTTCAACAACTAAAATATATTGAGCGGTTCATATTTCAGAAAACCTTAATGGGTTTTCCTGCTAGGTACTTGCTAAAGCAGCAATAAAGATTTTGTGCCTATATGACTCTATGTAAATGCATATCTTATCTGTTTGTCCCTTTAGTATATAAAAAAAATCAACAGAACAAATCCCTTCCTGAATTAACAGTCAATTATGAAAAATGAGTCTGTCCCCTCTTCATACTATCACTAGGTCAGTAGAATCCTGGGCTGTAAATTAAATACTGAGAGATCTTTAGTAGCAAAGGTATTTTTAAGGAATATCTTTAGCTACTTACTGTAATATTATACAGAAGTAATAAAGCTTGCTTTTTCCATTAATAGTGAAAGTATTAAAAGACTTAAAACACTTAAATCTCTACTCTGACCATTTCTTCTTTTTCCATGCCATCCTTTATTTTTGTTCAAAATGTCTCTGTTATGCCAATTTAAGTGATACCTTTCTGTGCTTTCTTTTGCTTTCTGCTCAAATATCTGTAAGTTCTCTAGATAAATTACAGTTTTAATGTGCTTTCTGCATGAGGCAGATACATCCAGGCATGGTTTTATACTTACAGGTTATGGCTTATAAAAATCTTACAGCAACATAGTTCACATTTGATGTGCTCTTAGGAAGAATTCTGGAATTCATGGTTAGCTGGGGAGGTGGGGGGCTGGGGGTTACTGTTCAGCATAGGCTGTACATTGCAGCAAGAAGAAATCCCGGAATTTGTATATGTTGTGTATATTTGTAATCTGTGTATTACAGCAAACAGGTATTTCATGCGATATGCCAAAGTTTTCCTATCTAAGTTAGGACCGAGTTGTCGGTTTGTCATTGAGTTTCTCTTTTTTTCCGTTCTCAGTACACTTAAACATGTGGCAAACAGGGTTTGGGGGTTTTTTTTGGCATATGTTCATGCAGGAAAAATGTTGGTATATAGAAAGATGTGGGACAGAACTTTTTTCTGCCTGGTCATTCATATGATTTGTATCACCTCCCCAGGGCATGCGAATTCACTGCATTGCGCACAACTGAGCCTAACATTCAGCTCATGACCAGTGATGTAAATCGTGAGTATTCAATTGAAATTGATTTTCCTGCCCTGGTGTAAAGTTGATGCAAGCGATAGATGTATCACACTTGCACGTTCCGGACCTATGGCTTTAGGGTCAGACCCTGATATTCTGATTTCAGCCAAAATCTGTGTTTAAAGCAAGCAGTTGGACGACTTAGCTCCTGAGCATTTGCTTTTTACACCAGGTATGGGTGCAGCTACTCCCAACATGTGGCAACATCAGTGGGCTCGTGGTTCACTGGAACTAGGTGTCAGGGTAGATCTGAGTTTGCAGTGGAAACTGCCTACCATGTCTATAACATGTTTTAAACAGATTCTTAGTGCATTTCAAGTGCTGGAAATGTTTTTTTTTATGGAAGATGCACAGGATGATTCACAGTAAGAAGCTTTTTGAAAAGCACTGACCCTGTTGGGGAATTTTGGGGGGGTTTAGGTTGGGTTTTTTTTATTTCCTTGTTTACTATTATGACAGTGAATTTCATAATAAAATTATTTTTAATTCTTTTTTTATTTTAAACCAGAATGATTTAACCAGTTGGGTATAAAAGGGTATCTACCCCAAGGGGAAACCTTGACAGGTACCAGGTTTCACACCAGAAACAGTTTTAAAGAGAACCACCAGTACCTAGGTGGAAATAATGATGCAGTCATTAATATGAGGGTAATTAAATGCTCTGGCAGGCTGTGGCTGTAAGCCACTCTTGTTGGAGAGGGGACAAGAGAAGCGCTCAGCAAAGCGATGCCTCTCGCACCACGACTCCTCTTTGAATGTGCTCTGCAGCAGCTCGCCCGGTGGCCACGCTGGCACCTGGCCTGCTCCTTCTCATTCAGGGTCTTCCCACGGGTACTGTGGCTCATCATGAGCACGCAGAACCTCAATTTATTTTATTTTTCCCAATCTTCTGCAATGATTCCACTGATCTGCAAAAAAGGGCTCCTTTAGCATTTGGTTGTGGCTGCAGGACCAAAGTCCTCTCTTGTATGCCTGAAACCCCAGTGAGCTCTGAGCAAGTGCTGAGCTCACTCCCAGCCACCAAGGTGACACGTGGTGGTGAACAGACCCTACGGAGCACCATGCCTCTGCTCCCTGTTTAGAAGTAGGAGGCAGCAATAGCAGCCGGAGTGGTGGCACAGGGACTACTGACCAAGGATGACAAAAGTGCCCCAGAATTCACCAGCAGCTGCATGACCAGGAGCAGTATTTTTCCAATATTTCCTTCATAAAATGCACTTCATATCGATGCACTCTGCATAACTCCAGGCTGTCAGTAGAATACCTCTCTCTTCCTCTTTTGTTGTTGCCGGCTTTTTCTTTTCTATGAGACTGCAAGAACTTGGAAGAGAGCTTAAACGGTTGCACTTGATCAGGAGCTATTGCAGGGTCTAATTTATTTAATAGTGATTATAATACAATACACATTTTGCTTTTCTTTCTGACTTTCATTGTAATGTCTTTGGAAAGCGATGACTACAAAAGTAGGTGACAGAGGTGAGAAAAATAAGTGATAAAGTGACCAGGCAAAAGTTGTTTCAAAAATTTATTTGCCAAAAATTAATTTAAACAAAAAACCCCACCAGCAAAACTAAAGAAGAGTTAAAAATGAAATGCATATTTTACTGAACTTTATGGCATTTTAATATTAACTTTGGGATTTGTGTCATTCTACCCGCCGTGCCTGCCAATAGTGAATAGTATTCCCAACTCTAACTATTCAAAGATCATGGCTCAGGCCCCCAAAATAAAGCAATGTAAGAACATTCCTTTCTGAAGGAAAGGAACCATCTACCTGTCAGCTCCTCCTCTCCTTTCCCTCTTCCACCAGGAGCTTTTGTACTCATTGGAAAACCTAAAAAAAAAAGAACGAAAAAAACCTCAAACCCATCCGCAACAAATTTGACCAATATAGAGGTTTCAAAGACACTGTGTTACTGTGAGTTTTATGGAAAAACAGTGACTGTGTAGAGCAAAAGGAGATTACTAATGCCCTCCCTGAGGAGAAGGCAAACGGAGCCCAACTATTACCCATCCTTTTTGGCAGCCTCTAATTAGCCAATCAGCTTGTGCGCCTTCGTCATTACTCAGCATGCTGATAGCTCTGGACCATCTACAGCATGTCATCCCTTGCTGGGCCAGCAACCCAGAAAAGACAGATAGGGAGCAGGATGGGATTTGAGCTTGTTTTGGAGGTGGACCAAGTGGACATGGAAGGAAACCAGGACGTTTCTGAGAAAAGGGAGAGTTACAGGGGTATGGAGGAGCTGCTCTTATGGCAGGGAAGGAGAGGGACATGGGTTATAACCCTGCCAGAAATCAGACAACTTCATCCTGTTGTAGGCTAGATTTCCAAACACATCCTTACAGCCTGCAGGACCAGAAATTCACTCTTCTTTTTTCTGTTGTTTAAGTTAAATGGAATAGTTCCCATAATTGATTATACCTCCGAAGGTAGAACTTGAAGAAAAAATCAGGTGGTATGAAATGCACTGCAAATCTGTGATTGCTGTTTACGTTGATGTCAAGTCCTACCTCTGAAGCAGCTGGCTTCTCTCCCTGCTTTATTTTATAAGGAAGATACAACATTCCTCTTGAGCCACTGAGGAAGATCCTCTTTGAGTCACCTTTTCTCTCACTGTTGTCAGCACAAAGCCTAATTTCTAGAACAGCATATTGAAATGGATAGAAAATCCCATTTTAAATATTTTTGGACCAGATTCATCTCCCACTTAGCTGCAATAAGCTGGGAATAATGTCTGTGAAGTAATTTTGGTTGGTTAAATTTGAATAGAAAAATTCAGACATATAATTAAATGCAACGGAGTTAGGGTGTTTTAAGTGTTTAACTATGAGCCCAGCTCTCTTAACTTACCAGCTGCTTGAATTGCAAGATAAATGCATTACTTTGAACCTTATAACAGATATAAGGTCATGTCTATAAAACACCTAGAAAGAAATCTTGCAATAACAAAAAGCCTATGAAAACATCATCCCAATCACATTCTGAAAACTCAAGCTGCAGCTACTGCAAGGCTAAAGTAACCACTTTTAAAATTCAACATATTGCCATGAACTAAAATATGAAGGCTTTAAGTAGTATGAACTCTTGCTCTGTAAGAAATGCCCTGAAACAGTTTGTTCCCTGCTATACTTTTTTTTTTTCCTAGAAAAGTAGTCACATATAACATTCTAAACATTGTGCTGTATCAGCTACTGAAAGTCAACTTTATTTTTTTATTTTGATGGTATGGACATTTAATTACTGCAACTTACCAAAAAATAAGTAAGTTCATCTTGTTTTCACCAGTTTTGAGTTCCAGGTATCAGAGAGCAGATTTGGCCGAGGAGAAGAGCATGCACGGGGCAGGGCACGGACGCCCTGGTACCCCGGCGTCTGGGTGGGGGTTATGGTGCAACCCCTTCTCAACCCCCGTGCTCAGGTTGTTTTCCCAGGAAAACCCGGATGTTCAGGGATTTGGGATTTTGAGTGGTCTCCCCCAGGGTGTACTTGGGTCTGTGTTTGCAGTTTGAGTACCAGGACAAAACGTCCCTCTGCCTGGTGGATGACTCAACTCAGGAGCTATGGGAGACAGTAGTGAGTCCTACCTACTACGGAGCTTCTCACGAGCCATGGTATGTAAGCATGCAATGGATCAAACTGGAGAAACGGGTAAAACTGATGCCAAACTGGTGCTATGGCAACTTCAGCCCTTGCTGCACCTCTTAGCTTGCCCAAGAGATGCTGCTGAACGTAGGCTTCAGGGAAGTCATATGGGGTCCCCTTCAACTTCTGGCTTACTCTTGCCTTTCTGGCCATCTCCTTCCTGCCCACAGCTTGTGTGCTGCCATGCATAACTGTGCCTGTGGAATGGGCCAAAAATGCCCCGTCGCTTTTTTCTCTCCTACATATCCCAATACTTGTTAACTCATGTTGCTCCAGAACCAACGTGATACACTAATGGAAATGAACTTTAGAAACAGACAGGAAAATATACTCCCATTAGGCTCATTAAAAAAATTTAAGGAAGGATGCAATTATAGTAAAAGCTGCCAGTTTTTCTGAGCTCTTTTGTGTTCGGTATTTTATTCTGTAGCCTTCGCTATGGCATCTAATTACCAGTCTTATAATAAATCTTATAAAAGAGCCCTGTTAAATACCTGTTTAAAGGCTCTACCCTTGCTACAGAACGCTGTCTTTTCTTTAAAGCTGTAGCTTTTATGCTTTTACCCAGAATTTCTGACATTCATCCTGACATTCATCTTCAATGTCTTTTAAAATAGCTGCGTCAGCCGCTGCATCGCCGATGGGAAACCTTGAATTCCTCTAAGGAGCTGTTACTCTACTTGGAGAGGTTTCACTTCTGCATTTGCACAATCAAAGTGCTTGAAATACCAAAACACTTCATCTTGGTATTACTAGCTACAAGAATACTTGTGCTCTCGCTCAGGCACAACTCTTTTGAAGGGGATTTTGGGCCCCAGAGGTCAGAGATTTGGTATGAGTGGCCTGTCCTCTGCTGGGGTGTTCGGGAACGGCATCCACTGGGAAACGAGGGCCAGAGCGCTGAAGAAGCATTTTCTTTTTCCTCCTTTTTTTTTTTTTTAAATACATGATGGGTTAAAAGCTAACAGATGTTCTTGACAAAACCAGAAAAACGCAGTTTTGCAGAAGGCAGTGGATTTGACTCTGCTTAATCTTGCCCAGTGCTGTAACGGACTGAATTAATCAACTTTTTTGCTCAGAAGATAGCTGTATGCCGGATGGATTTGGCTCCTCATCCAAACTACCCCTTTGCTGCCCTCCCCGTGTTGGTCCCACTCTGTGGTTTTACCTCTACTGAATATAGGCACAGGCGGAGTGGGAACAATCTGTAACACCTGGTACCCGCTTGCCTACAAGCGACAAGTAAAATCACAGCAATATAATGATATATAGGGGTAAGAATAGCATTTTTTTTCCTCTTCTGATTTTTGTAAGTAGAGGGGCTGGCTTTGAAGTAACATCTTCCAAAACTCTTAGCATTTGGGACAGTGAATTCATAAATATATGGAATTCTAATGGTTAAAATAAAAGCAGTTTTCCGGGATTGCAAGCCTGGCACATGGTTCCAGCAGCGTGCTTCTGCAGTGGCAACACATTTGCTGAACTCAGAAATCACAGAATCACAGAATCTTCATGGTTGGAAGGGACCTTTGAGATCATCGGGTCCAACCATACACAAAAAAACCCCAAAACCAACCAACCAACCAAACAAAAAAACGAAACTAACCACCCCCTAGAATCTCTGCCCCTACAGCATGCCCCGAAGTGCCAAATCCAGACGCCTCTTAAATACCTCTAGGGATGGTGACTCAACCACCTCCCTGGGCAGGCTCCTTTTAAAAACTCCTTTTAAGGTGGGACATAATCAGTCACGCTGTAATACGTCTGATAATAATGTAGCGTAATTATTTCACAATGAAATAGATATTGAAAATGTACATCAGTGTTCTCTCCTGGCTGCTGCCGTACCTACCGGGCCTGGCCAGCCGTACTCACTGTGCATTTCTGCACACACTGCAAAGGTGTTAGTCTTAGGTTTTTATATACAGTGTTTAGATCCATGTTTAAGTGTTATAAACACAAATATTTCAAAAGTCAAAACAGCTACAGAAGTTGTAAGACATTTCTTCTAAACACTCTAAATGTTGTCTACTCTGTATAAGCATAAGAATTTTTAGTTGCGCCAAATTATTTAGACATTTTTAGGAATCTACTTTAACCTGAAACAAAAAGGAAGATTAGCTTTCAGACTGAGAGCGGCAGATTGTTTAAAATGCATACCGAGAGAAAGGAGGCAATGAGAAACCTAACAACATGATTTTGCCCATGAAACTCCTTTCAAAAACGCTGACTAATGAAACCCCAGTAAAGAGCAGTAATATCAACCTTCTCCTTTGCAAGGTGGTACTTTATTCCTCATAGCGACATAGGACTGATGAGGGGGTAATGATTTTTCCTACTTACAAAGTTCATTTAGGAATATGTGGATCACAGTTCTTGCCCAAGGGTGTGCACTTTAGTTGATCTCCTGTCATTGCTCCAAGCGAGCAGAAAGACTAAGATAAAATTGTGGTACAGCTTCTCCTTTCCTTGCCGCCACGTGCTGGAGAGGGTGCAGCAAAGGGCTACGGAGATGATTAGGGGACTGGAACACCTCTCTTCTGAAGAAAGGCTGAAGGATTTGGGTCTCTTCAGTCTGGAAAAAAGATGACTGAGGGGGGGATCTTATCAATGCTTATAAATACTTAAAGGGTGGGTGTCAGGAGGATGGGGCCAGGCTCTTTTCAGTGGTAGCCGGCAACAGGACAAGAGGTAACGGGCACAAACTTGAGCATAAGAAGTTCCACCTAAACATGAGGAGGAACGTCTTTACTTTGAGGGTGGCAGAGCACTGGCACGGGCTGCCCAGAGAGGTGGTGGAGTCTCCGTCTCTGGAGACATTCCAAACCTGCCTGGACGCGTTCCTGTGCAACCTGCTCTGGGTGACCCTCCTCTGGCAGGGGGGTTGGACTAGATGATCTCCAGAGGTCCCTTCCAACCACTATAATTCTGTGATCTATGGTCAGTTTTAGAAAGGCTAATTTGTGGGAAGAGCCTCTACGATGGAACGGAAAGCAGTGGTAACATTCTCAAAGGAATCAAAGAACAACATTCAGATCCATAGTCATCCAAGGCGGCCTTGGAATCTGGCATATTCATCAGCAAAGTTGTTTAATCGACAGCTTAGAACTAGGTTACCTGATTTAACGCTGGTGTTAAAAATGCTGGTAATGCAAATTTGCAAAAACCCTGTGGGAAAAAACCAAAACAGGTAATTTTTGATGATAAAATACAACATATTAAAGCTTTCAAAGTCATTTAATAACCAAAGTGTATAATGGCAAAAAGCAGGCACAAATGGATGTAACTTCTGATGAAGCTGTTTCTATTGAAGACCCCGAAGAACCAGATGGTGTCTGGGAAAAACCCCATACGAAATAATGTAGAGACAGGAACTCATCTAAGCTGCGTCAGGGTTTTAGAAGACAAAGAGCAGATCAGAGACTGAGTAAAATTTCTTGATGATTTTGATCCTCATTTGGAGGAGAAAAACATAAATGGTAAGTTTTGTAATAAATGAGGTACGTTTGGAGTTGCACATACTAGTGCAACTGTTCAAAGGGGTTGGGCCATCCAAGGGAAGAAGAAACACAGCTTTTACTCCCTCTCCTTTTTTATATCTATCCTGATTTGTTGTTTGCTCCCTGCCGATGTAGTAAAGATGTTTTGTATTTATGAGCTCCATTATGAAGCATCACAGAAGAGCATCAACTGAAGGAAAGCGGCCTATACTGGCTAAAGCATTAGCTTTGCTGCCCTTTCCTCTTGGGGAATTGTCTCTGGCTCCTTTAGCAGATGTTTCCAGTTCCTCACAATTTAAAGGCTGGCGCTTTAAAAATTTACAAGTTTGTTTGTGGGTTTTTTTTTTTTTTCTTGGGACTCGCAAGCTTTTCTCTCCCATCAGCCTGCTAATTGGCAGCATCAGCCAACTAGTTGATGAGAAACAGGAATAAACCACAAAGGAATTGATTCTTTGGGGTTTTTTTGCCTTCAGCAACAGACTTTCAAACCCCCTCTATCATTCTGCAGGTATAAAGAACCACGTAGGAGTTAAGTCTTCATAGTCTTGTAGCAAAGAGCCTGACTATCACTGTATCAGTGGATATATGCCCTATACTCATGGAAATGACATGAAGCTTTCATATTCTTTACTGACTATGCAAATAATCGAAAGGATTATGCAAAACATAGTTCATATAATGGATCTGAAATATTACAGTGGACATTGCTTCAGAGTTGAGTTTTAAGGCGTACTGGTGTAACATCAGCTGGAATAGGCATGCTCCTATTGGTGTAGACCAGAGAATGGCTTTTAGTGAGTAGATCTGGAAGAGTTAATAGAAAAAATATTCCTAGGATACTCAGATGAATAGATATGGAGTAATTTGTATGCTACTGACTTTATGATAACTGCACAAAGCTTTTTTTATGTCAAGTGAACTTTGTACCAGGATATTTTTGAGTACACAAATCTGAGGAACTTCAAGCAAGTCGCTCACGACCGTTTCTGAAGTTTTAACAAGGAAAAGAGTCTCTTGCTGCATACAAAAGCCAAGCTTATGATCAATTAAAAATGTAATAGTTTGACCAAACCTTTAAGGCTTTCTGGAGCATATTGATTAAAATGGATGGATGATACAATTAGGAATGCAATGCAAAATGGAAATAAAATTGACTATATCAAATTACTTTATTATACTTTCTACAAATTATCAAAGTAGCTCAGCATTAGGAAATTGCAGCATTTTGTCATTTTGTCCAAAGCCTCTAGAAGAAAGGAAAATTAATAACTACTGAATTTGCAGTTGGCTGCTTTGCTAATTCTAAAGTTTGATTGATATCCCAGTATTTAATATCCCAGTAATAACTTGGTAGAGAGAAATTGCTGCACTAGATCCTAAACTGTGTTAAAAATATTATGTTTGTATTTATATAGTTGTAGGGTTTGTGTGTACATATATATATATGTATATATATAGGTTTTAATTAGTCATTCAACGAAAAGAGCAGGTTCTCTGCTCAAAAGTTTGCTCATTTTTTCTTACTACACTGGCTGGCTTAATAGAAGAGATTGCCTTTCTGTCTATCTCTTCCCTCCCGTCAATCAATCAGGCATTAGCTGGGAGGACCATAATGTCACTAAATACTTTCCAGAATTGTGCTACACAATGAATGGTATACGAAATATATATATGGTATAAGAAATATATACATTTCTTATAAGAAATAAGGTCTATCAAAACGATGAGAAGGAATTACTTACTTCAGCATGTATATGGAATTGGATAAAATGTATACCTGCCGTGTATATAGGAAGAATGTTGTACTTAGAAATGCTAATTATTTAGTGACAGGCACATCTTCTTGCACTTCCAGGCTAGGATTTGGTGTCAGCTGATATTGATGTAAGTTAATAATCTAATCTATTAATACTAAATCAAATTTACAGCTCATTATCTGAACGTTACTGTATAGGGTTAAATTTAGTTTTCCGTTTCAGCTGTTCAGCACTACTAAAGTGTGATAAAAAGAGGAGAACTGATAGCCAATTTTGTAGCCTCTACTGTGAGTGACAGTGAGCACAGAAACTAGCGTATTACAGTGGAACGGATGTTATTTGCATTACGATGCTCTGTGCTTCAACAAGCTCTTTGAAAGGCCTCAAGCTGTGTTAGCCCAGAGTGAAACAGGGCAATGCAGCAAGTACAAACTCACGGGGACCTTTTATAATACCAGGAACCAGCACTGCATGGCACGGAATTTAATTTTGATTTTCTAGAGAGAATCTAATCAAAAAGTGTTTTTCAGTATAATGGTGTCATGCGTGGTTTGTAGATAGTGAGGAAGTCACCACCGTGAGTAATTTCTCCATACAGCTTGGTATGACGTCTGTTCTCCGCTAGATTATACAGGATAAGAGTCCTACAATGCTCTGAATCTTTGCAGCATTTACAGCGAGGCCCTTGCTTCCTGAAAAATAGCCATCTTTCTAAGCTGCTGCGTTAGAGCCAGCCGTTGGGGTAGAGTTGCTCTTTGATGACTGCTATTAATATGCCGTTCCTGCAAGAAGTCCATCGTGCTTTACCAACGTCCTTCTTCTCGATGGAGCACGTTTGCCATGCGCAGTACATAAATCACAGCAAACCTTTCCCTTATACCTTCTCTGTTAGGAAGGTGACTTCAAGGCATTGGGACCAAAGCGTGACTGGATGGATGCTGGCGCTGGAAGGAAGGGCAACAGCACACTTACTGGAACCGCTGAAGGATCTCCTGCACAAGAAGGAACAACTGCTTTAGAGTCATGGTGGCCCAGCCAAACTTTTCCTCTGTCCATACAGAAAAAGAAAAATCAGCCGATGGCACGAGGGTGTTTTTTCACTTCAGCTTTCTCACAGCGTGGCCCCTGTAGAGTTTTTCATTCAATATAAAAGCAGACAACACAAGAACACACAACGCGAGCATTCCTAATCACGGGAATTAGCGGAGGGTGAGGGGAGACTGACAGGCATTCGGCAGCTCCCTGCTTTCTGAAGGAATGGGTACTGAGCATGGCAACGGCAGCGACTTTTCTTCCAGCCGCAGATTGTTGTGATGTTAAACAGATATTTCTCCATCTTCCAGCAATGGACTGAGCTTGAAGTGTGTTATTTAAGCTTTAAGCAGGGTCGGGGGGGGGGGGCTAGATTTCCTCTTAGGATAAGGTGTGTATCTGAGCTTTGCCTTGGGAGCAACTTTCCTCACCTTTTTTCTTCCACAGAAGGACAAAGTGGGTGCCAAAGGCAGGGGAAAGGCGAGGAGCTGGAACCAGCTTGCCCAAATGCACTGGCGCTGCCTCGTTTCAGCTGGTGTTGAAGGTTGGCTTTGAGACATGGCTAAAGGACTCAACTGGTTTTATCTTACCTGCAGTGGTTCATTTGCCTCCCACAGCAACGTTGAAATATCTGTCGCAGTTTGAGTCCAGATGCTCTGTGCACAAACTTCCACAGCAGCAGCCGTTATAAAATATTTTGGGGGTTTGGTTTGGGGTTTTTCTGGAAAAGCTCTTTTGGCATTCTACAAATGATCAGAGGAAGAGCAGGTGTTTTAAGAGAACCACAATAAACCATAAATCTTGTTAACGAGTAGTAATCAATAAGAAAGCTAATGAGGCTCAGGACAATTCTTGTGGCTGTCAGAGGAGCCGCATGCCTCCAGAGCAGGTTTTGCATCTGTCTGACCACGTCAGTCCGGACCCAAGAGTTCAAGTTATTTTCATCCTGACTCAAACGAGCCTGGTAAGCTTTCTCTGCTTTTGTAAAGCTATAATGCAAATATCTTTTAAATATCTCATTGTTGAGTCTCAGGGTTATAGTCTTGATCTAATTCAGCCATTCGGCGTCCTAAGTGTTAACGTTCAGTTAATTTATATTTCTGTGCTTAATAATAGCTAGTTCCTTAATATTTATGGGCATGTTTTTCATCACATTCACGTGGCTGTACCCAGAGGTGTACAGGGAATTCAAACCGTGCTTCTTGAAACCCTCTTCCCCCTCTTGTCTTTCTGTTTTCTTCTCTGGTTTTCACCGATTTCTTTTGTTTTCCAGTGAAACTGTCATTAAGCTGTGTGTTCCGTGAAATATGTGCTTTTCTGTTTTCTGCTGTTTAATTAATAATCCACCAATTTTGGTTGAGGCCGTGAAATCAGAGATAACATGCAAGTATTTAACACATAACCAGATCCTTCAGGTCTGCTGTAAAGTTCGTTTTCTTTACCACAGCCATAGGCACCAGGAAATGGCACAATCCTCAAGAAATCTCCGAAAGCCTGCAAAATAACCTGCCACCTCACAGCTCTGCACCTTGAGCAGACTAAGGACTGGCTTCAGCGTCAAAGCATGAAATCACAAATCTTTTCCAAACTTTAAGGTGCGCATTACAGTAAATCTAGGTGTTCTGAATCCACTGTAGTGGTAGCATCTCCTGTGGGCTGACTATGTAAAGAGATAAGTAAAGAGATTTCTCTTTTTATCACTATGGAATTTCCTTCCTTTCCATTACACGATCTATTGTACTTTTTCTATGAGAAATAGAAAACAGCAATTTCTTATCTGCCTCCTCTCTTCCATGCATAACTTTAGATAAATTACCATGTTCTTTCTTTTCTATAGTAAATAGCTCTGCTTTTTCAGTATTAGTGTTTTAGCCCCGTATCATTTTTTTTCCCTTTTCTAGGGCTACTCTGTGAGGAGTTTGTTTCTCTTAAGAGGGAATAATTAACAGTGTTCTGCAAATGTCTACAATACTTCAGTGAAGGTAACATACTGATTATACAGCTGTAGATAAACTATAGCTGACTTACATTTACCCATTCCGGTATTTGGAAGTTACAAAAAACACCTGCACATTGAACAGAAGTTTTTAACCGAGCTATTCACATTGGCATTCTCTTTAAATAATAACATTTTTTTAAAAAGTATAATAAACACAAACACCTGTAAGCTTTGCAAGAAATTCAGTTCTTCCTTCTGCCTGGCTGCGGATTCAGTAATCCCAGCTGAAGGGTTGGCTCTGTGCGGCTGTTTGACTGGAAGGCAGGATGTGAAAGTCTTTTTCCCTGAAGCGCTTCTAGTTTAGCTGTAGTCGAACCTCATGAAAAGTGCAGCTCTTAAAAGCAATGCTAAACTGTTCCACTTTGGGTGGTTCTGGCTGCTTCCATGACATGGAATTTTCTTGCATCTAAAAAGAAATTTGAACAGGTTAAATCTGCCTGAACTATGTATTATTAAGTGTTTTAAAATCATGTAATAGTTTTAAGTATTGCACTTGAGTTTACTGGGGTGATAATTACAATACTAAATCCTTTTATCAGTGACGTCCCTCAAATGTACTTTAACAGCGAGCCCAAAATTTCTCAAAGGTGAGGTTATATCATATAAACTTTGATTTTGTATATGAAATCATAAAAACTACCTTTACTTACAAGGTAAAAGAAAAAGCAACCATTATTTTTACTAGTACTCAGTGTATACAGCACCACCTCTGATACTGACTGCTGCACAGCTGAGCATTCAGGAACTAAGCTAGAATAAATTTACTTTCCATCTGCTCTGTGCATGACTGCAGGAGCAGCAGAAGGATATTTAAAGAAAAAGAGAAAGAAAAAAAAGTTTCAGAGCTTAAATAAACAGACTTTGTTCACTTTACTAACACTCAGTGACGACTTTGAGAAGTGGCTGCGAATCCTCCAAAACATCTTTTCATGACTGCTGGAGCACTGAGTCTTCGGGGTCTTGATTTTGGGGATGAGGGTGGAGTATGGATACTATTGCAGTGCATCCACGTGCCTATGCAAACATTTCTAACACCATGAAATCCACTGGGAGGAGGGAGAAAGCACAAAATCTTCTAGTTTTCTGCTAGGGAGCAGAAGCTGTATCAATATCCAAAGAGATGCAAAAATTTTTTTACAAAATTCTTTATTCGTGCCTATAAGACTAACAGATTCAAATGCAGAGATTTTATAGCATGAAATGGCTTTCTTCTTTCAAAGGACAAAATAACAATACTAAACTTGAAGTATAATAAAGATTCAAAAAAAGTCCCAGTGCTGCCTGAAGAGACCAAATCTTGTGTGCAATTCCATTCTCTAACAAGCACACATACAAAACCATGAGTAACTAATAAAACCTGGCAAAATATCAGTAAAGACAAAATATTCCAAAGGCAGTGTTGCCGAAATCCTTTGAAACTGAATTCAAAGATCATACGGACTTCCAAAGACTGTGTAGATCGAGCCCTAAAAGAAGTCAATGCTTAACTTTAAGTTCCAGTGGCCTTTGCCCTTTTGCATCAAGCAGGAGCTTCTTCCAAAAATAATTTCCTGAATGTAAATGACCTCTTATAGCACTTATTACTTGGGGTATAATGTTCGAAGCAGAAGTGAACCTTAAATTACTTGAAGAACACATACGAAATTTGCAACTTCTAATAATAGTGAAGCAAGTCTTCCACATGTTGTTATAAATTTAAGTCCGAGATGATTAACGTGGCTCACAGGCTGCTCTTGTAAGATGATAGAACAGATATTTTTGCTGCCTCTCCTGAGAGGGATAGTGTTTCAAAATCATTTCCAAACAAGCATCTTCTAACCGAGAGATGTTTCTCATTTTTTTCCTCACTTTAATAAAAAGGTGATGTACACTCTCTTCTTAATTGTGTCATTATATGAATATCAAACAAATATCATGACAGCATGATGTGATAACAGTGTGGATGTGATAGCCATGAAATAATATGTTATATTCACTAATACAAGCCATTAATTTATTGTTGCTGTCATTCTGTTTGAAATAGAGTGCTTGGATTGTAAGTGTGCAGGGAATCTCACAAGTAAATTCAACGAAGCCATCTTCATTCAAAGTTATTTGTATTTACAGTAGGTTTCTATCCTAGCGTATTTTAATTCAATTCTGTCAAAAGATTTTAGAAAAAAAAATCTTACAAATTCCTTTATTAATTTAAATCATGCCAATAATAAATTGGGTAGCGAGTTGTTTACTGCCATAAACAAATTGTAGTGGCCTGGGATCTTTCTTTTGGCACAGAAAAACATGACTGGCAAAGCTCAAAGGATCAGTTTGGGCAATGAAGAAAGGTTATTTGGTTTCAGTACCTTAAAACTTGGGTCTTGGCTCTACTGAAATCATCAATAATTCTGTGACTGGCTTAGGCAAATACGAATTCATCTCTTCATTATTTGAAATCTTGCTCAAGGGAGCGACTGACAAACTGAAGGGGCAATTTTCTGGTTCTGTTCTCCAGGTTGTTTGGCTGACCTTGGACAAATGAATTTAGTATTTCCCATCCGCTACCAATAGCAGTAAAAGGACTAATTGTTAAACGGAGACCTTATTCTTTCTATCGATACAAGCAACTATATGGCTGCCTGGTTGCCGTGTTAAGACACTGGAGCCAACCCCGAATGAGTTGACACGTCCCGGCTGTCAACCCAACACGGGGCGGTGCAGCACAGTGTGATGAGGCGTGCCCAGGGCTGTACCCCGACGTGTCAGAGCCAGCTCAGGTCTCTCTGCACAGCCCCTCTCTGCACGCACACGTTACGCCTACGCATTTTCCAAACTTCCCTACCCGTCCCCGCTCATTGTCCCTCATTTCCCCACCATTAAAAAGTAAATATAATTTTCCACTGGGAGGATAGTTGTGATAGCAAAATGTATGATGTTCCAAGGTGCTGCCCTGACGAGACGTCCGTTAAGCGAGAGGCAGCTGGGTAAGGAGATGGCAAGTGGTGCAGGTTGCAGGCATTAAGCAGTTAGTTAATTACTGATAGTATGTGATGCAGTTCATAGATGAGATAGATAAAAATACTAAATATCCTTGTTTGGCTGAAACTATTCATCCTGATTCATCCTCTCTGATTCAGAAGAACTGAGGTTTGAAACGCGTTTCTGTCTGTGTGTACTATTGACGCTTGCTGAAAAGAATTCGTCAGACCGTGTGTGTTTGTGAGCTCTTGGCTGACCCACTGAATGACTCCTCTGGTTCACTAAATGCAGGCTTGTTTTGGAGCTAAGTGACACAAGTTTTGCTGTGGAAATTGCATCCAGTTGTTGGACTCTCAACACAGAGTCTGTTTTTAATGAAATTTTTCCAGTTAGTAAGATGTCATGCCACGTACAAGTAGGATCTTGAACTTTGAACCATGCGAGATGAACAATGCTCAATTCAGACATCAAACAGCAGAGTTGGGGACGAGGGGAAGAAAGGAGAGCCAGAAGGAGAGTGAGAAGTTACTCAAGTTAGCAGGAGTAAATTTCCAATATTAAGCTGTAGAGTTGTTGGCAGACCACCTCAGATACGGCGGCCCTGGCAGATTTTTGGTGATCCATTTGTCTCCCTGAGACTATTTTGGTGATCCATTTGTCTCCCTTTCCCATATTAACTCCTTGATCAAATCAGAAAACTTAACCACATAACGTTGTGTCGTAGATTATTTGTGTACAGAATTATATACATATATATATATGTACCAAACTGTATATCTGTGTGTGTTACCTTGTTGAAACTTGGGACTACATCCCAAACTGATATGATACAGGATGTCTGATGCTTCTTGAAAAATGTGCTTTGCAAGAGCCAAAGGCTGAGCCAGGTAGGTTTAATTCTTATATACTACTTTATGACATTTTTCTTGTGTACATTTCTGCTCGGAGATCAAAGGTAGCATCAGTTAATACCAACTGAGATGTGCGTTTTTGTAAGCCAAAGCTTACTGGAAAATGGAGGGAGATTAGAACTCCACCATCAAGCTTCCAGTGACAGAATCTGTAGCTTTGGGGTTTTTTTTTTGGCAGGCCCATATAAGCTTGATTTTGCCTGGTTTTTTTTTCCAGTCTGAGCCCTGTTTGTAGGCCAGTGTTTAGGCATCACCTCTCAGTGTATTTTGGCAGTGTACTTGTGGGCATTAATCTTTGCTCTACCATCTGACTCTCCCCTAGCTCAAGCCCCAGCAGCCCCTGCCAGTCCCAAACCTACAAGCGTACCCACCACCTGGCCAAGGTGAACGCAAGATCTCAATTAACACTGACCATTAAACCTAGGTCTTCATTCTGGCTTTATCCTGTCTCACAGCTTATTCCACAAACCCTTTACTAGTTCAAATCATATGCTAGTGGCATACCAGCTCGATTTTTAGGTTTTTTAGCAGTAGCTGATCATAATGGGTTGTTTAGAATCATGCATATTATCAGATTAAATATTTTGAGTCTTTTCAGTCCTAAAAACTTTTCTGTGTGCAATCAAAATTAGCTTTTATTCAAAGCTCTGCTGTAATGAAATAAATGGGTAGCAAGCTTCTGCTAACTCAGTCATCCAACTAAAATGTTCTTTCCACTGCTATATTTGAGGTAGGAACAGGTATCATAAAACTAACTAGAAACTGGGAAAACTGAGACTTGGAAGCAGAACTCTAGACCATATCCTAGAAAAGGGCTCCTGAAACATACACTCGTGCTCTGTTGAATCTCTCAGTATAGAGTAATGGTTACACAGACCATCCATAACCAACATTTATTTCAATTTAATTTTTCTGCGATGCTTACGACATCCTCAAACAGTTTGGTTTTTTTTTCCCCCAAAAGAAATTCCTTGTACCATGTTAAAGGTTAATTTTTCCTCCTGAAATCAAATTGCAAAGTCAGGGTTATGGCGGGCTATGTATACCATGAATGAAATCCATTTTCTTATTTTCTTCTCTGCCGTTATGTGGTTGTAGATAATATTTCTATTTACGACCTACAAAAAATTTTTATTGCATCTTGCTGTTTGATCTGTGTATGGTCATAAATTTCACTGTGTACAAGTGCTCTGACTTTAGGATTATGCAGCTGAAAACCTCTTGATACAGTGAAAAGGATACCAAATATTGTATAGTAGCTCAGATAAGATGAGATAATTAGATCATTAGGGTACTGGATAATACCTGTAGGTATCAAAATATTTATTTTGTGAGGTAATCATGATGACAGTTCTTTGTCAGTAAATTAGCCTCTTCTGAAAATGAATTTCAAATTTATCTTCTCATTTCAGTGACAGCTGAAGTCATTTTGTGACTTTATAAAGGAATTTATTTGACATTTGTGCTGCAAAAGGTGGTATTGGTATATGAGAGAAAGTACACAGTGTTTGATCTCGGCCAACAAGGCAATTTAGGGAAATGAAACAGTCTTCAGCAGCACTAGCTCTGATTCAGTCACCCATAAATCTCCCCGAGGGATGCACATCCTCAGCATCCGTATCCATCAGTCCCCTGCCTTTGCCCTGATGTAGCTGCTGAGGGAGTTTCCACCCCAGCTTCTTTTCAAGGTATCTTCTGGCTCATTTCCTATTTGAAAATCCATTTGCTGAGAAGGAGCCAGTTTTTCTGCCCATTTCATTAGTGCACTGCGCGGTTCAGGGCGCACCGCAGGGGGAGTCTCTGGTGGTCGCCCTCGGGCTGCCTGTGCTGGGCTGGCAGCTGAACAACAAACCAAACAACAGCTACCCCCCAAAGTGAAGGGGGGACACATGCCTGCCCTCAAGGAAGACCGAGAGAAGTGGGCCAGGCTCTCAAAACAGCACGGGACGTTACAGCTGCTCTCGTGGCAGCAAGAGTCCACCCTTTCACAAGTTTGTCTGTATGGCTTAATTTCTCAGGGTTCAGAAACTCATCTTCTAGGCAAAGGTAGTTTTGGGACTCCAGTGTTGGTTTCCTAGTACTACAAGTACTAGGAAAAGCTCTCTGTTTCATACTCATTAAGCATCTTTAGCTTTGTCCAGAAAAACACATGAAGAGCAGATTTCGGGGAACGTATTAGTTCTTAGGGGGGCAGCTGATTTACTCTGAACAAAGCTGGGACGAAATAATGTGGTGGGTTGACCCCAGTCAATAGCCAAACACCCACCTGGCTGCTCACACCTTCCCTCTCCTGCTAGGTCTGGAGAAAAGAAAAGGAAGGCCAGGAAACTCGTGGATGGAGATGAGGACAGTTTATCAGGTGACACTGAAGCTAGGGGCACAAGCAGGTTGCTCACTACTTCCCACTGGCAGGCAGATGTTTAGCTGCTTCCCGGGAAGCAGGGCACCAGCGTGCACAGCCATGGGGTACTCGGGAAGACGAACACCACAACCACAGATGTTTCCGCTTCCTCCTCCTTTTCCTGAGCTTGTATTGCACAGCATCGTAGGGTATGGGATGTGCCTTTGGCCAGCTCAGGTCAGCTCTCCTGGTCGTGTCCCTCCAAACCCGCTCGATGGGGGGCAGGGTGGGAAAGAGAGAAAACACACGTGACGCTGTACAACTACTGCTTGGCAACAGCCGCAATATTGGTGAGTTATCAACACTGTCCTAGCTGCAAATCCAAACTGCAGCACCCTACGGGCCACTCTGGAGAAAGTTAACTCCATCCCCGCTAGGCCCAGGACAAATACAAAGCCTCTTTCATATTTGTTAACCATTTTAGTTGTTGCTCATAATGATGGTGATCTCAGTGTGACAATTTGAAAGTACAGATGTTGGTACAACGCTCTTCTGAAACACATTGCCTCATGTTAAGTACATTGGTGTCCACAGATGTTACAGGATTTGGAGGAGCAGGATCTTGGTGTGTCACTGCTCTGCTGATCCATGGCTTCGTCTGCAGCGACGTGTCTCCATCTCCACTTAGAAGCAATTTCCCATTTAATATTTTATTTTAGTATCTTTGGATTGGGAACCCTGGGAGTGAATTTTATTTTGGCAAAGGGAATCTTATGGGAAGATTAGGTCCTTAAATTCCTGTTATTTCCCTGTAATATTTCCCCTTGTGTAACAACTTTTGTACTGCTACTGCTTGGTTGCTGTCCTCAGGGCTCTCAGCTTTTGACGCGTCAGTGACCATATTCAATGTGATTTTGCTTTTTTGACAGATAATGTTTGACTATCATAAAGCTATAATTTCCAGCTTAGAAAGAAGATGGCGTTGTTTGCAGCCTCATGTAGCAGGGAAGCCTGATGTGACCCATTGCAGTGCACATCCCAAAGTTTGAGTTTATGCTAGGAGAAATCTACATGTAAAAGATTTACCCGCTTTCTGTCTATCTGGCTTCTCAGCTGACTATAATTCTGGTGGGTGGCTTTTCAGTCACAAATCTCTTTTGATCCTCTTTGCAAGATTCTAATGCCTCATGTTTGGTTAATCCCCTCGCTGTGCTGCTGCCTGGTGTTTTCAGGGCTGCGGTTTGCATGTCCTCCCCTGCTTCGTGTCTTACTGCTGTTAGATATTGATGAAAAAAAAGAAAGAAAAGAGGACTTGCATGTAAATTAGGACTATTTCTCTGGCTGCTATATTGCCTTATTAGCAGAAATGTAAATAATATTTGGTATTTACTGTTTTCCTGGTTTATGTTTTCTAGTACCACGCAGGGGGTGAGGATGGTCTCTGTTCACAAGGAGGTAAGCGTGTGACTGCAAACCCCACCTGAGCTGCTGCCGGCCACTGGCACGGCTGAAGCCACGTGCCCACATTGCCTCTGGCAGACAGCTTATGTTCAGACTCGCTGCTAACCGTCTGCCAAACACCATCTCCAGTTTCATATATAGACCGAAGCAAACGGTGCAGCTGCCTCTTTCCCCAAAGCTCCTGGGAAGTTTTTATTGCTGCTGTTTCTGTTTTCCTTCATGATGAACGTGCAGTGCTGCTTCGGTGATTTAGTGCTCGGCTTCTGTATGCGCCACAGAAGGAGCCATCATTTAGAAAGGTTTCTTAAAAACCCCTAGTTATTGCCACGGCACCAAGATGAGCCACAGACTGAGGCTGGTGTTTGTAATTCCCTGGGGAACACAGTTTACTCCTCTGTCAGCACAGAGCCCAGCTCAGAGCTCACCACCAGTGAGCCTTCATTAGCTGAAACGGTCAACCTCCTCCCACTGGAAGAAATTCCACTATTCTGGAAAACTGTCATCTCGAATGAGAATTAATACTCGGAATTGTTTTTAAAGATTTCTTGGCTGCTTCTGAATCCCTCAGGTGTCTTTGCTCTGCCTTTACTCAAGGGCACTGAGTTGGTGCCTCTGGGGAGCGGGGGTAACTCGGAGAGTCCCGGGGCATCAGCGCCGCTCCCCATTGTAGGACACTAAACCTGAACAGCCCCGAGAGCATGAGGAAAGCATTAGGCTTTGCTAATATAACAATCTTCGAGCTTTACAGCAATCAGGGAGAATCCAGTAAGGTGAAACTACTTCGTTATCAGTCACCAGATACTTACAGAAGTCTTGAATTTGTAGTACTTCGGGGGTTTTAGCTTAAAAACATTTTTTCTTTTAGTTACACTTCTAGAGCATATAGTTATATAAAATAAGGTATCTCCGTTTTTGGGAGTAAGGAAGGAAAGATACGCTTGTATCTGGTATAACTAATAATCTAAACGTTAATCAAACCCATGCTTTCTCTTACAGAATTCATGTTCTGTACCGTGTCCTTCTGCAGCCCTGAGGTCTTTTTCTTCTGTAATCTTAGGCCAGACTCTGGTCCTGCTTTTACCTCACTACATATAGGCTACAATGAAAGTGTCTTTTTTCTGTTGTAACAGTGCTACAAGAGATGGAATCTATGTTAGATACTTAGGTTTTTCAGTATTTAATATTTACTCTGTCTTATCAATGTTTCTTGATAAATCTGCTAAACACAGGTGTAAGATGGGAGATGTACAAAACTGATGGAGAATGGACAAGAGGAGATGTATTACAAACACCCATCAGGTTTCTGACTAAAAAGCAGAAATAAGGAAAGCATTTTCAGGCCTTACCTTGCAGAAAACAGAGGACAAAAGCTTCCGTGGGCTCTCCCTGACTTAATGTTTTCTTGTAAACTTTGTCTTCTCTGTCCTACAAAAACCACCGACATATTTTCTTAATGGGGTCCTTTTAACAGTATTTCAATGAGATGCAGTATGATATAAATTCTTGACAATATTACAGGTTCTATCAAAAAAACCAAGATGCGTTTTGTGAATTAACTTCCATTATAAGGATTCCTAAAATTGCCCAAATAAATAGACTTCCACTACAAACTTTCTATTAATTTCTGGAATAATGGCTACCGCCCATTGGAACAAAAGAATCCAACAAGTGTTACATTCAATTGGCTAAAAAACTGTGCTGTACAGAAATGTGTAATTTATTTTATAACCCTTCTTCTGGTTTCTTCTTCTTTATTACTGGTAAGTATAGTTGTTATATGGGAGAAAAGAATTAATGCCCACACATTACATCTCATTACGCCTTTATAGCATAACATATTGTCGTAATTAACTTTTTAGCACATTTCTAAGTATCTAGACAAGTTCTAAGTAAATAATAATATTTCTTCACAGAGAAGTTGGCAAATAAGGTGGTTTAAATAGCTCCAAATGTTTTCACCCAGGTGTCAGTGACTGGATGCAATGAATTACTGCAACACAGCCCCCATCCACTGAAATACAGCAGCACACGCTGAAGTGTAAGTACAGGAGCAAAACTGAGCCCATGGGCTTCAAGTTCTGCTGCTATACGGGGTATCATCTCACCCATTTTTTTGGAAAAAAACCCCAACAGGTCTTTCTCCAAATATCTCATTGCAATCATGATGAAGACTGACGATAATAGTCAGCTATTCTCACGTAGTGCCGGGGATTCCTTAACGTGTGCCAAGTCCAGTGAATATACTGATGGTTCATGTTGGTTTTCTCCTTTGAGCTATAGCAGTATATGCATGTTCAATTAACAAAAAAATAAGAATCAAATTAATAGCAATGGGTTAAACATCATATTTTAAATATTCAGTATATCTTCATACAAGAAAGCGGAATCAGGTTTTACATTTATATTCTAAACTTAAAGTTAGAAACTATCAAACCCTTTTTTGAGAGCAGGAGGATGGGATGTTCCAAAAATAATTGTAGTCTAGAAATCAATGTTGTGCCCTAAGGTTTGGAGCAAATGTGCAATCACCACTGTCATGTACTTCTGTAGTAACAGGGTTGAAAACTAGGGCAGCCCTGAGTGATTTCTGTGGCCTGTGCTTGGGTATACTCTCATCATACTTGTCTTTACTTTTAATCAATGCGGTTGCAGACACAAAGGAAATATTTTAAGAAAACAGGAGCTCTACGAAAAGGCTTTGGTAAATCTCAGTTGTGCGCAGAATACAAGAGCAATGCATAATGAACAAGAATTAGGTAAAGAAGAGAGGAAAAATCCATAGCTGAGGAAAGGAACAGCTTTCCCATCATGAAGTTTTTTAAATAGAGCATTTATTTAAAAAGCGATTATTTAGCCTATAAAGCTGGTGGTTGCAGTGAAGCAGACCTACTTTGCGTCTTGGTTTTGAGTATGAAACTCTACCAAAGTACCGTATTGCAAGGCGGTCAGAGCACGACGGGTAGAACTTGAAGGCTTTTGGATTGTTAGGAGATTTTAGTTGATGAGAAAACTTTGGGGTCTTTTAGCTCTTCATACTCTATATTGATGCTTTTCAGACTGCGTAACATTTTCCAGCCCACAGAGTTAGTGGATTACTGCACATATAAATAGATTTTTGTAAAGTCACCACGTGACTGTGGGCATGCTGGGGGGAGCTGCTGGGGCAGAGAACACTCGTCCTAGCTTTCCTTCTTTAACTCTTCAACTGAATTAGAAATATCTGCCTCAATAAAGCCCTCCCTAATACAAGTGTATGCATGTATGTTAAAAAAAATAACATGAATTGGGAAACGGAGAAAGCATGAAGTGGTTCAGCCAGCAACCGATGACTAGGGACTGAGCTGGCAGTTGGATTTGGACAGATCCAGTAGTCCTCCGTGGAGTTTTGTAGCTCTTTTTTGAATGCCACCCTTGGACAAACTCGTTAAAAGTTTGTCATCTGGTACAGAGGTTGGTAAGTGACAAATTTTGCACCAAAAGGTGAGCAATTCCTTACCCAAGTTCCTCTGAAACTTCAACACAGCTATAGCTATGATGTAGTCCAGCATCCAGCTACCGTTCCAGCAATGCCAACAGCAGCACCATTCGGCAACTTCCATGGTTCAGTTTGCGCCATTTTTTACATTGCAAATGTATTTATGCTGCACGTACCTTATTATCGGAAAATGCTTGTATCGCTCTGGGGACATCCAAGCGGTTGTCCCCCGCCGGGGTGAATAAGTGCACGCAGAGCAGGGCATGCCAAGCGTTTAGAGAATTTGTATTATTTTATAGGAAGATGTAGCAAACTAAGAAGTAAATAACTAATAAAAATAGCTAATAAATAAATAGCTAATAATAAATGTCAGATCTTATGACAACAAAAACGTCAAACTTGGTTCAAAACTGTTTCTTCCAGAGGGAGAGTGCTTTCCCTAGCCCTATAGGAAAGTGCGTTCAGCCACTCAGACTGGGGAGACGGGTGTAAGAGGCAGCATGACGTGGGAAGCTGAGTCCCAGGAAAGGCTTTGGTGCCGGTGTCCTCCCAGACCAGTCCGTGTGCAGGAGGGGCTCCTGCACCCCGGCTGCTGGGGGTACCCTGGGGACCCCTGGCCCCACTCGCTGGGTGACGGGGTACCTCAGATTTGGGCACTGGGGTTTTCAACATCACAGCACCTGTGTCTGGCCCCAGCCCTTCACGTTGAAATGCTTTACAAGCTAAATATTTCATAGCCTGCCTGGTCTCTGCCTGGTGGTAGTCATTTCAAACGGATGCTCTGCATTTAAAAAGACTGACTGCTTTGCTTGGGCCAAACATAAGAAGCTGTCTCGCATACTCCACAGCTAATAAAATATTAAATATATTTTGGCACCCAGAAATAAATACCGGTTCGAAATTCTCATCGCACGTATCTCCCTCTCCTGAACTCCCTGTCCCCCCCCCCCCCCCCAGCTTTACACTGAAGTGCTGCTGCTCAGGCTAAACGGTTTGCTGTTGGGTCCTGGCACAGGCAGGTGAGTGGTGCACAAGTACCGTACCGTTATTAGCTGTTGGGCTGTAACGAAGTGATGAAATCGGGTGCTGCTGATGTACTCGCAGCCTGTGCCATGCAGAAGTGCCCCACCTCTGTTGAGACTCAACGGGAACTGCACTCGCTTAAAAGCTGAAGTTAAAAGTGGAGCCTTGCATTAGAAACCTGGCTAGAATAAAAAAGACCACAGTGCTTGTAAACCACTGTAAAAATATTCATAATTTAGTTATGAAAGTCTTATTTAAAAACTGTTTGCATATAGTTTAAAAATCATTGTTGTAATACTACTACTGTGTTAATGCAAGGCAACCATACCTTTCCAGTACTCTGTCTCGTTTTATTTCTCAGGGCTATGATTTTATTTGATTTGCTCCCCCACCCACCCAGCGAACTAAAACAGTCATAAAAACATCGGACCAAAATCTACCCATGTCGGCGGGTGCCGAGTCAAAGCTCCTTGAGATCAAAGGATATAGTGCCTCCAGCTTTAATAGGCTTTGGGTCAAGCTCCTAAAACCTGCTCCTGCAAACACTTGCACACACGTGCTTAGCTCCCAAGGGGGTTACTGCTGCCTGGGGAACTCATCCCTTAAAAATCGCAGGTGTGGGGAAAAGAATGGGAGCAGATGCCAATACCTGAGGTTGCCTGCCCTGGGAACTGCTGCTGTGGGGAGGGTTTGTCCCGTCCGTCCCCCCCCCTCCCATTTGCACCCCAGCCCCAGAAACTCTCCCTTTGGTCTCTAAGGGCAGCGTGGTTCCCCTTAGTGCTTAGGTGAAACGACGCAGCAAATGCATCTCGTACAAACCCCACGCACAGCACTTGTCAGCTAAATGCTTTCTCTGGGCCCCGAAGGCAGTAATTAGTAAAATACGTATTTTTTTCAATTCACGCTCATGATGGACTGCTTGCAAGTAATGAGTGTGATATTGCACGCTGTTGCTGAATGGTCGCAACGGCTGTAGGCAGCGATCCCTTCTCCTGAACAGCTGGATGCTGTTTGTGGAGGTGTGCAGGGGCGGTTGCCCACTCCCTGCCCCACAGCTCTGGGCTAGGGAGGGGGGCGTGGGCTTTGCCAGTCATGGAGGGACGAGGCATGTGTTTTTCCATGCCTGTCTAGCCCCTGGCTCTCCTGCACAGCCCCTCCGGGACCTGATAACAGCAGTGCAATGGACTCACTGTGACCCAGCAGCTACATTTGTAATAGCATTTTTCTTTACTAATATTACCAGTGTGGTGTTTTTGTTGGCTTTGGTAGGGTTGCAATAAATTCCTTGGCTGGGCAATGCCTAACTGGAAATATGTTAGAAACCTACTTGACAATAAAACTGTGGCCTAAGTCCATAGGAAGACTTCGCCACAGGTCAGCACTAGCGTTTAAAGCCAGTGCTGCCTCTGCCAAGGGGCACGAGACCCCCACCTTTGGACTGGGGCCCAGCGTGAGCTTCGTGTCCTGAAGCACAGAGGTCACTGCTGCCACCAGGAGACCACTGCCACCTCCTGGGGTGCTGCTGGCCAGCCCCAGCCAGGCGTGAGCCCCAGGGCAACCTCACGGAGGTGACCGATGCCCAAGGTGCGCCCTCGCGGCTCCCTGAAGGCAGGAGGAACTCTTTACCCGAGATGTCTGCCCACAGCCTCTCTTGAGAAATGTTTATTTCATTTTTAGCATCGCTTTTATTTGGGAAAAATTAAAAGCGTTATTTCAGTTTGCTGAGCTCCTTCCTTCAGGAAGCTTTCTCTCAGGGTGCGGGCATTTCTTAAAAAGCTGCGGTACAATTGCTATTTTTCTGTCATTGCGCACAGTTTGATGCTGCCTGACAGGACAAAACAGGAGGACCATCACCCGGGCCTCGCCCCTAGTCTTTGCCAGTTTCCTTCACTCGAGCACTCACCAGCACTGAATCGCTCCCCGTCCTGTGGCATGTCAGCGTTTTGTCAAAGGGATTAGCCAAATGTGTGATTTCGATAGCCATGAGCTTTGATACCCTAACTCCGTCCTTAAAAAGCGCTTCCTCTCGTTTAAAAGAAGGAGAAGCCAATGAAAGGCGATTTTCCTGCGTGATTTTTTTTTTTCCTTTTTTTTTTAAATTTTAAACGCAGGCCCCACGCCGGCGCTGAGGCACGTCGGCCCCCGCTGCCACCGGCCCCGCCGGGTGCGGAGGGGTCCCCGGGGGGGGCGGCGCGGGGCGGCAGGTGCCGCTGCGGCGCGGGGCGGGGCGGGGCGGCAGGTCGGGGCCGCTGCCGCGGCGCTGCCGAAGGGGCCGGCGGGGCGGTGGCGGCGGCGGCGGCGCCTCCCCGCCCCGGCGGTGCCGCGGGGAGGGCGGAGAGCGCCCGGCGGAGCGGCGCGCCGCGGCGTGGCGTGAGTGGCGGCGGCGGCGGCGGCGACGGGTGGGGGCTCCTCCCGGGCCGGTACCTGTTCGAGAGGGGCCGGGCCGGCTGCCCGCTCCCCCGGGAGGTCCCCGCCGTGCGGGGGGCGGCGGGGGCTGGGTGTGGAAGGGGGCCGGCGGTGCCGTCGGTGCGGGGCGGAGGCGGGGCGGCGGCGCGCCGGGAGCGGGTGGCCCGGCCCGGCCCGGCCCTGCCCGCCGGGAGCCCCCGCCGCGCCGGCTGGGCGGGGGGAGCTTGCGGGCAGGTTCCCCGAAGCGTTGGTTGCCAACATGGGCTTTGATGGTGGTTTCGCATCTCTGTGGTTCAGGGAGAGCAATCTGGAGGACGCGGCGTTGGTGGGACGAGGGCCTGATCCTGCCGGCACCTTTGGAGGAAAGAGCATCCCTCTCCAGGAGTTTCTCCTCGGTGGCCGGAGGCGTGTTGGTGGGACCGCGTTTGCAACATGCTCTTTGCACTTAAACCACCCCCACCGTGCTGGTATGTCAGACGGGTTTCTTGCTCGCATCTCATCTTGCTTAGGAGGACCATGGTAGCCTGGCGCGGTGTTGCGGGAGGAACAGGCCGTGTCCCCTCGCAGGTGTCACAATGGGTGGTGACCCACGGCTGTGGGCAGGACTGGCCTTCAGCATCCTCTGCTTGTGCTACAAGGAAGGGAAGAAGAGCTGGGCTTTGAGGTGCGGTTTTTCAGGACAGGCAGCGGTGACCCTTACTCCTCCCATCATCTCGCAGTGAGGTTACTAGCAATAAAGTCCTCAAAACCGAGCAAAACAGATGCGGTGCTCCAGCTGGGCACCCGTGGGGCTGCCTGAGAAGAGGTAGTACCCCATAAAGCGATGTGAGTGAGGGAGAGCGGGAAGGTAAATGGCGCGGCTGGTTCTCTGTAAGCCATGTTCCTGCTGCGGGGAAGGCAGGAGACAGCGGTATTTGCTGGCCGAGGTGGTGTGAGGGCTTCTTGTCTGCCCCTGCTCTGCCATGCCTCAGCTTTCCCGAGCTTTAGCACAGACCTGGACAGGGAAGGTTACCTTGATCTGGCACTTTGTGAAACACAGGTTTAGTGGTGTTAGATCAGCCACTGCAAAAATTGTAAAACATTTAGAAACATCACGTGCTTTCTCATAGTTCAGGAAGTAGGAGTCCACATTAGGTTTCTAAATATAGTAACCAAAAAAAAAAAAAGAGAAAAATACAGGGATTTACACTATAGTCTTAACAAAGTGGTATTTTTAACCTTTAAGTATGTCCAAATTCATTTTCTTCTGAACATTTTGTTCTGATGAGAAAATTCTTTATTTAAAATCACTTTGGTTTGTATATGTCACACAAGGGGCTGGGTAGAGCCTTGCCACGCTCGTGTCTCCAGGGACAAGGTGGTTCCATGGGCAGGGTCCTGGGGGTGGGGGGAGCCGGCGGCGCTGCCAGGCTGCATGGGGCACGACTGCCTCGCCTGGTTGCCGGCTGCCCCGCTCCTCAGGTGCGAAGGTGGCAGCTCCGTTAGAAGCTGGCACATTAGGAGGGATGAAATTCAAGAAAACAAATACTGGGGGAGAGCCGTGAGACAGTGGTTTTTAAGGCTGACGCAGTTCTCTCTCACAATTCTGGGCAGCTTTCATACAGAGAATCTGATCGTTAACTTCTCATTTTATTCTCTTACTCCTTGGCTGATTTCTGCCAATTATTAGTGATGTAGTTGTGATTTTAAAATGTGGGGTTGTGTTTTCCTGTGCATTCCTATGTGAGACTTGGTCTTCTGTTGCATTCCTAGTTCTGATTCAGAGTTTTACAGTTGGCTTCTGTATATGGAGATTAAAGAACAGAACGGGGTGTGTGCTGCTTTTCTTGTACTCATCTCTGGTTGTTCCTGGGCAGATCCTGGCCATCTCCTTCCTTCTGACTTTCATTTGTGTTAATCCAGTGGGACCTTTGCCTTTGTAAGGGCATCACAAAGCAAAGCAATGTACCTCATTCATACCTTATGATCTGCAGCTCCATATGTTCGTAGTTGAATCTTGTGACAGATACTACAATAAAACGCGACCCTGTCAGACTGAGATACTGATCCACTGTTTTACCTGCTGCTGCTCATCAGTTCTGGCTGGCAGGATCCCCAGGCTGGGCAGCAGCCAGAGACAACAGAAGGCGGGGCTTTCTTGCTTATAAAGATTCGTGCATCTCCGTTTGTCGTCTGCAGCAGTCTGTCTTTGGCTGGCACCTCTAGAGGACAGTAATATACTTTTTAAAGGCTAGATCCGAAGTTTTTGCATGAGTATAAGTAGCTTAATGTTTTAACTGTTCCTGAAGGTGGGCTGTTAATAGGTAGGGTGTGATTCCACGATTAACATACTGGGATAGAAGTTCTGTGCTGTATATAGGAAAATACCAGTTTCTGCTCTAGTTCATTCAAAATGGTATCACAGCGTTGTGATAAACCAAGAGGCTGCTTCATTTTGACTCGGTGCCATACTTTAAAGCTGTGTAAGCTCGGTGTGCGACTCAGAGGGGCTCTCTGACACCCTTTGGTGGTACGCCTTGCATTTTCCCAGCTGTGGAGAAAATGTTTGTGGGGGTCTTCTCCAGGCTATAGATGTGCAGCTATTACATATAGGGGGTGGGGTGGTAATTGTAACAGCTGTGGGCTTTGCTGAAAGATGTGTTGAACCAGTATCTTTCCATGTTAGGCAGGACAAGGAAGCAGCCACACGTCTACGTTACAAACTTCATACCCATTTGTTATGTTTTGTCTCTATTTACTCACCAGTTCTGAGCATTATTTTGTATTTGGGTCCAGGTTCTTATAGAGTTTCAGATCTCCTCCAAGACCATTAGCTTTTCCTTCCTCTGACCCAAGGCATTTCTCTATAATTTCTGTGGTTGAGTTCCTTCAATTTTGGCAAAACTTCCTGCAGACAGAGCTTCTGAGAAGCTGTGCATCTTCTTCATGCCCTTCTTTTACAACCTCTCTCTGAGGCCTCATTTGCTAAGGAAACTCCATTGGTCCACTCCTACTCATCTGGAAAACAGGCTTTCATAAACATTAGGCATCCTACTCTTGTTTGTGTGAGGGCACGTTAAGGTAATGACTCTCCCTTGTCCGTGGTCTGGCAGAGTCTACTGAGAAATGTCTGTTCGCTTGTATTCTGGGGCACTGGGGGGAAAAAACCACCAGGCATTGAAAAAGCACAATTAATATGTCGTACGTATTTCCTCCAAAATAGTAGTATGTATGGTTGCTTGGACAAGCAGCTAAGTTATGCGAGAGCAGAACCCATAAGAAGTTCTCAGCATCCTCTTGCCTTCAGGCTGCTCTCTGAACTGCATGCAATTCTGGTAAATAAACCGCTGTACTGGAGGGAGGATTTCAGGACAGACTGACTGGGTACAGTTTTACTTTCATGAAATCAGACAGCTACCAAGCACACGATGTTCTTTACTTTTAACACGTCATTTTTCCTGGATGAAAACTCACCTTATGGCTGCTGAGGACTGTACCTACTGGCATTGCTAATATTGGTACTTTCACCTAAAGGTTCTTCGCTGTACTTCACCTTTGCTTGCTACATCAACTGTCCTTTTACTGAAAAGCCTTTTAAAGTAAGCTAGAGGTCATGCCTGATTCTGAGAAGTGAGTGTGTTGTTTCACACTCACAAACTGGCTTAGGAGCCTGCAAAAGTTTTATCAGTTCTGTCCACAGGAGGGAAAAAACCCAAGCCGTTGAAATTCCAGCATGTACCCTGAGACAGATAACCAGGAGACTTTAATTTACATGCTAATCCTGCACAGCAGTTGTTTTGGGTTCCTGCATCCAGCCTTTCCCAATCTGTAGCTCTTATCTCTCGTTGTCAGTAAGTGACAAGAGAGTGAGAGGATGAATAAGAGCTTCACTTTTGCTTTTCCGTTGCCTGAGTTGTTTTGGGCTATTTAGATATTTTAGTGATTGCCCAAGGTAGCTTGATCTTGGGAATTGTGCTTGTCTTAAAAGAACTCTAGCTTTTTAAAACTTCCTTTTCCTATGGTTAGAAGGAGACTAGAATAAACATTACTCCAGTGTAGCTGCTCTTTAGGATTTGCATAAAACTGGATGTTAATGAGAGGCAGAAATATAAAACTGGTGGATTGGACCACTTTGAGAGCCCCTGCTTGGGGCTGCTCTGCACGGGGAGCCTCTGAGTCCTGCAGCGATGGAGGCGATGCTGTGCACTAAGTGAATGATTCATCCCTCTACCATTTATGTGCCATTGCTTGGTTCAAAACTGCAGAATATACATAAGCATAATATCATGTATCCTCCTGAATAACAACCCACCTTGTTAGGGAGAGGAAAGGCAGACGTAGGATGTTCTGGGTTTCTGTTTCTCTCCATTATTACATGGAGAATGTAAATAGTTAATGTGATTAGGTGCAGTTCAGAGGTCTGGATGCCTAAATGCTGTTTGGTTTACCTCTGCCGGTACGACAGTTGGGTCATCTGCCTTGAGTTTGAATATCTTTGTTACAAAGAGTAATGTTTATTGTTTCCATGATTATGACAGCGCTGTGATTATCTGACTATTCTCCCTATGCACTTGGATGATGATGGTCCAGGTCTCAGCAGAAGCTCTGAGAGGGGGAAGGGAAAACAGGGGAGAACTTTTAAGCTTACGCAAAAGATGGGGTGCTCCAGCTGCTGGTGTATTACCCTTCCTGTATCCTTGCTGAAATCATCCTTAACTGGACTTGCTGTGGAAGGAGGTTGGCATCCTCCGTATAGTACAGGAGCCGCATGCCCAAGCAGTGGCCCCTCTGTATGCCCGGGATTAGGTGCTGTATATAAATCGTTGCAGCCTGCCATTCAATCTGATTTCTTAAGTGCTGTATCATCCTTTTACCTTTGGCAAAGTCAAATACTGTGGGTGAACAGGCAAACAGACTTCTGCAAGGCCAGCACTACAGGTTCATCTAACTTTGTGATAAGATGTAACTTTGACATCTTCTTGAGTGCTAAGTTTTATTTATTGGTTCCCATTGCAGAGTCCCGGTTGTGAAGCTGTCTGTGCTGTACTGGGGACAAGTGGGACAACTTGCTAAAAGCAGACTTGTTTTTGGTAAGTAGCATACTGAGCTTCTCTGTCACAGCAGAAATTACTTGCTGTGTTTAATTGGGCAAAGCTGCACTAAGCTATTCTTCATCATATTCCAGAGAGGCAGGCAAAACTCTTATTTTTGGATAGCTCGCATTTATCCTTTTGTAATTATTTCTTTTTGATTAAGTTAATACCTTAAAAAGTCTTATCTAAATAAAACTGCAGTTATGCTATTAATGCTCTCTTCCTGTATTTTATATTGTATAATAGTGAATTGCACGCATCCTTTTACCATTGTTTTGTTTCCTTCAGTGGTTAGAGATGAACTCACCTTGGCACGAAACACGTAACCAGGCTGGCAGAGAGACTGCTTAGCCCTCTCATGCAAGGTGAGTTCAGCTATGTGGTACGACTCCCTCAATATTTTCTCTCTCCTTGTATTACCATGGGGCACACGTGTAGTAAATAACATAATAGGTGTGACAACACCCACACTTGTCCTCGTGAGCTTCCAATTCAAGGGAATATGGAATATTCAGGGATATGGAAAGGAATCGATTGTTTGCAGGACTCTTCTTAAAATAATAAACGGTGTTTATAGTATTGAAGTTAAATGAGGTATTTAAAAGCATATTGACTATATGTCCACTGAAATTGAGCACAAGTAGGAACCTGTATTTTTCAGATGAATTAAATCAACATTTCACTTACTGTAAAATTGGAATTTAAAAAGAGAAGATGTGTTAAAGTATGTGATGGGGCTGCTTTAACTCCTGGTTGACAGTGTAATCGAGCAGATTGCAGCTCCCTAACCTCTGCCTGCAGCTAAGCACAGCAGCTTGTCACGTGGGGAACTGCATCTGCAGAGGTTTTGGCCTGAGCCTCGAAACATCTATGCAGCGGTTTCTGAGACACAACTGGCAACAGATTAGAGCTTGGACACCAAAAGAAACAGACTCCTATCAGACAATTTAGCGTTGTGCAGTTACTGAATGAAACATCGTGCTGGGAGTAAAATGAACTGCTTTTTTTTTCACCCCCTCTGAGTGTGTGAGCATTGTGAGGAAAGCTGGAGATGTTAAAATCCCTGACAGAACTTAACACTCTGGAGATGAGTTCGGGGGAGAGGATTTAAACAGCGCTTCACCATGTATGTGCAAGCAATGGTTGTCAGAAAAACAAGGAAGCAGTCAGAAGATTGAGGGCGGCTTCATTTGCGATCATTTATGTGCCAACAATTATTAACTCAAGCAGAGCGGGCAAACTATAAAACTTACTGCAGCGACTTGGAAAGTACCGTGCTGTATAAATAATGAAATGAGCAACAGTCAAGGATTTAAACTAGGGTCGATAACCTTGCTTTTAAGCTCAACTAGTAATCAATTTGGAATTTAGTTGTGTTGTATGCCTTGCTGTCTAGAAGTTTTATAGCCCGCCGCTTCCTCTGTGTAGGACAGGCAAACATTTGATTTAGCACAAATGAAAAGTCAGAGGTAAAAAGGTGGGAACAGAGGTAAATCCTGCAGAGGAAGATGCTGACCTGTGGAATTCCTCCCACCTGCTTTAGGAGATGTTTGTCCTCCTTCTACTCAGTTCCCTCTTCCTTTCTGCTAGACATTAACTCATCTGCTTGTGTCCCCTAACAGAACAGGAAAGGAAATCACCAGTTGTAGGACAAAACCATCTTAAACTAATGATAAAATACTAACTAAAGTTGGCTACCGTTTAACAGACCTCCTTTAAAAAGCACAAAAAAAGGATAACATATAAAAGAATATGGCTCCAAACTTAGATAAAAATTCCAAATCTGAACAGTCATTAAATAGTCAGGGATGAAACTCAGATAAAATATGTTGTTATATCAGCTGTGGCATAGAGCATGTTTATGGCCAGGGAATCCGAGGTTTAAATCTACGATATTTACGGTTCTGACTAAGCCTGAGGAGGACACGGTATCTAATCTAAAACTTCTAATTGTCACCAGTAGCACAGTGAGAAGGTATTAGATGGCATACCTGTCTACTTCCCCGTGAAGCTTGTGTATTACCTTGGCTGGATAAAGACTGCAGCTTTCTGGTATCAGCTATTAGTGATTCTTTGCAATATTAGATACTTTGAGCTACATATTTGTCCAGAACAGCAAGTGGAAATTATTTTTATTAATGTGTTATTAATAATAAATATTGAAATTAGACATGCACAAGATAGTAATATTAGAAATTTTTGAATTACTCAGATGTCTGAATTGCTTTCAGACATCTCCTTGGCCTCTGGTCTGTAAGCAAGTTCTGTAAGCGTTTTAAGTTTCATCAGTGTATGCAGGTGATAGACATGGGCATAAAGCTCATGGGGTTTTTTATAAACCTCCACAGGGATAAATGTGGTTTCTTGTGCAGTGAGGGGAATCCTTCCTTTTACTCATTTAATCAAGTTGTTACAATAAAAATCTCACTGATAGCTTATCTCTCCTCTGTGTTGGGTACAACTACAAATGCTAGCAGCAGGGTTTATGTTACAGGCTTGCTAACTACACTGCCTACTCCAAAATGCACTGGCACATGCTGCAGTGTATCATTACGCACACAAAAAAACTTCCTGAATTTTGTTAAAGTGGTTTAAAAACATTTCTCTAGAACTCTGAAATGTTCTGATACAAAGCTAAAGGTATGAAAACGTGTGTATGTACCTTCTGGCTTCAGAGGCCCTTCAGGTCTGACTTTCTGCCAGGAACACCCACCACCGCTTCTGAGTGCCGGCACTTCAGTCCTACAAATGGTTTTCTAAACAGATAGTGATGTTTCCATGAACTAGCAGAAAGAGGAGAGAAGCCTGTCACTGTGAACGTGGTTCTCATGAGTCAGCTGCTGGACTGGGGAAGTCACATCCTACCTGTGAAACACCATTTACCTGCAAATGAGATTGATTTCCTCTGCAAATATTTGCCTGTGATCAGGCTACTGGACTGGAGCCCCTATCTCCCCCACCATATAAAGCAAATAAATAAGGCTTAACATCTTTGCCATGATGATGTTTTCAAAGGCTATTTACAAAAAAATCTTTAACTTTGGCTGACCTTAGTACGACGTCATTGGGTGAAGCTGTAAGAAACAGTTGGTTTCTGTGCAGCACAGTCTTTATTTTGGCTGGCACTCTATTAACTCTGGTAAGCGGGTAAGCTCAGCCAAGCAAAGTCAGGCATATCATGAGATTCTGCTTTGCCTGTATAGAGAAAGTAGCCTGAGAAACAGCTTTGTAGGCCAGTAAACAAAAAAAACATATACCAGAATTTGGGGCTGACCAATTCTGATTCTTGAGGAGTTTGACAAAGGGACCCTGTTAGGTGTTTCATTCCTTGCTCTCCCTTCTGTAGGCCTAGAGTTGTCCTGCTTTAGTAGGAATGGTGCTCTGTCAGACCTGCCTCAAACATAGCAGTCCGCAGCTGCTTTAACCTCTCAAGGAAAAACCGAAAAGCAGCTGTTGTTTCTCATGAATACCTTCTCCTGACTGCATGCTCAAGCATCCTTTAGCAGCAGCTGAGTGACACTGAATGTCACTCCTGCCCAAAGGGTGTACCACAGCCACAACCCAGGGCTCTGGTGGTTGTGAGATGCTTCTGTGGGGTGGTTTTGGTTTTTATTTTTATTTTCTTTAGCAGCAGCAATCACTGGAGTTAAACAGTATTTGTTTACAGATTCAGGAAAATAGCACTGCATTGTCAGTTTGGAAGAAATAGTTTGGGTTTTTTTCTGACCTTTACATTCCTAGATGGCTTACATCACGTACTGGGAATTGCATTCAAAGGCAGCTTGAATTTGGGTCAAGCTTTGCCTACTTGTAGTAGATGGATGTTAGTGATAAAGACATTTTACGTGCACACCATGCACAGATTTAGTGAAGTTGCTTCTACAAGCGTCTGTAGTGAATTTAGCTTTCCTTTGAGCTCACTGAGAATGGCAAACTATTGCATTTATATGAAACACTATTTTGACAGATTTCTTCAGAAGTAAAGAAGCACAAAAGGAGACATTTTGTTCTTTCAAAATAACTGGAACCACTGGCAAGAAGCAGCAACACTGTGCATCCACCAAGGAAGCCATTTCCAGGTTATCAAAACATGCTGTTGAACTGAATTTTGCAGCTGCATTTTCAAATGTACCATGGGATGCATCAAATCCAAGGATGCCTTTCCAGGTTCAAATGCTATCCAGGATGAACGGATCAGCGGAGGTAATGAAGGATGCAGCGGGGAGAAATCATCACTGATAGCGGTGAAGGTGGACGAGAAAGGTCCATCAAGCACAATAGTGCTAGACTATGCGCACCGTCTCTCCCATGAGATTCTTGATCAGGCGGTGAAACAGTGGGCAGTGACTGAAAGCAAATACAGCGACATCCCTTATATCGAAAGTGATGTGCCCTGAGCCCTGACTGGCAAGAAATGTCTTCACAGTGGGCAGTGACTGAAAGCAAATACAGCGACATCCCTTATATCGAAAGTGATGTGCCCTGAGCCCTGACTGGCAAGAAATGTCTTCACAGTGGGCAGTGACTGAAAGCAAATACAGCGACATCCCTTATATCGAAAGTGATGTGCCCTGAGCCCTGACTGGCAAAAACTGTCTTCACAGTGGGTGTCCTGGCTGTTAAGCAGTTTGTATTTGGTACCAGTGCAAATAAAGTAAAATCAGCTGTGATTTGAGCATAATGCCACTATATGAGTGTGTTTGCAATGAGAGGCTGAAAAAAATTGCCTTTAAATCTATATTGCTAAGAAACTAATTGGATTATAGTAGAATCTATTAATCAAGTCTTACTTGTTATCAGCCGTATTTTGAGTATATTCTGTCTTTGTATGTGTTGAATGTGATCAGAAATCAGTGTTTAAAAAAAGGAGGCGAAGAACGTGGCTGCCCTGCAACTGTAGAAGCGCTGCCACAGAGGCCCCAGAGATGCTTAAGAACAAAGCGTGGATTATTTTTATGTACTACATAAAAAATCAGAGGCCTGTTTGTAGGTGAAAAGAGAACTCCCTGTGCTTGGTAAAGCTGTCTGCATTTTGCTAAAGTGAAACCAAGGTCTACATGTAGCAAAGGTAACTGCTGTCATAAATTTTACTTTGATTCTTTGACCTGACTAAATCTGTAAGCCACAAAATAATGAAGGCGATGAGAAGCATTTTATAAAACCAAGTAATATTCAGGGAACTATATGGATTATGATAATATTCAACTTCCAGTCTTAAGCGAACCAATGAGAAACATTGCAATATGGATAAACAGTGCATTATAATTAACAGATGCTCTGGAGTCTGTAAATACATGAAGGCTATTCTTTAAAATCCTGCAGTACGATAGTTTAATTACATCCGATCACTGTGTTCAGCCAAAGCTGTTCGGTTTTTTGGTTTGAGGTTTTTGTGTTGGTTTTTTTTTTCTTTGGTGTTAGGGTACTGGCTTTGGGAGTTTTGTTTTTTTACTGTAACACATAGGTGTGCAAAAACTACTGATGCTAACTAGTGAAATGAACCTTCAAAGGTGTAACGATGTTTTAGGACTATGTATTTCATGGGAAATATGGCTGCATTACACTAAAATTTCACTCTAAGTAACACCCTTGGGACAGTACACCTTCCTTAGGTTCTGTAGGTTCATCGCTTACCTACTGGTAACGGTGATGCAAATATGAGCTATAGAAACCTAAAGCCTGAGCCGTGCACTGAATTAGCAAATAAGCCTCAGGCTCAAAGCTGAAGGGCTATGTTCTTTACCAATTTTATCGAGCCTGCATCCACATACTGCACGCTGCTTCTCCAGGACTTGCAGCCAGACCTACTGTGCTCATAACTAGGATTTGAGAGATCAAGAAAGGGAATAATTAATCACAGTCATCTGAAAGCTACAATTTTGCTGACATTTTATACAAAGTGAATGCCTTGTAGAAGCTTGGGGGTGTAGCACCTGTTTGTTCATGTTTGTTATGGCCAGTTTAAAAGATGCATATTTTTTTCCTAAATCAAAGTGCTTTCCATTTTATGTTTCTGTTTTATAGAAAAATGCTTTCCATACTGGCAAAAACTGTTACTATTTTTAAAAAGTACACATAGTTCTAGTAACTGATATGAAGCATGATTTTCAAGCCATCGTAAGCAAGCAGAAAGAGGACCATGCAAATCATTATTTTTAGCTTATTCTCAAACATAAGAGAGTCTACGAATTGAGCTGTTTTGCAAACTTCGTGACACAAACTTAGCTATTTGAAATTCACCTGTATTGGAAGAGTGGTTGTGTCAAAGTAAATGGTGAAAAATATTTCTTTGTAACACAGCACAAGACTGCCATTAATTCACACTGATCAGACCCTGTGAGTAAGACTGTTCTCAGGCTTTTGCTGAAAAAGGGAATAGAAACCCTGCTCATGTTGTGATGTCATCTTTTTTGAAGCAATGTAGTATTCTTTGAAGCCATATGTAAAGTGGGACTAAGGTATTATGGTCCATTTAAATTCCGCTGCTAACAGTGATGTTCCTTGAAGCTCTAAAGCACGTAAAACATTAAATCATACCCTACCTTTGCTCTAAGAAAACTCCATGCCATATACTAGGGTGAATTAAAAAGCAAAAGCAAAACACTGATCAAATCAGTACATGTGAATTTGATATTGCTTAACCACAGTATTAAAAAAGATTCCTATCCTTATTATAGCTAAAATAGAGCTTTATTACAAAAAAAGGCCAGCCTTTCTGTAACATTAGTCTTGGCTGAAGAATGTTACACTCCTAAAGAAAGTAATTAAAAAAAAAAGGTGCACCCAAACTCTATAGATATTATTTGCCAGACAGGTGAATACCAGACAGAAAACTGCACTCTTTAAGAGTGTCTTGACCCTTGTACCTTGGTGGCTGCCATGGGGAGTTGGGTGCTGCAGTGCTCGCCGTCGCAATGTCTCAAATCCTTTCTCTGGATGTAGCCTTAGCACCTGGCACTCTTCTGGAGGCGGAGTATCGCATGCACTTTTGAAAGCAGCTTCTCCATTGGCAGGCTGCCACCGCGCGGTCCAACAGTAGCCAGAATTATAAAATAACATAAAATAGCCTCAAGCATCTGTACTGATAAACACTCAAGATTTCCGCAAAGGAGAAAGTTACCCAAGTATAATTAAACGTGCATCACAGTGAGCTTCCTTTTGGAGTACTTGCTGTGTGGGACGGCTACACTGCTTGCTCAGAGAGCCACCCGTAACGCAGTAGCGACTGAATCGCCTGCTGCTTGTTATGTCCAAACAGTCACTTACCTGCAACCACAAAGCTTGTCTTCCCTCATTAATGCTTGAAGATTACAGCAACTTCAATATGGCCTGAAGCGCAATTCCAGCTGGTTTATGATGCTTTCTATGACATTGGCACTTCAGGGAAAGCACACAGCAAATGGAAAGCATACAAGCTTGCAAACAAGCTTACACACAACAGGCAGACAGCTTCTCACCAGGAAAATAATGTCTTTTACAAGATGCTGTCCTTAATAAATAATGCACTTACCATTAAATAAAAAAAAATAAAAATCTGTTCAATACTACAATCTGGTGAGAGATCGAATGACATCTCATTCCAGAGTTCTGCTGTATTTTAATAGGCACAATACATAATAATAATAAAAATAAAGACTTCTTTACCTAAATAAAATTACCCCTGCTTATTTGTCATTAGATTACTCTAAACTGTGCTATAGTCTTACAAAGCCACTTATAGTGGCTTTCCAGCTAAGTTGCCACTGATTCTTTGACTTGATTTTGTGTAATAAAGGCACTCCAGTATGAGACTGCCATACTCTGCAAAACCATTTACTTCTGTTTAGGAGTTAAAAATACATTTGCTTTGTATTTTCTGCAGGAAACGTTAAGTATAGTCAGAGTGGGTGCTATGTGACTGACAATATTCTAATAATGGTTCAGAAAACATTAACTACAGCACAACTTTGTAAAAGTGTCATTTCTATAGTAAGACACATCAGTATTCCCAAATAAAACACACTATGATATATTTTTACAATATTTTGTGGAAAATACTTTCTTGTGAACCAAATAAAATTAAACTTACCATCTGCTTGTAAGAGTCTTATTTCATAAAATGCACAGATTGGACAGGGTCTTGTTACCATGAGTTTGGGATAATTCCCGTTCACATAAACTTTGGAAGCAATTGGACATGCAAGTCAAAGTTTATTGATTCAGAAGTATACTCTTGCTAAAATGTTTTAAGGCCTTTTCAGTCAGAGAAGGCATGATCCCTACTGCCTGGGGATTACTGTGTTTTTCATTAAATATAGTTGCTGAAGATTGCTTCTTTTGTACAAAAATAATGGAATGAACCAATTCTTAAAAACAAATTAAAAATAGCCATTTTTTAAGAATCTAAAACAAATAAAAATTTTAAAAAATAAGGGGGAAGGTTTACATTCCTTACAGAACCAGCGTGAGGTAGAAATTCAAGTAATTTTCAGAAGTTACCCTAGAGATATTAATGGAATCTCTCAACTCCTTTTGACTGTCTCACAACAAATATGTACATGGTAACAGATTAAATTTTAACAATTTTATCTTAAAGATTCTAGTGACAAAGCAAGGTGCCATTTTTTCCTGATTTTTCTCTCCATTTTGCTCACCTTTAGTTCTTTGAAAGTCACTGTAGTAGTTCACCTTGATGCCTGAATTTCCTGGACTTTGTTTCCAGGCAACAGCTTCTAGGAAGAAAGGAGCCTTAAGCCAGTGTAGACCATTACTGTCGATAATAAAAACTGCCCAATGTTGAAAACTCTGTATTGGTTCTGCTGTAGCTCTGACTTTTTGATTCCCCAGTGCTGATTACTGACTATGTTATTTGAACAAAAGTTTTCTTCTTTTAGTCTCATTGGTTCATCTTCAGAGAAGCCAAAATTCATATTTGTGACCTGCATATAACTGTAGAAACAACTAGGAAGAGATACTGATGTATGATTTGATTAACCATAAAAAAGCATGCAGTCTTAATGTTGAAGAAAGATTAGTAGCTATGTGTTGCATATACAATAGAAAAATTAATTTTACCCCCGCAAAAGATTATACTTTTATCAAGGGCCTCTGGTTATGTCATCTAACTTCAAGTATTACTGGTATCAGAACCCAGCAACCTTTCGTGCATATATGACCAGGGTTTTTGGATGTATATTTAAATTTTGATCCTTACAAATACATTTTTTAGGATATGTGTTAAAAAAATTTATGATCCATGTAGCAGCAGATATTTCATGTTTTCCCCTATTTGTTATCTTTGGTACATATTGCTGTGTCCCCCCCTACTTTTCATAAATTTTCCACGCAGCAAACAGGATGTTCACAGGCACAAGCAAACGGGAACCCAGACCTGTTGGTATAGATAAAACTCCAGCCACTTGTAGTACGAGGGCCAGGCTGATCTCTGCCACTAAAATCATCAGACAGTCACTAACATCAACAGGAAACGTGCCGCTTAGTGTTCAGAGGAGAGTCTGAGACAGTTATTTCTTCACCATTGTAAGACCAGGAAAACTAGCAATTTTTGAATCACGAAACACTTAACAATGCAGTTCAATCAAACTTAATAGCATTTTAAAAAAATTGGGTTTACAAGCAACAGAACTGCGCTCTAGGCTCTGGCAATATTTTGACATTTGAAACAATGTCTATATCACATAGCAAGACTGAATACGGACCAACTCTTAATAGAACAATTTCTTGCTCTCAAACAGATAATGTGTCAGTCTGACCTTTTATTTAAAAGACTACTTAACACCATGGATTTAGCATGTCTTCCATTTTCCTTTGTAGCTCTGACTGTTTTAAAGCTCTAAGTATATTTTATTTTCATTGTTTAAAGAAGAATCTGAGGCACAATCCCAACTTAACAAATCAGTGACAGAGCCAAGAACACAAAGGTCTCCTGACTTCTTGCTTATTAGGTCATCCCTTAACTATGCTGTCTCCCCCAAAGGTTCCTCCTAAACTAAGAGCTGATGCAAAAAATTACGTGTTAATCATTGTATAAAGCGGTAAAAGTAACAATTTGCCTTGGAGTCATTTTCCCCCTTATTTAACCATCATTATGGCAGTGTAACAAAAAAGAACATCCCTGAATGCAAAAAAATAGATTTACAAATCTTAGGCTAGCTAGAAGAGTCTTGTCAAACTTCATCATACTACTATTAACTTTTATATCAGAGAATTAAGCAGATGTATAAGATGTCAATAGGCTTGATCTTTACAACTTGAGATCGTTGTTTCCCAACGGCTTAAAACAATCGTTCACAAATTCATCACTGACTTCTTCTAAAGCAGCTGGCTTCCATCTGGGGGACTGGTCTTTGTCAATCAGCACTGTCAGGTGGAGTATAAAAACACAAAAGTTACTTGTAAACATTCTCTAATTAAGATGACTTTAGATTGCATCAGGACAGAAATATACAGTGAATACACGGAGGAGAAAAATCAATACGCTCCAAGAAGATGCAGTTGTGACATTGATATTTCTACTGTAATAAAAATTATGGAGTTGTGACCTGTCTAGAGACATACCAGGGAACTGCCTGATGATACAAGGCACAGTGGATCACTTCAGAAGTAGCCCAAGCTTTGAAGGAATAGTCCTGAAATTTGTGCTTTCTCTTAGACCTACTACGCTTGCCTGTCTTCTGCTTTTTCACGTGAAGCTGGGAACAGTATGCATGATGATGCTTTTGGACAAGGGCTTTCACATCTCTGTGCAAATCTGACTCTTTGTAGGATATAGGAAAAGACTCAAAGTAGGTGCTAAATGCCCAAAGCTAATTTAAGTGCATCATATAAACTAATAACGAAATAACTATTGACGAAAGAGTACAGCAGAGTATATTTGTGGGAAAATCAAGAATATTCATTTGTAAATACTGACAGATACTGCAGACCTATGTAGATTTAACTGTGAAGATTTGTATAATCTTAGTATGTATACTTTACGCTGTAGGCTGGGAAACACACATCACTGAAGATAAAATCATCAGTGAATGAACTGCATGTTAAAACTGTAACAAGAAATACCAGTGCTCAAAAAGCATTCCTTGTATCACAGGAAACTTGAAGGCATGTCAGCAGGAACAGTTGCACTAGCGAACAATAGTAAGACAAGAAAGATTTTATTTGTGTGTAAAAATAAGCAATATGAATGGAATTCCAGAGCATTATTTCAAGCACCTTTGGGCTCCAAGGAAACCCACAAAGGTGCTATTCAAAACGTGAATTTTTTATAATTTAAAAAAGAATAGCTTTAGTAACTGTAGCTGTCTAGGATGCACTGACTACCCAACATTCCTCCTGAACACACCCTCTCTTCAGATGTGTGATATCAGCACCTGATTTGGAGATGCACCTGTGTCCTGGGAGACCTCCCGACCAACACAGCTCACAGCATATAAGGGAGGGTGGGGAGGAAGTACCTCTCAAGTTGCTCTGTTGAGAACAGATTAATTTGTTTGTCCTTTCTGACAAAGACTTCAGAGTAGGATGGTTTTAAAGGCATATGGACAAAAGATACAGGGACTAAGTATTTTGAAGACAAGCAGCTAAGGTAAGTTTTCATGTCTTTCTAAACAGACTTCATTCTTGGTGACTAAACTACAACTAGCCAGGATGAGAAATGTATAAAGGAGTTGGATTGTAAATTCGGAGGAAAGAGTGCCCACCTAAAGATTGTGTCTTGTTAGAAGACAGGCATTAAGGCAGTTTGTGGTAAAAAAATGTGACTTGAAATCTTTTTAACTCTTCCCTCTATAACCAGCTCTTGGAAAATGCCTAGAAAATAAATACTGTTTAAATTACAGCTGCACTAATTAATATTTCTGTAGCTGAAGACATACAGGTATTGCAACTCTTTAGCTTGCATCTCCAAGGAGAATTGGAGCCCTGCGTCAATTTACCTGCAAGTACAGGGCTAAGGACTCCTTGGATACCAATAAACACAATTTTGAAGGAAACCCATTATAAAGATAGAAGCTGCAATTCCACGGAGAGTAGAATCCATGTGGGCAATTCTTTAAAAGAAGTGTGCTTTAAGAGAGTGATTTTACTAGGCCATTCAACTGGGTAACTTAATGAAAAGTTATGATCTTACAAATTAAACATTATGATGTGAAGTGATTGATTGGTTTGGGTCAAAATATATAATTGTCCTCAATCAACTATGTTTATTCCATCAGAGTAATACTTGTCTAATGACTTCAACTGAAGTTGAAGGTCATAATCTGGCCAAAATAATCTTAACTGTTATCTGCAAAAGACAACACTGACTAGAGATGCTTTAAATAAGGGCGGGGTGGGGGTGGGGAGTCCATGTGTATGCTACTACACTTTAAACTCTGAAATACAGTAGTAATTGCTGATAATTTTACACTCTATGGCACTACTGTGTAATCAAGTTAATCTTTCTGTTTGGATCTGTGGCCAGTTTTACTCTGGTGGATAAACTGAATGATCATTTGGTCTTTCTAATGAAATCTTTAATCTTATGAATTAAAAATATTTGTGAAAATATTCCCTTTCTGCATTACCTTCTGTATATTTTGTGTTTCTCCAGGTTGAGATATCAATCACTAGGAGAAAGGAACAAAAATTCTGAAGACTTCCAAGGTAAATTAAGGGAAGTTCATTAAGATAACAGTAACTGAACACAGACATTGTGTTCAGGGTTTGTTTGTCAAAAACCCCTCTGTTCAGTAGCAGTGACCTCACCAGAGTTAAATTAGTGTTCTATTGTTTAGCTTCATTCAGTGCAGTCAAAACAGTGATATTTCTAAGCACCTGAAATTCTGTTGGTTGCAATGAAATCTCTCTACCTACTTGCTGACTGCAGGGGTTTTGCGTGCCCAGGGTAAGGCTGCCAGCACTGCAGGAGAGAGGGCAGAAGCCATACAGAAGTAACATCTTTGCAGGATCAGCAATATGTAGAAGGCCTTTACAATTCCATTTGAAGTGTACATTCCTGCACAAATAGTTAGGAGGCTAATTTAGCAGATTTTTGTACCCTCAAGCTGCTGAGATTGTAGTGTACCAGGATGTGTTTGAGCAGACTCCAAAAATGACCACTTTTCTTATGCAGTAAGAATTAAAAAACAGAATTGATGGAAATTACCCAAAGCTTTGCATTTCTTAGTTTATGTATTATTCTATAAATCTAAGTGAAAAGCGGATCTCTAAAGTATTCAAAGACTGCATTTACCATTACATGGGAAAATGCTGATGAAATATGATCTGTGTATTTTAAGGGTTTGGGCTTCTACTTAGTAGCTCCAATCACAAGAATCGTAAGTGGGGAAGCAGATTTGCCAGCAGATTTTCAGTCTGGCTGAAAGAAAACTGGCTAAAAGAAAAATGAAATTTTGACCTCAGGTCAAAGCAGGTTTAAAAAGCTTTTAAACAAACTTTTTCTCTAGCGTGCCTATTAAAATTACGGTTTGAAGCAGATAAAAGCTGTTATTAAAACCTGACCAATGGCCATTGCTGCTGAAAAAAATGTTCAAAAACTAAAATCTGATTATTATATCTTAACTTTACTTTGTGGTAGATCCTCTTGTGGTAGACAGGGTCAATAGCTGGCTCTTAAATGCTTGGAATATAATGTTTTAATGAAGAAAAAGCTAATGCTTAACATCTTTATCATTTTCATTTTTATTCACTATGGTTGATCCTGTGAAGTACCTAATAATTTTACTTCCTATTAAAAAGGATGCTCAGCACACTGGTGGATAATGATTTTTATTATATTAGACCCAACTACAAAAATGATTTTTGAGTCAGATTCTGCACCACTGTTAAACAAGAGAAACAATTTTACGATGACAAATCTGAGAACAAGAGGTATGCAGTAAGCAGAGAAGAAAAGGGCTTCAAGAACAAATTATTATTATTAGCAATCCCCTCAGTGCAGGTGGATCTCTGGTGGGGTTTTTTTCTTCCCCTGATAAGTTAAGCCTTTGCTATGTCATCCTCTGTAAAAGAGGAGCTCCTGACTGCTGTCCTTGCAGGTTGTTTCCTTAAAACCAGTTTGTATAATTTACTGGCCATACTGACATGTGATTTGCTGTTGTGCTCTACTGCATGCCCAGATGCTTTAATGACCTTGTGCTTTACGAGTGAGAATTTGATTTGTTGTTCATCTGACTCTCAGACTTTGAATTTGTTGCTGCCCAAATAACTACATTTCAGCAGTTTATATGGTGGTTTAGAATATATCCTAGGAATATTCTTTAAGATATCCTTGTCCCCATTACACAATGAATGTACATGTACTTAAAGCATGTAGTAAACTCTTCAAAGGAGTCTCTGCTAGTAAGTGTTAAAGATTAGTTAAAATCAGAAACTTTTTCCATGCTGTACGAACAAACTTTGCATCTCTCATCCCAGGCTATCTTTAACACAATATTACTAACAGTGAATGCTCAAACAAATATCCACTATGTTATAAAGACAGATATAAAAAATGAGGAGGAGGTGAAAGTACATACTCAAGTTTGTAAATGTGTGAATTACAAGCCAGGTTCCCTCAACCCCAAAGTGTTATTTATACAAATGTTTTGTACTGTAAGCTCCTTGGAAAAGGAAATGCCTCTGTTTTGTTTCATCTTGTGCTGTATAGTACATAAATAATTACTACAGTTTCTAACAGATGTGACACTGGGTTTGACAAACTGCATAGTGAATCAGCAGTAGAATCAAGGATGCAAGCTAAGTCTGTCCCCTAGTTGAACTAGCTGAGCTGCTGCTCTACTTTTACCACTACCTATTTTGACTAATGCCTTAAAATGCTGAATTATTTAAGTTCACATATATGACTTTTTAATAGTAAGACACCTTTATACAGAGATATGTTGAACATGGGTGAAAGCAGGCTCTGTTCTAACAATTTTCTATGCAAATAGCTGTTCTTGGCTTTGAGTCTTAAACCATCTTACAGCTGGCTGAACCAGCTATGTGGCAACACTAAGTCTAGACGCATAAATGATACCCATAGCTACTCATTACTATCAGCATTAAATATATTTTGAACTTTCCCAGTGAACTGGTGAAACCTTTTCATGGTGCTGCATTACCAGGTGGATAAATAACACCAGGAAACTGAAGATTACACAAAGGAAACAACATGGCTGTTACGCTTGGGAACAAACAAATTTTGGCCATACAAGAGTCCAATGAGCAAAAACTGTAGCAAGCTGGGAAGTGTTCTCTGGGCTGCTGCTGTGTGTACTTCTCTTAACCTCTAGAGAAGCAACACAAAAGTGAGTTTCCATATTATTAAATTTGAGAAACACTTATGGTGTGCATGCTTACCTGCTCGAACCCCTTCATAGAAGTCGTGGCCTCTCTGAAAGACAAAAAACCAAGCTGTAACATGACAGATTCTATTTATCCCATCTTTCCCTATCCCACTTCTGCTTGAAATATAAGTTTTCAAGGTTTGGCTAAATCCCACTTGTACTGTTCTCATCTAGTTTTGCTTTCGCCTTACTTAGAGCTCTATATCCTCTTGCTTAAATGCAGCCACAACTCTTAAAATCAGTCTGTTGAACTGTAGCTCATCAGCCAACTTTTATGCAGTGCAAGCCCTTTCTCTGTGTTACATTTCATAGACTTTTCTGAAGAGTTTTGCATGATGAGGGCTAAGGTGTGTAGGACTAGAAATTCTTCAGAGGAAGGCCAGTTTTCAGGAATTGTGATGTATTCTGCATACTTGAAACAATTTGCAGTTAAATGGAATCCTGGAAACATCCAGTTTTGTTTTTTTTTTATAAAGGTAAACAACATTTAAATCCCTAAGGATGCTTCACTAGCAATGGAGCAACAATACTAGTTTCAGGAAAGATACTGTCAGGATCTACAACGTATCAGAACTATATACATTTTCAAACTTTTTTTTTGACCACAAATCACTTAATCAGATACATAAAAATCTTATTTTAAAATGTGACAAAACTAATAAGGGTGCCATGGGGAAGCTTTGAGGAATTTGTTCAGATAATTCAGTTAGCAACTCTGTTCTACTGAAAGGATTGCTTCCTCCTATGTTCTCCAAGTAATCAGCCCCTACTGCAAATAGTACTAAAATCTCCTGTTTCCTCTAAACTTATCACAGCACTCCTGAAAAGCAGTGATACACAACTATTCCCATCCTGCTGATAGGAACTGAGGCACTGAGAGATAAGTAATGTAATAGGAAATCTGTTCAACAACACCAGAGTTTTAAAATTATGGCCCAAATACCAAACTTTCTATATTGTATAACATTATCATGGTTGTCTTAAGTCCTCTATCATTCCCAACTGACCATCATTACTGTGGTCTCCTTAGAGTTGCATATAAATATGTGGAACCGGAAAAAAGAAAGTGACAGCCTAACACAAAGAAGATACTGAAAAAAAAAAATCCCTAGAAATTTTGAGCCCTTGATGTAATGTATAGAAAACTTCAGTGTCCGACAGGCTTGCTTCCCCTCCATGGCTGGAAAGAGACAAAGGGCTCAGCTGCCTGCTTACCATGCATGCTTGGCTCAGTCTGTATTCCATTGTGAGTACGTCTTGTAAGCTCATGGAAGCTCCTTCTCTGAGCTGTCTGAGAGTCATCTTTAAGGATGTAGGTGACATCTTATTAATAGTCTGGGGAAGATATTAAAAATTGTTTTTATTTTCTTCAATCTTGACACTTTTGTAAGTCTGTCTTTGCATTTTAAAGTTTAAGTAAATGATGGTACTCTCCTCTCTGAGCTCACTTATGTGGTACCTATCCCTTCTGCTCCCTCCCACCATGCGGTCATACTAAATGAACTCACTTGTATCAACTTTATCAGCAAGATCTTGTGGAAGTATGCCATCACTTGTGGAAAGCCTAGAACTCCTAAGGTCACATCATTTATTATCAAATTACTACTAGTCAGAGAATCTAATGCAGCTTGAAAATGATTTCCAAACAGATTCTTTTGTAAGTGAAGGTGAGTGTTACAAGCAATTATAATCCATTTTTAAATATAAATATATAATCTGAATTGCTCTTAGATGTTACTGATATTGTAGCTGATAATACTATTGTACAGCATTTACATTTTATTTGGTACAATAGTCAGAGTTGTAAGGTAGTAGTAGTGAGATTAGCCACAAACTTTAAGTAGTTGCTTTATGATCATCTGCAAAAAACAGACAATATACTGAGAAGAAATTTGTGGAAGAAAAAAATATTAAAAGAAATCAAACCTAAATGCATGTTTGCCCAGGCTTCTTGTCTGGGATCAACAGATACTGCAGTAATTTAGCCCTACATTGCTCTGCTGATGGGAAGCCTGGAGGTCTTGCCTTCTTTTGACAGAGCTACAGGCTATAAATATTATGCAACAAACTGGATCTGTTTAAGGCACACAAACAAATGCTGTAAATCTGGCTCTCATGATTATCCTTCAATTAACAGCATGCCAGTAAACAGTAGGGGGAGGGGGGGAGAAAGATGAAAACCTAGTTAAGAAAACAGAACTGAGCTTCAAAGCTTTCAGGGTTGTTGTGGGAGAAAGGAGCTAGATCTTATTGTTGTTGATCTTTGTTTGCTTACTCTAAACAAGACTACTCTTCTCCTGTAAACCCAACTAAAAGCTCTGTATTATTCACAGTACAATGGATATCTCCTGTTAATTAGGACATTTTTAACACTACTGAAAAGTGACAGATGGTAAGATTTGCCTCTTTACGTGATTTTCATTGCAGACATTAGAATCCTTACTCACGGACTGAAATGGCAGGTTTCCAGTCATCAACATTAACATTTTTTCTGGCTCCCAATTACTCTTCATCCCTCTCCAGACACCAGCTGATACAGCAGTGACCCATTTTGCCTAGTTAAGCTGGAAAACATGCAATTGCTATACAAGCAGGAGGCTGTGCAATTGTACCTTAAAAGCACTGGTTCTGTCATTCTATTATTTGCATGTTGACCACTCGAGAGAGAAGCTGGTTTAGAAAGAACTAATGCTGGCTCAAACTGTCAGCACTTCTTGCGTCCTGGTAAACCTCTCTAACAACAAGCTACCTTTCAGCAGATAAGGAAACCAGCTATACCCTCTAATTACATGGCCATGTATGTCTTGGATGGATAGCAATTCTTAACTGCATCCCTTATTTCCCGTAATATGCTCTTGCTGGCTGTACCTTTGAACTGGACCTGTTCTCCTTTGAGTTTTACATTCTGTCATGTAGACTAGAAAGTCTTTGCTCAGACAAGGTTAAACAGTATGCACAGTGCAACCAGATGGTTTCCTAGGTTAAAGCGTAATGGCAAGTTCTTTCTGGTCAAAGAAAGCACTGAAATGGGGAAGAACTGAAACTAGCACTTAACTAGTCTAGTGCATCCAGCAGCTGCCTTATCTTGGCAAATCATTGAGACTGAAGGTGGAAGAGGGACTGCCATAAATGAAGCTGAAGGAAAAGAAACAAGGAAAGAAAATGGGTAGGTGTAATTGCAGAAAAATGAGTCACCAGTGTATCTATAAATAAATTCTCCGTACAAAGAGGAGGAGGAGGAGGGGATCAGTGCTAGGGAACAAGCCTGAAAAGGACATAGGACAGGCTGAAGTGGGGAGTACTAAAATGCAAATAAGTCTTCACAGAAGTATTTGACATCTATTCCAGTATCTTTCAGACCATCTTGATTTCAACATAATGATCCTGAAAGCTACAAGCTGAATTTGCAATAGACCTGAATTCCAGTAAGATACTGTCAGAAGGTGACCGAATTAAGTGGCACTGACTCAAGGAATCCCTTACAAGAGTAACAGCTGAAATAGTGGCTGCCTCTTGTCTCCATGGTCCACTGAAGTTTCTGACCTGAGCTGCTTAGGATCCTTGAGGGAGGCTTTCTTTAAGTTAAAACAAAACAAAAAAAACAACTTCCAGAGGTCCAATGTCTCGGTTCCCTTGCAATAGATGGAGACACCTATCACTTAATCTCTGAGATACCAAAGCATTTGTTTGTCTGCAGCAAACAATGGTTCTGGACGAGCTTTGATAAAATATAAGACTCTAGCTAAAGCATCACAGGAAAGCTACTTACAGACAGATACATCATTCTCTTACTGGTCTGTTAACAGAGGTTTCAGAATGCATCTTTACTTGAATTCAGCACTACCAAGATACCATCCAGCTTCGTTACTATCATCTATCATCTCACCCACTTGCTGCATACCCACTTAAAGTTTCAGGAGCTAGTGTCTGCATCCCAGCCTGACCAGTAGATCTGGACAAGGTGTCTTATAATTCTTAGCCTCTGCAGTGTCCTTCACAATACACTGGAATTCATTCAGTAACAATGAACTCTAGTAAATAATGAAGCATCAGTGCTCAGAAGGTGCACCGTCCTGCCACAGAAAGCTGTAAGAAAGCATCATGTGAAAGCCAAGTCAAACATCAGATGCTTTTCAGGTTTTGACCCTGCATGCTTACTTCATCCAATTAGAAGCGGTACTTCTGCCACTCAGATCACAGCTTTATGGCTCATGTAAATCCTGAAAACAAATTAATGCTATAAAGTAAAATATTTAAAAAAAAAATATTTTACTACGAATTCAAAAAGTGTGTTAGTACTCTGGCTTTCTACCTCTTTGTAACTGGATTTAAAATGTGATTTAAATCATAAAACCATTCTCAAGTAGAATTTTAACAACTTTACATTTTTCTTACTCGTGCAAACCACTTTAGTATCAGATATGTGAAAGCCTACCAAGCAGACATGTTTTGAAAGTAAAAATCGGAAGTACTGTAAATTGAACAGAATAGGATACCTAGGATAGCATGGCTCACACATACTTGGATTACAGCAGAACTAGTAGTTCCATTTTATTAACACTAAAAGGTATCTGTACATCCAAGGTGTGGATGTACCAAGGTGTACTTCCAAGTTAGGGCATTTGTATTAGCCTTTCAGTTAGGGCTTATTCCATAAGCTTACTAATATATATCATAATAAATATACAGGGAAACAAAAAAAATAAGCATACACATTGCTGTTACTGAATCTGTTACAGTTTCTATATTTATCGTTTGAATGTGCTGTTGTTCCTGTACCTGGACACTAAAGTGAAAGCTTGGTTTCACAAAGTGACAGGAAACATGTAGGGGCATACTCTTGGTACTGTGACACTACTGATGAGGAAAATGACTTGCTTCACACAAGTCAGCAAACTGCTATCAAGGATAATGTCTGATAATCTCAGACTTGTAGTTTTGTTACGTGTTCCCTGCTCTAACCAGTTCTTTGAACTCTGCTCCTCTGAGCAATGTGACAGCAGGCTTGGAGCGTGGGTGTTGTAAGTTGCTGAACTGCCAGGGTGCAAATGACCATTCTTCCTTCAGCTACAGTTAAGTTTAACTACAATTCTGCTCCCCCAGTAAAACAAAACCTCCAGTTTAACTGGTAAGCATTTCCTGGAGAAAGTGAGATTTATACCTGAATCCCTTTTTAACACTCTCCCCGTTCCCAGTGCGTTTTCCTTCTTCGGTTTTATGGATCTTTTGCAGAAGAAATTAAGTATCTGATCCAACAAGTTTACTTAATCCTATTGGCTTAGCACAAAATGTGTGCTGTTAGAAACTTGTCTGAAACTTACGTACTTCTTCACACTAATAAGCCTTGTACCTGGCTAGAAAATGTTAGTGGCAGGTTTTTACCACGAATTTCTGTGTGGACAGAAGCAACTCATATTCATACAGTCTCATCTCTTGAACAGATAATTGTTTGGGAACTTCTGTCAGCTCCAAAGACAGTCATTCATCTACTAATCATATGAAAGAAAAAAGCTGCTATAAAGTCCTACTGAAGATATGAAATAAAATTTAAAAAAAAAAAAAAAAACAAACGAAGCAACAAAAGATCCTTATTTTTGTTCAGGAATTAAAAAAAAAATCAGTTTTACAAAATCATAACTTTGAAGTAGATGACATAGTTTTAAGGTCTAAATTAAAAATATGAAACAAATGTATCCCCCTAAAAAGAAGGAACAAGAACTTTTTTTTTAAATAGGGGAGATCCGAGTTAGAAGGCTGCAGATGAAGGAAGCAAGTCGAGCCGGGTTTGGGTAACTAGAGCAAATGTGGCAGAACAAACGATCTAGTTAACATATTTCAGTAACAAAGTGTTTCCACACTCCTTGCACCTTTTCTAGTAGAAACTGTATTTTGAAAAAAGCACCCCTTAAAGGTTATAAGCTATTTTTAAAAGTTCTACTAGGCCTGATTATGTTTTAAAGTGCCATAAAATTGTATGAAATTAACTTAGGAAAAGCTGTATGTAAATAATTCTTAATTGTTTTCAACCTCCACTGAAATTAATCAATATAATACCCCTGCAGAATTCTACTGAACTTTATAAAATCTACAAATAAAATACTGCCTTGTAACTCAATACTATAAAGAAATGTGAGCCACTAAAGGTGACTGCTATTAACATGCTATCAAACTGTTTCAATAGACCTCAGTATTACTACTTTCCCTGCCATCTATAATAACATAGGGAAGAAGTGAAGAACTGAATCATACAGCCCTTATAGTTTGGGGGAAAACCATGATGGTAGCCTGTGGCAGAATTCAGGTCTACAAACACATAAAATTATTCTTCTGGCACTAGCTCACTTGACTACTTTATTCAGTGAAACCTGAATGCTAGTTGCAAAAAAAATTAGCTTTCCCTTTCATTCAGTTTTGTTTTGTAATACACACGCTGAACTTCTTGCAATGTACTAGGTGTACTGGTTGGCACAAGGATAATTTCAAAACTTCCTCTCAAAAACTGTTTGAGAGTTCCAGTGACAAAATGTTAAATCTTTAACCAAAAACTAAAAACAAAAATGCGTCTGTGTATCTGGGACAGGATGCCTAATGTTAATGATACTACATCATAAAATTATATTCCTTCTGCTCAAATGAAAGTCCAAAGATGATGGATGTTTTCTTTTATTGGAAGAGCAGGATATCTTCTGTGATCTGTTACCAAAGTTAAAACAAAGCTTTTGTTGGACAAATGCTTGTGTGCTATCCAATTTTAAGTAATATTTGAAGAGCTCCAAGACAAACTTTTACAAGGCACCAGAATACAGATACTTCAAAGGAAAAAAAAAAATACACACATTACTTGTAAATGAATGTAAGTTGCTTCTTGCTTTTGAGGCTGAAGTGTGTATTGTGTGTAATATTGCTATACATTTTTTTGAGTAGTGACTACATCCAACACTCAGAAATGCATTAAAAATATCAAAAAATACTTTGTGATGACAAACTACTTGTTGCTTACCCAAATTAGATATCTAGTATGGAAGAAAACAAACACCACTGTTTTATTTCAACCCTTGGCAGTGAATGAGAAGCTATAAAAGGAACCTTTGTCACCAACAATCCCCTGATCACGGGGAGGGGAAAAGGGAAAGAGTTCTTGGGTTTTTTACTAGATTACAATTTTATGCAATGTATGATGGTATTCACATTGTGTGTTTTTACAGAGGAATATTCTTGTCTGAGTAGAACTACTGGCAATCCCACAGGACTATATGTGAGAACCTGAGAATCTCAGTCCAATGTCCTATTGGTGTTATGTAAATAAGGTGACTAAAGTCTGCCCCGTGAAAAGAAAGTAGAGATCCAGACTTAACAATGTCGGAGCAACTGACATAATCTACCTGGACTTGTGCAAAGCATTTGACACTGTCCTACACAACACACTTGTGTCTAAATCGGAGAGATGGATTTGATGGATGGACCACTCGGTGGATAAGGAATTGTCTGGATGGCCACACCCAAAGAGACCAAGTGGTGAGCAGTGATCGGTGGTGTTCCTCAGGGGTTGGTACTGGGACTGGTGCTGTTTAACATCTTAGTTGGTGACACAGATGGTGGGATTAAGTGCACCCTTAGCAAGTTTGCTGATGACACCAAGTTCTATGGTGCCGTTGACATGCTGGAGGGAAGGGATGCCATCCAGAAGAACCTGGAGAGGCTTGAGAAGTGGGCCTGTGCACACCATATGAAATTCAACAAGGCCAAATGCAAGGTCCTCCACATGGGTCAGAACAATCCCAAGCACAAATGCAGGCTGGGCAGAGAATGGATTAAGAGCAGTCCTGAGAAAAAGGACTTGGGGGTGCTGGTGGACGAGAAGTTCAACATGAGCTGGCAATGTGTGCTTGCATCCCAGAAAGCCAACTGCATCCTGGGCTGCATCAAAAGAAGTGCGGCCAGCAGGGTGAAGGAGGTGATTCTGCCCCTCTACTCCACTCTGGTGAGACCCCACCTGGAGTACTGCGTGCAGCTCTGGAGTCCTCAGCACAAGGATATGGACCTGTTGTAACAGGTCCAGCGAAGGGCCACGAAGATGATTAGAGGGCTGGAGCACCTCTGCTATGAAGACAGGCTGAGAGAGTTGGGGTTGTTCAGCCTGGAGAAGAGAAGGCTCTGGGGAGACCTTATAGCAGCCTCCCAGTACCTAAAGGGGGCCTACAGAAAATGTGGAGAGGGACTCTTTATCAGGGAGTGGAGCAATAGGATGAGGGGCATCAGTTTTAAACTGAAAGAGGGGAGATTTAGATTAGATATTAGGGAGAAATTCTTTACTGTGAGGGTGGTGAGGCACTGGAACAGGTTGCCCAGAGAAGCTGTCAATGCCCCATCACTGGAAGTGTTCAAGGCCAGGTTGGATGGGGCTTTAAGTAACCTGGTCTAGTGGGAAGTGTCCCTGCCCATGGCAGGGGGGCTGGAACTAGATGATATTTAAGGTCCCTTCCAACTCTGACTATTCTACAATTAAATCTCTAACAAAAATAACAAAGACATTACCTCTAGCTGCTTAATGGCAAAAGGAGAACCATCTTGCTTTAATTTTTTAACAATTTCTTCCATGCTATTTGCTGAAAAAAGACTAAAAGGAAAAAAAGTAGTTAATAAATTAAAGAACTGCTTTAGCCCTCCTCTTGCCTATCAAGTGCTAGTAACACAGAAATTAGAAACAGGGCGTAACCCTCTGATTTGGCTTTTCTTAGCAATGTGTTCACTGTTCAGTTTTAAGTAACTCAGTTGACAGGCATCTCCTCTTCCTTTACAGATCTCCAGCATTTCAATAAACCTCACTTACAAACTCCGATATTTATCCAGAAACTTTAGTTACTACCATCCGTCTTATCTGTGTTTTTATAACACATCAAATCTTTAGCTATCAGTTCTATTGGTTTGGTGTCAACATCTCTAAATTTTGTTACTGCCATACTTCAAAAGTTTTAGATGCTTCTTATCACTCTTATTTCTCCTTCCCTTTCTGATACACAGAAGTTCCAAACAATCATAGAAATGGCCTTATACCAATGAGTATAAATGTGCTATGTAACATTTCCTGTCCAACTGAACAATTACTCTCAGAAATCCCCATCCGGTTTCTATAAAAAAATGTTCTTTTTAATGTGCCATAGGGTAGTTGTTTAATATAATGGTCTATGAATCAGGCAAATATGCTCAAGTATTCAATATACTGATACGTGAAATATTTCCTGAGCTTCAGATAAAGCTCCCTAAAGATAAAAAAGTTTAAATTACTAACTTCAATGTAATTTCTATCACCTTCTCTGTGGAACGCTGATACTGTTACTGGATTTAACTTCGTGTTCTCTATCCAAGAGAATACAAAAAAAAAGAAAGATTACCGAATACCTGTTAATCTTCTCCATATGTTCATCAAGTACAAACTCCTTTTCTTGATCAATTTTGCTCTATTAAAAAAAAACAAAACAAAACATATTTTACTTGGGTTTTTAGAGTGAAAAACTTATCAGTACTGAAAAATTCCAATGACTTGTGTTACAGAAATATCATATCATAAATGAACATTAATACTCATAAGACACTGAAATTTTTCATGAGTTGCAGTTTTGCAGTGTGTATAAATGAACTTGTCACTTTATCTTGTGAACATTAAAGATGTCAATTCATAATGCAGTGCTTGCTCTGAGCTGCTATGTATGTGTATTTGACTGGGTGGTTATCTGGTACATAAGCAATCATGTTGATTCTATCAACATATTTTGATCAAGTACACTAAGAAAGCCAGTGGAGATAAATTTATTCAAAAACCTGAAAATGTTGTTTTTTTTAAAAAAGTTTGCTTTTCTTAAAAAGCACACAAACATGTACATACATATTTTTTTTAAAATGATGAAACAAAAAAATGCATTTCTCTTCCTTCTTTTCTCTGTTGTTTTACAAAATTTTATTTAGAAAACTATAGTGTGAAAAATATGCTGGCCTTATGTGGAAAGGCTGTCAAATGTTTCAGATCTCCTGGGGTTTAGGACATAAGCAGATGTTTCAGTAACAGCAGCTCACACTGGGAAAGGTTCCCTTCAGCTCTGATACCTAAAAATACACAGCTTCCTTTTCCATTCAATGCCATCTTGGAAAGCAGTATACTGCAACAGATAATCACTCCTATTTCATAGCTTTCTATTTTGTCAAAATAATCAGTACTACTATGTAAACTGGCTTATCCCATTTATTTTTCTAATTAATCTTTATATATGAACTTAGTAATTCCAATACAGAAATAAAAAGAGTAGACACTGCTCATTTTAAAGCCAAACAACTGAGGAGTACTACTCAGATTGACTGAATACATTGAATCCTGATTTGACTCCAGAAGTTTCCTTTCTTTTGAAATAAAATTACAATGCACATCAAACCAGCTAAAATAGCCACCGAATAAACTGATTGTAAAGCCAAAACCTTTTATTTTCATGCCCATGATCATACTACTGGCTGAAAACTTACATACACACATAGAAGAGAGAGCTGATCACAATAGAAATTCATCCAAAATGAATAAAAAGTGAAGAAAGACTTTTAAATTTTAATTTTGACCACTGTGCTTATTTTGCAGCCTTAGTGCTGCAAATCTATTTTACAGAGTGCAAAGCATTTGGAAACCCATTATTTTTTAACCATAAAACAAAAGATTAGTAGCATGGATAAAAAAGAATTTGTTTTTATGTATATTTAACAATTCTGCTTGATTTCAGTAACTCGTCAGATTACCTTCGCATGGTAAGAGTTCAGTAAGTCTGCAATGTTTTCTGTTGAAGGAGATTTCAGTGCTATCAGGTCTTTCTCTAAGGCAGGTAGCTATTAAAAATAAGATTTAATGAAATGTACATAAAACAAAATGTACTTCTTGGATTGTTACTGCTTCGGTAATAGTACTACACAGTATATATGTATATAAACTTTCGGACAGATCTTAAAGAGGTACCAAGTAAACAATACAAGGAGCCATAGTTCACTTTTTCAGTGTTGAACCATCTGGATTTAATTATGTTTGCAGCAATCAGCAAAGAGCTCTGCTTCCCAAGCGGATCCCCAGTGCAGTGCTACCGATGCAGCAGGTAAAGCCAGCCTACAACAGTCTGAGAGGAAAAAGCAGGAGCCTGGCAACCATGCTATGCTCAAAATAGTATCTAACCGGCTCCACAACGACAGTCATGGGTCTTCACACAGTGAAGGAAAGCAAGTCATTGTTTTTCCTTCACTTACGTCCATGTGAGTTACTGGAACATTATGAGTCTGACTTTATCAAATATATGAGTTTTTACACTTTCTTACAGCAACTGTAAGAAACAAATAGGGTATCTCTTAAGGAGACTGAAAAAGAACACATTAATGGGGTATTACCTAGATTAAAAACTTTGTAGTTGTATAAATCTCTCATTTCAGGTATTGTTGTCTCCATTGTACAATCTTTCAAACAACTTCAATTATATTCTGTAAATCATGCCCTTCAACAGTAGAATCATGAAGACAGCAACATTTGCTCCCTATTCCAAGCAAAGCTGTCACTAGCTGGAATGTGTTACAATGACAGCTTGAGAATACCTTATGATCCCAGTTCACAGTGTACAGCCAGCTAATATAACTGCGCCTCTGCATACACTCAAATTGGTAAAAGTATATTGGTGTGCAACACAACTCAAACTTGTCATTATGGCTGTAGGCTGTGCCCTTGCTAGCACTGGTTAGCAGCTTACCTTTTCAGATTCTACAAAATGTGTAGCGATGCCAGCTTTTAGTACATCTCTTCCTTTCAGCCTAAATCCTGTTAGTGCAAGGTAATAGCCAATCTTTCCTGATAGTCTTGGCAAGAAATATCCTCCACCTACATCAGGAAAAAGGCCTGTAATAAACAAAACAAGCAAACAAAAAAAAAAGTGAAGGGAAAACAACTTGTCCTAGTCATGCATGTAACTTACTCGCTATTTCTTCTTGTCTCACTTTCACCTCCCTGACTTAGGCACGGCTCTCTTGCCCGTTTCTCCTTGACTTGGTTTGACATTTCTGTCATCAAAACCCTTCCTAAAAGCAAACTCTTGAACACCTTCCAAACTGTATCCTTTCCACTGGCACGTAATTTACAAACATATACCAGACAATATGGTATATTCATTCTATTTGCCAACAACTTGAGATGTTTTTAGATGCCTGAAGAATCAAGCGTACTCTCAGCAAAAACCAGAAGTGACATGAAGATTTGTGAAATAATCTGTGCAAACTCAAACTGCATGCTGCTCTTTCTTTGAAATCTTTTATTATGGTAAAAATATCAAACAATGAAGAAATGCCTCTTCCACAGCTAAGTTTGAACAAATTTTGGGGCTGAGAATTCATTAATAGATCAACAGTATTGCTAGAGTCTTCCTGAAGGTGGAGGCACAAGATGCTGACCTGCTGACTTGGCTCTGACAGGAGTATGACTAACCTGCAATTTAAAAAAATTATAAAACTTCTCAGTTTAGTGACTGCTTACACATATATTTTTTAAAAATCTAGAGTAATTTTTAAAAATTCAAATCTGTGAATGAAATTTAAAAGACTTATAAAAGTTGTAACTGAAAAATATAACTACTTTTATCAAAGTTTAAGTATTTAAAATCATCACTTTGTCAATATCTACTTTATTCTGTTATATACACTTATCACCTACAAAATGAATTCAAACACTTTTTGTAACTGTTAACATACTTAACAAAACTTAAGCATAGCTGTATCAATCTCAGAAATCAAAAGGAAAGAAGCAGTGTCCAGTTACTACTTCAAAATAATCCCCAATGGATTCCCCTCAGGAAACTGAGTCTTTTGAAGAAATTAAAGGTGTGTTGGTGTGTTTTTTTTTTTTTATTCTCTTTGGGAGAATAAATGAAACATGAAAATAAATGAAAAATAATACAAATGAGCAATAAGAAACTCAGGAAACACTTGCCAAAGCACAGATATTAACTGGGAAGATTAAGATGTACATAAAGAGTTTAAATGGGGATCTGAGAGAATGTGGTAATTTTTCACTGACAAATAATTGCTTTAAATCACGTAAGATTCAATGTAGTTTAGAAAAAACCTATTACAAGTATTTTAAGATGTGGGAAATTAGTGGTCCCTGAGTATTCCTCCCCCTTGGACAGAATCAAGGGGAGGCTTCTTTCAGACAGCTTCTCTTCAGTGTTTTCCTTTTCTCAATAATCTTTAGGGTTCATCACTGCCTTATGTTCTCACCCATCTCTCAGCTGCTCCTCTGGTTCCTTCTTGGTCCTCCCTTAGTTCTGCTGCATCTACTACATCACTATAGTTGTAATATTCTATTCCCGTTCCCACTGGTGTGTGTGTTGCCATTAATTGATTTATTCCTCATCACACAGGCTACTGAGACATGCAGCTCTTCTCCTAAAATGCCAATGTCTTCTTGGCACCCTTTAAAAGCTCTAAGCTGTATTAACCCAAATTCATCACTTACCTTCTTTTTCATCTGTACTCACATCCTGAATAGTCTACTCTGCATTTTACCTTCTCAGTTTGAGACATCATAGCTATAATGTTGATGCCAAGACTGTCATTTAGTTTTATGTTTCCATTCATCTGTCTCCACTTGGATATCCTACTACTGCAAAACAATCCTTCATTTCAAAATGAAACTTCTCTTACAAATGCCCTCCAAAGCAAAAAGTCAATTACATTATTCTCCCCCTCCACCAGGACTGCAACAGTAACAACCTTTTCCTCTTTGCTGTAATGAAAAGACCTATGCTGAAGTACTGTTCCCCCCATGCTCCAGTAAGTTTCCAGAGGGAAAGCCATCTTCCCATTGGGACCTATAGGGCCCTTCCACATGGCCATAAACAGGGAAATTAGTTCTAAATAAACTGTGAAGTTGATTAGCTTAAGTTGATTTAGAGGTGAATAAAACTAAACTGAATGAAGGTTGCTTTAATTACTAAGGAATTTACAAACAAGATTAGTGAAGGTGCAACTAATCCACTTTAAACTTACTTGGTTGCATAAACATAGTCCACTATAGCTTCTACTGTATCCTTTTCAAGGTCCCTGTCTTCCTTTCTTCTTACGATTTTACTCCTCTTGTTCCTGTTCTACATATTCCTCCTAATTCTCTCAATAACGCTTCCCATATGTTTCTCCTTGCTACTGGGTTTCTCTTAACGTGTTGCATATACTTTTTTTTTTCCCTTTTGATAGCATTTAAGAATTATTTCTCAAATCCCTACTTAAATAAGAGAAGAACTGAATGTCTGCTGCGCTGACGAGGCTAAATGCTGTAATGCTGACTTGCAGTTTATGCTCTGAGACAGATGCAACACACTTCACTGTTATCCCACTTGTGAAACTCTGCAGTTGCCCAGCATAAAATAAAGGTAGCTACCACATTCCTACCTTATCTTGCAGAGGTGGTTGGAGATTTATTATTAAATGACTTACAGAAAGCTAAAAACTTAGAGGGATATACAAGAAACCGTCCACATCACCTTAAAGCCTACCTCTTAAAATATACTTTCATCTTTTGTTCTTGTCACCAGTGGTTTTTCCACACCTTCCTACATCTAAGCTGCTTTCCAGTGCTTTATCTTATCTATGTCAGTTCCAAACTCCTACAAGCTAGAATTGCCTTTTATTTCTATTTGCAAAGTGGCATATCTATCTATAGCCTTTTATTTATGGTGGTGTATAAATGCAGAATAATTATGTGAGAATGTAGCAGCTGAATGAACGCTTTGTTTTCATCGCTCAGAAAAGGTGTAATGCCTACTGAAATAAGTGAACATATGAAAAAATCAATTAATACAGTATCTAGACAGCTAGACATTTTAAACATACACCACAGAGATCAAAACAGCTAAGCCCTTAAATCCAAACAGATTTCAGTGGTTTTACTTCTAATTGATCCTAAAAGGGTTTTAATTACTTTCTCTCCTAAGCAAGTTATAAGCTTTTCATTTACATGTCTTCACAGTCTATTTTTGTTTAAATAATTCCTTGCCAACACAAGAAACGTATGTAAAGTACATAATTTTTAATACAAGACTACTCATATCTTTACCTTTGAAGAAGAAAGCAAAGAAGGTATCTTTCTTATTAGAATAATTTTATATGCCAAAGAACTTCCCTGCTTAGTTTTTAAAAAAAATAAATGTTTTCTTCAAATAGTTTTCTTGTACAACAATTGATTATGAACTTCAGGAGCTTAGCAAATCCATGTTGTATTAATGCTTGAGCCATTTCGTTACTCAGTTTCTTTCAGAGAAAAATAGTTGGAGGGCTGCAATAGTTTTTGGTTTTCTCCTTCTAAACTTATTTGTTCAGAAAAATTACATGACATTTATCAGCTAGCAGGAATTGTTCTAATTTTTTTTTCAGGAGTTAAAATTATAATCAGGTTGTTTATATTTGGGAGATTTATTATGTTTTATTTGACTTGACACTCACAGCTCATTTAATATTTTAAGAATTTCAGAATAAGTCTTGTGAAATGTTTCTTTCAGGCTGGATAGCAATAAACAATAGATAGTATGTGTAAGACCCTTTAAAAATATGAAAAATGCTTTTAAGCATTACTAACTGGGGGCATGGCAAAAATCCAATCATTAGCTAAGTGTGCATTTTAACTTTGGTTGTGATGACATTACTGTACTTTAAATATTCTCAACAAAAGCATAATATAATAACTTTTATTCTCTTTTCAGAACAGAGTCCTGATTTTTTATTTTTTTTTACATTATCTCTTAGTTTTAACAGTACGTTACTGTTTGGAAATTCTTTTAAGAAAATAATAGTCACTACTCCTTACAACTAATTCTTTGAGGTGCAACAAAGATTGAACCTAATACCGCCATATCTGATGCCATTTAAGCTGTTTAACCACCAGATAAGGTTCTTTAGTCTGAACAAAAGTGTTCAACAGGGCCACATATTACAGACTAGCCTCATTCTCCTGCTTGAGGACATAAAGATAAGAACAATTGCAATCATCCTTCAGCTGCATTGCCTTGGAAAGATGTAGAAACTAGAAATTTTGCAGGAGAGAAATGCAGGATAGGTTATAGGTTTTGAGCATTCTTCTTAAATGTTCTTGATAAGCACGGAGAAGGGACCTGGACATTGATGAAAACATTAATGGAGTATACATGCTAAACAATAATAGGTTCAACGTGGATACCCTGTTGGTGCCAGGATTTTCTTGAAGGGAAACGCGAATGATTTCACAGTAGGGTTCACTTTAATCTTACTGCCTCTTCTTGAGCCATACCACCATCTTTGTGTAGCTCTGAGACACAACATTTTCTTTTGTACATATCAGAGTTGACAAAGAAGCTGTATGATCAAACATTAGAAAACACAAGGTGCATGTCGCTATGAAAAAAATAACAGACAATGACGCCGTGATCTCCCCTGCACACAGTGTGTGCACAACTATAATGGGTCTACATTAATAATCTACATGAAAAACTGGAATTTCAAAATCTGTCTCATTAACATTGCAGATCAGCTTGTAGTACAGCCAGTTTGACTCATACTGAGTTGCAAATGTAAAGCTGACATACTCGCACTGGGATCTTCAGACTTCATCTGCCTACAGTTGTAGCAAAGACTTAATTCCTCAGAGCTACTTCCATTTTAAAAAAATTGTATGCCCACAGTCTTTGCGTCAGTCTAGACAGTAAACCCCAAGTTAAGAACTTCAGTGATCAACCTCCCATAATAGAGAAAATAGTTTCTATATATGTCATCTCCAGTCCCTTTTTAAAATTATTTCATTACCGCCACTGCTTTCAGTCAAAGACATTTCATCCTTACTACACAAACAGTGAAACTTTAAACACTAGTAATATGTTAAAATACTTACCTATTGCTGTTTCTGGCATTGCGAAAAGTGTCTTTTCTGTAGCAACTCGGAAGTGTCCATGGACTGAGAGGCCAACTCCCTATGCATGCAGCACAAGCAAAGGACACAGTTATAAAATTACCAGTAAAACAACCATAACCATAATGCTATGTAACACACCTCTTCCTTTGCTCTACAATTAAAACCTACTAGATTTACTATGCACCTCTCAACAAAATATTAAAAGGCCTTTTGTGGTTCAAACACTAATAAAGCATCATATTACCTTTATGATTTGGCTGAAATAGCATATTACGCTTTAGAAGGTTGATGAGTTATACAGAAATTAACTTCAAAAACCCATGAGTGACAGCAACAGAAACGAGTGACCACATTTTCTCTATTAGTCTAATACGGGAGTTGACATCCTTTTGCTAATGTTACCCCATCTAAAATTTTTGCACGGACTTCAAACCACCAACAAAAAAAGGCCAATACTTTTGGAATATACATAAATTGCACAAAGTTGTAATTATAATACTTTAGAAAGAATAATTAACTATTCTTATAACGTGATAATTACCTACTTTATCAATACAGAAGCATTTTAAGCAAGAAAAGCCTTTGGCATTATTAATTAAAATTCAAAATATGTGGTTAGAAACTCGCTTATTTAACCTGGGGAGTTTTGTTCTCCAAGTCAGAGAAAGAATTCACATTTCTAAGTATTGAGCCCTCTTCTCTAGCTGTCCTTCCTGATGAGACACTTCCCTCATGAGCAGAAGAGTTCCTGGTGTTGTCTATCAAATATCTTCTGATTTAGGCAGTAAGCAGCAGCAAGACCCAATAAAAATATATTTCTTCAGTTCACACAAAATTAATTTAATTTAGATAAATGCTCAAGAGGCAAACTAACAAATTTAAAGAAAAATGGTTATCTGACAAAGTTGTTGTTATTATTTAGTAATAGTATTTGAAGTAATCCAAGAATATTCGGATTACTGGGCACAACCACAACATATGCGTAAAGGAGTCGCACTTCTCAAAGCTTATCTACATGATACATGTCAATGAAATGTGTGTTAGATACTACCTAGAGACAAAACCCTCTACTGAATATTTCACAAGAAGTTTCTTCATACAATTATTTTCTCTCGCTTCCTTTCCAGTACTTCAGCTTAATTCCTTTCCTCACTGTTAAACTTCCCTTTGCTTAGTCCTTCCAACCATCCAGTTTTTCTATTAACACTAAGATACGTTAAATATCATTGGCCAAACGAAGTCAGTGTCTAATGAAGATGTAATAGATTTTTGCATAACATTTCTAATTGTTTAGATACTAGAAAAATGGCACTTTACCCAACTAAGGCTAGTAGTCTTCACAGTATTTCATACTTTGCATCAAAAACAGTGGGATTAATTGGGTGATACTTGCTTGGACCAGCATTATATATTTGATAGGCTTTTAAGGAGAGAGTAGAACATAGTAGAACATCTATTCATTTCACTTATCTACAGAGATCTTTGGGTGGGTGTCACATTAAAATTTCAAAAAGTTATCTCAATTTAATATAAAATTACATTCATTTTCTCACACCATTCTCATGCATTCTTCCCTGGCCTCTCTTACAATTCTGCCCAGTGACAAATTAATTGTCACCATTTATTCCATTAGGGTGATACATGACTAAATTTGAAAATATCTTCAAGTTTTTTCTGTAAAACGAGTATCTGCCAGTGTTGGGTTTTAATATAGATGTATGAAGTTTTTAAGACTCCAGTCTAATTTCCTGAGAAATGGACACTTAAGGTAACTAGTTATCGTACTTGATTTTATATCCAGAGACTAAGCCAAATCTATACACATGAAATACTGCTGTTTCAAGGAGGCAAATGGGATTTGAGCAAGTATCTGAATCTTATCTGCATATGGTACAACCCGTTATCTGTCCTTCAGCCCTTTGAAGCTATCAGAAGTACTCAGCATGGATTCACCAAGGGGAAATCATGTCTGACTAATCTGATAGCCTTCTACGATGGCATGACTGCATGGATAGATGAGGGGAGGGCGGTAGATGTGGTCTACCTTGACTTAAGCAAGGCGTTTGACACGGTCTCCCACAGCATCCTCATAGGGAAGCTTAGGAAGTGTGGGTTAGATGAATGGACAGTGGGGTGGATAGAAAACTGGTTGAAATATAGAGCTCAGAGGGTTGTGATTAGGGGCACAGAGTCTAGTTGGAGGTCAGTGACAAGTGGTGTTCCCCAGGGGTCAGTACTGGGTCCAGTCCTCTTCAATATATTCATCAATGACCTGGACGAGGGGATAGAGTGCACCCTCAGCAAGTTTGCTGATGACACAAAGCTGGAGGGGGTGGCTGACACACCGGAAGGCTGTGCCGCCATGCAGAGAGACCTGGACAGGTTGGAGATCTGGGCAGAGAGAAACCTTATGAAATTCAACAAGGGCAAGTGTCGGGTGCTGCACCTGGGGAGGAACAACCCCATGCACCAGTACAGGTTGGGTGCTGACCTGCTGGAGAGCAGCTCTGTGGAAAGAGACCTGGGAGTCCTGGTGGACAACAGGATGACCATGAGCCAGCAATGTGCCCTTGTGGCCAAGAAGGCCAATGGCATCCTGGGGTGCATCAAGAAGAGTGTGGCCAGCAGATCGAGGGAGGTCATCCTTCCCCTCTACTCTGCCTTGGTGAGGCCACACCTGGAGTACTGTGTCCAGTGCTGGGCTCCCCGGTTCAAGAGGGACAGGGAACTGCTGGAAAGGGTGCAGCAGAGGGCTACAAAGATGATTTGGGGGCTGGAGCACCTCTCTTATGAGGAAAGGCTGAGGGATTTGGGTCTCTTCACTCTGGAAAAAAGACGGCTGAGGGGGGATTTTATCAACACTTATAAATACTTAAAGGGTGGGTGTCAGGAGGATGGGGCCAGGCTCTTTTCAGTGGTGCCCGGGGACAGGACAAGAGGTAATGGGCACAAACTTGAGCATAAGAAGTTCCACCTAAACATGAGGAGGAACTTCTTTACCCTGAGGGTGGCAGAGCACTGGAACAGGCTGCCTAGAGAGGTGGTGGAGTCTCCGTCTCTGGAGACATTCAAAACCCACCTGGACACGTTCCTGTGTAACCTGCTCTAGGTGACCCTGCTCTGGCAGGGGGGTTGGACTAGATGAACAGGCTGCCCAGAGAGGTGGTGGAGTCTCCAACTCTGAAGACATTCAAAACCCGCCTGGACGTGTTCCTGTGTAACCTGCTCTAGGTGACCCTGCTCTGGCAGGGGGTTGGACTAGATGATCTCCAAAGGTCCCTTCCAACCCTATGGTTCTATGGTTCTATGGATTGGGGACTGGTCAGAGGCTGTAGATCTCGTCCAAGCAGCATCAAGGGCAATGGCCCTTTATTTAGTTCTCTTGCACATGCAAAGCTACATGTAAAGCTACATTCACTCCTAAAACAGCTCTAGAAATCTTAAATGAAATGGAGGTGTGACTACATCACTTCCAACTTTTTTTTATATCATAACAGCATATTTTCACTGCATTTGGTAAAGCCTGCTGTTATTTTTATACATGTTCAGCAATAATGACGACCTTTTTATAAAGAGAATGAAATATAAAAAAATCATGCCCATTTTGCTCTTTCTAATGCTAAAATTAATTTTTTCTAATCCCATGTCTAAGAATACAAATATTAGCTCTCATAAAGTATTTTTTCTGGCTTATTCTCCAGACAATCAGAAGTTTGTATGAGGACTCAACCTCAGTACTCAATACTCAGCCTCAGTTATTAAATAACAAAGACTAGAGTGTGAACTCCATGAAGAGAGCTTCTCTTCCAAGCTTATTCTTTTTTATAGTGATAAAAATAACTGTAGAGTTGTAATAATAAAAAGTTGAAAGAGGTAATTTTCTTTTGAAAGAAGTAATTAAATCAGATTTCACTTTCTCCAGTGCTTAAGCTGTAATTGGATTTGGTTTCTAGATAGCCTTCCAGTTTTGTAGTATAGATAAGAGCTTAATTTCACATGTACATTTAAAAGACTAAAACTGTATTTTCTTCTTATCCATTATAAAGAAAATGGTGCAAATATGTCCTTACTTCTTTGAAGATCATTTCTAAATAATCCAGCATCAAGATAAAATTAGGAGAGAAAAATGAGTTAATGCTTTGAGGGTACAAACCTCAGTAATTTATTAAACTGGTGATCGTATGTTTATTTGCAACTTCACAAATGGTTATTTTAACACATTCACTGTATCTATTTACCCTTCTCCATCTAATACAGAGGACAGATGCTTATTAGTTTTAGTATCCCGTATAAAGAACAAACTCTTCCAGTCAGAAGTCTAAATGCATTCCTCCTCCATTTCTGGATTTTGTAATTATTTTTTTTAAAATTTAACCGAAATCTTACACAGCTCGGGTCCCCCCTAGGAGGCCCTTCACACTGTTAAGTTATCTGCAGTTGGGCTGTGTTCACTGCACCAAATAGTCCCAGCATTTATACATAAAAGTCTTGATGCTATAATGTATTTGTTAAAACACACTAAATCCTGCACTGTCGGAGTCCTACCTTTCACGATCTTAAAATATATACTAAACTTAATGTCTTCCTTCAGACTTTTCCAAGATAATAGACTCCTATGGTAAGTCAGGCTTGTTTTTTAATCCAGATAGTTGGATACATGCCAATACTGGCATGAAGTTTTTTTTCCACTGACAGCTGAATGTTTGAATTTTGTAAAGGATACTCAAAGAATGAGACTAGAAGTTAAGGAGCTAAGAAATTAACAACCAATCAATTTAAACAATCTTCCTGTAGGGTTTATATATGAATTAATGAAAAATATAGGTAAGAGAAGAAATGGTGGTCTGACAATGTATTACTGGAGAAAGATTGGCTATGAAGGTGTTTGGTTACAAATTACAGATTTATTAATACATGGATATTAAGATATTAATCTTAAAAACAGAATGTTACAACGACTGTTAGACTCAGCACACCTCAAGGACGCACATAATATTATAGGCAGTTCAGTCTGAATTCCTCAACAAGCTTCTGAAAAAGTCAGTAAAGTATCTGAATTTCGCTTCACATACACATGATTTCCTACCCAATGCCATATTTCAAAATTAATTATGTGACTTTATAGAAAATTTATTGATTTCCATTTTTTCCTCATGATGAATACAGAACCTTATTAAAAGTATTTTTATAATGAAAAACAAAGTGCAAATTACTGATAGATGGAGAAATGGAATACAGCTACTATAAATCTTGAAAGTTGTAACTGTAAGGCTATATTTTACACTGAGAATGACCCATATTAGTAAATAAAAGAACTCATCACATCTAGGGAAGTTATTAAGAAATTTGAGGGCCACAACAGAAAACCATACAGAGCAAAATAAATACGCCCTTCCTGAATGACATACGTAAACATCTGTTCACATACAAAAAAGCAGATCTGTGTCACAGCAGGACCATAAATCATACTTGTCTATTTACTAATAACCTAACTCAGACTGTAAAAGAATCACTGCCTAGGAACCCGTAAGTGATAGAATACAAGAAATAAACTTTTCCCTTCAGGAATGTTGTTTGTATCATCACTAGGCTGATAAAGAATTTTTAGCTGTTCAAGTAAACAATTTTATGATAATACCAATATTAGTATTGTCTGCAGTGACAGTCCTGTTGTAACGTAACAATGATTACACTCATTTTTAACTGCATGAGAATACAGCTCCTGGTAGGGCTAGAACCACAAAACAAATGTGGCAATCAACAAACAAACCGTGCATAACAACAAAGGGCAAATACATCTGAATACAGATGTGTAAAAATAGCCAAGGTGCAGCAAAAATGTTTTCAAAAGCATTAGTTGGCAAAGTAAGCGAGTGGAATTGATTCAGGAAGTAGCAGGAGCTTATAGCTATGTTAGATCAAAAATCACTGATGGAAGAGCAATACCCCCTGCATCCAGACACAGCAAATCTTAAACTGAATCAAAATTAATCTTCGTTCATCATTAATGTAATGGACCACTCCAAAGACTATAATCCATTATTATCTGTAGATACTAACCGACAAGATTACTTAGTGAACCACAGCAATGCAGCATAACAGATCAATCTGGACTAAGAATATCTCTTTCTTTGGTTGATGACATATAAATCAATTCCATACAAGTATCTAAAAAATATCACTAAAAAACGGTGCTTTTTGTGAACCTGTCTATCATTTAGTGTGGTATTTTAAAAGATAAAATATTAATGTAATCTAATTTAAATATAAAATATTAATTTCCACATACTGATTATGTATTAGAGATTCTCAGTCCAAATTCCTACAGACATACAGAAGCACAACGAGCTGACTGGAGATGGATTATCTGTAATAACATCTGATGTTTCAGTCTTGTTCTCCTGACCCCTAATTATTTAAACAGATTTGATACAACTACATTAATAGCAATCATTTAGGTCAGGTTCTTCTTACAGTGAAGCTTGGAAAAAAAAAATACATAGGCCATCCTGTGCACTGATGCTGCTACAATGAGTGTCCTTTCTCAACAGAATTTAGTTGAATTTTTAAAAGCCCTGTTTTGATTTTTCTACTACCAGCCAAATCAATGATCTCAGACTTTTTTTATTAGGGTAGTAATCTGCAATAGCCATATTTTTTCCCCTGCGTTCTGCAGGAACTGATCTGGTCTTCTGACAGTGAGCACCCATACTAGTGTGATCCCACCTGGCAGACCATACAGAGTCTGCAGTGGCAGTTAAACACGTGCCTCTGCAGCAGGGATTGAGTGCCTGCGGTTTCATGTCCTCTCTTTCCATGTGCATTGGCTCCTCCAAGGTAAAAAGCAGCAGGTTGAACAGTTTGGTCTCATGGTCCAGTCTGGCTTTGGACACTGTGGCTCGAGAACCATGACACAAACATAAAAACTTTTACCAATAATTCCTTCTGATTACTCAGAATTTTCTGAAATACCTTCTTTCCAGACTTAAGAATGTTTTCTTTGTTTCTTTTTCACTACTGTCTATTACTTCCTAAGACTTACATTTAATAAGCCTACAAAAATTCCTGACATCAACAGTCAGCTGTGTCTGTTAAAAAATACTCTTTCGCGTCAGAGGAAGCAGAACTTTTTATGGACACAAGACTTACGCTGCAACAGAAAGGAAAGAGAAGATGTAAGGAGATTTAGATCTGAAAAGCCTACAGCAAAAGTAATTAATTGCTAGCCAGTGAAACTTCTTCTAGTGTTAAATTTGAAAGCATTCTTTTTTCCCCAGTGCTGTTCCCCAGTGTTTTCCCTATACATAACTGGCCATGTATGTTCAGAAAAAGATAGTGTGGGGTTTTTATTATTTCTAAAATTCTGGAAGACAAGCTCTATCCCTTTGTACCTCTGTATCACCTAAAAATGTAGCTACTGCAAGAAATTTGTTATGTCCAACTCATCACATCTTACTGTCTGCAGGCAAGCAGGAGGGAACGCGCTTTAGCAACTTGCACTGATGCATAACTAAGCTTTTGGGTTTTATCTTAAAACTGAAGAAACCCTTCTTGTTCTTAAAGACGAGCACATGCAACATAACTTTATTTAAACAGGGGCACAGTTATTTGGGATGACAGGAGTGAACTGAGGGGATTTTGTAATGATGTTCTAAGCACTATTTCTTAGGAAAAAGAGCTTAGAAAGTATAAGACAGATTAAAACTAACTCAAGGAGAAAATGAGCATTCAAATTCTTCTGGCAATGAGAAAAAATAGCAGAAATATGAAAGGATGGAAAAGCAGGCAAAGATAATTCTCTTCAGAACTTTTTTCCTTGATCTATAATAAAGGGAAGGAAAGGGAAATGAGATAACTCTCAATATGAGACTAGGCATCTACATGAAGGCCTAGAACGAGAAAAAACGGTGGAACTTTTAGCAAAAAAGAGTCTGGTGTTAAATGGAAAGTACAAATCTGTGCAGAAGCCTGCAAAAATCTCTGCAATGACAGTCAACAGTGCAGGGGTAGGAAAAGCTTTCCATGAAACCACAAATAAAACCTCCTTTAAACATACACAGGTTGTAGAAAAAAAAATAATAAACTAGAAAGTACATCTTAAAACTTCAACTTTAATCTCAGAGTAGACAAGCGATGTTTGCTCTTTGATGTGATCCATGTGTCATTACATTGCACAGGAATGCAAACACTTATTCTGTAATTCTAAAATACTAAGTGCAGTATGACGGTATAATACTAACATCTGTACAGTGTACATTGAGGAAGTCTGCCTTTCTTGTCTGGATGTAAAATAGTGGCATCCATTCCTTTTCATAGTCTACATTAAATAACTCAGTCATTGTACAGTTGGGAGAGGGATGGGAGAGGAGTTTTACTTACTGCACCAGTACTGATCCATAATTTAAAATACTTGTTTTCAAGACAGTGCTTTATGATAAGCCCTTTGGGGAATAACATCACATGTAAATTGTTGAACATTCAGTGGTTATTTTTTGTTGATGTCAAGAGCTGCTGATATTATAGTCCGATTAGCTTTAAATGAAGTGCGCCATTTGTCCCTAGGATCACTCGCAGGAGCTTAGCAGGCAGACCAATGTGCCAGATGGTAAATATACTGTAATATCAGCACAGAGCGAATCCTTTCTTAGTATTGCCTCAGCATTGTTTTCAACATCCTATATTACAAAAGCTAAGTGGCACACAAGTCAAAGCACAACAAATAACTACTTGCAAAATCTGTATTCTGTTTTACAGTAAAAGCTCTGCCTTCAGCTCTCAAGCATTGGCAACAAACCAGAACACAGGCTTCTATGTGGTATACATCCATGAGTTTCCAGTGGGAGGGGGAGAGGGGAAGAGAGAGAACTGGAAAGCAGCTTATCTAGGTTTAGTATGACAATTACTTTTACTTCAGGGCAGATTTTAGAACATAAATTAAAACAAAACCAAAGATTTTCAAGTTTCAGAGCATGATGACTGACCAGAGGCATGACATATTTATAAAAAGGAAGAAAAAGAAAAATCAGGAGAAGTCCCAAGAAACACTGACATTTCTAAGTTCCAGTTTCCTGGCTGTAAAAATGGGTTAAAGGGGTTAATAATGTCCATTACAAAACAGAAGTGCTGTTCTATGTAAAATAATATTTTTTAAATGAAATTTTATATGCTGCAGTTAGTAACTCAAAGCAAATTTTATATATATGTATATATGTGTATTAATAACTAATAAGCAGAATTATATAGTTTGCAATAAAACTGCACCACACATTAAACAACAAATGAATAGCTGTTTTTTTCTGTGAGCAATATCCACCTGTGCAATTCACGAATGCACATTCCTCTAATTAAAAATTGTATCACAAGTGGGCAAAAAATGTGAGATTTTACAGATATGGTTAATTCTACTGTTTCCTAGTTTTTGAATGTTAGTCTCAAATGCTGCTATCTACACTTCTGTATAAAAACTATATGCACACAACTTGTATGAATAAATCCTAAAAGCAAATTAATTTAAAAAAAACATATGTCAAGACATCTTATAATGTGGAGGAAAATGGGGAGCTCCCCCCCTCAATTGTATTTTATATGCCTGAGGAATATCAGAAGACACCTAACAAACATTTACGTAGCAGCTGCAATTATTGCCTATTTGTCTGGCTTCTTTTTCTGCAGATTTTTTATTAACAGCTCACAGTTCAAGTGAGATCACAATGAAGTAAAGCAGTTGGTTGTCTTTACACTTCCCACCTTCCTCTTTCAGTCTTCAGTCACTTCAGCTGAACATATTGAAACGCCAATATTCAGTAGTTTACAAGACTTAACTTTGGTGTTAGATAGAGGCTCACAATGTTTATGTAAATACTTTTTATGGAAAAGAACAGGCAAACATCAGGTGTTATGGTCACAATGATTTTGTTTCACTAGTCTGCAAGAACAGACAGCAATGCCAGGCAACTTGCTTAGAAAGAAAGACTCTGTCTGCGTAGATGTCCATACCCACAAACGGCACAGAGAGCAAGGGCAGACCCTTCTCTCCTACTTCTGCATCACTGGGAAATGGTTTTGGTAGTGGGCAGATTCAGACTGTGAGCCACTGCATCTTTGCGATGTTCCCTCCCTTTCCTCCTCCCACCTACAGCTGCAGTCCAGCTAGCTGTAACTCAGAGGCTAACTCGTGAAGCCTGAGAATAAATAACTTTATTTGTGTTTTTTATCTGCAGCAGTAGCAAAGGTGTGGTTTTCCTTATGCTGCTTTGGTCATGACTACAGAACATCAGGCAATCAAAAAACCAAATAATTCCATTTTGGAAGAAACAAGGAAAAAAATGTTATTTGCAGATATATGCCAGAAATTTTACATGTACGTTGGTAGTGAAAGGAACATTCCTAAAGAGTTGCAGCCACACAATCTGGATAAAAAGGGCACAGGATTATGACAGCTATTGCTCAACTCCAGCCCCTTTGTGTACTGGAATTCTATTGACTAAAATGTATAACATACAAGCTGCTTATGACATCACTACCAATTTACTTTATAAGAAATATTAATGTAATAAGAGCTGTTGACCAAATCATGCTAAAGTGAAAGTTTAGATGTTTGTAACTATATTGATAGAATCCCCATGGTACCTGTAGCAAGCCTCTAACGACATTGTTCAAGAAAACATCATATTAATTTAGCTGTCGAAAGTGTTTGCTAGAAATTACATTTCTAGTCTGTGCAGAGATTACAATTATGTTTTCTATTGAACAAATGCCTAGACATTTTTCAGGGGTTTATAGTAACCATGATATTGTAACTTAATACAAATAATAACGCAATGCTGTTGCAAAAAGAACTACTTAAGGTATCATGCTAGAGCCAAGTCTCTACCAGCAGGCACCAAAGGGCTGATGTGTACCCACTCAGCCTAGATTCAATCCACCTGGGAAGCCTAATCAGCCTGATGCAGTGGAGCTATAAAAGGCAATGCCAGGTGATATGGCACTCAGGTTTCTTGAAGGAGAAAATAAGTACTTTTTTTTTTTTTCTTTGTAGCTTTTGAGGAAAAAGGTAGCTTCACAAGACTGACTCTCTGACAAACAAGTGCTGTTCAAGGAAGAAGATTTAAAAATCGGTAAAAGGTAAGCCATAAAAAAAATGCACTGGGATGGAAGCTTGTTATGCAAGGAGGTAAGAATAATGGCTTTAAGAATAACTGGAAGTGATGGCCTCCTACCACCTGATGCTTTGAGAAGTTGCTATTTGCATGGACTATTTGTGACAGCATCTCTGTAATATATGGGGGATAATTATTCTGCTCTACTTGGTGCTGATGAATCCTCCACCTGAAATATTGTCTGGTGTCTGGTAATGAACTGTGAAGTACACAAATTAGAGAGATTCCAGAGCATTGCAAGAAGACCAAGAGACTTAATCTATAGTAAAAGCTGAATTACTATCCTTACCCCTACTAAAGAGAGATAGCTAGAAGCAAGGAATGCAAGTATCTCAAACTGTTCTTAGAGAACTGTGACTAAGACAGGAATCTATTGATTACACATACTAAAAACTTAAATTAAGACACTAGGGAATCTTAACTTGAAAGAAGAACTAAGCACTAAGGCGGGAAATCTCAAAAAAATGGAATTCCTGCTGTCGGAGAGTTCCAAATGCATTAGGTGAAAATCAGCAATCATTTAGCTATATTTAACCCTACTTTGAGTGCAAGAGAATAATCCCAAGGTTCCTCTCAGCTCTAGACTTCTGTATAGTCTAAAGCTTAACATATTTAATATTACTACCCAAGTGACTAGCAGACTCAAACAGTTCTTTAAAAAAAATTCCACTCTCTAATAGTCACCTTAACGATACTCTATGTAAGTAACTTAGATATAGATGACTAGTAGATGAATAGAGAGGTGAGTGTGATTACTGATGGTTATTTAGCATCATGGTTCTGAAATAAAGCCTAGCTCAGGAAGTTTCTAAACCATGCATGCTCTGGAATACAATACTAAGGAAGAGTGTACACACTGTCGCAGATTCCTCCCTAAACTAAAAACAGTAGCCTTTGCTCCTGAAAATGATGTACTTCTGCTTTGGCAATACGCCACTGAAGTTTTAAGTATGCTTTACATAAAGTTAGTCCAGTGACCCGGACCACATTCATTAACTTCCAAAGTCTATGCCCTGTATTTTTTAAATTTTTTTTGCTGTCAAATATTCACCTTGAATTCTAAGACAAATCATCCAAAAAGCCACCACTCAAATCTGTCTAGTGTACTTTATTTGGCTTTGAAAGAGGTTTAAAATACATTTTTATTAATCCTTTTAGTCTCTTAGAGAGAATACCTGACACAGCAACATACTTTGTGCCAAAGCCCTATTTAAAACCATAGGTTTAGAGTGAGCTTATAAAGCACGCTTTTATTCATCTCCAAAGAACTAAGGAAAAGATTGTGACTTTTCTAGAACCAAGAAGCCCAAACTTAGGACCTTGCTTACAGACAATAATATTAGAAAAAAAAAAAGTTTAAATACTCTGCATTTCTTGTCTACTCTTCAGATGTTGCATTTAAAACAAATAAAAATCTATGGATAGAGGTCAACTAAAATAATATGAATAATAGTTTTTAGCAATGTAATGGTATGTGCCCAGTGTTCCTTTGAACAGTATGCACCCTTTAGCAGTACATGTGGTATTTATAACTTGTTTCATTATTTTTTAGCAAAATGCAGTCATCTTTGCTTCATCAAATGTACTTGTCACTTGAACTTACTGCTCTGAATAAGTACAAAAAGATGAAATGATGTACAAAAAGATGAAATTATATACTTATATTGAATATCATTTTTTTATGAACTTCCAGAGTATAAATAACAAGGTGCATAAAACAAGCTCCAGAGCTCCATCTGTTGGCTAATTAAGCTCTCAAGAAAGCCATCTACCAGTTTCTAGCCAACAATGCTGAAGTGGAACCAGTTCACTTTTTTGATACAATTTCAGTTTTACCATCACAAATCTATGGTTTCTGTGGATCAGTAGCAACCTTTATTACCTAAGCACACAATAACTGAGTTTCTAATACACTTGTGTGATTTTTAATTTAATTTAAATTAGAACAACAGAGCACTCCATGTGCATAGTGCTGCTTTTTTGAGCAAGGTTGAGATTGACTTGCTTGTATCTTCATTCACAGATAAATGGTTTATAGTGAAATTGCAGTGTTGAAGAGGTGTCCCTTGATTTTTTTTTAAGCCCAAGCTAAAAACTCCCACTTGCTTCTAAAGCCAAGGGCTTGAATGTAATTTTTTTTAAGGCATTTACTGTATTTTGTAAGTGAGACATGTTTCTAGCTCCCACTGACTTGTAGGGACTAGGATAGCCAGACCCTGAGCATATGAAATATGACCTGGTTGTGTTAAGAACAGAGAACCTAGCATCTGACTGATGTAAAACAAAGCATGTAATTATACCATGAGTAGAAGAACTCCTTCAGATGAATGCAGTTCTAATGAATTACAGTAGAATGCAGTACTTCATACAGCAAGCCAAAAAAGATCACAGTATGATCATGACAAGTTCAAGGGATGTTCTAGAGGCTTTAATCTATAAAATCCCACTGCAGTGTACCTATTTGTACCACGATAGAAAACAGTTGCTGCAAGCCTTAAATTCGGTTAAAGTCAGTTGTGATAGGGCTCCCAGTCCTGAAAATGGTGAGAGAAAAGGGTGGGGGAAAGATGGGAGCTAATGCACTTTTCCTATGTAAGCATTGGTCCATTTAGAGGAATCAAACCAGATTTTACAGTCAAGGGAGGTGGCTGAAAGGAAAAGCATAGAAGACAACTCAAAGCTAACGCAAAACACATACATAAAAATTAATCAGCACTGAGAAATACTACTGCTGACCTCCTCTGTTATCAGTAGATACTTCCATGTACCGCCAATGGTGGGGCGAGGGGAGAGAGAGGGCGGAAGTATGTTGATGAAAACATGCACTTCTGTAGGAAGGACACTATCTCAGAGTAAATTGCAGCTGTATTAACAATTGCAAATTAAATGGCACTCAATGTTAAAAAAAAAAAGTTTAAAAGTTGTCTGGAACCTGAGACCTACCTGCTTGTTCTGCTAAATTAGGCTGCGTACCTCCTCAACCAAAATCTAGTCCCCTACTGCCAAATGAAGATAACTGCTACTAGTATCATCAAATTGAGGATAGGCAAGTAAGTTGTCATTCAAACTCAAATGACGGCTAAGCTCTGTCAATTTGGATAGCCTGTACTAAGATTTGGGTATCCAACTAGTTTCAGATTAACTGCTGCTTTTAAAAGCCCTTTAAAAGAAAGGGAACTAATAAAGAGTCTTAGTAATGCAGGATCACCTGACTCCATTATGATCTTTTCAGTCCAAAAAAATATTTTCCTTTTAAAGGACAAAATTCTGTTAGTGCTTAGGCCACAATTGTAATAGGCAATCTATAGAACCTCTAAAAAGACATTGGCTGCTGGGCAGTTTTGCTCTTTCATAGCTATCCATGCTATTATTCAAAAGTCCATAAAATAAATAGACTCCCTATCTCTTATCCACAAATCTTCAGGTCTCCTATGTTCAATAAAAAACTTTTTCTGCAAGAACAACTGCAAGACTAGTCCCCTTTATGCTAGAAACAATTTATGCATACTAAACTGGTGGGGGGGGGAGTGGGGGGGGGGGAAATGGTCTTTGGGGCTTGGTAGTGGAGAAGCAACGGGGAAGAGAGCTATCACATGTTTAGATCACAAGCTGAAAAGACCACAACCAAAACAGACAAAATTAAATGTGTAAGTAAAGATGGAAACGGAAGAGTCGTAACAGGTGATGGACCACGTAGTGTTCCACTTGCACCCTGTCTTTGACAAACTTAATTTAAATAGACTGTACACCCATATCACACTGAAGTGCAAGAAAACAATATAAATCTAAGTGACAATATTGCAGACAGACTTCATTGTCCAACTCGCTGTTCAAAATAACTTAAGATTATTGTATTGTAGTGCAGTGGTGCAAATGTACCCAACAGATGTCAAACTGAAAAGAACAGCATTTAACATGTAGGAAAGCATGGTATTGCCCTTTCAACTACCTACTTGTGGTGTTTAAAGCCAACAATTGCTGAAAGTGTTATTAGCACTGAGTATAACTAGCAATGTGATGGAGTCTTCTCCATGTTGCTTTAGTAATAAGGTGCAGCCTTGGAGGGGTGGGGGGGAATCAGGATCTCGTAACTCATGTTTTGGAAGTACTGGCGAGGTGAGAAAGTAGATGCATTTCCAGACAATTTGTTGGAAAAACACAGAACTCATGAATGTCTGTTAAAGTATAGCTTAGAATGATATTTCTCCAATTTTTCAAAGAGTTATCCTTTAGTTGTATTTTTTTATAGTTCTAATTTTTCATACACTTTGAGTGGCAAATTATTCTCAGCTCTTGTATGATCTACAAACTCACACTTCAGTATTCTGAAAACTTTTGTGATAAGCTTTTCCTACAGTGACAGGATTTCGCTCTTTTTCTCAACACAATCGCCAGATCTCAGAGAAAGCAGTTGCACTAGCTACCAAAGAACAGCAGAAGCGCTAGAAGACCACCAATCTACCCTGACAGGCAAGCAACAAAGGTTCAGATTATAATGCTTGTTCTTGAATTGAAATGTTTGAAATGTCATGTGGCCATTCAATCAAGTGCAAAATATTACATTACTTTAAAATGAACTATATCAGATATCATACCAAGGTCCTTAACTTACCCCTCCCATTGTAATGCCATCAATAAGTGCCACATATGGCTTCTTGCAAGTCCCTGTAAGAAATTTAAAAAAAAAAAATTGAGCATTTCTTTCGAAAGAGTGGATCTGTGACTAATTGTATACATGACACGTTTCCCCACATCTTACTTCAGCAAGAGCAACAGAAAATAAATGGTAAATTAAACAGTAAAACATCAACTTATAATGAAGGTGCTTCATGTAATTCTTAAGCAATGAAAAGAAAAAAAACACCAGCTACTGACATACTGCATTCTGAGTGTTGTAAGAGAACATTATATAACCGTCAAATGTCAGATTGTTTTCCTGCGTGAGTACCTGACAATTTAGCTACATCTGGCTGTTATAAATAGCTTTGTAAGATGTTGGGACACAACAGTTTCCCTTTCACCCCATCTCACAGCCTGGATTAACAGCACAGAGCATGCACCAGCACTCTAGTACTTACAAAGCCAGATGTATTGGTAGGTTTCAGGCAAAATGTAACTATAAACTACTGCAATGCAAACATGTTCTGTCTTGCCAACGCTGTTGCATGTTACAACCCTGAATACGGCACAGGCAGCTCAAGATGGTAATGTCCTAAAGTACCACAGTTTTATCTATCAGCTTTATCTGTTGGGCCTTTAGGAGATAAAAAACTAAAGACCTGATGCTTTCAATTACCATTCATGGAAATATTCAGAAGTTCACTGTGAATGAAACTGCTGCCTCATATTCAGTGTTTTCAGGTCAGACTGAAAGTTCAGTCAGATTGCTGACATGGGTATCCACTGGCAATCCTGTTGATAGCTTTAATGCAGCAACTAGAGATCCTTGTTTAAAAAAAAAGTATTATTTTAAAAGGCAGTTCAATTCTTCAAATAGCGGTTAGAAAATATAAACTGAATTGCATTTTTAACTTTGCTCTTACATGAACATATGGGCTAATGCTTGGGCTCTAGATGCTAGTCTTTGAAGTAGATTTCTATAGAATTGTGCCTCTCCAAGAGCAAATGCTGTGAAAGCAGCTCCCCTGTGTATTTTTAAGTTGTAAAATAAGATATAAATAAATCTTTTTGGCAGACATCTCAGTCTTAAAGGAATACACTCATATGAAAGTTATCAAAAATCTAGGTTTTGTAATTACATGCATTATAGACATAGAAGACCCTCATCATTTTAAAAAAACGCGAACTTTTAAAGTCTGTACCCTTGCAATATTTGAATAGACTAGTTAGTTGGAAGGGACCTACAACGATCATCTGGTCCAACTGCCATGATAATACTAGTTTTTCCCCAAGCACATGAGACTTAAAATATTTTTCTGGATTAAGGCAGGAAAAGTATATGACAAACATGCTAAAAGTGGAAATTCTGTCAAATGAAATAAAAAACAACTTTTCAGAAATTACTCTTCTTGTAATAACTCTATGCTCTTCTGACAACCTAAATTGATAAGCAACAAGTTCACCTCTCCTCCTGTAATGACTAACACTGGATACAATGTTTAAAAACTCAAACTGTATTCAATTAAAGTATGTTTGGAGAAGTTTCTTCTTACCAAAACATTCAACTCCTGACTTTTACCCTAAAGAATTAATCTTTTACCCCAGTAAACCCTAGCCAGTGTCTTTGCTGTTAGTTATTTTAAGACTACAAACTCCTAGGTTCTTTGCAATAAACTAAGACAGTTAAGTCCTAGCTTGAGTTGAGCATTTATGCAGTTTATTTAAATGGAAAGCTTGAAAATAACTTAATCTTCTGCTTTCTGACTGAATATTAATGATTTTCTATGACTCTATTTTTATCTTGGGTCTTCTTTGGAGTAGATCAATGATACTTAGTCCAGAACTGCACTGTCTACATCTAAGACTTAATTCAACCATAGCAGAAATATAACTACCCAGAACAATGCGATGGGATAAGGGAGCTATCTTAATAGCTTAAACAAAAGAAACAAATTCTGCATGTGAGTTACAAAAATGAGATATACTACACTACTGGTATTGAACTTGATAAAAAAAAAAAGAAATTACTACTTCTATTATGTTATCACAGTCTTTTATAGATTAGCAAAGAGAGAAAGTGAATTTACATTCCAAGCCACTATTACGAAAACTGTACTGCTTCAGAATTTGCTATTAAACATACCAATGGCATAGTTCAGCATATATTCTTCTCTGAAGAAATCTTGTGCCAGTTTATCTCCAGTTTTTCCTGCGTCTGTGATAGCTTAAGAGAAATAAAAATTCTAGAGATAACTAAAGTTTAATAGAAAACACAAGTAAAAAATTAATATCATGTGGGAAGTTTTTTTTTTTCCTACAGCAATGAAACAGCAACTTAATCCTGCTTTATTTTATTTGAGAAAATTTGCTCAAACTTAAATATGAACACAAAGCTTCAAACTTGAGTCAATTCTATTACGCTGGAGACTCTGTCACATACTTCTAAGAACACAGTCCATTTTCTACACTATGGAACCCCTCTTAATGTCTGGTAGTCTTGTTTGTGACATTTTTTATCAATATAAAGAATGGTCACTTAAAACTGATTATACTGAAGACTCTGAATACTAAAAATGAGAAGCCAATTAGAGTAGGACATAATTTAACAATAACCCGTGCTGCTTATCTACCTAAAATTTAAAACAACTGGTAACTTTCACAGTCTGGAGATTTCCTACAGTTTATAGTTACAAAATAATCACAGATACATTGATCACCATTGTCAGCTCTGTATCTAGTCATCTCAAACATCAAACAGAAGTTATCCAACAGTAACGGAGCTACCTATTAGGATCTGTCAAATTTCTTGTAAAGAATCTGTCAGTAATGAAAATCGGGGAAGAAAAAGGTAGAGAGAAGAACCTTCTCTTCTCAGGAATGACTGGCTGCTATTACCAGTTATTCACACCAGTTATTCATAAAACCCCAATTTTTACTCTCCTACAATGTTCCAACAGCTGTCTCCTGACAAATAAGTTAAATAGCATCTGTACATCAAGGTGTTGTAAGAAGTCAGCACAATTAATGTCTCTTACTGTTGTGTAGAAAGCATCTGTTTACCTGACTTACAGTAAATAAAGGAAATCAATGCAAAGTAGTAACAGGCAAAGATATTTCAAATGTTTAAGTGACTATAGTCCTTACCTCTGATGTCACCCCCAGCACAAAAAGCTTTTCCTCCAGTTCCCTTTATAATTATTAGAAAAGTTTCAGGATCTTTCTCCCACGTCTAAAAAGAAGTAAATGTTTCCATGTAAGAGTAAAGTCTGTGCAAAAAATGCTTTATCTGTATACTGTCTGTAATTCTTATTTTACTTTTTCAAAAAGCAAATCAAACCAATACTTAAAACAGTTTGTCTTAAGCTGAAGTTTGAGAGCTACATGTCTTTCTCCCATTCCTGTGTCCTACTCAACCTTGACATCAGAGACCAGCAAAGCTGCTTTGTGTCTTTTAGAAAACTGCCTACGCAAAGCTCCCAATCTCTGAAGAAAGGTAACGCTCCCTAAAACACTGTCAGACATAAATCTCAATGCGAACACAATGCTGGAGCAGGAAGTTGGGAATATGGAAGTTATAACAACTATGTTTCAGGCCAAATAATGAAAGTTGTGTAAACCTAAGATGCATGGCAAGGAAAACAGCATTTAAATTGTTGATGGATTTTGCAAAATGATTGCAATCAATGCCAATCAAGCATTGACTGGATCAAATCAATTTGTGCACAGATGTTCTGTTAGGTAAAAAGACTATGGTTTTAGTTTGTTGTTTTTCTTCTTTATTAAATATACTGTTACAAGACTTCAGCAGTGCTGCAATCGCATTGAGAAAAAGATGCTTTTTACAGGGCTTTCTCCCCCCTTAAACTATGCTTATATATCCCTTATTCAAGTAAGTGTACCAGGTAAGACAAGACGTTTCTGTATATCAGCAACTGTACTTAAAATTATGCCACCTTTTAAGGTTGTGCTTCAAATAAAGCCTGGTAGTCAGCACGACAGAGTAAGCATTTCTTTAATTGTTCTTTGAAGAATGCATAACTTTGCAACACAACTGTCTATCAAAATACCAAAAGGCAGGCAACTATCCCACAAATACTGGTTTCTAATAAGTTCGACTTTCTGTATATGATATATAATATCATTAAATTAAAAAAGGACTATTTGCATGCTTAAAATTTCACATTACTTCACTAGCTTGACTGGGTAGAAACAGTGCCTGTAAAACCATAAAGAAGTTCTTTAAGGAATGACACTAACAGCACTGTGCTTCATAATGATTTGTATCCTTTATTGCAGCCCCGCAGCCTCCCCACAAAACATGCACGCAATCAGGAGGCAACACCACTTTATAGCTTGGAACTTGTGCATGCTCACTGACAAGTTGGGTGTTGCCAAAAGGAACATATAAACGCTGAACTTGCTTTTAATTCAGTTCTGGTTTTAATACGGGTGTCTCTTTATCTATCCAGATGTTAAATTTAACTTTGTCTGACAGCTTGTTTCTCTGACATGTCTTCTATTTCTAACTTGCTTGAAACTGACTGTTCTTTACCATCCTATTAATCTGACCTCGTTGGATGATGCACTCACACAGACTTTCATTCTTCAGATCAGTACATTGAGTGTCAGACTGAAATTTAAAATTGGTTTTGGACAATGTATGTATAGTGTATGGGTAGAAGCAGAGCTACTAACCTTTATTTGTGGATAAATTTGTTGGATCATAGAAAGATTTAGTGCATTGAGAGCCTTGGGCCTATTCAAAGTTATTATTCCTGCACCTCCTCTCTTTTCCAACAACACTTCAGCTGTTGAATCTGTATGCTTAGACATCTTCTGTATATGCAAAAACAAATAAAAAAAGCAAATGTCATCAGTTAGATACCTGGAGTAGCATACTTACAAGAGTGTTTATGGAAATATATTCTTGAAGCGTGCTAATTAAGATCATAAAACACGCATTTCAGAATTACTTGCTAACACTTTCCCACTGTACTTTAATATTTGCATTTGCTAAACAGTTCTTTTGAAACCACTTTATGTTTGATTCCTTCAGAGCAATAAACCTCAGTCAAGTTTTTGAACCACACACTCTTTGACAATGACATTTGAGTTCATTTAAACAAACCCCACACAACAAAACACAAAACCATATTCCTTTAACACTGATATTCTGAAAATACCTGCAACAATTGTAACAATGACAGTTCCATGTGTCCCTACTGGCAGTTTGACACAGCAAAACTAAGCGTATACATTGCTTTGTCTGTAAGTAACTTTTAAGAGTAGAGAACAAATCACTAAATTATTTTCACAATTGCTTTCAAACTCACAGTTGAATGATATGTAAGAAATATATGGAAGCTAACCTAGAAACTAACTGTAAAAGTACATAAAGCCAAAATAATTAAGCTTGAATTTACAGAATAACAGAAACTTGTAACAAAGTGCACAAAGATGTGGGCAGGGTTATGCCTTAGCAACAAATGATGGCATTATAACCATTGTGAGCAGATGCATTAGAAATTGCATGTGCTGTCTGTCTCAGGGGGGTTGTCCTAAAAGCTTCCAACTCAGTCAAACAAGATGCTGTTCTTACCAAATGTTGTAGTATTACTTGCAGTCTGTTGAATGGCTTCAGCCTGAAAAAGAAATATTAAAAAGACAGCTAAAACCATAAACCAGCTACACAATCCCCAAATGTATGACTGCTGAGTTAAGCAAAGCTTTGTCAGAAAAACTTCTAAACGCAATTGTTTTACATTCTCCTTTTCAAAATCAAGTAAAATTAGAGTACAATTTTGACATAAAAACAGTTGGAAACTTCTTTGCTTACTAGTAAATAGGTAGCAGATACCAGTGCCAACTACTAATGTTTTCGATGTGTTCGAGTTAGAAGGTGAACCTGTAAATAATAAGACAAAGAGTTTGGGGGATATGTTTGATACTTAGCAGTGTATGTCTTTTAAGGATTTATAGCCCTTTTCTGGATGTTTAAATACTAGTATTTTTTTTTAAAGTGGTCTTGTCAGAAACATGTGCATTTCCAAAGCTTCCATTACACCAAACCTGCCCTCGTGTCCCTGTGTGTTTGCACATTTAGGCAGGTTTATGTTAAGGGCTTGAGCACGGTTGGTGCTTCTGCTGCTGACAGGAGATACCCATGCTGGGACGTCTGGTGAACACATTACTCGATTTAAGTAATGAGGCACTTATTAATTGCCGCTGTATTCTATTGAGGAATACAGTTAAGAACAGCATTTGCTGCACTTCAGACACCAGGCTTGCATCAATGTTAATGAGCCACATCTTTCAGCTATTTAAAAAGCACAAAACACAGCCAATTAACGTGTTATGTGCTGACGTCCCGGCGTCCTAGCCTAGTTTTCAAGTACACGCTCGATTCGGAATGTGAAAGTCAACCTAGGCCTGGATAATCTAGGCCTAAACTATATTTTTATACCGCTTCAGGAGGTTACAATCCCCGGCACTAGAGGCCTTCTGAGCCCATCGCTCCCTGCCGCAAGGTACCGCCGGCCCGCCGCCATTTAAACCCCCTCAGGCGTGGCGGAGGCGTGGCGGAGCCGGGAGGGGAAGCTTCTCCGCGCCTCAGGGTGGCCACTACCAGCACCGCCGCCTTCCCGTTACCTGGGCAGCGGCCTCAGCACTCGCGACGCCATGTCGGCAGGCGGCGCGGCCGATCGCCGTCATGGGCGTAAGGGGTAGGGCGCATGCGCGGGCGGAGGACGGCCCCCGTTCCCATCAAGAGCCGCCCTCGCCCTTCCTTGGGTAAACGGCGGTCTCTGAAGGGCGGCCGCCTCCGGGCCGCCGCTCCCCGCTTAAAACACCCCTTTTGCAGTCAGCGTAGCGACTAGCAAAGGTATAAAAGGCTGTTAGGCTCCTTGCACGGTAGTTGTATGAAGGGTTTTCCTTACCTAGACAGGATCAGGGCTGCTCCCCGGTCCGGGATTAGGTGTGAGGACACGAGGTGAGGCCGTTCCTCTGTGGGTGAAGCAAACGATGCCGCGTTTAGCAATAACGGTGGTTGCTGCCCAAGGTGGAGAAAGCTGCGTTGCCAGATTAACCTTCAGAGCCGAACTCTGCCAACCTAAACTGCATTTTGACAATGTATTGGTTTCAGCAAGCAAAACCGCTTTCTTAATTTCAGGCCTCCCTGTTTCTCATCTTTTTTACAGCTGCTGCTACACCTGTGCTACCCTCTTGGCTACTGACACACAGATAGATGAGTGAGCTGGTCTAACGTAACAACCCACCAAAACCTGGTTATTTCAGAAGGTAAATGTGGGGATTAAGCAGCTATCATGGTTACTGCCCCGACCGTAGCTCGGGACTGAACTGTGAGCTCAAACGCAGCGTATGTTCAGCGTAGATAGACTCAGAAATAGCAACCGGGAAAATTGCCATTTTTAAAAAAACAGAAGATTAAGGCTTTTGAGAATTAATGGACATCATAGTAGGAGTCCATAATACTAAATCCACTTTTATTTCAATAACTACGTCACACCAGATTTTTTTAGGCTGCCATATACCACCGTGACATTGATACTGAAAAGTGTGATGAACCGTGGAGTAAATGACGATACAGTGCATTGGATAGCAATATAGCTTCATCATTTCTCAAGGTAGCAAGTTCTTTGCAGTGGCTGTCTTGATTCACGTTCGTATTAAAAAAAAAAAAAATTATCTTAAAACTTTGTAGCAAAATTATTTTGCTGGAACAAAAAAGTGCCAGCTCTCGGAAGCAATTCTATAGGAGTCCCCAGAGGGCAACCTTGCTCTTCGTTTCAAGAAACGATTCAGCCCCTGCTTACAGCAGTGTCATCCGTATTGGCATTTCTGTTGCAGTAACTCTCAGGGTATATTAAATTTGTTTGTAAAAATCTTAATCAAAATAAGTGGGCACAAAAAACCAGAACATTTCTGTACTATGCAGTCTCAATTTTCAGTCTTGTACACTGTGAACAAAAAATAGAACAGGACATGAGGTGCTTCTGCAGGCATTGGGAGACTGCCTACTGTGAACTAATTAATTGCAGAATTCATTGGGCAATCCAGACTATTCGAACTTTTACCTACAGATTATATGATCATCAAAGATGCAGCCTTTTAATGTCATCTTAAGTATATACAGCCCTACATGCAGTTTTACAGCAAGTACCATGCAATTAAATCTAAAGCAGTCTAAATGACACTAAATTATCACAGTTGCCAAATCTGAACCCTTATTTAGATTTATATTTTAAAAATTATTTTTGAGGATGTGATAAGTCAGCATCTCTCATCTAGGCATAATAAAATTATGGTGAGTTTGATAAGCGGATAACACTTTTGTACTTCATATCCTATGTCTGAAAGTCTATATATTTCACAGACAAAAATGAACAGAACCTTTCTGTAGGGTAATCTTTTTGTCAGTGTCGTGGAAATGAAGAAATCGGTGTGTGGAAGCTAACCTTGGGTAAGAGCAGGTGGAGGCTGTTTGGAACCCCTGGAAATCTCTTAAAAAATTCCACCTGCACATGGTGCACATGGGCAAGGCTGTGATGAGGGCATGATTACATAGGATGTCTGTTTCTAGAGTCCAAAACAGAAGTTAGTGGTCTGATTCATCTTTTACTTATGCTGATTTTAATCTGATTTCCCCATCTGTTCCCTCCCCAGCTTCAGTATAAATAATGGTGTAGACCCTTTCTTTGTTGTCTTCCAGCTGTATGTCTGATTTAGAACAAGAGTGGGGCCTACTCGTTTGTAAACAATGAAGTAACAGCAAGCATTGTCTTGCAACAGCTACTGATTTCTTCCCGCAGTGCTGACGCTGTATTTATTCTTAATGTTTAAATTCTTTCCCCCGCTTTTTTTTTTTTAATTGATTTTAAGAAGAAGGGGTGGTGACAGAAAAGCCATCTTCCTTGAGCCTAACATTCTACTTCATTTTAAAACATGCTGGTGATGGCTTGAATTTACCTATAGTTTGGGGGGGAGAGTGGTAAGTTTTAGAAAATTGCAATTTTCTCACAGCCAGCCATTTAGTGACTGAAAGCCAGTCCAAAAAGTAATTCAGATATCATCCTAATTTTTAATAGTCCTCGTGCACACCCCATTTTCTACAGAGTGGAATATCAAAACGAAAGTGTTTTCTAAAAAGTAAATAAAAAACTTCTGTAAGTAGAAATAGGAAAAAGAGTGAAAATAATGGAGTTGCATAAGAATAAGCGGAATGAGATGACCTTTAACCTGGGAGTTTATGGATGATATTACTATTAGCAAAGGGGGCTGCAGGAGACTAGATGCACTAGGGGTGAGCAGCATGCCTAGTAACCAAGCCAGGAACTCGGAGACTCCTAAGTGCAATAGCCAGAAGGATAGGCAGGTTGTAATTCCTCCCGTTGGAGAAATTTCCTGGCAGTGTGTTCAGCAGGTTTGGAAAGAAAAAAGAAATTGCAGACTGTAGGAAGACTTTAGAGTTGAGCAGATGTTTTCCGATTTTGTTACTGGGGTTTTTTGGTTTATTTTCCAGAACAACATATAACTTCAGGATGTGGGAGCTCTCGCTCCCAAGGATTCCAAGAGCTGCTCAGCTGTGTTCTGTATGCCACCTATATACCACTAATTAATCATTAATTTTTACCTCTCAATTACTTGCCTCTGAGAGCTCCCACTGTAGTTCACTGAGACCAGATAATAAATGGTACGAGTACTTCATCATGTCCCGTGCTCCTGCGTCCTGGCTTGCTGTAAATTGAATCTTTTCCTCTGCTGCTCTAACAGCTAGCATCTAATTTCTCTATGTGTGGGTAGCAAGTGAATCCTTACAGTGTATGAAGGTTAGGAAAAATGAGTCTGTGAAGGCTTGAGGAATAGAATGGGACAGTTTCCAGTTCATCCCTGCTAACTGGTTATTACTGTACTGACAAGCAACCCTCAAATTGTTTTTAATTAGTCTAGGCTCAGTTGAAAATAATCTAAAACACCTTCACAGATGACACAAGTTCAAATTTCATTGCTCCCATCGGACACCTAGTACTGCAGTGGAGAGTCTTCCATGGATGTCTGTGAAAGTAGAAGTAGACTTAAAATAGTGGAAAAACCAATCTGTTTCTCCACTCTCTAACAATAAGGCAGGGAGGGAAGGACTGCAACACAGGAAACACATATGTAATATGGAGAAGCAAATTTTTGCTTTTGTCTGTAACGTGAGCAATCCCATGGGAAGAGGGTGCCTTCCCCAGGGCTTTTAGTCAGAGACTTTTCAGATAATGCATCTATGTAACATCTGAAGTCATACATTTGGGCTGAGGGCGCAGCTAATGGCATGCAGTAGTGAATTTCTCCTGTAAGAAGAAAGTGTATGAAAGGTAGAAAAAAAACCCAACCTCTTTTTCTTTTTTCCTTTTTTTTTTTTTCACACCAGTTAATTTGCATCTTATCAGTGGGGAACTAGAAGTGTTTGGAAAAGGATGAAAGCAAATCCATAATGAAACTCTGTGAGTGAAGTAGTTTCCATTTTCTTTTGGCCTCAGAGGGCACCGGGGAAAGTGTGGGGGTGGCTGGGTGCTGCTGCAGACTCTGCTGTGTTGATGAGGCCAGGAGAGAGGCCCCAAGCAAGGTCCATCCACCAGTGGGTTCCTCCCCTCCCCCCACCTCGGCTTAGACAAACCACTTGCGCTGCATCCACCCTGCTGCCAGTACCCCCTAGGTTAGACAGGACCCTGGGCAAACACCCTCCTACATCTTTCTTCCCTGCTGCCACAAGCAATCTGTTACTCCCCCCCTGCAACCACCCTCCACCTACGTACAAAACCATAACTGTAAGGAACGCCTGCTTCCCTTCCCCCTTCCCACTTCCCTTCCCACATGTCTGTTTTTCTGTGTGGGTGAAAAATGCGAATTTCCCAGAGATCTGGTCACCCCTGAATTTGGCTTTGAGACCCAAGCTGTTTGATACCTTTCAGGGCCACGGCTTGGAAAGCTCTGCTTGCAGATCTATTGTGTTGGTTTTTCATTTGTATATAATTGCACATGTGCAGGTGGGAAGGGGCTATTTGCTTCCCACTTGCTTTGATATGCCTCCCCTCCTAAGAGGACTGCTTCCTTCCCTTCCTGCTCTCGGCCTCCCACGTATCCAGCAATGAGAAATGCTGCAGAAAACTGACCAGCTACCAATCCGCCCACCTGAGGAGGAGGAGCACTAGCAGCAGCAGCACTTTTCTCTCTCTCAGCTTTTTAAACTCAGTTAAAAAGAGCTGTAGTGTGGGTGGAAATAGCTGTAGGGAGTGTGTGTGGGAATGGGGCCAGAGGAAAGTGAATTTTTTGTTGGTAGGACAGTTACTTCTGGTGGGCCAAAAAAATCCCCCAAGGATATCTTACTGCTGAGGGTGTCTTTGGGTGTATAATTAGTTCTTAAGGTTGAGTTTCCCAGGTCTGGAAAGAATGAAACCGAGTTTCTTTTTTCCTGGTAGTGCAAGTGATGGTACAGTGGCAGCCAGCACTCCTCGCTCAGGGAAGCTTGCCTAGAAGACTTTAGGAGTCTGCTTAGCAAATGATATTTGTATTGCATCCTGTTGTGTCATCGTGTCTCTTGTTCTGCTCACGATGTATGTGTTTGATTCTGTGAGAGTCAGAGCTGCCTGTATGTAGGAAGACAAAAAGGCATGTGGTTTCACACAGTGTGGGTCTATATTTCAAAATACCATCCCTGTTGGACCTCTTGAAATAGCACTGTCCCAGAATATCAGTTAATTCAAGATTTACTCTAAATTTGTGCTTCTATAAGGAATTAAATACAAGTTTATTTATGTTAACAGGATGTTATTTGAGGTGCTTTGCTTCTATTACATGAAAATAGCAGTGAAACTATTATAGGAAAATGGAACTTGTAAGACTAGTGGTACAGAATGCAAAGTGGTACTGCTGTTTCTTAGGAAGTGTCACTGATAGACTCCAAGAACCAAGGGTACAGAACAGCTTTCAGGTTCTGACTTGGTTTGAGTTAGATATCTGGAATACAGGTTTTAAAATATCTAATCCTAATCAAATTTGTCCTAACTTGAGTTAGTTACATGCATGCTTCTCAATCCAAAACTCTACCTATAAATTTATTTTGACTAGATTTCTCAGCAGCATCAGATTTCCCATAGATATTACTGATGCAGAGTCTTATAACAGGATGGGGTCTGTAATGATTCAAAGAGATACAGTAACAGCCAATTAATGAAATGTGACTCTCAAAGTATAGGAGATTTTTAAAAAATATTGCATAGGGCATGTAATTTTCTCCTAGTGAGTAGAAACCTCAAACCTGGTATTTGAATAGCTTTAGCCCTGTGAAGTAAATTTCTTCATGGAAAAGGAGTGCACACTGGAATATGAATTCCATCACACAGCAACTTCCTTCCAGTCAAGACATAGCAGTTTGTCAGACCCATTTCACAGACCAGGACTGCACAGATACAGTGCAGTAGGGAACTGGGCTCACTGACTTCAGTGACTCCCCCCTGCTAGCCTGTCTCCTGTAGCTCTGGGGATCTTACCCTAGAGTAGGAATGAAAAATGTAGGCATAATTCCTTACACTGATAAGCTCAGAAACAAAGGAAGTTGTGAATAAGCCTAATTAACACATTTGCATGTGACATAACAGAAAGATCAGCTGATGGAGTTATGTTAGCAAGAGCCAGAGTAGTATCAATGGAGATGTCACCTTAATGGAACTAATTACCCTGATGATTTAAAAGTCTTATTTCTTAATGGTGATTAATATTTTAAATATATCCTTATAACCTTCCACTGAATCTTATGTAACTCATAATTATAATCTGCTGGAATTACATACCCACCCTGAGGAGGAACAATATTCCAACTAGTAAGTTCACGTCACTTGACTGATTTACTTTAAAACATTGCAGCAATTCCTTTGTCAGGAGCATTTTGAAGCACTATTGGCCCGCTTGTAATTCTGTCTCGCTTTTGGAATTGGTTCAGTTAACTTTAAAGGTGGTGCTTTTCATACCTTTTATATCAATGAATATACATCAGATTTTAAATGCAGATTATACGCTTATCTTGCCAGCTGCTGTTAGCCTGAAATTTTCCTCATATGATCTATTGTGGTGGAATGATATTATTCAAGAAGCAGTAAAGAATAAAGAAAAAACACACCAAACATTTAGAATCATTAAAAACCTATTTTAGGAGCTCAGTCCTGCATGTAACATTCCTGTTGGCCTCCCTGTTTTATCTGTTGTTCAGCTGGAATGTCACATGCTTTGGTCTTGAACCATCTGGTACCATTTCTTCTCGGGGGTCGTAGTGAATGCCTAGTTACCTCATTTTGTTTCAGTCAAAATCACAGTGAATTAAGCACAAAAGCTTTTGATGCTGATTCATAGCTTTATGATAGTCCAGGGATTTGATGTGTACAGAGAGCATCTCAGATGTTTATTTTAAGAATTTGTTGCTCTAAATCCAAGTGAGGCTCTTCAGCAGGGCAGTTTGACTGACAGCATGACAGTATCTTATTAAATGGATGTGTGTGTATTCAAACCTTTCCATGTTCCTCATCTGACACCTCACACAGGTATTAATTTTCCACTTGAAAAGATCTACATTTGATTTTAAAAATCAATATTATTTTTCGAAATTTCTTTCTGTTTTATTTAATTCTGGAGTACAACTAAAACAGTTCATAAAATAATGCCTTTGAAGCACATTGCCTAGGGAAAGATACTTCATTTAATGCCACAAATGATGCAAAGGACAGCAGAGCAGATTGGAGAACGTAAAAATGAGGAAAATAATTAGATCAGCAGAATAAATAGAGGACTTTAAGCTATTAAAAATTAAGCATATATCATTCATTGCTGCAAATATATTCCATTTGTAGTATAAATTACCAGCCTCCAATATGGGGTAATTGTGGCCAAATGCTAGGTTCAATGCAACTCCATTTAGCAGAACTGTGTATAATTATTAACCTGGTGGAAAGAATGTGTAGCAATTCAGAAGGGAAAGTGTGTGTGTTGTTGTTTGTTTGTTTTTTAAAAAGAAGTATGGTCATCCTGGATCATAAACAAACTTGCAGTGGAAGTAACAGGGACAGAGTACTTGGTTCCTGGAGCCCTCATTCAGTGGATATACTTCCCCAGGGATACGGTGAAGAAAGGCAGTGGCAGCTGTGGCAGGGCACAATGTAGATCTAAATTGTTCACTGGTATCATTAGTTCTGTTCTGTAATCTCAATCTTCTGTCTGCCCAGTGGATTTCATGATGCCACTGGTTCTCCTGTCCAGACCTGGGCAGTCCCTCCTTTTCTCTTGCTCTCTCTCATTCTCTGTGATAGCAGCCTGGGACAGAGGTTCACGCTGCTAAAAGCAGTATATGGGAATATATAATTATTTCAGAAATAACATGCAACACAGTGTGATTTAGTCATACTTTGACACACCTCTGTCTGCCAAGAAAAATGCAGGCACTACCTTATAGAACTGTTGCTAAAAGCACTTCTTCAGGCTCTAGGAGTGAGAAGATGCTTTATTGTATGGTTAGCTGCAGGAGTTAACAGCAGGGTTTCAATCTGGGACCTGCCAAGATATTAAAGCACACAAATCTATTGCTTGAATTAAAGGCTGTGCTTCTGCCTAGGAGACGTAGCACCATGTAGAATTAGCCTGGGACATTATTTTGTAAATTTAAGGCACTTTGAAAAGTGTAGCCTAAAAAAAATAAAGAGAAAGTTCTGGACAGCATCTAGAAGAAAGATCCTTTGTTTATTTTATGCTGAAGTTAAACAATTTTCTAAGAAAGCAGAGACTTTATGTTTAAAAAAAATAAAGAAAAATCCATTTTCAATCTGAAATGTTAATGGAAATCTTTCTTTTTTCCCCTCATGAGTGAGCAGGAGAATCATGAAACACATTTGGACTGTGCATTCCTTTTCCTGTGCCACCACTAGCATCGCTGGAGCTTTTGCAAGCCTTTTGGAACATTCACCATCGACCAGTTTCTTCCTGGTAAGAGACAGCTGTATTTTGCAGGTACAGCCGTCTGGCATCTGAATTACAATAGCAACATACAATTTTCAACATACTTTAAATAGTCAGAAGCAGACATTGAGAAGTAAGTTTGTCGCTTTTTCACTATTCTGCTTTAATTTTCGCTTCTGTAAAGTAAAGAGAGTAACCTTTACCATCTTATCGTAATATCAACATTATAGTTGAAACAGTAAGATGCTCTACACTGATGATAACAAATGGCATCTTATCATTGCACAAAAGATAGCTCCTATTTTTGAGCTAAAGCGTAAATATAGTTTATATGCTTGTATTGTGTATACCAGAAAATGCCACGTAGGACAATGGCCCAGGATTATGGAATCCAGAGGAAGAGGATTCAGATACCACATGCTTTGAATTTCTGTGTTGCTTTACAAATCAACACATAGAATATATTCTCCGCTTCTTTAAAAAAGAAAAGAACACCTGTTCTGTAAACTGTTATAAATAGATATCCAACCAGGGTCTTTTATGTATGTTAGAAGGGATGCATGCTTTTTCTTTCTAAACCAATAATCTGACTACTGCTTCACATGCAAGCCCGTAATGCTGCCATCTATCAGCTGTTAACTCAGCTCTACAGAAGGAAACAAGGATTATTTTTTTTTAGCGCAGGACAAACAAATCCATGACACATTAAAATGCGCTCACTCAGCCACACTCCTTTCCTCAGGATTATTTCAGTTATCTTTATTCTGGGGAAATTTCCCACCTATCTAACAATTTCCTACCTTCTTCACTTTTTTAAGTAACAAAAGCCTAGTATTTACAGAAGTAAAAAGCCCAAAATTCTGTCAGGTCCTCCCATATGCAATTTCAGGAGTTTTGTAGTGTATTTGCACAAGCAGCCAGCTCTCTGGTTCGCAGTTATTCATTTGCTTTTGTTAGTTATTGACAATAAGCAGTCATAATGCTTGTAAATAACATAATTACCACAAAATGACTGCAACAATGGATTGTGACTTTGTCACTGCATAATAACAATGAGAAGCAGATCTCAGGAATAGATGGAGTTATTTCTAGAAGGTGAAGGAAAACATCCTCCCTAGAAAATGTCACTTCATCTTAAATACCTGGAAACTTTTTGACAAAGATTTTGGTGACCCATGATGTGTAACCTTCATCTTTTCTGTACAGAAAGGGGGAACTGTTTGCAGAGCTGTGTTAATCTAACCTGTAGAATGTGCGCAGCATTTACCTATGTCATAAAAAACTACAGCTCAGCTGTGTTTTTAAATTGTTTCAGCTCAGTAAATAGCTAAATGAAAGTTCAACTCTGTTGTTGAAACTGTAGTTTAGTTCACTTTCTGTCTCTGTTTCCCAGATAGGCCTGAGTTAATTAGTAGCCAACCTTCCAATACCTGTTTCCTGCGTTTGAGCCCTTAGTGTATAAGCCATGTGTATTTGCTCAGCCACTGTTACTGCAAGGAGATCACCCCCACCCAGCTCAGAGTCCACAGATTTACCAGTTTTGTTTAGCTAATAAATTTAAAGTTGGGTAAGATCAGACAGGTTTTGTAAACCAATTGCTGCATTCTATGTTAATGATACTGCATTTCAAATGCAGTAATTTTTTAAAAAAAATTAAATTTTAAATTTTAAAATAATTTAAAATTTAGTGCTGTTGGGTCAAAATTTAAAATATATTGCAGTTTGAGGTGTTTAAAATTCTTCACCAGTGTTATATTTGGAATGGTAGTTGATGCTTAAATTATTAACTTAGAAAGTAAGAGAGACATACAAGGTAGACAGGCAACCTATGTGTCATGTACTTATATGTTCATACCTATTTTCATTTTTGCCAAAAGAAATTATAAATAACCTAGTTTAGAAGAGAATTTTCAAGATTTGAAGTCTTCCTTCTAAGAGTGGTTTCTGAAGGGTTTTTAGGCATCAGGAAGGCTGATTCGCAATTGTCCTCCATAGTGATTAGGATAATTGTTTATCTTTTTTATTTCACTACAACCTGAATAATTAAAAAAAAAAAAAACCTACAGTTCAGAGCTGATGGCATTTGCACTCTTTGTAGTGATATCATTCAGCACACACGCTACAAAGAAAGAAGGAACTGAGACTTTAGGCTTTCCTTAACCTTCCCTGCTGCTGCTGCTGCTGCTGTCAGTGGCCAAGGCTATGGAAAACACAAGGAACATTTGACTTCTGCTTTTCTGCCTTAGATATGAGTGATGTCAAGAAGGAGCCAGCTGCTGACACCTTGCTCTGGCTTCTCCTTCTGTCACTCGTATAATGATGGACCTGCACTAATAGGAAATGCTACTGTTTTAAGTACATTAGAATGGCTCTGCAGAATAGAACAAATGCCTTCCTAACTCAGTACCTCTCTTGTTTAAGGCAAAGGATGAGTAGTACTTCCTACATGGTGGCCTAGGGAATTTGAGGGTCCATGAAACCATCAGTGGCCCAAAGATGATCTGCAAAAACAAATTACTGTTTACTCAAAATGCTTAATTATAAGAATGCACGATATCTTGAAAAACTTAAGAGAAAATAAACTGTGGTACAAAATGTTTGAGAACTATTGATTTATTGTTATTCTAATCTCTTTTAATTGTTCCCCAGAAGATTACAGCTCTTAGAAACAAAAAGACATAAAACCAACCATGCTGAGTCAGACAGAAGGACTGTCTCCCAAAAACGGTCTGGAGAGGCTGCATGGGGAAAAGTAAGAACAGGGCAAACATGGCTCACACTCTGTTTTCAGCTCAGGGGACTCCTGAATTGGATGTGGTGGCATTTTTAATTTTTATTTTCTATGTAGTAACCTGGGGATCTCTCTTCCATGTGCTTATCCAGCCTCCCCTGGAACTTGACAAACTTTTAGCATCCACAGTATCTTTGCAATCTTTGGACATGTCTCCTACTAGCTTCGTTTGATGTGCCCTAATCCATGTATGAGACAACAGAGTAAATTTATCTGCTTTCTCCAATTCATGACTTTGTAAATCTACACCCCTGCTATGTTGCCTCTTTTCCTGACTAGGCTACTCAGCTGTTCCGGGCAGAGAAGTCATTCCAAACTTTTGAGCATCCTTCTCTGAACCTTTTCCAACTCTAATGTATTCTTTTTAAAATGAGGAGACCATACTGCTTTTTTCCTATAATTCATATGGGATCCATGTCTGAATTTCTCTCCGTGTGAAAAAAAAAAAATCCATACATTATGCTAAAATAGAATTCTTACTTACTTTGCAATTGGTTTAGCACTTACAGTCTTTCTTTTTTTTTTTTCTTTTTTTTTTTCCCCCTCATAAGTACTTTGACGGTTTTGAACATTCTGGTAATAAACAGTTAACAGCACATTGTGGCAACATAAGGAATCCTCAAGGAGCTAGGTTGTACATCCTAAAAGCAGATAAAATTGTCCAGCCCTGCAGGCAACGGACCTTTTCTCAACTATTAATAGAACAGGAGAAAGAGAGAGGAAAGAAGAAAAGGAATTAGTAAATTACTTTAAAAAGCATAGGTACTCTAGAATTCATAGTTGATGTGCTGATTTAGGAAGTCATGAGATATGGCACAGAAAAAAAAGGCAAGTAATTTTAATACTGTTAAACAGACAAAGACTATTTTTCTGCTTTTGTCACCTTCCTGCGTTTTTTTTTTTCTTTTCCCACCCAACCATTTCAAAGGCATATCCCTACAATGATGCATCAATTTTCTGTCTGCTTGAGGTTTAGAAATAGCTGAGCTGTTATAAATAGATTGCAATCTGCAACAGACAAAGAGAATGGAAATATTGTAAAAGGTTAGCTGAAAAATTTAGACATGGATTGAGAATTCAGATGTCTCCAAGAGTGGAAGTACTCAGTTTGAAATGTTTTATTAACCGCAGCAGAGGAACCCGTGCTCCTTGTGCAGCAGTGGGGAACTGCCAGGTGCAATCAGGTGGCACTGCTGGTCACAGTGCCAAGCAGAGAATGACGTCCAGCCCCATCTCCAGGAGCTCACAGTTCAATGACAGGAGAAGGCGGCACCTTGCTGCTCCTTACTGTGAGGCTAAAACAAAAGAGGTGATTACTATTTTATACACTGTAAAGCCACTAAATCAGAATGCATAACTTTTACACTGTAGTTTTACTGGCAGGTCTTGCATACTCTGAATTAGTAGCATTCATCAAGTTTCCTCTCTTTTTCAACTGCCTCCAAAATGCATTAACTTTAGTGAAATGTCTTAGCATATGGTTCAAACCTTGTCCTTGTCCAACAAGGCAGTGAAAAAATCAAAACTTTTTGTTTCTGTTTGAGTATTCCCTTTTTAATGTCATTTAGCTCCTGCTGGCGCTTCCAAACAGACTTCGGGAGAACTAGTTGTCCTGCACTGAAACCTGATACCCAGGAGTGGTATTATTCCTCCAATCATATACATACAGCTGAGGTCCATTTTCTTATCTTCTGACTATCTAATTCTGTTTGAGTGACTGTGCAAAAGATGATTTGGTGACTGGGTAAAACAAGACATTAAGTGAAGGGACAAACTTGCTCTACAATGTGTTTGTTTTGAAGAGAAGCTGCTTCCTGAAGCCAGGCTGGGTTTCGCAGTAGCTATATCATGGCAACTAGCTTGACATAAGCTATACATTCTCAACCTTTGCCAAATACAGTGTCATACCACTGACATGGGTGGGACCTGGTCTTTGCTTGAAGTGTGTCTCCAACTGTGATTGATTTTAATAGAAGTTTAGGCCAATACACAATGCAGACTCAGGTTCTTCAAATCTAAATTAACATTCTGTTGAAAACTAAACATATGTTGTTTTTTTTTCACTGTCAACAATTTAGTTTCCAGGTTTGGAAAAGAAACATTTCTGGGGAGGAATCCAATGCATTTATTAATGAGCTCGGTAAGTATGGAACTATTAATATCTTCTGAGATTTTGTTTGTCTTATTTTTGTCTTCAACTTCAGACTCTGAAATAAACAGACGTTCTGAAGCTTTGCACTGAGAATGCTAGAGTATGTTAAGTTCTATCTTAAATACATTGTGATTATCAAGATATTGTAGGAAACAGGTGAATACCTGTGTACAATATTTCTGAAACAATTTGTACCATTACATGAACTCTTTATCTCACATTGCGCTGATTGCTCTAAAAAGAATACATCTAAAACATTTCTTATGTGTTACTAATGATTTTTATTTCCAAACAGAAAACTGAATACAAAAATGGAAACATTACTTTATTCTCTAGTATTATCAGAGAACATTAAAGCTGCTATTATTATTCTGTAGCATGACTGACAACATAGTTTATCCGTCCTAAACATATTTTAAATAGACGAGTGCTTCTATTTGTCTAAAAAGGTTCCATTTACTTCACAATCATTTTTGACCAGAGATACACTGAGATTGAAAGCAGTAACTGAAGTCTATGGCAGTCCTCCTACCAACACTTAAGTACTAAGGTCCGTTGTCCTTCATAGTGAGGAATATCATCTTAAGAATTTGAGAAGGATATTGGTAAATTGCTCATTGTTTTCACACTTTGGGGAGGGGGGACTGTTTGAAATTCACCTTAAACTACCAGTATCACTTGGATGTTGTCATATTAACCAGGAAGTTAAAACAGATTAACCAATCAGTTATGCTGGAGGTCCTGAGATGAAATACAAAATAAAAAAGACCAGTCTGCTTTCTGGAGGAAGAGGTTAGGTGGCTTGGCTAACTCTGTGACTCCCTTCTGCATGAAAAGTCACATTTACTGCTCCTATTTATAATGAGGCAAATTCAGCCCTAGAGGGAGTCAGATGTGAAGCTTCTGAAGTCAGCAGTTAGCCTTAGACTGAATTTGGTGCAACGTGTCCCTCAGTACAAAAGATTATTCCACTGCTTGTTTTATTCAAGTAGTTTTCATAAAAAATCACATTTGCACGTACTAAGTAAAAATGCCTGCCTTGCTTTTAGTTTAGGTTTGCAAAGCTACATTGTAGAAGCCCTGAATTTAATTGGGGAGATAAGATGATAAGACTGTGCTTGTACCTGATTCAAATAAACCTCAGTTCACTTAAAAACTGTTTTGAGCTATCACCTTTTTTTTTTTTAGCCATATAAATGGTGAGAGCTAGTCCTTGGATTAAAGGAGAAGAATATATAGTGCTGTGTAAAATCAGAAGTAATTCTCTTGAATAATCTTTCAATATGTAGAATACTGAAAAGTAAAATTTCATAGAATCATAGAATTGTTTAGGTTGGAAAAGACCTTTAAGATCATCGAGTCCAACCATCAATCTAACACTGCCAAGTCCACCACTAAGCCATGTCCCTAAGCACCACATCTACATGTCTTTTAAATACCTCCTGGGATGGCGATTCCACCACTTCCCTGGGCAGCCTGTTCCAATGCTTGACAACCCTTTTGGTGAAGAAATTTTTCCTAATATCCCTGTTTTGGTCAGGGAATATTTTCCTGTGCAGTGGTATTGTATTTCCTTTAAAAGCTATTCTCAGAAACTTAAATTAGACAAAACCTGAAAACTCAAATTCCCATTGACGTCAAGTCATTGACTAGTAATTAGGAAAACAGGGACATCTAAATGCCATTTTTTGCAGATGTTAAGGACAATGACAGAAAAAAATTTCTTGCTTGATTGCCAGTATTGGCTCAACCCCTTGCTCTGAGAAGGGATAGAAGGAACTTCCTAGGGATCAGAAAGAACTGGTCAGTTTGCTGTGCCTCAGTCAAATACCTGCAGTTATTAAAAACATGTTAGGCTCAATAGTTGTTCAGTACACTCAGAATATAGCGTAGAAGGCATACATTTGTGTTACTGAAGCTAAGTGTGGAAGGAAGGACCCATCCTGCCAGGACATAGTGGGCAGAGGTGGGTGTATATGTTGTATTTTTAACTATTCTGTCTGCCCTAGCCATCTTGCATTTTTATTTTAACATTTCTGGGTTTTATTTAGGATAAAATGCATGTGCACGTGGGGGCTGTTTGTTTAAGTTTTAGAAGTTTGGTCTTTTCTGGGGACCCCGCTATAAGAGAAGGTCTAAGCAGATCTGAAAGCTCTGGGCAGTTACGCTTCCCTCCCTCCGTGAAGACAGGCCAATGCAGAATTCACTGCAAGTTCAGGGGCTAAATTGCATAAATGGTCTCTAGTTCCTGCCTGGACTACAGAGTCAGCAGGGCTTTGCACACTCTCCAATCTGTAGCAGTGGATCTTATGACAGGATCAAAGTCATCACGTTTTTGCACATATTCAATGGCATCAACGTTAGCAGCAGCCCAACATAAACAGTTGGCTCTGTGGACAGCAAAACTAATGAAGCTTGATTTCCTATGGGTTTGTGTGTTACACTTGTCTCCACCACTTTAAAAGCCTCAACTGTCCCTTCTCCCTTTCCTCCAGTTCCTTCCTCTGTTCCCTCACCTGACTCCTGGTTCTTCACAGGGTAACTTCACTGCTGCTCAGGCACGAACAGTGATTCACCAGCCGAATGGGAGCCCGCTATGGAGTTCATGCTGTGGGCTTTCCTCCCACGGAGGGCACTGTCTTGCTTTTCTTTCCTTCGCCAGCCACTGGTGTTCACACAACCTTCTAGAAATTTAACATTTGTGAGACTGTCATTGCACATCAAATTTTATACCTGCCAGTAGGTTCAAAGGTTCTTGGGGTGAGGAAAGGTTGACCACTGTATAAGCTGATACCATGCAAACATAAATCTCATTTTGAGGGAGAAAAAAAAAAAAAGGTCTATCCAGTAGGAAAAAGTACGGATATACACACAGAGTAAACATAGTCACAGTAAACACAATTTCTGTAACTACTATTTGCTTTTGCGCGTTGCTTTGCCTTCTCTTTGCTAATTAATGTAATGCTTCTAAAAGCGTTAGACTGAAAATCAGAGGAAGGGAATCCTATGCTTCCTGCCAAACCAGAGAGACCACTGCAACGTTGTCTTACCGGCTGTGAATATGCTGTCCTCGCTTACCATTAACATTGCTTGCAGCTGTGTATGATTTGCTGATTCACTGGTTGACTATTTCTCTGTTCCTCTGGGATTTTTCTCTCACTGGTAATATAGTTGCTTTTAGTCTTTGAAACAGCAGGGAAAAGCCACTTTGTTCCTCATAATGACTTAACTTCTTCCCAGATTTACACTGGGGTATGCACAAACTGGTGTGTTATGAAGAACTTCCTAAAGAGGAAGAAAGGAATACCATAGTTGCCTTCATGCAGTGCCTCTCCTAGCAAAGGACTGACTAAAAAAGTAGTTTTGTTCATGTTATGCAAAATATATTAAAGGTCTGATGAAAGGTTTTCTGTTGTCTTCACTGTACTCTGGAGCAAGTCCCAGCAGCACAAATCTCACCTTCAACTTATCTTTCTAATCTGACTGATGTAAATGATTTTTTTTCTCTTTTTTTTTTTTTTTTTGTGGCTCAGAGTTAAAAGCTGCTAATGGACAGCAGAATATTTTGTGTCAACCAGAAATTCTTGATTTCAAAGTACAGCTCTAGCTTATGAAAGAAACAAAGAAGTTTTTCTATACATTAAAATTGAAGCTCCTAGAAACCATTTCCATAAGATGGGGCTCAGATACTTTACCTTTGCCATTACTGGAAAAGATCAGAAGCACAAATGCATATATCATACATATAACATATCAGATGTTTCTCCATGAAAGTTTTGTGTGCTACGCTGTATTTGCTTTATTTTTCCTCTAACCTAAGGAACAAGTCACTGAATCAGCTGACACCACTGAGTCCTTTTCAAGCAAAATCTACTATGATTAGCAAGGTGCAGTTCCAGAAGTTATTTGTATGTAATTTTGTTTATTTTACTTTTAAAAGGTAACTACTTTGATTTCATTTTTCAGTTTCTTTGGGACTTTCTTTCAGACATTAAATGTGGTTGGTTGGTTTTTAAGCAGTGAGGCATTTTTAACTATTTTTGGCAAGTATTCTCACCATGATATATGGTAAAGTTGTATAGCACCCATAAACTGAAATCTTTATGAAGTAACGTATGCATTGAACCAAAAGCCCAAAAATCCACAGGCATGCTTTCTGTTTCACGGGCAAGTTTAACCCAGGTGTGGGTTTATAGTACAGAGTTTATTATGTGGCAAGTATATGTATGAATTATATTTACTTTATTATTATTTCTGAATATTCTAATATCCAGTGCTCAGGTACATATTTATTAGTATCATTCTATTAGGTAAGAGAAGAAGATTGTTGATTGGTAGTTTCTCCATAAATCACATTTTACTGTGATTAGGAGCTTGATCCAGAGGTCTTTGAAAAAAGAGACCTTTCAATTAATTTCAATGGATTTTGCACCTGCCTCAGCTTTTTATTTTCTTTAATGTTTTATAGTAGCAAGTGTTTTAATAGAAAACTTTATACTTTAAGTGGCTTACATTTCCTTTTCTCTGAACACTGCTTTGGCTAGAAATATACAGCCCTTTGTGATAAAAGTACACGAGGACAGTTTGTGTGCCGTGCAGCAGTTTCTCCATTTTTGCTAATCCTCATTTTCATAGCTGAAAGAACAGAGAAAGAACTCTCTGAGCAAATGTAATAATTTCTAACAGGCTATAATCCCGATCTTTACACAGAGCCTCACTGAAAAAAATAACCATGCAGAGCCCTATTATGTTCTGTTCCGCTCATGCTGGAGTAGCTTGTCAGATTGGAAATAATACTGTTTGATGCTAAAGGCTTTTCGCAACGTTTACCTTACGATGCTCACCCAGTGGAGGCAGCGGGCCCCAGTCTGAGCTCGGTCACCAAACTCAGTCAGTACCAGATTCAGCTTTTAAACTCAGTAAGAAACCATTTATTTGGCTTATATATTTTAATGTATATATATATATATATTTATGAAGAAAACATTGTAAATGACTCTGTATTAGTCCCATTCTATATTCTGGTCATCAGATGTAACGTCCTATTCACGTACCAGGTGATGCCACACCCTGCAAAGAAATGCATCCAGAGAGTAACTTTTTTTTAAGCAAATAGCCCTGGCGTTTCAGAAACCGAGTAGAAGGAAGAGGGATAATCAAGGTATTACTCCTCCAAGACAAGCTTATACAAGCAAAGCTGCAGAAGATGGTCAAATTCTTAGTGTGTAGTTGGGGGGCTGTGTGTCCCTGTGTTTGCAGTGTCGGGTTATCAGAGTTTAGGGAAAGATGGCTTTTATGGCTCCAGTAAATGTAGTCTGTGACTACACAGATCAGCTTTCCCTTTTCAGTTCACAAACGATGACTGGAAATGATTTGAAATACATGTTCTCCCTAAAAGCATTTGTAGTAATTTGCCAGAAAGTCTCCATCAAGATGAAATAATTTTGGTTGGAGCTGACATCTGGTTTATTACAGTAATATTTTGTAATAAAACCCCACTGTATGAGCCGATAGTTGTCTGTCTCTGAATTCTGCAAGATTACAGGAGGCCCGCGCTCCTGGTCTTGTCAGACATGGTTTCTCTCTGTGGTTAATTAGCCATGGAGGAGATTTTCAAAGATTAAGAGTTTTGAAAATCCTTCCAGAGACAGATGATAGACAAGCCTCCTCCTGCCCCAGGTCATCTCCTCTACGAAATTCAGCTTTTGTCTCCAGCCTCCTTCAGGAGAGGCCTTTGCTGTAGGGGTAGTACCTCAAACCAGGACAGGATGGACAAACTTTTAATTGGATGGTGTTATTGATGGCCTTTGTATCCACAAAGAAAGATGGCACTCCATCAGGATGTTAGTGTGGCAGGGGAATGACCTTGGGAGAGCATTGCCTTCCATGGGGATGGCTGTCCCTTCCACTTTGGTGAGGAATTAAACTAAATGGGTTAAACACCTGTGGTGCCCCCATTCCTCTGTCTGCCTCATTTATGCAAACTTGTAGTTTCCTCTCCATTTCTTACCTTGGGCAAAATAATGCAGTAATTTATTTTTCCTTGAGGAAAGGGGGATCCTCCCTGAGAAGAGGGAGGTGCAGGTAAGAAGACGCATTTGTCCTGTGGTATGCCAGTGAGCGTGGCCTGCGGTCTGGTCACTATCCTGGGCAGAAAGTGCCAGCGCCGTGCTGCAGGGAGGGATGGACGAGGAGCCCATGCGCTTTGTTGACTCTGCCTGGACTGCGGCCTCTCCAGAGGTCCGGGCACAGCACGCCATGGCTGCAGCACCTGGGATGGATCCTCAGACAACTTCACGATATCCTGTTGAGCTGAGGGCCGGTAAACACCCCAGATCTCGGGCTGGCCTTTCGCTTTCTGTCTTGAGCGTTCCCCTTCCTTAGCTTGACACCGCTGGCCTTTTGGTTGTGCTGCACGGCTCAGCTGTTGCCGGGTCAGTCACCGTCCCTGCCCCGGCTCTTCTGCCTCGGTAATTACCGCAGCGGCGTGTGTGTGGGGGGGTGCGTTATGATGCTGTTTTAAGCATTTACGTAATTTTATTTATATATAATTCTAGGAAACTGCGTTACTGAAGGGCTGATGCCAGCGGCTGCAGAAGGCACTACAGGTAATAATTCTTTACGCTGCCATACGCGTTTGGAACTTCCGCGGAGCAGAAACCGCTGCGCACACGAAGTTATTCGGTGCTTTAGGGTCCACGAACGCCCCGCAGACGCTGTTAGAAACCACACGCCCGGCCCCTGGCCCCGACTGCCGTCTGGTCGCCGACTGGGCTTGGGACGGGTCCGGGGGGGGCGCGGAGGCGGCGCCGGGCAGGCGGGTGCTTGGCTCCCCCCGCGGTGGGGGGCGGCTCCGTCCCTCCCCGCGGCGGCGGCGCGGCGCGGCGCGGCGCGGCCCGGCCGGGGGGGGGCGGGAGAGGGTGCGCGGAGCCGCCGCCCGCAGCAGCCGCGGCGGCAGGAGGCGGCGGCGGGAGGGGGCTGCGATGCTCCCGGCTGAGCGCCCCCCCGGAGCCGCCCCCGGGCGAGGTGAGTCAGCGCGGCCCCGCGGTGCGCGGGGGGCCGGGCCGGCAGCCAGGCCCGCGGCAGGCCGCACGGCTGGGTGCCGGCGCCGTCTCCCCTCACCGCGCTCCGCGGGGCGCCGGCAGCCGGCGGGCCCGGCCGCGGGCCGGCGGGCACCGACCCGGGGATCTCTGCGGCCCCGCGGGGCGGCCGGCGGGCGAGGCGGCCGGCGGGCCGGCTGTGGCGCACCTCGCCGCTGCCGGTGAGGCCGGTCCGGTCCCAGTCTCTGAGCCGGTACCGGCTCCAGCTCCCTCCCCACCGGGGGCGACGGGCCTTGTCCCCGCAGCCGCCCAGGTTGCTGCCGTTGGGCCCTTGCCTCAGCCCTTCCCTTCCCTCCTCGGTGGCTGCTCTGTTCTCTCTTCCTTCTTGGGAGGTGTTTCCTGCCTGCGCCGCGCCGGAGCCCGTCAGCTGCTCCTCAGCTGAGCCGGTTGGTCCCGTGTGCTCGTTGAGGTCCGCTGGTGCTAAGTGTGGCTAAGCGGTGGCTTGGTTAGGGTGCCGGCCCTTGTCTCCAGAATCCCAGCGATGTGGCTGAAGCGTAACCACTGTAGGTGCGACCGACCCATCCAAGGCCAAACCCCCCGTGCCCCCCTGCCCAACCACAATGGTGTCGGGGTCCCCAGAGGTGCCCACTGGCTGGGCCGTGTCCCCTGGGAGCAGCCCTATCCCTGCTGCCACCGTCCAGGTGCGGTGTTACGTGTGGCTGTCACTCGGCTTCTGAACCCTTAAATCCTTAAAATACAATGATTTTTAGTAAGCAGGTTGTCAGTTGCTCCTCTGTTCGTTAAAACAAGCATAAGAATAGATGCTCGTTTAACAAATTGGTGCTGGAGGTACCATAGGTTTTACGTATGCCTGTTATATCCTGTTGGATGGAGTTTAAATCCATGTTTGGTCAGCAGCTCTGAAGTTTTAACTGCAGACTCGTTTTAAATGTTATGTTAATGAAAAATGTGGTGTTGAAGAGCAATAAACTTGGAGTTTAGGGGAGAGGAGAGTGGCTGGCTGAACATAACGCTGAAGCATTTCAGTAAAAGCTCACCCAAAACATTATGACGTTACTAAGATATATAGGGTCTCATTGTCCGCTGTATTTAGTAATGTCTAAGGAAAAAGATTGCAAAATGCTCGTTCTCTAGCTTGGTTATTTTTTTTTGTATTTGTTTCCCTGGGTATACATAGTGGACAAAGGCAACATTTATTTTATTGTTTATGTTCTCCAAAGATGCACTGGGGAATAAGGGAAAAGAAAACAATCCTCTTTAAAGGATGGTGTTTGTTATAGCAGTCATAAACCCAGTAAAAATCCTAAGCAGGTTAAAAAAACCCCACCAAACAGGTGGAGTGAGAATATTAGAGCAAAAGCTAATGATGTGAGGAGCTAATATGAGGAAGCTGTGGTTGGTCACTGATGTGGCTGGTGCTAGGGTATGGTTTAAACACAACCTAAAATTCGTTGTAATCTTCATCTACAGCCATGTATGTGATATTGTATAACAGCCATGTATAACTTCGTGTGCGCAGCGGTTTCTGCTCCGCGGAAGTTCGAAACGCATATGGCAGCGTAAAGAATTAAATTATTACCTGTAGTGCCTTCTGCAGCCGCTGGCATCAGCCCTTCAGTAACGCAGTTTCCTAGAATTATATATAAATAAAATTACGTAAATGCTTAAAACAACATCATCATAATGATGTGAGGAGCTAATATGAGGAAGCTGTGGTTGGTCACTGATGTGGCTGGTGCTAGGGTATGGTTTAAACACAACCTAAAATTCGTCGTAATCATCTTCATCTACAGCCTAATGGGCCTGAGTTTATACAGCAGCACGGGAGAGTGTGACCCAGTGACATGATCTGGCTGCAGTGGCGGTGACTGGTCCCCAAGGCTGGGAATTGCCTGTCAGGCCTCTCATTTTGAAGCAGACCACGGCTCCTGCCGCTGCCGGGCTTGGTGGGGTGGCTGGGTGCCTGCGTCCCTCCCCGGCGCTCCACAGCTGCTCCAGATGTGCTTGCGGAGTACTGCAGCTCTCACGCTGGGCACTTGCCTGGCCCGTGGTTGAAGGCATGCTTGTTATTTACCCTCATTAAGGAAGTGTAAACCTTGGCAGTGTAGTTATGTAGTTGGTAAATAAAAAACTGCTTAAAGAATTGGAGTCTAATACTGACTAAAACTGATTAAAAATAGTCTACTAGGACATCTTAATTTGCACATATTAAATGGAAAACATGATTGGAAAGCAGGAGTCTTAAGATCTGAGTCTAATGCTTTTTCTTCAACAGATGAGGATCTGATAGTGTTCTTGTCGTCTTTAATGTTAATAGTAGCACTATTGTATCAATTTAGTAACGTCAGACCTATTATAAAGTGCATTAAACCTGTTATAAACCTGATCTTGACATACTGCAGACATACTGTAGTCTCTCAACCTAATTGACTGAATGTGCCAAAGTATGTGGTGTTTAGTATGCATATTTGAATGAAGTAAAAATCCTATAGACCAACACACTAAGTAAGTGCATGCCAAGCAACACAAAATAAAGCAATTTTAAGAGTTAAGTGTTTTAGAACAAGGTGGTTCCACCTTGTGGAAACCCTGATTATGGTGGTTAATGTTATAGTACTAATGTCTCGCTGCAGACTTGAAACAAATGTTTCAGCACCAAGTTAATCCACTAAATGTGATTTGTTCCTGATGTTATGAACTGTGAGTAAGGTGTCCCTGCTGGGGCCTCACAGGAGGGCTCCTTACCTTCAGAGAGCAGGGGATGGTGGTGTGGGGCAGGTGGGTCAGCCTGCGCCAGTTGGTCCGTGTGGCTGGGCAGGGGACACCCCCTCCAGGGGCTGCGCCTGGAGGTTGGCCAACCTGGGAGAGGTTTGGGAACGTGATGCAGGACTAAATGAAGTCTGCGCACTCCCCTGTCATGATGTAAGTTGTTTGCATAACATTCTCCTCCTTTTTGGCATGGACGCAGGCGACAGCACCAGGCTGTTCCTTAGGGGTGAACTTTGCTTAGAAATGGAAAACATGGTCTATTTATTCATGTTTATTACAGTGATGCCTTGTAGGCCTGCTGGATGCGGGGCTTAATTCAGAGAGCTGCTGCACAGATACTGTAGCAGAAAGTCTTTGATCCAAAGGTTTTGTAGTTTAGATCAATGGGAGAAGGCGGGCTGAGGAGGAGATAGTGTGCATGAGCAATATGATGGGTGCACTCGTGGCAGTTTCACCAGCCGGGGGACGAGTGAGGTGAGCTTTATTTGGAAGGTGGATAATTTTTAAGTCTATTTCTCTAGGACAGACCTCTTCTGAATCAAACAATTATTAGTGACTTAAAAAAAAGGATTATTCAAGAAACATGTTTTCCGTTAGCAAATTTTAAAATGTTTGTATGAAAACTTCATGTGGAATTTCATGTGTTTGCTGCAAAGGCAGTTTGCTAGTCAGTGGAATTCGGAAAGGGGTAAAATAAGATGTGATGCCATGTTGGCTGGCTTTGATTTATTGACACAGTGCAAAGGACAAGCTAGTCTGCTCTGTTCTTACAGCTCCACCTTGCTTGAGAGAATAGTTACTGATTCCTGTTTTGCAATTCTACTCTTAGAGTATGTTTTCTGAGACTGTATAGATATGAATCTTCTACAGTGGTTTTGGTAGGTATTTAATGGGTTAAGCTACCCTAGATCATCTGCACTGTCTTCTGATGAACTGTCCTGGGTTTGTTGGGTTTTTTGGTGGGTTTTGGTGGTTTTTTTTTGTTTTTTGGGGGTTTTGTTTGGTGGGTTTTTTTGGTTTTTTTTTTTTTTTTACATTCAGTATACATCCCACCGCTGGAATATTTAAGGTGAATTAAACTTTATTTAAAAGCAACAGTACTCCTTCACCCCAAATCTAACGTTGTTGGTCTGCAAGTGAAGTTTTAATGCATTGTGCTGGAAGTGCCATGGTATTTTCCCTGAGGGGTTTAGGCATTTGCTGCCTCAGTCTGATCTGTTGATTGGGTTTTTTTTTTTTTCCTCAGATACAGTGCAAGGCATGTGTTTCGGGTTTTTTTTTTTTCCCCAAGATTTTGGGAAGAGTGACTCCAAAGGGAGAGATGGGGTTTTAGTATACTGTATTATTATTTTCCCTATTATAATTTTCCTGTGTTTTATAGGGAACTTCTTGTAATGTTAGGTTGTCTTGAATAGATTAGCTTTTTATCCTTTCTGATCTTGAAATCCTCTTAATTATTAGGAGAGCCAGAGTAAATAAGGATCGATTTAAGAAATAAAAAAGGCAAGAATGCCAAGAAGATACTTAACTAAATGTAGAATACCCATATTCGCCTCTTTCCAGCTACCTGCCAAAGAGCCTCATTACAGCCATTAAAATGGCCATCACGTTGTCATCACTGAATTCCTTGGGACAAATGGGTTTTCCTCTGTTGCTCAGATAGTTGCTCAAAGGTGTAAGTCTGCAGGAAAGTTGCTGTAGCTGTTTGCCGAAGATGACTGCATGAAGGACGTGTCATAGATGTAAGGGTTTGAAAGTGGATTTTGACTTGCTAGAGAAATACATACAAACCAGGCGGCAGCAATCTGTATCAGGAAACTTAGAAAAAATAATAGACTCTGGTACTTACATTAAAAAAATCCTATCTGTGCAAAGCTGGAAGGAAGAATAGTCTTGTGGTTAACAAGTATGTTCTTTATATCTGAAAAGAAGCACACGCACTTGCTCATCAACAGGCTCAGAGGCCGAGTGATCTTGCAGAATAATCCCCTGTCTGAGGAAGCCGGGTTGGCCACAACTTTCCTGGGCAGCTGTGAGCAAGGGACTTGGGCCAGTACAGTAGGATCATGGTTTGGGGGGAAAGTGGGCAGTTCGGATTTTAATGAAGTCTTTTTCCCTTGTAGTCAGGTCAGGGGTGATGGGATGATGAGGGAACAAAGACTTGGTTCCCTGTTCCGAGTTCTGTTGTGGTTTGGAAACATAAACCTGTGGGAAGACAAAAGCTTCTTGTCTATCAGAGGACCAAGGTGCTTTCTTGTAACGTATGTCTGCTGTGCTGTCTGCTTGCTTTGCGGGGCTTTCTCAGGATCTTTGCAGAAGTTTCAATTTGCCTGTTGGGGCGTTGTTGTCTGTTTATGCCACTTAGCTAAGTTTGGGAAAGATAGATTCAAAACTGTTAATCCCGTTTTTCAGAGTGATGTTACCACTCTGCAGCCTCTATGGTCTCACATGAACTGATGACTATCAACAGGCCTCTACCAAAGCTTCGTCCTCTGTTCTGCCTCAAATGAGTTAAAATTTATATTCGCACTGAAATGTATCCTGTTTACTCTCTGAACTTCCTCACTCCTATTCTCTATTTTTCATTTTAAACTTGCTGGTAGTGCTGTCTTCTATCCTCCTGCTGTCTTGTGGATCAGAAGAAGTTTTTGCAAAGTGAAGATGCAGTATTGTAAGGCTATGGTTAAAATAACCAGTAGATAACTAGTCTGTTCTCACTTAAAAGTGCGTTGTTTTTCCATCTGTTTGATTTGCTGCACATTCAATCCCTGACTGGCACAGGTTTTTTGCCAGTAGAAGGAAAGCCCTGTAGATGATTAAATTTTTTGTAGATTTTTTTTCAGTAACAATGCCACTTTGTTGGTTTTCTCATTTTCAGTCATTTATTTTTAGAATTTAAAAAATTGCTAAATAAAATCACTTTCAAAAACTTAACTCCTAAACAAGCTAGTGATCAAAACATTAAAGAATGCCATATGGCTCCTACCAGTCTTGATGCTGTTATATTTCTGAAGAGTATATTCCGTGTTATTAATAATAGTCAATGAAACACTCCTAGGGTAGGAAAATATTTACTGAAATTATTATGAAATACTCTTTTCAGAGGATTCTTACTCAAGATGATCTAGTCAAAATACTAGGAGTAGCTCTTTTGGATTAATCATTGCACACAACAGGTTAGAAGATGATGGTTGCTAGGGCAGACAGAAGTTATGGAGGGGGAAAGAAGATGCAGCAACTGAAGTGTTTAAAGATTAGCAGTAGAACAATTTTTAATATACCCATTATTCATACAACATACAAAATCAAAGTCCCATTCCAATAGAAAAAGAAACTGAATTAAAAAACATCAAATGCTAATTGCTCTGAAAGCCCTCGGTATACTTTATATGAAATCAGATGGTTCAGAGCTCATATATAGGAATAAGGAATATGACTGCGTTGTTTAAATCAGGATGATTTCAATTCATACTTGCAAAGAAGTTGTCCTAATATCCAGTTGGTTGAAATGTGAGTTCTGTCTTGTCCTGTCATGGGGACAGGGGAGGAAATTCATTCTTCAAAATCAAATGCTGTAAAGCTCTGATACAGCTAGTAAGCAAGTTGCTGTAAATAGTTGAGCATATACTGATTTTGGTAGGAATAACACGGAAACCTCAGTTACATCACCTTGACATAAATGGGGCCCTGCATGAGTTCTGGAGTCTTTGTTGTCAAAGCAAGGCGAGGCATAAAGGAAATAAAAGCACAGATGATGACTGATCTAATTTACTCATTAGAAGGAGTTGTTTTATGGATATAGAAGCCAAAAATGAGCAAATATATGAGCAAAAAAACCACAGTCCTTCCAACTGTGAGGTGGAAGTGGCTGCCTGAACCAAAAATTGCAGGAGCTAACTAGGCAGCTGCTGGGTTTTGGTTCATGTGGCTTTTGATGCTAGCAGGTAAGAGAAAGAAAATGTGTTTTCACATTTGACTGTTCTAACTTAATTAGGACTTATTCTAATCTTTTGATGCTTGAAATACTTTTTTTTTTTATTATTATATCAGATTGTCTCTGAAGACACTGGAGAAAAAAGCAGTCTATGTCTATGTGCTGGCATCATTTTGGTTAACTTCTGACCTTGAATACACGAATATTTAAGGTTCCAAGATTTTTATGCAGCCTTTTCTCCTTAAGTGAAACCAGAGATCTTCATAGATAGTATCCCATAGAAATGACATTTAAAAGTGAAAAACACACACAAACCTCATGAGTGTTTGGGATTTTAATAATGGTATTTTTAGACTTGTCTATCACTGAACTTTGTAAGGTTTAGATTATTTTAATGGACTGTTGTTTTTAGAAGTATCCACGGCATGTTCTGTCTGCTGTTACGTGCATGTTGCATCAGTAAGAAACAATTAATTTCTCATACTTGTGAATATTAGAGTCACTTTTCTATTATTAACCTTGCATCCATTTGCAAATCCGTTGTCAGTATTTAAATAAATTCTGAATTATAATTAAATAATTTAAAGGCACTGGATACATCAATGCGTGACTAATTTTAAGTGAACGATACTGTGCTTTCAGTTGATTTTTGAAAGACTGTGATTTCATTGGAGCTCTTCAAGTGGGAAAAAGTGCAGACCTGCAAAAAATACTTCAAATTCCTAGAGAAGATATTCTGATCATAAATTGAGTGCTCTTGGAGAAATTTCAGGTTCTTCTGGAATTAAATGCTCTTTTCAAATACTGGTTCTTGAAAGGATTCCTGTGTGATAGTAACACTAATCCAAACAGCAAAGGGATGACAAAACCAAAATATATTAAATGTTCAACTTTCTCATAATGAACATGAGCTAATCTTCCTAGGTATTAATGTAGCAAAAATAGTTGCCTAATATAGTGACTTTGAGATGGTAGCCTGCTGGAAGAGCTTTTTTTTTTTTTTTTTTTTTGTTCCTTGAAAGGAAAGCTTCTGTTAGGTAGCCTAGTTTATTATAATGGTTTGTTGTTTTTCGGTGTGCAAGCTGGTTGGTCAAATCAAAGTCTAAGTAGTGATGAATTTATTTTTCACTGTACTTGTCAGTTTTGCAGTCTCTTACGTCTGCAAAGGGTAAGTGTGGGGAACTGCAGTACAGTTATCTAACCCGATCCACCTTTCTTCAATCGAGAATTTGACTTGAAGAGATCATTGTAGGGCCTATACTTATTTTCTGTCCTTGTGTTGCTTTGCTCCCAGGTCTTTGATGCCTTTGAGGTTGTTATCCTAAGTTTGAGGGTCCCTTGTTTTAATCTTATAGCCCCATCCTAATCCCCACCTCTCTTCCCATTAAGCCTAGAAACTCAAGTCTCCCACCAATTTCTGCTGTGGTTGTCAAGTGCTTAGAAAATTACATTTCAAGAGGAGATTGATGGACCTTTTGAGGGCCATTATGAGCCTTCAGCTGATAATTTGTTTTGATAATTAAAAAACCCTGGCTATATATGTGGCTGCATTATTAAATTAAGAAATCATGGCTATCCTTTGGTATAGTAGGGAATACTGGAAATAAAGCAGTTAGCCTTGGGGGAGAAAAGACAACTTGAAAGAAGAGACTTGCAAATGCTAGCACTTAATTGCCACAGTAACTTTGACTATATAAATTATTCTCTGTCCTAAACATGAAAGATGTTTTATTGCAAAATACTAAAGGTGCTGTTGGGAGAACTTCACAGCGTTGGTCATAAAACACATTTTTATTGATACTACCATGTACCACTAGTTAGTCTAGACAAATGGTTTTCCCCGCTCTGATATTGCATGTATTGCTCAGGAATGTCACTTACAAAAAGAAGTTGTCTTTGTCCTTGGTGACTGGCATTGCAGGTCTGTTCCTGTGTAGTACCTTAACCATGTTATGTTTTATTTGTTTGCAGGGTAGCCACAGTTCCTTGAGAGCGCATCAGATATTGAATGCTTGTGGTAAACCATGGCAGCTGATGATAAGGTTGCCATTTTAACAGATGATGAAGAAGAACAGAAGAGAAAGTATGTGCTTGCTGATCCTTTCAACGGCATTTCCAAGGATCAAGACTTGCCACCCCAAAATGAATCCCCTTCGACAGAGACAACCACTGTCCCAGATGAAGAGCTAGACTGGTTAGAAAAGCACTGCGTCAAAATAAACAACGATCTTCTGATCTCAAAGGTCTTTTATTTTTTCTTCTATTCTGCATATGGCTCTCTCTACCCCTTGCTGCCTGTGTATTACAAGCAGCTGGGTATGTCACCCAGTCAGAGTGGACTTCTAGTGGGCATCAGGTACTTCATTGAGTTTTGCAGTGCTCCCTTCTGGGGAGTGGTGGCAGACCGCTTCAAGAAAGGGAAGATCGTCCTCCTCTTTTCACTTTTATGCTGGGTTTTATTTAACCTGGGGATTGGATTTGTTAGACCAGCCACCTTAAGATGTGTACCAAAGGGCCTTCCCCCAGCACATCCCACCAATGCAAGCAGCCTTTTAACAACAGTTTCGCAAAATGCCTCGGTGTTTCCTCCACTAACCACAGTGAGTACCGCATCCCTGAAAGTTCGTGGGAAGAGAGCCCTGCTCACTTCCAGTCCGGTGACTTTGGAAACAACAGGGACAGCCAATCCTGAAATAACATTCCTGTTACCTACACAGAGCAATGATGTGGAGTTTGTCTTGGAAAACAGTACCCATTTTATTTTGAAAAACACCACCACTAGCCCAGTCTCACCAGGGAACGCAACTCCGAGTACCACCCCAGCTGCCATCACCACAAAGCCAACGCCTTCTGACCAGGCTGTGCTCGTTTATGATCAACAAGAAGTAGAAGCCATCTTTCTACTCATTCTGCTGGTTGTCATAATAGGAGAATTTTTCAGTGCTTCCTCTGTCACTATTGTGGACACCGTAACTCTGCAGTACCTCGGCAAACACAGGGACCGGTATGGATTGCAGCGCATGTGGGGGTCTCTGGGCTGGGGGCTGGCCATGCTCTCCGTGGGAATTGGCATTGACTATACCCATACAGAAGTCAGCATTGAAGGTCAAGGATGTAAAGCTCCTGAGTACAAGAACTACAGGATAGTTTTCATCGTTTTTGGTGTTCTGATGACAATGGCATTAATTGTGGCCACCCAGTTTCGATTTCATTATACGCACTTCAAGCAAGATGAAAATAAGAGAAAAGAGGTAGAAATCTCACAGGTGGACAGAAGCACCTCCAATGAATCCTCCGATAACACTCCTACCAGTATGAGCCAGTCGCAGTCTTTCAGTTTTTGGGACTTAATAAAACTGCTGTGTAGCATCCAGTATGGCTCAGTGCTCTTCGTGGCCTGGTTCATGGGGTTTGGATATGGCTTTGTGTTCACCTTTCTTTACTGGCACTTGGAAGACCTGAATGGCACCACCACTCTCTTCGGAGTTTGTTCTGTGCTCAGTCACGTGTCTGAGCTGACTGCCTACTTCTTCAGCCACAAATTGATTGAATTAGTTGGTCATATCAGGTAAGATGTTAGCCATTGTTAAAGAGCTATACAAAAAATGTTGAATTCCAGGCCTAGCCTTGTGTTACAAAGTGAAATTCAAGTTAATCCTTTTATTCTAAAGTTCCGAGTCCTGCTCAGTTACATAGCTTGCCCGATGGAGTTTATTATTATTTTAGGAGTTGAAAATGCTCTGAAATGCTTCCTTTGCATTTTGGTTGTGTGTTAGTATGTGCATTATGCCTGGCACCATAACCTTTTGCAGACGGTTCCAGAAGATATCCTAGTTAGAGATCTTTATAAATCGCCACCCACTCAAGGATTGTCTGCTTTGACATATAAATACCATTAATTGTACAATATTTTTGCTGTGAGTAGCAGCGTTCTGGAAACCTCCAGCCTGCTTCTCCTTGTGGGGCACTTCTTTGCCCCCCCAGTAGCCTGGAAAGGTGTCACTTGCATGCTGAGAGGGGAGGAGGGTGAGATGAAGCAGCGAGGTGAGCACCTCCTGTACACATGCCCTCGTAATCAGACTCTGGGTGTTGGCAGAATGAGGTTGCAGGCTGGTAGTGTCGCTTACCGGTTCAGTTCCTTGCGCTCTTCCTGTAGTTGTGACTGCGTGTGTTAGCTGCTGAAGTGAGATGGCTGTGCAGGGCTTCTCCCGTGGTTTTTGCCTTGTGTAAGTGAAATGCTTCCAGCATATTAGTGAACACTGTTTTCCACTAAACTCACAATTGACTCAATTTTCGCATATTATAAATCCCTATACTACTCTTTAAAAAAAGCTCAGGGGAAGAAAGATAGGGAGGAATCTGAGTTAATGAACTCTTAAAGTTTTGGGGTTTTTTATATTTACTCAGGTACCCTGTGCAACTGAGCTCAGAGCTCAGTTAGCATCATGTCTTTTCCAAATGCCTTGTTTATAATCATACAGTCATTGAGATGTTAAGTTTTTTAAGCTGTCTGCACTGGGGTTTTTTGTGCATTCTTTTCTGTGGTTTTGCTCTTCTTTTTTTTTCTTTTATTGGGATGAATTTTTTTGATTCATTTGACCTCTACTAAAAATGTTCAAGATACTTAGAACGGTAATTTGAGAGATTACTTAAAAGATGTTTTTTTCATCCTTTAAACTGAGGAGGATCTCTTTACTTTGAGTCAGTCTTTTAATCTCTGAATTTGGCAATAATTAGTATGAGAAGACATGATTGCATGCAAAGACTGGAGGAAGGATATGATGATGGAGGAGTGGTGAGAACAGATCACAATCTTGATAGCTAAAGCTAGCTTGGGTATGCTCTTTCAATGTATATTGCCATAGCACAAAATTCAGGCTTAGATTTCAACTAGAGAAAGAACAAAAAATAAAAACATGGTAGGCTTGTGAATAAGATGAAATAGAAAGAGATAAGAGCATTGGCCAGTAAAATGAAAGATGATGTGCAGGATTAGCTCCTCTTTTTTTTTTTTTCTTTGCACTGTTAAGCCTATGAAGCCAAGATTGGATCAAGAGTAAGTTGTTTAAACACTAGCTCCTATTTGCAATAAAACAACATTCTTTATACCTACACCTGGGAAATGCACATTAGTCGTATTTTAATGTTATCTAATGCTTACTTGAATTTAGTCATCACAGTTTATGAGATGTTTCCTCCTGGTTGTCTGTCTGTCTTGTATTTTTTGAACTTTGTATAATGCATGGTTTGTTCAAGAGGAGGCAAACTTTTTTTTTATTGAGAGAGGAATGTATAGGAGTTCATAGCTCATGTTCTTTGATAGTTCTGTATATGTCTGCTGCCTTATAGTACAGATGTTCATTCTCCCAATAATAAGAACGAGTAGCCTCCAACTAGATATCCTTCTTACAACTGTCTTAGTCAGAAGCATTTGGGATTATTTTTTTAATTATTATTTTTTTAATAGCTTAAAATTCCTTGTTTAACATTTTGGCATAAAAGCATTTACATGTTTATGGTAATTCTGGTGTAAGGTCTTGTATGAAATAAGATAGAAGTACCTCTTAATCCACAGCTAGCTATGAATATTTCACAGGCTATTTCACAGTTAGAGGGAAGGAGGCTTGACATCTCTTTGGTAAGGTGCCTTCAGTGCTGAGGTTGTCTCACCTTACACTGAATTCTGTCACTAATGTTTAAAAAAAAAATTAAAAGGGTATTTGCACATTTTCTTCTGCGATTAGACTCCTAGATGTAGATAGTCTTTCTGCAGTATTTATTTTAACATTATCATGCAATCTTTCCTTCCGGTCCTAATTCTTTGAAGGCAGGCATGATTACCAGAATTGCATGCACTGTCACAGTAGCAGGAAAAAATGCTAGTGACTGTCATTTGCAGAACTACAAGAAAACAGGCTTTACACCCTTGACATATAGAAGCTCAGTTTTCCTTTTCTAGCCTTGTGAAGGTTTCTGTTTCTACCATTGTATGTGTTGGCATATAAGATCCTTACAACATTTTGAAACCTGTTCTGTTTTCACAGGGTTTTTTTAAACTAATACTCAAATTATTGTCGAAGCATTTTAAGGAAGACCGTACTAAACATATGCTGATTAAAATGCCTGATTTCTGACTTTATTACCTTTACTGTTCATACGCAGGTGCACTGCATGTTGTGCATGTTACACATGCTGCTAGTGTTTCTAACATTGTATTTTAGCAGGTCACTAGATGAATCTGGAGTACTGATGGTGAGCGGTTCAGCTAGAAAGCTGTTCTGTGACTGTGCAGGTTTACAAGGGAGGCAATATTGCAGATATTAGATGGGTATTTTTTGCCTTGCCTCCTCCAGCCGCCTTTTGAGAGATTACAGAGTAGATTTTCATTTAAAAGTAAATTAAAGCATTAAAAAGAAATAAGTCATCAGAAAGTGTAGTAAAGGCCAGAAGCTCTTTGAGAGGATATTGCGATGGAAAAGCGTACAAAACTGGCCATCAAATATTTAGGCAGCATTGTTGAATGGTACAGAATCATAGAATGGTTTGTGTTGGAAGGGACGTTGAAGATCATCTAGTTCCACCCCCCTTGCCCTGGGCAGGGACACCTCCCACTAGACCAGGTCACTCAAAGCCCCATCCAGCCTGGCCTTGAACACCTCCAGGGATGGGGCATCTACAACTTCCCTGGGCACCCTATTCCAGTGTCTCACCACCCTCACAGTAAGGAATTTCTTTCCAATATCTAATCTAAATTTCCCCTCTTTCAGTTTAAAACCATTGCCCCTTGTCCTATCCTTACACTCCCTGATAAAGAGTCCCTCCCTGTCTTTCCTGTAGGCCCCCTTCAGGTACTGGAAGCACTCCTAACTGCCACTGAGTTTAGGAAGATGATGTCAATCTCTGAAAATAACCTCCTACTTGAGGTTAAACTTGAATGTGTTTGTCTGACCACAATTCCAGCATGTGAGTTTTTATAGGAAGCAGAGACTGGTAGTCGTGGCTGTAAACAGCTTAGTCTCCTCAACATAAATATAGTTTCAGCGCTTTGAATGTTTAACCTGTAAATTGAACGTGGTGTGTCTGTGGATACTGCATGTTGGTTTCATAAGTAACATCTCTTTGCGTTATCCATTTAGGTCTGATAAAGAGCTTAAGTGATTTTTATAAATACATTTTTGAAATGACTCTGTAAATACACAAAAGTTCTTGTGTGACGTACCCCTCCAAAAGCATAATTATAGAAATCTCCATAAACTCTATTTTACCTTAAACTTTGTACGTATTCTAACAAATTAAAAGGTAGAACCTGACTAAATTACTGCTCTTAAACTATGCATCCAGATCTTTCTGCAAGTGTAACACGGCAGAAAAGCACAGGTAGCTGAGTGTGTTAGTGGTGATGGAAAAACTATGAAGCAGGAGGAGGCCTCTTCACATCTCCAGTCTGGCTGTGATAGGGAACAGTTGAGATGGGAAAAAAGTTCTTGGTGCACAGGCAAAATTTTGGCTAGACAAGAGTGAAATTAAGCTGGCAAGAACTGGTCCTAAACAGAGGGCTGGGTGCATCTGTATTGCTGATCAGGCAAAACAAGTGTATGGTGAGGTGGTTCCTTTGTATCCACGAGAGCGCGCATCACCCTGAGCCTTACTCATAGGGGAATGAAGCAAGGAGCCTGCAGACTTCGTGTGTTTGCTTACCTGTTGTGGCAAGTGTGTCCTAATACACTTCAGAAATGTGATTGTACATAAGGATTACATTAAGTGGTGGCTGTGAAAGGAACTAAGTTATTTATTAGGAACAGAAGGCATTAATTAAAGGGGGAGATGAAATTTATGATGCATGGCACAAGGAACAAGTTTGTTCTTTCTTGTATAACACAAAACTTCTTCATGGCTTCCTGTGTTTTCTTTAATGAATGCTTGGGCTTGCGTTGCCTAAAGGCAGCTTAAACCAGCTGTTCATGGACCTTACATGTATCTGGAAGCAACACAGCTTGGTCTGATGTGTGATGGGGGGGAGGAGGAATTTTCCAACTTGTCGACAGTAAAATATATTGTCTTCTGTGAATCCATGTTGTTGTGAAATGCACAGACCTGTCTTTATAATTTTGAATGTTTTTGGTATCACTGACATGATGAAAACTATGGTACTGGATTTTTAGCTGTCAGCATGTATATACATTTGGTGACTTCAGATGTTAACAAGATGCTGCGTTCTTATGGCTGCATCTCATTCTAGATTTTTCAGTGGCTATGTACCATTTAATTAAATCTCAGTCTGCTTTTGTAGAATAACTAGCTAAAAAAGCAGCACAGAGAATAGCAAGCCCTTTCACAATGTCTATGCTTAGACCAGGGGTCAACCAAAAAGCCATATTTGGACAATAAATTGTCCTTGTCCCTGAAAAAATCTTTAAATGTTGCAATAGCATCTTTTTTTTCAAGCTAAAAAACATGTTTTGAATCAAGTCTTTCTTTCCTAATATCCATCTGAAAATAAGAGAAAGATAGCTCAATGAATGAGCACCCCAGAGGTAAGCTAAGCAAAATCGGAAAACTGGAAGGGAAAAGTCATCAGGTTAAACGTGCAATGAGGAAAGCAATGCACAAATAGTCTTCGTGCTTCATTGTTTAAAAACTGTTATAAGAGCTTTTTTTCCTCTTCATTCTGAGATGCAGCATCTGCTGCTTTTCAACAGGATGGTTAAGTTTTATCCTGAGGCATATTGTTACAAACCATATTGCTTCTGTGGGATGTGTTTTTAGAGTAGTTCTGAGCAGTTTGCAGATACTGGGACTATACACTTATATTAATTAGGGTAAAATTAATTAATCTAATAATGTAAGCCTGCACCAGGCTTACATTAAAATGGAAGAATGAATCTCTGAATGATCAGAAAAGAATATTGTTTGGAAGGGATGTTTAACGTGCTTAGAAATGGTCTCTGTGAAATACAATCCTGTATAGAGCGTGGTATGGAACTACAGAGTTAGTTAAAATCTCAATGGATCTGCTGTCCCTTTGATTTTTTTTTTTTTTTTTCCATGAGGATTTTGAAAAGAGTCTTAACTTTAGCCTCAGTTTGAATATGTGTTTGGAGCGGGCAAGAGGAGAGTTCATGTTTGGGTGCAAGACTGTATTTTGTGTTGAGCAAATGCTTTAGACTGGCAAACTGTTTGTACGCGTGCAAACGAGTTCTGAAGCAGTAGGGTATATTGTAACATACCAAAAAACGAAAGTGCAAACTAACCTGACTTGTCTTTTCCTTACTTCCTTTAGAGTGCTGTATATTGGTCTTGCATGTAATACAGCTCGATATATTTACATCTCGTATCTGGAAAACGCCTGGACGGTTCTTCCGATGGAAGTACTTCAAGGTATGACAGTGCAGTAATGCCTTTCCAGTATAAGATCAGGTGCTTACATTTATCTTGTTTTCAAATGAACTGTAATTAAGTAAAAATCTGGTATTTATTGTTTGTTTGTTTTTTTTTTTTTTACCACAAATATCCCAGTATATCCAGGTTCATAAAACATTAGTGTTTATCTTAGGAAACATTTGACGTCAAAAGGGTGGGTTTGCATTTGATTGTGCACAGTTCTGTGTTTATTCAAACAGAACTGTGTGAGACCAACACACCCTTTAACTAAACAAAGAGACAGAAGCACGAGCTGGATACACACCTACTGCAAATCCTGTTTGGTGGTAAATGTGAACTTCATTAAATGCAAAAGTTTGTGGTTCTTGAAAGGATGCTGTAAAAAAAAAAACAAAACAACATAGTCTGGGTCATTCTGTCTCTGTTAAAATATTTTGTAGTTTTTCAGCTGTACTCTTTGATCAATAGCTTTAGACAATAGAATTTTCTTTTTTTTAATAGCTAAAGAGGAATTTCTTTCAATAGCTTTGTCTGTGCTACTAGAGCTTCTTTAAGATACTCGCCCTTTAACTAATTTAATTAGAAGGACAGAGGTGTGGTTTATGAAGTGTTTTGAGCCCTGTTTTCAAGTGGTGCTGTCAAAGAAGTCTGTAAGACCTTCATTGCCATGTCAAAGTATAAATTGTTCTAACTTATATTTTATGACATTTTTTCGTGTCTTTGTAGCGGGTACCACTTCTCAAAACCAAGAAAAATCTATTTTACTTTCTGTTTCTTCAGTATTTGAAGAATACTGAAGTATTTGGGTTTGTAAGCTTGCAAGAGAATGGTTAATTTAAATGCAGAAAATGTTTTCCCTGCCTTTAAAAATAATTGTACCATCTTTGGTAAAGCCAGTACTCTGGCTTTATAGAATACTACTTAGAAAATTTTCCACAGGTTATACTTAGAAGTTTTATTCTTCTATGTGCAGCATAATTTGAATTTGCATTAACTTGTTCTACTGTATTTACAGAAATCCTTGTAAGGTAGATTTTAACTTGAGTTATAAAATGCTATTGGTGAGCACTGTGTAGATCTCTACATATATGTAGAAAGAAATCTGTTTGTGTCCTGGCTTCTTCCCTCCCTGCTAACAAAAATAGTCTATTGTATTAAAACTGCCACAACAGCAAGCTTCTGAATTCTGTTATTAAAAAAAAACCAAACCACAACTATTGAATTGATACCATCATCGTTCATACCAAGTGTTAAAATATGAAAATGTCACAAAGAACCTGAAGAATGCGTATGTGTTATATTTTTGCCTGCTTAAACATCCAGGGGGAACAAATGATGAATACAAAGCTTTGGATATTATCTTCTAGGTAATCCTGTTTTAGAGACACCCCAACTCAAAATATAAGAAAAAAACTCATGTCTCAACAATGCAGCCAGAAGTTTGTGCCCAGAGGCATCGCGGAAGTATAGTCATGGCTGAGAAAGAAGTTTCTATTAGTTTGAATTTTGTTTTTGTTGTGCTGAAATTTCAATATGAATTGCTCGATATGTAGGTTTTCTTCTACAGCAAGGTGTGAAGGAGCTGTTTTGGTGGGGTTTTCTGTGGGGTAAAATCTTGAGTACTCGAGATTTAAAGAAAAAACTAAGGACCTTCAAAATAATACTTACTCATAAATTTATCTGCCAGACTGTATCTAGCCACTGCTGAATCATGTACGCTTGGGTTAATACTGCTATCTGCAGTTCTTTATATGCATCAAATGAGAAATTTAAAAACAAACCAAACACATACGTACCCCCACCCTCCTGAAAGCCTCTGTGTGTTCTATGTGCACTTTTTAGCCTGCATCTAACATGGTTTATTAGTGTCCCCGACGTCCATAGGTATGCTGTATGTGTGACTGATTACTGTCACTACGTTTGTTACATTCCAGTAATCTCATTCAGTGTTGCTGAATGGGAGATCAAGTTTGTCTTTTTAGAAGACTGTTCCCCCCCCGCCCTTTTTTATTCTTTTCTCCTCCTCGCTCTTAGCAGTTTTAATTTCTTCTTGATTCATTATTTCTTTTGCAGCAGTTACCAAATCCTGTTTCTTTGCGGTCTGCTTTCTTTCCTTCCCTTTCCTTTTCTTTCTGTCCACTGAATCTCTCGGCAGGGAGAAGGGGTGACACCTTAATGAAATTTGGTGAGGTAGAAGCTCTTATTTTTAAATGAGTTTGTTGACAGAGAGAGGTAAGAGTTGTAGCTGCTTTGCATGTGTAAGGGTTGGAAGTATTTAAAACCAAAAAAAGAGTAGATTATGCAGAACATGTGGGTACCATGTGACTGCATCAAGTTGATAGGTCTTTTAAATCCCTTGGTGAAGTCCTTGTAATTGTACGTAACTCTTTTTCCAGGAAGCTGTTAAATTCCCTGTAAATTCCAGTTCCATCACATGAAGGGGTTTTAAGGTCAACAACAGTTTCTGCTTGCTTTTGTAAAGAATTTATTTTTCTTTTTAATATGTTTCTGTAATACAAGAAGGATTATTCCCATGTGCTGTGCTGAAGGGCATGGAGGGATTTCTGGAAGATGACTCTGCAAACTGCATCTATTGATTGTAATAAGACCCATGCTGTGTTTCCGTTGCTGTCGGTGTAACGGGGATGGGGAGGATTCTTTAAGATCCTTGCGCTCCCAAAGGAGTAAATGAGTAGATTTAAACTCGCTTCTTAATTTAGAGTTTTGGATCTGCCTACAGAGTGTATATATGTCATAAATCTGCAAACACGCAAGCAATCTTGCTCATTTCACACTTAATGGATTAAGTTTTGATGTGCTAGTTAGCTGCAAATTATTTTTTCAAAGCAGTGGTTCAAATTCTCTGGTAACAGCTATGCTAGCTCACCAATTATTTTCTAAAGTGCGGAACTATATTGATAGCCTGAAAATTAGCTATTTTCACTTGGTAGTTATCCAGCAAACTCCAAAACAAATACTGTTCTAAGAAGTGACTCCTACTAATGCTCCAGCACCACAGTTATGTTTAGAGAGCAAAAAGCTTGGGTCTTTAACTGGCAATAATTAGGATGTATCTCTCTTGAAACAGATTTGGCTCCCCAAATCCTCAGCTCTTGGTTTATATGTAAATTGTCCTGTTTGCTAAACGTTATTATTTTGAGCTGGAGTTGGTATACTTGTTGGAACTATAGTCTGGATAGTTTTAGCAAATAATGTCACAATACGTATATTGTGAACAACTTCTTTTAAAAAAAGAATTGTGATTAGCAGTAATTCAGACCAGACTTCTTGTAAAAGTTGTAAAACCTGTTCCAAATAGTCACTGTTGTATAAATAATAAAAATCACATTAGTAATGTACACATAAAAAAAAAAAAGCCCATATCTTTAAAGGCAAGTGAAACAAGCTGGTTTAAAGGAATGGATTTGTTTTCAGAGGAATGGGGAACGCTGTGTTCTATCTGGATCGTCTAGTAAAGAACCTGTTGGTTAAGTAGGGCCTTTTGTTTTCAAACAAATGCCATGGTATTGTGCTTCACGGTTCAAATAATTTCTGATTTGTTTTTGATTTGCCTGGCTTTAATACTTGACTTACTCTTTAATAGCTGATAAAACTGAATGTTTTACATGAATTGATATCCTTTCTAAAACATAAACACATTATCTACATTAGATTAGCTTTGCTTTGTTATTGGGATGGTTCTTGGTTGCTATTTCCAATGCATATGTGAGTCTACATTTTTTAAAAAAAAGTAGATACTCAGTTTTAAAACTCTGAGCTTTTTGGATTGAAAATCTGAGTTTTAAAGCCTTAAACTGTAAATGGTAAGGTAAAATACACTCGTCCTAGTGTAAGCCTTTTATTTTTCAACAAGATGATGTGCTATTACCAAAACCACCTCTGCAATGTGTAAAGGTGGCCTTTGCGAACCCAAAGCTTGAGAAATTTTTATTTAGATTTGGAATGAAAGTGAATGTACGGCCTCGTGGACATCTAACGTGTCTATAACTGAACTGTATCAATTCCATACAGTGCTATTTATCCTTTAACAAATAAGCAAACCCCAAGTTATTCTGTGTGTTACAAAAGCATGTATTTTCTTGTTCTCATGAGTCTTCAGCCTAACTGCCTAAGTAATTACTGAGTGTCCAACTGTTCATTAGTAAGTCAAGTGTAGAGGACAGAAACATGTTGACTGAATCATCAGTTGTGCCAGCTTTTTTTTTAAAACGGAGGCAGTAGAGCATAGGCATTGGTAAGCTGTGATGACTATTTTTAATACCACTCAAATAAGAAAAAAACATTCCCACTCAATCTGAGGGTGGCAAAATAGTTCAGGCTTATTTAATGTGTGATGAGCTGCAAAACTGTGGTAGGTTGTTTTCTTTTTCCAACTTCTCCACAACCCTGCCTTTTCCTGTCCTGTTCTTCCACACTCCACAAAAAAACCCCAAACCACCAAGCAGGTGCTCAAAGACGAGGGCTCCACTTGGCGCGTGGTTCTGCATCCTGATGGTCATTCACTGTCTTTTCCCATTAGCTGTCCTTCTTCTCCAGTAGGAAAAGATGTCCATAACCCTGGATCTACAAGGCATGTGCCAGAAGGAGACTTCCTGAATCTCTGCTGGGGGGCTGGGGCGGTTGTTGATGGCAGTGAGGGCCTCTGCTGTGCTGGGTCCCCGGCGTGGGTGACAGGCGAGGCGGCAGCAGCGTGCGGCAGCACCTACGCAGCATGCAGTCACAGCGGGAGGCAGGGCACGCTGACTCTGCCTCTCAACAGCAGGCGTGAAAATCAGCATCTTTGGCCTACCCTGAGGAGCGTGCGTGTTTTTCCCGTCCGGACCATTCAGTGCTAAATGCAGAGCGTGTTGGTGTTGGGTTCAGGAAAAGTTTGCTTGGAGGCGGTTGATTTTGGGGTGGAGTGAGAAGGGCAGCAGGGGATTAATTTTTGCCTCTGAAATGACATGGATATCTCTGATACCGTTTGGATTTTATGACCTTTGTAAGGAGACTGTCCTTGTAAGGAGACTGCTGAGAAGCATCGATGCTTTAATTGCCTGCAGCTTATGAAATCAGGACCGTATTTCAAAGGCCCTGGGTCACTCTCAAAGGGACAAGGAATCTGGCAGAGAGACTTTCAATGCGCTTTTATTTTTTTTTTTTTTAGTCTTCCTAGGGACTGTGTCTCAAGAAGAGACATGAGGTCATCTTAGAGGGAGAAAGAGCCATTGACAGACTCTGCAGGAGGAGTCACCATGTCTCCCTGTGGCTTGGTTGCCAGTATCACATTACCAAAAGCTGATTTGTACTCCACAGACATTTGTCAGTGAGGGAATTTTGTTGTTTTTCTCTAATGCATGCTCCAACTGATGAGTGAGTGCAGTTGCTCTGATGCTGTGTCAGTACCCTCTGGACCCTGTGCTCTTCACGGTGTTTCATCTCTCCAGGTGTCACACATGCGGCTATATGGGCAGCTTGTATTTCGTACCTTAGCGCGGCAGTGCCTCCAGAGCTGAGAACGTCAGCCCAGGGAATCCTGCAAGGGCTCCACTTGGGTCTGGGCAGAGGATGCGGGGCTATGGTTGGAGGGGTTTTGGTCAATTACTTCGGTAAGCAAAAGACTTGTATTGAAGACTTTTATTTTAATTTATTGAAGTTCTGTTTTTTCTGAACTACTAGCTTTGAAGTTATTTATGCTTAAGGTATTGTTCTGTTTTAAAGAGTAACACACTTGTATAAATCATAGAATCATAGAACTGCTTAGGCTGGGAGGGACCTCAGGAGATCTCTAGTCCAGGCCCCAGATCAAAGCAAGGTCAGCACTGAATTCAGAGCAGGTTGCTCATGGCATTGTCCTTTTAGCATTACAGATTGATTAAATATGTTATGCCTAGATATTTTTAGTAGTAAGTGAGCAAATCTCCAACCTGATTCGTAAGTAAAATGAATGAATCCTTTGTGAGAGTATAGGTTGATACTATGCAGCCTCTTGATGAACAAATGAGAATCTAATTACTTGGTTAAAAATCCTTTGCAAAGCCTATTGAAGTTTTGGGGGAGAAAAATGTAATGAAACAAGCTAATAAAAGTCTATATGGGACAATACATACTGAAGGAGCACATAATGCTGACTCATTAAGTCAGTAGATTCTCAATTTAAAAAAAAATAAATCTCATTACAGGTCCGGCTGCCACATTCAGAGGAATAGGGATGGCTTGTTTAGTGATTCTTCTTCTATTTGCACTGATCCAGTGGCTGTTGGTTCCCAATGAAGAAGAAGGTAAATATTCATGTCACCGAGACACTACAAAATTAGAGACAGTGAAAAAAGGTATCTCTGAAGCTGCTCCCTGCATCTTTCATTTTTTATGTTTAGTGTCTTTACCCAGATTTTGACAAAACAGTTTGTTTTCAAGTGAGAAGTTTTTTCCTGAGCAAGGGTAGAAATTGGTGTGCTGCTGCTGTAAGAAGGGGAGCATTGAGTTCTTGGATGTCGACAGGAGGAAAGCGGAACTTGCTTTACTACCTGTATGTCCTCTCGGTTCTGAGAATCCCCCAGGTTAGTCTTAACAGCAGTACTGAGTCATTTCAGTTGCAGCAGTTCTTTAAGGTCACCTTGACCGCTGCATGCTCTCGTGTTCTACCCGTCCGAGCCACCTCTGCCAGAAATTGGAGAGATGGCTTCAGAGGACAGAAACTTTTATAACTGCTACAGTTCTGTTCTGGCACCTGAGAAATCTTCCCTCGGGTGGAATTTGAGCTTTTTCATCTCCACCTTTATCAATATAAAAGCTAACAAGAAAAGGAATACTTGGTGCAAAGTTAAGGATTTAGCATAAATCTAATTCTTGCAAAAGCAATAAAACCGTGGCAAATTCTGAAGTCACTAATTTTTTAACTTCTTTTTACCCAAATCTTACTTTCCAGTATGAGCTTTGACTATGAAAGGAAAGTCTTCTTTAGCTGGAACATTAAATGAATTGTCCTTGACTAGTTATCAACTTGCCTGTACTGAAGGGGTCAAATATTTATTTTGCTAGAATTCCCTTTGCCTCCGTTCAAATGATAACGGCAAGAAATGGAAAGGTGAAAGGGATATTTGCTGCTTTGTTTTCCCATCAGCTTTCAGTTCATTACATGTGAACCTACAAAATAATAGTTTGTTAGTGGCCTTATACTATTTAGTTTGTTTCAGTCTTTGGTTTCTATTTAATACACACTACCCATATTAACAGTGTGTGTATTAATTTTAAGCATGACAGTAATTACATTGCTTTCAACATGACCAGTTGGATGAGTAAAACTAATCATTTGGTCAAGTGTGTGCAGGATTAGTCTCTTCATTTCCTCACTAGTAGAGTGCATCCAGCCATTGCTTAAAATATCTAGTACTATCGAAGAGTCTGTAAACAAAACATGATTTTATAATTTTGAAAAAATAGATCTTTTTAATCAGTAAAATATTTCTACTCAGAAAAAATATTTGCTTAAAATTTACAGAATGTGTTATTTACAGACTGGTAGAGAACATACAGCTATTACTTAAAATACCCAAGGGTTTATAACAATCTGTTTAATGACTTTTCCTATATGTAATACTCTGGCTCTTCAAGGTTGTAGGGCACGTTGTGTTGGGTTACAACAGTCATTTTATGGATGACATTTCAAGACAGCAAAAACTATTTAAGATTATTGGAAGACCTTAGATGTAAAGGTTAGTTGGGAGGATTTCTTCCTTTACCTGAAACTGCGACGGATATTTGGTCTCCTCCAGTGTGTCACCCCAACCTTGTTCTTTTCTCACTAACTGCGTCACTCCGTAGTAACTATGAAGTGATGGTTTGTTTCTTAAATAAAAAAGTGGTGAAGAGGTAGAACAGCTTCTTTAAGTGAAATCGGTAGGTTTAGAAATTTTAAGATCAGAAATGGCTGTTCTGATGATGTAGGCCATGTGACTTCATGGAATGGTTCCTGCTTGAAGCCAGTGTTTTGTTATGAGTACAAGTGAGTTGTAAGATGCAGGCTTTATGCAGAGAAAGAAGTTTGCCACAAGTCTAAAAGACTTATTTTCAATTTGCATATAAAATGAAAATTACTTCTTCCATGTAACATGATAAATACATATTTCTAATAGCTAGCTGGGAAGAAACAGCCCGCTTCATACTCATTAGCCCCTCCTGTTCACGCAGACATCTAAAATACCTGCCTGCAGTTGCAGCACAGCCTTGACTGTAAGGCAACATCCACGCTGCGTTTCCCTAACTCGATTGTGGCATGTCTTGCTCCTGGGTGTTTGTGCCAGTGTTCTGCTTTTGGTACGGTGATAACCATACTATGAAAGCAAGAAACACTTAGTGTTCATTGTCTTGCTTTATGTTTTTTTTTTAAGCTCGTTGGCTTTGCCAGTGATTATTTTGTTTTAAACTTCAGAAAAGACAATGCTGGCGGAAAGGATCCCAGTGCCTTCCAGTCCTGTTCCCATCGCGACTATTGACCTTGTGCAACAGCAGTCGGAAGATATCATGCCTCGGACTGAGCCCAGACTCCCTCTAAAGAAAACTAAACACCAAGAAGAGCAAGAGGATGTGAACAAGCCTGCCTGGGGCATCAGCTCTTCTCCTTGGGTCACCTTAGCTTACGCTGTCTACCAGATAAAAGAGATGGTTAAACTATCCAAAACCAACCCAACTCCTGAGAATCAGCCTTTGCAGGTAATCTTCTAACATACAGGAAGTTCTTATGTATTTGTTGATGCTTAAAAACCTTTATAGCTATGTAAATCTGTTAGTACCTGGCAGGTGTTCTCTGTCAGCTTGTAATAAATTCGGAGTTGTGAAACAGTAGTTGAAATAGTGCATGAAATAGAGTTGCTTTCTATGGGTAGTATAGCTAGAATAACTATTTTTGCAAGTATTATCTTCCTGAAGATGGGAGGGGAAGGAGAGACATAGAGGCTCTGTTTTAGAGGCTTGGATATACTTGAATTCCCTTTAAGTACGCATTTGTTTTCATATTAGTTGGAATCTGTGGGTTGTGCTTTTTGGAAAATTTACAAGGTGATAATTGAACATGAAGATGCCCAGCTGCTTAACAGAGTGTAAAATGATTTTTATTTGGTTTTGCTTCTTTGGGTGATGCTGTCAAATGTCTACATTGTTGTAGAAATAGGTGTTCCAGACAACTACTGATGGGATACAGAGCCTTCCGTTCAAATAAAGTTAATCTCTTTTTTTATCTAGAGTTACACCAGATAAGAGCCATTCCGTGACTTAAAATGTCTGATTGCTGGTGCCTACTTCACACCGTTTCCCTTCTGTCCAGTCTCCCCTCAAAATACCTTTTAGGAGCTTCATCAATGATTAGATGGGTTTGCGTCTTGACCTATCTGAAGCATACTGCTTAAGCAAAATAGGGGAGTGCTGCCGATGCAAGTTTTGGAACAGCAAGGTTAATGTTAAAACCACTGTGTTTACCTGTCTGGAAGGAGCGGGTGAGGCTGCTTCTTATGCACCCAGTAGGCGTAAACACAGAAATGCTTTTTCCACAACTGCTGTCTTTAGAAATGCATAATTTGGGATATGAGTGTGAATCAGCAGAGCAGAGTGTGGAGGAATTTCACGTTTGTTTTTGAACTTCCTTGAGTCAAAGAACGTGTTGTTTACAGTGGTATTGAAGATATCACTGGGTCTCTGACATCGGAGTAATTCGTCCACACCAACTGCTCTGTTTCCCAATGGTAAATGTCCTCAGGGTCTTGGTTGGTATAAGCTGTCCCCCTCTTTTTAAAAGAGAAATCGCAGAAAAGCAGTCGCACAGAATTTACACAATGACCACGGCAAGGAAAGAATGTTTTGCAGTTGTGTGGTGTCCGAGAGGGACATGTCCAACACTGCTGGACACGACCCAGGTGCTTCACAGAGAACTGTGAAGAGGCCAGAAGGGCTTTCACGCCTGTTGGCGTTTCTGTGGCACGTGATCTCTTCATTATTCTTTCCTTCCTGTAGAAATACAGTAGTGATAAAAAAGTGGTTCTTGTTGATGTGCCAAAATTCAATGTGCTCCACTGTATTATTTTCTTCATCATCTGTATTTTCCAAAATCTCTTATTCCTGTTTCAGTGCCCCAAAAGGACAAACCTTCTCCAAAACATTTCAAGTTTTGTGCTCAGTCATTTATTTCAGGCTGGTGGTATTAAAATACTGAAACTAGGAAGAGGCTACCCAGCTCTCTGATTAAATTTGTTAAATAGCCTCCTTAAAATGAAAATTGATCATTTGGAAGGAGGGTCAGTGCACAGAAAATGGAATTAGTGACAAAAATTATTCCTTCTTACTTCATTGAGATTTTGGCTCGATTTTGCTACTGCTTGCTTATATTCCTTCAAGCGAAGGGACGTACTGGCCATATTATCTATTCTTCAGTGCAAAACAGATAATGATAGATAACGTGTCATTTCCTAGTGTGAAATGTATCGGTGTGAAAGCTTGCTGTGCCAGCCCTGGGGAATGTGACTGCTGTTTCAATGTGCTCTGATGTTCCTTAGTAAGGCCTGTTGGAGTAGCCCGGATGGAATTGTACATCAGTACTGCAACCGTTCTGCCATTCAGAGAGTCTGAGCAGTGTCTGGGGGAGGGAGGGAACTACTGAGGAAAGCGATACTTAAGGAGCATGAGAACATTTTACAGAATTGTTTGATCAAAATAATGATCTTTTCTAAATACTTGCAAGTCCAGTTAATTGTTTTTTTTCCCCTTGAAACACAACAAGTTTGTTTTTTGCATGCTTCTTGGGAAAGCGCAGTTAGGAAAAGAGATGGAAGGTAAGCTACTGTCTGCTTGCTATTAGTGTCATCTGGATTTAAATGTACTACTTTTGCTTGGCTTCTTTAAGTTTGATTTGTTACGTTGCGGGCGTTCAAAGTAAGCGCTTTGTGAATTTCCAGAAGTGCCTGAATGCATCTGGGGCTGTACCTCTGGGGACAGTGTCACGAGTGTTTATACTTACTTTTTGCACGCAATCCTTCCCCCTGTCTTTAGAAAATCAATGAGGATTGCAGTGCTTCATCAGCCAGCTCAGCAAGACAACCCCCAAATCCGACAGATTCTGGGCAGCCCAGCAATTGTTCAGCACCAACACCTACAGCAACATCAGATTCCCAAGTCGATGGCGACCGCGTTGTGTCGGATCATGATGCTCATCCTGCTGCTGCAGGGCCCTGAGATGCGCTCACCTTATCAAATCCAGTGCATGGAATTCTGCTTCTCACCTGGGAAACGCTGGAGTAGGAGCTCAAAAGTAGGACTTCCTTCATCTTAACGATCATAATGTGATGCAGTGCAAGCTTTTAACTATATAAAGAATATTCATATGGCTACACAGAGCAACATGAGCAGGGAAGCCAAAAGTTCGGAATTCTTGAGGGGAGTGATATGGACGGATCTAACGGTAGGAAGAATTCTTGGCTGCTTTGCTAAAGCTGAGTCAAGCGCTATGAGATTTCTTTGCAATCTGTAGAAAAAGGGAGTTCACTCTTCGCTTGTTGAGGCACAGAGTGTCTGGCTTGATTGGGTAGTTTTCTTTGAATTTGCTCCCAAGACAAAATGAAAAGACTTTTTAGGAGAGAAACTGAGTTTCCCTGCGTCATCTTACTAGAAAATATCAGATCCAATAAATATAGGAACAGCATGAAACTGTCTCTGTAAAGATTTCTCAGAAACTGAGTAGCTTTAGCAAGTGTATCTTCATATTATGGTGATGGATTAAGTAAAACACACGCATATTCAAAGAATATGTTTTTGAAGCTAATGTTACCTTGTTTGAGAGAAAGGTTTAGTTCTGCAAAGCAAAGGTTTTGAACTGCTGTTTTAGTGAAACAAAAAAGCTGGAGGAAGGCTTCTGAAGTTAACCTCTGCACTTGGAGCCCTTCAGTTGGGCATAGGTTGTGTGCATTTGGGTAATTTTAGGTTTGATGTTGTGTCGAGACAGGACTCTGATCAAGAATGCACAACCCGAGACTGATCAAGGGTTTCAGTGGACACACTGTCTTTTTGGTTTTTTATTTCATCATCTATACAACGGTTTATTTAATGCAGTGTAGTTACTGTAGTTATTTATTAAGAAAACAGTAAGCTTTAAGTGCCTAGGGAAGGTGGGAGGTAGGGAGGAATCATCTAAAAATCTTAATGATTAGGATTGTAGGGGCAAAGTTGTTGATGCAGAAATTAAGTAGAGTGAGAGATTCTCAGGAGGAAGCAAACGTAAATAAATTGCAGTATGTTTAGGAAATCACTCTATCCAATGTCAAGACACTGGAAGACTTTGGATTATGTTTTGTTATGCTTTCCAATATTACCTGCAGCCAGCGCACTTGCTGGTGCGTAGTGAAAATTGCTGCTGGAGGGATATCCCAGGGCTTGAGGAGGAGTCTGGGAGGTTTAGTCAGGATAGCGTTTTGGCCCATTTGCTTTTATTAACAGTTTGTTCCTGGGAGAGTCTGAACACTCGGCCCTTGTTGAAATCGGATATAGGCAGTGTGTCAGGCCTTCCGTGGGGAAGGTGCGTGCCATGGGACTGTACGGTGATGCAGAGATGAGATTATCAGGAGCACAGGCTTGGGGGGGAGAGGAAGATGGCAGCAGCTAAGCAGGAAAAGGGGGGTGTGCAGTTTTACCCACTTGACATCCCATTAGCTTGACTGAAGGCGTGTCTTGTAGCCGGGTTTTAGCTGCGCTTTTCAAACAACCCATGTTCTGGTGGTGCCTGGGACCAACACCGTAGACAATAAAAGGAAAAATCAATGACTAGCCACTAGTTACTTTTTTTGCACTTGAACTTAAATGTACTGTACTCACATAAACCCTCATGACTTGTCTAAGTGTCCTTTAAAATCAGAAATGTATTTATTGTATGTTTGTATAACTCGGGGGAGACCTAAAGACTGAAGAGGCGATGGGACAGAAGGATGCTAAAAATCATCTTGAGGCAAAGCAGCCATTTGTCGAGTTCACGCTGTGTGGTGTTACCTCAGCTGCTACTGCATAGCACCTGGATTGTGAGGTGAAGAGCTTGTACACTGTGTTTACACTTCAGAATTGTGTATTTGAAATGCCTGCTCTTTTTGGAATTGTATAGTCATTCTATGTTGCAAAATGAACCTGTACACCTGGGTTTTGATATTTGTGAAACTGTAAAAACCGTGGTGAGAAATATAAAATATCCATAATGTATTTAATAGTATCAATTGGAACTTTTATTACATGTGCTCATATTACGGTGCCAGCAGTGAACATAATCACTTGAACTGAAAATAATTCAGTAATGACCTTTTTCTAGGTTCGCCGCCTGGAGGAAGGTGAACCCAGAGCCTGGGAACTACAGTTGCGCAGCGTTAAAATCTGTTTCATGGTAAAATCTGACTGTAGGCACAAATTTCCCTATGCGGGGCGAGGAGGATGTGAGGGATGCACACCAGTGTGCATCACAGACAGGCTGGTACGGAAGTGTGCAGGACATCGTGAGTGAAAGTCAGAACTGGATTACGTTAGGCACCTAGCAGTTTGGAGACAGAGGCCGCCAGGCGCTGGTCACGTCAGCATGTATCACAATACTGCCAGCTTCTGATTATATTTGCACTATTGCACCTGCCCTATACAGTGGCACATTTATCTGGAATTTACTTTTATCTGAGGTGTAGCACAGTTAAATTTGTACTATTTCAGCTGCTTAACTTGTATGAATACAAAAGCGACGACAGGGAGAGATCTTAGTTTTGCTTTGTTGTTTGCATGCATGTACCTGCCACCTCGCTTGTCACCCAGCGGATCTGGATTTCGGTGCTTTGGATCTGTCGTGAGTGGAGGACGGGAATGGCAAGTTCCTTCAGGAAGATGGATTCAAGGTAGAGGGGATGCTCTGTTTTGGAGCAACCACAGTCACCGTGCAGTGACCGTTTTTTAAATCTGCAACAAGGGAGAAAACCTTGGGACATAAACGCACCCATTTGCTTGGCTCCTCCTGTGTCCTGCTGTTCTGAAGAGAATAAATGCGTAAGGGAGGAGTACCACGTAGCTGAAAAATATTTTTATTTAAAAAAATCTTGAAAGTACAAGACAGTATATCAAGTATGCTGTACTGTGAATACAAAATAAATATGAAATCTAACTTTTTTTTTTAAACATCATGAAACAGAAGATAAACGTAACTTATCCTTTGTTAAGAGAGAAAGGCTTTTATAATGGTTAAGGCAATGGTTAACGTGTAGATCCCATTCAGAGATTTTCTGGCGGAACGCTGGGCAGTACCTGTGTTTCAGTAACCCCATGTAATCTCCGTATCTCCCAGGGGCACTGCGCAAGTAAACTCACTGTTGGCAGAGGGCTCAAATGACAGCAGTTGGTTTTGGTGGGTTTTGTTTATTAAATGCTTCCAATGTTGGAACAGGCTTGGGAGGCTTTTTAAGGTCGGTATCAGCTATCCACTAAAGTAGCTGTCATCTTTCTCATATGCTGCTGTAATTCTGTCCTGGATGTACTTGGTAGTTTCCTGCTCTCCTCTGGATATTATTTACCCATCCCTGGCGAATGATGGACTTCACAACTCCATAAAATGTGGGCTGAATTTTATTTTTTTTCCTTGTGGGAACAGGTGTATGTGGTATTGTTCTAAATTATTTAGAAAAAGGGACAGTGTCTGAAAAATGCAATTGCCTATTTTTTTGGGGCTTTTCAATTTAACATACTGCATAGGTAAAATATTATCTTAATGTATTATCTGGGCTATTGTATGTAAATACATATTATGTACTTATGGAAGGATAATCATCACTACCTCAGTAAAGACAAGAAATCCAGAAAAACTGTGGGTTTAAGCTAGGATAAATCTGATTTTCCCCCTTGGCCTCAAATCACATACATGGGAGTTCTTAGCTAGCTACACAGTACACTGAAAAAGCTTGTGTACTTCAAAACATGCAAAAAACATTTGACATTAAGCCATCTCTTCAAGTATCCTTTTGACTAATCTGTAGTACTTTTAAGTACTTCATTTTCATGATTGCAACATCAAAGGTAAAATAGTCTTTAGCAGACAAAGATCATTGGTCCGGGTGAATTTTCAGCCCGCTTCCAAACCATCAAAGCTGATGAGGATTTCCTCAGTTTTCACAACAGCTAATGCCTCCAGCTTCCTGCTGGTGACAGAACCCGCCCAGCCAAGCCTGACTTCAGAGCGTGGGTGGCAATTTCACTGTGACTGTGGTAGTAGCAGCCTCTCTCAGAGGTGACTTGCTGCTAGTGCCCTTCCTGAACAGAACTCTCTTGTTCTATTTTTGAACGTTGTGGACTTTACGGTGAGTGTATTTTGGATTACTTGCCCAACAGGGCTTCTCTCTGCTAAATATGCTACAGATTCTGTATCTGGATTTATAAATGTATGGCACCAAAGGGTGTTAAGTGTCTCTACTGTAAAATGGAAGAGTTTCTTTTAAAATGAAGCAACGTTGAAGCAATATAAAGGAGGAAGAACTATGTAAGTAAGGCTTTACTCTGAGTCCTCTTTTATACAGAGGAGCTCTCAGAATGTGGTACGGCAGCACTTCTTAGCACTCTTAGAGGTAACAGATTTTCTCCCTTGTCCAATGACAATGAGAAACCATGACAGTGCGTGCACTGCTGAAGTCATGCTGCATCACTGGGCATGTTACAACAACAAGAGATCCCTTTTAAAACAAATATATCCTGCTCTGAAATGCCCTTCTGGAGAGCTAACTGCTTCCCACCACCCACACCGGTGGGTTTCTAAGATCGGACAGTGACACAATTAATGGTCTTTTGTTTTCTGCAGTTTGGAGACAGTAAAGGAAAACAGCAAGGTGAGGACAGAAGAATATAGGGATAGTCTAAAAAACAAAAGAGGGAAATGACCTCTGCAGGTGGGTGAATTGAAGGGACGTGATCTACTCCCTAGTCCAGGATTGTATAATCTGTAAGCTGAAACACATTTGACTGTCTAAATTTCTCTCCCTGTTCTTTTCCTCCCTGCACACCTGTGGTAAGTCCCAAAGAGGGCCAAAGAAGGGAAGGCAGGAGCCAAGTATCCCTCCCTGCTTGTTTTGGAATTACTTTCCACTTTCTATTGAATGAGCAAAGTACTGAGTCTCTGAGGACAGTGGGAGCGATATGTGGGTTATCTGTATTACCAATTACACGCTTACAGCATCACTCCGGCGCTGCTGGCAGCAGCTCCTCCAAGCAGCTGAAACAGCCTGAGCCGTCGCCTTTCCTGGGCTGTTGAGAGGCCCGGTACGGAGGCCAGCACCCCTCTGAGGTAAGGCGACAGTGGAATTGAAAGCAATACTGAAAATACATTTGGGGATGGAAATCCTCTCCTAAATCATCTGCAGCTGTCAGAGGTGGAGAAGCAGAGGACTGAAGAAAGGTTCAGCAGAGAGGGACCTGTAGAAGGGGGAAGAGAAATAAACACAGACACGGAAAGAACAAAGTGCAGTATAATTACAGCAGAGACCAAAAACAGCGATGCAACAGAGGGTGGGAAGCCAGGCAGGGTTCTGAAGAGTGAGAGGAGCTTAAAACAAAGGTGGAGAGGCAAAATGAGGCTAACAGACAGCAAGGCTGGCCACAGGAGTAAACCAACCTCGTTCAACTGGGTGGACTCTCTATTGATCTTTAGCACTGAAAAGTCCCACAAACAATAGAAATAGTTTATCAGCACACTAACAGCATTATTAAAATTGTTGACACATAGGATACTTAGGAAAAGTAGAGTCTTAATAATGGCTTCTCCTCCCTCTAGTGCTCAGCACAGAGAACTTGACAATGAAAAGGGCCAAAACAGACTCCCTGTTCTCTAGAGGTAGTATCCTTGGAAAAACAAGGCATCCTGGTGGGACAGGCTGCTGCCACTACTTGCTTGGGAAATAAGCAACGTTTACTTCCCGAGTTAAAGTACTGGTAGCATGAGAATCCTCTTCACTTGAACAGCCCCTGTGGTTTCCTTCTGTTGCTCTAATCAGGCAACATCAGTGATACAAGAAACACTTCTTTCAAAAAACCTTGTTTGCCCACCAGTAACCACAAGGAATTACCAAGCACGAGTTCTCAGTCTGTAGTCCTTCCTTTCTAGGACAAATGTGTTTTCCCTCTCTCCTTTTTTTGGTTATTTCCCAAAGCTCAGAGCAACTCAGTAGCGTATGGAAACGAAATTTGTTTATGCGTTTCATCTTCATCTTCCTCATCTCCCTCATGGATGGAACTGGCTGGTTCATCTTGCTCAGATTCTGCCCCGGTCTCGAAGAGCTGCTCTTCCAGGAAGAAGCTCCCAATGCCGTATTCCTCATCATGCGCCTTTGTTTCTGCAGGTGAGACGTGGGGAGATCCCAGAACAAAACCTGCAAACCTGACAGATTTTTAAAGGGAGAAGTGAGCAGCTGAGAAATGAAAAAAAAAAAATACTGTAAATGCAGCGGATGCTGCCAATTAAGCAGGGATGTTGTAAGGACAGGCCTGCCGGCAGTGCAGATGAGGGGAAGCTGCAGCACGAGCTAGGGAGTCCTGAACAACAAAGTAGCAATGGATGGAAACAACCCTCAAGATGTGTTTTCCTGCCTCATCTTCTTTTCAGTTTTCAGTCTTTTCCATGTAAGTAACTTTTGCTTTTCTGGAGGCCATCTGCAAGGTCTTGTGACTAAGCAAGAAGATCTAACTTCGTTTTCACATCTTGTCAGTACTCCTGGGGTAATCCAGAGTGAGCATTTGTACAGTTGGATAGATGGCACTTCAGCTTCTAAATATAAATTAAAGCTGTAGCATATTTGAGACAAAGGCTGTAAGAATTCAGGTAAGCCGACGTTGCTAATGAAAGGAAAAACGGTGAGAACTTCGCATTCCTACATTGCTGTGCCATCACCTTGCGTCTGGTGCTGCACGCACACTCTGGGCAAGCTGAGCTGAAGTCTTGCCAAAGAATTCCTGCTTTGGGTGAACTTGGGGCTGCAGACTGGGAATTCTGCAGCTGCTCCAAGTAAATGCCAAACTGGGGATCTGGCAGAACAAAGCATGGACTTGGCACTGTCCCTACATTTCAGTTTGCCACAAATCTTAATTTCAGTGGACAACTACATTGAAGAGCTAGAATGGAGATGGAGGTTTCTGGCAAGCCTGTGGAAACAGAAGGCAGTTCTGACACCTGAGTAAGTGTCGACAGCATCAGAGAAATGTAAGAAAAAGGAAATGCAGCTACATTCTGGAGTTCTGGTAAATTGATCAATAATTTACATTTTAGACTTAACATTTCTGTGAGATGAATGTTGTCACCTCGCTCTTCTTGGAAGCACTGTTAGTCTAAATGGGGAACAGAGTTGGACTGGCTGCGTTTTACAGGTTTGCCTTGCATTGAACTATCTTCTGATGCTTGATGGAAGCCTGAAGGGAGTACTCAACTTTAAATCAGACTTCTGCTGGTTCTCCTTCTTAGATTTTTATTTTTATAGTGAACAATTTATAAGAACTATATTAACTAAGTGATCACTAAAAAATACAGATGTCTGCATTGTTTGTTTTGTGCATTTGGTGGTATTTTGTTTTACAATACTGCAGTGAGTTTTCACTTTTCCTGTCTTTCAGTCATGCTACAGAGTGCAAATATCCCAGAAAATAAGGTAGTTTAACAGTAAATCTATAAGACCTGGCAGAGAGGCTGTCTGTGTGCCCATCCAAGGAACATGAAGGTTCTGAAATTAGTTTTAACTTTTTATTGATTAAATTCCAAGCTGACTGGGGCTCCTTTGAAATTGTGGTGTTTGGTTCTGTGGCAAGGGCCAAGTCTTTGTGGCTGGGCAGTATGTGAAACTCTGCTTCTGATATCCTGAAGCTTCAGTTTTGACAGAAATACACTGCTATATGATTAAATTTTACATTCTGCAATATTTTCTGGGTACGTTTATCTGATTCTTCCCTTCCTAACCCATATTTCTCTTAAGTTTGTCTCTGAAGCTATATCTGAAATAGCTCTTCTACCTGTTACACTTCCTAGGTGCAGGCACTGTTTTTTTTCCTCTGTATGCTTAGTCTTAGCTATTGGTTGATACTTCAAGTCATAGGATTTCTTGGCTGTGCAGGCTTGCAGCTGGAGAGCTAAATGCAAGTAGTATTTGAGCACGTATCTTCAGCCTCTCCCAATTTTACGCAACGCAAAAGTTGTCTGCTCTAAAAACTGAAGGAAGGAGCATTTCGCTGGTTAGATGGCCACTTGAGTCACTGTGTAAGAGCTTGCAGAGCCTTTGCAGGAAGCCTGTATGCTTTAGGGAAAGCTGCCATTACCACAAATTAGCTGTCAATGCTTGCAAATTCTCAGAGTAATTTATGGTCAGAGAGGAACAAACAGGGGGTTTAATACCACCAGCAAGGAGTATCCTTCAGAGGTGTGTGGCTGTGGTCTCTAGTGGGATTACTCAAGTAGATAAAACTACCCGCACGTCTGACTGCATGCAAGACAAACGCACGTGGAACGGTGCCTGAAGTAGCATTTGGATCTGCTGTGTAACGGTGTCTGTGCAACACCTCTCCCATTTCAGAGAGGCCAGATTTTCTTACCTGTGTGGGGACTGGAGTTTGGATACAGCTAACCATGATGGGAAGTCAGGGGTCCTGCAGAATGAGCGTAGCTCCTCCAGAGCTCTGATAGTTTCTGTTTCACCCTGTTCTCGATACTCCTCTTCAGTAAGGCATTTAAACGCTAAGTTTTTTGATTTAAAGTGGTTCTTCATTTTTCTAGAATGAAATGGAAATAATTAGCATTTCTACAATCTTCTGGCACATAATTATTGTCGTCCTTTTTCTTTACTACCTGCTATTAACACGTGTTAATCACTTTTATGCTTTTAAGAGGATAAGCTACGTTCTTGCGTTAAAATTTTAGGACAAGGTATCTAATGTTTGCTAACCTGCCTACCCTAGGTCTTAACCAAAGTTGTAGAATTCCACAGAACAGTATCTGATGAGCTTCAAATGAGCTTTGGATTGGGTCCTTATTGTGTATGCATGGACTTCAGTCTCGTAGAATTAAATAGATGGCTGCTTGCTCAGCCATTTTTAGGTGCAATATGCAAAATGTGCCTGTGCAGAGACATGGGCTGAATCAAAACCCAGTCTGCATATGTAACTTAGAACATAAGCAATGCTCTAAGTCTGTTATGAGTTGTTCATGTTGTTTACTAGATCGCTTCTCTTCAATCTTGCTTTAAATTACAAAACTGAGTAGTCTGAGGCCTAAATGTTTACAATCTGATGTTTTTTTAGCTGCTGCATAGCATGTATAATATAATTAGATATCAATTACAAAGTGTGCCATGTTCTGTTCCCTTCTGTCGACTGCTTTCAATTTAAATGTTGTGATGAGTTAAGATAAGCAAGGGCTGGATGCCCATAAAACTTTCAGCTCTGTATAAAAACACCTGCTCCAACCAGCAGCATTCACTTTCCTCCGTATTTCCCTGCAAAGCAAGAACAAACTGTAGCCCTTATTCAGGTCAAATGGTAAAGGTCTTCCTGCCTCAGTGGGATCAGGACTGATCTTAACAACAAATAACGCAAGATTCTTATTTATTGTGATAGAGCTGCTGCTGCGAACTGTGTATCTGGCATCATGGCCTCACAGTTTGGTGGTGCTGCTGCTTAGTGTTTTGAAACAGTAAAAAAACTCCCTTATCATTCTCCTAAGATAAATTTGTAGAGCTGTATTTCGGTGCTCTCAGGCTTTATAGAAGCATCAGTTCATGAAAAACAAAAAGAGGTCCACATGGAGAAGAAGCTACAGTGTTTCAGGGAAGAACAGGTATGTTCTGACTTCTGTGAACTTGTAGCCTAATCTTCCCAATTTCAGAGTGCGCTGAGCCTGCTTACATCAGGTAAGTATTGATCTTACACCTTGCTTTTGAAACAGATGGTTCTTCTCAGCTGCAGGCAAAAATCAAGTCTTCAACAAAGGATGAATTCTACCTAAAATAAAAAAGCTTCAACCCAGTCCACACTTCAACATCTAAAAGGAGCACTAGAGCAAAGCAACACGTTCTTCAAAACTAATCAATGTGTAAAAGACTAAAAAATAAATGATTTGTTTTTTATTCTTTTGGTTATGCCAGTTCTAGCCTTTGCCTCTTCCTGGTTCTCTGCAGTTCAGCAGAAGCCCACAGCTACAGAACAGTCTGCACTGAAGTCTCTTAATCTGGATGTCATCACGGAAGGTAAAAAACAGATGTAAGTTGGCAGGAGTTGTTAGAAACTTCATTTGAGTGTTGTATTTGTGACAAAACATGCTTCAAATTCAAGGATGAGCAAACATGTTCCCATATTGCTAATGAAAATACTTAGCAAACTAAGGTCTACATGCTGCAAGCAGTTCCCATTCCAAATGCCATAATATAAATGAGGCTCTGGGGGAACGTCTCCACAGTGATCGATTGTTTCCACAAATTAAAGGCAGACACGTACATCTAGGATAATAATCTGGAATACAGCTGGAAAACTAAAATCAATGGAAATAAATGGATTTTTGTGGACATGGGTTTTTAGTCTCTGAACTCTACACTAGCCTACAAGGACTGTCACTTTTTAACGTCTGCTTCCTAGATGATAATTCACTCTTTTTTCATGTAAGATTCAGTACGAATTACCTGCAGATTCTCTCACTACACGTGAAACCAAGGCAGTATTGCTGCAGTCTAATCAATCAACCAAACAAACAGAAATGGTTTGGTTACCATATGCTGAAGACTAGAAGGTGCTACATTTCTACTGAAGAGCACAGTCACATTTCTCCGTTCTCCATACAATAAAACTGGCGCTTAAAACTGCCAAACGGAAAACAATTAAATTCCTGCGTCTCAGGGATTTAAGCCTTTTCTATTGCTGCTTTATACCTGGTGAAAATATGAACTACTATTAGAAATTCATAAATCGTTACTGAAGTGCAAGGCTTTTTTCAGTATCAGCCTCCAGTATTTCCTCGTGATACAGGGACTTTGACATTGACAAATACATACAAACCTGCCTATGTGACAAGCAGCACCAAGGGGGTAACACAGGCCTTTGGAACAGAGGCTGACTGCTATTACTGCATATGCAACTTGAGGTATGGTAACACCACAATAAATCAAGACAAAGGCTGTTAATTGTAGCATCCATGTAAACAAGGTTATGCTCACTTCAGTGGTAAGTGGTCCATGCTGATAGCATGTGGCAAAGCTGGTAATTCCAACAGCCAGAAAATACCCTGCAGAAACAGAAAAGAAGGACATTGAGGAAGGAGGAAGACGCAGACTACCCATATAAACTTCATTATTTTGGTTCACAAAGCTTCCAACTGCTGTGAAGTATAGCCTGCTGTTTCTCATGTTGTCTTATAGATACCTGCATTATGTTGTATGTGCTTTGTATTTCGGAAGTGTGCAAAGAGTTCACGAGGTGGTCTATGAACAGCCTTTAGCTAATGCTATGAGCTGCACATGAATGCTCCCCATCCAAGGATGCTGAGGCAGGTGCCGGATCAATAGATTTGTCAGCCCCTGTAGCCACATCCAGTTAGGAACTTACACATCCAGTTCCCAGCTCCAGCAAAATACAAACCAGTGTAGCTGCCTTTTGCTGTTACAGGGAAAGTATGTAATGGCAAATCAATGAACAAATAATACAGGCGAAATCTGCTCTTAAAGCTGCTACTGGCCCACTATATCCAACTATTTATTTAATAACACAATGAGAGTAAATGCTCATTTGAGTGGATTAGGAACCTTGGAATATGCCAACATCTATGGCTTAGGAGAAAAACTTACTCCATAAGTGAGTCACTTGATTTCATTTTTTACGGGCATGTATTCATCTAACCACTAAATTAAACCAAAATCTGCAGCGCATTGTTTGATAATTTTCTTACCCAACAAGTAGTTTCTGTGTTCAGACCACAACCACTGCATATTCTCTTTGAAGCAGTAAATAAAATAGAGAGAGGACATCCAGCAGCCACTCATTAAGATCCAGAAGGTACTGCGCTGGAAATTTAAAAACAATTGAAAATTTTAAAAAGTAAAAAACATTTCAAGTCAGAATCAGGACCACTGTGTGGAAGGGAACTCACAGGCAAAACCACATGTGATATTCGGTAGACCTACAGGGTTTATGATCTGTGTTAGGCTTCCACTGTACAGTGCTCCGCATGCTACAGCTAAATAACAATTCTAAGTGGAGCAACTGCATCTCTGTATTTGTGTATCATGTCACAATGTCATGGTATAAGGCTATTGCAGTGTATTCCCAATTAACATATGTCAGCAATATTGTGGGAATGCACAAACTTTGTAAAAGTAAATGAAAAATTCACATCTGCCTTGCAATGAATTGTCTCTGGTGACCGGAAGAGAACGTGTCCCAGTGGCCACTAAAACTACATTTTGATTTAGACTGATCCATAGATTCAAAAGTAAGCTTAGCTCCAGCCTAATGAAAATAATTTATGTTTCAGAATAAAGTCTTCTTGTACATCAACAATCTCCTGTTTATTTTAAAGTCAGGAGCAAGCTAACTAGAACTTGATTCTGACCTGATTATATTTGCTTGATGCAAGCAATCCTGCAGTCATCTCAGCAGAGTTACCTAGCTACAAAAACAGACCAAGGTCAGAATCTGGCTCTGTACTCTTCACTTCCTATATTATGATGTTGAGGATGATTATTATTATTTTGTTTTATAAATTTAGATTTACCCTTGGAATAAACCTTTTAAGTGCCAACAGGACAAAGACCAGTGGAGCAAGAACACCCAGTATTATTCCAGAAAGGTAAAAGAACTTAGTACTCCTGTAAGAGAAGAAGAGAGAATATGGTGAGAAGTATAATTTGTAATTGGTTAAGATGCCAACATTTGTAAAAACAGAAGTGATCTTTAATAAGAACTTAACACAGCTGTAAGTTAAAGTTGTAGATACATGGTTAACAGGCCCAGTTCAGATGTTAAATCCATGTAAAGAAAAATTCCCAGCAGATACTTTAAGGTCACTAGAGTTGTTACAGGCCAGCAGATAGTGTTGTTTTTTTTTAAAGGTTACACTATTTGCGATTTCATTGACCTTCTAGTTTCTAGTAATTTCATTTTCTCCTATGTACTGATATGATTCTGGACTGCAAGAAGTTTTATTTTTTTAAATTTAAAATATAAAAAAAAAAACCAACACAAACCTGCGAGTTTCTTTTTCTAAGCTTATGCATTTACAAAATCTAACTTTTTAATTCAGAGTTAACTCTATAAAAGCTATTGCTGCTCTGCTTGTTTGAGAGGTGCCTCCTGACAATTAATTTGTGACTCATTTTCCTTTGAAGTCATGGGCCACATGTTTTGCTGTAACAATTAAGTATCCTCCCTTACATGCTATGCAAAACCTGCATCAAAAGAAGGATGGGGGAAGGCTGGCACAACGGTGGAGGCAGATGAGGCCCCAGATGATCTCTTCCTAAGCACTTCTCCCTGCAGGAAGGCATCACTTATAATACACGCAGCATTATTTAGCACTCAGTTAACCTCACTGGTCTACAAAAGGGAGAGAGAATTTTTCTGAATCCACACACTTGCTCGCTGAGGATTGTCTTGGTTTTTCCCAGCGCAGGAAGCTTGGATACAAGAATCCTAACACAGCTAAGTGATTAATAGAGTGCAGAACTCCAAGATATGTCACAATTTGCCCAAGCACAAATGGTATGAAGACGTTTTAAATCTATGTTCAGTTTCCTTATTTCACTTTCCCAAAGAACCACCTCTTTAGCTTAGGAAACAGACCAAAGATGCACAGACTTTGGGAAAGAAGGTAAAAAAGCCAGCAGCTAGTACTCACCTGCTCAGGCTGTTTGCAAAATGGAACAGAAAAATTCCAGCTACAAACAAAAACAAGAGCTTTCCATCTAGCACTAAAAAAAAGGGGAAAAAATAAAAACGGACTTTAGACTAAATCAATCTGAATTGTTGATTATATAAAATATCAACAGAAAAGTCCCAAGCTTCTTACAGAAGAGTACATTCAGTAACACTGGCAATGCCAAGCTATCTGTAATCTAAACTGAAAGCTTTTTTTTTTTTTTACTTACTTTCTCGTTTCACGCTCACAGTGTACAGTTCGGTTTTGAAGGGCTGTATTTTGAAACAAATGTCGTCTCCATATTGTTTTATGCTTATGAAAGTTTCTGTAGATGTCTCTGGTTTCCAGAAGATTTGAACAGCACATGCAGCAAACTCAAAAACAGTTTCTGAATTACGACAGTTGCTTTTTTCTGAAAGAGGCTCAAACCTGAACATTTCTGTGCTGTTAACTTTTACCTAAAAAGAAACACCAAAACACACAGAGAAGTAGCTCAGAATCACTGGGGGGTTTTGTTTTTCTGAACTATATAGCATATAAGCCATACAAGTGATAATGAAAATCACTATAGAGAGCTCAAGAATAAAATGCTAGTGCAATTCTTAGTTGATTAATATTAGTTATTAATATTATACAAATCTTATTTGTTTAGGCTTTACAAGGTGATTCAGAGAACTCAGTGTCAGCAAAGTTCTATGGAAGGGTCTCATTTCATCCAAAAGCTCGGTGGGTTTGGTTTTACCATGACGCTTGCCCACACACAAATTTCTAACAAAACCAGTAATATTTGGCTGACCACAGTTTCTTTTGTGAGTGTTCATACACTTCCCCATTTCCCTCCTGAACCGGAAGAAATTAGGCTTACTTTTCTTGTAGTTAATAATGCAATCTTCATGTTAGGGACAGAAGAGGGATAAGGAAAATGAAAGGTATCATAACCAGAAATTTAAATGTAAGCACATTCCCATTGGTTATTTTGGGGTTTCTTGGTAGTTCCTAGCACCCTCCCCCACCAAACTGGTACAAGATCTTGTCCATCTTCTGAGATGGGATGAACTTCCTGAAGCTTCTGATTCATTGTGAGCTCTTGATCAAGGCCTATTAGACAACAAAGACCCATCTACAAAAAAGCAGTGCAACAGCTAATAGAACAGGCTTCTACTGGGAGAAGAGACAACATGTCAGCAAGCAATCTGTGGTGGGAAAAATCTTAAATTCCTTCTTTTAACCATTTCCTCCAGGAAAGCTCATGTGATTTCTGGAGGGTTTCACCACCTGAAGCCTGACACCATTCATAGAAACATCTACAGCATGTTCCTGAGGAAAAAAGTCCTGGGAACAGACAAAGAGATGTTCTACTTAATATCTAAGAGCAAATGCTTTCACCAAAGATGAAGTTAAACTGTTTCCTTCCCTTGTCCAGAGACATACTTCCCAGGGAAAAAAAAAAGGAACCACACGTATAGGCAGCTTGTTCCGTTATCACAGAATCATAGAATGGTTAGAGTTGGAAGGGACCTTAAAGATCATCTAGTTCCAACCCCCCTGCCATGGGCAGGGACACCTCCCACTAGACCAGGCTGCTCAAAGCCCCATCCAGCCTGGCCTTGAACACTTCCAGGGATGGGGCATCCCCAGCTTCCCTGGGCAACCTGTTCCAGTGTCTCACCACCCTCTTCCTAATATCTAATCTAAATCTCCCCTCTTTCAGTTTAAAACCATTACCCCTTGTCCTATCCCTCCACTCCCTGATAAAGAGTTCTTCCCCATCTTTCCTGTAGGCCCCCTTCAGGTACTGCAAGGCTGCTATAAGGTCTCCCCGGAGCCTTTTCTTCTCCAGGCTGAATAACCCCAACTGTCTCAGCCTGTCCTCATAGCAGAGGTGCTCCAGGCCTCTGATCATCTTTGTGTCCCTCCTCTGGACTTGCTCCAACAGGTCCAAGTCCTTCTTATGTTGGGAGCCCCAGAACTGGACACAGTATTCCAGGTGGGGTCTCATGAGAGTGGAGCAAAGGGGCAGAATCACCTCCCTCGACCTACTGGCCACACTTCTTTTGATGCTATTTTTTATTTATTTTATATATATTTTATTTAATGCTATTACTTATTTATTTTTAACTGTTATTGCTTCCACTGATAAGAGATTTTTATATTGCTTCGAGCTAATCTCTAAACATGCTTCTTGTAAGATGACCTTCTTACTCAGAAAAACAGAATTGCACCGCTACTGCTGTCTTTTCGTTCGTCACAACCTAATACACCTTTGGTTCCGACGCCGTGGCCTGGTATGCTACAGTGAGTGAGTCACAGAACTGCATCTTATCCTCAAATTTTAAAGTTTTATAAAGGCGTTTGGTGATAAGCAAAAACATTTGTTGCAGAGATTAACAGCGGTCCAATCAGTAGAAAAGGTGTGCAACAAAATAATAGGCAACACTAAGTTAACGTTTGTGTGGCATCATACTATAAGCCTGGCTGACATCCTTCTAATAAAGGGAGACCAAAACTCACTGCATCCAAAGTGGAAGATCACCATGCTGCACGGTCCTACCTACTCACCTTTCAAACTACTAATTATACAGCGATACTGCTTTGATCTTGCTAACTCATCATACACTTTGCTGATAAAAGTTCATGTGAAATGTGTTGCATATTTGAATGATCCCCAAAATGGCCCCTTACCTGAAGAGTCGACCAAACGTACTGTAAGTGAAAGGTTCTGTTTTGCACGTAGCAATAACACTTTTCATCCCGTTTCTGAATGACATCCATTTCCTGCAGAAAGCTACAGTTTCTACCTGGGGGGGGGGGGGGGGGCAGAAAAGTTAATTTTAAGCATATGTCAAATACAAATGTATAATTTTCCTCCATTCCATTGTTGTATATGCTGAGGGAGTCACAAGGAATTTGCAGATAATCAAACGTAAAAACTATGCTCCAGGGTAGCATGTTCAATATGATTGAGATGAAAACTCAAATTACACTTCTAATCAAGTCATTTAGGCTCCAGAGTAAACTACAACACCTTTGAAATAAAAAATTAATCTAGGGTGATATTTTTAAAAAACGTAATCCGTTAAAGCTTGGCTTTGGTATCAGTGTTTTGATGGCACTGGAACAGGGCCTCTGGGCCAAATTCACTGCTGGCACGAGTGGGTGTAACTCCACCGGAGCCGATGCTTATACCAATGGTGAATCCAACTGTGGGAGTTTGAGCAGGTAAACAGGCTTACATATTAAAATAGTCATTTAGCACATGACATGGCTGCTGATCGCAGAAATCATACTACTCTCCCTCAGAAATGTTTCTAATGTTAAATAACACGACTTTTTTTTTTAAAAAACAAATTTTCCTGACATAGTCCAGCCATGACATGTAATAACGCAACTGTGCTGATAGCTTGCCCTAAGTCATTTAATTAGGGATGCTAATTGGTCTAACTCTCCTGAAATGTTAGTGACTCCCTAAGATCTTCAGAATTAGATTGCACTTTTGAGCAGAAATGCATCTAAAAGATTTATGGAGCAAATATTAAGAATAACATACATTCCGATCTATATACACGTATAAAATATACCCTACAGTACATTACCACAGTGTTCCAGGAACATAATTAAAAAGAAGAATAAAGGAAATAATTACAGATCTGAAGAGAGGGAATCATCTGGTTCACTGAATACAAAATGTCAGTCTAAGCCAAGCTCAGTAATAACTGCTAAAACACTGTCATACGCTCAGAACAGCAAAATTAATATGTGCAAAACAGTCTCAATCTGGACAAGGAGATGCTGTTTGCAGGTAACAACCTGCCCTGTCTCTATAAGGAAGCTGAACTTAGGCTAAATTATTTTTTAATCAATTTAATTAAGCCAATGAAAAATACCTCTGTGGATGTTCTTACATAAGTTTATTAAGTCATTCCAGAATTAGTGTCCACAGATGATCCTGCTAAAGTAAATTGGTTTAAACTTAAAATTTGGGCATTTTTATTGTGGAAAACTAACCATCTGATTAATTTTCATCCATGGCAAATCCAATGCAGGGGAGCAGAACCCTTCAGACAAGGGCTGGTACATCTTGAGAGGCACTTCTATAAAGGCCATTGAACGAAGTTGCAAAAGGATTCATTCATCTCCAAGAAGTGCTGCTGACTGACGCAGCAAGCAGGTGAGGCTGAGCACTACCCAGGGCTAAGACTGGGATAACGGAGTGACAGGAAATGGCAATACCCTAGCAGGACCAAAACGCAGCCGAGACTGCCCACGCTGCAGGGTGTATTAGGATTTTCTGCCACTACAGATAAACTATCCATCCACATTAGAAGTAATGTCCTCCATATACAATGCTAGAAAATATTTTCTTACTCCCCCTTAATTTTAAGGCAATTTCTGGAGAAAAAATAATTTGCTTCAAACGTGGTATCAGCTCCGTAGAGTAAAACAATCACGTTCCAAAAGGAAAGATGCTTCTGAACAGGTAACTGTGAGATGGAGGAGGACCATAGCTACTGTGAGGATGCACAGAGAGGGCAGCTCGCGCGTTTTGAGATTGCAAGCAGTGGATAGAATAGGCATCTGCTGTAGAATCCGGAGGATGCCCATGACTCGGGAATGTCAAGGCAAGGGGGGAAGCAATTTCTTGAGTTACATGTCATTACTACAACTGAGAATAACCTTTAGGGTTTTCACTGCCCTCTTTAATGAGAGATGTGTTCTGCACCCAATTCTCCTGAACCAAGCTAATGAGAAAGCCAGAGGGAGCAGCACACAGGCCAGGTCAGTTTCCCATGCAAGTGGTACCCGGCCTTCCAACCTGCGCCGCTGGAATGGGTGGGAAGCACTTGCTCAGCTTTGTTCATGGCAGCTCTCCCGGGCCAGGCCCCAGCGCCCGTGCCTGCCTCTTCCACTAGATACTGCACAGAGTAGTCTCGTGGAAACCGGACGGAGATGCGACAAGCAGGAGAAACCAGCAAAGCGCCTCAGGGACGCGTTTGGCCCCCGAAACTACTTCAGCCCGCGGCCGAAGCGGGCAGGGAGGCGCGGCGGCCCCGGCCTTTATCCCCGGGGCAGCGCCATTTTGGGCAGCAGGTCGCGCTGTACCGGCGGCGAGGGAGGCTGAGAGAGGGCAGCGTATCCCCCCGCGCCCTGTTCTAAAGGGGATGGGAAGGGGGGTAAGGAAACTCCCGCCCGGGCAGAGAAAGGGACCCCCCCGCTCACCCAAAACCGTCGCCCCGCGCGCGGCCTGCTCTGCCCCGCCGCCGGCGGAGCTCCCCCGGCCCCGCACGCCCCCCGGGGGCGGGAGGGGAAGGGCAGTACCTGCTGACGGCGCCTCCCCGCTGCCCCCGGCCAGCGCCAGGAGGAGGAGGAGCAGCCCCGGCACCTGCCGGGCCTGACGGCAGGGCGGCCCCGCCGGACTCATGTGGCGGCCGCAGCCGCCTCCGGCCTCGCCCCAACGGTCGCGGCGAGGGCGGGCCCCGGCGCGGGGAAGGGGCGGTGCGGCCCTGCGCTCCCCCACCGCCTTTTTCCTTCTCCTCCTCCTCCTCCTCTCCCTCCTCGTCCTCCTCCCTTGCCGCGGCGGTGACCGGTGCCGGGCAGGGGGTTCATCCCGGTTTATCCTAAACACTTGTGCGGGGAGCAGGCGGGAGCCCCGGCCTCGGGCAGCGGCCTGTGCGGAGACAGGGGCGGCCCCGCAGCACCTCTTCTGGCCGGTCCCACCTACAGTTTGGTTCTCCTACTTGAGTTTTAGGGCTTCAGGGGAGTTCGGAGTCTGCGCTTGGAGAGAAAAAGAAAAATACTGTGAATGTAACGGCCCAGCAAAGGCGTTTCCTGGGGCTGTGGTCCAGCCTCTGCCTGGCTGGCTGAAAGAACGTTGACTGCCCTTCTCGGCCAAGATATAAATTGGTCCAAAACCAGACGTGAGCGGCTTGTGATGCTTCTCGCACCTCAGCAAGGCAGCCACCCCAGCTGAACAGAGGAGAGTTAATGTTTGCCCTCCGACGCAGGCGGTTCCCCATGCCCCCCTCCCGCCCAGCCCGAGGGAGAGGCCAAGCCAGGCCACCAGCAGCAGCAGCCGGTGCTGGAGCCAGCCGCGGAACGACAGCCATCGGACCCTCTGCCCACCCAGAGGAATCCACCCAGTGAAATGTTATGAGGTGCTGTGATGGAGGCGAACGTCCACAGCTCCTCTGTATTTCCTGAAGAAGAGCCCCGAGCGGGACGTGCCGTTCCCCCATCAGCGCTGTGAAGGCACAAGCTGGGTCCAACTCAGCCCGGTCCCCGCTTGCTCATCGCAGTTGTTTTAGATCGCTTGTGAGTCACAGTCAGCAGTCAGGGGTGGAAAGGGCTGGAGCTTTTTTTCCTATTCTGTGAAAATCAATAAGCACAATTTTGCCAAGGCATTCTGGCATTGCCAACATCTATTTTTACAACGAGCCCTACATTTGGCCTTTCCAACCTACTTGCTTTGCTACAATGCATTCCCTTCCTTGTTCTTAAAACCATGACATTTCTCCGCATGAAGGTTGCTTTTGGGTTTATTTTTTGATTGTTTAGGGCTGGATCCAATTCCTGGGGGTGCCAGGATGGGCTTTTTTAACACCTGAAGGGGGCTGCCCACTGCCTCGCACCTTGTCTGGGCGCTTACATCTGCGGGAGTGGGTGGTGCGGGGCTTCGCCTTGCCTTGCCTTGCCTCGCCTCGCCTCCTACACCCACTCGGTGCTGGCTGAGCACACATGTAACTGTGGATTATTCCTTGCAAGTACTGAGGAAGTGGAGAATAAGGGCAAAAATAGTTGGGATTTGATAGCATGTGCAACATCTGACAAACTTCAGGCTCCAAAGCGATTGATTTATATCTCTGTCTTTATGTAATTTGGGTGTTGTCTCTATATAATTTTTGGGTGTTTTCTCTAGCAAACTTGCTGAAGAAAGAAATGCTGGATTTTGTGCTTACCTGCTTCCCTAGTAAAACCTTAGAAATATGTTACCTCTTGGTTGCGTATCTAAACAGCAAGGGACAATCATAGCCAAGTTATGAGGGGAATCCCTTTCACATTTTCAATTTGCAGAATTTTTTGGGTTACGGTAACCTTCTTGACAGTATCTTTTCTGGGAAAGGAGACACTCCATCTTCAGTTCTCGCTTGTATTTTCATTCCTAGAGCTCTTTGCACTTCACCGCTAATTAACTTTCAATAACTGTCATAGGGTTACAGTCAGTCAGCATGAATCAGATGGAAAATGTAGCTTTAGGGGACTGCACTCTGTCAAAAACGATTAGAAACCTTAGCTTGATTTCCAAGGAGAATGTACTTGCTCAAGCAGGATACAGCAGCTATTAGGCAGGGTTCTACTGCAGTAAGAAATCCTTAATAAAAGAAACTCAGTGCTTTTGCTACAGCCCTCCTTCCAGGGCAGCTCTGAGTAATTATGCGGCATTTTCCTTGCTTCCCGTTTGTTTGTTTGACTTCCTAAATGGCGGTGTTGCTTAGGCCAAAGCTTGGGTTCTGAGCTTAAAGGTGGTATTTTTAACTGTTTGATCACAAATATGATCCGAGAAGGGGGAGAACACTTATGGGTGCAGCTCGGCTTGTAGAAACTCCACCCTTCTTGGGTGGTGGACGCTGGGGAGAATTGAGTGAGACCAGCTTTTGGCTGGGAGAGCTCGGGGGAAGACCTGGCTGTGGCAGGCAGTGATGCTGGTGGTACTGGGAATGGGTCACATTCCCAGGATGAAGCATGCAGGGCTCTCAAGCTCTATGCTTTTGACAAAATGCCACTTCAGTAGTTGAGAAGGCGGCAGGTGAGCAGTACAGAGCCACGTCCCCGGTGCGAGCTTTCATCTTAGGCTTTTGGAGCCCTGGCTTATGCCACCCAATACACTCTGGCTCTTGAAACACTCCTTAATATCAATCTGCAATGCCCTTCTCTGGCTGCTTAAAAGCTGTTTTCAATGTTAGATGTAATACCAAATCCTCTTTGTGCTGGTGAATCCTTTTTCTTCCACAAAGACTCCAGGTAATCACTGCTGATGATTTAGTTGGCCTGTGCAGCCATAGAAATAGGCTGCAGCTGTGTAAAGCACTGATGGAGGTCCTCTGTGCTCCTCGAAGCCTTGCTGACTGTGGGCCCTGGTGCTGTTGGAGACAGCCCCTCTCGCTGCAGCATCTGGCAAGCCCAAGCTGTGGAAAAGGCACTCGGGGTCCCAGTTCCCACCTGGCAAGGTGGTGCTGATTACCCAGTTACAGCCTACTGTTTACTTTCTAGCTAGAGCTAGTAGAGGCTTTTAATTTCCAGGTGTGCCATTAAAATCTCAACACATGCTCCAGATGACTAAGGATGCTTCCTGTGATTTATTTAATTTTCTTTCCCCCCCTTTGCTCTCCCTTCCGCTTCCTTACGTCAGCAATGGGTATAATTTGTTTGCAGAGTTACAGGGTGTTTTGTCTTTCTTTGGCCAGCCCCAAGTGGATGGGGGTTTGTTGAAGCCACGGCATTCTTGCTTTCTTAGAGCTAGTACGTGGGCGTTGGATTGTGTCATTCGTAGGAGGTGAACGTCAAAGGAAGTGGGATCAACTGCTGGTGGAGGTTTGTAAGCCAGGTACTTAATATTTGGTTTCCTGGAAAAGCAAGAAAAAAACAGCAAAACAGGCAGCCTTTGTGTCTTTAGTTTTCCCATGTAATCAGGATAACACAATGCCTATATGTGCTTAAGCACAGTTTGGTTTGTTGGGTTTTTTTGCCTTGGTTTGTCCAGGATGGAGAACTACTGTATTTCCCTTTAAATAGTTTCACATGTTTTGGTGGATTCCGTTGAATGTTTATTCCAGCAATACAAATAACTCGTGTTCTGTAAGTGCCCTCGCAAATAATGCGATTTATTATCAGGTACATTGTGTTGTCTTTTTATTTGATGTAAAATGGTCTCTTAGAGTTAAAATTAGACAGAAGAGCCATTTGAGACTATTTTGTTCATCTCCAGCTGTTTTTTCAGGAGTGCATTAGTTTGAAGTATTTCATGGGCAAAATACTGAGTTATTTTGGGGGGAGAAAAATATCTACAAAAGAAAAGTATAGCTACTTATTCTTACAGTAGTTTTATGGTAATCACTATTTTATTTGACATATATAGATACTGCTCTACTAGGAATATTTCTTTGTTCTAGGTAGTAGATATCTTTTGCAGTCCTTGTTCAGACTAAGTTTAAAAACTAACAAGAGAAATGATTTTTTTAAAGGTTACCTGTGTCCTATCTTATGGATTAGGCAAAAAGACCATATTTCTTCATTATGCTGTTTTTTCTTAAACCTTTGCCTACTTAATCTAAGTGCAAGACACTTATTCTAGCTGTCCATGCTTTTGCAAATCCACGTGCCATAACAGATGTTTTCCCATTGGATCGGTGGCGGGGGTCTGGCGTGTCTGAAACGGGTGCAGTCTGAATGTTTTTAGATAAAACTCTCCGAGTAAAGCAGCTTTTTGCTTCTTGTATGGCTTCTGATTTACACAGCTTTCTTGGCATTTAACCCTACACTCGTTTTCCCATTGCTGTCAAAGGGACCTGTAGGTCAGGAGGAAGGAAAGCTCAGTCAGCTGATGGTAAAGTGTTCACGGGAGGACTTGTCTGCAATTGCTGGAAACACAGTCCCTCCTTGACTTCAGCAAAGTATTCTGGTGTGAATACATTGATCTCATTGATATTATTCCTGATCTACACAACAGTAAGCAGTAAGTAAATAAGCACAACAGTAAGTTAAGTAGCAGTGGGCCTTTAAATATTTATCTGGTTTATTTTTAGTATGCCAATTGCAGCTATTTATGTAGTAAGGAAGCAGTGATACAAATCTGACTGGATTCCCCCTTTGCTTTGAATCTGCAATAGAGAGGCAGTAACTTTTTTTACCACCAGCTCTTATTTATCATATTAAATTTGCTCTGATTAATATGTTATGGACCTCATTTTTCAAGGGCCTCTTAACCCCCTTTTAAGCATAAGGGATCTTGTTACTTATCTAAAGGAGCAATGATGCAGCCTAAGAGCAGCTGTGAGATTGCCCTGCGGTGCTGTGCAGCCACTAGTACATGGATTTATCCATGGGGAAAGGTCCCAAAATTGTGAGGAGGCTCCACGGTAGAGCAAACAATGTGAAAGGAGCCAGTACTCTTTAATGACATCTAGTACAGCAAAAAGAAAAAGCACATTTACAGTTGGCTATTGGTTTACTAATAAAATCCTAGAATAAAATATATTCTTTTGCTGGATGTAGGACAAGCAGATGGAGCTACTGCTGTGAGTGAGCCTGTATCTATGCTATCTATGCCAGTGTGGCAAGGAAGGACATTCCCTCTGAAAAGGCATGTGAAGGGTGAATTAGGCGGGTGGATGAAGATGCTGGAAAATAGCGTGTAGTTGTACGTGCTGGCTCAGAAATTAGCACTTTTGGCTCTCAGGCCACTGGTTTATGTGTGACTCAGCTTAGTAGTTACAAAAATCTCTTACTTTCTTTTGATTATGGATGGTCTGTGGTAAACAGATTGGTGATCCTAGCCCAGTCTTTAGTTGGCAAACAACCACATCACAAAAGCCAAGCCCTACCACTAATGTTGGTATCCCAAATGATGGTCTCAGACACGTACCCAGGACTTCACTGGCAGCTGAACAGTCGTCACCAGTGAGAGACAGGCATCACCTTGCAGGACCAGTTGTCTTACTGCATCCCTCCTGTGGAGAAACAGAGGACTTACCCACTGTCATGAACTTTAAAACATGGTTCCGTCTTTGATTTAAAAAACAAATGTTGAGAGAGCCTGGGAAGGAAAGAGAACTAATGGATAAAGTCCGTCCCTGTGTCTGCTGTGAGAAACCACAGGAGGTAGTGCAGTTTTGTAAAGAGGCCATGGGAACAATGTCTTGTTTATGGATAAGTGCATGTGTGTCTGTCTTGTGCTTTCAGCTTTACCATCATATTAACTTCTTGTTACATTTATACAGTAGCCTCCAGTGATTGTTCTGGGATTTGACAAAGCACTCTTGGAAAAATGAATTGCTAGCAGTCTTAAACAAATGTGAAAAGAATTGTTCTCTTTCCAATGGTTCTTCAAATGAAATTTTAGCCCTGATGTGCTCAACTACCTTCATGATTAATTTCTGTATTGTCAGAGGAGCCTGTCAAGCTCTTTTAGATCGAGGGATGCTGTTTTGTATTAAGAAGATTCTGATAATGTCTTCCAATTACTTTGTAATCACATTTCTGCATTTGATCGGCCAGGTGTATGTTTGGTAGGCACCTGTTCTGAACTGGTCCTGTCCACAAGCCAGTAACAGGATTAAACTGGCTCAAAAGCTAGTCCTTTATGTTGATGCTCTGAGCTTGAGCAGAGTAATTTGTTAATAGCCAGTTATTTTGTGGAAACCTTCTTGTGAGGCTTCACGTGAGAAAATGCTCCCCAGGAATGTTAAAGAGAGGCAATAGCCTGCCTTAGCAAAGGTATGGAGGACAGAAGAATTCAAGGGACCTGCTGCCTTAGCCCCCCAGGGTGCAGGCGTGGCCCAGCACGGTGCTGAGGAGAGCCCCTGTTAGAAATGATTGTTGCTGACTTTAACCAAGTAAATGGTGAGAAAGACAGGGCAGCCTAAACCACTCTATCGGCCTGAAGGCCCAGGAAGGTCCCTCTTATGGCTCTCAGGTACCACACAAAGGTAGCCTGTGGCTCTCTGCTACTGTTCGACCTGTTAAGTTTTTGGGTGTCTCGCTGCATCCTGTTTTCTTTTACATGCATGCTCTGGCTGGTCCACCTCAGGCTGGCTGTTACTAGCACACCCATAAGCAAGCACTTCCAAACTACCTGAAACTTTTCTCCTTGCTCTTTCAGAGCCTGTCCAGTCTGGGTTGTTGACCGTTTCTTTTCGCAGCCTGCCATGGCTTACCCATGCACTGCTGTACCCCTTCACCTTGCGCCCACGTGAAATCCAATGGTGCGCAATTGCCATTACCAGCAAAGTATGCCAGTTTGGCATTCATCCCCTCCCTTCCCAGCACTTCTGGCGTTTTTAAATTTCTGCTTTTCCTGCTTCCAGGCGCAGTCCTCCTTCCTTACAAAGTTTATATTCATCTCTAGACAAGGCTGCTTAATGACTTTTTTTTCCTTATCACCTCAGAATTTTTTGACTGATGAATTTTTTCTTATGTAAATACAAACATGTGAGAGACTAAGAAATAAGTGCTATTGAATGATTAGGTAGAGATATGAGTGGCTTTGCTTGATTAATGGATTTACATTGTACGTTGCCCATAGGCAGCTTTCCGATGTCTTGCCCTAAAACAAGGTAATTTGCTTAAAGGGCTGTCTTTTGTAAAATGCTGATAAGCAAGAGATAGTTGGTGCATGTGTGAACGCCTAGGTAGGGAGAGCCAGGATGTACAGTCATTTTGCCCCTGCTAGTCACAGCCGCTCCTGCAGGCACTTAAGGAATGCAGGATGTGCCCCAAATAAGTCCTTACAAATACTCCCCGCTGCACTCACTTCAGCCTTTCCCAGCATTCATATTAGCTCTTGCTGACAACAATAGGATTTTTGTGACGGTGACTGCAGCAGAGTACAAATGCTTTTTTTCCCCTTTCACGCCAGCCGGAAAGCAAAGGTAAAGACTTGCTATACTGACTCAGATGAAAGGTTGAACAAGCCCGGGCTCCTATCTCCGGCAGTGGCCAGAGAAGCTTCAAGAGAGTTGAAGAACAAAACAAGCATAAAGTAATACTCTTCCCCACTCCATACTCACTTTGCGAGGAAGGTTTCCGGCTCTGGCATCTATTCTGACAGGATAAGAAAGAATAACTTAAAGAAATGGGGTGGCGAGGCAAGAGACCTTCTCTTTAAAGTACTAGCAGGGTTTAGTTTTTGGATCCGGTGCCAAATGCAACAGAGATACTTGCCAAATGCCCTTGCGATGGGGCTTGTCCTAGGGCTTTACAGCATTGCACCTCGCTGTCTGTGCCCTGCTGTTCTGCTTCTGCTGGACTCGGTGAGGTTCCTCTGATGCCGAGGCTGCTGCCCAGACCATGCGAAAATCCTGCTGCTTCTGCCTGCAAGGCACATCTCTGGAGCATGAAAGAGCAGGAGAGCCCTGTCCTTGCTGTTAGCAGTTAGTGAGAGCTGTAATTTCTTCTTGGCTAGTTGAGACTGGGGAAGAACAAGTTTGCTGCGCAGGGAGACAGCCTGTTTCACAGCACTGTGTCGTTTATCATGGTGACTCGTGGATGGAGACCACCTTCTGAGAGTTAGGGCTGGTCGCTGTGGTTCCTACCATCTACTCATAACCAACCTTGTATCATACTCCTCCTGTTTCTTCATTGTGTGGAGCCACGTTCAGTCTGGTTATAAATCTGCTAAAGGTTGTGGCATCAGTACCAGGCTCCTCTGAGGTACTGGCACCTGGACAGTCCCACCTCAGGATTAGGCCTCCTGGACTATGTATATGTTTACTGCAGAAAATGCGTGAGAGATGGAGGCACAAGAGTGACTCCAGGCTGAAAGCCAAAACTCTGTTTCCATGAGATGCCAGCTTTTTTAACTGCACAGCGCTCTTCTGGCCTTTCCAGTTGTATAACGTGGGTATTAAAGCAAAGGGGTATTTTACATGTACATCTGTCCATTTAGATGTCACAGGGTTAAAGTTTACTGGAGAGTGAGCTTCTGGGTTGGACATATTCTTTCACTCCTGAAGAAACCTTTGTAAACTTTTAATCTCAAAAGCAGCATAGTCAGGAAGCATCGGCTTTTCTTCTGTGCCATTAAACCTCAAGTCTGAATTCCCAGAGCTGTATTTCCCAAGGAAAGCATCTATAGGCCGGTGTTCTTTGCCAGCTGACTTGGACCTTTGGCAGTTCCTAACTCCGAGCAAGCTTCCTCGGCATAGCGATGCACCGCAGAACTGGTAAGCTGGCAAACACCATTCCCTGCTTCAAAGAAGTTACAAGCACCAAACACACCAGGGGATCCTGCCAGCTCCATAAGCCAAACAGACTGCAGTCTAAGGAGGTCAGAAACAACTTAGACACACCTGGAAACACTCATAAAGCACTTGAGCCTCATCACTTTGTTGCTCAAGGTGGCCAGCAGCTCTTCAAATGTTCATACAATGTGTGAGCCAGGCAGGTGTGGCTTCAGCAGCTTGGCTGCCCAAAAAAACTCATCAGCCTAAAATTGCACAGCTAGCACTTGTCTGTTTCTTAATTTGTTCATATATATGTCTCTATAGCCCTTGTGTAAGGAGAGAAGATCCTGGCTTTTTCAGGTACCTGGATGCGGAAAGGACAGGAATAGAAACATCCACAGTTGTGCTCAAAGAGGAGGGGGGTTGGGGGGACACACACCAGTGCCTGCTGGCATCAGGCTGGGAGAGGCTCAGAAACATTCTTCCCCACAGATGGGTGACCGCTGCCGGTGCAGCTGTGCTCCTGCCCTTCCCATCTACCCTGTCCACCATCAGCAACAGCATCTTCCAGCCCAAAATGGCCATGTTCTCTGAACTGATCATATTCTCTCAACTGACCTTGCGTGGCCATGGGTTGCCTTTAGAAGAATGCCAGTTTTTGGAGAAAGACAGGGTACTGCCATTTATTGAGAATTAGACACTTTTAAAACATCTCGAAGTGACCAAAACTTGCAATGCTCAAAGTCATTGGCCAATGTTACGTAGGCATAGATTTGTCTGTAAATGTTTCCCATTGTTGGATTTACTTCCTAGCTGTGCATTGAAGCCAGGTGTTATATTAGTTTCTTTTGCTGTGAGTCATAGCGCCGCAGCCTCGAGAGACACATGGCTACATCCACGGAAAATGGAGGAGGAATAGCAGAAATCAGAAGGTTGTGAAAGGGTTACCTGTTGTGTGCGTAAAAACTAGCGGTTGGGGGAAATAGCAGCGGGGAGACTGCACAGGAGCAATGGCCAGAGTGTTCCTCAGCCTCTTCTAGCAGAAGGGTGGAACGTGTTTGGGTTCACTGCACTCCCTTTATTTGAAGGATAATTAACCACTAAACTTTGAAGTCTTACCTTCATGGCTATGTGTGGTAAGGATGCTCAGAAATGGAGTGGAGTGCTGAGACCACACCACCACTCAGGGTGCAGCTGGGACAAGCTTTCAGTGGGCATCTGCACCAGCCGCTGCCGCTCTTCTTCTGGGCACTCATAAATAGAATTTCCTCCCTCATGAGAAATACTGATGAGATTTAAATTGTTTTGGTGATTTTGATGCAGAGCAATGGTTTTATAGATACTGTGCTGTTATTGATTTAGTAGCATGGCTGACAAACCTCACCATGCATTGCTTGATGCTCCTCAGAAGTGGATGTTCTTTGGACAGTTTCTTGCTCCCTGATGCTGCAATACACCGTGTTCTTTCCAGTGGAAAGGCAGTATTCCTCATTTGTTCTGTACTGGCATCTGCAAGAAAGAAAATCTTCAGTTCCAGGCTGAAATAATTCCTCTTTTGTGGAAGCTCTTTTGGTGTACTGGGAGCAAAACACGAGGCTAGAACCAGGCCTTCTGCTTAATTGGGTTTAGAAGTGTGCTTATTAGCACTAACCACATTTTTTAACAACCATGAGGAATCTGAACAACACCTTGGCAAATGAGTTCTTTCACATTTAAGACTTGTGCTTTTACAACTGGTAGTGTCACATCCTGAAATTGGGCTTAGTGGTGTTGTGTGGGGCATGGCACGTGCAGCTGCAGGACCGTATTTGACTTCTGGTACTTCTTGTTATTGCAAGTGTCAGCGTCATGCCTGAAATGAAATGATGGTTTTAACAAAGCCAGGCAAACGTCCTTCTGACGTCTTCAGTACTATTATCAGCACTGCTGGAAGAGGCGTTAGGGCATCTTGGAGGAGCTACCGGGGCAGGGTAAAGGTGATGCCTGGAATAGGCAGAGTGAGGGTGAGGCAATGCAGTATCACCGTGGATGGGATACGAGTGAGCTGGGCCTAAGGCGTCTTGGTTCGGCTGCCAGTCGAAGCCATGGGGCTTGATGGCAAAATTGTGAACCTCAGACGGCTAGGAGCTGTGATGTCTTGCTTAAAGCTGGTATATTCCCTGCCACAGGGACGGCATTAACTCCTTTAGTGACAGTTTGTAGCACAAATCCTGGATGTTTAATTGGATTTATCATGGCTATTGGGAGCATAAATGTGTTTACAGATTTGTTGTGAAAGCTTTTTTGTGTGTTTTTCTCATAGCAAGTCAACTTCCATGTGGTGCAATTATGTTCAAGATGTTCCCTGTAGCACTGGAATAATGTCAGATTATACTGTGTGTGCATGTTGTTCTTCAAAAGGGTTTTATCTGAGGCACGATGCACCCTGTCGGAAGGAGAAAGGGAGCTTAGTCTTTTATGAAGAAAGGCATGCAAAGCTTAAAACACAAGAAATTCTGTCAAATCCTGTTGTCTTATTATAGAGAAATGCTTGTCTCTGTCTACTGAAATGTGAAACTTTTTCCCCATTAACTTCCTTCCTGTTCCATCCAACTCTGCCAGAACTAAGTCCATCCATCTGCAGCTTCCTACTTGTGTGCTGCATCCTTTTCAGCGCTGAAAGGTTGAAGCAAACGCAGTGAGACATTTCAGAGACAAGCCCCGGGGGGGGGGGGGGGGGGGGGGGCGGTGGGGAAGAGATTACTTTCATTTGGTTTGGAAAGTTTCTTAGTTTTCGTTTGGTTTGTCATCCTGTATAGTTTGGCCTAGAAACTTGCAGCGTGTTTGATGCAGCCGTACAGGAACCCTGTGTGAAGCCCACTCACGTTCCTGGCCACGGGGCTGCGGCCGAAGGGATGCTGTGGTATGGGGACCACTATCAGGTGTCGGGGGCTCCAGCAAACAGTGCTGCGCTAGGGATGAAGCTGGCCCCGAGTGCTCCCTGTCAAACTTGTATTATTTTTTTTTAATATTAACTTGGGTAACAATGCAATTTAACAATGCAGTTTCCTGTCTGATGGCAGTTCAGATATTAAATGTCATCTCTGCCTAAAACTTTCATTCTTAACTATGACGAGTTTTCCCAGCACTTTTCTAAAAGAGACAGTTGTGATGTGTTTCATTCCCTGCTGAATGATAGTCAGAAGCCAAAATTTGTGCTGTAACCCATTATTATTGTTATTAATTGTTGTTTTTAGGAAGTCTTGTAGAGGAGTTACTCGGAACAGCAGCACAACAATGCTCCCCACTGTGGGAAAGGTCAGGATTTTCAGATGCCACCATTTGGAGCCCGTAACCTATTATGCTGTGTGTTGGTCGCAGGTTTTCTTTTTCAAAGTCGCAGTGAAGGACAATCTCCGGGGACATGCCTCTGCTCGTTCTTGCCACCTCTTTAGTCCGTCCCCTCCTTACAATGCCTCTCTGTCCAAGGGGAAGCTACCGAGCCCTTTGGCTGAAGTTGGCAACGCAGTGAACAATGCAGGCATTTGAAAATTAGAAAGCTCAAAAGTCGTATTCCTGTGACCAGAGAGATGGATGGAAAGATCAAAGAAGAGGACACAAACTTGAGATGGTGTAGTGGGCTCTGGCATCTTAGGAAGCAAACAGAAGATGGCCTCGGTGCCTGTCATGCACAGAGCATCGATGTTGCAACAGATAGAATATCTGTGCTGCAAAAATATGTATAGAAAGGCAGGAGGAGCTTGTAGCCATGCTTAGTCTGCCTCTCATCGGGGAGGTCCTGGCAATTACCAGCCTTTCTGTCATAAGTGCTAATGAGGTAAGGGAGAGGGAGAAAGGACATGAGTAGGTCGAAGTTAGGTAGAAGGGAAAATCCATATGGCAATTGCTTGCTACAATGAAGATGAGGCATCTCTGGCAACCAGATTTCTGGTGGCCCCTATGCGGATTTGTGCCAGCTGAGAGTCTGGCCCCAGAAACTGAGTGTGGGGCTCAGCTGAGAGCAGAGTAACCGTGTATGCAAGCTTTAGGTAATATTTCTCATTGGCTTAGTAAACCTAGATCTGCAGATTTACTTTGCTGATTGAAAACTTGGCCTTGATTTAAAAAAAAAAAAAAAGCCTGAAGCTCTGTGCAGGTATGTAAGAATGTACCCAAGAACGTAGAAACACACCTTTGTGGACTTAATTGGGTAGATATTTTCCAGAAGAGTTTGTATATTCAGAGGAAAACCACCATTAAAAAGCACAAAGTATGCTTTACAGAAGCTCAGTGTCCAGGCCATTTTACAGAATTCAGGATTTTACTCTGCTTCAACGTGGTTAAAAAGCCTGAAAGATGAGCCATTTTTAAGTATTTCACAAGACTCGTGAGTCATGCAAAATCCTATCACATTTTTCCCTCTGGTTGAAATCACAGAAGTTACAAATGGTAAAAGAGCTATTAAATCACAGATGAAGAATGCTGCATGATGGGTTGGTAACAATAAATAAATAAAACCCCCTAGTTTTTCTTCTAGTTTATAATTTCCTGGGCGTGAATTCAAGAGGTAAGAGCGAAGTATCACAGCTCACCTTCAAAAAGGAGTGGCATGCAGCTGTATCCCTTGGAGAGTCACTATTCCTTCGCTTGGTTTCTTTACTGCTCCAGGCAAATGGAGATTTTAATACCACTCCTTTATCTAGCACAGTTAATTTCCCCACCCTAGACCAGCTCAACTTCTCTGGCAGGTATGTTGGGGGATGGTGGACCCAAGCTTTCATCTGCTTCCAAGTCTTCTGCTAAGAAAATTGCCCATTTGGGATCCCACAGAACCTGCTCCATGCCTGGAGCGATCCGGGCAGGCAGGTAGGAGGTGGCACTGTGTCGGTACACTCTGCTCTACCAGTGCTGCTACTTCTGTAGTGTTAGGATACCTGTATCCCCTGGATATTTTTATTACGAGAATAAATCCTGCCTGGAACTACTGCTGGGATCTGCGGGTAAGTGCTGGGCTGGCCTTTCAACTTTTGTTTTTTGTATTCTTATGCCAGTGTAATTGTTAAAATCCTCCTTTTATTTTCTTTTCCCTGAAACGCTGTGGTTGGGCTTCCCAGATGTTGTGTTCTTAGTTGGCCAGAAGTTTCTAAAGACCAAGAAAGAATTGAAGGAAAGCACTAGGCAGGGGGTCTTACATGGCCATAAACCGTAATCAGAGGAAAAGTCTCACTTTCTATTTAAGTCACTGTTTTTGGAGTATGTATTGGAGGTCAGAAATTACTTTTGGCACAAATAAAAGTAAATTCAAATAATAGGAAAAATATTTGCCAATTTTGCCAGTATTTGTTGAAAAAACTGAGGGGAAACAATTATTTTTTTCATTGCTTACGTGGTTGAAATCTTTACGATTAGACTGTTTTTTAGCTGAGGGAAAATAGCATAGTTCAGCGACTTTGCTTATGGCAGAGAGGGGAATAGTTCTGCTTCTCAGCAAACCTGAAACCGTCTTGCTATTAAATAGATTTCTAACGATTTCTCCTTGCTACTGTCTTCAAGTTCACATTTTCACATGTTTTTTTCTTTCCCACAGTAACTTCATCGTCTCTCTAACCAGTTCTTGCTGGAGAAAAAAAGAACGGAAAGAAAAGAAAAGAAACTCAAATCACCATAAGGTAGAACTGCTCACAATGTTTTAAGTGCCAACCCTCAGAGCTAGCTCATTGCCACCAGTCATACGATGGACAGCAGGGAACCCCAGACCCTGCTCCTCAGTTAAACGGTCGGGAGAAAGCAGTGCTCACCACACATGGCTGACAGGGTCCTCTTCTAGCATCTTGTAGCGGTTGATCTAGAGCCTAATCCACTTCTCTGTGCAACGTAAGGGGAGATGGTTAGCGGCAACCTTTGGGCATTCAGCTTCTTCCTTACTCCCCACCACTGTGTAGGATCTGCCATCTGATATTCCCTTTAGCAGTATGTGTGAAAGGTCACCAACACCCCTGAAACATCCTCCCATGTAAAATTAAACGTGTCCTGCTTTCAGATGGTTGCAAAATACCACACGTTGTAATGAACTGAGATACTAATTTATTGTAAAATATCTTTTGTGTATGTTAACTTAATGACCTAGGTCTTGCCAATGCTAAAAATAAGTCTCAATATAGAAAAGGCTTATGGAACAAGCAAAATTGCTCTTTCCCACAAAAAAATTCATCTGTTGTCAAAACATGTATCCTGTAACATCTCTAGCGCTCTGTTTCTTGTGGAGTAACACCAGACCTACTTACCCCTGCTCCTGCAGGTTTAGTGAGCGATTGTAATGTCTTTGTATAGCAAGGATGCGGAAGTAAGACTTCTGAAAACATATACAAAGATGCATTTATTTAAAAAAAAATCAACTCAAGGTAAATACACTGGCATGGAAAATTTTAATCCAAATGATTAAAGTTAGCAAGATCAAAGCATCTCAAAACAGGGTTTCATGACAGGAAATGTTAGGTAAGAGATGAAGCGCTCAGCCCTGGTAGTACTCATCACCTTAAGATGGATCAGCACCTTAAGAAGATCATATATTCTGTCTCTGAAAAGCTGACAGCTAATTATGAAAACAAAAAGGCCTGTACAGCGATTATTGGAGTGAACCTTGCAGCTATCCACATATTACTCAAAGGAAAGGTGACCATGTCTTTTCTGCTTTGTTTCTTAGCAAACCCCTTGGAAGAGGTTCTGCATGTATTTTAGTTGTGTTCAATACCTGTATGTGACCTTTCCCACCAATGTCCCTTGCACAGAGGAAAGCAAGCTGCAGGCTTTGCTTTTGTCTGTTTGTTGCTAAAGCCTGTGTTGGCCACCAGCTGCTTTCTGACAGATCACAAGGTTAGTCTTTGTTCCAGTTCATCCAGCTGTCACTGCTGCTCTCAGGCACCGCCACCTGGGTTATATAGCAGTACAGGATCAATTTTGCTGCTCTACCTCAAGGCAGCAGCCAGAAGAAGAAAATGGTGGGACTCCTTACTCTAGATCCAGCGGAGGTAGCCATGAGAGTGGTCACAGCTGTCAGAGCCAGCGATGCTGTGATGTGTGCTTCCAGCTGTCTCGGAGGGGTTTGCCTCAACAGACACATGAGGTGGCCAGCCGCCTTTGCGGATTAGAGGAAGAAAAGTTGTGGTTTATTTGTGTGTGTCAGTAGCACCGGGATATCCCAAGCATGGGCCTGAACCCCATTGTGCTGGATCCCGTTGACGAGACAACCCCAGTTTTAGGAGATGGGAATCTGCTGTGTGGATACTGGCAGGTACAGATGGCGGGAATCAGTTTGATGAAAAAACAGAGTTTAGCACAACAAAATAAAATCCCCCTTTCCCAAGCAGAGTGGCTTGTTTGTAGGCATTATGGCAAGACTGCCTTAAAAGACAGCCAGATGCCTGATTTATACCTTTGGACAGATGTTTTGCCATGTGAAGAGCACTCTCTCTGAAATGCAAAGTGTCTGTTCCCTGGCTATTGTGCAGTGGTTTTTCCCTGTGCTGGCTTGTCACCATGGCACTGGACTGGGAAAGCTGCAGATCAAAAGCTTTACGGAGCTGCATGGCTGAAACGGTTCTGCTTTCGTTGTCCATTAAAAAACCAATCTAAATGGAAGATGAGAACCTGCCTGCTTTAAGTTCGTAGGCAAGTCATTATAGGACCAGGCAACAGCAGGGTACTTTCTCAAAGATGAGTAGATGGTTGGGCCTCTTCAGGAAATCTGCAGCAAACAGGTCATTCAGAAATGACTTTTTGAGGCTATGGAAAGTGGGTGAAAAGAAATGGCTAATGAAAAGGAGAAAACACCGATGAAAGGGAGTGTTTTATCTGATATCAGAAACTGTTGGCTTTCATTCTGATCCTGTTGGTTTTGCTGTATGTGGCTTTTAGAGTGCCCTTAAGTTGTCTCAAAAGGTTTTTACTTTTCCAGTGGCATTAGAAAGGCTGAAATGATATTTGCAACGAGGGTAAGTTACTCTCTTGAGGTTTTGGCACCCACAGCTCCAGATTAACTGGAAATGTAGGCATTTAGTAAATCTGAAAATCAGTGCCTCTCAGCCCTACGTGCTCCAGAGAAGCCAACGTAAGTTTTGTCAGTAGGACCAGAGCAGAAACACAGTATATGCTACAAAAGGGACATATATCTGGAAAAATTAAGCCATCCAGAATGAATGCCAGCTCATAGTGTGGTGGCTTCTATTCTTTTTGTCCAGACTATCTCATCTGTGGAAGTCGGAGAAGCCCTGCTGTTGGTTGCATTGATGGGAACAGCTAAGACTTCCCTTCCTGGTATTAGTTTTGGCTGACCAGAGATATAATTCTTACAAATTTCTGTAATTTAAAATGGCCTCGGGTTTCTAGTTCCCAAAATAAAAGAGCTCCATTCAAGGTCTGGAGTAGATTAAAGCAATGACTGCTAATCCAGAACTGGTTCTTGAGATGCTCCATGAGTAGGGAGGTGGCTCCAACCGCAATGAGGCGAAAGGCCAGGTAGGACCTGGCAATCAAATACCAGCACAGGGGACAAAAGGATAATACCAGTGAGGTGTGTGTACTTAGGTACGCCCATATGTACAGCTGTATCTCCATTACACAGACATGTTCCCTGCCTTGCCAGCAGTTACTATCTCGCTGTTTTCCTTACAGAAAGAAAATCCTTGACAGACTTAAAGTGATGAGTAATGACTCCACTTTCTTCCATTCCAGCTGCCACACAGGCATGTACGTTGATCCCCTGTTGGACCAGCAAATTTGAACATCTTAACCTTTTCTTGTTGTCCCATGTCTGCCCTATCACTTACCGGTTGCTCGCTGTTGCAGTATGGCAGGGTCTTCTCTCAGCAGACACTACGATTGTTTTTACAAGAAGAAAGAAAATACTCTACTGATAAACAGCAGTATATGTCTAGGAAAAATGTCAGCACTTAAACCTGAGTCTTGCTTTTCCCTCTGAGTTGTCATTGCTGGATCCTCTGCCCTTCCTTACAAGTGGGTTTGAGGAGGTGGTTGTTTTGGCTGGAATTGGAGAGGCACAGGTGGTACCACCAGCTGTAAATTGGAGGAGGCACTTCCTGATTATGACCACTGCCTACACGCAGATCATTGCCAAGAGAGGAGCTGGAAGGCGCAGAAGCCTTCTCCTTACTTGGAAAAAAGGCCTGGAGGATAATCTTTGCTCCTCTCTCCTGCAGGCTTTCACCTGTAGGCTTTGGGCTTCTTTGCAAGCACTTGGCTTCCCAAAATGCTGTGATGTGAATAATCCTCAGCCATCATTGAGACATGGATAAACTGAGGCATCAAGTATTTAAATTCATGCACCTGACATTTAGGCACTTGGGTCCATATAAAGGCACCGGGAGCTCCGGAGATGCAAACGTCATGGCGCATTTGAAAGGCAGCTTACTTTTTAAAGGACTTCAACGTGGATTCAGATCTCTGCTTAACCACGGCAAAATAAGTGGTGAATGAGTAACTCCTTGATCTTTTCGAGGTCAAGATTTTGCCCTCTGGCTTTTAACCTGTGTGGCGAGGGGCTTGTGCCAAGCTGCAGAGCGAGCACACGCCAGGGTCTCCTGTGAGCAGTCTGGGATGTTGCCCTTGGGGACGGTGTTTTTGGAGAGCACTGCTGGCCACCTGTGCAGGCAGGACCATCCTGGTCTCAACTGCAAGCACACACCGCCATTTGCAGTTATGTATTTTTATTGCCAGGTTACAATTTTTTTAATTATTGTCTGGCGCTCATGTCTCCACCTTCACATAATGAAGGCCTCTGCTGCTGGTCCTGACTTGCCTTGTCTTCAGGAAATTTGGGGTGCTGTGTGTCCTTGTTTGCTGAAAGCCCTTTCCTTGGTCCCTCTTTTGGCCCATTGCCACCTCATGGTCTTGGTTTTCATCTTGTCTTCTAAAAGCGGGTCCACTGCACAGCTAGCGAGGGAGAGGCGTCGGAGGATTAACCCACCACCACGTGCTCCTTGCCCACGCACATGAGGAGAGAGCCAGATTAAAAGATTAAAGTTACAAACTGAAAACCCCCTCGGGCTACTGATGAGATCTGAGCGGCTGGCTGCGAAGCCAAACTCCCACTCCGGAGGTGCAGTGCTGCGCGCACTGTCGCTCACACCGGAGCTGCCGGCTCCCTCCATCCCTTCCTGCTGACGACTCCGGCTATTTTTACAGACCAAGAATTAAATAATAAACTAGTTTTGCCCTGAAGGAGGGACCTGAGCAATACCTCAGCAATACCCGGGAGCTTAGGGGGATGGTTTTATGCTCACCCTCGTTGCATTCCTGAGACTGTGGGGTTTGCACCCCCCACTGGTGCCTGGTTTGCCGGTGATGCGGCCACTGGATCACCTTGGTTGGGATGAGCCAGGGCTGGCAATCGGCAGCCACTGATAGTGGTAATGACATGACACATGGAGGGTTGCAAGTCCTTTGATGCTTTCCCGTCGCTCATACAAGCCTCACCCTATCAAACCTACTGCTAGATATGCCCACAGTTTTATATTCCTTTCTGCTGCTTATTACTGTATTTTCTTTCTTTCCCCCCCACTCCCCCCGTATCTGCAGTAGGACTGGGCAAAGAATGGCCTTTTTGGCTTTTATGGCTGAAAGGCACAGAAGTAAAACTGTGTCCCAAACCATGATACTATTTCTCTGCCTGTGTCTGTAGGTATGATACAAAATGAAATGAAATTATTTTTACCTGACCAAAGCAGTGAGTCTAAGCCAGGATGATGATTCCGTTTAATACTTGGCATGCTGAGCTCTCAAAAGTAATTTTTCCCCATTTTTTTTTTGTTGCTGTTTTTTTTTTTAAGTTTTGGGGTGCTTTTTATCAGAAACAGACCATTTGAAAACAAAAAGTTCAGCTCTGCTATTTTGAAAATGTTAAAATGGTGTATTTTGACATCTCAGAAGTTCCTCCTCCTCCCTGTACTTTTCAGATGAATCTTTTCGTCAGACACAGACTGAACCTGCGAAGATGTTCAGTTCCTCCAGGGCTCCATGTTTCATCACATTTCCCAGCTATCGGATGGGATTTTGCCCAGCTCTTCCCAGGTGCTTAGGTGACACCAGAGTGGAATGAGCACCGGTACCTTGTTGCCCTTGCAAGAAACGGTGTGGTGGTGCGTGTGGTGGCGTGCGTGGTGGCCAGGCAAGCAGTTGATAGTTTGACTATCAATGGCCCGTTGTGCAGCCCTTCCCACCTTCAGCTGTAGAAGCCTGCGTTGCTCGGGTCTCTGCCCCAGGGGAGGACAGCAGCAGGACCTGTGTTTCCCAAAGGATTGAAATGGGCGCAGATAAAATACCACGCAGGCACAAGTCTGAAGTGGTGTAGTTTCCAGGTTCGTCCATGTTTTGATGAAGACTAAATGAGAAGTTCCAGCAAAGTGTTGTTTTATGAATGGTAAGCTTGCACAGGTCTTTGTCGGTGATGAATCTGTATCCTTGAACCGATTATAATTAGCGTACTATCTCATTTACATAGAATTGATCTAATTCAGATGACTAGATGAAATTCTTTGATCTTCAGGGTACGAGAGGTGAGACTGTGATCACTTTAAACAGTTGCTCCTGGCCATAAAATCTATTCATTTGAAAATCAATAGAAAGATATCACTTGCAGCCTTGATGAGATAATTTCCTCTGCTACTCAGCCCTGACCCTGTTCTCCTGGTTTTCATCCTCCTGTCAAGTTTAAATGTCTTTTTTTTTCTGGAAGCTCTGCTCCACCCCATCCTGCACAGCTCTCTGTGGGGTGGGGGACACTGTCCTTTTCATTTGAAGCCACTTTCTGATTTACGTGCACCTGGCACGCACTCTTCTTCAAAACTCTTTTCCCGACCATGCATTCAGTCAGGTGTTGGAGCTGCCAAAAATACATCCTGCTCCATATTTGTTCTGCGTTGCGCTGGATGAATGAATAGGTATAACGTTGTGGAGACTGTAAACTTTCTGGGGCATGGTCTCCAACAAGTGCTGTTGTCTGTTCAGCGAGTTCTGCCCGTTGCACAATGCTATGAATATTTATGATGCTAAATAATAATCCTTGCCTCTGACCCAGCGCTCTCCTTCAGCAGATCTAGAATTGCTTCACTGAGGAAGCAGTCAAATCATTATCCTAATTTCCAGATGGGGAAACTGAGGTACTGGAAGGTGAAATAACTTGTCCGACATCAGCAAAAGAGAGCTAGAAGGGGAGTGCAGCCGTCTCTGGCCCCAGCTACACGGCCTAGCCACTAGACCCTGCAGCCTCCTGGATGACAGCTGATAAAATCCATGTTTATGCAATGCATTTTTGTCTTCTCCATTAACAGCAAGCAATTTGAGTGTTTTCTTCACAGGCATTAATAGCCTCCCTAAGAAATATGTTTCGACATGCATTTTCAGCAGCACTCCTGCATGTGTTGTGCCCCAGTTAGCAGCGGTGACCTGCTAGGAGGAGGCAGACTGGGACGATGGGGAGAGGCGGCACCTTCGCCCCCGTGCCCCACTCCTCCTCCTCCGCCACCCCTCCGCTCCTCCGGTGGCAGCTGGGGAGGCTGGGGACCGACCATGGAGACGTTCTGTGTGGAGCTCCTCGGGGAGCTGTACCAGCTGCTGTGTTGGCAGCCTTAGAGCTGCCTCTGGGTCTGACTTGCCGTCTTGTCTCCTTGAATATAATTGCTTGCTGCTGATTTATTTTTTTTCTTTCCCTTTGGTTCCGTGGCACTCATACCCTACTCAGATTCCTCGTCAATCTTGCAATCTGGGGAGTCTGAGGAAATAGAGAACTGATCATCTGCACATTTCTTCTGTATATTATGAAAGTGTCCCCATGCCATGTGTGATTCCAATCTTTTTTTTTTTTTTTTGTTTAATCAGACAGAACATCAAGGTGTCAGACTGTACCGGCGAGGTCTGTGCACTGAGCTGGGAAGGAAGGAGCCACTTCTGCAGAGGTAATCCCTGCTCCCAGCTCCATAGAGGTGACAGCACCTCCATCGCTTCCCCCTTTCTAACCCTGTGCTTTACCTCCCCGTGCCCCGTACGGCTCAGCCTTGCAAATTTTCTGTGGCCGAGCGTGTTCTCTCTCTTGCAGAGCTCGCTGGGGCAGGGCTGCTTGAATGGCTACGGGGAGTCCGTGAGGAGCAGCAGAACGTGTCTGCCTGGAAACCTGCGCGTGCTGTGGATGAGCCCATTTCTCATTCTTTGGAGGTCTTGAGGAACCAAATCACTTCATGGAAGTGGCTAGAATTTTAAGCAGAGGCTTTTTTCTCACTTCTCTGTATAAATGATACCCACCCAGGTACCTTGGGACAGTGACAGAAAAAACACTTATAGAAGGCTGGGTGGGTTTATTTGGGTGTAGGGGTGTGTGTGCTCTTTGTGCGTGACATCGAATGTTCATCACAAGCTTCTCAGCACTCTGTAGGGCCTGTGTCATGAAGATGGTCAGACTAGATAGTCCTCACACTAGATAAAGGTCTTAAAATTTGGCATTTATTCCCTAGCTTGTAAGCATTTTAGGAAAGACAGAAGGTCTGAAATAGAGGTTGTCTTCTGAGCTGAAGTTCTACTACCTCCATGACTGGATCCTCCTGATTTATTTACTTTCTTAGCATTACAATTTCTTGCTTTCACCTGCCCACTCTCAGTACACTGCAACCATTTCAAACCCAGAACTCTCTCCATCCCACCCTTCCCATCTGTCTGCAGGACAGACATCTCCTGAAGGAGACTTTTACCTCCAGATGTCAGGACATTTGGGAGAAGGACCATCCTCTGTGGGATGTAAGCGGAAGCAGTACCTGGGCAGGAAAGTATTTGAATTTTAATGATAGGACAGTGCTAAAGAATACTGTAAAAACACTTCCTTGCTTTTCACTGGGGAAGTCTCAATTTGTCTCTGGCTTTTTGCCCGGCGTTCTCAGATCTATTGGTGAAGGGAGACAGCAGAGCACGTTTGTCCTATTCCTCTTCCCCAGCACCAGATGCCAGACTGGAGCAGATACGCCACCATCCCTGGTCTGAGCATGCACTGCGGAGGGGGCTACAGTCTACTCAGCCCTCTCCTACATCTGCCCTGACGTAGCCACATTCAGTAGCCCCGCACAGGGCTGAGTTACACCTCGTTCCCCGGAAGCTGCCAGAAGCTCAGCATCTCTGCGCATCCACTCGAACGCTCCCGAGGAAGCGCCGTTAGTCTCTCTAGGATGGGCACGCACAGTTCCAGGTGTGCAGGATCTCTGCCCAAGTCCCAGCATGGGATCGCACTGGGTGGACTTTCAGAGGTGTCCTGGGAACTTCTTTCGAGAGAAGGGATTTGCATCGAGCATCCCTGGGGAAAATCTGACTTCCCATCCTGACATGCACCATCCCTGCTCCTTTTCCTCGTAGGAGCGGCTGGATTTCTGTGGCACAGGATGCATGGTATATCAAGCATTTAGGACAAAAAGTCTATAGAAGTGTGATTCTAATAATATTTTACAGCTTTAATTACCATGATTGTAGTGCCTAGAGGCGTATGCAAAAACATTTTGAGTGGGAGGAGAGAAGGCAGCGCTGTGAACATTTTTGTGGTTTTGCTGGGCAATGCGCAATTGAGTTTTCTCATGGGAACCACAGCATGCCAGGGAGAAAAGCTGCCTCTACCTCCTCGTCTGCTCCGTCGGGATACTGGCTCACACCCCAAAGCCGAGGAGACAATCACAGTCACTTCGGTTTCAGGCAAAAGCTGGGCTGACCGTGCCTTTGCTTTGCAGGGGGGCTCCAGGTGCAGACGCTGCCCATTTTCTGCAGGCAACGGGTATTTTTTCCTCGGGTGACACCCCCTCCTGTACCCTCAGCGGCAGTTTCGCCTGCAGGGTGATTTCAGGATTGGGCAACTGCTGATTTGTGGCATCGATTTGCCAGCAGCCTCAAGAGCAGCGCGCCTGTTTCTGGGTCAGAGTACGCAATGCGGACGGAGCCCCCTGCTCCCGCCAGCTGCACACCCGTCCCTGCCATCCATGGGGGGGACACAAGAGGATGGACAGAGGGGTCCTCCAGCACCCTTCCCCACAGGAGGCCGCACGGCACTGTCACTTCGCCTGAGGCCTACTGACAATCTCGACTGAAAAATAGGGAAGTGCCCCATGCATGAAGGCAAGTTTTTAGAGTTTAGGTGTTGCAAAATAAAAATGACATGAAATAAAGATGCTTGCATTTCCCTAGCTACAGAAAGCGGTCCTGCATCTTCAGAAAACTTTTTTTAACCTGCACTCATCATATATTAGTTTTTAGGCGTATTTATGTAGTTTCTGTGACAGTGATTTGCCATAGGTTCGTCACTAAGACGCTACAAAGCTGGGAGCCTTCTATTTGAAACACTGGAAGAGTAATTCGATTTTATCGGGACATGGCCACCAAAGAGCCAGCCCACGACTCGGCTTCCCGGCCAGCCGGTCCCGGCTCAGAGGAACAGCCACGAGCTACAATGCAGCCTTCTGCTACCCACGGTATTGACGGGAAAGCAACGAAACCTGAAAGGAAACCCTGAGTGATAAGGATTCCTGGCCACGGGAAGAGTCGGACATTGGCTACAAGCCAAGCGTATTTTATTGAGGCTCTTTTTCCTCACTCTAATTTTTTCATCCGTTTTCTATTGTTATCTGCACTGAACAGAATTTACGTTATTAAAACCTCTTATTTTAATCAGCTCTCCATCAGTTAAATAAATACATGGTATCATTTCTCCTCACTTGATTTGACGCTTGGTATTTTGTACAGACTTAAAAAAAAATAAGATAAGAAACTCTAATGGAATCCCAGTATCTTAAAAAAGGGGCGTTTGTTTTGACCCTAGCGTGGACAAGACTCCTGTGAGGAGCAAGAATTCCATTTCCCACGGCCACATTACATTTTGTATGTTGAGTTTTTAAGAAGAAGGAAAATCTGCCTCTGGGTAATTGAACGGCTAATGGTGATTAGCTCGTGAAGCTGCGGATGGAGATCCTCAACATCGCCACTTCAGGCACCCCCAGCTGCCACCCGCAGCTGGCATCACTGCTACACCCCAGAGGAACAAAAGGTGGCCAAAAAGGAAGATCAACTTTATTTCTGCTCGGTATTTTGAGTTCTGTCATGCATGTCACGGGCTGCGGTGTACCGTCACCTCCCGTACCGGGGTCCCTCGCCAGGTATAAGGATGTCCTTCCTTCCGGCCCCGCTCGGAGGGGCGGTGGGAGCAGCTCTCCAGGCGCGGGGAGGCTGAAGACCATTAGGTGGTAACACCAACCGACGGCCACGGAGCCGTTCCCACGCACCTCGCACTTGGATAACGGCTGCACCGATTGCCGGGGCAGGCGCGGGGCAGGCAGAGGGAAGGGGAGGATGAGGATGTGGATGAGGAAGGCGTCGAGAGGTGATGCGTGCTGTCCTGCAACCTGGGCGACGGGTGACTCAGTCCGGCGAGTCTTCTCCTGGCCGGTCCCCTGCCCAGCCGGCTGGAAGGTGTCACCCTCCCCGCGGTGCCCGGCCGGGAGGGCGGCCCCACGCCGCCCAGATCCCGCTGCTTCCGCCGGCGGGGCGTCACCCAGCCTGTCCCCGGAGGGTGCCCCGGTCGGCGGGGCGGGGCGGCCGTGGCGGGGTGCGCTGCCGGTGCAGCGGGGAGGGGAGGGGGGGGCGGCCCCCGCCGGGCGCTGCGTCAGGCGGCGGCCGCGCGTGGGCGGGCGGCGGCAGCGCGCGCGGGATCTCCCCATGTGACCGCGCGGGAGGGGGCGGTGTGTGCGCGGGGCGGGGGCCGGCGGCGGGGACGGGGCACCGGGGGGGGGGGGGGGGCGGGGGCGGCGCTAGGCCGCTCCCTCCCGCTCCCCCGCCCGCCCTCCGCGCACGGCAGGCGCGGCCGCGACGAGGCGAGCTGCGTGGGGCGGCCCGCCTGGCCCCCCCGCCCCATCCCCCCACTCCTCGCCCCCCCTACCCCCCCCACTCCTCGCCCCCCCCCCGGTGGCAGCAGCGAGGCGGTGGCGGGGACCGGCTCGCCCACCCGCCCCGTCGATGGGAAAGGAGGAGCCTGGGCCGGCGGCGCGCAGGCGGGGGGGGCGCTGGCAGGAACTTCGGCGGGGCTGAGTCTGCGGCGCCGGGACGGCATCGAGGGAAGCCCCGGGCGGCCGGCGGCGACGGCAGCCTACTGCAGAGTACGTGCGGGACGGGACGGGGCCGGGGGGGCTGGGGCAGCCCGGGGACGGCCCCGCGGGGGACGGCCGGAAGGAGCGGGCGGGGGGTGCGTGGGTGATTCCCGGAGAAATCCGGCGCGGGCGGTGGTGGGGGGGCGGAAAGTACAGAAACGTCCCTGCCGTGTCTGCTGCCGCGGTGCGGGGGCGGCGGGGCGGGGCGGGGCGGGACGGGACGGGACCGGGCGGGGGTGGCGCCCCGCCGGCGGGCTGCCAGCCCAGCGCAGGGGTACCGGGGCGGGGGGGGGGGGGGGCGGTGCTGCGGTACCGGCCGCCCCCCCATCCCCCGGCTTTGCAGTGCGGTGCCCCTCCGCGGCCCCCCCTCCCCCCAGCGCAGTGGTTCACCCCTTCCTCCCGCCCCGCGGCCGTTGGTGGGACGTGAGGGGTGTCCGGGGCTAGTGGTTCCAGGCGCCGCCGGCCGGGCCGGGCCGGGGGGAGACCGCCCCGCCTGTCCGCCGCCCGGGCACCCGTGTAGCCGTTACGGAGGAGCGGCCCCCGGGGAAGGTTCGGGGCCCCAGCTCGGGGGTGTTCCTGTCAGCGGGCTTGGCGGCTGCCCCCCCGCGTCGGCTCCCTTCCGCGGCCTGCCCGGGGCCGGCGGCGGCCGTGTCCCGGCGGGCATGCCGGGCGGTAGGTAACCCTCCCCGGGCCGCGCTCGGGTGGGAATCGTGAAGTATTTGGGCTCTTTTTTTTTTTTCTTTTTTTTTTTTTTCCAGTCCTTACACGGGTCTGTGGGTTTTTTTGCACGTTTCAAGTTTCTTATTAGTTGAGGCGAGATACGCATCTGTATTTGAATGTGAAGCTCACTTAATAGGTTGTATTTTGGCACATCTCGGAGCTAGACAAGACTTTTTAATTTGTGAAGTCTCGCTTCTGCAGCTACATGTAATTTTCTTCCCCTGCTAAAAGTCCTTTGGAAACACTGCAAAAATGTAATGAATATGCAAAGCAGCCAGCTCTCAAATCCAAATCCGGTTTGTCTTCAGAGACTTTTCAAAACGCCCAAAGTGATCAAGATATATTATGAAATAATCACTTTTTCCTAAAATACAGGAATGTGATGTTTCGCACTTTCTCCTTGTGCGTATTTCTAATTTAATTGGTGACAGCTCAAATATAATTCACCTGAAATAAAAATCTCTAAAAATCGGTTTAGGGTTGCTCAATTGCTCTTACTTCTAGTGCAGCCTTAAAAAGCAGGAAGACTGCTAGCGAAGTTGTTGCCCCGTGCTTGCATCCCCCAACTCCCGCGTTTTCCTTCTCCCAGTCCCTCACCCACACCCACCACCTGCTCGCTGCAGCCATGTATTTTCCTGCCTCCTCCGGGAAACGTGCAGCTCCAAGCTCGGACCAGGCAGAATGGGGAGAAGCGGGTGCTTTCCCCTGCTTAAAGATGTTGAGCTGGGCTGCTGCCACTGCCGGTTGTCTTGGTAGAGGGAGCCGGTTGCGTGAACAGGTTGCGATTCCTGCACTGATTGTTTACAAATACTTAGTAGTGCTCTATGGTGTATCTGTGGTGGTTGTTTTGCTTTTTTCCAGGAGTTATGTTTGTGGTCAGAGTTAAGGTGACATGCAGCGTTTGGAGAGGAGGGCATGGCGTGTGGGGTGGGAGGCTGTGGATGTGGATGAGGTAATGTGGAAGATGAGAACGCGCGGCTGTGGGTTGCAAAGGCTGAGTGAAAAATCTAACTTGTGATTGCCTGGTTCTTCTGTGGCCATAACAGTATGCAACCTTGCATGTATTTTAAACCGCTTTTGTCTGTGGTGGGGAATTTCCGAGCTTCTTTGTTTGTTCTATATGTGTAAAATGTAAAAGACAGCTGCTTTTCCCTTTGTGTTCCCACACTCCTTACTGGTATGGATGATGAGCAAAGAAGGGGGGAGAAGCAGCACCTCAACTGCCATCACCGTGTTCATTTATTGCTGCAGACCTTCCCATGCCAGCTTCGCATTCCTGCCTTTTGCCGTGAAAGGGTTTGCAGCTGGCCATACCTTAGAAGATCTACTTGCTTGGTCCTAAGGCAACAGATCATTCTGGTGAGCTTCTTAGGGTTTGCCAGAGGACGTTACCAGGCTGTTACTCCTGGACCGGGTTTGTTTGGGATCACAGATCAGAAAGCCTAAGGCTCATTGAGCAGGCTGTAGAAGAGGAGGAACGCACGCGGTGCCCCAGCGTTTTACCCGAGGTCCTCTCCCTGGTGAGGAGCATACTCAAGTCTCCCGGTTGTGAGCTCACCTCGCGTCTTCTTGTTGCGTAACCGCTTCTCGTGCTCACCCGTTGCCCCAAAAGTACGGCCCCAGCTGCACTAAGAAATGAGAACAGCAGCGATGCAAGGCAGTACTTTACATCTCTTAGATGCAGTTTAAAGGTCACCTGAAAGATGTGTGGTGCTGAGACTTGAGTGGGTGTGCTTAGCACAGCTTTGCGGTAGCTGGATAGGTAAGCAAAGCCAGGCAGCAACAGCAGTGCCGTGCGTCCTTTGGGTTAACAGTCTCTTCTCGTTCTGGCAGTGCTGCGCTGCTTTCTCAGCAAGCCTTGTTTGTTGCTTGTCCTCCTCTTAAGCCTCATCTTACTCCTCCAGGTTGACTAGCTTACCTGCTGTCCTGGCTTTGTAGGCTGTGAGCTGAGCTGAACCAGTGGAGTGGACTGGTAGTGCCTGGAAAAGCAGCATAGCTGGTGGCGTGGCGAGGCTGTCCCGGGAAGGGGAGGTAGCCTTCCCCTTGTAAAAGTTTAGAAATACTTGGGATGTCGTTGAGGTGAGTGCGGAACGAACTCGGTTTAATGAGAGGAGAAAAGAGGTCAAAAGGAGAAGTGTTTGGAAATGTAATGCAGAAATTGGTAGCAATCTTAAATGGAAAATTTGCGTGGCCCTCTCAGGAGCTGCTGTACTAAATTTGGAAAACAGAATTTGTCTTTAAAGTACAAAACAAAGGGGTTTCAGTCTTGCTTTAAATGCAAATCTCAACGCAGTCTGAACTGTGGACTCGCTACTGACGCCTCCATAGTACATATTAATCCAGTTTTATCTGTCATGAGGAGATTTGTTGATTAGAAGCCTCTAGGTAAAGGCTGCTCATGGACTGTTGCTGCTCTTCCAGCCTGTGGGCTGGAAAAATGAGCTCCATGCCTTGCCTGCAGCTCTTGGGCTGTGTGTAATTTCACTGCCACCGTCCTCCCTGGATTCAATTTAGCTCTCTGCACAAAGTCCATTTATGTAGATTTATGTAGATTTTGTGCCAAGATGGATGACTTTCAGAGTAAACGGGTATTCTTCTAACAGTTATATAAGTTAATTTGTGGTATTGATGGTAGAAAGTCAGCATCATTTGAAATGGGAGGGTAGGAACAGTTTACTGAAATGCCACTGAACCGTAAGCTGTTAGTTTTGTTTGTCTTGTCAAAGTTTGCATGGAATGGGAGGATTTTTCTAAGAACTTCTGTGAAGTAATGACAAATTTTAAAATATTGAATTATGTACTGTTTTAAGGATTACCTTAAGTGATTTTCCTCATTTTCCTTTCCACATCTTTGAGAGTGGACAGTAATTAATTGGTTTTTTGCAACTATTATTTTTGAAAGCTAAAATGTATTTCTAAAATACATAGCTCTTAAGTGTTTCCAGTTTCACCCTGAGTTCCAAAGTGTGCAGTTTATTAGCTCTTGAGCTCACCAGCTGCTCCTTGAGGTGGCTGCTCAGATCTAAACGGCTTTTGCTGTCCATTCTGTTTTACAAATACCAGTGTACAAAGAATGATACGTGCAGCTGGTGGTTTGGGTTTTTTTGTACTTTTTGTGGCGCTTTTTTTCAGGGCTTTTCTTCCTGAAGAGACAGGTTGTAGGTATCCTGTTCCTGTCACACCTATTTTTGTAAGGTTTCTGTTGGCTTCCTAATTTTATTTTTCTCTAGTAGAGTTTAATCAAAGCTTTTTAGCAAAAGCCTGATCTTTTAGATGCTCCCTGAACAGAAGTTGAATTCTGTTTGTTACATCTGTACATTTATTTTGAATCGCTGGAGAAAAAGCACATATTAGAAAAAAAACAGTATGCCAAAGTGCAAATTGTAAAAATCGTTTCTGCTTTAGTTTTACTTTTGATTATCAGTCTCCCAATGCCCCTAAGCATACATATATTCTTGCATTGGAGTCTTGGGGGGAGTTATTAAAATAGTTTCACCCCAGTGTGTGCAAATCGTTCTGTAAGTGCTGATTTTTAGGTTTCTACTGCGCGTTTTTTAAAGTACAATGTGATGGTAGAGCTAGAATAATGTTAGCAGACCAGCTCCATGTTTTGGTTCTGTTGCTTTCCCAACCAACTGTAAATTACATGCTTTAGACCTTATTGATTGGTGGTTTAGTGTAGTACTGGAAATTATCCGCTTGTAGTTGTGAAAGCCATCGTAGAGTGAAGAGGTGCGTGTGCATGTGAGATCTTAGAATTCTCTGAAGAGTTTATTATTTGCAGGCTAACTGTGGATAACGGGTTTTATGAAGTTGAAACTTGTGCAAATGTTTTTGCTGCAGCCATAAGCGTAGAATACTGCTGCAGTTTGTCTGTTGGGAGCCCTTAGAGCGCAATTGCTGTATTACTGAATAGTATTTCATGTCATAAGTATCAATGACACGCAGGCCTGTTAGCAAATGCAGCGGGCAGGTAAATTCAAAATAATGTTTTTCAACTATATGTGTTGGAATCCATCAGTATTTTTGCTTTGTCTGTGGATGTTGCTGCCATAATTAAGATCAGCAGAGATGCTAGATCCTTTTTCTGTGAAATGGGGGGAAACTGTAGAAGTACTTGGTTCTGAAACACCCTTTTGCTGATCCAGCTTCATTAATCCTCTGGGGTTCTGTGAGGCAGTTTGCTTTGCTTTCCTCTTACAGTCCTCCACACTGCTATGGGGGAAACGATTTGGAATTAAGGAGAATTGAAACCGATGAGCTTTTTTTCTTCAGGGGATCACGTATCCAGTAATTCTTTGGAGTGTTTTGTGATCGTTTTGATCTGAAGATATAAAAGAGAGTCAAGTAGAAGCAGTGAGCAATATTGAATGACATTCTTGGGAACAAACATGAAGTGGGAATGCTGAAAACAAGCTGGCTTCATGTTTGAATCATCTTTTTTGTAGGTGCATCGCAACTATCTGCTGATTTGTTTTTTCACAAATGTTTCCATTAAATTAACTAGTAAAAAAACAGAGCTATTGCCCCTTTTTTCATTTCCATACGTGCTCTTATAATGAGAGAAAGGAATCCTGTCGTCTAAGTTGACAGCCTTACAGAAGGATTGGCGGTGGGGGGAATGCCTCTGGATGTTGGCGTTCTGGTGCTCATCTTCTCTCTGTTTTCACTCTTTGCAGGTTCTGTCATCCGTGATGGCGTCAGCTCTACCCAGAACCCTTGGGGAATTGCAGCTGTATCGAATACTACAAAAAGCAAATCTCTTATTCTACTTCGATGCCTTTATTCAGCAGGGTGGCGATGATGTCCAGCAGCTCTGTGAAGCAGGTGAAGAGGAGTTTTTGGAGATAATGGCTCTCGTAGGCATGGCTAGCAAGCCCCTTCATGTCCGAAGGCTGCAGAAGGCTTTGAGAGACTGGGTCACAAACCCTGGTCTTTTTAACCAGCCTCTCACCTCCTTACCGGTCAGCAGCATTCCAATATATAAGCTGCCGGAAGGGTCTCCTGCGTGGCTGGGGATATCCTGCAGCAGTTACGAAAGGAACAGCAGCACCAGAGAGCCTCACCTGAAGATTCCAAAATGCGCTGCCACGACGTGCGTGCAAAGCGTGGGCGCAAGCAAATCCGACGTGGTGGGGAACTTATCGCTGCAGAGCGGCAGTGAACCGAGACTCTGGCAAGGACACCATACCACAGAGAGCGAACACAGCCTTTCCCCGGCTGACCTCGGCTCTCCAGCTTCACCAAAGGAAAACAGTGAGACGCTGGATGCCGCCGCTGCTCTGTCAGTTGCTGAATGCGTAGAACGTATGGTTCCCTCCCTGCCCAAAAGTGACTCCAATGAAGTCAAGGAGTTACTGAAAACAAATAAGAAACTGGCAAAGATGATTGGTCACATCTTTGAGATGAGTGATGAGGACCCTCACAAAGAGGAGGAGATCAGGAAGTACAGTGCAATATATGGCAGATTTGACTCGAAAAGAAAGGATGGCAAGCATCTCACCCTCCACGAGGTAATATACCTTGAGCGGCGGTGTGCTTCCTCCCCTATTCCTACACCTTTTATGAGATGTTGTTCACAGGGTACACTTTTTGTACGGGCAGTTCTCACCGGGTGACGAGAGTTGTGTGTTTCACGGGCGCTGTAGGCAGTCCTGCCCTGGGATGGAAATCTTGGGTGCAGTAGAAGTACCCTTTCCTGGGTGGGTGTGTGCATGTGTGCGCTGATGACTTCAGCTTGGCGTCATCAGACTGCTCGGTCACTGGTGTGGCCTGTCAGACAGAGGGTTTAAACAGTTTGGCACTGAAACAGCAAACCAGTGTTGAACTGAGTGTGGCCCTTGGGATTTTAGGCATTCAGCACTTTTTTAAAGCAGTCTTGTCTTGATGCTCCTTTGCAGCTTTGAGAGTAGTCAGATTGTTTGGAAGATTAGTAACTAAAGTTGCTTGTGTCTGGTAACAGGATCACCTGGCTTGGTTACTGCCCTCTGCTGTCTTCCCTCTCCTCCAGACCCTGCTGTGTAGCTTGTGCCCTCGAGGTAAAAAGGATTCTGCTGATGAGGTCTCTAAACCCGGTGGGGTGGGATTTTTTTTGTGCTTGAATTGGGATGAAGCTTAATTATACAACCTGCAGGGGTTTTTGGACACAGTAGTCTTAAGCCAGTCAAGTGAAGTGCAGACTATGTGAGGAGGAAGGGAAAGGACCCTCTCTGGTATAGATGGGTGGCTGTAATTTGAAGGTTAGTCCTTTAATACCTGTGTAGCATCTGTTCCCTGTTGTCCTTAAAAGTCCATGCAGGCCTCCTCCGCTTCTCTTCTGGCATTCTTGAGGCTCACGCTGCGTATGTTGTAACGCAATAGGTGTGTCTGTGTGGGGAATAGTTCCCTAGTGCCAAAGTACAGTACAAGAGGGGAACAAAATTCAAAGCAGTGCCAAAACGCTGTTGATATGAATGCTGCATCAGCATTTTCACAGTTAACAGTGATTGCAAAATTTCAGTTGGATTTAAAATTTGGCATGTAAGGCTTAGCTCCCAAAAGGAAAGGCAATGTTTATATTACAGGAGTGCCAAAAAACTGTACTGGCTTTAGCCTTTTTTCGCTTCAAGAAGAAGTTTTGTAGGTGTGTGATCCATAGCATAAAACTAGGTTCTCTTTATGGTTCTGAGCAGAAAGGCAGAAGGAAACAAGGCGTGTTTCTTTACATTTTTGTTTGTGTATTTACATTTATAAGGCAACTGCACATCACCATCAGTGACTTCACTAGGGCTTTTACTACAGACCGGGGAGATGCTTCCAAGGGAACTTGTCAGTAGTCAGCCGCATTTGTACCACAGAGTTTTAGTTGTGCAGCTTTCACTTATGTGCTTCGTGGCTTTATGTTGAACACTTATAATCTATGAATTCATCCAGTGTGCAAGAACAGATCTCGTCTTACTGCCCTGACCTTGTGGAAGTCTCTCCCGTAACAGAACAAGTTGTGTATGAGATGGAGGCAGGATTTGAAAGTATTAATTGTGTAGATGCCCTGTGTACATTGCTGCAGAGTCAGGATTTGGAGAAAGGGGGTTCTCCCCACCTGAGGATGGAGGCAATCAAGCTGTGCGCTTTCACAGTCTCTTACATGGGGTAGCGGCTGCAGAAAATAGGCTGAAATCTGGGCAGACTTCTCGAAGGATAATTTCTTGGCATCCAGCAGTGTAATGGGAGGTGGGTGCCAGGACCAGCTTTTGGCAGGTGTGTGGTAACCTCAGGAGCAGCTCTACAAAGCTGGAGGAGTGAATAGTGGGGTGGTAGTTTGAAGGAGCAGCGTAGCAAAGAACTGGAAGAAAGGATGACTGCTCTGCCGCCTTTATTTTTTTAGTACTGCAGTACAGATCTTTACTACATCATTGTAAAACCATGTTTAAAAATGGAATGAGAGCATGGTTTGGCTTTAGGAAATATTTCTATCACTATTATGATTAAGGGCACAAGATCAAAGGAGTATGTGGTTGACTTATGCCTCACTTACGCATATGGGGCCTCGCGGAACTTGATGGGAACTGCACACATGCAAGCAAGAAGAATTTGCTCATAATTGGTTTACTGTTTGCTTAAAGAGGCCGGATTTTACAAAGTTTTGTCATGAACAGTTTTCTCTCCATTTTCATTTTAAAGCAGAAAACATACAAATAGTAGCAATGAGAGCATTTTTTTGTTTAAAATCTGCTAAACCAGAGTTTGCCTTTTGTAAGCTGAACTTCAGTGGATTTTTGTTTTTGATGGCTTAAACAATTTGCTGCTCGGAAGGAAGGACCTTAAACAACCAGGGAGGTAAGTTTCTGCTTGTCCAGAGACTGTGTTTCTGCACGTGTTACTACATTCCAAGGCTGTCATTCTGCCTCGCAGTTCAAGGTTTCTCCTTGCAGCTGAATGAGCAGCTGAATAAACTTCACTATGAATTTAAAAAGCTTAAGTAGGGGTTAGCTATTTAATGTAAAGATCAGGGTATCTGTCTCCTAGCAGAGTGGAGTTGCATGCAAATTAAACTCAAACTTGATGGAATTATTTGGTGGCGCATCAGTGAGAATATTCTCTGTTTCAGTATGAGTGCTGGAGTGTCTCAGAGGGCCTGAGCAGCCATTAGAGACCAGTGAGAGCTGTAGACGCTGAGCTGGTTTGGAAGCCTGTGCTATTGGTAGGATTATTTGCATAGGGCACTGATCTAGCATAAAATCTGATGCGGATTCTTTCAAAGATGTTTCAGAACTAATACGTTTACCGTCCTTAATCCATCCTACTGTCTCGATATTACACAGCTTTTCAAGCATGGAGAGCGCTTTATGTTTAAAGTTGGACTGGAGGAGGGATGAGTACGAGGCATGCCCTTGAACTTGGTGACCCAGGCATGTTTGAGGCAGATTTGTAATTTGTGTGCTAATATTTCAGTGCTTGCCTCGGTACCTATAAAACTGAAAAAAATCCTGTTTAATAGTCTGAGAAACAGGAATAAGAAAGGCAAGTAATAAACTCTGTCTAGTTTGGTCTTTTCCTTTTCTTTTGCTGACTCACCAAAACAGTAGGTCTTGGTATTTAATTACATTTTTTTTTTTAGTGGGGGACTCTGTGAACCCCATCAGATGGGAATATACCCATCCCTCTCTGTAGAGCTGGTATGGTTATGTGCTGCTCTGTGTCATTAAGGCTCCCAGCAAACAGAATCTTTATTTTTAGGCATGCAACGCTTTCTATCTCTAGTATTATGCCTCCTGAAAAGGCAGGAAGCCATGATGCACTTCAATTCAGTAAGTCTGGATGTGACCTGAAAGAAGAAACCAGGAAAAACAAACAAACAAACATTTGGCTTTTCTCATATATTAGGATAAACAGCATTTGCCTATAACTACCCAAAGCATTTTCAGTCATTTCAGCTCTTTGCAACCTTTCAACACTTTATTGAGGGATTAAAAAAGCATCTTGAATTATTTTGTAAGTATTAGCCATATTATTCATCCTCAGGAAAGTAATAGCTATCACTGTTACAGAACTTAATGCCTGCTTTGGATGGTAATTCTTTTCATCAGTGTTGTATTAATCTTTTTTTTTGTATCTATTTTTTTCCCCTGTGTTTTTTTCTGAAAAGATAGGAACAGTTGTTCTACAATGTTTGTCTCAGGGGTAATAGTTATTATTTTTGTACGTTGTTTTGTAGGAACACAGTAACCTAGAGGTGTTTCACAGATTAAACCTAAACTTTCCACCCTTGTACATCTGATCTCTGTGAGATTTTTTTTTTTTTTTTGGTCTGTATAGAGACTAAAGGATCAAGCAACATACCTAGTTTTCCTGTTAAAGACATATTTGCACTCTGATTAGTGTTCAGGTATTGCAGGAAATGCTGTACTCGGATCAGAGGCTTTTATGCTAAACACAGGAAAAAATGCTTATGAAATATTAGGAACAGCAGGTCTGTGTGAGGTTTTACTAGAAATACTCCATGGGCACAGGCCACTGAAGGAATCTCTGGTCTTCTGGTACATGTTTTTGTTTTTTCAACCTCCCTGGAGAGCAAATGTCACATTAGGTGAAATATATTTTTTTTCTAATTTGGATGACATCGAGCACTGTGGCAAAGGACAGCATGGTTGCGTGTTTTTCATGTCTTACGACAGCTTCCATCCTTCAGGGATGGAGCGTGCTGTGTTCTGGGTGAGGTGCTGGCCTCTGATTTAATTCACAAGTGACGTTCTGCAGTGTGGTAGACAGTGGGGTAAAGCAGCGAGTTTCTTTGTCTTCTCCCAGGAGACGCCGTTTAACTGCAGACCTGCTGGTCTGTCCTCAGCTTCACCTTCCGTCCACTTCCATGAAAAGCGCTTCTTGTAAGAGCAGTGTTTTTGGTGTCTGAGGCCACGCGTGCGCGGTCCTGCCCATCCTCAGCCACATAACCTCATGCGCTGAACCGCGGCTGTTCTTTGCACTTGCCAGATCAAGGTTTGGGGATGGCACATGTCAGTCCATCATGAATATGCTGACTGTGCTGTGAAAACCTGGCCGCTTGGTAATATTCACTAGCCTGAGACAGATACAGAACATACTGTTGACAGTAGTAGCGAAGCTTAGGTTGTGCTCATTTGCGAGAAGCCAAGCCCATTCAAAGCAGCTTAATTTCCAGAAATAAAGAGTAGAAGAGTTGTGGGCATTTGGGAAAAATACCAAAAGTACTTGTGTTCAGTTGGCCTCTTGCTGTTACACCTCATTACAAATGCTGGCTGTTCTTCAGCTGAGGAAGGAGTGAAAACGTCTCTTCAGCCCCTGCTTACTGTGGAAGGAGCAGGGAATCTTCTCTCCAGCGTCTTGGTTTCAGTGTCTCTCATTGCATTAATATTTCTGTTGTTTGTCCACACTGTTGACCATAGGTTTTTCAGGCAGTGCTATTGTTAAGCTGGTATAATTCATGAGAGTATCACCACTTCCTATGGGCTTCTGAAGAGCATTGTGAAACCGTTTTGAGCCTTAACTTTAAAGTGGGTTTTTTCCCCTCTTTATGAAACTATTGCCAGCAGCAGAGGCACTAGAAATGTGTCCCGGCAGGCTGAGGAAAACATCCTTGTTACAAGTTACATTTGATTCATGTCTGAAGATAGTCTTCACAAACATGAGGGTGAGAAACATAGCTAAAAAAAGTTTAATCGTTTCTTAAACCATCACCTTCTACAGAATTTATGCTGCATTCACCAGGGAAAGCCATCTGTACCCACACTGTCAGGGTTTTTTGTGGTGGTGTTTTGTTTTTTTTTTTTTTGTTTTTTTCCCCCTGAGTCCTGGGCATATTGCGTTTATAAAAATAGTATTCCCTGTAAACCAGGCTTTGGGAGCCAAACACTGTGAACGTTCAGAGCTACTGTTTTATACTGAGATTTAATGCTGGGATAAGGCACAAGCAGCGCACATTGAGATAGTCTTACAATAATGTTTTACTTTAAAGGACATTAAATGCACCAACTACATTTATATCTTTTCCCAGAGGCTTACCTGGCTTGGTAAGGGTGTAAAATAGAAGAAACCCTCCAGGGTTTAGTATACAATTATAGGTGATTTTCCTTGCCATTGAAATTTTTTTATTATTTCAGAAGAACAGGTACTTTTACAAGCACAATGGGTGAAAGTATACAAAATCATAAATCCCTGTTTTTGTGTTTAATTTCCAGCTAACAGTTAATGAAGCAGCCGCTCAGCTGTGTGTAAAAGATAACGCGTTGTTGACCAGGAGAGATGAACTCTTCGCACTAGCTCGGCAAATCTCTCGAGAAGTTACATACAAGTATACTTACAGGACCACCAAGTAAGATTTTAATTAACTCAAAGGACGTTTACTTTCAGGGAGCTAATCAGTCTGATAGCATTTCTTTTGAAGCGCTAGAGACGCTTTCTTCTTGCTCTTTAGCTAGCAAAGTGCTCTTCTGAGGAGGGTAGGAAAATGCCATTTAAGTCGTGAAGCTTTTAAACTGCGAAGATTTAGCTGTCTTGAATTACCTTTTTATTTGCGCTCTCGTTTTCCAGATTTTGCAATGATAGTGCATGTTGAGAGACATGAGAGGCTGGCAATTTCAAGTATTTGAGGCATTTGTGTATTTCAAGGTTAATGTAAACAGGCAGAGTAGCCAAAGTCCAAGTGAATTGAAGGCTTTTTCTGTGCATCTCACTTGTTCTTGCTTGATTTATTTATTTTTCCCTTTGACTCTGTTTTTCATGATTATTTCTGATGGTCAGGGTTAATGTGCTGTTTACTGATAGTGTATGTGTCTTCTCTTCTAGATCTAAATGTGGAGAAAGGGATGAGCTGTCACCAAAGAGAATCAAAATAGAGGTACAGTATTGTGACTCCTGTATTTTGACCTATGCATGCTAAAATTCACTTTTGCTTTGAAGGGATCTGTCTTAAGGAAATTTGTCAAAAAAATATTTGACAGACAGCTGATGGGTGTGAGAGAGAGAGGGGGAGAACATCACTACCGTCTCTGCAAATGTTTTCTGCTTGATGGAGAAACCTGTAGGAACAAGGGTAAAGAGTAGGATTTGCTTCATGGTAAAATTACTGTCAGGGTTTTGCACTCTTGAGTTGAGTAGGAGGGAGAGGAGTGGGACTTACTGACTTCCTGTAGTGGAATAAGCTCAACTGCTATAGCATGTCTTTCCATAAGGCCTCCTGCTTTTAAGTCAGTGTGGGGTGGGGTTTTCTTAATCTGCTAGAGTCTGCTTTTGATCATGTCCAGAATCCAGAGTTCTGGATAAGGATTGATGGTGGATTACTAGCCATCTCTGACTATGCTATAAACTATAAAACTGATCACACTGAAAAGTTAAAAGCTGACAAAAGCTGTTGTGCCTGTAGATATTAATTTACGGGTTTTGTAATTATTTTTCTGTAAAAAGCACATGTATACATGGGTAACGTATACACTTGTGCAAGGTGTTGCTTAGAGAGATGCTGGGAGTTTCTTGTTAGGAGCAGTTTCTCCTAAGAAGAAACTCCTAACATGTTCTTCAGTTACCACTGCTGGAAAGTAAACTTGAGGCCTTTTAAAAAGTTGCTTTTAATAAAAAAAAAAAAGTATGTATACCTATATACCTCATAGGAAGAGCAGATCCTCCTTTTTAATTTATTTTTTAAACAAGCTACTGTTTCGTGGGTATCTAATTCATCTGTAGTGTTGTGAAGTTTTTTTATTGTACTTTTTATTCCAAAAGGTGTAGGTTAAATATACGTTAAAAGGTAAGCCAGGCCTGAGCTAGATTTGTATTTGACATGAATATGCAATATATTCTTTAACTGTAGAGGAAAGTTGCAGCGTATTCTGGAATGCTTTTCTCATGTAACTTATTCTGTGATAAATGATGCACTAAATGCAAGGCTTTCATTTTTTTTCAGTAGTGCGAGACTTTGTTACCTGTACAAAGGCTTTTCATGTGGAGCAAACCCCAGTGAGAGCAGCTAGTTTTGAAAAGGCGCTTATGAATAGCTGTAGAGGAGTTATTTTAATTTTTTTTGTTTATTAAGTTCCATCAGTCTGTGTACAGTTGTAGTTTGAGTTTATGTAATATAAAATAAATAAAATATACGTGTGCACTTTTTACTGGTAGCCTTGATGATAAGTCAGTAATGTCATATCCGTGTCAGGATTTGCTTTGACCTATGCTGGTTCTTCGACCCACAGAAAAGAGCAGGAAAAAGCTACGTTAAATGGTTGTGTCCACCTTCACCATTATCTGCCTTGACCAACGCGTTGCAGGATGGTTGCTTGAGTCTCCCCTCTTCTGTCCAGTGTAGTCCTAATTTATAAGAGCTGGTGGGGAGCTGCCGCTCCTCTGCTTGAATTAGTTCTCTGACTAATGTATTAGATTTCAGCATTAGGAAGTTTTTCCTTCGTTCAGTAATAATTGATGATGAGCAAGTATCTAAAATGACACACTGCAAGGGAGGTGCTTTTTTCCACAGGATCTTCACTGAATGAAAAAGTAAAATTAAAATCCTGAAAAATACAGGCTGAAACTTTGTGTTTTGGAGAGCAGGAAATTTGGGCAGCTTTAGAGAATGTGCATTCACTCATTTTCTGCATGGTGAAATCTTGAGAGTCTGGAAGACCTGCTTTCTCTAGGCACTTTTTAGTTCAGTAATTCTGAGAACGGATGTTCACTTGGTTTTCTTTTTATCTAAAATTACAAGTCGTATTTTAAAATGCGTGTGAAAATTTCATGTCCTAACTGTACAAATTACTATTTCAGAAATATGACGTTTTTCCACAATAAGAAATAAAAAATTATAGCTTAATGAAATAATTCATTTGATAGCATTATTAATTTTGACATGAACAGTGTTGTTAGCAGCATAAATGTCTTTTTCCATACAAATTTGGGAGTCTTCTAAGGAGTAAACGGTTACTTCAGTGCATTATAATTCCAAGGTGCACTGTAGATCATGGACTTTTCTTAAAAGATATTAAGAAAGGATGCTGTACTACACAGTAGATGACTTTTACATGTAGTGGTTTTGGTTCTTGGGGCTTGCATTTTGCAAAAAAAAAAAAAGTCCTTTCTTAGTAGTATGTTTGGGGATTTTGGGGGTATGTTGTTTGTTTTTAGAAAGATGGAGGTAAAAATGAAAACGGTAGCAAATGCTGCAGATTTTTTTTCTGGTCTGGATAAGAATTCCTTTTCCTGTTTTTAAGGTTGTAATGCTTAATTGTGGCTCTGTTAGCTCACTAAGCTCGCTAACGTGCTAATATCATGCAGAGCATCTGAACATGGCTGATTTTTTTTGTTGTTGTAACTAGCTCTGTCTTTTTTCTTTCCTTTTTTTTTTTTTTTTGTAAAGGTCATTTTGCCTTTCTGTTTTAAGGCTGAACTCTGTATTTTGATTCACCATTCCTTTACCCATTAGTCATTAATGTCTCTGCAAAGCGTGGTCTAAAATACTAGTGCTTGAATTTGGAAAGACTTCACACCCTGTTTGCATCGTGTAAAAGATTACTTAAAAAAAAAAAAAAAAAAGAGTTAATTTCCTGATATGTAATAACACTTTAAAAAACCTCCAGAGAGACTCTGAGGGTCGTCCCTGAGCAGAGCTAGCAGAGCTGTGTGTGCAAGCTGCAACAATGCCGGGTTACAGCCACCATTGTAAATTTATCCTCTTCGTGAATATGAAACTCACACAAGCATTACAAAGAAACAATATGCCATGAATTACATCAAATTACCTGTAAAAGCCTTTCTCTTCCCCTGCAAGCTCTCCCCCTCTTATTCGTAGAGTGGGTGGGCGAGCTGTGGGAGTGAAGTGTAGAGCGGAGAAGGGAAAAAATTCCAGGCAAATGACAGACTAAAGGCGTGGAGGCAGTGAGAAAGGGAACGGAGTGAATTGGGATTTGGAAGCAGATTATAAAAAAAAAAGGGTTTATCGTTCCTAAATCTGCACTGGACAAAGAGCAGGACAGGGGAGTGGGGATGGAAATGGCTTATCCTCCTGCCGAGCAGGGATCCCTCCTGCATAGGTGTTGTGGGGTGGGGGGACCCCTTATTTTGTCATCTTCTGTGACTCAGTACCAGCATCGCTCAAAGCAATGAGCTGTGGCACCAGCTTAGAAAGCAAAACAAGTCACGGGCGTATCACGCAGAAGTCGTGGAGGGAGAGGCCACTCGTCGCAGCTGCTGCTTTGCGTTGGGGTTGATGAGGTTCCCCTTCAGAGTCGGTGCTAACAGCCAAGACAGTAAAGAGAGAGTTTTAAAAATATTCTTGCTGTCTGTGGTATGAAGGCCACTTGAACAAGAGGGGTGGGGAGAGCTTGCAAAAGCTGGTTTCACAAAGCTCAGTGGGAGTTGGGGGGCACAGGCAGGAAGACCTGAGTGGAGGCTGGGAGGAAGCGTCTTCCCTCGGTGCTGGTACAGGTGGAGGGAGAGGAGAGAAAAGGCCCACCTCCACCATTGCTGAGGAGGTTGAAAAGAAAACCAGTTGAAGTGTAGGATTTGTGTTTTTTCACAAAAACAGCAAAAGCAGTAGAAGCTACTGTTTGCATAGGAAAAAATGTCATTAGAGGGAGCGAAAAAGCACATGTGGGACTGAGAACATCTGCTGCACGAAGCTGCTTGAAAAACAACCGAGCAGCAGCGTGGCAAAACAAAAACGCTGCACTGTGCGCAGCAGGCCCTTCTGACCACAGAGGGAGAAGGAGCTGCCGGCAAACCTGGTCCTGCCTGGCCCAGCAGCTCCTCCTCAGCCCTCACCGAGGGACAGCGGGGAGGAGAACAGCCGGCGGTGGGGAAGGGCTCCGGGAAGGTGATCCAGAGCTGCATCCTCATCCGAGAGCTGTCTGTGTGACTGATGGGTGACAGTCAAGGCGAGAGGCGGCAACGGGCAGCTGGCCCCGCTTTTGGGAAACAGCCTTTGGTTTTGTATTGGCAGGTGACGAGAGATGCGTTGTAAAGAGCCGTGTTACCTGGTTTTGTTGCAAAAGTAGAACCCTGAGTGATAGGTTTTCGTGTATTCAGTTTCTCATCTTCCTACATATAATCAGGTCTTCCAAACAAATTCAGGTCTAACTATGAAAATGGTCAGTGCTCATGGAAGTGTGCTGCAAAGCCTTTGTTTCTAGAGGATGAGGTTTTGTGGCAATTTACCTGGTTATGAAATTTTGCATATTTTTTTCCCTGAGGGAGTATGTTGGGTGGATAAAAGCAATATGCAGTGTTTAGATATATTTTTTCCTGAGCACAAAGAATAACTTTATTGGCATTATGTTGCACTAAGGGTCTGGCCACCTGTTGCGGGTCTGACCGTCTCCCTACGGGCAGCCTGCCAATGGCATGGACCTTGTAGTCCTTCCCCTGTGGTTTTTCTGAAAGATCACTTTTCTTGTTCTCAGGCTGTAATTTGTCCAGCTATTATCAAAAATGTTATTTACATGCACGTGCCTCTAGAATCCACAAGGAAAATATACCTAATTTGGTGTACTTCTGATACCTGGGTCTACGGATCCTCAGTGACAGATGTCTCTGTTTTCAGGTTTGGGGTCTGTCTTAAGATCTCTGGCTGCTTCTCATGTTTTAACAGTCACCTATACTGTGCTTTTGTAAACATTTCTGGATGTTCCTCTATTTTACATGAGCTTTCCTTTTATAGTGCCAAGCAGGATAAATTTCTCATCTTGAACCTTTGCTTCGATGATTAATTTATTTTAATGGAGTCTGGCAGGCTTTCACAGGAACTTTATTTGCTTTACATATGCAAGCTGCAAAAGAGATTTGCATGTCATAAGCATTTGAGACTGAAAGACTTATTGAATCATCATTTCCCATAGTATATAAAGTCTTTGCTACCCTGCTTTTAAAATAGTGGTATTTCATTTTGTGATACTAGCATAGGTACTGTGTGAAATACATTGAATTTCAGGAGGCTTTGCTTGGTTTCTCACAGTTAGTATATCCAGCTGCTGTGCCTTATTCTCAACTCCATATAGACTTGATTTTTGAGAGTCTCTAAAGCTGCTGTAATGAGTGACAGAAACCACGGGCCTAAATCTGCCTGGCAAGGCTGAATGTGAACTAGTTTGTCAGTGACAACAGTAGTCTGGATTCACCTGAAACTGTGAGAGGTGAGATGTGATTGTGTTTGCCATTTTAGATATACAGCAGTTGTTGTAGAGGGGCTGTGTGTGTTTTATGCGCAAACTTAAATGAAGTGGATAGCATGAACATGTACATTGCAGTCCAGAATTTTCACAGAAGTTCAGGAATGTGTGTTTGGTTTTTTGAGTATACAGAGTGGGTGAAGAAAAACCAATAATATAGCTCTCTTGGTGTTTGTTTTCTTCTTATGCTCGATAGGATGGTTATCCTGATTTCCAGGACACAGTCCAGACACTCTATCAGCAAGACAAAATGCCACTTGCTTTGGCTAAAGGAAAGAGTGAAGACTCAACAGCTCTTAATTCCCAGGTAAACCAACTACGCTACACTGTGAGTAATAAAGGCCGTGTCTTTGTACATTGATTTTGATGTATTGTTTTGACGGCTGAAGTAATTACTGTCAGTTTTCAAAGGCTACCTAGCTTACCTGTGATTGCATCACTCTTCATTTGGGTTTACCTTCAGAAACTGTTCTGACACAGTGCTACAGCTTTACCCTTGTTAGTTCCAAGGAGGTAAGATCAAGTGTGGTAAGCTTGAAAATATGTGATTGCCTGTTGGGAGCAAGTAGGGTACTATTGGTACAGTCTGTGCTGTGTTACTTGTGTTATTAGCTATAAATGGAAAGTTCAAGTTACTGAGTCTACTGAGAAATAGAGTAGGCGATCTTGGAGTCCTCAGTTCTGACATTTCTTGTAAGAAGAAAGGCCAATATATTTAGGAAATAGTGAGCCTCTGGATCTGAGAGGATAAATCGCCTTTCTAAATAACATCTAGCCTGGTGGAAGTGCAGTATTTTCAAGTATCCAGAAAGCTTTTTATAAATGAAGACAGGTTTCCGATTCTTTCTTTGTCTTTTCTGTAGTGTGTCCCAGCCTTGAGGCAAAATACGTTATCTCCTACTGCCAGTTGATGCCAAGGAGGGATTTTATGCTAAGTTGCAACAAGTTTATTTTGTATAGCTGGTTTGGGCAAATGTAATCACCGAATTTTCATGTAAGATTACATTTCGGAGTTACACTCATGTTTTCTGAGACTAGATGTGTTAGTCCATCTTTTACCTTCTTCTATTGCAAAGTAATGTACAGTCATACAATCTGTTTATTGTGATACATCAAAAAGCAATTATGCTACATGTTCTGATGTCACATAGTGATTAAATGAACTTAACTTTTGCAAGCTTATTTTCATCTTGTATATGCTTTAAAGTTTTCATTGGTCACTGATACATAACAATGGAATAGAGATTTATTTTAAGCTTAAATGTATCTGCAACTCTACGGATTTGTCTGTGATGAGAAGCGTCACTGCAGTTTAAAATTTATCCCAATTAAATAACAATGCGTTAGAAATGTTTTATTCTTTTAGAAAGTTATTTTACAGTTTAAAAGTTGTGACAGGAGTGACAGAGTAGCAAAGTTAAAGCAGACTTGAAAGTAAATTATTTGAAAATAGTTTCTGTTTTCACCTACCTCCCAAGACCAGGCTTGAGGTGTCAGTGTTCTTCTGCAGAACCTGACGAGCTCTAAGCCAGAGTAATTAAATACCGGTCGTGTCATTACCCTGCTGTCAGGGTCATCGCTGTGCTGGAGAACCTCAGACTTTGCTGGTCTCTTATGCTGTCATTGTATTTGTAAATTGTTAAACTATGCTGAGTAAGCAGGCTTCCGCGGGAAGTCAGGGCTTTCATCCTCTCCCAAGAAAAGTTAAGTCCTCTGCAATTAATAGGCCTCAGTACTAGTTGAAACAATGACATCATTACCAGAAAGAGAAATTAATTTTTTCCTATCAATCGCAGCTGTTAAGTTGTAAGTTTCTGTTCTTATGCTCATTGTGGCTTTTCTAAATCAACTTTCTTGACTTGTGATTTTCTTTTTAGTTTTGCAAGATGCTTATTTACATTCTCAAGAACAAGATTATATTGAAAGTTAGAATTCTCTTGGCATTAAAGTCAATGACAAACATTCAGACGCCATTTCCTCCCACGTTGCACTGCATTGTTTAGTTTCACTCTCTAGAGGTGTATAGGTCTTGTTCTTCTTCTAGACAGACATTTCACACCTTTATCCCCCACAAACATACTGTCATCCTACACGTTCAGAATGGCAGATTTTTACGCTTGTGTAGTGCTGTTTCCTAAAATAAAGATTCCAAGATGTCTGGTGAAATCTTGGCATAAGTTTTTAGCAGATGTTGCCATTGCTCTTGGAATACTTTGTGAAGACATGTATTTGAACAGAGCTAACTGGATAATTAAGACATTATTTTTCGCTTTTCTTGATATTCCCTTCACGTAACCTGCAGTCCTAAAGTGCAGAAAGTGCTTTTCGTGTGTTTTTGAAGCAGATAATTTAAAGTTGCATTTCTGCGTGGATGAACTACAGCAGCTTGCATTTTAAGTATTCTTGAGTGACTCAGATGTACAGTATGAAAATCTTTATGGGTGCAAAAATATTTTGTTTGCTTGATAGTTTTGAAGAAACTGTAAAGCACACATCTGTACATATGAGTCAACAAAAACCTATATCTAGGCTTTTAGTCTTTTTGATTTGATATTGGTTTTTTCCCTGTGTTTTGACTCACTATATATATATGTATATATAGAGAAGGGTTTGGTTTTTTTTTTTGCTTTATTTGCAGTCAGAAAAGGTGATGGCAAAACAGATGGAGTTTCTTTGCAACCAGGCTGCATTAGAGAGACGTCTTTCCACAGGGTGTTACAGACAAAACTCAGAAGAGCACAGCCCCAATGGCATGTCGTTAGATAATGCTGATGGACAAGGTACGGTAGCTTCCAGGCATGGCGTTGCTGCTAGCAAATGCATTTGATATTATGCAACCTTTGTCAGTGGTGTTATTTATCTAGTGTAGAACACTGAGCACTGAATGGACAAGATCTCTGCCCTGAAGTGCTTCCAGTCTAAATAATGCAGTCGGATGTGCAGTCAGGTTACTCTTAATGCACCTGGGCAAACTGCTTTCCCTATGGATAACGTGGGAGGGAAGAAGGTAGGGTGCACTACTATTATTGAGGGCAGAATTTGGCTCTAGCTTTATCCTAAGGTCTGAAAATAGCGCAGAATGTTGCATTTCGTTTGTGTTCTTGCTCTGTGGAAATGGAAAGTAAAGCAGATAATGTAGTTGGTACCCCTTTTTGTTTACCTGTTTGTGCAGTCTAGGAACAAAACCTGGGGAGCTAGCTATGTAAATTACTTAGAACTAAGCAGATTCTAATGATGTTCTTAGTAGCTTGTTATTCTTCAAAAAGCTTACAGTTTTGTGGTTATCTCTTTGATTTACCAACTGGCTATCCCTTAGCTTGAATTAATTTTAGGAGTGTTTGTTTTGCTTCTGTTGGGTTTTCTCTTTTTACTGTTGTGAAATGAGACAAAATGTTACAAACACAAGAAATACAAACAGAAGTTCTTTTATCTGTTTTTTAAGAGCTAGTTTGTTTAAGGAGGGGGGAAGAGAAGCAGTAGAGGGAGAAATTAAGGGAATTGATATAACTAGGCATTAAAACGTAGGTTTTCATTTGTGTGTAGCAATGTGTCCTTTGTGTCAAACAATGTAGTACACAAGTACCCAGACAGAATTAGGTGTGTGGGTTCAGCTCTTCTTGATAGTGCAAGTTGCTTTACACTATTTATCCATTCTGCAGTGGGAGTGTGAATTTTTGGGATCTCAAAGGGTTTTTTGATGAGAATAAGAGAGATTTTTTTTTTTGTATGGCTGTGTCCCTTTCTAGCAGTGCCTGTGGAACAGTCTGCAAAGCAGCATATTTACATAAGCTTTGTTTTGCTAGAAGTCTTCCCTGAGCAGCTGGGATTTAGGATGCACTTTTGCTGATAGAATTAGTACCTCTTTAAGTCTCTACCTGTTTTTTTTTTTTCAATACTGTTTTTCTTTTAATGCATTAATGTTTTGCTGTGAATAACTTCCAGGTGAAAGACCGCTGAATCTCCGAATGTCAAATCTGCCAAGCAGACAGTTGCAGCACATTTCGCTTGATGGAGAGCAGCATGTTGGAAAACCTCTGTGCAGTGATCTGATCCGGCTTTACCCCAGTGGTGAGGCAAAGTCCCAGTCCTCGGGTTAGTCCTGTCCGTTGTAAATTACCCACGGTTTCTTAAAAAGCCTGTGATGAGCCTTCCTGATACATGATGTCTCTGAGTGAAGAAGCTAGTAGCTCAGCCTGGCATGCTTCGTGTGTAACCTTTAAATCAAGGCTTTGGCAAAACTTTGAGGAGTGCTACTTGCTAATCTAGAATCAGATTGAATATTATTTGGGAAAAGCTTAAAGGATGCAGTAACTAGGGTTCAATAAGCAAGTTCTGGCACGTGTCTGTCCTCATAGAGCAGTATTGAATTGAACTAGTGCTGTCGTCGTAATGCAGCTTAATTATAACGTGCCTTCACTCTGTATAAAGGAATCAGACTTTTTTTATAAAAAGTCTTGTTATTCTGGTTTATAAGGACCTAGCACTGTTCTGTTCTGTTAACAAAATTGTGCAGGAAGTCTTTTGAACTGGGTTTCCCTTTCGCTGACTTCTGCTCACTGGCAAACTTGTCATTTACCTCTGGCATCGGGAGAAACTCATTCTAAGTTTGATAGAAGACAGCAAGAATTCCTTTGTGAAATCTATACGGCTGGTTAAAGTTTAATACTTGGTGCGCTGAGATAAAGCCAGAAATTCCTGAGACTCTTGCAACTTTAGGAATAATAAAATCCTACCTGAGTTTGGAATATGCAATGGGAAAGAGGTTATTAGAAAGAAAAGATGGAAAAGTAGTTGTTTCGAAGACCGGGCAGAATCTTGCATCTTCCGCTTTGGTATATTGCAATCTTAGCTCACCTTTTCTGCGGTTTGTCCCAGTGATAATTCACTTGGTGAAATTTCTAGTTGGGGATTTTTACCAGTTCCCTTTCAAAATGTAAGTGAAGAGTGCATCTCTACTAAGCCCCGCTCCCAGAGCGAATTGAAGTAAATCAGTGGTGATCACTCTGTCATCACTGCAATGTAACTCAGGTGGTTTTAACCCAGCTGTGTTCAAGCCCAGTAGGAGGAGGCAGAATTTATTGCTTCAACTGTTAGTATCCATATGGTTCACGGACCTTTTTCTTGAATTAAGAACAGAATATACTTGTTGCCAAGCAGTGTTTTTAACATCTTTTTTTTTTCTTTGTTTCTTTCTTTTTTTAATGCAGAAGGCCTTGGTATTCTAAAGGATTTTCCTCATTCGGCTTTTAACAACATAGAAAGGAAGGTCATAAAAACAGAACCTGAAGACACAAGATAGTCATTGTGCTCTGGAAAATGGTGTCATAGTAAAGAATGAAACTTCACAAGAGAAAAAAAAAACAGCCTTAATAACCAGTGTTGCCTCATTCAAATAAGAGATTTCAATAGCCAAAGCCTAAGAACTGGTACAATAATCTGTGGAAACATGAAAGCAAGAGACACTGCAAACTAAAACAGTAATACAGGTGGATAAACATTCCTGTAAAAGTGGTTTTATAATGTGGGAAGATTCACAAATTAATATTGTGGGTCTTCATTATTTAAGAATGTATTATGTATTTGTATAACTTATCAAAGTAAATCTAGATGTCGGGACGTGTATTGAGTCCAGTAGATGTGGCTACAGTTCATTTTACTTGAAATTTCAGTGTCTACTTTAAGTGTACCTAGCGTACATATGGTTGTTAAACATTAGAATTGAAAATCCTTGGAGAATTTAGAAATGCGAACCTTGTGACACAATTAACAGCAAGTTTGCAACCATATTTGTAGAAAAAAGAGAAATGCATAAAATATTTCATGGTTTAAAATGTTATGTGGATATAGCATTTGATAGACCTAGACCCTGATTCTGTATTATAGCGGACATACTTGACACTTAACTGTTGTTACATCACTTTCAATGGTTTCAGCAGCCTTTGTGTAACACACTTACAGCATAATACCTACCTACAGTTGAGGAGTGTAGAAAATGCCAGTTAGAGTATGGAAGAGTCCATGTGATCGGCTGCCATTCCATTGGGAAAAACTATGGGTTTATATACTGTACAATTACTAAACACTCATTTGGTAGGAAACCCAAGAGCCCAAGTAGCATGGACAGGGCTGCAAAAATTGTGATTCAGATCATTATAACTCTTTTAGACTTCTCTGTGGATCTTTTTTAGGGGAAAAAAAAAAATGCATCCTAGGTGTGGCAAAGAGGAAATACGATGCGGGATTTATGCATCGGTGTAAAAGGTTGCACTTGATATCCAGAAACCGTAAGATCTTTTGGAGGAGAGAGGCAAGGAGTTACGTCTTTAGCATGTGACTCCTTATTAAGTGCTGTCCAGCCCACATGATTCTATGAATATACCGTATACTGCATACAGTATGCCAATACGTTTCTTTATATATGTGATTAATTAACATCTGTATTCTTTATTTATTTGACAGTTTTTATTTTTTGTACATTTTCACTTTTGCAGATGTCATTTTATCTAAGGAGAAGTAGTCGGCATATAACTTTGGAATTTACCCTGGTGTGTCTGTGTGCATCCATTTTTCCTCTGCGCAACTCCCTCAATACGAGTTGCTTCCCTGCAGTCACAATAGTTATATGCCGCAGTCTCTGAATACAGTTTTTGCCTACGACGTGTTCTGGAGTGGAAAGGGAGGGCTGAAGAAAGTAATTTACCATGCCAGTGGGTAAACTTCCACATTCAGGTGTGCACTTGGTGTCTGCAGTTCGCTCTGTGTCATAGGTGTGTATTAACGATTCAGTCACAGTCTACGTTGTACTGAAACGGTCAGCAAAATGTGAGCTGAAATGTCTACACTGCAGTCTCTTATCACTGTAAACGTATCTAATTATTTTATCACTTTTGATTTGTGGAACAAAGCTTTATAGTAGAAACACCAGTAAACAACTTTTTATACTATTAAAATGTTTGGTTTTTTAAAAAAATGTTTCTTGAACTGTATGGTACTGTTTCACTTACTGAAGTATCTTACTTTAAGCAATGGAGTTCGCAGCTTTGCTGTTAGAAATAAGAGATTGAATGTGTAGTTATATTTCCTCTTTCCTGTTGTGTGAGCTAGTACTACGGATAAGATGTTTCTTCAGTTTGTAACGTTAGCCGGTGCCCCGGTTAGTACCCGAGTAGCTTTCACGAGACGCGTATGGAACTTGTTAAAGGATAGCTTAAGGTTCGAACTGTACAGCTTGAGTGACAGAAGGTGCCAAGCAACAAGACTTTAGAGATGCAGGAAATGTTCTGTTATTTCAACATCTGGCATGAGCAAAAGTTGTGCGTGGATCGCAGAAGAAGCTCTTAAGCTTGCTGGTCTCTTCGATTGAAGTGAGAGGAAGGAAAAAGAACTTGCTAAGCAGCACGCTCTTTCAGTTGAGTCCAGAATTTATTTTGTAAACACTAATGTATTAAATTTGCTATAAATTAAAGGTATATAACAGTTATATTTTTGAGTTGTAAGTACAGTACTTTGTGTCACCACCAGTTGGTTATCTCTAGAATGATATTTCAGTTTATAGTCCAACAGGCCATTTCAGTCTCAATAAGCTGGAAGCAATTTTTTTTACTCGTTTGCAGCTGTATGATTTATTTTTTTTCTTTTTTACCTGGGGGGGGGGAGGTGGGAGGTGCATTCCGAGATTGCACATACATTTGGTAATCGCAAATATTCAAGCATTGGTCTTTCCATGACAAAGGTCTTGGTGGACTGCAAGTTGGCTCGCCTCTGGAGGCGCGGGTGAAGGCTTGCCCTCGTCTGCTCTGGAAGGGCTGCTAGGTTCAGGGTACTCTGGATCAAAGGCCAGCCCTGCAAATGATGCCTGTTCTTATTCACATGTTTATATTGTTGCTTACAAAATAAAATTCACCGTGAGAACTCTTCAGTTTCCCCAGGGTTTTTCCTTTTTTTTTATTTTTTTTTTTTTATTTTTATTTATTGTGTTTTTTAAAAGCAGATGTTAATTTTCTGGGGATAGAGGAGGAGGGAATAGCGCGAACTGCAGCCCTCACTGGAGGAAGCCTTTTCCTGCTCTTGTGGTCGAATCCTCATTTATGGGTGGCCTTGTTACGTGCGTAGCCTGTGGGGCTTCAGTGAGCCAAGGCAAAGAGGAGGAACTAAAACCCCGGCAGGGCCTGCAGCGTGGCTCCTATTTAGTGCCCTCTCCCCCTCCTGCACTCTTGCTGTTGTGTGTGCTCGTACTTGCACGAGGCTCCGCACAAAGCAGGTCTGCTGGGAGGTGATGCTGGGCAGTCACAAGTGGTCTGCGGGAACTGAGGAGGCAAAGCATCGCTGCCCAGCCCTATGGCTGCCCTCAGCAGTTGGCTTTGGTGATCCACCATGTTTCAATGTGCTTTCTAAATGGTGACCCACACCTCCACAGTCAAGTGCTGAAGTATTGTTGGAGCACAGAAACTGAATGGGAGGCGGGGTATAAAAAGCAAAGAGGAACAAACCAGCGAGCAAAAAGATCAAAGAGAAGTTGGGGGGAACCCCACCAAAAACCTTCCAGAACAGCCAGGCTGTGGAGATGACATAGAAGTCAGGTGTGATGCAAAGCAGAAGGGAGAATCCACCCAGCCCCATGGGATCAGAGTAGGGTCCTGCCCCCCCTGCCTTTTCCCAGCCCAGAGGAGATCAAATGTGGGAAACCAGAACCAATGGCTTAATGTTTGCTGGGTCGTCTGCACTTCCAGTGTGACCTTCCCCTGTTCTGGGAGAGGAAACAGGAGGAGGAGGGAAGGAGCTAGGCACTGTTGGCTTGAAGGTGCAAGGAGGGAGCAGACCATGGCACAAATTATTTATTGCACACAAGTGGAAAACCTTTGGATACTTAGGTTTTTTTAACTTGATCTAGGCCAAGGAGTGACTGCCTAAAGTTGAATAAGAGCAGAGCGCTGCTGGACGGGCATGGTCCTACCAGGGCCCACAGCGCGCCAGGCCCACCAGATGGTGTCTCATCAAGGTGCTGTGGAGTTCAACGCTGCGAGGGGGAAAGCCCTGTTGGATTAAACAGCTGTTACAGAAGGGTCATTAAGGTTAATTTGAAATTTCAGGAGGTGCCTGTTTTCTCATGCAGTCAAAAAAACTGGGTGTCGTCTAACTTTTTATTGCTGGTTGCCTGCCTAAAGCTCCTGTGTTTTTTTCTAAATCAGCAGTTTATATGAGGGGCAGCAGGAAAAGCGCCCGCTCGTGGCCGTGCCTTTCCTCCTGGCGATGTCTTTGCCCATGACAACAGCTGCAGAACTCATTTCCTCCACATTTTCTTTTTAAAATACAGAAAACTCGTACACAAACAGCAGTTTCAGACATGGTGATGAAGCGTCTTCCAGCGGCCCCTAGTTAAAGCGCAAACACTCGTTACTGCAGTAATTGGGATTTGGTAAGACTTTGGCTTGGATCTGGGCTCCTGAGGCAGTGGGGAGAGCACACCGTGCGCAGGGCTCCCAGCTCTGCTCCTTCCCTTGAGCGCAGAGGGATTTTCCAGCTGAAAAATCGGCAGCATCCTGAGCACCTTCATGCTGGCCGTGGGTGGGCTGGGCTGCGGTTTCGGGGTGCCGGCTGGCAGGAGGGGGGGTGTCCGCTCCCCCGGCTATGCCTCCACCGAGGCTAGGAGGGGTCGGGTTGTGGAGCTCGCTGTCTGTCTCCTTAAGGAGGAAAATGAGGAGAAATGCCGTGAGGCTCTTTTCTGCTGTACAGAAGGGTTGAAAAGATGTTGTGCTGCAGTGATTCAGTGGGGAAAGGATAAATCCCTCACATACACCTACGCACCACCACGAGAAAGAACTCCGTGGGCAGAGAAGGAGCAGAACATGAAATATGAATTTCCTCGAGCTGCTCAGGAGGGATGGCTTTCCAGCGCCCTTCCTCCATTGGCTTTGCACTCCCCCTGCCCGGCTGCCCAGCCGTGCTGGGATGGTCATCTGCCTGTGCCCAGGGACGGCCTCCAGGCAGCCCCATCACTTGCACCTGCAGCTTTGGTGGAGGGCGAGGTCCCTTCTCATGTGGTTTTGGGCTGCAGTTCCCACCCAAAGAGATGGGTCAAGCCTGCTCAAGCTGGCAGCTCCAGCGGGCAGCAGCCCCGGGGCTGAGGGGGGCAGTGGAGGTGGCCCCCGCGATGGAGAAGCTTGGAAAGCCCTAACGTAGGCTACTGCCAAGTCTTTGGGTCATCAGGTGGTGCCCCAGACAACGGCTCACCCCAAAACCACCCCTCCCAGCCCAGTCCGTGATGCTCCTGACTCCCTGTCCTTTGGATAAGTCCACAGAGAATAGCACTCTTGGGTGGAGGGGTTGCTTGACGCTGAAAAGGTTGGAGAGGCTGAAAAGGTTGATGAGCGCTTCTGCCCATTGAACAAAATATTTGGAGGTCTTTAAAGCGTGTCGGTCTGCGACGTGAACCATCTGCGACGACCTCTGGCAGAGCGGGGCCGTGCAGAGCCTGGAGCACGTGTGGAGTCCCCCAGAGGAGCTGCCGCAGTGAAGGCACTCGCTGCTGGTTCGCGTAGATTTAATTTACATTGCACGGTTCTTACTCAATTTTGTTTGCTTTCTTAAATATTTTATTTCTCAGTAAATTTGAATTCCTCCTATATCTTTAGAGCATGTGTGTATGCAGTTAATTTCCTATTACCTTGGGGATTTTAGACAGCTTCGTTCTCAGAGCTATTTAGAAAATTATTTAATCACCTTGGAAAATCCTATGTAGCCAAAAAATCTTGTGTTTACTTATTACTCGGTTGTAAATTGGAGGTGCAAAACATACCAGTGCTGGGTTGTAAAACTGCACATAAGCCTCCATTGAAATCCAGTGCCAAAAGTAAAAAAAATAAAAAAAAAAAAGTTAACTCTTTGCATGCAGTGACACAAATGCAAATGAATTTTTTTCATCACAAGGTTGGGCAGGAATTTCCGAGATTTCTGCAGAGCCGAGTAACCCCAGAGGTTCAGGGTAGCTCATCGGTGACACACCGAATCAGGACATGATCATATTTACGCGTTTTGAAACCCCGTAATGACTCACCCATATGCCATTAAAAGTTTGCACTTCATAAGTGTGTATTTGGCTGCTGAAAAGGGGCCGCGTCGAACACCCACGGGCTCTCGGGAAGGCAGCCCTTCCTCCCGCCCTCTCCTCCAACAGGCGGGCAGGGCACGGGGGCGCGGGCACTGGGATGCCGCAGGGCACAGGGGTGAGGGCACCGGGATGCCGCAGGGCACGGGGGCGCGGGCACCAGGATGACGCAGGGCACAGGGGCGCGGGCAGCGGGATGCCGCAGGGCACGGGGGTGCAGGCACTGGGGTGCCACTGGGCAGTGGGTGCTGCCTGTGCCCTTGGCCCACCTCCTGCTTATCCCCAAAAGGGGATTTGCACAGACACGAAACCGCTGCCCAAGGGGCACTTGGGTTGAGCATGTGAAGGTTCAGCATCACCGCGCTGTAAAAAGAAGCGCGAGCTGGTGCCCCCCCTTAACACAGAAATGTCAGGGGACACTCCTTACGTGGCGCAATGACGAGTTAAAGTCACTGGGCTCCGTGCTTTGTGGCACAGTTTGCTTGACCCAGTGCGTGTGTAAGAACCACCTTATTTTTAAGGGACAAAATCCATCTTTTTCCCCATACGCAACATGAACCTCCCTGGGTGGCTGGTGAGCCCCCAGCTGATCCCGGGAGGGGACATCGTCCCAGCCTGGGGGTGACATGGCCGAGGGCTCCGGCTGGTTTTGGCGAGCGGTGTGGGCAGCCTCGGGATCCACCTGGTGCTCCCTCAGGAGCTGCTGCCTCGCCGCCGCACAGAGCTGAGCTCAGCAGCATCCCTCCGTATCTCCCCTCCCTGGCTCGCTTCCAGCCTCTCCCGCGTGCGCCCGGTTATTACTGTAGCATCCAGCATGTTTTACTTCATATTCATCTCTTTTGCACATACCAGCCCACTCACATATTAGATCTGAATCCCTTTTTTTTCCTTTTTTTTTTTGGCTTGTTGCTCGGCGAAGCGGTGAGGCACGACACGCCGCCTGTTGTGACACATCCTGACAGGTCTCGGCAGCACGGCGCGGTACGGCACGGAGCAGCTGTCTCCGCGGCGCCCCGACTGCCTCGCCGGCCGGACCCACCGGCTCCTGGCAGCAGCCCACCTTCGGGGAAGCGGAGGAGGAACGTTGGATGCTGTGGATGGTGATGGCACCAAAGGTGTCGTGGCTTTTGATACATACCCCTTGCCAAAGCAGGGAGAAAGGCATGGAAAACCGCAGCCATTTGGTACGCCCAAAGCCGTGCTGTCATCATCTTAGATAATATTCTGGCTTTTCTTTCTCACGGGTGGTGGTGGCCATGTTAGCTGAAGACGACTCCGTAGGGCTGGTTGGGGCCACGTAGGATTCCTTGCTGTATTGCTAGCTTTGAAAGGGGAAATGCCAGAAACAGCGTTGAGTACAGAGTTTTCAAATTATTTTCGTGGGTTAAGTGCGTGGCCCGTGTCCAAGGGCTATCACTGTGCTTCTCAAGAAGATAGGAAAAGCTTCTAAAGCTTGATAGGAACAATGGATTGCAAGTGGGAGGGAGAGTGGATGGTCTCTTCTGGCGGAGGGGCTGTGGTGGTGGCTGGGGAAGGCAGGCCTGGCGCACGCCTTCAGCAGGGGTGGCATCTCTGCAGCTGCGTTTTTCTCTTTTTTGCATCTTCTGAAAACCAGTTTTTCTAGTTGCTGATTTTCCTCTCCTGGAGTGACCTACTCAAAAGGCCAAAAAGTACTTCTGCTGGCTGGTGGAGTCTGGGTTTTATTTAAATTTGTAGAGGAAAAAGCTGAAGCGATATTCAAAGTGGCCATTTTAAAGTATGCATCCATTGTGGGAGATGTCTGATGCATCTGTAGATGTTTTAATTATGAGATAAAGAAGTCATATCAGTGCTTGAAATCAAGTTTAAATCTCATCCTCACGCAAACCACCTTCTCTCGGTGGCCGAAACAATCCCCTGGGTGCCCACAGAGCGGGGTCCCACCTCATTTCCAAAGGCTGTTCATTTCTTCCCTCAAATGGAGATTAGCAGACTTGAAGATGAGTGGACACTGTGCAAATTGCCTTGCTGCCTCCCCGCTTACCTGGAGCCATTTAATTTCACCCTTTGCTGTACCGAGCACTGGGCGGACGATGCTGGGTCTCCAGGTGGACACTTGTTGGCGGGGGGGGGGGGGCTTTGGTTTTTTTCTAGCCATTTCCATGCATTTGGGGGAAATCAAAGAGGTTTGATGTGAACTCCACAGCCAAGACGGAGCCAGCGAAGAAGGTGGCAAGCCTGCATTCGGTGCAGGGAGGAAAAAAGCCCTGCAAACCAAACTGAAAGGCTTTTAATTAAAACAAAAGATTAGATCAATGAAGTATTACAACAGGTGGTTAAATCCTGCGGCTAAACAGCCCGTGCTTTGTTCTCCCAGTCTGATGCATGAAGAGAAGCTTTCTACAGGGCAATGAAGGGATCCTGAATACATGGCATTAAAAGTTTATTACTGGTAACACGGCAAAATTGGTCCCCCCTGTTTCACAGGGAGAAAGCAGAGACATGTAAATGCACGGCTCACGTTGACAGGGCCTCCTGAATGATGTCAAAAGTTTGCATTCCCATGGGATGGAAAGGGACTGATAGGGTTTGCTTTTCGCTGCGGCTGCGCGAGGAGCTGCCAGCGCCCCGTGCGCCCCCGAGGGCCACGCCGCTGGCCGGGGACAGCGGGGACGCGGGTCCCTTGTGGCCGGTGCCTGGCTGGCGGTGAGGCACAGCCACCTGCCCCCTCGCTGCACGCCCCCTTTGTTACCCTGCTGTGAAGTTACTTTGCTCCTCGTGGGCTGCGGTATTTGCAAAGCGCTTTGAACTATGGCAAGGGCTTCTGGGCAGTTCTGCAGCCACCCTGGGGAAGAGGTAGGATGTGTCACCTGCTGCTCCCCACCCTGCTCCCCACCCGGCTCCCCACCCCAGGCCGTGCTGCCAAACTCCCTACCAGGGATGCCTTGTTCTTTGGGGAGGAGCTACACCTTGATTTTCGGAAATGTTGAGCAATATTTCAAGTCTCCTGCTCTTGGACACTTAGACTCATACAGCTGGAGGGAGATGATGGTGAGAAGCTGTGTGCATCCAACAGTGTGTGCATCCAGTCATCCAACCCCCACACAGGCATCCCCTACAGCTCATTGCTTTTTAAAGCTCAAGACGAGAAGTCTCCTGGATCATGCTGGGCAACACAGTCTGCACGACAAGAGACACCTGGGCCACCAGCAGGCTCCCCCCGATCATGTCGGTAGGTTGGCTCCCTACCAAAGAACCTGTCTGGAGCGTGTCCTCCCTGCTCCAGAGCTGGTGCAGGTCACCCCCGTGGCTCAGGGCGAGGGCAGGTGATGCGCGGGACGTTGGCAGCTCCAGGGGATGAAGTCAGTGCGATGGGGACGTGCCCTCGCTGCAGCCGAGCAGCACAGACAAGCCCGAAGGCATTCCCAGCACAGCTTGTGAGTCCTCCTCCCGTGGCGCCTGAGCATCTTAGACTCCGGTCCTTCCATCCCTCAGTCCTTCCTTGAGGACCCAGGGAAACGGATGAATGTTGTGTTTGCTCTCACAACCACAAATGATACCATGAAAAAGAATTACTGTTCAGAACCATTAAAATTTTCCTTCGAATTAAGGCTGGAGGGGGGGGAGAAAGAAAAAAGAGACCCACCACCGAACTGTTTTGGTTGGTTGGTTGCTTTGCTCTACAGTCTGTGTTCAACAGAATTTGGGGGAACATTTATCTTTCTGAAAGACAACCTTTCATCAGACAAAAGCCCAACCCAAAACCCTCTTAAAAATGTTCCAGAGGGAGGAATTGGGTTAGTTATGGCCTGGGCATAGGGGAAAAAAAAAAAAATCAGAGCTATCATCTGGTGCTTTTAAAGCATCTGCTGAGCCACCATTTTAGGAGGCAGGTAAGTGTAGTAGGTCCCAGAGAAGGGATGCTGCTCTCCCGTCGAGTGGGTACCAGCAGGCAGAGCCCCAGCTCGGAGCAGGAGCCCCGAGAAGTGGTGCTGTGCCGAGGCTCGGCACTGCCTGCTATTTTTCGCGAGATGAGGAAAACGCCTGACCCGGGGGCTCCTTCCCCCCGGGAGAGGACAGATGGTCTCCCGGTGAAGGCGTGGGACTGGGAATCGGGAGCTCTGGATGCCTTTCCTGGCTACATCAGAAACTTGCTATGTGGCACCACCTACTTATGTGCCCACGTTTCCTCCTCCTCCTTCCCCCTCGCTCACCGCTTTTTCCAGACCTTTCACCTTGCTGCTCGAATGTGGTTTTTTTTCTTTCACAGGGTGCTTTTTGCAGACTCAAAAGCCTCCCGGCATGCTGTCACCAGTACCTGGACCAGATGCCCTCTCCTGCCCAGGCTCCTCCCCTCTCCTCGCTCTTCCCATCAATCTCTGCCTTCCCCTCAGAGAAATGCTGCCGTTCAACGTCTCCTCCAGATACTGCTTGTGGCCAGAACTTCTCCTTGCTCTACTTTTGGAGCACAGCTATGGGTTTTGCCGCAGGCGGTGCGCTCAGAGGCCGGGGCGATTGGGATGCCGAGGGCAGAGCCGGTTCCAGGCACAGAGGGCGGTGGGCAGCAGGCAGGGTTCAGCCCCCACTCCATCAAGGCTGCTGGCAAAAGCGTCGTGATATCGGTGGATGTGACTCACAGCAGAGCAGCCTGACTCAGCTTACGGCTTTTCTGCTCTGGATGGACAAAAACCTTCAGAGCTGGGTGCTGCTCCTCCTGTTGGGTGCGTTTGTCCCGAGGCTCCGGGGTTCGCTGTAATTTGCTGCTTCAGAGTGATGCTCTCCATTTTCGGCTAGAAGCATGTGCTTCGTGGAGCAGACACTGCCTAGCTAATAAGCTCAGGGCACGCTTTCTTACTCCCCAGAGATGATCTGTGTGACATGACACTCTGCCTCCCCTTCCCAAGGGCTCCTTCCAAAGGCGTCACTTTCCATACTCCATCCAGGCTGCGGCTGTCCATGTGCATTGATTTTAAGTGACTAATCCCACCACTGAGGTTATTTATTGCTGCCTCAAAAGGATGAGACGCCCACTGCAAACCAAAAGCATCTACAAGACTTCTCAAGCCAGGTCCAGGCTGGGTTGCCCAGCGCGTGTTGCTGCTCCCGGTCACCCAGGGGACGGATCAAGGTGATGAGCCATGGTTAGCAGTGCCAAAATGTCAGCAGTGTCAAACCCTTCCGCGGAATCCTTCACAGTTGCTGTTACTGCTCACCACCCAGAGCGAGCACCGGGGACTGTCTGAGGCTCCACTGGAGGCACAGGCAGCATTTCAAAGCTGCTCCCGCTCGGGACGAGACTGGAGGTCCCTCCTGCTCCAACCCATCTTCACACGGCTTGTGTCCCTCCACAAGCTCTGTTCCAGCAGCCCCACCCCTCGAGGTCCCACTCGGTCGGTTTCTACCTTGGGAACATGGAGTGGTGACTCCACGTCTTCAAATCCCGGTGGAAGCCTCCCTTCGATAGACTGAGCGTAGCTCTGCTCAGGCACAGCAGCCACCCATTTAATTCAAGGCTTTTAATGGTGAACTGTGGGGATGCAACGGCCACCGTAGCCCTTGCCTTCAGCAAGGCTTTTGGTGGGGTCCTGGTTGATAGTCTCATAAATGAGGTGAGAAGATGTCTCCTAGATGCAAACGCCCAGCAGGGCTGCAAATGCCAGAGGTCCACATCCAAGTAGGAGTGTGCTTAAAGAGGAGACGGGAGGCATTTCCTAGGACCACCCCTCCTTCCTCCAAAACACAAGGGTAAGGACAACTCATCTAGTCCGCAGAGAAAAGCTGGGAATGAGGGAGAGGAGCGATGCCCGCCGGATAAGCAGATGCCAGTGTATAAACCCTGAACCTACAGCTGGAAGCTGTAATTTTGCAGGAGCGACCAGCGGTGCCGAGCATGGGGTCCTGGCGCTGGTGACGTCCCTGCTTGCTGCGGAAGAGCATGTAGAGCGCAGCAGCTTGTGAAAGTGCGGCAGAGCAAAAGGTGAACCGCAGGACTGGTTGAAAATATCTCTACTTTTCATAACCCAGTAACATGTCTTGCATGTAAATTAGGTGTTTGATGTGTTCCCACCACCATCAGCAGGATTTTTATCTGCTTGCGAGAAAGGGAGCTGGGTAAGGACCTTGTGTTACTGAATAATCCTGCAAGAGAGGAGAATATAAGAACTAATTAAATTAAATCTTATTTAATACTTGGCTCAGGGTTAGGATGGTGATAAAAGAAGAGAAATTGTTTCCTTGTTGTAATATGGTAGAGCGTTAATTAAAAAAAAAAAAAAAAAGCCCCAGATTGTGATGCCAAGTTGCATTAATATCCAGCTGTTGTGCTTTGCCTCTGCTGAAACGGTCCTTTAAAATATATTGCTTTAAGTTTGCATAAATAAAAGCAACGATCAAGGCTGAGGGGTGGCAAGCAAAAGGGAAAGCAGAGATGCTCTGCAGTACAGGGGCAGGAGATGAGGTTTCTCAAGGAGCTTGGCTCTCCAGAAGAGAACACAAACCCGTGGTCCATCCCACCTCTCCTGTTGCATCCTCCAGCGAGGAAGCATTTCGGCACAGTGGAGGTGGCGGGCTTCTTCTTTCCCTATCCAGCAAAAGAGGTGGCCAGTCAAGCTGATGAGAAATACAAGGGAACATGACTTCATCCCTAAGCTTGTAAGCTTGTAGTCTTGTAATCCAAAAATGAAGGATCATAAAATGTCTTTTGACCTTCTTAAAAATTTATTTTATGCAATTCATATCAAAATAAAATATTTTTATGGAGCCTTTGGGTTTGGAGCCTTTGGGAAAGTGAGAGCCCAGCTCCAGCAGGCTAAGGAAACCCCCCCATCCTATAACAGCTTCCTTCGGCATGGAGAGCCATCAGTCAAAGCCATAAATTATCAAAATAAAATAAATTATAAAAATATTTGTATTTTATTTTGATAGTTTAATCATAAATTTAAGGAAAAATCTTAGGTTATTTGTCTTCAGACCTCCTTGATGAAACTGAAACATGCCTTCAAAATATTCTGGATTCACTAAATCTGCATGTATATATTTTTTTTTCCCATGGAGATCTGCTGGTTCAGAGATAATTCAGCAAATCTGTGGGCTAACACATTGCTAAACAAATTAGGCTTTCGCAGAAGTAATTTGAAGATGATGTTTTGGAAAAGCAGTAAGTGACAGAGGCATAAAGCTCATCAGATTTCAGAAGTCTTATGAAATCTCACACAGGAAAATAATCTATAGCTGCTGAATGAGAACAAACCCAAATATTTTCAGCTTTCCATGACCTGGAATTTTGGAAAAATCAATTTTTTTAGAACTTTGAGGAAAACTTGTTTGAGTGTCTCAAAATGATGCTGGTGCATAGGGATGTTTTGCCATTCCAACACGTCATGTCACACCTGGGAAGGCGGTGCGTTACTTGGCTTACAACCACTGACACATCGTAATATGACACAAGAGCTTCAACAATTATTTTTTTTTTTTTTAATTAAGGGTGGTTTGGGCTTGATACTGATTAAACTACCTTGACTTTGTTTCTAGATGAAAGTGCCTCTCGTTCGTGTTGTAACAAAACAGTTTGACAGCTTTGCTAGGGCACAAACAGGAGCCACTTTGATCTAGAAGAAAGAAAAGATGTCTCAAATAGTACCAGATAACAGCTGCTCTTTGTGATTGTAATGGAAAATAAAACGAGAATATTTCAACTATTCTTCTTGTCATAATATGACATGATACAATAACTACTTCTGACATGTAATTTAATAGGTAAAAATAATATTATTAGACGGAAACTCCATAAAATAAGAATGATTTTTTTTTTTTAATGGGGAATCCTTCATTTATAAAGTGTCAATCTTCATCAATACGCATGTTTCATCAACAGCTGAATTCTGTTGCGAGTGCCTTTGTGATGGAAAATTCTTGGTTTGGCCAAAAATTAAGAAATGGCTCTCATTAGCTTGGAGTCCTTGGTGCGCAGCTGCCTGGGATACAGAGACGCTTTTGCAGATGTGCCCCGTGGCAGGGGACAATATAAGAGCTCCGCTCGGCTGGGACTAGGAGGGGGATGCTGATGTCCATTATAAAGTGGGGAAGCTGCAGGATTTCTTCCTAAGAGAGACTTACTTGTTCAGTCTTTTTCCGAAACTGCATGCAAACTTCCTCTGGGGTCTTAATTTATGGCTTTGTGGTCTTAATTTATGGCTTTGACTGATGTCTCTCCATGCTGAAGAAAGCTGTTATAGGAGGGGAGGTTTCCTTTGCCTGCCGGAGCTGGGCTCTCACTTTCCTCTCTCCAAACCCAAAGGCTCCATGTTGCCAACAGCTGTGGCATCGTGTAGCCACCACCCATTGAACGTCCCCCCCTTGTCCCCTCACAGGCTCCCGGGGCAGGCAGGGACCCGACGTGGCCCTTCCCTGTCCCCTGCAGCCTGGCCATCGGCACGCTTGGTCGCAGAGCCGGGAGCAGAGAAGCTTCCTGGGATCTGGGGAAGGACTCAAAAGCCACATTCTGCTCCCAACCAGCAGGTGAAGTCAGCTGAAACTTCAGGAGCTGTCAGCAGGATTTCTGGCCAGTTTTGGCCTTGGGTGCTCCAGTGAGGAGCAGCGAATAAGACCTTAATTATTTTGTGTATGTAAATTGTCTCCTGAAACAGGCGTTTGGCAACCCTAATGGTTTTCTGCATGCCGGGGTGTAGCCAGGCACTAAAATAAGTCAGTCTGTAGGAGGAATGGGAGGTGGGAGATAGGGAAAACTCTTTTTATATTACTCTCCTTGCTATATTAAGAGGCACCGTTCCCTTTCCTGGCTCGAGAAAAAGCTCTCCCTCAGCTTGCAGACATTCCCTCATCCTGGTTTAACTGCTCAGAAACCAGGATTTAAAAATCCCCATTTTTGGCATCATCCCCTGCATCCCTGTGACTCGCGGGGACGTGAGGAGGTCTCAGCTGAGTCCAGCCGCAGGGCAAGGCCGTGGGGGTGCCGTTAGCGGGTGCCGGGGCTCGGCGTCTGCCCCATGTCCCATCTCGGCGGCCGCTTGCAGACAGAGAGAACCTGAGGCACTGGGCGCTATGGAGAGGTCCTGCTCCTCCCAGAGAAGGGTGTGAGGGCCCAGAGGGACCTCTTGCTTCTTGCTTTCCTCTCTTTTTTTTTTTTCCTTTTTTTTTTTTCCTTTTCTTCCCCTCCCCCTCAAAGCTGGCATCTGGGTGTTGTTGGGGGTGAGGCTGCTGGGGGGGGTGGATAGCGTTGGACGTGTGTGTTTCAAATAATGGCGCCGAGCCCAGAGTTTTTTTTTGGATGGGCGCCACCGTACTATTGTGGAAATCCAGAGAAATAAATAGCAAATAAGTGACTCCGACTCTTTGCTTGGTGTCTCTGCTCACAGCTAATTACTCCTTATAGGTGTACTCCGTCCTGTAACTATGACGATTTGCAACCCCTTGGAGCACTCCTATAGCACCCATCCTTGGAAATGAATCAATAAGCTGTTTCATCTGCGACACCCTCACACACAGAGAGAGGTCTATCTGCTCAGCTTACCCGACTTCTCTACCTCGCTGGGAGCCTGTTGTGCTGCTGGAAGCTGACACGAGCGAGGAGGAACCGAGAGCAGGCTGTTTTCTTCCCGAAGCGAGTGGGAGTAGGCAGCAGGCGACGCTGTGCCCCCGCTCGTCGCTGCTGTTGTTTTCCACCCGAGCGAGGGGGAAGAGATGCAGACATCATGAAAGCTGGTTTGCACCAAACCGCTGCTTCTCCCCCACCCCCTGCCAAAGCCTAAACCCACCCCAATCCATCATGCTGCTCAGAGTAGTAATTAATGAGTGTACAACGTTCCCAATTAGAAAAGCTCAGGTGAAAAGCAGAGCAGGGAAAGGCGACAGCCCCGGCTGCCCACCCGGAGCCCGGCGTGTCTGGCAAGGCCGGCCAGGGGCCGGGGACCCCTGTGCTCCTAACCATGGAGGAGATGTCCAGGAGCAGAGGCTGTGCCCAGGGCCAGGGGATGCTGAATAACCCACACACCACCCCCCCCAGGCCATTCCACTGCATGTAAAGATTTGTTGTTTTTCCACAGAGCCTAAATATTGAGTTGCAGTGGAGGTGACAGTACCTTTTATTTCACCAGGGTTTAGGACAAAAAGCAGGTCAGGGGAGTGATTCCACAGAGGCATATGCATATTTATTCACCCTACCCAGAAGCGTAGATGTTTGTGGGATACAGCCTTAACATAGCATCTGAAATCACACTGCTTGTCTAGCTATTGCTGCTAACATCTACCCATAACAATAGCACCATCATTTCTACACAAACCTACCTCAAGGGAGAAAATGCAGAGGAGACCCCGCAGTAAAGACTGCCTGGCTCATGAGCCGGCAGCTCTGCCGGAGCAAAACTCTGCATCCCCAAAACACTCCCCTTTCCCTCAGAAATGCAAAGGGAGTAAACTGTGAGGATCGGGGGGCTCTGCGGTTTGGTCTCGTACTGAGACACAGCGGTGGTCCTCGCCTCTATTTTTGGTAGAGGTAGGGATGTCGTGCAAATGACTGGGCTGTGAGGAGGAGGAGGGAATGGGATGCTCCGACTCTTCCCCATGGGAGTGATTGCTCTTTGCTGGGGCTGTCTACTAAGACACATCACACCTAGGGCCAGTAGACAGCCGGTCCCTGTAAAATGATGGCAACTTTCAGGAGTGCAGGAAACACATCAAAGAGCTTCTATCAAGACCAACTTGATAATGACAAGTTAACTTTGTAAAACGGGGCTTTTCCAATGAGCTGATTCCTCAGTGGTGTTTAGAGAATTTTCCCCTTTGTTCGCATTGTGTAAACACTGCTTTACTCAGGCGTTTTTTATAGCCTAATATAGCATTCTATTGAGTTTGAATACTAATTCCAGAAATGATCCATTTCCGTTGTCGGAGGAAAACCCCACCAATTTTCCGCCATAGGGACTGTGTTTACCTTGTGCTTGGTGTAAGAATGAGCCATGCGGTAGAGCCTCCAATTCTGGGAGAGAGCTGACCCAGTATTTTTCAAAAGGCGTGTTTCTACAGATAGCATGTAAGCCATTTGTTCACCGTTACATCCATACAAGTGTCATCCTGTATTTTGTTCCGCTTTTTTTTTCTCCTTCATTCCCCAATCACTCGCTTTCTTTTAAGCTCTTTAGAAAGGGGCTCCCAATGCTGTGCGGAGCCCCAGCCTGACGGTGTGAATATCGTACGTCCAAGATTTCCTCCTACAACATCAGGTGTGCTTTGCGGGTCAGCCAGCAGAGCCCTCAGCAGACGACTTTGCTCTAAAGCCTCAGGAGATCTGCTCTGACAGGGACAGGCGATCCCCGCCCAGAGCCTGCTTACAGCGCTGCTGCCTTCTGATGCTCGGGTCTATTTTTGGAGCACTTGAAGTCTTGAATGTGTTAGGCTCTGAGATGCCATTTTGCTTTCTCTCAAAATAAATTCACAGTCTTTGTGGTTGAGGGCAACAACAACGAGTTTATATTTTTCTTTCCATTGTTTAATAGAAAGCAGAAGAACCGACCTTCAAAGCTATTCTTTATACGCCTTTCAAAGAAGAAGGAAAAGGCACAAGGCCCTTTTTGCTTTGGATTCCCATCTGCCATACCCACACCACCCTTTCACTCTTTGGTGAACGGAACCAGATACATTCATTTTTTACCCTTTTTTTTTACATTTAGCTGCCCAGCTGAAATCAAGGTGGCAGTGGTGGCACAGCTGGGAGAGGGACAGCAGCTGGCCCTCGTTCTCCAGGGGCTTTGCTGATCACATTTCCTCCAGGCAGGGTGACATGCAGCCTGCCCCTCCTTGGGTTCCCATGTCAGGGTCTTTGGTAAAATTTCTCTTCTGAAAAGAAAGCAAAAGCATATTTAAGCGTTGGCAGGTTTCAGCCTGTTTTCTTGTTGAGGACTTTCTTTGGGAAGGATGGAGAAGGACGGATGCAAGAGGACGGATACTATCACACCACCTAAGGCTTTGGTGGGGCCTTCCGTGTTGTTACGGGCAGTCGTTAGCAGAAGGCAAAGGTGGGTGAGCCTGGCTTTTGTGTTGCTGCTCGTGTGAGCTTTGCCTGTTGTCAGCTTGTCCTGTGCGATGCTGGTCTTCACGTCAGCAGTCCCATGATAGCAATTCAGCCCCTGTTCGTGGGTGAGGGTGCCCAACAAGGGGAGTCGTTCTGCTGTGCAAGCGAAAAAGCCACTCCATTCATTGTGGGCACAGCTGGGTCATGTACCACATCTATGGGAGATGCTATGGGTTTCCTCACTGTTGTAACTAGGTGGGAAGTGAGAAGATACATGGTGCTTAGGGACATGCTTTAGTGGTGGACTTGGCAGTGTAAGGTTAACAGTTGGACTCAATGATCTTCTAAGATAAATAAGAACGAGCATTTAGACATTAAAGAGGTGGGATAATACCCCATACACTGCCACTGGGGCTTCATCGAAAGGACTGGCTCTCAGGTGTGGCTATGCACAGATTAATTGAGGTGTTTAATCAGGCTTACTGTAATCAGGTTTACTAGTGTCAGTGCAAAAGCCTTCCTGGCTGCCTTTGTTTGTTTAGGAATGGCATTAATCAATGTTAATTAAATAGACCAGGACCACGTTCAAAGTGAAATTAGCTGTTCTCAAGCTAAATAAATGTTCAAGAAAGGGTTTGGGCTGGTTTACGAGTCAGTGGCTGGGGGAACACAGAGAGCTGGGGGTAGAGGGAACACCCTGACCCCCGTCCCTGCATCGGGCGCCCGTGGGCTGCGTCCCCTCTGCGGAGCAGGGCCGTGCCTCTTGTGGCGCGCTGCCTCACAACAAGCGCATTTTTACTCCTCCGAATCGATGTCATTCCTGCTGCGAGTGGTGCCAGCCCTGCCTGCCTGCACTTACGCGCCCGCGGTTGGATTTCTGCACGGTGGATACCGACGTCGTTGCTTGACACACAGCTTTCCCCCGGTGCTGTAGCGAGTGGGAGCAAATGTTCCTCCGTTCAGACGTGGCCAAGGCGCTTTCGGCGGCTCTGTGTGGAGAGGGAGGGCTCGTGGTGAGAGTCGCCAAGTGCCGAGATGCTACAGGTACGGCGCAGAGGCAAGCCTGAAAATAGGTGTTTAAAGACCACAGATGTGTAAGCCTCCACCAAAGAGAAACAAACATCCCATCTTATCCCAAGAGAGGTTCAGCCCCAAACCCCAACAATATGCATCTTGATCCCAAATACAATTTGCAAAGAGAAGATTCTTAAAAAAAAAACCCCAAAATTCTAAATAAACAGGGAGCATTGTGCAAGACCCTGGGAAGGCTGTGAATCTTTAACACCCGCGCTGGCTTGCTGCAAACCTCTGCTCCAAGAGGCAAAACCACCCACCTCCGCGCCCACCCGCCCGCGCGGCTGTCACGGTCCTTCCACCTCCCGCAGCCCAGGGTGCAGGAGATGATTAATGCCAGCGGGGCGGGCACGCGAGTAGTATTTGTCTTGATTTTAAACAAATAAGATGCATATGGAAATAATTGAATAAAAAAAATGTGTTTCAACTGCAGCTCCTCCGGGGTGTATCACTGAGAGCTGATGTGTTAGGAGTATGAAGGGGAAAATGGGCAGTTTTATGAATCTTTTTGATTCTACTAATGTATTGCATGTAATCTATAGACCTGGAAGACAAAAGATCTCCTTCTTGAGCCTTCATTCCTTCACCGCTTCCCGCTCAGAAGCGCTGCAAGGGACCGGCAAGGGCTGCGTGCTGCTTTCTGAGCCCCACGCTCAGCAGTGCGGATGGCCGTCAACGCACTAACACCATTTGAGACTGTTGAGACTTAAGTTGCCTTATAATATCTTCTCCTTAAAGCCCCTGGTAACACAGAGTGCAGCTCTGGCTCTTCAAAAGGCTTGATTCAACTTCCAGTAGAGCTGGTGAAAATTTGGGTTAGGCCCAAGGCAGTGTTTTTTCAGGCCGGTGAAATGTGCTGTTCTCTCCGACTTGCATGCGTTGCTCCCATCGAGCATGAAAAAGCAGGGGGAAAGTGCAATGCAGTTGAAATCAAATCACGCAATGTCTTTTCTATCCCTTTGTCTTCCTCCTCCCCCAGTTCTCCTGAAAACAAACAAAAACAAAATGAAAGAAAATGAACAAAAACAAGCAGGGGAAAAAAGGGAGAAGGGGTTGTTCCGTACCGAAGTGCTACATAATTACACATTTCCTGGAAAAGAGGCCCGGTGGGGCGTTACCCCCGCCTGCTGAGCGAGCTCCGCGGGACAGTCAGCCTGGTTTTTGGTAGTTTTTGGAGTGTCCAGGGTGGGGGCACAGCTGTATTTTAGGGCTGGTCACCCTCCTGATGCAGATGTTCTTCCTGCGATAAATTAACCGATTGAAATATGTGCTTCACTCGTCCGAGATGTTTGAAGTAATAATGGTCCCGCTCCGTCGCGGCAGCGCGCTCCCTGCGACGCAGCGCGCAGTGCTCGCCGCCACGCACGGCTGGGAGATACGGTGCTACCCCTCTCGCCGGCTGCCGGGGAGAGCTGAGATCAGCCCTGCCGGGGGCAGCGAGAGCCCAGCCCCCCTGACTTTGTTTAAATAAACCCCGGCTCCCGGAGCTCCTTCAACGCTGGGCTGCACTTTGCAGGGGTAGATGGGTGTGCATGGGCACCCCCACCCCACTGCTGCCGGGCACGGGGGCAATGCTGAGACCCATTAGGAGCACGGATGGATGGATGGAGAAAATAAAAGGGTGAGCCCAAGCCTCAGCCACTGGGAAGCTTTGAATCCAGCAGCAAGACTTGGCTTTCAGTTACTGACCTGCTGTGCAGAAGGGAATTAATCTGGATTTATACCCAGGGAGCAAAAGGAAGCAATTTGGCGGTGGGTTTCCCATCTCTAATTGCATGCCTGCAGCCTGTTCTCGCAGGGAGATGGCAGGAACTTTGCCACCGACCTCAGGAAGCTCAGGTGTAGGCTCTAAGTTTCCCATCTTTATTTTTTTTCTTAATATTTAGCATTTTAGGCATGTCTTAGAATGATCCTTGTGACAACTTTATGAAGCCCATCTGGCTTCTATCTCTTTTTTTTTTTTTTTTAATAATTATTTCTCAAATGCATCTGTGCGAATCTAAATAAGCTATCGATGGTGAAATAACATACAGTCTGTAAAAGCGTGAACTCTGTGTGCTCAGCGCTTATTACCACCAAGTGCAAAGCCACTAAGAAAGGCGTTTCTAACTGGGCCTCCTGTCCCCGATAATTCAGGTGGTATTTGTGCAGATAAATCAGGGCACCAAAGCATTTATTTGCTTTTAGTGACAGGCACCATCTGCTACACGCCTGCAAAGCGTTCAGGAAGGGATCCTGCCCGCCCGCTGCACGCAGAGAGGCTGTGGCCATGAGAATAATAACGGTGGATTTATCAGCAATATTTGGAGGCAGTTGAGGGCAGAAGGTACGTCTGCGAGGGCGAGCGCAGGCACGGCCAGCGGTCCTGCCTGCTGGGAGCAGAGGGGCAGGGGGGTTAGCTCTGGCACAGGATGGCATGACCTGGCCAACAGCTTCCAGGTGGGAGCGAGCATCCCTCGAGGATCCACACTTACCCAGGGCAGCATCCCCTCAAACCACGTCACGGCTTGAAGAGATCGCAGGCTTGGAAATGTTCCCCGATGGCTTTTGTGGATTCACCCACAAGTGCTACCTGTGGATAGGTCGCCGGGCGAAAATACCCACTGGGGAGGAATTTGGGTACCCCTGGAGCACCCAGATTTGGGATAATGAGGGACCATAAACCTGCTGGATAGTAGGTGTGAAATCTTTGACAAGCACGGCATCTCGGTGGTAGCTTGGGTGTCGTTAGTGCCTTCCTCTGTGACAGCGGCCAAACGGCAGAGCCCCCGAGGTGCCCGGGACTGATCAGCCCCGACGCCTTCATTAAGCTGTGCTGCTGGTGGCAGGCTGGCTCCCGCTCCTGCTGAAATGGGCGTGTTAAGGTTTGGCACCACCACGTCACCATCTGCAAAGCGAGGGAGAGGGTATCGTGCTGGTAGGGGTGGGAAAAGGCTGCGTGGGAAGGCACTGCAAGGGGATCTGGTGGAAAGGGTTTCGGAGCATCGCTGTGACCTTGTATCTCAGAATAATGCTATCCCTGCTATACATACATATATATATATGGTTTGGGTTTTTTTTTTTTTTTTTTAAGAGTACAACAGGACTGTGTAAGAGGAAATAGCTACTCTTCTTTTTGGATAAGTAAGCAATTCACTCCTGGAAGAAGTTCCCAGGAATTTTTTGCTCTCGCATGCCTGTGCATTACAGCAGGGTCAGCTCCCCGTGCAAGTCAAATTCATGCAAAACAACATACATGTAGGCTCTAGTCTACTGGGTTTAGATCAGAGACGGATCAGATGACTCACAGGAATCTATGGAAATAGATCAAAGTAGCAGCACACGTTTGAAGAGAGCGTTTGCGTTCGGCAGGGAGCGGGGTTTTTTTTGACAGCGGCTGGGAGCGTGAGTCAGAGCGTGGGCCGGCGTGGGTGGCTGCGGGGGCGGCTGCATCTGTGGGTGTCGGACCGAGACAGACGCAGATAGATGGCTGCAATTAAGTAGTTAGCGAAATGACTGTAATAGTAAAATGAATTTAAAGGCGCAGGTTGCAAACGCAGCACTCCCAAATAGCTCCTTCCCGGCAGCTCAGGGTCCCGGCGGGCGTTTCCCATCGGATGCTCCGCTCCAGGAGCCAGTTATCCCTGCTGACGTGGGAGGCAAGTTGGGCGGCTGCTTGCTGGAAACCGGCTGATTTCCAGCTGCCGCGGAGGGCACAGGACGGGTGGTGAAGACCTGCCCGGGGCCGCGGGCACTGACCCCGGCACACTTCTGCCAGGGAAGGAGAGTGGAGGGGAGGAAGGGATGCCAAGCAGAGCTGGTGTGGGAACAAGGAGAGGAGAACAGACCTACATTTACTGGGAATAGTTGCAAAACGCCCACACACTTCTGTGGGACTAGGATCGTGCCCAGAGCTCAAAGAAAAGCTGAAGTTGGTGGGGATTTTCTTACGGTGCCCATTGCTATCGCTTCTAAAGACTGGCACTGGATCCCACTCCTGACACGACCCCGATCCTCTAGTCCAGAAAGGCTGCTCTTGGGCTGTGTCTCTGCCTTTGCAGCACATGCAAGCTTGCAATTAACTGCCACTGCAGGGCCTGGATTCGGCTCCTTTGCTACTGGTCTTGGTGTCCCTGCGATGGCAGTGACTCCATCCCCGCGGGACCCCACCTCTCGGCAGTCCCATATGGGAGCTTCTGGGGGGGGGGGAAGTGGAGTGAGATTTGCTTCCTCGCTGCTATTTTTAGGTATTGCTATTTCATGCCCTGCCAATCAGATTTGACAAGTCTGCACAGCAGGAGTGTCGCGGTTTAGGCACGTGAGAGAAATCGGATTAAAATAAATAAATCAATAAAGCCCTCACGCAATAAGTGACAAAGAAAATGCAAATCTTGTGGCCGCAAACCTGCATACCCAGCTAAATCTCCACGCGTGACCTGGGCGAGAGATCGCTGGTGCCAGATACCTGCTTTGGACAGATGCCTGCACTTTTGGTGTTTAAGCTCCATTTCCACACAACAGTGCTGCTGACTTAATTCATAGTATCAATTTACTCGAGTCTGTTAGTAATTTTTATGCATTTGAGGGGGAAAAATTAAAAAAGTAATCCTCCAAGGCCAGCTTTGCCATTCTGTAAAAATGAGGTAGGAGGGACTGTATTTAGTGATGAATCCTGCTGTATTTAGGGATGAATTGTAATTAGATTTGCTGCCAACAAGGGCAAATGGCTTGGTCGTCTTATGAGCCATGAGGATGTTGTGTGCCGGGACACAGCTCCCAGAAGACACATCCTCCTGGGTCCTACAGGTGGGTTCCTGCACATTCCAGACTGCACAGATCGGCCAGTTCGGGATTACCTGTGGTGCTCCAGAAAATCTCTTATCTTCTGGTGGAAACCGCCCCTGTTTATTAGTGGTATTTTAATAAAGAACTTCCATGGATCTTTTTTAAGATAATGCTTGGTAAATACCTGTTATTGCCCTGCACCCCCCTCGCTGGCCCTGCAAGGAGCCATGGATAGTGGGGATTTCCTTCTATGAGCAGATGGCTGTGGAAGGAAGGTTTTATAATTTATTGATTTTTTTTTTATTATTTTTTTTTCCTTTGAGATGTTCTGCACAGACGAGAGACCAAAGGATCGCTCTTCACTCTGATTGCTACACAGAGCACATTTTAGCAGGGAGGAAAAGTGTTATTTTGAATAATTAAAAAAAAAACCCAGCCCCTCTTGAAGTAGTAGATGTGTAAAATTAATGTAGTTTTAAAAGTGTCAGTATAAGTGCTTCTAAATGTGTCCACTGTAGCATGCACTGCCCACGCAGTTGCAGCGTTTCCCAGCGCGTGTGAGCAACACTGTCCTCTGCCGAGTGTCGTCAGAGCTGCGCACGGCCACCGCCAACACGGCCACCACCAGCTCCAGCGCCCGAGTCTCACTTGGTTTCAGGAGAAGTCCTGGGTGTAACAATTTGCTTTTTGTAGCTAAACAAGGTCGCACTGAAACGGTTGCCCAGTCCGGTACCTTTACAGGTGGTTATCCCTGCCAGCGGGAAGGACAGACACCCGGTGATGCGTTGGGAGGCTTTCAGGCTGGGTGATGGACGGAGGCGAGGAGCTGTATGGAGGTGAGCCGAAACTCTGGTGCCCACCTTACTCACTGCAATTCCCGCGACACTGCCTGCAAGCAATTTCATGGGATATAAGTGGAGATAGTCCAGGTTTACTTAGTACATGGCTTCTTATTTTCCCTTTTCGTTTTCAACAGTCTCTGGTCTACAGAGGTATCACTCATTGTGATTTGAAATACTTATATTTCAAACTATGGATTAGAAAAGAGAGAAATTAAATTGCAATGTGATTTTTTGGAGGCAAATTTCTATTCCTGTCTGTTCTCAGATTGGGGTGCAATTACAGTGTATCGGAGCTCAGAGTTTCATTTACCGTCTTTGATTGTCAGGCAGTCAGATGCGCGCCTTTCCCCACCTCTCCGACCTGTAATTTAGCTGCTGCTCTGCCATGACACTTGACTCTGTTTTAATTACAATGATCACTCAATCTGGAAAGCTATTTCAAGGGGGCTGAGGGCTGGGCGTTCTGAGCCCTCTCCTGCTCGGAGGCTCTCCTCGGAGCCAGGGTGGTGGCGTGCACCCTGGCAGGAGGGTTTTGCAGCTCATGGGGGAAGTGGTGCAGGTTTAAAACCAGGTTGGGATGACCACAAAACAGCCCGAGTTCTGGGACACAGGATAGAGCCCGGAGCCATTAACCAGCAGCATTTTCTGCTTTCTATTTTTGTGTAAAATCAGGTTTTATTATTATTATTGTGCTTTTTTTTTTTCCCCTTTCAGTGGCAACTGAAGATGTGTTTTGCAAGGATGATGAGCGAGAGCTCGCTGGGGTGTGCTGCCCGGCCAGCCGTGCTGGCAGACAGCCTCCCTGACCTGCCGTGCCGTGCCCATGCCGTGCCGTGCCCGTGCCGTGCCCATGCCGTGCCTGCCGCGTCCCCGCTCCCCCCGTCCCACGCACAGCCCTCGCCCCAGCCTGCTCACACTGACTCACCCTCCTGCGCGCCTTCGCACGCTGCGCTTTGCTGCTTCTCCACTCCCTGCCTCTGTCTTTTTTCCTTTTCTGTCATAGCGTAGAATCATGGAATACTGGGTTGGAAGGGACCTCAAGGATCAGCTGGTCCAACCTTTCTTGGCAAAAGCACAGTCTGGACAAGCTGGACCAGCACCCTGTCCAGCTGAATCTTAAACGTGTCCAATGTTGGGGAATCCACCACTGCCCTGGGGAGATTATTCCAATGGCCGACTGTTCTCATTGTGAAATATTTTCCTCCTGTGTCCAATTGGAATCTCCCCTGGAGTAACTTGTACCCATTACCCCTTGTCTTTTCCATGTGACTCCTTGTAAAAAGGGAGTCTCCATCTTCTTTGTAGCCACCCTTTAAATACTGTAACACGGTGATAAGGTCTCCCCTAGGCCTTCTTTTCTCAAGGCTGAGCAAACCCAGTTCTCTCAGCCTTTCCTCATATGGCAGGCCTCCCAAGTCTTTGATCATCTTTGTGGCCCTTCTCTGGACCCTCTCCAGCCTGTCCGTATCTTTTTTGTATAGCGGGGACCAATAGTGAACACAGTATTTCAGGTGTGGCCTGACAAGCGCTGAGTAGAGTGGGACAATGACTTCTTTATCTCCGCTGGCGATGCCCTTGTTGATGCAACCCAGCAGCCTGTTGGCTTTCTTTGCCGCTGCATCACGCTGTTCACTCACACTGAGCTTGTTGCCCACCAGGACCCCCAGGTGCCTTTCCACAGGGCTGCTCCCCAGCCAGGTAGATCCCAGCCTGTGCTGCACTCCTGGATTATATTTTCCCTGGAGCAAGACCTTACGCTTGTCCTTGTTGAAATTCATGAGGTTCTTGTTAGCCCACTCTGCCAGCCTATCCAGGTCTTCCTGCAGGGAGGCTCTGCCTTCTGAAGTGTCCACTTCCCCACTCAGTTTGGTATCGTCAGCAAATTTCATCAGTGTACGCTTGATCCCATCACCCAGATCACTTATGAAGATAATAAACAGCGTTCGGGCCAGTATGGATCCTTGGGGGGACCCCACTTGTGACTGGTGCCAGTTTGAAAAGGAGCTGTTTACCAACACCCTCTGGGTGCCGCCTGTCAGCCAGTTCCCCACCCACTGCGCAGACCACTTGTCTGGGCTGTAATGAAGCAGTTAAACATTGAAAACAATTTTTCTCCCCATTGCCCTTAGCCACCTGGGATGACAGCAAATGGCAGCCTCCTGCCATGCTGGTTTTTCACCTTGCACTGTGGTTCGATCAAGGTGTTGACCAGCTTGCGGATCAGTCCAGATGCTTCAGGAGATGGCGCCATGATCCCCGAGATCTCTGAAAATATGGGCCCCCTTAGTACTGGGATCCTGAGGAAGGTGGGACACTGGGTAGACACCTGGTGGGCTCTCCATGTCAGCAAAGCTTAATGACAATGAGCTTTGTGTCTGTTCTTAATCTGCAAGAAAGGGCAGTGGGGAACACTGCCTTACTCCACTGGTTCCCTCTCATGGGGTACGGTGCAAACAGGACGTCTCCCGAGGGAGCAGGGGATGGGGTTGCTCCTGCTGTGGACCAGCTGCAGCCAAGACTGCCTCCTCCCCTGCCCCCTCGCCTTCCGAGAGAGCGGAGAGGGGTCCTCTTATGCAGTTGGAAAAGATGACGTTTAATTTTCTTTTGATTTTTCCTTTTTCCTCCTTCTCTTTTTTTCAGTTCCAAACACTTTTACCTCTGTCCTGTCACGAGGCTTGGCTTTCACTCCCCAGGGCTGTTATCGCTGAGCAAATATCCTTTACCGATATCCTTTGTACCAGCTGAGGAGCAGCTCCGCACGCCTTAGGAGTTCCAGTTTGATCACATATAGCATTTACAGGGTGAATTTGTTTATTTAAATAAGTTTCTAATCTTCTGCTGTATGAATTCTGGGAAGGATGACCACTTTCCTGGCAGCAAAGTTAGAGGCAGAACCTATCTCCAAAGCAAGATAACATGGCATAATTCAAGAAAACTCCTGACTTTATGAACTGTAGTAATCAATGTTTATATTTAATGGAGTTATAACTGTCTTGATTTGCTTCACTCCTAGTGGCTCAGCGGACGAAGCTTTGTGGTCCAGTGGCTGCTTACGTGGAGAGTTCCCGCAGGTAATGCCTGTTTTCCGGGTATTAATGAACTAAGGCTCAGGTCTCTCCTCTCGGGCAAAGCAGTGGTTGTCACTTTGTCTTACCAGTGGTCCAGCAGAGCTGAAGGCACTTACTCAGGGCCAAGTTCCCTTCATCCTGGTGCTGCTCTCCAGCAGAAGGTTTCCACACAGAGAGCTGAGGTCTCACGGCATGGCTATCACCGAGGTGCCCCAGCCCATGGTGCACCTGGGGACACCTTTCGCAGGCCTCCTATGCAAAGTCCTTGGGACCAGGGGAGTCTGCAGCGCAAGCGGTGGTAGAGGTTTGGGTGAGTTCCTGGCACACACCCATGAAAGTTTCCTCCCAGGAGATGATGCTCTGAAAGTGGTGGGGATTAGGGTAGCTGCTGTGCAACCGTGCTGAGGCCCGCAGTGTTTCTGGCAGGCTGATTGAGAAGAGATTTGGGCTCCATAGGACCCTATTGAATGAGAGCAGCTGTTGAAGTGTTTTAAGAAATGACCTGGATAGTGTTTACTCGAAGCTTAGAAATTGCTGTGAGATGAGAAATCATTATTTGCCTGAATTTTTTTTTTTTTTTTGCTCACCATTCACAACTCACATCTTGGAAACGAACGCTTTGGGAATCTCAGTGCTTCCAAAAAGAAGCACCACTCAAACCCTTGCTCTCATGTGTCCTGCTAAAATCCCCCACCTGCGTATTTACACTGGGCTGAGCAGCGGGGCAGCCTGGCACCGGGCAACCCGTAGGACCCGGCTGCGACCCAGTGCAAAGAGCAAAGCAGGCTGAAGTGGCACAAAAGAGCAGTATTTCCTGCAAAAAAAAAAATTACAAGGCATCTGTAAGCTAATGTTAATTCCCCTAACGAAGCAGCTAAGCATCAGGTGTCAGGCGCCGTTACCCTGTATCGGTAATTATTCATATGAGAAAGAAGGGTGGTGTGTCCCAGCAGGGAGCTGCTTGGTGAGAGGCGGCTTCTGAAATGCTACACAGGTCCCCTGCGTGGGGTGTAACCCATCTGTGAATGATCACGGTCCTTGCCCAGCGGGAAGATAACTCCGTTTATCCCCTCCTCAGCTCCAAGACCCCAGACACCTTGAACTGGGGACAGTCGTGTTGCCCCCGGGCAGGGGAGGCAGTGTCAGCTGAGCCGACATCTTATTTCCATGTGACACCTGCTGGTACAAAAAAGGCATGGCTGCCTTTAGAAACAAGAGCTGCTTTGTGGCTTTTTATTTTTCCAAAAAGCACGCACCTCTTTCTGCTTGCCCGTATGGGGTTTCTCGGTGCTCTGAGCTGGTGTTCTCAGTACTCTGACTCATTTTGGCAGGGTGGAAAGTACTTGTCCGAGGCACTTATCTGTACAGGACGTATCTCTCTAGATGCCTTTGATTCTGCGGAAGATGAGCTTTCAAAAAAAACCACCCCTAAACTAATAAAATTTAAAATTATTTCAGTGGCGACAGAGACTGCTCTGAATGTGAACCAATGCAAAGTAGCTTAATGCCATTACCGTAAAGAAAGGCGACCATATCTTCACATCGAAACAGAGCTCTTCGAACATCACCAGATTTTATTTTATGCTTTATCATTTTGCTGTAAAGATGTTATCAGTTTTGTGCAACCTCTGCCCTCTATGTCAGCTTAACTGCCTGCGGCGCTTGCGGGAGGAAGGCAGTAGCCGTGGAGCGTAAGAGCGTGGAGGCCCCTGTGGCTGCGAGACTGATAATCTCCAGGGGTCCCAGCAAAAACCTGGTGGACTGCGCCGGTGCAGGAGGGACCTGCGCAGTCAAAGGGTGCTTGAATGGCATTTTGCAGGGCCTGGAAGGGCGGTGGAGCTGCAAGGCATATTTACGCGCTGGTTTTCTGCTCCATCTGGAGAGGCAAAGCTGGAGTTGAGCAGGAATTACGGTCTGCCAGGCCTGACCCGAGAGCGGTGAGCACCTGGCCCGCGGAGGCTGGCTTTAGATCTGTCTCCGTCTCCAATGGAAAAAAAAAAAAAAAAAAATGCTGGCTGGAAAAAAATATTCTGTTTACAATACTTGATAATATTTGTGGTGAGGACTGCTCTCTGGCTACATCACAAATACCGACTTGCTGAAGGCATCTCTCTGCTTATGCAAATCCCACTAAGCTTATTCTTAAATCCAATATCGCCCTGAGTGAACCGGCAGGTTTCAAACATGGTCCCGAGTGCTGCAAAGGTTGCAAACCCGTGATTTAACAGTGTCACTATATTCTTTGGCTGGCTGTTTAAGAAGAGTATCATTCAACAAACAGCAGTTGAATGCATTCATGTCAAGTGAAATCATGCCTTTAAAAGGTTTAGTTGTCAGGTATTCATTAAAGCAGGTTTCACATCAAAATGATAGTCACTAATACAGTGAAAACATCTTTTATAGCTTTCAAGATTTTTATGTTACGTTGTATAAATGCCGAATCTCCACTGGTACAGAAATGTCTTCCTGGACCTACGTGGTATGTATGACACTGCGTTTCTCTGGTCCCCTTCAGAAGAAAATTAATACGGTATATCAGTGTGGCAGGGACAAGGACATTCCTCAATGTCCTTTATGTAAATAGGGCGCAATGGCCTGTAGCTGCAAATTTAGCATAGCATTCACATTGCTTCTGCAAACCACTTTCCACCTTGTAAACACTAAAACTGGAGTTTGTCCTTTATTATCCCTGTAAAGTGAAAATTACCATTCTAACTTCATTTTGTTTTTAAAGTAACTAACTGAGCTACAAGGTAGCTCTGGCTTAAGAAATGGAAAATCACTAGCAATCTGGTCACTTCAGACTTTGGTTGTCTGGATGCTCTGGAGACTTTCACTCATCTGGGAGATCGCTAGATCAGCATTTAGTACTAACCAGTCCTTTTTTGCTAGTCCCCAGGCTGGAGAAACCCAGAGGACACTGCCAAGGCTGCAGTGGCAGGGGGCACTGAATTCAGGTTCAGGATAATGGGAGCTGCAGCACACTCAGCTCTCCCTGAAAGTCAGGCAGGTGCCAAAATATGGATCGAGGCATCTCACTTTAGACTAGCTATTTTTGAAACTCCTGGCTCTGGTGTGTGAATTGATGGCATTTCAGTTGCAAAGAGCAGATGGTACTCGCTAGTGATCCAGGACAGCTTTTTTGCATTAGTGTCAAAAATAGATCAAATGCCAGCTGTAACTCTTTTGGGTCAGCGGAGGTGAATTCACAGAGTGATGTGCACAATATTGCAACGTGCAGCGGCAGGGAAAAATCAAGCGTTCCTTTTAGGAGCTCAACATGTTTTTAAAGGGCTTAAAATGCTATTTCTCCTGTCTTTTTGCACAGCTCAATTCCTTGTGCATTTCACTCGGCAGTAAACTAAATTGCCGGATACTATAAAAGTATTATTCTGTGTAGGTTCAGCTTTCGGTGTGGTGCAATTCAACGTTTGCATCCAGTCCTTGGAGGCGCGTTGGGCTGTGCTTCTGGTGGGGCACTGCACAGAGGCACGGTCCCCTCTCCGCCCCATCAGCCGGAGAACTCACTAAATTTAGTGGTGCTGAGCAGGGTTTGGAGGGACCGGGGGGGGAGAAGGAGCCGCAGTGCCCTCGTTTGCCTTCCCAGGAAATCTAGTTTTAGAGGTCCTGGTGGGAAGGCCGCCAAGCTGATCCGCCTAAGAGCAGGCAGCGTAAAGAGGAGTCTGAGAGTGTTTGATGTTCATTAGAAAACCAGAGGTGATTTCCCTTTCTCGGCTTACGACTCATTTTACGTATTGCTGAAGTTTAGTTGTACTCTGAGAAACTACAGAAAGGGGATGTAGTGTCAGCAAGGATGATCCTTTTTTTTGTTAGTTTAATTGGGTGCATAACCTCTTTTTTTTTTTTTTTTTGACTCAAGCAACCTATGATGCAGAAAGAAGAGAGTTTGCATCATTTAAGGCAAGAAATGAGTTGTGTATGTGTAAGAAAGCTGGTCCGCAGGCACACCCTGCTGGTTTGTAGGGAGACTGCAAAGGAAATATATATCTATATATCTGTATCTATACACACACACTCACATTATAAAAAGGCAGCTTTCCTGTCTTCTTATAATCTACATTAACTTTTTTTTTTTTTTCCATGGTATCTCTCTCTTGGTTTTCATTTCTGAAAACACGAGCAGCGATGCATGAGCTGCGGAGGAGGGATTTGCAGAAGCAAGGGAGGTTTCTTGAGCGGGAGGACTCCCGCAGCAGACCCCAAAGCTTTGGGAAGTCTCTACCAGATCTGTGTGCCTACCAGAACGACTTCATAACGTGTGTAGCTGAAACAGCTAAGATCTAAAGTAGGTTGTCTGTGACACCTCTCCGTGCCCTAAGAGAGGTAAGCAACACTGCGAACTCAACTGTTCTCAGGATTTTTCCACATGAAGAAAATTACCGGAATAGCAACAGAGAAAAAAAACCTGTTCTTTGATTCTGCTCTGGAATCTCTCCCAGATGCCCGTGTGATGATTGCCTCCATATGACTTTCCATCTCAAAAAAAAAAAAAAAAAAAGAGAAACTAAAAAACAGGAATCAAGGAAATAATGCTCCCTTTATCCCTGAATAAAATGTCTGCAGTGATTCAGAAATAGCTAGTCCAGTCGATTTCCGCATGCAGGCCCGCTGCTGTTAACAGTATGACTGAATTACCTGGGAGCAGTAAGTGGCTTCAAATTGTATCTGGCCTTCACAAGGCAAACATTAAGGCTGATATTTTGAAGAGTCATAGGCGATCTTTGGCCATCCCATTTGAAGCCTCTCAAGTGAAGCCCATTTTGAAAAACTGATATGCAGCTGAAAATCAGGCTTTTTTAGAGATGCCAGACCAGAGACAGCCTTGTTCATTAGTTCTGGAGTGGCTGAACACCTGCCTTTTTTGAGAGACATACTGCAATTTGCTTATATTTGGCAGTCATGAGACTGCTGGAGAGAGAGCTGCCTGGGGAGAGGGGAATTGAAAAACACCCCTTGCTTCTGGTGCATGACCCCCAGGGAGCACAGCTGGGAGCACAGCTGTCTGAGCATTAGCACCTGCCGGATTCTCTCTTCTTCCTCCACCCATGATCTGGGTAACCACAGCAAGCTGGTACCAGCATAGCCCTGCCCGTGGCAGGTGGGTGCCCGACAGCCCCCAGCTTCCCTGGCTGTAGCACCTTGCTGGGGTTCTGCCTGAGCTTGCTGGTCCTGGGTATGCTGGCAGGACTGGAGGAAGCTATTGGGTTCTCGATGTTGCCTGGTAATAAAAGTGATGTCCTGGGGATGCAGGAATATGAAGTTTGGACTTCTGCCTGTGAAATCACTGTGGGAAAGGGGATGGAGACGGAAGGGGTATCCAGTAGCATGAGCAGGCTGCATGTAGAGCTACTCGGGAAGCTCCCTGAAGAGCAGGAGCCTCACCTGGAGGTAAGCCACGTGTCTTTTTGCCATTCATCCTCTTTATACCTGATGTAAATAATGCTTGTGGGGACTCCAAGATTTTCTGACTTGTTGGAGAAGGAGGTGATATTACAAATTATGGTGCCTAACTCACTCTCATTGGAAAAGAGCTTAAAGGAAAAATCATCATTAATACGATGATTCAGTTTTCATTCACCCTTTTTGTCAGTACCCCGTGCTCACCTACATAACCGGTTTGGAAATCCTCTTTCAGCCCCTTCCCCAGACCGGGTAAGTGTCAGGCCTTCACTCTTGCCAGGGTACGGTTGGATGCTGCGCCCTGGGAACCATGGAGCTTCTATTCCCTTTGCATCCGTAACCCATTTTTACCCTGGAAGAAGGGCTTTACCTTCAGGAACAAACTGGTTTTCCACCAGCTCAGTTCGAGCCCTGCGGCCTGAAGTGCAGTATCAGTTGACACCTCTAGGTTGTGCTTCTGGACAGCTTTTCTCATCAGCTCCCATGGCTCTCCTAGGCCCGTCCTGGAAAATGACGCACTTTATATCTATCTTTTCGCAAATTATATTTGTCAGGGAAATTATTAATCACTTGCATTTGCAAGATTACCTTTGCATTTGTATAAACCTATAATGAGCTTATAATAAATCAGAGTAAGATAGCTGCCGCACGGTCAAATAACCAGCAAATATAGCAACATCCTCAATAATAATAATCCATGCAGATGTATGCCTGTGTGTATTTTATGATACTTTCATATGGTGCCAGTAGCGTGCTAAGAACTTCAAAGCCTTGGAAGACGGATCTTTGCCCTGCAGCACTTGCAAAGCAAACAGCCACTCGGGGGAAGGGTAGCAAGGAAGTGCCTAATACAGTTGGGATGTTTGCGCAGTAATGTTATTGCTTGCATAATTAACGGCAGTGGTATGAGGAAAATGCTGGGGCTGATACTTTTTTTTTTTTTTAGGGTTGAGGGTGTGGGGTTTTTTTTTTGTTGGTTTGTTTGTTTGTCTGTTTGTTTGTTTGTTTGTTTTTCATGATGAAAGATCCCTGTCAATGGCCACGCCTGATAACGTGCCAGTTCTCAAACTTTGCGAAAAGCCCGGGCTGATTTTGCTGTGACAGTAGGGAAGGGCTATGCCCCGTGCTGCCAAAGGGAGAAGTAGCTTGGATATGTCAGGCGCAGGAGGAAACAGGGAGATTGGCTCCGAACAAGATTAATTTAGTTACAACAGGTTTTATTTTGTTTTTCTTAATGACTTTGTAGAAGAAACAAAAACATTTATTGTTTCTGCGTATCCAATTTGTGTTGTTTTTACAGCATGATTCTTTCTTAGTTCTCCTCCTTCTCTCATACACACACACAAAACTGTTATTTTGGATTACGCCGTCACTGTGGTATGCACGGTGGTACTGCACAAGGAAGTAAACAAGGAAAAAAAAAACAGTGCACCACAACTCCTTGCGCTACAAACCTACGGTCAAAAGTATTTTTGTTGTCCTCCAGTAGCTTTTATGATGTCCTGGTTTTCATTCCGATTTCCGCAATAGTATTTGTAAGATAAACTATGAAAGCAGTGGGAGATACGACGGGCCCTTCCTGATAGACCAGCCTCCCGTAACACAGTAACCCTGCTTGTTATCTACAGCGAAGTGCATGCTGATGCACAAATACCTTGGATTATTATGCGATTAATTTTGGGTGGAGCGGTAAATCCCCCATTGACTCTGCACATGTCCGGGCACTCATTCAGCATGGCTCACATGGTGCCGGAGCGCAGGGAGACAGCCCTCCTCTTCCAACCGGGCACGCACGGACAGTGTGGCCTCCTCGCTCTGCAGATGTGCTGCTGGGGAGGAAAAAAGGCCACAGGGCTCTGGAGGGAGAGTCTGTTATGCACCGTTTTTGCAAAGTGCTCATCAGTGTCCCTTCAAAAAGGAAACAGCACTTAGTGAGATGATGTTCCACCAGACAGGGAACAAATGAAGGGGGCAGCAGCTGCAAGGTGGCGAATTTCAGCTTGTCCCTTCAGCTAACAAGACTTCCCCCCCCCCATGACACTATTCCAACTGAATGCTCTTGAGGTTTGAGAAACCACCAGGTAACTAATGGCATTTCAGCCTTGGAAGTGAGTCATCTGCAAGCTAAGGAGTGCACAATGACTCCCTTCAATTGCCTCGTGGAGCAGGGTGGGTGCGTTTGTAGCTCAAGTTGTCAACCTTTAAGCAGAAAAATCCCAGGCCTACAGGAAAATCGATGGGGATATTGCTAATCATTTACAAATAAATGATAAATCCTGTTAGTTTGCTATCCCCCAGTAACTGCTGCTGCTTAGGCAGAGAGGGATGAAGGCTAAAGATACTCTTGGCCACTGGATTGCTGTCCTCAGCTGCCCTGTCTGCTGCAGATTATCATCGTCCCTGTTACCTTGCTTCAATAGTTCGTTGAATCTGTGCCCGGAACTGGATCTGGGCAACAGGTTTTCTTTAAGAAAGAATGCAAATGTTTAATCCACTTTACACACTGGTGAGGTGTTTATTGTTAAGGCTTTGTGGGTTAGGATGGTCGACACAAGAGTAACTTTACCCAGTGCATCATAATCACGTGCAGAACTAAGTACAAACTTGCATCTCTGCAGCTCCTTTGAAAATTTAGGAATCAAGAGATCTGGGCTGAGCCTTATCAGTTTAAGCATGAACGCAGTCGGGCTTAAACCTGGCTTCCAACTTGAGCGTAGCATAAATATATATGTACCCACTGACTCAGTATCCTTTTGTCCCTTCCTTTTGCTTCGCAGTATTGCTGCTGCAGTAAGTGAAGTGCTTGTCATCTTCAAATTGCTTTGCAGTCCCTGGATTTGAGACAATAGTTGTTTTTTGGCTAAAAGCTCAAAAGGGAGTTAGTTAGTTGGGCCGGTGCGTGTGTTACTGCCCATTCTCTGGTACCCTTTGTGAGAGGGCTCCTGGGAGGGATGAGTAAGGGCCCAGCCCAGTCTCCTGGTAACTCAAGTCATGGCAGGGCATTGTTTGATGAGGCTTTCCCTGTTTTCTGTAATGCTTGGGCGACTGTAATGCCCAGGGATCAGGGACGAGGGGCAGAGCTCTGTAGAGTTAAGCACTATATGAACATGTGATAGAGAGACAAGTGCAGAAGAGTTTACAGGCTATTGTTGGTGGGCAAACCCAATTGTACCAGCATTATAATTCCTCTGTGCTGGTTTGGTTTTGGGTGTTTCTTTTTTGGGGGGGTGGGGGGAGCGGAAGGGGGGATGGGTGTTTGGTTGTTTTTTTTTCAAATGGGAAGGTCAGCCATCATTTAGCAAAAGGAAAAAAGAGGAATTCTGTTTTCATCTTTCCAGTTTGATGCTGGTACAATGGATACCAGAGTGCAGCTCTAATTTTGCAATGAAGACTAAAAACTAAGGGAATAGCTAAACCCAGCTGAGCCCGGAGCTTTGCCTTATAAGGGAACTGCCAGAAAGCGCCGATCTCCGGCCAGCCTCTCCTCGGCAGAGAAATCCATAAAGCAATGTGGTGATGTGTCAGCAAGGAGGCTGCAGGGAGGGCCAGAAAAACAACGCTCCTTCAAGTAAGTTTGCGAAGCTTCAGCGTGAAGGAGGCCACCGGCCCCCTCCTGAAGAGCCGTGTGTGCAGTCACGCTGAGGAGACGTCTGTAAGTTTGCCTGAACAGGAGCCTCCTTTGTAACAGCTGATGCGGAGAGTCTCTATTGCAGACTGGAACTTCAGCTGACTTTTCCTCAGTTGGAAGCTATAAACACCTTCTGGACTACCGGGCACTTTCAGCTGACTGGAGAGAGCTCTTTCCCCCGGTTTAGGAAATATTCCTGGCTTCAGCTCCTGGTTGCCACTCCGTCCCCGAGTCCGAGCTGTCCTTTCTGACTCCTAGGGCAGATCATTCATGCTGCCGTCCCTAAGAACCTCATCCATCTGCAGACGTGCCCGAGCAGCCCACAGGTTTCGGGAAAGGAAATAGGGCTGACAGGTCCTCTTCTTGTGCCACAGGTCCCTTCCCGAGTTAACGTGGTGCTAGAGAGACAGCAAAGACTGCTGGCTCAGCGACAAAGGTAATACATTTTTTTTAATTAAAAGGGTAAGTGGTTATGAAATGTTCCTGAAACCTTAATGTGACTAGACATTGACAGCACCGGTTCTGTTGGCAGTATAATCAATTTAAATAGATCTGCTAATGTCTGCCGCGCAGCCATGTGACTCCCCTGGGTTTTGGCGTCTCAGCTGCAAGGCAGCGGTTGCAGAGGGCTCGCTGGGATGGAGCGGGATGAAACACAGCCTTGGCGGGAGAGAATAAGGTCGTCTTTGTCCATGCGGCAGTCTCCCAAAGCAGAGCATCCTGGTGCTACTCCAGCCCCCAGCTCTGCTCGGGCTTCCTCCAGTGCTGCAATCTCAGGCTAGTAAAACGTGCCGTCAGGCAGAAACTGAATTTGCAAATGAGCAGATGTGGGGAAGTTCCCATACTCGTTTTAGAAAAGAAGGGTCAAAACTGAGAAACCACCGCCAGCTTGCCGCACATGGATTGTCATCCAACAGAAGAGCTTCACCTGATCTTACCTGGTGTTGAGCCTGACTTTGAAGACCACAGCGCAGGGCAGAGACCTCCCAGTGCTTCGGGAATTCAGCTTGATCAGCCCCTCTGCTTTGGAATTAAGCAGATCCTCCCTGAAGGGGAGAGGTACCTCTGAGGAAGGTGTTTAGTGCAGATCATCAGAGGTGCTCTGAACCTGGTTATGACTTTTTTGGGAGCAGGTTCAACTCCAGAATACACTTTGAGGGCAAGTGGCCGTGTGACATGTGAAACCTGCTTGTGACAGCACTCGCGTATCACCTCCTGTCACTGCTGTCATGAGGTATGGGTGAGGTTAATCTGTCACATAGCCATAAAGCTGGGATAATTTTTAGGGGGTAATGATAAAAAGCTGGCGTTATTAAATGAAAGCTACAGCTCCCATCACTAAAGGATCTACAGTATAAAGTGGTAAATGTGTATATATATGCTGTGATGCACATAAAAACTTTATTTGTGCAGAAACATCTGATATCCAAGAGCTCAATTAGGTCTGCTGAATGAGCTTAAAGTTGCACTTCAAGAGCAGTCTTCAGAAGCACAAGGACGTTTCCCCACATTAAATACGTACGTACATAAGTGGCTCTGTAGGGGTCTGAAGCATCACCCACTGAGCATGCGTGCAGGAACATTGCACCTCGCCAACAACTCTGAACAGGTTTTAGCAAAACCTAAGCCCTAGGAATAATTCAGAATAACAAATCCTTTTCCACAACATTGTCTCTATTAACACTGTAAAAACTTGAATTTAAATTAAATCAATCCTTATCTTATCTCCATCAGTACTTAGAACAGAATCATAGAACGGTAGGGTTGGAAGGGACCTCTGGAGATCATCTAGTCCAACCCCCTGCCAGAGCAGGGTCACCTGGAGCAGGTCTCACAGGAACGTGTCCAGGCAGGTTTTGAATGTCTCCAGAGATGGAGACTCCACCACCTCTCTGGGCAGCCTGTGCCAGGGCTCTGCCACCCTCAAAGTAAAGAAGTTCCTCCTCATGTTTAGGTGGAACTTCTTATGCTCAAGTTTGTGCCCGTTACCTCTTGTCCTGCCACTGGGCACCACTGAAAAAAGACTGGCCCCAACAGTGCCAGTACAGTGTCCTTTCTCCCAGTGGGACTGCTTCACTGTGTGCCAGAATTTAACCTCCCACATGGGAGCAAACCACACTGGAACCTGTCAGATCTAGAAACATGATGATGTACCTGTCCCTCAGGGAAGTTAAACCTGTACACTCCCCTCTCAGGCTGCAGTTAATAATTGATGTTCCTCAGATGTAAGCTACATGTTTCTGAGAAAATAAAAACAAACATACATTCCTGCCGCGAATGTCCCCGTGTCTGAACGTGAACTGCTAATGAGTAACTTTAGCACATAGTTTGGGAAACAGGGTATAAGCTCTTTTGTATGAGGCTTGCTTAAAACCCTCAGTTTTGCTGCTTGAAAGTTCTTGCTTCAGGGCAATCCCAAGCACAAGTTCTTGAAGGAAAGTTCTTGCTTCAGGGCAATCCCAAGCACAAATACAGGCTGGGTGAAGAATGGATTTGAGAGCAGCTCTGAGGAGAAGAACTTGGGGGTGTTAATTGAGAAGCTCAACTTGAGCCAGCAATGTGCACTCGCAGCCCAGAAGGCCAACCTGGGCTGCATCAAAAGAAGCGTGGCCAGCAGGTCGAGGGAGGTGATTCTCCCCCTCTGCTCTGCTCTTGTGACACCCCACCTGGAGTACTGCGTCCAGCTCTGGGGCCCCCAACATAAGAAGGCCGCAGACCTGCTGGAGCAAGTCTGGAGGAGGGCCACAAAGATGATCAGGGGGCTGGAACACTTCTCCTACAAAGACAGGCTGAGAGGGTTGGGGTTGTTCAGCCTGGAGAAGAGAATGGTCCAGGAAGACCTTATAGCGGCCTTCCAGTACTTAAAGGGGGGCAACAGGAAAGAAGGCGAGGAACTCTTTATCAGGGAGCGTAGCAACAGGATGAAGGGTAACAGTTTTAAACTGAAAGAGGGTAGATTTAGATTAGATATCAGGAAGAAATTTGTTATTCTGAGGGTGGTGAGGCATTGGAACAGGTTCCCCATGGAAGTTGCCAATGCCCCATCCCTGGAAGTGTTCAAGGCCAGGCTGGATGGGGCTTTGAGCAGCCTGGTCTGGTGGGAGATGTCACCTGCCCATGGCAGGGGGGTTGGAACTGGATGATCTTCAAGGTCCCTTCCAGCTCAAACCATTCTATGATTCTAAGTATTACAGCGGCGAGAAGAGTATTCTTGAGCATCTTTTTTCTAACCTGTGATTTTGTGTGTGCTTTTCTTAGCCACTCTTCTTCACCTGGTGTCTATTCCTAAATGCATAATGTAGCTTTTTGGAGTGGACATAGCCATACAGATATTTTGTTCTAGGTGTACAGTATGACTTGGCTTTGACTCACGGGCTTGTCTGGGCTGATTTTCCACTCAAATTGTGCTCTTTCAAACAGCAGTGACTGCTGGGGTGATGGTGGCAATTACTTGTGCTGTCACCTGAAGTGTCATGGCTGTGTGGGCTGGGATCTGCTACCTGCATTGCTGGTGAAAAACAGCCGATGTGCCTCTGGCGTCCACCAGAAATACTAAATGTCTCAGGCTGTGAGCTCCTCGACTTGGTGGTCTCTAAATGCTTGGAAAGCACTTAGCAGGTAGCACTGCTGCTGCTTGCAGCGGGCACCGGGCAGCCACTGCGCCAGCTGCAGCACTAACCTGATCATGAGGATGGTCAAAAGTAGCTGATGAGGTCTTGCTGGTACCACTGGTCCCACAACAGGCCTCAAAACTGACCAGAGTCAGTGCGGCACGTCCTGAGCACTACACCCAGTAGCCTCATGGCTGAGCATCTCTCTTGGCTTAGCACAGCCTTTGTAGGCACGTGACATGAGACAGCCTTGGCATTTTGCAGCACTTTATCGAGCATTACGGGATGATGTTTTTTAGCTAAAAGTTGAAATGTATGATGTGTTTTCTTTCACTGCAGAAGATAAATCCCAGCTACTCTTGAGCTGGTGGTCATCAGAACCTAATGCTATGGAAAACCAACACCTTTCCCTGGCACAAAAAAGAATGTAAGACTATCACTTGTTCTGCTCTTCATGAAAAAATTGTTTTTGAGCACTCATCTCTAAATGTCTGTCTGTATGGTCAACAGACTGCTCAACCACCGGGGCTATTCCTTTTTGTATCTAGAAGGATGTACTGTGCATGATCTGTGTCACTGTATTCTCATTATAGCTACCTGCCTATTAACATAATTCTTTAATTGTCATTACATTGATAAATTACATGCTGGATGCTGTTGCACAGTCCAGCGAAGCAGTTTTCCTTTCAGATGTGGCATTTGTTCCTCCAGGTTAACTGGCAGTGTCCGTCTGGAAGGGATGGAGTCATGCCTGGCAAGTTGGGGGGACTCCTGTCTCACCTCACTTCTGCTTCTGTCAGTTCCATGACTTTGTTCTTGAAACGGCATGTCTTCCCTCTCGTGTATGCATTTTTTTCATGTTTAAGTTTAGCCAAAATCCAGGGGGCTCAGGCCTGACTTTAGTCTAAGGACTATAATTTTCACATGTACTCGCATGGTTCCTTTTTTGTTGTTTTCTTCTTCCCTTGTTCATGCACCCCCTCTGCTCCATCTCCTGCCAGAAGATGTACTGCATCCAAGCTTCCTGCCTGCCTTTCTCTGGGATTAACGTACCCCATCACTTCTATGTGCGTCTTCAGCACCCGCTTTCCCAGCTGACTCCAGCCAGCTGCTGCAGGCTCTGCCTTTAGCTTCTCTACCTGCCAGCCTGAGCAGAAATGGTGGTTTTGCAGGAGAATGGTGGCTTTGGCTGGGCACCCATCTGATGGAGCGATGCTCAGCAATATCCTAGCGCTGTCAGGGTGCCAGTCATGTCTCCAGTGCTTTGACTGCCTGGTTGGGGAATAGATTCAGAGGCCGTAATGGTGCAGACCATGAATGAAATCTGCATTACCTGATGGGCCTGACTCCACAGTGCTGTGTAGACCATGTATCTGTCCTAGTGTTTTGTGAGTGTCTGTTGTTTAAGTCTGGCTGAGATCTGTACACGTTCTGCTATTTAAGCAGGGACTTCAGAGAATATAGGTCAGTTAGTTTACCTGGGCTGTAAACCTTTATTTTTGGTGTAGCTAGCAGTATTTTGGCTGTGTTGATACTTACTTCTCCATCTAGACAACTTTGCAAGTAACGTTTGTCGTATAAATCTTGTCTGGTGATGACGACTAACAAGATGGTCAAGTTGCCGTATGTATATCTTCCGGTGGCTTCACCGTCTTGTATGTTCTGTAGGGCAACATTGACTCTGGGCAGCAAGAAAGGAGAAGGAACCTCTTTTGATGCTGCCAAACCACATGAGTTATGCCGGACATGGGCACTATCAGGGGATGACTCACAGGATGATGTGTCAGCTATGTGACCTTCTGAGCTGGGGCTCAGAGCCAGTTGGAGAGCATGGACGAGCTTGCTCAAGACGGCTCGTGCTTTCTTTGTTATTGTCGTGCAGTCTTTTCAGTGCCACGGCTGATGTCGCCTGCACGTCCCGAAGCAGCTGATGAGGCACTTGACCGCTGTTAGTCCTCTCAGTAGGGCTTGAGTATTGAAATAAACACGTGGCGGGGGACACGTTCGCCTCCAGATGAACAAAAAAGGATCTCTTTCACTTGCCCTGTGTGAGGGCTGTTGGGATGATTTAGCATATCCAAAAATGCAAGTGGTTAGTAACGCCACCCATGTTATTGCAAATGCTCTCCAGACACAAGGCGTTGCATTACTACAGCTGTAGCAGTGTAGCCTCTTGTATCGTGCATCTTTGCTGGGGCAGGGAAAGCTTGCTTTGTGCAGTTGCAGCATTATCGGATTGCTGAAAGCCCCCACTTCATTTATCTTCAGCTCCTTGGAAGTGCTGATGGCCGTCGGCCAGGCTGCTGAAGATGGCTGTGAGGTGAGAGCGATCGCGGCACGCTTCTCCGGCAGCAGCGAGGAAGGATGTTTTTGTGGTGACGAGGAGCCAGGCACAGGTATATGGACTCTGGCTGTGCTCACCTGAGAAAGCAGAGGGGAAGCCTCGCATGGGTCTGTTTTAATCCTTGGGGTTTAGAGCCAAATAGCTGCATGGGTTTGCAGCGAGCATGTCAGTCCTGTACGCAGGAAGGCTGCCCAGAAACATGGAAAAGTGCCATAACTCTTATTTCACGCTCTGCGATAGGTCATGTCCGTGGTGTAACTGACTGAGCCACGCTCCCACTCGCTGGCGTATCCTCCCCGTGTCCAACCAAGCTCCGCCGTGGGCATCCAGGAAATCCTTTCCAGTGAGTCAGGGAAAGGACCCTGTTGTGTAACATGGAGTTTGCACTCTATTGTGGCTTCCACACGGGATTAGGACAGCATCTGCCCTTTCCCTGAACTAATCTTCAAGTATGCTAGCAGCCAGCCTTCATGGGGTGTCCCCTGAAAAGTGTAAAATGAATTAACGGGACACTGAAGCCCCACTTTGCAGGGACGAGCAACAGCCGCAGGACTTGCCAGGGAGAGCCAGCGGGCTCCAGCTTACAGCTGCTTCCAATCACTTCCATTTCCTGGATAATAGTGTTCATTTCCTTCCAGATTTTACTTGCCTGGGAACACAGTAACATCTGCTCCTCCAGGTTTCATAAAAGATGAACTTCCGTATGGCAGAAAGGGCTTTATCTTTTTGTTTTGTTTTGTTTTGTTCTCAGAACAGTTGCTTTAAGCGAGGTTTAGACCTGAAAGACAATGGTAAAAATGATAAGCTTGCCTCTGTGTTTGGCTATTTGCTAAACAATTTCTCCTCCTGCTTGCTCGCAACGCCAGCCCCAGCTCTGGAAGCCCGTTCTTCCCCCACGTTTGGGGCCGCACGCAGGGCACCGACGGGCTGCGTCTCCCGAGCGCTGCCTCACGCCGCACAAAAGCTGAACAGATCGGCGGTGCCGCTAAAATGTGCCTGTGTTGTAGCCAGCTCTACTGGGGATGCATAAAATGCTATGGAAATAAACCTTTCCCATGCAAAGACACGTTCAGTCAGCTGCACTAATGTGACTCAAAACTGAAAAGGTTCACAACAGTGAGAGTAAACAGATTATTTGTTTAGTGAAAAATACCTCTTTAAATGCTCACTCTTCTGTGTAAGCTTACACTTAGAGAATTCAGAATTTATTTTTTTTTTTAGTAGAGTATGGCATAGTTCATCTCTATAGGATCATTTATGGAACATAGATCACAGGTTTTTTGCATAAAACTAAAAGTAATTAGCTTTGTTAAAAATACTACGTACCTCATGGTTACCAGTAACATCATTCCCCATCGCTTGTCTCCTCTCTTCACTCTATGATTATATGGTAAAAAAGTAAGTTACTCTTTAGGGAGGAAGAGTCAAGTAGTTAAGAATAGTTTTAGTCTCGCGCAGCCCAATTCTAAGATTTCAACCCATAGCTCTCCTACTGTCTTCAGTGGAAGCCTAGCATCTCCTACGGCTTCCTGGAGAAGGCATTTATGCAAAGGACCTCTCTTCCTGGGCATCACATGGCCTTTTAACAGACCTTTGCACACATGCAAGCCATGACGCAGTGGACCGACTGTTTCCTAGAACATCCCTTTCCGCTCGAGACAGCGCGCCCCGACATCCCTCTGCCTCGAGATAATGTGTAACAGGCTGCCAGACTGTTTGGAAATAATCTTCTCCATCCATTTGCAGCTCTGATCTGAAAGCCTCTGAGAGTTGAAGGTTAAGCAGTTCGAGTTCCAGCCGGAATAAGCAGCCTGACTTTATATGTGAACTCTGAAACATGCATTCAAAGGTTGCACCTGTAACTTCCAGGGCACAGCTGCCTATTACCCATGCCCTTGAACTCAGAAGACCAGTAGGTAACGGAGGCGCGGAGAAACTAGCTTTGTCCTGCTACGGGTGAGCTGAACTACGGGTGAGCTGAGCTACGGGTGAGCTGAAGCCAGTCTGCTCTCCTGCTGCTCTTTTTGGAGCACTAAATTCCCAACACTGAGTTTCAGCAGTGCTCGGCAGGCTCAGGACCGTCCGTCCAATGGGTGACAGCCATCCGGTGACTACGCTGCTCCTACCCTTCATCTCATGCATGCAATGCTCTTCTAATTTTTAAGATGTAAGTCCAGCTTCCCAATAAGTGTTGCCTAAACATTAGAAGTTTACAGGGGACAGAAACAAGCAGGCAAGAAAGCACAGGTGTAGCACTATTAAAAGGTGCTCATTCTTTTTCTCTTCCCTGTAATGTTTCAAAGACGGCGTTGGAACCATTTGTGTGCAATCTATTCAGGGATGCAAAAAAAATGCTAGCAATCTTTTTTTAGAACTACTACGTGGGAAGAGCACTGTTCCTCATGGTTTTTCCAAACAATCGCTTAAGCTGCTGGTAATCCTGAGCAGAGCTGAATGCCATTCAGCTGGGCTGCAGCGGGCATCCAGAACTGGGCCAGATCCTCGGGAAACGATCAGCAGCGTTCCACCGCACACATCCCTCAGCTTTTCCTAAAGTACAGGGTGGTTGTATCAGTTCATTAACTTATGAAGTTAATGGTTCTTGATATACAAATTAGTATTGAGATGCAAATTAACCTTTTGCCTGTTAGCTGTTAAAATAAAGGGTGTAATCTCTATATTCAGGATGTTTGTAGAAGGTTATTACTCACTAGCATGTGGATTTTGATTGATTCTTTCCAGTTCTAGTAATCATTAACAACTACTGGTAGTTTAAGAATTACGTTTTATTTCAAAGGGTAGAATTTTTTTGGCTTTACACCAAGGTAGATTAAGGAAGCCACACTGAGCAGTTATTACCTTTCTCTTCAGTCATACTGCTGTGTAAAGAGGCAATACATTCTACTGCTTGTGCTTTTTCAACTCTGCGTTTCACCTTTAGTATTAATAAAATATGTTGACATAGCAAACAATGTAACTAATAGGTAAAGCAAAACAAAAATGAGTCACTATTTAAACTATTTTTTGTCTATTAAGGTGTATCAATCAAAAGACAAAGAGATACAACTTAGAAGGCAGATAACCAGACGAAAAACTTACAGAAATGTAGAAGGTGAGATAAACTGAATAAATAAAAGAACTGCATCAGAATACACATAATGAAAGTCCAAGAAATAAACCAGATGTAACTTCTTGATTAAACATGATGGATAGGAAGGCACGTGCCTGACCTTCAGTTTGTCATTCTGCTGTAGATATGATGCGGTACGTCCAAGCTGAGGAGGAAACAGAAAGGTGGCTGGCTGATGTTTTCTTAACCATAGACACGTCAATAACTACATGTGTCTGTTCTGCATTCCTTCTGGCCCAAAATACTTGACATAGTTCATTTTTCATTTTTTCTATTTAAGTCCTTTTAGCACAAAATATCCTCCCTACCGCAGCTTGGTTCTGGTCCTGTTGCTCAGACTTTGTTTTAGCAGAGCCAATCCTCAGGTGTCTAATGAGAGTTTAGTCTAATGCGGCGTATATAGCAGAGAGCCTGAAGACAAAAAAAAAAGTCATATCAAATGGACTACTGGTAGGGTCTATTAGATTTGTTCTCAAATTAGGCCCATGATGTCTTGGGTGATTGCTGTAGGGTATTACAAGGTTACTTTGTGTGCAAGTATGTGACAGAATAAGGGATGTTCTAGTAATTCCAGAACTGCTTGTATTTCCTCCTAAAATCAATATAACCACATCATCCAGACAGACAACTGGTTTGGCTTCATGCTCTGTTATAAGGATATCTAATTGTCTGAAGTCTTGTTTGTTGATCAAGCAACCAGGAGAAATTTTATCTAAATATTCAATATATCCAAGCACTTGGGTCATCGTTTAAAAATTGCCTGTGACAGGAAGGCTGTGAAGTCTGTTGTCCAACAACATCCCTTTCCTGTGGTACAAGGCCAAGCATGCAGAGAGAAACAAAATTATCAGAATTTCTTGGCCACTGCTCTTCCTTTGAGCCACCCTGTGGCAGGGCTAAATCAAAGCTCCTCAAGACGCGTTTCACGGATTTATTACGTGAGGCTCCTCTTTCTCAGAAAGGAGAATTATCGCTCATCAATTTTTAACCCAGGTTGTTTCGCTCACGCATTTTACAGTGTGACCCAATTCAATAATTGTCTCAGAACAACTGAGGGGATGACAAGCCACGGCATGTGCACGGGAATGGGTGACTTTGTCCCCAGAGGTAATGTTAGAAACATTCCGAATTTCAACAGCACAACCCAGTCAGTCAAGGCAGAAGCCCACATAATTTGGTCTAATACTGCTATGGAAACTATGCTGAGGGCTAAAAATACTATTTAAAAAGTAGAGATTCTGTTCTTCTGTGTTTTTTCAGAAACTCCTTGCTTCAGTGAGGGGGTTTCAATCCCTGCCTGAAAAGATGGAGCATTATGGAGCAGTTAAAGATGATGTGAAGGTGTTCGGTGATGGCAGTTAACACTAAAGAAACACAAATTTTGTGCTTTCACAAGTGTTTCAAATGCGCCAAAAATACCTTACAAGAATGTTGAATGTTTGCCTTCTTGGAAGTTAGGACTAAACTAGTTATTAGCAAAAATACATGCTTAGTCCAGGCTAATTTACAACCTTGACTGCTCCATTTTTTTTAATCTTTCAGTTCAGTTTTGCAAATCTTGAGTCCCCACTGGCCCACTGTTGTGGAACTGTTGAAAAGTCCTTGGCTAAATATTAAATACCCTTGGAGTGTGATGGTACACTGTGTGCTACTGGAAGCGCTGCTGGTAGCGTGTCCGCGGTCACCAGCAACACGTCAGCTCGCCCACTGGTACCAAGAGTTTCTGCTTTGCTATGCTTCCTTGCCTCCTTCCTTTCACCTCCTTAAGAAAGTTAGGTGTTTATAAAGAGAGAATTAGATGGGGGCTGGGGCGCGGGGAGGGGGGGGGGAAGATATCTTCCTTCAAGGTTACATTCTTCAAGAATTAAAAAACATTGGATGTTTTCCCATTAGTCTTTATGGGACTGGGTGTTTTTAGGTCAACAGAAGACTTAAACAGTCTTGCAACTTGCAAGGAGGCTCGCAACTCGTGGTGGCTGCAAAGGAAGGCTGAGCCCTAAATCGCCTGAAGTGTCTGTCCTCTCCCCTCAGTGGGGCAACAGAAATGAGAAGGTGCCAAAAATACCAGGGCAGAAAGAAACACGTGGTTTTTGCTGATTAGTTTGCCATTTCAGAAGTGTTGGGGTTTTGTTGGTGCTAGCATTATTCTCTGCATTCACAGTGGTTTTTATGTGCTCCAGAGGAGCCTTCTGGAGGTTGGAAACTTTTAAACTATTTGGATTACCACCTATGATGAGACAGTTTCCATTACAGTCTGATTGCTTGTTTTGCTTGCTTGATTTTAACTTGTTTTGTTTTGTTTTCCTCCAGGATGGGTAGCCCTGCTCCAAAGCCTGGGTGTCCTTGTAGGCTTAAGCTTCTACATGGCTACAAGTCATTTTAACCTCAGTTCGTGAAAGGGCAAAACTAGATGTGTGAGAGAGGGTTTTTCTACATGAGAACGTTAAATGGGATGCACTCGTGGTTTTGCCTGAAAGACTGCATCTCTCCAAGTGCCTTTTTGTAAAGTGCTAGAATTCAGAGCTGAAAGCAACCAATTTGGGACAAGGCGTGGCTACGGCACACTGTCGTCTCCATCACTTCAGGGATGGGGTGGCAGGTACAGATGTTACTGGTCAGCCAGCGATCGCCCGGCACTGCACAGCTCCATATGTGCAGTGCCAGCTTGTGGTCAGCCTAAGTGCTCTGACCTTTGCTTAAATGCAGGCAGCAATTTTACATGTCTGTTCTCAAAAGCGTCTAGGTGTGAGTTCACGGACCCACCTGAGCAGCCTGTTCTTCTGCTCCCGGGGTCTCTCCTGCAGGCTCAGCGCAGACATCCAGGATACAGTGGAGCAGCCAGATGATGTTGTCCCTCGTTTCTATTTGCTAGCACGAGGTTACCAAGGCTAATATTGGAGGATCAGGAACGCAAAGAGAAGATCCAAGTTTGCATCCACTCCCTGGGCTGCTGTAGTATGAAGACCTGGACTGCAGTTTGGCAGGTGTCATCAGAATTAAGCATTGAGTATGATCGTGTGTGGAACACATGGGTTTTGTAATGCTATGATTTAAGTATGTTACAGCGCAAATAATATGCAGTGTGCTGGATGCAGCAGGGGATGCTTCTCTGGTAGGTCAGCTGTTGGCTTTTGAAGGTGAATGTTCTGATGAGTAAAGAATTTTGCATCTGAAAAGTGCTGTAACTGATAATGCGCATGAGGAACAATGGTTGTGTCTCACTGGCGAAGATGACAGGAAATGGGTTAACAAATAGAGTAATGAGAAAAAATTCTGCCAGACTTTGCAGATCATCCTCAATTAAACTACTTCTATTATTTGCTTGCTCTTGTGTATATTTGTCATATACAGTGGAAAACACCATATATTGTCTCTCAGTCACGCTAGGAATGTCGCAGACCCTTGTCTCTCTTCATGTCAGTCTCGGCAAATCCTCCAAATACTTCTGTTGCTTTCCTTTGAATTAATTCCTCACTGCCCACGTTTGCCTGGGATGAGAGTGGTGAGAAATGAGCTATGGGCTCATTGATGCACTACATGGGGAAGATGACTTTGAATTTTTGCTATTGCTTGTCACTTGAGGTCACTCCCTCAACTATTGCCTTCCAGGTAAATTATTCCTCTGAATATTTTCCTCCTTGTTGGATTTCTAAGCTATTACGCCTAAACATTTTAAATTTAATTTTCTTACATTAAATTGTAACTTTATCTACTACTTATGCTTCTATGCTCAGAGGAAGCTGTTCCGTATCCTCTGTACAATCCAACAGGGAACGTTTCTTGTCACTGAGCACCTTTCATTTGAATCTGTATCAAAATGTCACCCAAATGTGCAGCAAGTCAGCCTCACAAAAGAAAAAAAATATTAATTTTAGGAACTGCTGTTAGAATCGGTAGGAGTACTGGAGCGTCTGGTCCTCAGTTCTCTTTTAGAAAGCATTACCCAGCAACAAATGAAATGAAGCCAACATAACCATTTAAAATAGCAGAGTAAACAGTTCATGTCGTAGTCAAGATAATCCTTAATTTCTGCTGCTTATCTGAGATCTGCCCTGCCCATCTGATGGGAGGATTTAACCTTCCTGAAAGCTGTTATCAGTGTATGCGCTTGAACTGGGAAGACCTCTTTCCACCTGCTTTTCCGAGCCCTTTCTCCTAGAAGATTAACGCTGCTATGCCCCTTTTAGAAAGAAAGACCTCTGAAATACGGATTATTTTTAGAGGCATATACTGGGAATACATTGCTACAATACAGCTTAAGGGAAATACTTGAAAAATAACGCCTATTTTAAAAACTTGCTTTTTTTTCCTTTTCTTTACAGAAAAACCATGTTGCTTTAAATTCTCATCATTTTTGTCTTACAAAAGTACATGTATAGCTGCGGAAATTAAAAAGAGAATCATGGGTTTGTGGTTACTGCCGGTTATGTAACCAACTCAAAATAAGAGCCATAGGGAATTTCAATTTCAAATTTCTTTGCACTATGTTGGAAACCATTTTTTTTGTAATTTTCTGTTTCTCTTGGGATACTGTGCGAAACGCAGAATGGCAGAGCAGATGGCCTGTCTTCTCTTGCCAAAGAGACAAGCAATAGCGGTCTGTTCAAGAGGCAAGGCTAAAGGGGGTTCCTTTGAGATATGGGAAAGCCCAGTCCAACACCTGGATCAAAGGAAAAATCAGTGTCGGTTTAACAGGTTTAATGTATAACACTTTTCACAAGCAAATGGATGTATTTCTGATGTTATCTTTACTCCATTTTTTATGGCTTATTTTAAAAGTAAAATAAATAAATAAATAAATAAAATCCATCTTTTTAATTAAGACTCTCTAGTATACCTGCGCCTCTGGGAGAGGAAAGAATCACTGGGTGAAACTTCTTAGGCTTAGTCATAGTAGGAGCGAAGAATGATGTCCTGAACTATGCAGCAAAAGTTCTCAGAATAGGGAATGAGTCACTGTTGCCCTTGAACTTTGTGAATCTGAAACTATATTTATCATTTCGCATTGTTCCCAAGCTGTGCATTTGTAGTTCCACACACAGAGCAACTTGCCTTTTCTGCCCTGAGGAGCTAAAACACACACAAGGGAAATTCCAGGGAGAGAAACTGAGGATTAATTTCTTGAAGTGAGTGTTAAGAGAAGAATATTTGTGTTGGGAGATTACTTAATGTGAGGGTGATGCTCAAAGGTTAAATAAAGGAATAAGGCAATAGCATATGAAGTAAAAAAAAAAAAAAAGGAAATTAGTAAAATTAAAGAGTTCATGTAGGGTCAAGAATGTGAGAATGTGTAACACGGGGTACTGTCATGAGAGGCAAGTATTTTTGTTAATGTAGTACTTTTTTCTTTTCCTTCCCACAACCTTATTTGCAACATTCAGAGAGTGCTAAAAGGAAAGATGTGGATCATTAAATTTTGTGTTCTTCTTCTTCCCCTACAGTATAAGAGGTGAATTAGGCAAGTTTTTGAACCAGGTCAGTTGCTAAACAGCTGGCTTGTGAAAGAGTGCAGCTGTCACACCGAAAACATCACCTTGGCACTAAAAATCAGCGGGGAATCTTGTAAGTGCCTGTAGAGCTGTGTGTTCAATTAGTGACCAAACACACGCGCTGGGAGCGTGCTTGCTCTCTGGCGTGCAGCAGTAGCCCCTGTAGAGAGAATGGAGAAGGTGTTCGAGAGACCTCTATTTTTAGAGCATTTTACATAACGGAATTCAAAAAATTAGAAATATTATTATTGGGTGGCAGGATAAAAGAGGCAGTTATTGGCTTGCCAAAAAGACTTAGCAAATGGAAAGCCAGAAGCAGTTCCAGGGTAACGTAATAAGTATGTGAGAACTGTAGGTACTTTGCATTTTGGATGTGATGTAACTGTAGGCCAGGATTACACATCCCACACTGATATTTCAAGTTTCCTTGTTCAGTGGGAAGGAAAACCACTGGTGTGCTGAGACTCATTTTACAGGCATAGGTTATCAGCTATCTTTAAATCTGCTTCCAAAAACTCTCATGGCTGTTTTGACAATTTATTAGCAGGAGGAACTCCTGTGGGCATTTGCGCTCCAGTGTTAAGTATAAGCAAAGGCTATTCTCAATGCCTAATTGTAGTGATTATCTCAAACTCAGAGTGCATGGAAAACAGGTAACAAAAACCCCTCTGTGTTTTACGTGGTTTGTTAAGAGCAGTTTACTAAGCCTAGGCAGCTGAAACTTTTGATCTAGGGGGGTGGTGGAAAATAAAATATCAGTATCTTCAGAGTAAAACATTTCCAATAAAGCGTGCAGGAAGATCAGTTTAACCCAGAACTAACCTTCTCCACCCCCACCTCCCCCAAACATAATAAACATACCAAAAGAAATAAACCTCAATGCACGGGGAAATTGTTCACAAGGAAATTTAGCAGTAATAGACTCGGAACTCCAGAAGTATTTACATTTTTGCTCAGAAAATGATGATTCCTGAAGTGAGAGAAAGCCAGTGGCAATTTAAACACTGGTTTCCATGTTGGCATTACTGATGAAGTAGGATGACAAGAGATCTCCTCTTCTACTGTTACCCATACTGGATACAATTGACTAATATAGATTTGTACTCATCTAGGACAAATTTAGCAATTGGTTATGCGAGCAAAGAGTTTCACCAAGTAACTGCAAAATCAGTGACTTCCAAGATGCTCTGTACTGGCAAGCGGCATGTTGGGATGCCGTGACAGAAGCTGAAGTATACGTCAGGAGTGACATTTATCCCTTCTGCTGCAGCCCTGTGGCTTTTTTCTGCTACTCTTCCCACTTTGGCCTTTGCCATTGCATTACTATGAGTCCGTGGCTCCCAAACGGAGAGCTAGAGGTGAGCAGCAGCAAAATTTTCACGCTGATTAAGTGTTTGATGGTGTGAACATGAAGAACGGCTGCACCCAATTCATCTAGACGTCCAGGTGTTTTACTTCTTACCTGTTTGTTAGTTCTTTTTTTTTTCTTTTTTGTAAAGTTGTACACTTTGGCCTCCACAGAGAGTGCTGGCGCTGAAGTATACAACTGTACTTTTCTTCCAAGTGCGTGGAAACCCATCTGCGGACCCGGGAGATAACAGAAACGTTCGGCCAAAGCGTTTGGGCCCCGCTCTCCCCCCTCAGGAGGTTTCCAACACCCTGTTGCCCCCCAGCCCGTCCCCGCAGCGCCCGACGGGCAGGACGGGGCCAGCTGCCACCACAGGCCCTGCCGCCCCGAGGGCTCCGCGGCGGGAGCATCCCGCTCCCGCCCGCACCTATATAAACATAAAAAATCGCCCGTATCCATAGCAACCCAAACCTGACACCGCCGGAGCCCAGACCGTTTCCTTACCGGCCGCCGGGGAGGGAAGCGCCGCCGGGGGCGGTTTCACGGGGCCCGGGGGGACCCCCGGGCGCTCCCGGCGCCGCCCCGCAGGTGCCGGCCTCGCCCCGCGCCTCTTCCCCGCCGCCGGGCCGCGGCCCGGGCCCACCCGCGTCGGGGCGGAGGTTACTCAGACTTCCCACCCCCTCAGGACCCAGGGCCGGCAGAAAATGGAGGCGGCGGGAAGGGCGGGGTGACTGCGGGTGCGGACAGCGGCCCCGGCCCGCTACGCGCCGCCGTCGCCCCGCCGCTCCCCTCAGCGCGCCGCCGCCCGGCCCTGCGGCCCATCCGCCGGCGGGGGGCGCTGCTCGGCCCCGCTCCGCCCCGGGGGCCGCAGCCGGTACCGTGCCCCACGTCCTTATCTGCCCCCGCCACCCGCGGGCCTCCCCCCGCTCCGCTGCGTCCAGACCCCAGCGGCCCCCGGTCGGCTCGGTCCCGCGGCGGGGGCGTGGCCCGGCCGGGAGCGGCGTCTCCTCTGGCCAATGAGCGCGCCGCCTGCCTGACAGTTAGGCAGCCGCCGCCAATGGGGACGGGCGGGGGCGGGCGCGGCGGGGCGCGATCGGCGCGGCAGGCCGGCGGCCGCGGCAGTCGGCGGAGGGAAGTGGCGCAGCATGATGCGGCTGTGGCGCTCGGCGCTGCTGCGGGAGCTGCTGCTGCTCGGCCCGCCGGGAGCGGCCGGCGGCGGCGGGCCGGGTCCCGGCGCCGGCCCCAGGCGCCTCCCCCCGCCGCTGGCCGCCTTCGTCGTGAGCCCGCCCGCCTCCCGCCGCGGCCCGGGGCTGCCGCCGCCTTCGGCGCGGGGTCTGTGCACTCGCTCGGAGGGAGCCTTGGAAGAGCCGGGGAAGGGGGCGCAGGCGCCGCCGCCCACCCCCGGCGAGCCCCCCGCCGACAGCGGCCACAATAACCACGGCGGCGGCAAGGAGCTGGCCGGAGGCGGCGGCGGCGGGGGGGAGAAGTGAGTGCGAGGGGGGCGGCGGGGGCGTGCCGGGGCGCGGGCGGCGGGGCCGGGCCGGGCCGGGCCGGGCGGCGGGGGATGCGGAGGCGCCATGTGAGCGCCGCCTTTCCCTCGCACGCGTGGTGCCTGCGGAAGGGGGTCGGGCCAGGCCGGGCCGCCCCGGGTGGGGCGCGGGGGCCGCCGGGTTCTTTTCCTGGCAGGTGCGAGGGTCGGGCGGCGAGGAGGGCGCCGCTCCGGGGCGAGGGGGGCCCGGCGGTGGGCTGGGGTCGGTCAGGGCCGTGCCTGTGCGGTGCGGGCCCGGCTGCCGCCTGCCTCCGGGCGGGTCGTCGGGGCGCGCGGCCAGCGCCGCGGTGCGGGGCTGCGGGGTCCGGCGGGTCGTGAAGGCCGGGCTCGGAAGGGGGGAAGGAAGCGCAGCCCCGTGAGGCGGGGAGCGGGGGTGCTCTTCGGGGCTACCCCGGCTGCTGCTGGGGGTCCCTCCCACGCAAGGCTGGGCGTGCGGGGGGTGGGGGCTTGTGCTTTGGCTCGGAAGAGGCAGCCTGCATCTGTGTGTCTTTTTCTAGCGCTGCCGCTTGCATAAAATATTTTCCAAGAGAAGTGGAAGCTGTGTCATCTTACATTAATTATTAAAGGCAGTGTACGGGGTGTGTAGTTCGGCCTTGGAAGTTTTGCAGCGCTTCCTTCTCCACGTCGACATCTAGTGCAGTCAGGGACAGATATTAACCACCCCCGAGTGATGTGTGCACACGTTCATAGGTGCTGCACAACGTGGCCCTGTGCTGAGAAGTCCTAATTTGTCCCTAAGTGACAAAGGTACGTGCAGGTAATAGAATGATAAGATTGTATGCGTTTATGAAGCTAATATTCCTGCACTTAGAACCTGAAATATTGTTTAAAAAATTGTTCAGGGACAGGCATAGTAGAGAGTAGCGGATACCAGGGATAGAGTATAATGATGAAGTAAATGGACTGCTGGTTTTTAGCACTCTCTTAGTCCTCAGTGTTTTGTAGATCTTGAAAAAATCTTGTTCATTTCCCACCTCCCCATCTGACAGTTCGCCCATTGCTTGTTTGAACGTGCTGTTAAAGGAGAAGCTGCTGCCCCACCTGGGTACAATTACTATCTCTGATGGCCTTTGACAAGAAGTTTGACAGCTTAACTGCAGGCCCTGTGAAGACCCATCTCCTTTCTGTGTGTTTGGAACATGCCACTTGGCTCTTCTGTAGGCAGCCCACGTGTCATCTTTGCGCTGCTTGTGGGGTGGCATAATTAAAATCTAAACCCAGGCTGCTTTGCTATGCTTATTACCTAGATGAAAAAAGCAAAAGACAGAGGAAATGAGGCCTTGTTTTAACACTGAGCAAAGTCTCTGGTAGCCTAATGCTAAGAGGAAGTCTAGACAAGATTCCACAAGGCCAGTTGGGAAGGCCTCAGCCCCTAGCTTTTTAATAGTTCTGCTTTTAAATTGTGGTTTTTGGTGTGTTTTTTTTTTTTTTTTTAGCATGAATTTGTAGTCCTTTGACATGGCAGCTGGGGAAAGAAGCTATCTTCTTTCCCCTTTCTCCCAACCAAATGTCTTAGCTGTTCAGCTTGGTTCCAGCTTTTTGTTCCAATGGGATATAGTCTTCTTGAAAGGCATCCCTTAGTTCTGCCATCAAACGCCTTAAAAATGCATGCATCTCAGGTTACATAACCATATACAATATAATACACAATCCTGTGTATTACTATTACATTTATGCTATTGTTCAACGTGTATGAAGTCTCCTCTTTGAATTAGCTCTGCACGTAATGTTTTGAAACAAAATATTATTCAGCCATGGCTCAAGTAGGTGTGGTTTATAAAGGTTGTACTTCCGATTTCAATGAGAAATGCAGACAGTACCATTAAAAACTTGGGAAAAACTGATATGCCAACTGTGAGGGGTTTTTTGAAGATGTTGAGAGAAGGTGATTTATTAAAGAGGTAACATTTTCTTAAACTGAGCTTTTGTAAGAGCTTCCTACAGCTAGCATCAATTAGGGAAATCCTATAATTTCTAATACGTCTGGTAAAGCTATGTAGTCACAAACCAGTTATACACTTTGAATCATTTTTGGCTTTTGACAAAAGGATGCATTTGAAAGGCAGATGCCTGTTCTTTGAGCCTTACTGCAAAATGAACAAGGAACAATTATATAAAACATACAGCATATAGTTATGAACAAGGAAAAAGCAGAAAACAATTTATTTTCAGTTCTGGCTGTGCAGGAACTCCTGGTGGCACATTAGCCAGGCTGCTGGATACTTTAATTCTTATTTTTCTTAATGCAGAATTACGAAAATCTTCCTTAAGCATTTGTAAATGATACATTACATGTAGAAATCTTTGCTATATTAAGACAGAGTGCAGGATTCATAAGAAAAGTGAACTTCTTCAAAAGACAGGTTTCTGGAATAAATTGGCAACTGGGCTAAGTCAGTGTAGTCTGTGTGTTCTGTCGATTCCAGCACTTTGCTGTCCATCGGTATATAACATTTGACTTGTGTTTGGCAGATGATTTGTGGACCCAACTGGGAAGACAATAGTCCTTTTCATGCTTTCTTTTTTTTTTGTTTGTTTTGGGGGATTATTTTTTTTTCTATTTGGTTGTAAGGTCATCGTTCTAGGAAGCTGGAATAATCTACAGGGTCAAAAGACAGCACTAAGATTTTCTTGCTTGTTTACTTTCTTAACATTCCTCATGTGCAGAGAGTAGGAGTTGCAAGTGAAAACCTCAAGTGTTTTGTGCAAAGACTGTACAGAAATTTAGAACAATTTAATTCCTCGTAGAGGGAATAAATTATGAGGTCTGGTGGCTGATGAAATAACTAGTATTCCATTGCATAACCAGATCCCCTTGTGCATTTTTTTCCTAAACATCTTCCGCCACCTCCTTATCCCTGCAATCCAGCCTTCACTCTGTGTATCCACCTGAAACTTAATATATTTTGGAAAGGAAGAATATTTGAGCTTAAACTGAGAGTGGTTATGGACTGGTAATTTTGATTTATGAAGGCTGTGGATTAAGATGCAATCATATCTATGTTCATGCTTAAATACTTAAAACACAATAACCCAGTACAGTTCTAAATTATAAACTTGTGTGGTATTTAATAGTGTTTACTTCTCCTTTCGATATAACTGCATCGTTCACTTTTACTTTCAATATAAGTGTGCATTGTTGTTCTTACATCTTATGCTGGACAGTAGTAGGATCAAACATAGTTTATCTTAGTCTAAGCTATTTCTAAATTACAAAGGTCTTGATTCAGGTGAGAGGGAGGAGCAACACGTGAGCAACCCTGATTTTTAAAGTCTAGCTAAATGGCAATATTGATGGATATTATATGGAATATAACAAAATGTTTAAGGTGTTTTATTAATTTTTTTTTTCTTAAATTGACAAGGGAGTGGTAGTACTCCTTTTTAAGGACAGGGGTGAACTCTGGAGATACTTTTTAAAATTAATTTTGCTTTTGCACCTGGTCCAGATTCCAGAGAAATAACTGTATAGTAACCAGGCAGTGGTTCGTCTCACTGTTACTCCTGTTGGAGTGTGGATATAGTACTTGCAGCTGCAAGTAACTGTTAGAAATGCCTTTTCGTTAGACCTTTCATAACTTCCTTCGAGGCTAAGATTTTGAAGCAACAGTTCTTGTTTTTACCATAAACACTTTGATATCTACTAAAACATGTCCGTCTTTGGTCTAAGTTTATAAATACGTAGTTTTGTCTGAATTTTCTAAGTTCTCAGGTAAATGGTCACCCACCACTGTTAATGGGATCAGCGTTTAAGCATGCAAGTGGATGGAAAGTGGTTATTTAGTGACTTGACAGGTGTTTGTGTCTTTTAGTTGGAGATCTGTTACCTGTAGTATGGTGACAACTTCTTCAAGATGCCCGTTTTAGATAGAGTGGCTGCCACCTGCAGCCCTTGCAGCTTTCATAGTATCGTAGTTTGGGTTGGAAGGGACCTTTAAAGGTCATCTTGTCCAACCCCCCTGCAGTAAGCAGGGACGTCTTCAACTAGATCAGGTTGCTCACAGCCCCATCCAGCCTGACCTTGAATGTTTCCAGGGATGGGGCATTGACCACCTCTCTGGGCAACCTGTTCCGATGTTTCACCGCCCTCATTGTAAAGAATTTCTTCCTTATATCTAGTCTAAATCTTCCCTCTTTTAGTTTAAAACCATTACCTGTTGTCCTGTTGCAACAGGCCCTGCTAAAAAGTCTGTCCCCATCTTTCTTATAAGCCCCCTTTAAGTACTGAAAGGCCTCAATAATGTCTCCCCAGAGCCTTCTCTTCTGCAGGCTGAACAACCCCAGCTCTCTCAGCCTGTCCTCATAGAAGAGGTGCTCCAGCCCTCTGATCATCTTTGTGTCCCTCCGCTGGACCTGCTCCAACAGGTCCATGTCCTTCTTATGTCCAGGGCCCCAGAGCTGGACTCAGTATTCAGGTGGGGTCTCATGAGAGCAGAGTAGAGGGGCAGAATCACCTCCCTCGACCTGCTGGCCACGCTTCTTTTGATGCAGCCCAGGATACGGTTGGCCTTCTGGGCTGTGAGTGCACATTGCCAGCTCATGTCCAGCTTTTCATCCACCAGTACCCCCAAGTCCTTCTCAGCAGGGCTGCTTTCAATCCCTTCATCCCCCAGCCTGTATTGATACTGGTGTTGCCCCAACCCAGGTGCAGGACTCTGTACTTGGCCTTGTTGAACCTGATGTGGTTCACATGGGCCCACTTCTTGAGCTTGCCAGGTCCCTCTGGATGGCATCCCATCCCTCAGGCAATTCAACCATACTGCTCAGCTTGGTGTCCTCTGCAAACTTGCTGAGGGTACACTTGATCCCCCTGTCTGTATCATTGATGAAGATATTGAACAGTACTGGACCTAATACAGACCCCTGAGGGACCCCCTGTGACAGTTGTGACCTTGTATTTTTATGACTGGTATCTTATTGTTAATGAGTCTTTAACTATTATTAGCAGTATCATATCTTTGTATCTTTTGTTCTATGAATCCTGTTTTACATTTTGCCAGTTACATCTTGAAGTACAAAGTAGGAGTGTTTCACTGTACTTGAAATTTAATCTTTTATATTGTAGAAATTACAATTCAGCATTTGTTAAAATGGAAGTCTTTGTGGAATCTGTTAAAGCATCGTGCTGATGCAAAAGGAAGAGCTGAAGGAAGGAACGTTAAGGGCCTTGTGCTTGGAACTCCTGCATTCAGTTTGTGTTTAAAGAGCAGTGTGAAGCATTCACCAGTATTCTAGCCCACAGGTTAGAGTGCCACTGGAGAAGTGTAGTTGTATAGTAGTCTGGTGCTTCATTTTAATTTATTTTTTTTTAAAGAAGGGAAATAAGTATCAAAGTCATTATGCATGAAATGGAATAAACTGGAACTACCACTTTAATTCAGCTGTGGAAATTGCAAGTTCCCTGACTTGAAAAACAGCTCTTTACACCCTGTGCTGAGCAGCGCTATCTTGCTAAGTGTGCTCCCAGTGCCAAAACACTGCTTTTAGGTTAAGCAAACATTAGTTAGTTACATCACTGATCTGATAAACTGCAGAGCAAGCCTTTCCACCTTTATTTAGCTGATAAACTTTATCAAAAGATGGACTATTTGACAAAAAGCAGTTTTCTGTAAATATATTGAATGCCATCCTCTTTGCTCTGGCAGTCAGTGCAGATCCATTGTTAAATTAGGCTGACTGACCCAATATTGAACAGCAGCAGATGTGAAAGATATGGAAACTATGTCAAGCGAGAATTTATGCTGTGAAAGGTGCACATCTCTTTAACAGATTAAAATCTTACGAAGAGGCAGATAAAAATCTTGGTCAAATGTTTGAGGGTTTTTTTTTATGCACCCTTCCAGATAGAAATTCCACATTTGGAACAGCTGTAAAATTCTGAGTAATGGTTCAGAATCTTGTAATTAAATAGGTTATCAGTTAAAATTTCTCAATGTGTTTGCCAGCTTGTTTTGTCAAAGTGAGGTATGAAAGTTTCCTCTGTCAGACCTTCAGCAATCCAGTAATGAGCTTTGTAGCAGAGACATTCCTTAAAACTCGATGCTTTGCAGAGCTTAGTTACGTGCTCCGTGTAAATGGGGAAAACGCAGGGGTGTAGACTGTAACTCAGCATAGCTTTAAAAAACAAAGTACGTAGCTGCAGAGTTAGGATGCAGATACAGGATGAAGCTGTCGTTGGTGTGTTAGTAGTTCTGGTTCTGTTGGCTTGACTGGACATGCTGTTCTCAAAAGATTGAAAGCGCAACGTGCTGTGTGGAAGACTTGAATTTTCTTTAGGAAAAAGGGTGTTCAGTAATTTGCTTGAGGTAGTTGGAAGTGTTTGTCTTGGTTGAATTGCCTGCCTGTCTGTGCATTAGTCAGCCAGCATCATTTAAAAAAAAAAAAAAAAATCCAGACTGGAAGACAAGGAAAGTTCTGTTGGCTTACAAAGCTGTCTTCTGTTCTCAGTATGTAAGTACAGTGTTTTAAATAAATTGGAAAATGAGAAGTGAGATTTTTACTACTGGTTTTCACTGCTAGTTATGAGGAAAGGAGGGAGGCGAGTGCTATCTAAAGGTTGTCTTGAAGAGTATTTGGATATAATCAGATTTTTATTAAAAATAATCATAAATCTGACCTGTTGTTGGGCTAGAGTAAGATAGTATTGGGAGAGGAGGGAGGATTAAATGTCAGTCTGTAAGATTGCATTGGCCTACCTAGGGTCTGTCCTTAGTTGTAGTGTTTTATTTTTGTAGTTATAACCCTGACTACCAATAGTCAAAGAATTACTAGTCTTGTGAAAAATTTCATGACTAGAACTTATACCTGCTTTTGGTACACGCATGCATGCATAAAAATAGATAAATTGCTACTGAGTGTTCTACTTTTGGGCAATAACTTTTATATATTATAGTATAGTAACAAAGCAGTGCCAATATTATTAGATTATAAGACTGAGCTTTAAAATTGATGGCTAAAATAATGTAAGACTGCATACTCCGCATTTTAGTTTATGTCTACATTTACTAGAGAACTGTTTTGTTTTGTGTTAGTTTATTTTTGCCTGTCAAACATCAGAACACTGGCTTTCTGTAAACTGACTTTGTCTGTAAAGAAACCCAAGCACTTCAGGGCACCAAAAGAATTGATTGGAAGCCCTTTGCTATCACTGCCTCTAGCAGTTTGGAAGTGTACATTCCAGCTGTATGCTATGATGCCGTATTTACAGGGAAGTAAGTTTTAGTAAAGAACTTGAGTAAAAAACCGAGTACAGACGTGTGCTCCTGCCTGCTGCAGGGTCCCTTGGAATATCAAGGACAGGCAAAACTCTGAGGTTAAACTTTTAGAGAACCTCTAAAGGCTTTGAGGGAAAGCTGTCAGTACTAGAGCTTTCTCCTTGGAATCTTGGCACTTCATCCTTTCTCATGCTTAATCTGGTAGGTTTCCTCCCCGTTTCACTTTGAGCTGGAAGTTACAAAAAAATTTGGGTGTACAGGAAGCATATCTCAGAGTAAAATAGCGAACACGTGGAACTCTTGGAGAGCCAGTGTGTTTACATTGATAACATAGTGACCATTAAAGATGTATCTATGCTGCATGTAAACTTCCTCTGCCAAGTACACGCGGTGAGAGTTACTGCTGCTGGTGCCGGAGGTGGTTCAGGTTACTGTACTGTGCTGCAGGTGGCTTTGCTTGCTTTCCCTGTAACTGTTGAGGCTTCCATAAGCTTCTAGAAGGACAAGGGCTTTAGGACTCCTTCTAGGAGTTCCTAAAACCAGGACTAATTTGAAGAAAATAATACACATTCATCATCTCTTGCCTTTCTCTTGCCTGTGGAATCATTGGGTCAGTCTTCTCTTACAGCTTTATTATGAGTCATGTAGGTCTTTGAGTCTTATAAATACTTTATCCTCTGTGCAAGCAACATGCGTATCCTCTGTAGCATTGAGGGAAATGTGATGAAGCTGCTCCAAAAGAATGCTAAATATAATCTTAGCAATAAATGTATGTCAGTAAAAACATGGCTATGTTGCAGTTAAGTGTTTGCTATTATGAAGTGTATGCGTGCTACTCTTAATAGTACAGTTTTTTCCCTGCTTAAAGCTGAACTGAGCTTTGTATTCACTGATAAAAGCATTCTTTGAAATTAATGGTAGTAGTTACATTGGTAGTGAAAATATGTTTACTTGTGAGTAATAAAAAAATGTGTATAAATAAAAATATGCACTAAAGTAATCTATGCATGTTTTGTTTGTTTTTTTTTTTTCAGTAAAGTGAAGCAAGGTCTCCTGCCAAGCTTAGAAGATCTACTTTTCTATACTATTGCAGAAGGACAAGAAAAAATACCAGTTCATAAATTCATAACTGTAAGTTTACTGTTCCAGAGTGCTGTAGAAAGCTAACTACTACGAGGTTATTTTTAACATTCTAAATGCAAGAATACAAAGCAAAGAATTTCTGTTATACATAGCTAGCTGCAGCAAGGAATGTGATTATATTCACCCCCTCCCCCCTCACTGTTTAGGTAGTTAAGAGGAAGAGAATGAGTGTACTAGTATTGTTTTTTGCTTCTGTGCTGCACAAAAGAGCATGCTTGAAAGCATCTGTGTCTATGGCAGGGCTGGGTAGTATTTGCACTTGTGTAAAAATGTAGTTGGACCACTGTGGATTTCAAATGACGTTAATTCTTTGACATCAGACGCAGTCAAAATGGGAGAAGGAAATGGCAAAAGGATCAATAAGGTGTCAGAATGTCTCTGTGTTGATAACACAGTGGTAGTTGTCTCTTATCTTGATAAATGAGACCAAGCAGTAGAGAACTTGATTGTAAAAGCATATTTTTTTCATTTTAGTAATTATTGTTTTATTGTATTAGGCACTGAAATCTACAGGATTACGTACATCTGATCCCCGATTGAAAGAGTGCATGGATATGTTAAGACTGACCCTTCAGACAACTTCAGATGGTGTTATGTTGGACAAAGACCTTTTTAAAAAGTAAGCTTTATGTCAGTGTATAATTCTGAATGAATGGTGTCTGTGTGTTTACTGACTACTGTCTGAGGAGGGACATAAGGTACATAAACCAAAGTGTAGTTAGAAGGGGAGTCAAACACACGCTCCTACTGATGCTGTTTTCATATAAGCTTGTTCTCTGGTTTCACGCAGCAGACAGATTGTGTGATCTCCGCAAGAGTTTATTGTATCAGTGTTGTTTGCATGTGTATCTGACCCAAACTGCAACTCTTGATCAGATGCCAAATAAATTAATCGATGCAGCATGGAGTATTTAGTATGAGTACATAAAGCTTCTTTCTCGCTGCATCATCAGTTCTTAATCTGAAGTTCAGGATGCTGCTTCTTTGTAGTGAGATGTAGTGAGTATGTATGTAGTTAATTCTAAAAGTGAGTATATAAAAAAAAAAAATACAGTGAAGTTAAATTTCAAGATAAGTAGAGATGAGAGCAGTTGGTACTGTAGATACTGCTTTGGTCTCTTTTGGAAAAGATTTATGTGCCATGTTTCAGTGATACTTTTTTTTTTTTTTGTAAGAAAAGTCTGTGGTGAGTTAGCTGAACAATATAAGCACTGTTCAGGTTGTCTTCAGTTCATTCCAAGCCCACTCCTTTGCTCCTCTACTTACAGTTTTTTGTCTGCCAAAAGACTGGCAGTTTAGAGGCTCTTAAATCTTGAAATAAAATTTTTAGACTTATTTTTGAGTGTATCTTTTTATTCCATTTACAGGGTAAATGACATAATATCTAAAACTTGATTCTTTCATGAAGAGTATACTTTTGTCAAAATTAGTTCATTTTTGTTGTTCTGTAGCATTTTTTGAATTTGTGACCTAATGCTGTTTAGATCTATTTCCTCTCAGTTACATTTAAAATACATATGTATATAAAAAAGGTGTGTTTACATATTATATACATATAAGTATATAAAATATATAGTACACAGTATATGCTTGTACTATATTATATGTTTACATAGTTTATATAAACAGAAAGTGTATGTGATATATATTCTTAAATATATATAAACATTTTTGGAAGTACATTGAGGAAAAAATGAATGTCTGTGTGTGTGACAAAATAACAAACCAGTCAACTCCTTAATCAAACGTGGGATACTTCTTAAAGATACAACATGGACTAACTTAATTTCTGTATTTAAGTTCAAGACCAGGTCTTCACTGGTTATTTTTCAGCACAGCTCTACATTGTTAGAGTCAGAAACCTCCCTGGGTGTACGGTTGGATTGGAAAGGAAATGCTTTTGCTATTATGCATTACGTTTATACTAGAAGGCTTGTTCGTAATAGTGAACTATGAATTACATTTTAGGCAAGGGCTCTATATTTAAAAAAGGACAAGTGACTGCTAACTAGAGGGCTCAATATTATAATGCCTGTGTTCTACGTCGTATCTCGAGGATTTGATCCCCTGTTTAGAGGAGTGCTTGTTACTGTGATAATTTGTGGAAAGCTTATGTGGTTGCTTCTTGTGTAGGAAAAGTTTTGAACATAAAGACTATACAGAGGGTGGAGAGGTGAATCTCTTCTCACATAGTAGATTTTCATTCGCAGCAGCAGGTGTTAACCTTTTTTTATAAATTAAAACCCCCCAAACTTCAGTTATTGTTCCCCTAGGCATACTGCATTTGCTGTGTGGAGACTTGTACAAGGATTCCTGTATTTTTTGTGCTCCTCCAGGTGTTTAAGGTGTGACATGTAATAATGTGTCTACGCAGCTGTACTTACCTTAGGACTTTGAAGCTTCAGTTCGCTACACGTAAAAGTCAGTGGTGTAATTCTCCTGTTGAATTTGAATCCAAAGCTGATAGATAGAATAAAGCATCGAGGATAAGTGACATAGAGTAGTGGTAGCATAAGCTTGACTAAATCAATTGAGTCCAGTAGAAACTACCTGTAAAATATTTTAGCTCACTGCCTGTCTCTGTAATAGAAGTTTCAGCACCTTTTTAGTTGTTCTAAACATTAGTCTCCAATTTGACTAAAATTGCTTTCCTTTGAAGATTTCTGGCTTTACATATTCCACTTAAATAAAAATGTGGAAAAAATCTCCCTGTTACAGGCAGAACAATTTGGGTTTTTAATCTTTCATCTCCAGAGTTTCTTGAAGGCTTCACTGGTGCACGTATCGGAGTGCTTGACAAATTTCTTGAATTAGCTGTTCATGTTGCATCTGTAGAACATAACGCGCGGTCTTTGTAGCATGAATGATACCTCGCGGAGAACAGCCTGCTTACTGAAAGCGGCGCAGCATGTGAGTTAGCATGCTATGTAAATTTTTTTCTTTTTTTGTACCCTAGCTGCAGTAATACTTAGTGACGTAGTAGTAGTACTATCCAACTGTTGTCGGATGAAACTTAGGCAACTTAACAAATAGGAAGACTGCACGTGCTAATCTTCCTCATGAAGTGTGCACGTTTTGACGTATCCTACTTTATAGATCTGTTTCTATGACATTGTAGCTAATTTGTAGAAAAATTTTCTAATAATCTTTGTAAGAAATCCTCCCACTCCTCTTAGCTTTTCCTTTAACTCACAGCCCATTGCTAACAGAAAAAGTAGAGGACTTGCAAAAAGCTGTATTTCTTAACTAACAATATTTTGGTCAATGGGGGGGGAGGGTGAAGGAAAGGCATGAGGCAATCGGAATTGAGTGAGTTATTTTGAAAAATGGTGTAAACTTGAATGAGATGATAGCTTCTGACTAACAGCTATAGCTCTGAGGTTTAAATTCAGTTCATTTTCAGAATAACTTACTTGGCTTTGTAGACTTAGCCTTTGTCACAAGGTGCTGTCTGTCCCACTTTATTGACCGGGAACTGCGGTGTTGGTAGCCAGATCTCCCTGACCTGCAGGTAGGAAGCATCAACCTGGGGATGTTGTGTTCTAGGCATAAACCTGACATTCTGATGCGGGATCTCAAACAAGGTTGTTTGCTTCTGAGTGGCTGCGCTGCTCTCGGTTTTCTGTGTAGCAAATCCTGAGGGAAAACTTTCGTTTTAGATACGCTCAACCCAGCTGTTAATAAATGTTTTCATCCTATTTGTTTGAGCAATTAGAAAGCTTTTGACAGGCGTAGAGGACTTTGCTATGTTATAATGTTAATACCTCCTTTGTCAAAATAATGTCACTTCTTTCTTTCTAAAATGTCTGAATATATGGAACACTTCTACAAAGTTAGTCTTGCTAGTTGGAAATGGAGTTTCGCATTCCTTTCTGTAGTGTTTATACTGCAGCTTTTCAAACATGACAAAAAGGTGTCCATTCAGCTATATATCTATATATATAGCCTAGCAGTTCTTCAGAGTTGGTGGGAGTTCAGACGCTGTTTTTAGCAGATGTTTACTTTGTGTAGGGAAGCAATAATCAGCAAGCCCAGCCAGAACTTGAAAAAGAAAGGATAAATGTACCAAGTTGTATGATAAAGGAAACAAAGTGATCCTGACTTTATGCTGGAGACCAAAGATTCAGTTTCCAAAAACACCCAGAAACTGTTACTTTCAGTGAAAGTTATTATAGATCCTAATCTTCCTAACCCAAATGTATCAGGGAAGTTTTATAGTTTGAAAAGACGTGTTTTCAAATGGGGGAAGAAGTGCTTGGATTGGGATTTGGCAAGACAAAATTTTTATGGTGAGACTATAAAGTCTGGAGAAACGGAAGAATTTGAGGTGGGAGGTTTTTAGTGTATCTGTCCTGAACACCACTGAAGTATGTGGGGGTAAGGGCTACGTTGTTAGTGAAATTTGACTGTAGAAAGATTTTTATTTATCAATATATTCACTTACTTAAATTCCTCCCTGTGATCTTTTCCTACTGCTCCACTTCTCTTGAGCCTCAGAGCATTTGTCTCCGAAGGGTTACCTGGAACACAAACCAGTGGGGAGGGATGCTGGTTGCAGAATATTAGAGGCTGTCAAGGCTAGTTTCCTCTGCTGACTGAAAATATTACTGCTCATTGAAGCTTGAGACCCCCGTCCTCTTGTCAATGCTGTAGTTGTTCCAAATACCTGTCTAGATTAATTGAGCTCCCATACTTAATGCCTGTGAATTCATATGATTTGCCTGGGTTAAGGAGTACTGCGGTAAATACTCGGACACTGAGCTTGGCAGGAGTCTGGGAACAATAACTTCTTGCAGAAATAAGTCATATCCTTAGCCAGCATAGCTATTTCTGCAGTGAGTTTCAATCTTGAGCTTTAAACGCTTGAATTATTGAATCCTAGACTTGGTGTGACTTGGTAAGCGTGTAAATACCCTTCCTGTTTCAGAAACGTAATGTTATATCAGGGGACTGTATTTCAGTGTATACTGCCTCCTTGTTGTTTTCCACACTTGTTTTCTTGAGTTGCTCTAATAGGTTTAGGTGAACTTTTTTTTTTTCTTACAAGAGTTCTTAATGCTGTCCAGGTGATTCAGACAACGTAGAAGTGCATCTGAAGGTTAAGCCTAGTGCATATGTGCGTTGTTTTTCCTTCGGCATGTGTAACTGCCATTAACTATTATTACTTTTGAAAAGGGGTTGTTGCACCTGGAGTAGGTAACTGTAATTGGAGGCTGCAGGGAACAGAAGTGGATGGGATTATTTTTGCAAGATATGTAAAAAAGGAGTGGATAAGCATGACAAATTACAACAGAACCAACTCAATTGCTATTTTAACAGACTATCAAAGCAGCTTATTACAGACAGAGTGATTCTTAAGATACCGGTTTGTACAACGGAAACTTTTCCACTGTTTCTCTTTCACTTGTGGAGAGTAGTGCATTCCAGCATTTGAAATGGTTGTCAGCTAAATTTGGGATAAAGTTTCCTAAGTACAAAGGAGTTCAAACTGAAGCTTTAAAAAAAGAGAGGGGGATTCAAAGGGAATATAATTCTGTCTGTTCACTGATCTTCATGCAACTTCATTTTGAACTGATAATGACTTTTAATAATAGGATTATTGGAAGTATCTATTCCAAGTGAAAGTATTTCCCTAAAAAATTACAAGCCTTAATTGGAAGGGTATGTGCCTGTTTGTAATATGGGCCTAGACATTAACTTTCCATTTGTCTGAATTAACAGTTTGTTTCTGCATAGTATGAGGGTGTTAAGGAAATTGTTTGCTTGGTATTAAACCTCCCTTTCTCTTCCTTGCACTGTTAGGATAGGGATAGGGCTGTTAATACGCTTTATCAGGTCATATTTCAACTGACCTGATAATGGCTCCCGATTTCCACCCCAGCTCCTGCTCACCCCCCACCCACTGGCACACTACTTTAAGCAGTGTGTCTCAGCTTGTGTTTTGATCCTTCCCTCCTCCTGTTTCACCTAGATGAGTCCTTTCCTTTTTACCTCATCAGTTATCTAAATGTACCAGATGGGCTGATGTTCAGAGGGTGTGGGTGATAATGTATTGTGGGTTAAAAAGCAGCAAAGATTCCTTAACTGGTGATAGTTTGAAGCAAGAAATTTTCAGTACTGGTCACTTAACTTTTGTTTAGTTTAGAAGATGTTACTGAGTACTTCCTCAGGGTTATGCTCTTATTAGAGTGGAAACTCACACCAGTTTGGTCTGTTGGCAGTCGTCTTGTTCAGTTCACGGTGAAACCAGTTGGAATCCTAGGAACTGGGTGGCTTAGATCCCTTTTGCAAGCATAGATGGTACTTGAAGGCAAGTTTATAGTACCTCGCAGTACAAGCTTACAGTTGAAACTTCAAAAAAGGGCTTTAAATAAAAAGGCATGAAAGCAAATGCAATGAAACAATTTTAAATATTTTTAAAAAATTGTTTATAACTTATGGATTGGAAAATTGAAAAGTCTTTCTAATAAAGTCCTGTTCATATAGGCATATAACTTCCAAGGGACTGATGTTCCGTATTTAAATAGCATGTAATTGCTGTTTAGGTGGACTTTTTGACAGTACTTTGTCAAAATACTAACAATTTTTTTTAACTCTTTGCAGGTGTGTACAAAGTAATATTGTGTTGCTTACTCAAGCTTTCAGGAGGAAGTTTGTCATTCCAGATTTTATGTCATTTACTTCACATATTGATGAGTTATATGAAAGTGCTAAAAAACAATCTGGAGGAAAGGTAACCTGTTTGTAAATTCAGCTTCAAACTTCTGTAGATTTCTTGATATTACCCAAATATATTTGTTAAGTAGACAGATCTTTTCTTAATGTTCATAGCAAAATGTAAAACTGGTAACTTGATAAAATAGTTTTGAAAGTTCAGTTATGTCTGCAACTTGTAAACTGTGTTAGAAATAAAGCTCCTTACCTCTAACGATCTCTTACAGTTTTGAGGTATAGAGAAAATATCATTATTCTTCATTTTACGTAAACTATAAAACTGCTATATAATTTGTCAGACTAAACTTAGTCTAAAAAAAATAATTATGCGAGACTACACAACTGGCTGATCTAATAATGATCTAACGAATATAATAATTTGTAATAAAGTTTTAGATATACTAGGGGATTATTAGTGGAATAATTCAGTTGTGACTTGTGTGTTGTTTCTGTTGGCATTTATTTTAATTAAAATATGGTAACATATAGTTAAATATTTTGGATGCTGTAATGTCTCTGGTTTTATTTCACACTGCGATAGGTTGCTGACTATATTCCACAACTGGCCAAGTTCAGCCCTGATTTGTGGGGTGTCTCACTTTGCACAGTGGATGGACAGAGGTATGTTCTAACTTCTAGATTTTGCTGTCTGATGTGTTGCGAGGAGCAGAGAGTTGGATGTGATGATCCTTATGGGTCCCTTCCAACTTGAAATATTCTGTGATACACAGCACTTCGTGATACCTCATGGTTTAATAAAAAAAAAGCTTTATTGGAGTTATTTAAGAAGTGAAATCCACTTGGTCATCTGTCTTAACATTTTTTCAACTTCTCTGCTTAAGCTTAATTATTTTGCTATTATTATAAAATATTTTTACATAGCATTTGTAAATACCATATATTTAAAGCTAGATTATGCTGTGCTTATGACCCAAACACAGTAATGAAGCCGTGGGTAATTTCAGTGATTACCAAAGGACAAGGTAGAGACAATGCTTATGTAATATTAATCCGTGGCAGTTGAAGGGCTTTGCTAATAGTACCCATGCCTCGAGCTACAGTATTTTTTTTCTGTATGTCATGATGTACTTAAAAATCAGTTCCTTTTCTACATGTTAGTGTTCTTATTGTAGCATTATTATAGGGTCGTTACATGTCATTGAAAAAATTCAGATCCATATTCTTTAAAAAGAAAATGGAGACGTGGACTGGACAGAACTTAACATGATTTTGCTTTTCAGGTTTATTAAACTTTTTCCTATAAGGGTCTCTATAGGTCTCAGATATGTCTTGAGTGATTTTATTTTTATTGAATAGTGACTCAATGACTCAGTGTAGCAGAGACATTTATGAGCCCGAAAGTAAAGGAGTATCTCGCACTACGTAGCTGAGAAGCAAGGTGAACTATTCTGTGCCCACCTTTGGGTCTAAACAGTGTGAGATATTCATCAGCTTGCATGTCTCTGCTGTCCTGTGGTTTGGTATAGTCATACTGCATATTCCAAGTACCATAATTTTTAGGTAATTGGTGTGTCCCAAGCGCATCGGGAATTCTTGAGAGAGCATCAGACTTGCTTATGGTGACTGTGGACTGGGGATCATTTTAGTGTGATCTGTTATGATCTGTATGTTTGTTTCTTATTGGCCGTATGCCCTGTAATTTCTAGAGGAAGAGCTGTACAAGTGAGTTGAAATATTTTTCAGCTCCCTGCTTAAGTGTCTGAATTATAGTTTATTTATAGTAAAAGAGCTTTAAAAGTAAAAATGTTCTCCTTTTTGAATATTTTAAATTAGCGTTTTGCTTTGTTTTGGACATTATAACATGGACTAATGAAAATTTTGATAATGCTCATTTTTGTAATGCTCACTGTTGTGTAATGTTAGTTTTGTGTAATGCCAAAATGGTTCTGTGAATTTCTCTGAAACCTTCTCGCGTTTTCTGCAAAGAAAAGCAGCAAATACACTGCTGAATTTGCCATCAGACAAACGGTTGCTCGGAGCCTTTTGCTCTAGGTGTGGCATATGCTGCTTGTATGAGTCATTCCGAGATGCAGTCTGACTTAGATGTTGAAAGTAAACCTTCCAAAAGATAGCATTTAATAATTGTAATAAAATACCTATGCCATTATCAAAGGGAATGTAAATACAGATATTTAATTATTGCCCTCAAATTCCAAAACTGAATTGGATCTCATCTTTGTTCATATAGACATAAATATGTATAGTGGCTATAGTATGTGGTTTGCATTTGAGTAGAGTAAGTGCAATAGTAGAGCTCTGGGTTTTTACCAGAGCAAATAAAAAAAAAAAAAATCACCTCATTTTTGAGCTTGCTTTTATTTTGTCCCATCTGCAGTAATCACCAGCAAGTCACTTTGTTATGCTTAGCTTATGAAGGCTATTGTTAAAACCTTTACATCTTTTTGTTCTGTTTTTCAATATGAGACTTAATAATAATCTGCTTTTATTTTTTGGGGTGTTTTTGTTAACGGTCTCTACTTGCCACAGCTGGCAAACAGGAAACTTTAAACATCTTCATCTGTGTTTTTCCCAGGCATTCTGTTGGCGATACCAAAGTTCCGTTTTGTCTTCAGTCCTGTGTGAAGCCTTTGAAATATGCTATTGCTGTTAATGATCTTGGCACAGAGTACGTGCACAGATATGTTGGTAAAGAGCCTAGTGGATTAAGATTCAACAAATTGTTCCTGAATGAAGATGGTAAGAGACATATATAATACCTAATAATGCAAATACTCAATTTTAGAAAATTATAAAACAAGCTACACGGTTTTCACAGGCTTTCCGTTTTACCGTATCCTCTTAAGTTTTATTATTAGACAATGTCCCAAAATATTTTGCCGTCAGCAAGGTAGGCTTATCCTTTATCACTCACTTTTGCCTGATTTAGAGTGCTAGTAAAAGATGCTTTACAACTTCTGTTCTATTTGCTAGTATCCAGCTGTAGAAAAAAATAATTTTGACAATGCCAGTATTTGGAATGTATATTTATTTAGTTGAGTTGGTAGTAAGTGTTCCTTCATCGTGCCTTCTGTAAAATGATGGTGAAAGAATCAAAGATGTTAAATTGATTTTTAAGGAACTTATATCACTTCCCTTCTCAGCCCTCTGAGAAGCAGGTGCTGGTGCCAAAGACGAGTGCTGGCTAGTTTCCAGAAGGCGAAACTGAACACATCTTCCCACACATTATTCTAAACTGAATTTGACTACTGATTCAAAACAATGTTTTTATTTTATTTTGTTTTTTTCCTGGGGCAGGAGTGCTTTAGCAAGAATTTCTTGTACAGTGCTTGCCTAGATTATTTCTTTTTCATATTATATTAATTCTCAAGCATGAAAATGTTATTTTTAAAAACATTATGGCAAAAATCTGAGAAGGATGACTCATGTAGCCTTAGAGGAAATACTGGATGTTATCGCCGAAACACAAATGTTTCTTCTAGCAGATCCTTCTCAGTAAGAGACCAGACAATGTTTCTGTTGCCATGGTATTGCAATTAATATTTAATTAACAGCATAAGGCTTAGATGATATTTTTAAGGACTGTGTTGAATTTATATAGAAATGATACATAATTATATTTAGTACGTACCTTAAAATCATCTTTCCAAATCCACAAATAAAATGGATCTTGACAATAGATATTGTCTTTTGTATTACGTTAGTAGGTGGTAATGAAATACTAACGTGTGAATGTATCTCCAAGAGGGAATTAAGCATTTTGTCAAGCTTTGCTGTCTTGGCTTTGCTTTCCTAGTTTTTCCAAATACTATGTTGTACAGTGCGAAGAAGACTGTCTTTCATGTCCTAAGAAAGCTTTCATATAAAAAAGTTTTGATGGTGCTGAAAATTGCCCGTTTTTTCCTTTGGATCAATATGTTCTTGTTTTTTTAATTCTTAATGAAAAGACCAAAAGTATAGTAGTAGTTCTCTTCTTTTTATTGCTACTTTTAAAATTGAACTATGAGACAAGATGAATTGTTAGGCTGTGGGCTTTTACAGTATTACTGTTAGACTTTAAGATGTTTTTAAGACTGTTAGGCAATAGGAGAATTGCTGTTATTGAAAGTTTGACCAGCGTGCATGAAAATAAGAGAGGAGGAATTTATATGACAGAAATCTTAATTTTTAAGCATGTGCTTGTGCGGCTGATATAACTGACATGAGAAAAATGTGTTAGAACTAACCCAAACAGCCTCTTAAATGAAGGACTAAAACAGAAGGTAGAAGTCTAATAAATAGGAACACTTCAGTTATAGGGAAAGAAAGGGAAATTGAATTTCTGTTAGAGAAGGAAGGAAGAAGGGGTTACACTTTACTTGCAGATTTAAATTGTTGTATGAAGTCTGGATGTGCAGAGTATTTGGCAGTTTGAGCGTACATAACTACTTTCAAGATCTGATTGGAAAATAAATGTATACGATACAGATATTTAACCTATTCGCATTCTGATTACTCTGATGTAGTTGAATTTCATGCATGTAATCAGGATTTTATAAAGTGACATGCAGGTATTTGAAAACTGGCTAGACATGCATCCGAAAGTATTTTTTGTAGCGACTACATTAAAGAATTCCAAAACAGTGTTCTTTCATTTCTTTGTTTACTACTATTGAGATTCAAGCTGGAAAGAATGGAGAATATTACAAGACAATTTTAAATCATAGCTAAAAATGCCGATTTATAACAAAAAAGAATCATGTATGTTTTCAGTAAAATCCATGCTGCGCAAGAGAAATTTAGAAAATTCTACAGCCTTGTGAATATTCAATTTTAAAACTCTTTTATCAAAGGGAACATATGGCCCATCAAACAATTCAGATTTCTGGAGGACTGAAGCAATTCCCATGTTAGTTAAAAGCAGATTATTCTAGTTGATGGAAGTAGATCAGGAATTGTACATAGTAAAATGTGTCTGAAATAGGCATCATCAGGAATAATTTTTATGGTCATCAAGCAGTTTGCAGATTTTTTCATACTTGCTGAGTTAATGATGCAACATGTCTGACAATAGCTGTATATATGTACAGTTAGTATTTCTTATCCATACATGGGACCTTCTCTTGATGATAACTATTTGTAGAATTAGTCCAGTAATACAGTTTTTTGTAGACTTAGTCCAGCAATAAATGTTGCATTGTAACTGAATTGAGGGATTGCCAGGAAATGGTTTATTCTGCTGAAGGATTTTGTTAGCTGAAGATGGAATTCTTTAAGTTTTTTGTATTGGACAAACACATTTCGATGTAACTTCAGAAAGAACTTGTCATGGTGAACTGTTCTGTGTATTAAAATGTGTGTATTGTGTATGTGTGGCAACCTCTGCTTTCTGTGTTTAAAGACTGCAAGGCAGTCGTACAAGAAAAGTCTAAGGCCAATGATGGACCAAAAAGGTCAGAACCAGCAGAGGAAAAGCACTGTAACTTGAGTTTATTAGAGGAAGGGTCTTGTTTGCATATGGCATGATTGCGTGGCAGGTTGCTGGAGCAATTGTGCTAATTGTCAAGCAGTTTTTTTCTGCGTGTATTAAAAAAATACATATTTTTCACCATTCAAAAGTGATGTCCAGTGGAGAGATTTTTAGGTAAATAAAGAAATTATATTTTCTTTTATTTTGAATTTAGATATACCTATTAAATATATTGCAGTTCTCTATGTAAAAAGCTGTTCTAGACAAGTATCTCCTTCCCACAGGGAAAACAGCACTATTCAGAGGCTGTTAGGTGGGTTGTTCATGCAAGAGGCAAATCATTGAATCAGTGCTAGACTTAATCAGGGCACCCCTGTTAAAGTCGAAGGGTTATTGTGACTTGTGCTTTTCATTAAGGATGAAAACATGAATTTACTCTGAAGTATGAGATGATACAGCAATGTACCAGACTTGTAGAGAAGCTGTGTATAAGATTTTGGTTTTGTTTTTTTTTTTTTTGTTGCAGTCTGAGCAGGTCATTGTCTTTATTATTTGATTATATATAGAGAGTGTGTGTGTTTTTAGTGATGCGTGTCGGTTAGCTTTGCAGAGTTTGATACCTCTTTCTAAAGATTAACAGATGAGTTTGTTTACCTCTTTGGCAAACTGTTGCAATTACATATCAATCTTCATTCCTTGTCATTGTACAAGGCATCTTGGCCCTTAAAAAGCACCAGTATATCTTAAGTCAGTGGAGAGGTTCTTTGTTGTAGAATAGAATAGTTCAGTTGGAGGGGACTTAAACAATTATTTAGTCCAACTGCTTGACCACTTCAGGACTGACTGAAAGTTGAAGCATATTAAGTGCATTGTCCAAATGCTTCTCGAACGTGGACAGGCTTGGGGCATCAGCCGCCTCACAAGAAGCCTGTAGCTATTGTGGCAAGATGAACAGGTTATCTGCCAATTACAGATATCTATGTATGGGAAGCATTTGGGTAGCATTATCAGGTGCTATCCAGATAATAGTGAAAATTGCTTTCCTGGGACCTGGATGCCCTACCAGGGTTTATTCTGCTTAAAAGAGGGAGCAGTGAGTTAATGGAAGGTGTCCTACTCAGCTCTGTGATGGGCAGGTGTTAGGTAGCAGTAGGAGAGACCCTCAAAGAAGAGCTTTTGTTAGCGTGTGGTCAGCCGGACTGCTGTACGTCCCCTTAGCTGTTAAGGCTCTGACGATGATTGTTCCTTGTTGGCTCGTCAAGGGGGGAACAAAACACAGCTTCATTTCAGAAGCACATATTCAGGAAAATCTGTGTCTCCTTTCATCAGAAGGTTCTTCCCATTCTTTGTGTGAGGTCAGCACATGCTAGTGTGTTGGTTGTAAAGTGGCCAGAACTGGTAAATGCAGTTTGAGATGTTAAGCAGTGAGAGGGGAATTTTCAGAGTAGAGGAAAAGGAAACCAAGAATACCTTGTGACACTGAAGGTAAGTGGTGACATCTTCAAGGAAATGAGATGTGTTAGAATTTTTGAGGGTGTATTCTGTTGTGTGGACTTACCACATCGATAAGCTTTTGAGTTGCTGAATGCTAAATAACCATCACACATCCTTTTTGTTCAGATATGGCATGTCGGGTTTGGAAATTAGTTTTTTTGCTTTATACTGTGTGGCAGATTGAAACCACAGAGATGTGCAGAAGAATCAAGAGCAAAAAAAATCTATCAAAATACTTTTTAGAATGGGTTGTATACAATTAAGCTGTTAACTTGTTAAAGGACTGCAGTGATATCTGATGTTAATGAGAGGAAGCTGGAAAAGAGAGAAGCGTAGCTAGAGCAAGAAATGAGGGTGACAGTGTGTTCTTATCATGCATGAGGCCAGTGTTGTGTTGGACTGTATGTCTGGAGTTAGGATCCCCAGTTCAAGGAGAACACTGAAAAACTGGGGATTTTCTAGTGGAGGGTTGCCAAGGTGCTGTGTCGTCCAGGGCATGTAACTCCCAAGGCGCAGTTGGAAGTCTCCCCTGGGAGCCACTTAAAACCCTTAAAGAGCACTTGCAAAGACAATTTGTGTAACTCTTCTTGGTAGTGGCAGATGATATAACAAGGGCCAGTGGCCCCACACGGTGGCTTGGGCGGTGCAGGTTGGATGTTAGGGTAAACTTGTCATCTAGGAGAAACAGGATGTCTAGAGAGGTAGAGGATTTGCTATGTTTGAAGGTTTTCAAGACTCGCCAAGATAAAGGCATGGCTGACCTGGTGTAACCTTGGCTTTGAGTGGGAGAGGGAGAAGACGACCTCCAGATGTCCCTTCTGAGCAGCAGTCTGTGATGCTGTGAATGGTCGTTTGACTTGTGTTCAGGTTTTTGGTCCCTAAGGAAAGACAGAATTAGGAAGTTATAGAAATGCTACGTTTTTGCTACTTGGAATCGGGATTTAATCAAAAGTTAAATATATTTGGCCCAGGCTACTTGCAAGTAGAACGGGACCTTCAATATAGGTGGATCTTAAGTACAATCAGATTAAATGAGAACAATTCATGAGTGTTGCAGAGAGATAAGGAATGGCACTAACAACTTTAAAAATAGTATGTAGACACTAAGTTTGTATTTTGGGGGAGCTTTACTTTTTTAGACAGAAGGTATTGCTCTTAACCTTTTCACGAACAGAATAACGACTTATTTTTTTTTTAAGCTCCTTTTATTATTGACTTTCTGAAAAATACTAAAAGGAATTTGAGATGATTAATTTTTGGAGATTATCTGATAGTCATAGATGGCTAAGTGCCATTGACCATGACCCGTGTGATTTTTGTGGGAAAATATCTGTGTATGTACTGTGAATATCAGACTAATCTCCAAAAAGCAATCATCTCAAGTTCCTTTTAGTGTGTGTGTGTGTGTGTATTATGTATAAAAACAGTGAACACTTTGTGTGTTTTTTTTAAATTAATATTTTTCTGAATTTGGAGGTAAACAAAGTAACAGCAAATAAAAAGAATTCAAACCGGTCACAATATTAATGTATTGAGACTTGCTTGAGGTTTTCAGACATCAGAACCCTCAAAAATCAATACCCTAGTTAGAAGCCACAGCAAAAATGTTAATTTAAAAAAAAAAAAAAGAGTAACTGTAGGAGGTAAATGTTGATGAATGAAAACTTGTATTTGGGAAACAAAGACAGCTGATAAGGAACGCTTTTCTGGAAAAAGGAGAAGGAGCGGGGGGAAGTGATTCATTCACATGAGCAGCCAAGAATGACTGGGAATGCAAAAACACTCTTAATACAGAGATTAGTGATAAAAAGAAAAACTTGTGTAGCAGGTATATGCAAGTCAGTTATAAAGTTAGTTAAATTCTAGTGAGGATAAGTAAATTGTTATTTGTATTTTGGCAGCTGCCAATAGAAACGTTTGATTTTTTAAAAAGAATGAGGATATTATATTTATGTACAGCAATGAGGAAATTCAGGAACTTGAATTCTCTTCTTTTAAAGGACTTGTTGGAACACTTTTAAAATCACTGAAATTTCGTAACTTAGAGGAAAAATTGGAAAGTCCCTTAGGGGTTGTTCCACTTGCAAATGGTGCATTGATCAAATCTTGGAACACTGGAGAGGATCGAAAATTTTCAGGAAAAGAAACGATGCCAAACTGATTAATTTACTGGGCTGTTAAGTAGCATTAGGCTGAGTTGTTCTAAGCTGTAAAATACTTTGCTCAGAAATTACAAAAAATTGTGTATAATGTTGGATAACAGTATTTTGAATTTAGGATTATATTCCATAATCATAGCTTTAAATCATACATTAATATTTATCATTTTTCACTTAAACACTTGACTAGTTTTGTTTGACAAATGTGTCTTGGGGTCTATTTGTAATTGAAAACTTTATTTCACAGACAGGCCTCATAACCCAATGGTGAATGCTGGAGCAATTGTGATCACGTCTTTAATCAAGGTAAAAAGTTAATTTTTAGTTTCCCTCAGAGTATTTTAATAAAACGTAGAAAAAGTGTCTTATTCGGATTATGAACTGTTTTCATTCTGTGTGTGCAGTACCTGATGGTAGTTTACTCATTAGTAGGTAGACAAGCTCTGATGTTTTGGAAGCAGTAACTCTTCCAAACAAGTGCAATATTAGACTAGCAATTTTTAAAAAGTAACAGTGCAGCTGAAAGACTGTCTTTTTGCTTAGTGTTTTTACTTTTATTTTGTTTCCTTCTTTAACTGCACAACACTTGATATTCTCTTGTGGGAGTTGCCTCATACTTGTTAAATGCTAAGAGTATGTCCTCAGGAACGTACCTTATAGCACTCAGAAATATGTTTCTGAATGTCTAATGCTCTTATATAGTATAAAGTTACAAGAGTATTTCTTGCTGTGCAGAAGAAATGAAGATACTGTAATTTGTACAGGAGCAATGGGACTATATTTGCACATCAGTCTTAATAGTGAATTTGTCCACTATTAACAAACGGTACAAGTAAATTATGTTTAACTTCTATGTTACGTAGTTTCTGTTAGTGTTAAATGTGCTTTCTTGAATTTGGAAAGTTACCTGTATTTTGCTGAGTAAACCATAGCTGAATAATGACTTTATAATCTTTAGTCTGTGATCTTGCAACTTTTGGAAAGCTGTGTTTTATTTTTGGTTAGAATAGCTATCTATATCTCAAAATTATAAATGGCATAAATTCCATGTAATGCTAATGTTTGCCAGGTACTTCACTTGTATTTTCTGCCTTTTTTTGGTAGCCACTGATACAAACAACTTTTTTTTTTTTTAAAGGGTACCTGCTTAGAATTGTGGGGAACATGTCAGTCCCCTGGAATTTTAAGTAGAAAACTTAATACTGTTACTTCAGAGGTCTAAACATCTTGTTTACAGCCTTTGAATTGGTTATGGTTCAAAGTCCATTAGCTATAGTGTGTTTCCTACCTCCTATTTCCAAATTGTTGATTTTAAAATTACTAGATCATGATTTTCTGTTATTTTATATTTAAAGAAGGTGTAAGAACTCCTGCTTAAAGACATTTATCTTTAATAGCTGTAGGTGAAAGAAAATGGCCTTAAGTATGACAGGTAAATTTATTCACATTTAATATTTTTTTTGAAGGTTGACTGAGCATTGAAATTCACTTGGATAATAGTGAATTTTAAAATCTGACTTAACACATTTGTCTGAACTGTCAAAATGTTAGTCCTACTACAACATGCCCTACTGGTCATAAGGCAAAACACAAGCATGTGCCTCTTGCAGAAGGCACATAGTTCTTGATAAATGGTGTACTTCTAAATAGATAACGTGGATTTGTTTACTGCATGCAACTGTGGTATTTGTTAGAAGTTTGGGGGATTGTTTTTGCTGGGTGTGTTTTTATTTTTTTGCTGTAATGTTCTTATGAAAAAGTATTGCATTACACTGACGTTTTTGCATGTGATAGCTGCACATCTAATGGACGCGTATCATACTTATCACACTCCATTATTTGTTTTCAGTGTGATTAAAATGTAGATTATTTTATGTACCGCTTCCACTAAGATACCATTTATCATTTGAATAACTAACCATACTAAACATATGCTGAAGAAAATTACATAGAGGGTCACAGGTAAAAAGTTACTTAACAGTTGCATTTTTTGTGAAACAACTTCTTTCCAAGCTGGAATTTAACAATATTCCTACTAACTGTTCAGTGACTTAAGTAATTCACATTTATATTTGATCTAATCTAAACCTTAGTTTTTCTGGAAAACATGACTTCATTAACCCATGTTTTGCCCTCAGTTCCTCTGTGTTCATTCTGTTTATTTAAGGTCTTACTTGCATATCTTGAAGACTGTGTATGGCTGCTGGAGTCCAAGAATATTAAGGGATTATTAAATGTAGTTGAAGTCACCATGTATGACAGATTTATCTAATGATAGCGTGTTGCTAGCTATGGAGAGATTGTTGCTGTATTTCAGTGTTAAGAATGCTTTTACCTCCTTTTATATTCATTACTTTAGCTCTTTCTGAGAAATTGATATAAAAGTCTTTCAAAATGTACATAAATTGTACTGAATTTAGTAGTTATTAGTATACATGATCTTGCACACAACTGCCCTTAGATTCTGACAGAAGTTATGATTACTTGTGCATAAGAGATGACGCTTGGAGTAATCTTTTTGTCAGAATATGTAATATGTTAACGTTTTAGGGGAAAAAAGAGTTCTTAGCATCACATACGTAGTCCTGACTGCCTGAAGAATTTGCTGTACACACCTTGGAACAGAGCATAGACCTAAACCGTAATGCTATGTTTAGTCCTTGCTATTCATAATAATAAATAATAAAGCATAAGTGCATGTGAAGTTGTACGTTTGGCTTACTTAGGCATGACTTACCATGCTTTTACCAGCTTAAATGATTCTCCTGCTGTCATGTGCTTGGAACTACGATGTATTTACATTTTGGTGCCTTAACTCGTAGCTCAGTTCTAACTGTACTTGCATTACACTCCACAGACTGTTCCAGCAATTTAAAGCATGCATCTACAGTAAAAATGCTTTAGCAAAAGGACATCCTGGGGCCAGTTCTAATGAAATAAAATTTAACTTTTTAAGAAGGACCTTCTCCCTTGTTTGTAATTGTATGGCCATTTGCCTTTATTACTAGTTATATAAATTGCATAGTTATAACAATTTTCAAATAGTTGTTATCAAAAGAAAATTGTGGCAATTTCAGGAGCTTGTGGAGAAGTGATATTAGAGAAAATGGTAAATTCTTCTATGTCTCCAAGGAAATACAGTGCTTGAAAGAAGATTCAGCTTCTGTACGGTTTTAGTACAGGTTCAGTGCCCTGCAACCACGCAGCTTTCGGTACATCATACTGACCGGAAAAAGTTTTTATTGCCTGTAGTATGGATAAATTTCAATGCTTTTATCTGTTGCTTTTTCTTAAACTCAATTCTCCAAGCATGTCAACTCCAGGAATATCGGTGGTTGTGTCAGCAATTGCCCACTTCCATGTATCTTTCTTGCCTGGGGAGGGGAGTGCCTCAGAGGTGCAAATGAGATGAAGAGGAAGCGTCCAGTGTGAAATATGTAGAAGGCAGCAGATGGCTGTGGCAGGAATTGCCAGAGGACAAGGGTTTACTCTTAAATCATTTTTATTGTATGCCTCAGGATTGCATCTGTAGATAAAAGCTTTCCTAGTGTAACAGCAAAGGTCTGGGCAAATACAGTGTGTATAAATCCTGTAAATGCTGACAGCCACATGCACAGTCTTACACACACAGTGAGGACAGGCTTGAACACTCAGCGAAGGGAGTTATTCCGTGCTAATGAATTAACGTGGGAAGCATTTAGATGTGTTGGGGAGGGCATAGCAATATTCATAGTCCTTGCAAAGAAATTGGTGTATGGGAAGATGAAAATGCTGATCTTGTTGACCCTGAAAAAACTTGATTCAATGAAAGCTTTTCTCTTTTGTACAAAACATAAAAACCTGTACCCGATATACTTCAGAGCTTTCTAAATATTCTGATAAGGCATAAAATAAATGAGGCAGAGAGTGGTGGGAAAACCTGTCCAGCTGTGCCAGGGGTCTGCTTGCTGTCAGGATGCAGTTAATTAGGAAACTTACATAGTTATGGTCTAATACTTGAGGGGTGGGAAAATGCATGGTTTATTGGGTTTATTTGACAGTGTAATTACGATAAATATTAGAGGTTTAGCTTAATTGCTGTATGCTACCCGCTTCAGTTATCCTTCCTGTTAGACTGATGTGTAAATGTACGTACATGCCACTTTAAAACGTGTTGACGTTGTCATCTTCTCTGCCAGGTACTTGTCTTTATTTTGGTGACATTTCCCCTCTTCCTGGGTTTATTCATTTTCTCGTAGTAACTAATTTTGGATAGAACGTGTGTTCACGTCATTCTGCACTTGCTTTTTATTATAAGTCATATATATTGGATGTTATTTGCATAGATTATGTAGTAGTGATACATGAAATGACATGTATTCAGTGGTATCGTGCAAATATTTCATAGCTGAAGGACACAAAAATAATTCTTAGATTATTTGAAATAGTAATAGTATTGGTCTTAGTAGGTCAAATACTGTCTGTGACAGTGTGCTTTCAAGTATTTCAGAGCTGAAAATGGCACGCTAAGCACTCAAGACACCAGTTCTCACAGAACAGGCCAAGATTAACAAATAAAATTTTAAAAGTGTGTAAGTACAGAAAACTAAAGGCATTAACAGTTAACGTAAAATGCACAAATGTAAAAAATGTTTCCTTGCACTCTGACATAGTGTTATGATTTCTTTTTTCTGGATGTTTTCATCACAGTAGAGTGTTAGGTTATAAATTTGGCTTAAAAAAACCCCCCAGAAATTATTTTTAAACAATCTTCTATTGTTAGAAGATTATAAACTTCTCATGATCCAGATGTTTGTATTGGCTTGGCTTAGGTTCAAAATTGAAAAATTATTTTAACAAGAGACACATGGTAAGAGCTTATGTGGTCAAATTGTATAAACACTGACAGTTGATCAATGAAAAGTGGCTAATATTAACTACTTTTCTTACAAATATTGCCTAATTTTGTTGTTGCAAACTCTGGTAAGTATCCATGGGTCTCTTCTTTCCTATGTACATGTAGGCATGCAACCTATGCAACCGCTTATATTTTTTCTAGTAGAAATACAGATAATAAAAGTACCTTGTTTAAAAAAAAAAAAAAAAAACACCAAAACTGACACACTCAGAAAGTTCAAATTTATGATTGACAGCTGTAGTGTCCATTGTGGTTCTAAGTGTTGAACAAAATTGTATTGAGCGGTCTGCTGCAAGTTTGAATCTTCTGCAAGTTTGAATTTTCTGCCTATCAAACTGCTTCAATCTTCACATTTTCAATTTCATTCTGTATTCATTTAGAAGTGTTTTTTCATATGTATATACACACAAGCATGTATACAGTAAGTGTGTATATGAACATATATTCCAGTAAATGTACTAAATGTTTGTGGATTTAGTGCATGGAACATTTCCTTTGATGTCCTAGACAAATGAATTGCATTTGAACTTAAATAAAAGTGCTTTTTAAGAAATAATGTCACAGTGTCCCCAAACTCGTAAGCTTATACGATCAAGCTAAAAATAAGAAGCACTTGTACAGGAACAGAAATTTTGTTGTCTCTTGTATTTGTTTAAATTATTACGGAAAAGTTGCTCAGTATTCTTAACGTTAGGACTTTGTATTTGCAGTTGGATTTTAATCACAGAATGTGTGTTGCCTGTGTGTCTCTTCAGCTTTTTAGGAGGAGCAGCAGCATACCTCTGTCAGCTGCTGAAAGAGGGGGACTAATATGTCAGGTTTTTTAGTCATCACTTGTGTATGGAAGCAAAGTTTTCTGTTTTACTTACGCGTTACGTTAAATCCATACTGAGGTCTTGGTCATATGATTACTTAGGCAAATATTTTAGGTATATGAGCACTCTAATTTCAGTAACGATGTTTTTGTGTTGTGATATGAAGTACCTATACAAGTCTGTGGAACATCAAGGACTAAAAATGCATCATCTGAGTTAGTATACAGAAGATTTCCTTCCTGAAATATGAGACTAGATGTAAATTTTAAAAAGAAACCTTTTTTATAACAAGTTGATATGGAAAATTTTGCATTGAGTCTTTTTTCCATCAATTTTATATGCTGCTGGTAAAGCCAGGTTTTTGTTGAAGGGCTAGGAATTTTTTTCAACTGGGCAAAAAAAAAAAAGTATTATGTATTTACATTTTTTGCAGAAAGCATGATCCCTTTCTCCCTCTTTCTTTTTTTAACAAAAGAACTTGTTTCAATTTATTATACATGTCTAACCATACAATTATCAATGCAGCATCCCATAACTAATGCTGACCCACTTTCCCAGAAAAAGATGTTCATTGTGCATTTGAAAGGTTGAAAAGGTTTTTGTGGTTTAAATGTTGTTACATATTTTACAGCATTAGGATCTATGGAATATTTTGACAACTGCAACAGTTCAATGAAGTTGGTAATTTCTTCTTTTAATTATTTTTCATTGAACAGATTTGGAGTTAAATTTTTAAGACTTGTGTTCTGGTATATTATACAGGAACATTTTGATGAAATGTATCATGATTTTTTTTTTTATCTTATTGCAAATTAGCTAGAGATTATTGCCTGTAAGAGTAAGGTTATTAGCCTTTAAGCATAAGGTAACCACTGGCTCATAATTTTGACAAAGCAGTGAGTGTGGTGTTCCTTTCAGCTAGTGATCATACGTGTATGACGGCGCATCCTCTTGTAGATGAGCTGATGCATGGGCTTCAAAGATTATCTGCAACACCCTAATCCACGTACAGAGTGGGAAATGAGACTGGCTTTACACATTTCATTAAGTAAAATACTGGTTGATATAAAGCTTCAGTTTTTTTCCACTTCCTTCCCCATTCCCATACTAAACACAGTGCAGGTAGTGTCTTGAATTGTTTGAGATATGTTAAACAGAGAGTTTTGTTGTCTAAATAGAGTATCTTTAATACTAAAATTATTTATAAAATCATCTTCTCCAGATGCAGTGTTTCCACTTGTGTATGTGATGCCATTGTTTTTTAAACTTCCTCAAAAAATTCTACTTGGCTACTTCAAAAAAAAATTAAAAACTCCCTCCAGTATACCATGCACTATTTTTTTTTTTTTCTCCCGCCCCTTTTTCAATGCCTTGCTATAGGAATTTGTGGAAGGTCGCCTGTCAGAGACCTGTAAAGAATTAATACATCTTTAACTGGCAGCTACTACATTTGAGAATGTTCTTAAATGGGGGGGAAAGCCCCAAATTACCACCCCTCCTCCTCCCCAAAACAACAAACCAGCCAACCCTAAGAATTAAGTTTCACTAGCATCCTTGTTAAGTTGGGTTTAGATTGTTTTCCTTAAGTTGTTAGCACAATGTGATGTGGAATTCTGTTTTTCTAACTGTTTAATTTTAATAGGTAGGATATTAATCAGATACTAATCAAATCAGATATTTTTGATTAAATGCAATTATTTTCATAGTAAGGGGTAACACTTTATTTTAAGTCTTCAATCTAAATTCTTAGTATGGGCGCTAGCCATGTAAATATTTTCAGTAGCCTGAACTTTCCTATGCTCAGCTCTGTTGGTAATATAAGAATACCTTTGGGTTACTAATCTGTAAAAAAGTTAGTGTTTTCATTATAATTACCCTGATTGTAGTTACTTTTATATTTTTTTGCTTTAACTACTACATTTACTTATGCTAAGCACGTAAAGTTGAATAGAGAGCACTTAAAATAAAGCATACCTTTTTCAGTTTAAATACATTTCCAACATACAGGTGTTTGATAAGACTCTTATAGGATTATTTAATTTAAACGATAATTAAAGATTTACTTACCTAACGTTAATTTTTTCATTAATATACGAAATGACTGTAGTACCTTATTCTTAATTAGCCTCATAACTTAGTTATATGCATTAAAGAGCCTAATACTGTTAAGTGAACTAATGTCTTTCTTATGTTAACAATTTTTGTAAATTATTTTTTTTTTCTTGCAGCAAGGAGCAAATAACGCAGAAAAATTTGACTATGTAAGTTAATGCTTTTTAGTTTTATGCTTTAGTTTGCTATGTTAGAAGTTAGAATGCTTTAGTTATATTCCTTTTTTAACTAAATTCAGTGGTGAAAGTCTCAAGATAGCAAGGGAATTGCAAGTGAAATTTTAGTAGTTTCAAATGTTTTGTCTTTTTATCTGTACTTGGTTGTTTAAACATCCTGTGATTTGGGTTGCATTTGTAAAATTGTGTTACAAGATTTAGGGTAAGGCTGGATTGAAAGTTCATCGGTATAACTTCAATGTCTGAAAATGTTAGCGTGCTTTCCCCCCTTCCTCTCTGTCTCCAACAGGTGATGCAATTCATGAATAAAATGGCTGGTAATGAGTATGTTGGATTCAGTAATGCTACGTAAGTAGTTTTTATTTACTTAATGAAGTTAGATGGAAACTAATAGTTGGCAGTTGCCAGCAGATAGTTGGCATGTTGAGCTTATGGCAAAGTTTAGTTACTTAAATTGAAACCATCATTTCATCCCTAATATTAGAGGCTGTCTTTGGCTTAAAATTTACCAGAACTAAAGTTGTGCATGTCTCTGACATCAGTGTGGCTATATCTCACCTAAAAGTGTTGTTACCTCTTTGAAACGTCATTATTCTGTCTTAGTGCTCTGGTGGGGCTTTGGCAGTGAGGGCTGTAAGTGCAACTTACCTTCCTGGCATTCATATTAAAAATTAAACTCTGCATGTTGATGGCTGCGTATCAAATGTTTAGAAAGCATACTTTATGCAATTGGGACTCTTTTTATGCTTTTTTATTTTGCATATTTAAATTTTTTTTCTAAAACAATTTCCCAAATCTTGAGAGCTCTTTGAGGCAGCACTGGGAAAATCGTAAAGATTCCATATAGCAGAGTTGCTTCCAGGTTGGCATGCGCGTGCAGAGGAGAGAAATGAGATAACTTGTTTCTCCTGAGCTCTGGTAATGTAAAAACGTTTACCATGGAAGGAAACAGACAGATGAGAACTACCTACCCTTGTATACATACAGATTCCTCCATTAGGCTTCATCCTGAACTTAATCATCATGACAAACAGCGCAGCCATCAGTCTGCTCGCTCTTTGACCTGCAACTTGATCCTCAGATTCCTCCCTAGTTTGGTGGGTGTTGGCAGTGAATGACTTTTTCACTACAGCTCCCTGGGGGGATGTTTCGTTCCACTATGGCCTCTTCGGAAACACTTCTGCCACCTGACGCTGGAATAGGCTGCCCAGGCAGGTGGTGGAGTCACCATCCCTGAGTGTGTTTAAGACTCGTTTAGATGTGGTGTTAGGGGATGTGGTGTAGGGGAGAACTTTGTAGAGTGGGGTTGATGGTTGGACTCGATGATCCCAAGGGTCTTTTCCAACCTAAATGATTCTGTGATTCTAAGAGTAGGATCTTATGCTGCTTTGCCTGATCTCCAAGTCAGCTTCTGTATGTGTAGGCAACAAGTACTGTGTGTATTTGGGTGTCAAAGCTAATTCACTCCAACTGGGTGTGCTGGGGTGAGCTTCTGTGGACTTCTGTCTTTTTAGTAGAATGTGCTCAGAAGTAATGTATCCTTTATACGCAGTTTTATTGAATTACATTATGCAACTCAGAAGTTCAGCGGTTTTTTGAAAGTTTGACATGTTGTCTTGTCTCACTTTTTTTTTTATTATTATTTTAAGGTTCCAGTCCGAAAGAGAGAGTGGAGATAGAAACTTTGCAATCGGCTATTACTTGAAAGAAAAAAAGGTTGATATCTCTTTTTTATTGTATTTTGAGGACTGTGTGATGGGGTTTTTTTCATAGTCTGTGAAGATTTTTAATTTATTTCATGTACAGTATGGCTTAAATTGTTCTAATACTGTATATGTTTTCATACTGTTACTCAAAAAGCTGTCATTTAAAGTGTGATACTTGCGTCATTCTAATAGAACACCTGTAGTCTCTTTTCTGTATCATAGCCATGATAATTTGTTTTATTTGTTGTAAAACACATAATCTGTCCTGTGCAGATGACTTTACAAAACTCCTAGATGCATTTTGCAGTTTACTGGTTTAAAGATGCTGAAAGCTGTACTGAAAAGTATTTGAATACCTTGCTTATTGACCTCAATGCACTGTGTTATTGTTAAATTCAACATGATTTAATATTTCTACTTGTTACATTTAAATAAATGTTTAATTTTAAATCTGCCTGATGCTAAATATGCTGACAAGAATATAACTCAATTTATGTCTCTCTAAAAGTGATATTTTTTTAAAAAAATCACAATTTAACCTAAAGACTCTATTTTTTCCTCAGTGCTTTCCTGAAGGCACGGATATGGTTGCTATACTAGACTTCTATTTCCAGGTAACTGACTTTAAAATTGAGACTCGTTATAGACTTTGAATTACTATTATAAGCAGTAGGAGCTGATTTGTTCATAGATATGAAGGCTTTTAGTGGCTTATAGTTACACTTGTCAGCTTCTGTTAAATTCTGTTTGGAAACGAATGATGTACGTTTGATGTATCCAGACTTGCTGTTGTTAGGTGATGTGTCTTAGGTGTCTTCATTGCTAATGCAAATTAGCAATAGTCTTTAAAACACTAGTACTTAGAACCTTAAAATGTCTTGTAGTACTTCAGTGAGTTTAACAAAATATTTCTGCTTCTTTGGGTTGCTGCTCTTTATTGTACTGTGAAGTGCTTTAAATTCAGTGTGTAACTAAAATAGTATATGCATGCTCTATTGTAAGCTCAACGGTATTGTTATAAATGAAATAATATGAATATTTCCTCCTTTTTGTTTAATTCAATGCTTACGAGTAAAACGAAGAATCTAGTCATATATATTCTCCCCTCCCCCCGTTTTTTTTTCTGTTTTCAGCAAGTTATTTGCAACTGTCACAAAATGAGAACTTGGCAAGCGTGAGGTATTTCCTCAGTAAGGGCTTCCTAATGTTAAAACATTCACAACTCGTTCAGCTCTGCTGCATGTAGTTCTCAAGAGGCAGTTCGAGTTGAGTTACTCATTTCAGTCCATCTGGGATGGTTTAAAAAGAAATCCAGAGTTCAGTTCTCAAAATGAATCTGGTTTTGATTCATGAGACTTGCTTTTACTTATGCAAATCATAAAGAAGATTTTTTTTTTAAATGCAAATTTCATCTGAATTTTTGTATTGGGATGCACCTGCTCTAATTTTTAAACCCAATGACTGTTTGTGAAGCAAGGCGTATGTGACTAGCCTTAGCTGACCTCTTGTTGAGTTGGAAACTAGGTAGAAGTTAATAGTCTACTCTGAACTTCTGTTATTACAGAACAAAACTGATAATGTATTTGAATTTACTGTTTAAACATGCTTTTTAAATGTTTCCTGTCCCACTGCCTCAAGTCCTGATACGCTTCTGACTGCAAAGCTATTCATAAGTTAAGAAATGACAAACCTAACTTCCCTGATGTATTTTAATTTGGACCCGTTTTCATGCATTATGACCTCTAATTTCATGACTGCTTGTCATTCTTTTATTATTCCCTGCCCCGCCCCCCCCCCCCCAGCAAAATCCCCTTTTCACTCCATACTCAGAAAAAGGGCAGCTCATACCTGAGCAGCAATTCTGTTTTCTTTTCCTCTCACTGTACAGCCCTTACTTCCCAACACTCCACAGATTCTACTTAGAAGGCTAGTTAGTTCTTTTCTTTGGGTTTTCTGTAGTGCTCCGTCCTCCTTTGTGTAACCGGGAACTTTCTGAACAGGACTGAACTTATTTTCCTATTGTCTCTGTAAAGTGAGGATGGATTATTCTCATTTTAGAGAACTGAGGTACAAAATGCAGGTGCTTAAACTGAGAACCTAGAAACAGTTTTTTCAAAGTAGGTGGTCTGATGTAATACTTCATATGTTTAAAACACAGTTGCCATTTTAGATGCGTCTCTGACAATCTCTTGATTTGCAACTCCAGTTGATTGGACTAGGATGTATTGAGTTTGGCACCCGGAAAATAAGAATTCCAGGTAGTAACTGCTCATGCAAACTTGGCTTAGGTAACTTCATGAAGTATCATGTAATGACTGTTTGGCAAAAGCGAGAATACAAGCACTAGTCTGTTTACTTTTCAGAGTAGCATTTCAGGTTGAAACCAGCTTATCTTTTGGTTTCTGCAGAAATGAGGCAGCATCAGGTGATGGCATCATATCACATTTCCTGATGTGTCACCAAAGTATGTATAGTCTGTACTGCAGCAGGGATCCTGGGAGAAACTATTGTGTGGTCGTATCATTAATATATCAAAAAGCATTTACGAGAGAAGGGTGAAACAAAGCTGCATCAGCAGGAAGTGCTGGCATTAAGACTTGCATGTGCTAGAGTTTGCAGCTTTAAAATGTACTTTTAATAGATATGTGTGGTCTTCTAAAGCTTAAAAAATCCCCACACAAAACAAACTCAAATTGAAAAAAAACAGTCATTCTGTGGCTTTGCCATTTAAGCAGATGCAAAATACCGAGATTGGTTTCCAGACCTCTTCCTCTCAAAGGAACATAAGGGGGGTGGGGGGAGGAATCAAGTGAAGACACTGACCCACGTAAAATACTATCCCAAACTATTAAGAGGGCTTATGAACACTGTTGCTGGGATTTTTATAGTAGGAAGGTTCAGACCATATTAGTTGATGCTGCTAGCATCACCTGTAACAAATGTTATGCTACAAGTTATTTTGTGAAATGTTATTTCTGTAGAGACAGTTTGTTGATCCTGCTATAGTTGGCTCTATTGTGCTAGAAGTATCAGTTCTTACAATCTCAATTTCTTTCTCATAAGCTTTGCTCAATAGAAGTAACATGTGAGTCGGCAAGTGTGATGGCAGCAACTCTGGCTAATGGTGGCTTTTGCCCGATCACTGGTGAAAGAGTACTGAGTCCTGAAGCAGTGCGGAATACCTTGAGTTTAATGCATTCCTGTGGCATGTATGACTTCTCAGGGCAGTTTGCCTTCCATGTAAGTAGTTTTCAGATATTTATTATAGCTGACCAGGCAGATTAATCTGTGCTATTGTTTTACATGTTCCAGGGCTGGCTTGCTTCTGGGATAGGGGAGGGGGTGTTACATGAATTGTTTAGAAATTGAAAATCTCACCTAGAATTCATGGTGCAACTAGGAGACCATACCTTATAGTACTTACTGTTCTCTGCCACTTCCCGCTTGAGAATCCTTTTCATGTTGAAACATGAATATTGTCCTTCAAGAGAGGCTGTTCATGAGGGAAACAGGTTACAGATGTAACTGGAAACGTCATAACTGAAGAAATCCTGTTATATGGGAGTAAAGGATGGCCGAATGCCTTTGCAGACAGTTGCTTTTTCATCATTGACTCAGGCTGTTTTCATGAATTGTTCTCATGTGCTGTAAAAGTGGCTGTCACACACAGCATATGTACCGTGCTTCTATTTTCCAGCAGATATGTTTGTTATATGTAAGTATTTCAAGATGTACTGCATCTTTTTTGTCTTCAGCATTTTGAGTGTTTTCAGTTTTTCCCTTATTGCATACGTGTAAAACTGATTATGATGCTTTGTGTGACCTAAAAGTTAGTGCTTACTGAGCTATGGGGATATGTGACGTTAATTCCTATTGGAAAAAAGGAATACCTCTATCCAGATTGTAAATAAGTAGGTTATTGTTTGGCTTTATGGACAGACTCTTCTGTTTTCTTGGGTTTTTGTTTTTTACCTTTTCTAGTAAGGTTTTTTTAATGTATACAGCTTTGTACTACTCCCTTGTTTCAAACTGTTTGACAGATACAATTGTGTACTACTGCTTACTCGTACTTGCTTTTTTATAATAGATTTGAATTATCTTTTTCTCTCTATTACTGACTCTCTGTGTTGCTGAGAGCAAATAAGTTGACGATTGCATACCTTGGATTGCCATAAACCATGATTCAGGTTATTGTCTATCTAAAAAGAGATAAGTAATAATGCTTTCGCAGCTTGAAGTACTTTCCAAAGCTACGTTTTATAAAAGCTGCATAATAATCTTAAGTAAAAAGCTAGCGCATTGTGTTACAATAGTGAATAATATTTGCAGAGGACAGTAATTCTCTGATTATTTTATAGGTTGGTCTTCCTGCGAAATCTGGAGTTGCTGGTGGGATTCTTCTGGTTGTTCCTAATGTCATGGGCTTGATGTGCTGGTCACCTCCTTTGGACAAGATGGGCAACAGTGTTAAAGGAATTCACTTTTGTCATGTAAGCAGCGTTGCTTTTAGTGTCTGGGTTTGGTTTTTTTTTCTTTTTTCTTTTTTTTTTCTTTTGCAGCTGATGTTTACTGAGCTTCAGTTAGTATAGCTGAGGTCTGACTGAATTAAATAGTGATTAATTGCTCTTCCATACATAGCAAGATTCATCTGATCCAAGGGTGAACGGCCAATAAGAGATGTTTGCATTTTAGTAATAATTAACGCTGTAATTCAGTGAGGATTTAGAAAACACAATGCCAAAAACACTGGAGAAATTTATTGTGGAAAAGCTTTGAAAAGGAACACTTCATGAAGTAACAAAGGAGCTGGTTTTTCTGTATGCTGCATTAGAAGCTGTAGAGCTTTATTTATAGACTACTTCTCCTCTCCAGTCATAAAGGAAACAATTTTCAAAACATTGGAAATGCAACTCTTTTTTCATTACAATAAAGAAAAAAAGATTCCATGAAATATTCTGATACATTCTTTCTAAACAGATTTTTGTGAATGTCAGACCCTGTTGTTGGGGCAAGCTCTTCTAGCTTTGTCTCTTACTTTTGAAAGGGCTGTGGACAGTCTGTTGATAGCAGCATTAGAAACAGGAGAGATTGTGTAGAGTACACTGTAATGATTAATAACGATGCTTTGTGGGAGAGGAGAATGTTAAAAAAAAAAAAGGTAATTAGAAATGGGGGAAAAAAAGTCTCAAAAATGAGAATAGCAGGCTATCTAGAGCCCCATAGGAAATGTAAGATTGTTAATGCATTGGAAGTTGAAGGCATAACCAGGCTTTTTCTCGTTGGGTTTTTTGTTCGTGTTTTTGTTTTGTTGGTTGTTTTGGTTGTTTTTTTTTAAAGTAGTGATAACAGTTAAGCTGTAGTGATACTAGTTTGGATAAACTTCAGTTCCTGGGGTGAAGACTTGTATGACTAGCCTTCGCTTAGCTTATTGATAACAGCATGGGTTTTACAGTGTGCAAGGGCTTAGTTCATGTGGATAAGCAGCAGTTAAAACTTTTCATACTTTTATTTATCTAACATCTGTACAGCTGTAAAGTAAGAGTACTGAGAAGTTACTAATTGTAGTTCAGATGTTTTAAGATATTTCATATGAAATAGTCTTGTACTTGAGAATTTAAATAAAATCACAGAACAGTAGGTAGGTGAAGGATTTACTGTATTTGTTCTGTGTTGTAATGAGACCTAAAAAGTGTGATAGATCATCATGGCACGCAAGTAATATGATGTAATAGTCACTTTTAAAAATACAACGGCATAGCAAAGTTCTGTAATAACAACATTTCATATTGTAATTCAAAGTGAATTAAAATAAATTATGTCACACCTTTTCTTGTTTTATTCTTTTGATTGAATGTAAAAGTTTTTATGTACTAGACTGGCCCAGACTATTCTTTCTATTCCTGAAGTGTTTAATACAGCTGGAATAGAAATACATTAAAATAGATACTTTGCAAATTGCTACCTGTTTTGTATTCCTTTAAAAAGGAGTTTAAAGGTATTATTAGAACATAATCATATCATTGTGTTATGTTCAAAAGGCCTTGCCGACATTGGCACTAAATTATTAAGTATGCTTCTCTGATGACTGGCTTAAGTTACTAGGGTATGATGTAAAACATAAGTGGTAGTATTATTACAGTCTCAGATACATTTGACTCTCATACACAAATAATAATGCGTGTTCTCTAAATATTTGCAGGATCTGGTTTCTTTGTGCAATTTCCATAACTACGATAATTTGAGACACTTTGCAAAAAAGCTTGATCCTCGCAGAGAAGGTGGTGATCAGCGGGTAAGTTAATATGTGTGTTTAGTGAGTATTGCTTGTAGACATCAAGTTCTTCTCTAAATGTAAAACTGCTCAATGACATGTATTGCATCAAAGCTTTCAAATAAACTTGTTAGCTTATGTTATTAGTGGACACTTACCTGGGTGGACCACACTATCACAGGGTTTTGTATAGTAGAATTTCATATTGTAGCTCCATTTCATGCAGTTCATCTCCTTTGCTAGAGTAAATATATGGTATCTGATGAAAGTTGCAAGGAGTTTTACTGTTCTGGTTGCCTTTAATAAAGATTTGACCAGCTGGTGGGCTCAGCCTCTCTGTTCTGTGCTGCAATGCATGAGATATATGTTGAGCATTTTTTCACAGTGCTATCTCTGAGACCACATGACTTGCTGCGAGTTGCACAGGCAGTGAATTCAGGTATTATATTGCTGTAGACAAGTGCCTGTTACTAAGGAAGTGGTATAAGCAGTCTCTGGGAATGAACTGAATCCACTCCAGCTACACGTACACAAGATAAAAGTGTGAGGATGCTTGAGAGAAGGAAAACCTCTTTGCTTTTATTAAAATTAATGTTTTAACTAAGGCATGAAGATTTCAATAGGAGAAGATACAGTAGAATGATTTTTAAAGTGCTTCTATTTGCATGTATACATCTAAAAAATACCCAATTTGGAATTTGAATTTTTTATAACTGGAAAAGCCAAAATAACAGTTTATGTGAAGAAGTGAAAAACTTGAGTCTGTTAGGATTGACTGCAAGTATAGATATTTTTTTTTCTTCAAATACACTAATAAATAATGTATGTTGCTTGAACAACTAGCATTCCTTTGGACCAATGGACTATGAGAATCTCCAGCAAGAACTTGCTTTAAAAGAAACAGTATGGAAAAAAGTGTCTCCTGAATCAAACGAGGACATCTCCAGAACCGTAGTGTATAGAATGGAAGGTCGGGGAGAGCAAAACTAAACGAATGGGTTCTAGTTTCATTAAATTCTTCATTTTACAAACCCTCAAGCATCTCTAGATTTAACTTTGATTTGAATATTGTTTGCTTGGTGTTTCATTTATATATACGTTTTGTGTAAATTCTGTATGCTATACCAAAAAGACTGTCAAAGTTCAAGGGGGAGGGGAAAGCAAACAGAACCCCAAACTGTTAACTGACTTTTGTAGTTACTGAAAACACGTTTACTTCAAAAAAAGAAAAAGGTAAATCTGAATGTTTTCAAAGATATACCACTTTTGTGTATATCTGTTTATTTTTGTTTTATCTGAGAATTTTAAGTAAATTAACTTGAGAGCTAAGCAAGAACTTAGATGTGTCGTCTGATCAGGGTCAGCATGTAAAGACAGAAGCATTTTAACTAAAATATGAAGTAAAATGGTGTGAGCAAAATACAGCAAATTCATCAATTTCTAAATAATTCTATACTAGGTGGAGATAGGTTCTGAGTCATGTTATTACTGTATCCTTTTTTTTTTTTTAACATAAGCTTTCAAATTGCTTCAAACAGAAATGGATCCTTTGGATATGCCGTGCTAGTGAAGATTAGATATATTTTTTGATCGGGCCTTTAATAATTATTAATGCTAACATTTAAATAAAAAGACCAAAAGTGGTTGGGGAGGACAGGGAGAAGGGGAGGGGGACAGGGGAGGAACCTGCCTTGTCTGCAAGTTAAGAAATCTTTCTGCTGAATTAGTTACCAAACTATTTGGAGCATCTTGCTAGCTGCTCGTACTGCCAGCTGGTAGTTGTGACTCAGAAGTCTGCCTTATTAATCACGCTGGCCTCCACCCTAGAGAGGAATCTGAGCAATCCTGGGTTTAGAGAGGGAACCAACCAAGTAGGAAGCAGAAAATACATTCAGGGTAAGGGAGGTAGGTAGATATTATTAAAACCATTTACAATTAACTTATTTTTTCAACCGCTAATGTGCGTGCACGTTCATATATAAGACCAGAGGTTTCATTGACTTACACATTTTTTGGAATTTTTTTAAAAAGCTGTCATTAATTGCTACTTACTATTGAAATGATAGTGAGATTGCACCTCTGTCAGCTTGCTAAGGAACAGGATTCGCATTCTTCTACAGGCAACTGCATGTGTTCCTCTGCATAATTTGATAATTTTGAGTGTCTTGAGTAGAGTGTATCTTGAAATGGTTTGTGTAAGCTTCCAATAGGCTCAGGAGGCAATGCTGGACAGAGGGCAGGCTTGTTAAATTCTTGATACTTGCAGATTAGATTCTTAATGATGCTAAAAATCTTAGAAAATTATTCTATTTCTATAAAGTTTTCCCCTTTAAAAGCTTGTGGATAATTTGATACATCCCACCCCTGGTACACATCATGCAGAGACATGTTTATAAAACCGTTGAAAACTTGTCCAAGTAATGATAAATGGTAATAGCTGGGTGAGTATTTTAAGAGACAATGACAGATAACTCCTTAGTAACACCCCTACCCCTTCTCCATGCCCCCTCCCCCAATCCCTCTCCTTTTAGTTTATCGCAAACTCCAAAATGCATTCACAGTGAGTTTTGCATAAGGGGAGAGTTAGGTTTTTCCTGCCCCTTTGTGTCCCATCTGGATGTTTGTTAGTTAAGGAAGATGCATAAAGCAAAGCTGATGTTCTCTGAGTAAGCAAGCTCTTCTTAATTACTCTGTTTAGGTATTGTTAGTTTTGCATAAACATTTGGAATAAGCTCTGACTAAACCATGAATAATCTTCATCTAGCAGTGTATTGTAAAAGGATGGGCTTCCTGGCTTTGAAGCCTAGGATTAAAATGTTTAAGCAAAGCAATACAGAGCATCAGTTTTCAGTGAATTTGAAGTCTGACTGGGATGAAGAGGTAAATCTGTGGTGCAGATGGCAGTAATGAGTGTCAGTCATAAATTGCTGAATAATAGCAGTTTTACAATCTTTTCACTGATGATAAGGTTAGGTTTGTCAGTGCTTACTTAGGAAAATAAAGTAAAATAAGTAAAGGCAAAATCTTGAATTATAAAACCATCTCACCCGTTTGAGGATTTTACAGTAAACCAGTAGTTACAGAGACATAACAAGTATTCAGATCCTGCAAAACTACATGTCTTTATGTGAAATACCCTCAATTGCAAGAGGGAACATAATGTGTCTGTGCTGCTAATGAAAAGTATTTACAGTGATGAGAGGTTGTTGATTTAATTAAAAAAGGAAAATGTATGATGCAGGATTTGCTTAACTAATTCTACACGCATTTTCCGATTTGTTTAGTACCATTTGAAGCTAATTCTAAAAAGGTGGTTGACAATGGAAAATTGTTCCATCTGGGTTTCAGCTTGAAAATAAAAAGCTTTACTGTGTTTATGTTTGTCAATTACATACAAAACTTACGGTAGAGGCAAGTCCTGCATGGGGAAAATGTAAAATTAAGGAAAGTCCTAGATTGTTAATATGCCTAATAAGAATATTTAGGGTACAGCTTACACAATCCTTACTTTAGATAGATATATTACAGTTCTGTAATATATGCTTTTGAAGCCTGTCTCAGAACTTAAGCCAGCCTCTAGTTAGGAGGGGTCAGGAGGAGATTCCTTTGGAAAAATTATTTTGTAACTTGGCTACACCCAACACTTTCTTGTTCTGGCCTGCCGTGCCTGCCGACGGCTCTTGCTCAGGGCAGGGTACCCAGGCGGCGGGGACCGTAGATCTGCCAGGAGGACTCCCCCTTGCCTGCATTGTGTTCGGTGAGTGGGTCTGAACGGATGCGCGGATAGAGGCTAGGCATTGGATGTTTCAAGTCTGCAACGGTTTTAGTGTTCACTTGTGCTACAGTAATAGCAATTCTTGATATTCAAGCATTTTAGCTGTTTGTTTGTTTTTCTTTGTCAGCATCATTAACATTTCATTAGAAATGTAAATGCTTTTTTAAATTTTATTTTAGCATTTGTGTTGTACTTTTTGGCTCAGTTGTTAAGTTACCTGTCTCGTGTTCCATTTCTCATTTGCATTGTATGTTATTTATGTATCTTGATTTCCAGCATGCTTATTTTTGTATTGTTTAATAAATTTATTTTAAGCTGATTTTTATTGTATTTTTTTTTCTCTCAATGGAGAACAGATTTGTTTCAAATATGTTTTTGAGACTAAAGTGAGATAGTGAGCACTCTGTTCTAAAAAAGATAAATTTCTGGAAGAGTAGGTGGAATAAGCGGATTTAGTTAAACCAGTCTTTGAAAACCTTCCTAAGATTTCTTAAACATTTTGTACAATAATCTAATTATTTTTCTCTTTGAACTGTTATCTTAGAAAGTTGAAAGCAAAAATCAAAGTAGCAAAACTTTCTCACAGTGACTTTTCTAATAAAAATGTGGTGGTGCAGTAGGTTATTAACGTCACTGTGTATTCGTGTGGTTTTGAAGATACTAATTCAATCAGTTGGAAAATATGCGGTTAATGGTAGCAGTGACAGGGCAGTAACTGTTCATCCTGAGCATTATGAAGTGAAAAATACAGCTTGTAATAAACTTTGCGCAGCAGGGAAGGTGGTCCAAACCCCGCATCTGTGTATTAGCAGCAGTGGGGGCTGAACAACAGTTAGTTGATTCTGAGTTCCTGGCAAAGCACTTGCCCTTTGTCACAGGCTTACTTTTTTCCTCCTGAAAACTTATTGGAGATACTAAATAGTAGATGTATTTATAATGTGATGATTCTGAGACAAGATTTTATCACTAGAGACATACCCATACAGAGGATGGCCGTAATTATGAATTTAGCTTTTCTGTTGATTTATAAACTGCAGTTACTTGTACTATGTTTTTAAAATTATCTGTGTGTTCATTATGCATATCACGTATCAAAAGAGTTTATTCTCTAAAAGTCATAAAGATGAGGAAAGGCAGAAGAGTAGATCCAAAGAGAGAACCACAGGTGATTTACTGTAGAACTACTTTGGCTCTTTTATTTTGGTTTTCATTGTGCATTTATGTCAGAAGACCAGTGGGTGGGTAGATGAAGAAAAAGGCAATGGAGTCAGAAGGGGGTGGGTGGGAGGCGAGGGGGATCGAGTATGGTGTTTTTCCATTGTTCTTATTTCTCTCGGTCTTGATACATACATGTCATTGATGCACAGTAGTTAGCTATGAGCAAAGCAGTAAATTATGAGCTTCATGGTTTGTATATAAAGTTTTAGTATCCCAAATGCTGTTTGTAAAGTTTTATTGTTTTTAGGTTTGGGTTTTTTTAGCTTTGTTTCAGTATTTCTGTAGTTTTCTGGTGGGAGTTCAGAAGCAGTTATTCCAGTGGGAGAAGAATAGACTTTTTCGGCTGAGTTCTCACTGGGATGACTAAATGCACCTAATAATTTATCTTCAATGCAGAGTCTCTTCCAGGACTCTGAATGTCACAAATGTCTATAGTAGTTGCAGGGATGGCAAGAGGCTTTATATCAGGTAGAAATATAATTAAAACTTAATTATTATTTTTTTTATTGTGCTAGTACCTTGTCTGTTGTTCTTGCCCTGTCTAGAAAACGCATGACTAAGTAGTGTGCGTAATGATATGCTTATAAAGGATGGGTCATGCACCGTCCCATTTTCCTTCAGGAATTTATGTCCTGGGGTGTTGAATGGTTTGTTGCAGTCTAAATAATTAAACTACCTACTTTGAATCAAGTATGTCTTCTAAGTTAGCATTTGTTCCTCCTAGAGAATATTGTGTGCAAAACAGAAATGCCCTGTTTCCTTTTGGTTTTCCTGCAAGTAGAAGTTAATTTTATTATTGGCGTCTAACACTGCTTTATGCAGGCTTTTGATACCACTTGAAGACTGAGCTTTTATAAGTTTTTTGCAAGACTTGAGAGTGGCGCAGCTCTGCACGTACTGCAGTTGCTTCTCAAAATGCACATGCGTTTCTTCTGCATGTAGCTGGCCTTACAAAATGGTTACATCTGAAGCTGCAGTTTTAACTAAATAAAGCCCTATGGTAGAGTTTAGGCTGGCAGAAGTGTGGTGGTGGCAAGGTATTTCTTTTGCACCAGTTTAAATAGTTTAAACAATTTAATTTAGGTAAGGAAGCTGAGGTGGATGCATGACCTGTAGTAAGGGTGTTAGAGTTAACTGGACCCTGCAGATTTTTAAAAAAGGAAAGACAGGCATGTTCACATGTCGGGATAATCATAGAGACTTTGGCACCTCAGCACTAAGGCTGATGAGGAAACAGGATTAAAGGAAGGACAAGGGGAAAAGGAAAGAATTTTGGAACGCTTTTCTGCATCCAAAAATGTTCCAGCCAGCCATACTTTCACGTATTTCATTTCTGCAGCGGGCATGCGGGGGAGCATATCTGTTCTAAGGTAACGTTTCCAGTTTTACCTGCTGCTCTGCTCCGATTTTGATCTAGCTGGCACATAGCCGGTGCCTTCTGAAGTGTTGTCTGCGTACCTTCCTGATACCAGTTATGTTTGCAAAAGGCAAAAGCTGTCTTCTGCATGTCTTTTCTCCACATTTCCTCGGACACTTTTATCTGATCAGTTACAGCATATCATCTCTGGTTAAGTAGCAGTATTTTGTGAGTTACGGACAGTTCGTAGGGCTTCTCCTGTTAGAGATGAGTGTACTCTAATTATTATTTGGTCAGACTTGGAATAAGGTGTGACTTCCCTGGCTCCCCGCCCCCCCCCCCCCCCCCCCCCCGTATTTGCACTTCTGTTAATCTGTTTGGCATCATGATTTTTCAGTGAAATTGCTTGAATTTGATTCTTATTTTTACATTGTTGAGTATTCTGGAAACTTGAAGTGATTGTTTTGATAATACAGTCAACAAATACATGCTACTTTCTTTGGAAGATTCTTTAATAGCTAAGTGCTCTTGTTAAGTAGGCTTTTCATTTGAGTTGCCAAACAGCTGGTATACAGAATTTGTTATTCCAGAATTCTGGTGCACACTGTAAATTGGGAATTTATCTTCATACCGTATCTTAAATCAGGTCAACTTTGCATAGCTGGGTGCGATCATCATAACCCATTCGTATGAAGTGCAGGAGATTCTAGTGAGTGTAAGCAACCTGAGAGTGAAACCATAAGGTCCCAGAGCCTGAAAAGGATCTCTGGAGATCATCTAGTCCAACCTCCTGCTCAAAGCAGGATCTAACATCAGTTAGATCATGTTGCTCAGGTACTTTGCCAGTCAAGTGCTGAAAACCTCCAGGAATATGGTTTCTGTAACCTCACTGGGTAACCTGTCCCAGTGCTTTAGCGCTTCCATCATGAAGAATTTTTTCCTAACTTTCGGTGGAAATTTTCCCTCTCTGCAGCTTGTGATGGTGGCTCCTGTCTTATCACTGTACGTGGTGACCTCTCCATCACGTGGAATTTTGTTGGCCTTTAGGAGTTCTAGAAGTGGTGTAGTGATCAAATGGCTTTCGATCAGCAGTAACATTTTCATCTCGTGCTGTATTTTCTTGCTGGATTCTAATGAATTTTAAAAATTGTATCACTGAAAATAATTTAGAGATTTTAAAATTCTGTATTCCCTCTATTTTTCTATTAAGGCTAAGAGGCTAAATGCAAACATGGATGTATGTTATTTGCTGAGGGAGAGCGTGTTACTATTAGGACCCCTTGTGATCAGAGCAGTTGTTATCCAAACAATGAACTGAGAACACAAGTGGAGTGATAGGAAGAGATAATATTGCTTGCTTCCTGTTGATGTCATTCACTAGTCCAGCTTTTTCCTTGAGGCAGGCAACTTTATTGTTCGTTCAGGAATTACTCATTCAATACCAATTTTTTTTTTGGACTGGTAGATCTGGTTTTGGTTATATCTGTAGCTTTGGCTTTCTGTATGGTAAGTGCATTTCACACTTCATTTAAAGGACTTGTCTTTTAAACTTCTCCAACCTGTAATTGTTTCAAGACAACTAATTAAAATGTAATCCTGGTCAGAGAATAAACTGTTCTGATCAAATGTGTTAAAAAAAAACCTAACGCAATAAAACCCACCCGGGCCATTGCAGGAAAGGATTAAGAATTATGGTTGAGGAAATGGAGAAGCAGTCATAGGAGAAGAGGCTAAAACAGCTGAGGGCATTTTGCCCCATATATCAAAGGCTGCTGGGGAATAATATGACTGTTCCCAGGGTTTGGAGATAAAACCATGGAGGCAGAAGATCTGTTTAAGCTAATAAATATTTCTGATGGAAGAAAAACGAGTACTGAATAAATAGTCTAAAAATTAGAAGAAGGTTTCTAGAGACTTGTTCCTAATAGTTTAGAAACAATGATTCCAACAAGAGTAGAGTGCAAATTTCTGGTAAGGTTCCATCTGTTCTGTTTTCAGCCTGTAGGGTGTAGTCAGACTCTTGCTTGTGAAGTTTCGCTAAGTATTTTTTGAGAACACCCTCCTTTATTTTGGATGGGTCTAGCGGAAGGTGTCCCTGCCCATGGCAGGGGGGTTGGAGCTAGATGATCTTTAAGGTCCCTTCCAACTCTAACCATTCTATGATTTTGGGAATAATTCCTGCTCTGAGTCCTGTAGTTAAGAGTATGCTGTTGTCCATACATTGTGAAGTACCTACAATCCAGGAAGCGGGAGCATTACTCTACTCGGAAAGCGGGAGCATTACTCAGTTGTGTGGATATCAGTTGTCAATAGGTCCTCGAAAGGGCAGACGTTCTTTTGTCCCATCTGCTTAATACAGCTAGCGTCACTAAAGCATCCATCAGCATTCCGCTTTATTCGTGTGACTATCGTTGATCCCAGTCCTTTTGGTCCCAAATCTTGCAGTGTTAGTAATGTCTGTATCCACTACTTCAAAGGCTCTTGTTTTTTTTCCCCGACATCCAGGGTCAACTGGTCAGTGTTCATTCCCCTTGTTAAGATTTCTGTATACGTTCTGTATGCTTTTGTTGCAGAAATGTTTGCAGGATTTAGTCTATGAAAGGACTGAGCAGGAATAGCAAAATCCATATCATGAGATGATGACGGCCCTAAGATTCCTGCAATAGTTTTCTGCAAGAACTACTATTTTACCTTTTTCAAACTTCCAGTTGTAATTTACTGGCCAGAAACATCATTTCATTGCTGCAAAGAATGATGAAAAGGAAGTTAAAGCCTTTGAAAGGGTCATTCATTTTTCTCCACGTAACTTTGATTTGAACATGGCAGCAAGATTGAAGTATTTCCATTCAAAATGCTGATGGCAAATGCGTACCACCTAAAACTGAAAATGTGCCTAGTCTTCGTCTTCTTACTTGAAGGGTGAAAGTCTTTATGCCACTTTATGCCTTAAGTGCTTCACCTAATCTAGTAAACTTTGTGTTGGAATAATTTGTCTACCTACTATTCCTTTGTCATTCTGCTTCTGACAAACAACACAGCAGTAACATTTTGTCGTCAGGGCAGGAGCCAGGTTGGATTTTTCTATTACTCCCTCTTGTTAAGTCTCAGTTCTCTGGAATTGCCTGATTCATAGTTACTCTAATTTGATTTTCCGTATTAGGCCTTCAAAAATGTCTGCTTGCTGTCATGATTTATGAGTTTATGAATGTCCATGAAAGGTTTATTTAAAGACCCTGTTGGTATGTGGAATCAACCAACTTTAGGTCTTAATTCTAGTGAAAGATGGTTTTGGTTTTTTTACTTCACATTTTTTGAATTTTTTCTATGATGTGCTTAATTCTGTTGTCTCCAAAAGTAAAAAGTGTCTTAATTCATTGATTCAGAAGACTTCAGAAGAAATCGGAAACAGCAGGTAGAACCAAGCGTGACCACGCTCATCGTAAGCTAGTTAAGGCAGTTTTGGTCCTCAAGTTTGTCTCTTCTTCCCGGTATTCCTGTCTTTTGAAATCAACATAATCATCCCCAAAACAAAGGTCATGGGTATGAAACAAAGCATAAAACATCTGTAGGTTATTGTTAGTGAGTTGCACTTGACATTAGCTACTCTTCTGCCAGACTCGCCAATTTGTCCAAGCATGGATATGCGTTGGGAGAGAAGCTCACTAGTCGCTACATCATCATCATCTAAGCCCTGGTGAAGCTTCAGCATTAGTTACTAAAGGCCTTCTGTTTTGAAAAATTCAGGATCATCTGTGAGTTGTTCAGGGGTATCTATTGACAGAAGAATATTGGCTGTGTCCATCCTACTACCTGTTCTTAATATTGAGTACTATAGTTGTGTATAAGGGAATCTTGAGGCCTCTTTGCAGGAATTGTCTTCCAACTAGAGAATTTTCTGTTCCTGGGTTCTTGTAATCTAATATTGGTGGAGTTGATGGCTCTCAATCTTGAGCTATGACTTGTGTGTTCTTTTTTCTGTGTATCCCTTGAACCAGTTCATTAATGATGGTTTTATCTGCTTGAAGGGGAAAGACACAACCAATCATGCACTGGTCCTCCCACTTTTCTCGCTGTCACCTGAGCACCCCCTGCCCCTAGTGATGGTACAGGAAAGGAGAAACTGCCCCATCCGGGCACCCTGGACATCCTTATGATACTACATACCCTTTTCTAGATAAAAATGAGTTTGAATGCCCAGTTTTGGGGGGAGATGCTTGTATGCAGGGATTCAACTAAAATTCTGTTTGTGTGACCCACTCTCCATCTCTGGAGCTCAAGTTCTGGAGTCGGTATCGGTGAACGATTGATTCTTCTGCTTCCGCTGGGGGGAGGCAGTGGGGGGAGTGTGATGGCTGGCCAAAACAGCCTCGGCTCATCCGCCGAGGAGTGGAATAGATGGGCATGGTCTTACGCATCTCAGGAGTGGAATAGATGGGCATGGTCTTTCTGAAAGACTCTCAGTTACTCAAGGTAAGTAGGTGTTTCACTTAATCTAGTAAAGATTTTGTTTAATTATTTAACTCTTAATTCATTTTAATTAAATAGTCTTATCTGTAATTTGAACAGAATCAGTTTACTAATACTTCAGAATTATTCAATAGCAAGAACTGTAAATAATAAGTTACTGCAAATTCACAGTGTTTGTTGTAAAGAAATAAGGTTTGTGCTTTCGTAGCTTGCCGTCTTCAAGGACAGTTCAGCCAGTGCCGTGGTTACTGTCTTTCAGACACTTGAGCAAAAACAAACATAGCATGAAGCAGACTATTACTGAAGGACTCGCAAAATATATTGGAAATATGTAGTATTTTAAATTTCACTTACAAGATACTAAATCTCATTTATTATTTAAAGATGGGAAGAATGAAATTCAGTAACGTCTGGGCATGCAGTGGGCTGAATTAGTTGTGCAACTGAGCTCAGTCCTATCTATGACTCTTGCTTTTTTGTTCTCCATATGCATAAAGGTATTTTTTTTAACTCCTTGAAGAGCTTGCGTCTCCTGCCTGTTAGTATTTAAGGTGAATTAGCCTTTTCACAGGTAAAGAGATGTTGCTGTGAAGAATTCCAGTGAGACAGACTCTTTCCAGAATTGTGTGTCCACTTGATGATCATCTTAAGAGCAAGAAGTTGGGATTGGAAGAGGTGAATTCTGGTTTAGTACATCTTTTGTAGCTGCAAATGTGAATGGCAGAAATGCATTCGAAACTAGTAGATGGGGACAAGAGAGAGAGAGAGAAACCATCTCTTCTCAGCTTTCGCCTCCAGGAAGGCTGCCCTTCTCCTTTGGCAACTTTAGCCTACAAGTTATCCAGTAAAGGAGACTGACGGTTGTTCTCAGGGTGAAGGAGGGGGTTTATGTTTCCCACCACCGCCACCCCGGTGTTGAGAAATCTTCAATGTATGTATTTGGTTTAATTAGATGTTTCTTTTATTCATCTCCGTGCACGGCTTCTGTGGCAGTTACTAAGCTCGAGCTACCAGTGCAAGCCTGTTCGTATGTTAGTGCTTCGGAGTCTGGAATTGAGCCTTGACAAAACTCTTTGCTGTTTTCAGACTTTTAAAGGGACATTTGTAGGACCGTAGAATTGTTCCGTGAAATATCCACCTGCTAATTTAAACATGTACAAAGTCAGCAGAAGAAATGACAGCTTTATTCTAAAAGGTCGGATTTGGATTTGAAACAATTTAAAAAGTTGAATTGCAAAAAGAGGACGCTTAAAAGCATACTAGGATTTTGACCAGCTTGATTATACAATTTAAAAAAATTAACATCTCAGGATTGCATAACTTTTTCTGCTGAATTTGATCTGTTTGTTAGCAAACAGTCACACCTGTCTCATAATGCTTCCCACCTTCCTTCTGTCTGGGTGCGAAGTGCCGTCTGATGCTGAGGGGGAGGCAGTAGCCACAGGGCTAGCTCTTGGGGGGGCTGTCCTTGCCATTCCCTGTCATACGCTTACTTGTGGATTCCTAATTGAGCAGCAATTAATTTCTCATAGCAGATCCAGCTCCTCTTAGCAGCTGCGGACTGCTGCCATCCTAATCTGTAGTTACATCAATACTTTAAAGGTCAAAAAAAACGTTGAACGTGAAAAATTGTCCAGCACGTTTGTAGCATTTTTAATAAAGTACAGATTCATGAAGAAGCAGTAAGAATACCTAAAATAACACAGCCCTTGTGTTTCTGTGTAATCGGAGGCGGTAAGGGCCTGTATGTAGGTTCCAGAGCGCTGGAACAGGTCTTTACTGTGGTCGTAAATGCAATTAACTCCTCAGAGTGACTGCAGCCGGGAAGCTGTTCGTGCTGTATTGCCATCTGATATGGCCAAGGGCGGGCTGAGAAGCTCCTCTCTCAACCTGGGTAAGTAACTGGCTCGCTGGCTTGCCTGAGGTTTTGCAGCTATAGCAGAACAGTTGTTTTAAAGCTGCTTTGGATATGTATTTGTGCAAATACAGCCTCTTGGGTGGCTGCAGTCTGCTTTTGGTATACGCAGGAATTGTGTTTGAACGTGGCTGCTGAAAACTGTAAGGCAGGTCCTGAGGAGTAAATAAGCGTTTTATGAGCCCGTTAGTTTTCGACCAACAGCACAAGCTACGTGAATCATTGCTGTGTTTCAAGTTCATGCCACCAGGGAGACTCCAAAAAATAAACTCCATGGCAGCAGCTTTGAAAGTCACTGTCGCAGCCTTGACTCCAAAAATAAACGCTGCACCCACAGCTCGTAAAACTCAAGGAGCTGGGTATCATCCTCCCTCCTGAGCTGTGACGAGGAGCTTGCACCATCTAGAGGAAAAGAAATGATAGTTGGTGCGTTAAAAATGGATTGGAGAAAAAAAACTGACAAAATCTTACTTCCTGTGTTAGTTTCAAAACACAGAAGAGTAAATATTTGCAGATTCTAGAGTTATTTTTGCACTTTCCTCAAATTAGCTGAGGAGACAAGGATCAGTAGTGCAGAAAACAGGCTGAAGGGGTGGGGGAAAAAGTCTTGAAGAAGAAATGAAAGTTTTATGGAACAGCTAGCCTTGTGTTTGCATTTTCAAATATTGCTGTGTGTTTCTAGGGTGTGTAAGTGTGTGCATGAATTTATTCACATATCCTCTAATCATTTATCGTACAATGGGAACAGAGACTTTCCCAAGGAGTTCCAACTTTCTCAACTTTTTGTGAGCCTTGTGTTTGCCTGAAGCCGGGGCAGAGGCCCTGTTGGAGGCAGCTGGCCTTGGGTTGCTGTAGAGGAAGGTGTGGCCTGTTGATTGCTCGTAGTTGAGCCAGAAAACTTATTTTTTGCATGCTTCACTAAGTTATTTTGAGAAACTATGTTTTCTTATGTAACTTAAGTTTTCTGTGTCGGGCGGGAGGGGTGTCACGCGTGCGTTTCTCCAGTGCTGGCACTGTGGACATCGGAATACCCGTCTCGGTCCTTCAGGTACCACTGGGTGTCACAGAGGTCTGTTCGTGCCAGACTGAAAACCAGCAGTTTTAAAAGCTGTAAGAAACTCCAGCGGGACGACAGAGAAATACTTCAGTGCTTTTGACGCACCCCTATTGTTTCGCTTGGATATTTCTTTACAGTTCAGTATTAGTTTTTACTTGTCAAATTAAATGTTGTACTAACCCTTAGGTAATAACTTTCACTTTATTTCAGGGGAAACAAAGCAGAAGTTCAGTTGCAAAGATACTGACTTTCAATTGATGTTTCTTTCCGTACAAAATACGGCTTAACTTTATACTGAGGAATGGTATTTTTAAGGAAACCTGTGGCTCTCTTTTTGGACCTGAACAGTGGTTTTTCCACACTAGCCTTGTCAGCAGGCCCTGGAGAGCAGATTCCAGTTCATGGCAAATTAATTGTAAATATAAAAATGGTCAATTTTTAAAATAGTCCTGTCTATTTCTGAATGTACAGGCATGTGTGTTCCTCTCTGAGGTTAGTCTCTGGCTTATTTTTGTTCTTTTAGGGACTGCTTGCATTCCAGGCTTAACTTTGGAGCTGAAGCTTCAAAATCAGTTGTGAGCAGGTTATTTCTGAATTTCATTTTGAAACTTTACGTGTGGGGAGAACGTCATCTATAGGCTATGCTTCAGCATAGCTGAAATACTAGTTCAGTGTGTAAAAACTGGGTGACTGAATCATTTGATTTGTGTTTAAGATTAACTTTTTTCTGGTGGTCGCTTTTGTTGTTGTGTTTGTGGGGGGGTTTGTTGTTGGGTTTGGTGTTTGGGGTTTTTTTTTTTTTTAATAGGTCACCACTGCTGTTTTACAGTTTACATTGGCATCTTTTAGATTTCAGGAATTTTATTCCACTGATAAAATGAGCCGGAGAGCGGGAGGAATGATTTGCTTTTGCTAGGCACTCAGATGACCCTCATCATGGGATTAGCTTTAGGAAAAGTGGCAGAATAGCGGTTCTGTGAATCAAATTTATGTTGATTTTGGAGCTTTTATGACCTTGTGCAGTCCCTCTTGGCTTATGTAAACTCTTTGTTCCTGTGTTACTTGTCCGTACGTGGCTGTTTGCAAAGGTCAGGAGAACAGGAAGACGTTACAGCAGTCAGTCTCTTTCCAGTATGAAATGTTAATCCCCGTTCACTAGACAGACACTCACCTTAGGCAGCTTAAAAATCTATTTTTTGCGTTTTGGCGTTAATCCAGCGCTGAGCTGGATTAGCGGTGCCGTGTGCTGTCAACAATGCGTACGGCAGCGGCCGCAGCAGCCCGCGGCCGGGGCATCTCTTGGCAAGCGGGACCTTTGCTGCCGAACAGGGGTGGCCTTCGGCAGGGTGAGGAGAGACCCCGTGTGAGAGAAATCACCCACCACTTTGCGCTCTCGTCTTTTTCCTGACCGTAACAATGTGTTGCTGGGATCCGCGGTTTTGAAATAACATCTGTCAGACTTTTTTTCGTTAATTAAATAGGGGAATTGTGCTGCGTCATCCCCGGCTGTTGGTGCAGGTGCCAAAGGAAGACAGCCAAGGTATCGTAAATGCAGATTAACTGTGCTGCAGCGTTAGGCGGTTGTAGTGGTGCAGAGAACTGTGCCTCAGAGACACTTCCCGAGACGTCGCTCGTGTTTCTCTGGTGCGTTCTGCACTGGTAAAGAGCTGCAGAGCTTTAGTCCCATTTCAGGGTAGCTCTCCTACAGCCGGGAGACCAGTGGGTGGTGGGGTGTCATGAACCAAGAGTCTCGCTTATCTGGGACCCGCTCTGAGATCTCGGTGCATCAGGAGCTGCGCTCCGTATGCCAGCTGCTTGTCATTAGGGATGTCCCGAGCTGCAAGAGATGAAATTTGTACCCTGATCTACGTCCACGCCGCTGGGCTGTGCAGGGGAACGGTTAAAACTTTGTTCTTCAAGCCGGTTGGCCGGGAGGGCAGGGTTCCCAAAAGGAAACATCACGTCCTGTTTTAAGCACAAAAAATGAGACCTGAGAGAAGAGCGGTGTCTGTTTTTTCTCAACTAGCTCTGCTATGTCTTTTTTTTTTTTTTCCCTCCTTGTTGTATTTGAAAGTCTCCTGTCAGCACAGGGAGTCTGGTGCCTGGCAAAGTTCTTGAGAAACAATATGCATTCAAACGACCTTTTTTCCCCAATATTTTGAATATCTTTTTTGAAGGCTAACCAGTGGCATTGTCCCTAAATATCATGTAAAGAGCATCGGAGAGATGAGGGGGGGTTGTTTGTTTATCCTTGTTTGTATTACCTTTAGCAGCACCATTTCAAACTCTTGCGATTGACTGTATTCCTCAGCCACCTGGAGAAACAGTAAAGCTGGAAGTAATATTTTTTTTTTTAGACTGTAAATTCTGTAATATTTTCAAAGAAATTGGAGGGGAGCGCTCTCAGGAAGCAGGACACAGTGGGAAATTAAAATCCAGATTCGGTGACCTTTTTAGCAAAGAGCTTCTCATGGAATTAATCCAGCTCTGAGCTAAATTAATTTTATTTTCTTTTCCTAAAGGATTTGTTTTCTTTGCGTGTGCAGCTGTTTGGCTTCTCTCTCCCGACCCAAGCGAAGCCTGGAGCAGAGGCTCTCCCCGCTGTGCCGGAGTCGCTGTGGCGGTATTGGGGCAGGATGGGCAGGGGCAGAGGATGGGGCTGGTCCGGCCAGCTGCTTGGCTTTGGTTCCTGCTTGGGGTTTGGTTGGTTTATAGTAACGCTGAAGCGTGTGAGGCAGTGGGCAGAAGGTGCCAGGTCGCTCTGCGAGACTGGAGCAGTTCAGTTCCATCTCTGGGCCTCAGTTTCCCATATAGGAACCGGTAATGATAGCAGCTCGTGCTCTTCCATCTCTGGGCCTCAGTTTCCCATATTGGAACTGGTAATGATAGCAGCTTGTGCTCTTCCATCTCTGGGCCTCAGTTTCCCATATTGGAACCAGTAATGATAGCAGCTCGTGCTCTTCCATCTCTGGGCCTCAGTTTCCCATATTGGAACTGGTAATGATAGCAGCTTGTGCTCTTCCATCTCTGGGCCTCAGTTTCCCATATTGGAACCAGTAATGATAGCAGCTCGTGCTCTTCCATCTCTGGGCCTCAGTTTCCCATATTGGAACTGGTAATGATAGCAGCTTGTGCTCTTCCATCTCTGGGCCTCAGTTTCCCATATTGGAACTGGTAATGATAGCAGCTTGTGCTCTTCCATCTCTGGGCCTCAGTTTCCCATATTGGAACTGGTAATGATAGCAGCTTGTGCCCTTCCATCTCTGGGCCTCAGTTTCCCATATTGGAACCAGTAATGATAGCAGCTTGTGCTCTTCCATCTCTGGGCCTCAGTTTCCCATATTGGAACCAGTAATGATAGCAGCTTGTGCTCTTCCATCTCTGGGCCTCAGCTTCCCATATAGGAACTGGTAATGATAGCAGCTTGTGCTATTGCATCTCTGGGCCTCAGTTTCCCATCTTAGAACCATTAATGATAGCAGCTCGTGCCCTGTGAAGTGTTTGGAGAGATCTGTTGATGGCATTAGAGCGAGGCAGCAATACACATGCTGTTCTTCTACGTTAAAAAAAAAGAAAAAAGAAATCCTCTAAACCGGTCTGTGTTAAGGGAAAAGTGATTCTCATCTCAGTCTTGTATGGAGATTTGCTATTAACCGTCACGAGAATAAGACTGATTAAATAAGTCTTCTTGTGTGAGCTGGGTTTGGGTGTGCAGCTCAAGCAGGGAAGACTACTCTGTTACATGTGCTCCGCCAAGGCTGTCCCCACGTACCAGTCAGGCCTTTCAGATCCGTTAGATGTGTTGAAATTTCACTTGCAATGAGCATATTAATACTGAAGTTAAACTTATTTTTCATTATGTTTTTCAGGTTGGTATGCTTGAGAAATTGAGGGGGGAAAAAACCAACGCAAAAAAACCCAACCCCAAAACTATAATGTCTTACCAAAGTACTTTGACAATGCGTGTTACAGAGAAAGGGGGGGCAGCAGCGTACGTGCTGTGCGCTGGGCAGGCGCTCCCTGAAACACCGAGACAGCCCTTGGTTTTGCTGCTCCCCCTCCATCCGCATGCAGTTGGCTTCACATCTGAGTCCTGCTTCTTGAAGGACCGAAACTTTTAGCACGGCTAAAATACCTGCAATGTGAAAGCTTTGGATTAGGAATCACTTTATGCTTAGCTTTCCTCTGTAGTTTTCAATGGCGTATCTCACTCGGTTTGTGCTGTCAGGGTTTTGGGTTGGTGTCTTTTCCTTTTGGCCCCGTGTGTTTATCTGAAATGTCTACCGCAGCCGCGTGACTTCCTGCTGCTCCGAACTCCGAGTGCTTCCTTCCTTTAGCTTGACCTCCATGCAGTTCTTCAGCAACAACAGTCTTGATTTTTCTTTCCTGTGCTGCTCACATTCTCACCCGCAGACTCGCAGAACGGTTAGTTGGAAAGGGGCTCTGGAGGTTGTGGCCACCTCTAACGTGAAGCAGGACCCTTGCCACCACTAGACTGAGCCGGTCGTAGCCTCATCCAGCTGAGTCCGAGATCTCTAACACCTAACCTGAAGGTGAAATCTCTAACCTGAAGGTGAAAATACAAGGTGTGCGGTCTGGGACTTCTGATCTTTAATGTTGGGTAACGGAAATATTCCTGAGGGACCTTTCCTTGCTGGTTTCACCACCTGGATAACAAGGATTATATCCAGCACTCGGGAGAAGTGTTTGTGTACAAAGAGGGTTTCATCGTAGCTGAGTGAGCGGCGCTCGGTACTTCTGGCATGACGACAAGGGAGCTGTTAGGTTCCTCCGGTGCGGTGCACGCAGGTTTTGCCTCCCGTGTGACAAAAGGTGAACAGTCTTCTCTCTGGGTTTGGTACTGCTGAATGGTGATGTTTGACCCAACTTGTTGTCGTGGTTTTGGCTGGATTGGCCAATCAGAACGACAGATGGCCCTTCCCCCCCTCTCTCCTCAGAGAGGAAAGGAAGAGATAAGGAGATTTACGAGTTTAGAAAAAGGACTAAACTACTTCAGTGAAAATAATAATAAGAAAATAGTAAATAATAATAGAGAAAATAAAAAGAAAAAAAAAGTATACAATATATAAAAAACTGTATCCAGCTCCCAGGATGACGATCGCGTCACCAGCAGACACAGGGAAAGTCCCAGACTGGAGTCAGCGACAGACAGGAGCTGAATTCCGGAACGAGAGTCAGGAATGCTCAGATCGGGATCAAAGGCAGACGAACAGACAGGGTCCTCCTCAGACGTCGGCCACTGAAGGAAGACGAGCCCGAGCCTACTTGTCCCTTTGATCCCTCAGCTTTTATACTGAGCGTGATGCAGATGGGATGGAATACCCTGTTGGTCAGTTTTGGGTCACCTGTCCCGTCCGCTCCTCCCTGCAGGTGGGACCCCTCTGCGCTTCTCCGCTTCCAACCCTCTAACGGGGCAAACAGCGACGTTACCTGACCTTGGTTGTTATAGCAATAAGTATAAGCAAGAGCCTCTGTGCGCACCATTCCTTGGTACAATCAGGTCTTATCACTGTGAGAGCGAACAGTTTCTGAACAATATGCCGTTAATTTCAGACTTTAGTCAGTTAGAGGAGGCCCAGCTAAAAAGTAAAATTACAAATCAGAAAATTGGTTCTGTTTTACCTCAGACCAGGACACTTGTATATAGTGAAGGGACTCCGTCCTTTCTCCTTTTATTAAATTCTCATAGTTAAGGAATTCTGTGCAGTAGAAAAAGGTAATCCATGGCTGTCAGATTGAAGGTAAACAAAATGCTCTCTTCTTCCTCTCCTTGGAGTGAGAGGTGGGGGAGAGCATCTGTCATCTTGTCATTGGCCAACCCGGCCCAAACCACGACAAGGGGGAAACTGTGTTCCTCAGTGCAGGTAACAAACAGCAGTACTGAACGTGGCATGTAGAAGATAATGAATCACTCAGTGAGAAACTCAGTGACAGTCTCTAAACACTTAAATTAGTTGCCTTGTCCCTTGTGCCCTACTTAGAGTGGATGCAGCTCATCTGTTGTCTTCACTATTTTTTTTTTTTCTCACCTACACTAAAAACCCCACTTGGGAGCTTGCTGCTCCCACTTTAGCGTTTCTTTGGCTCTAGATTTTAGCTGCGGGCCTGTTATTTCAGGCTGGTAAGCTGTGAGTTTGGGGGTAGAGAATTTCTACTTGAGTTTTTGAAGCCTTGATTGTGCTTGATTTTTATTGTTGCAATGATAACCTCTTACATGATGGTTTAATATATGTGCTACTTAAATTAACAGTCTCTTGAAAACTAAGGGATGTTCCGGAACACGCTTGTGGGAACTGTATATTCTTACTTGGAATTCAAAATGTATTTTCTATTTGCAGATTTTTGAATTTTATTCTTAAATTAACCTTTTATGTCCATCTTTGTTGTTCGTGGCTGCCTTTTGAGCAACTTTATTTCACACCTTACAAAATTTGTTAATTTTTTGGCCGGGACTTCGCTGCTGATAGAGTAGGGTGAAGTCGCAGTCGAGGTGTGTTTCGTTGGCAGCAGATCCAGCCTAGTTCATCCATAGAATCGTTAACGTCTCACTGTGAAGTGGGGGCAGGTTTCAGCTAGAGGGGGTTGTTCCAGCTGCGATGGCTACACTCTTGCCTGCTTTTTTTCCAGCTTGAGTTCATTCCTGACCAGTTTTGGGTAATTATTCTGCTAATGGTTGTCCTGCTAAACATGTTTTTCTCCTGCTTTGTGTATCCCATTACCTTTACTGTTATGCAGACAGCGGTCGTATTTCCTCTCAAATTTCCTTCTTCTGAACTAAAGAAGCAGAGTTTATTTTTCTTCTGTCTGGACTTAAAATTTTTTTTTTTTGCTGTTTTGATCTGTCAAGAAGTTCAGTTTTATAATAACGCAATCTTGGATTTTACGTTATTTATACTAAGAAAGGAGCGGCTTTAACCTCATCCAGATTGCTGAGAGACACGGCCTAAGATTATTGTGTTAGAAAGCCTCAGGAATTCCCAAATTACATTTTGTCACATCGATTTAGAAAACGAAAATGGCTTCTTAACAAAATGTTCAGCTGAACCCAGAGAGATTCTTGGCCCCAGCTGTACTTGGAAAGTTACTTTTTGTAAGGGAGGAATGCATGTTATTTTTATTTTATTATTATATAATTTATATATTATAATATTATTTTATTATTTTAAGACACATTTGCGTTTCCCAGCCAAAATGATCGGTTACCTCTGAAGCGGTTTTTATGAAAGACAGAATGTCCTTTGTTCGTCCTAGATGCTGAGCAGGGGAGAGTGTTCAGCACCTGCGGGAGCTCAGCTGTGCGAGCGCGACCCGCCGGCTCTGCCCGTGGAGCGCCAGTGGCGGAGCGATGCTCGTCTCCTCTCGCAGCAAGGAAAACTCCTCAGTCGCCTTGATGGAAATTCAGAGTTTATCAAGCTGAATTCCCCTTTCATGCCTGTGTTTAAATACAGTCTGCAGCCCAGTATCTATAAAAGATGTGCATTCTTTTAGGAGGCTTTAATACTTCGGTGTGACTGGGATGGTGTCTGTTGAAAGCCCAGTGAGAGCGCTCTGGGGTGTTTGCTGCCCTTAACTGGCCTTGGTGGTGCGAGTCTCTGCGTCCTCGACGGTTGCAGAAACCGTGAGGCGCAGCATCCCTGCGGGATGCTCCTTCTGGTGGTCCTGTCGCTGTGTGCGGGGCCGGGGGCTGCGAGGGGGCGAGCTGGGCTGCGAGGCGGGGGGGGCCTGGGGAGGAGAAAAAGGGCTGTGGGGGTGGGTGGGCTCAGCCAGGGCTGGTGGGCTCTGCATCGAGAGCAAAGCCCGTGCTGATGGGCTGTAGGATTCTTGGTCGCTGTTTCTTTGAGGGGGTGTTCTGTGGGTTGGGGTTTTGTGGTGGTTTTTTTTTTTTTTTCAGAAGCTTTAAAAAAAAAAAAATCTTCGTGGGACGAAGAGAATGACTTCAGGTCTGTCCTCTGTAGCGCTTGTGAGGAGGGCCTGGGAAATGATGACAGAATCACAGAATGGTTCAGGTTGGAAGGGACCCTAAAGATCATCTAGTTCCAGCCCCCCTGCCATGGGCAGGGACACCTCCCACTAGACCAGGCTGCTCAAAGCCCCATCCAGCCTGGCCTTGAACACTTCCAGGGATGGGGCATCCACAACTTCTCTGGGCAACCTGTTCCAGTGCAAAGTTTGGCACAGTTAAAGGTGGCCCAGGTGCTTTGGGCTCGGTGCTGGGTGCCCAGGGGCCCAGCTGTCGGTGCCGATGCTGTTTAGAAGCAGCCCGGGGGACGCTGAGCCTCCTGAGAGGGGATGGAGACCTGCAGGTCCTGCCGAGCAGCTCTCCCAGCTGCTGTGTGAGGCTCCTGATGAGCCCCTTCCTGCAAGCTGAAGAGGAGCCGCGGGAGCCTGTGGATGCTGGAGTGAGGAGTGTGGCCCCCTTTCCATCCAGGCTCTGTCTCCTTTTGCTTCAGCCTCTCTTTGCGTCAGCGCATATTTGAGGTGTAAAAAATAACAAGCAATTCCACGGCTTCGGTTTCTGAGACACGCAGATGTTGGCTCATCTGTGGCCCTGAGAAAATACGCCAGTGTTTTTGCAGAAATCTGTGGGAGACTTGCTTGTGGGCGGTGATTTTTTTTTTGTTTGTTGGTTTCTCCTCCTTCTTGAGGAAGGTCAATGCGGCGTCAGTTTTCTCTTTTATCTCTGTTCCTTGGCTGGTAGCAGCGACAGAACTTTGTAGGCTCAAAAACCAACACAGCGTTTAGAAAGTTTGCTGGAAAATGCTGTGAAACGGTGCCTGGAAGCGGCCATATCAGTTTGTGAAAGAAGCTGAGGTGGGATGCTTAAAACCACCCATCTTGTCATTTTTGGCTCTCGTTAGAACTTTTGGAGTTGTTATAGTCAGGATGTGTTAAAAATGTGCGTGGGACGAAGTTGGTAGCCTAACAGTATGGTTTCTTACTCATTAACGCAGCTGAGAAAAGCACTACTTGCTGGAGACTTTACCAATGTTGTTTGACCTAAAAAGATCCTACTTTTGCCTGCCCTGAAACTTGGCTTTTCTTCTAGTGTTCATTATGGGATAGAATTGCTTAAAATTGTTTATTTGAAGAAAGCCTCTATATTAGATGTATGCAAGGAAAATCTTTGATGCAAAGCGAAACCAGTACCGTTTCTTCTCTTCTGCCAACACGGGTATCTCTTAGTGTTCAGAGTCTCCTTAATTAAAAAACAAACAAAAAACCCAAACCCAAACAAAAACAACAACAACGAAAAAACCAAAACACACAACAAAATCAACCCCCCCAAAAAGCCTCTTGCTTTTCCAGAATGAGTTTGTCTTATGAGGAATTTATGGTTTGTGAATTGTGCAAAGTGATGCTGTCTTATAATTCAATGCTTGGTATCACTGGGCAATCAAAGAGAGAAATATGGTTTGTGCATACAGCAAGGCTTTTTTTATATATATATATATATTTATTTACCACAGTAGAATAAAAATGTGCATTTTATGACTCTCTTACTGTCTTTATGACTTCAACTTTGGAAAGACAGACATACAAGTACTGGTAGCAAAGCAAGCTGGAACGAATTCTTCCAGTGTTTTAGACTGTACTGCAAAACGTGGCCAGGAAGGGGATAAAATTAACAGGTTCATAAGCACTGGACCCCCTGGCCACGCCGGCCTCTTTTGTGGGTTTTCCCTTTGTTTTCTTGTTGAGAAAAGAAGCTAAATACACTGGCCTTCATCTCTCTCTGTAGGTGAAGTCTGTGATAAATCTGCTCTTCGCTGCCTACACGGGGGATGTGTCTGCGCTCCGAAGGTAAAAAAAACCCCCCAAAAAACCCCAGTGTGGGCTTGGGAATAGGAAAGCTGCTTGTGTGGTACCTCCTGTTGTTTGTTTATGAATATGCTCCGTGTCCATGTTGGGGACATCCGAGCTGCACTGCAGACTGAGTGTGTTGACCCAAAAAAAACCCAAACAAAGAAACCCCAAACCTAACCATCAAAAAGGTACCCTCCCTCATGCTATCCTTGAAATCCCATTGTTTTCCCTTTATTTGGATCGTACTGAAATACATGTCCTTAACCTGTAGCGATGGTAGAAGATCCTAGCTGTACTTTAGCCCGCTTTATAATTCAATTCTGAAGTTGCCACAAAAAGTCAGGCTGGGAATAGCACACCGTTGTTGGAGAGGTTGGGAAACATAGCTTTGCTTTCTAAGTCTGGAGTAGAATCCGGCAACATTTATAGTAATAATAGTAAGAGACTAAGCGTGTTAATGTGGCTAGAATATACCTGGATATAGTTAGTTGCCGGAAAAATGTGTATAGTTTGGCTCTGCTGTCCTGGAGCCCTGTAGTGTGCTGAAAGGATGCTCCCAGTATTGTAACGCTGTTGGGGAGTTGCAGACCTGGGAGCCCTTCCCGGGTTTCCTCAGCTGGCGTGGATGTACTTTGCCATATATGACTTAGCTTGTCCCTGTTAGATGTTTTTTAAATCTGCTATGTTGACTGTTAGGAGCCCTGCAAAGACGTTTTTGTTTTATTTTTCTTTATACCACCTGGAGATCAGAGGGGAAAATTAAGCCCCTTCCTTATTTTTTGAGCCCAAGCAGTAAGGGCCCCTTTCCTTATACCTGGAGGTACGATGGGCTCCTGATATTGTATTGATACCGTCTCTGTCCTCTCGCAGCAGATGTTTCATCATTTTACCATGGGGGTATTGTTCTGTGCTAGTTTTGTAACTTGTTTTAATTATGTAAGACTTCTCTGTAACCATGGGGGGGGGTTGTTGGTTTGTTTTTTATTATTTTATTTTTATTTTTAGATTTGCTCTGTCGGGAATGGATATGGAACAGAGAGACTATGACTCCCGAACAGCCCTGCATGTGGCAGCGGCAGAAGGTAATGTCTCCTCCCAGGGGATTTGCTCCCCGTTAATAGAGTGGGGTCAGTTTTCTTTACAGTGTCTTCACTCTCTGTGCACGCATACCTGCTTTTCAGAAATGTGTGCGTATATGCATAGATACGTATAAAAATGCACACTCACTATCCCGCTTTTCTTATAGGCCATGTGGATGTTGTTAAATTCCTACTGGAAGCGTGCAAAGTGAATCCTTTCCCCAAAGACAGGTGAGTGGTTTTCTTGCGGGTTTGGGGGCGAGACACTGTAAGGGCACCTCTCTGGCCCCCGCCAGGAGAGGGTCTCCATCAAATAAGGTGCCCCACTGAGCCAGCGCGATGAGGCAGAAGGAACAGGGTCCTGCTGGTTCTCTGTAGGTTCTGCAGAGCCAGCAGGAATAAAAAATGGCGAACTGTTAAAACCGTTACTTAAAGGTTATGCTCAACTTGTGAAGAATTCTCACAGTTGTGGAACGTGGTGGGGTCTGTGTGCTGAATTATCAGCAGTTTGTAAAGAACTACGTTTTCGGTGCTTTTGGCTCTGTACTTAATGTGCTGATCTTAGAAATACTGTGCTGCTTCTTGTAGGTGGAATAACACTCCTATGGATGAAGCTTTACATTTTGGACACCATGATGTGTTTAAAATCCTTCAAGAGTATCAGGTCCAATACACACCATCAGAGGATTCCAACAACGGAAAGGAGAACCAAACGGTTCATAAAAATCTAGATGGCTTACTATAATCATCTTCAGCTAGATCCTAAGAATCCAGTCACTTACCTATTTAATTGTGGTATACATAAGTAATGAAGAGCGTGTGTGTTTCTATCTGATAGTGGTATACATTTTACAGAAGTCTCTGTTACTTCAGTGTTATATTACAGGAGTTTCTATACGCACAGGACGAATCCAATCTCTCTCAAAAGAAACAAAACCAACTAAGAATCTCCCTCCATAATGTGAGCAATATTACCTCATGCTGCATATAATTGATGTATAAAAATATTTAGCTGTCGTTGGCTTTACTGTGCACTACTTAATTTATTTTTGTGTTCTATGTGAACTCTAGTCTGTGGTCAGGAATCTTTCTGCTGCGTTTTTGTTTCTATAGCCCTCTGTTTCCAGTATGGCCGAGGTGAGCCGGAGTACTGTCAGGTGTGAGCGTCGGTGGGGGTTTGCGAAAGCTGAGGATGCTGATGTAGATTTAGGCTGGGTGTGTTACGTACGGATCTGCACTTATCTTTGGGAAAAAAAATAAAATAAAAATTCCACACAACCTTGTTTACATAATATAAATATCAAAAGAGTGACAGTTGTCAATGGGCTAGGCTTGACCTTAGAGATAGTCTTGTCAGGGAATCTGTTTTAAGGTTTGTTTGACCAAATGGCATAGGGGAATGTGACTCGTAACATCGCACAGTGTTTAGTGGGGTTTTTGCTGTCATTTTGGAAGCGTTTCTTTCAGTTCCCGTTGTCTTGCCTCCCTCCTCTCTCTCCACGTTCAGCTGCTAAAGTGCTTCCCCGGCACTGGGGAAAGCGGGTGCTTCCACTCTGCAGTCGTGTTCCTCGCGGGGGTGTTTGCGCTACAGCAAGCCTTGACAAGCCGCAAAACCCCCTTTCGGGCTCGCGCGTGGGGTTCTTGGTGGTTGCACCAGGAACCAGCGAGGGGAATGGAAGTATGGGACAGGCAAAGGACTAAACCAAATACTACGAGTAAATCTGACTTAATACAGGCTTGTAATGAGGAACATGGATGGAGTGAAACAGCTTTAAGAGCATAGAGCCAACCAAAGCATGAGCAGAGCAGGAGATGAGCCAGATCTTTGGGTATGTTCTCTTCTTGCACTACCATCACCCAGGGAGCAGGGTACTGCGTGGGGGGGGGGGGTTGCTGGTGTAGAACAGGAGTTCGGCATCAGGAGCACAAGTAGGCGACGCCTTTTGTGGTGAGCGGTGGCATTTATTGTCCTGCCACCGGAGCCAGCTCGGCACGTTCCCTGTTGTGGGGAGCGTAGACGCAGATACTTGTCACTTGCAGAAGTACAATGTTACGACAGTTCCCTGCCCCGTGTGCAGTTGCTTCTGCCAGTGTTGTGGTGTAAAACCTTGGAAGTGAGCAGTCACTTGAAGTTAAGAGTTAGATTTTCACAAAACACCGCAGTCGTCGGACACAAGCAGGAATTTTTGCACAAGAATTTTAGGCAAGAGTTGTTTAGCATATGGAAGAAGATTGTGCTTGAGAATTGTGTGTGTGGCTCTTTTTATCCTAGCACATAGTGTACAAGTCATTAGTAGATCTCAAAGTTCACATGTTCTGTTTAGGCACCAAAGTCCTTCCGAAATAATGTCCAAATTCTTTCTAGAATGGCCCAAGCACTTTATAAAGACGATCTGAACCACATGATCCTCCTTTTGCAAATGGGTACACTAGGGCGCAGGGAGAAGTAGCTTCTCCGGAGTGACCCAGCAGGTCAGCGTAGTTGAGAATAAATCCTCTCCAGTTCTGTGCAGTCTCTCGTCGATACGCCATACTGCCTCCCCGGCGGGAGGACACATCGCATGGAAAAGTGCTTGATAAGTCATCACTTCACTGACGGTGACATCTTGGAAGAGTCTGAAAGTCTAAAGCCCTGAAATCCCGTTTCCAGGCTGGCTGGCATGGTTATCAAACACTTTTTCTCAAGAATCTTACTGTTCTTAAGCAGCATTTTTTCCCCTCCCCTTCTCTCTTTTTTTTTTTTTTTTTTTTTTTTTTTTTTTTTCCCCTGAAGATCAGCTATTTTTCTGAAGGCTTTTAACTCATTCTTTTCATGTCCTGTGTCACAGCCACCTTCGTTCTAATCAAGAACTAACCGAAGTGGCCTCTGGCTCTCCATTGAGCCACGCTGGTCACTGAGTAGCCCAAGGCCTCTTCCCTGAACTAAATTCCAAGATGTTTTCTCTGGTAACAGATCTGTCAACTTTAGCGCAGAGGAGTATTTTCAGATGGATTCCAGTTTAGTATTCTGTATCTTAACGCTAATCTGACTTCTTCCGTATTTTTTTTTTTCCTATGAAAACATATCCTTTAGCTTCTCAGAAAAATACCTGATTTAGCTTTACTTAAGTGACACCTGCATTGCTCAAACTGGCATTTTTAACAGATGTTATATAATCCGCGTATCTACAAAAAACCCAAAGAAGGCATTTTAACCGAGTTAGCATTAAAAGATCATGGCTGTACCTTAAATTTAAGGCTTTCCTGAAACATACCGAGTGCTTTTAGCCGGTCTTCGCTTCAGTGCATTTTTGCTTGTTAGTTTTAGTACTTTCTCACTGTGAGAAGATGCATTATTTTGTAATGTCCAATTCAGCGATGCAGCTATTTAGACATGGCGTTATTTCTAAATATATGCAGTACATTGGTTTTGGCTGTTTTATCATTCATGACACTGACTTGTAGATTTTACCGTAAATGGCTTTTGGTTATCTTATTGAATGCTGACTTCCTTACGCTCCAAAGAGGATTTCCCCACACCTTTGTTTTTGTCATATATGTTTCTTCTGTATCACAACCTAAAATCATTAAGCTAACTTAATGCTCTGTACTCAGAAAGTGTGATAGTCTTAGCATTAATTAGCCTATCTTTGTGAACAAAATGTATTGTACCAGATTTCTTTGCTTCGGAGCTGGGCTATCAGTGACTGTACTTCCTGGCGGTGTCAATCCTGGTCACTGCAACTGACCGGGCTGAGCCTGACTTTTAGATTCTGTATAGTGGGGAACAGACAGTGATGAATGTATTTCTAGCAGTTTCCCATGGATGAATCTAAACTCGAGCTGTACTGGTTCTGAAAATGAAAGTTATTTATTTTAAAGAAATAAAATCCAGATAGTGTTGCTTTTTACGGCATAATAAATGGAAATACTGAGATGGTGATGGTGGTTTTTATTGGTGATCTGTATAACTACTGTTGAAATAAGCCTTGAGCCTGTCTGGGAAAACTTACTCTGGTCATTTCCATTGTGCAAAGCTTACAAGAAATCACAATGAGTTTATCTGATCCAGCTTTCTTTTGTTGTTTTTTGGTTGTTTTTTTTTTTTTTTTTAAACCCTATACTTCTGCCCTTTCACTGGTTGCTTTTTATTAATGCTGGGATTCTTAAGTGGCTTGGCCACGTGCCCTCAACAGCTCTGGCCTTCTCTTGCCTGCTCTTCACTCCCACTATCCTTCATCTCACCAGCCGCTTTTTTCCTTTTATCATTCCTCTGGCTGTGTAGTTAACATAAAAGCCTGACAAATGTGAAACGAGGGATCGTGTCACTTAATAGCCCCAGAGACAAAGGGTGCAGCAGCGGGCCAGCGTGATCGCTCACAACGTTTAGCTATGGATCAGTTACCCTACTGATCAACCCAAATTACAAATTCAAGTTTGGTTGAGGAAGGAAAAAAAAAAAAAAATCAGTGATGTGATAGAATAATTTTTTTTATTATTGCTTATAACAGCCACCTTCTAAGAACTCTGAGCTGCAACAATGCAGTGAATGTAAAGCCTCTACACTGCCTTAGGCTTCAGAGCAGTAACGGTTTAGTCGTGCAAACAAGTTTAAAATGAGACACACAGTAAACTATTGGCAGACACATCATCTGTATAATAGAAGTAGCAAAAACACAAGAGAAGAGAAAAGACAAAAGCGTCAACTGACAGTTCATTCCATTTATTTAAAATGGCTAAAGAATATTCCATCAAGGAAAAAACACATTGCCTTTAGAACTACTGGCTGTGTAAAGACGAAGCCATGAATAAGGCCATTGCCCTAAATCTCCCAAGAAAATGTCACGCTGGTCAATAAACTGAAGTGTAAAAGTAATGAGAACAAACTGCTGCATATAGAACAGGAGTACAACCTGTAGCTCAAGAAACAAGTATTTCTTTTTTTTTTGTATTACAATAAAGATACACATCCAGCTACATGTAAGATAAAAGCATGAAGTCACCAGTTGGGATACTGTGTGGCACTTGTAACCTCAGCAACCTGGGGTACCTAAAAGAAGTCAGTTTAGCAATGCTTTCTATTTAAATACGTACGTTGCGTGCTCTAGGTCCTTTAAATTGTCTTTCTTTCTGGCTTTTGCGGGGGGCGCATCAGTTTTCCTGGGCACAGCACAGTAAATGGAACCAGGCATTTGTTTTCTATGCAGCAGCTGCTGGATCTAGCATTTCTGAGCGGCAGAGAAGTAGCTCTGCACTCCCTGTGGGTCACGCTGGCCCCCGCGGCCCTGCCAGGCACTGGGAACGGGCAGCAGCTGGTTGAGATGCTGTGGAGTCTCAGACTGGTTGAGGCCGCAAGGACCTCTGGAGGTCATCTTGTCCACCCCCCTGCTCAAGCAGGGCCACCCAGAGATGGTTGCCCAGGTCCTGCGCATGAACATGCAGGATCCAGCATGAGTGTTCCGCAGTCCCTTTGCTCAGCCGCACGCTATCAGCAGTCTGGACTAACACATGCCCCTTGTACAAGAGACCAGCTGCTTCAGACAACCTTAACTGTGAGTTGTTAATTATCCTCAGACATGTAGAGAAACAAATCTGTTCCTCCTCTGGCAGAAGCACACCTTCATCCTTTAAGTACTACAGACTGAATATCCTGCAGCCATTACTCAGTATAAATTCAACTTTTTCACTTTCCTGCGCCTTATCCCTACTTGCAAAACCACTTCATCATCAAAGCCTGTAGGGTCTCCTAGCTATTCAAATCAGCAGTTAAATAAATGCCCTGATTCACAGTGCATGAGAAAATTAAGTTCCTTTCCACCTGTTATAACCTAAATGGGGCATGTATTATTGTAAAAGATAAAAGTGACCAGATCCTCACCTTGGTAGGTTAAGCACCATGAGTAAAACCACACTCCAGCCTGTTCTGCACTCTTCAGGAGTAGGTTCTCATTTTGTCCGTGTGCTGCTAGACAGCATGAGCACAGTCTGTAGGGGCTGTAGTCTTGATTGTACGTGTTGAGCTGCAAGCTCAGCATGTGCCAATGCAACTTTAAGAGAGTGTCCCAAGAATTGCTCTTTATGAGAAAGGTTGTGCTAAACATCCCACACAAGAAGACCTTGCCTTAAGAAACAAGCAAAAACGAAATGCAGATACTACTTTTGGCTAAGTTCTCTCAGTAGGCCATGCCCTTAGAAAAGATAAAACCAGGACAGGCTTCAGCGCCTGGATTCCATGTGGTATATACCTGCCGTGTTTCTCTTCTCCTTTCTGCGATGCAGATGAAAATTCAAAGCTGTGAAAGTTCTTCAGGAGTAGTTAAGCAGAAGGTGCAAGCTTTCTGAACAGAACCTCTGCAAAAGAACTGGCTTTACTTTGAAGCTTTCCATGTACAGCCAACTGTTCTAAAAATTAAATTTAACTAATTGCTTTAAACAAAAACCGCGCATTTCTCCCATCACTTTTGCTGAGGGCCTCTCATTCCTACCCTCCGCTCTGGCGCGGTATCTCGCTAACTGGAAAGTCTTTAACAAAGAACTTCTAAACGAAAGAAGTGCACGAGAGGAGGCTACTCAGACTGCTGTTTACATTCCCATTAGTTAAAAATTGCTACTGGCCCTTCAGGTTGAGAAACCGAAGAACTGAAGTGGAGCGTGTCACCAGGTCATTGACTGCAGAACAGGATGCATAAGCTAATCGGCTGTGCTAATGACGCAGGAAAAAGCTCAACCTTTAAGTGGAATATGCTGAACACATCTGCAACAAGAAAAGTACACGTCGATTAAACAAACCAAGTAAAGCCCTAACGCTCTAGTCTTTGCTGCCCGCGCAGCACCAACAGGTCTTCCCCAAATAGCACCAGATTCACATCTTAGGATCAAACTACGCTGAGGAAAACAAAAAGCCATGCTTTAATTGGATTTTTTTTTTTTCTGAAGTACACCGCAACAGGACAACACCGCTCAGTTAACAGGCACTACCTCCCAGGCAGGGCAACGCTTCCGTATTGCCTAGCTGCTCTAGCTTCCCTCCCCACCCAGACCCCCACAGGAAGGACTACAGCATTACTCCTTCCTGGCCTCCCCCTGCAAAATACACACTGGAAGCTTTGCTCTCCTGTTCTTCACCCCTAGCCCCACAAACCTCTCCTATGAGAGGAGCACCTCTATTACAAAGACAGGCTGAGAGAGTTGGGGTTGTTCAGCCTGGAGAAGAGAAGGCTCTGGGGAGACCTTACAGCAGCCTTCCAGTACCTGAAGGGGGCCTACAGGAGAGATGGGAGGGTCTCTTTATGAGGGAGTGCAGTGATTTAGATCAGATATTGGGAATTCTTTACTGTGAGGGTGGTGAGGCACTGGAACAGGTTGCCCAGAGAAGTTGTGGATGCCCCATCCCTGGAAGTGTTCAAGGCCAGGCTGGACGGGGCTTTGAGGAGCCTGGTCTAGTGGGAGGTGTCCCTGCCCATGGCAGGGGGGGTGGAACTAGATGATCATTAAGGTCCCTTCCAACCCATTCTATGATTCTAAACAAGTGGAAAGAACAAGTGATAGCAATCTGAGTCTAACTCTGGATTCCCAGCTTTTCCTACACATTTGAAGAGATGTGTTCTGAAGCGTTAGCTTCTCTTATGTGTCTCATGTATGTTTGAAGGGGAGAAAAAGCAAAAAAAAAGTTCCGCCTCAACCCTCTTGCAAAAGGCTGGTTTGTGATACATACCACAGTATCGATCTCTGCTGAGCCCACCATCCGAGACACCTCATCGAACTCTTCAGGAGACATGGGGAGCAGGTTTTCTGGAGACTGGAGCCTGGAAGGGTGGCTAATAGGAGGAGGAGAGCGGAGACAAACCTTTACTAGAAGTGAGGCACAGCTGGGCTACCATGTCTGGCTCCGAGTCCAGAAGGGCCACTAGTGAGGTCCCTTGTGAAGAAGGCAGCCCGTGAGAAATGCACCATGCTTTGCAAAACCCGCATGGCTTTAAATGAAAACTGGAAAGACTAGCCGGTGATCTACATTCTAATCAAAGTCCAACAAGTCTTTATGAACTTGTTTTCCAAGGAATTATTTGCTAGAACAACTACCTGCCAGTTTCTAGGGTTTTTACCTTAAAACCGTGTTTCAAACACAGCACAGTATGACTGTGGTGTGATCATATCCTGAAGGAGAAAGAGGCTACGTATTAAATATTGTGAAGACACATGAACTACAGCTAAAAATTTATCACTTCCTAGAAATCCAGCATTTCTGTGGAAACTTACACTTCAGATACAGAGATTAACTCAGTCTTGATGTAGCCGTTTCCCTTGGGGCCATCCAAATCCATAGGCTCTGGTGCTTCAAGGAGAGAAGAAAAAAAAAAAAGCTTATTTTTTTAGCAGTTTACCTCACATTGACGTCTTTATTGTGTCAGAAATAAAGCCTGTGATTCAGAGAATACACAAGTCTCTCTCACACACATTTTACAGCACTACGGTTAATCCATTCCATTTTTTTAGTCAAATTTTCCCTTTTGCTTTTCCCCTATAAAAAATGAGGACCAAAACTTCCCCTTAATTTTGATGTAGCTGTACCAACACGTGCTGCCAGGCCCACACAACCAGGATCAGTCCTGTGAAATACTGTAATGTAAGTCCAGCTGTTGGTGGGAACCTGCATCTCTGAAATACCTCACAGGCAGACATGAAAGCCGAATTAGAGGGCCAGCAACAATTAACGTTTTCAGTTTTTGATCTGGCTACATCTCATGTTGTGGCTCTTTAAAAACAGACATTTTCTTAACCTACTAAAGCTCAGGTGCCTGTTCTCACCTTTCAGCTGAGCAGCACCCAAGCATGGGTTAGGCTGCAAAGACGTTCAGTCCAACTGCTACCCTGTCTTTCCATGCCACAGGAATTATACAGTGCCCAAGCATCTCAAGAACAAACATCACGCTTACGCCGTACGAGCCGTTTATAGCACTCACCCTCCTTAGGCCTGGAGTAGTATTTGCCAAAGGCATTGTCTTTGGGTATGTTTGGGTACAGAAATCTCAGTGGATTTTCAGGAATGTTTTCAGCTGCCATCACTTTGTAGTTGCGAATGATATCAGGGAAAGTAACAGCAGAGAGCTCCTTCTTGGTGTATGGTTCTACTGAATGGAACTGGGGCTCTGCAAATGAGAAAAGCAGCAACTTTTAAAGGTGCTTTCAAAGCTTTTTCTAGAACCGCCCAAAAAAGGTGCAGCTCCCTCCACAAATTCAGAGGTCATGTGAGCTTACCTGAGTGACACCTCCTGTGCTGCAGTTAAGTATTCAATGACTGCCAAAGGGAGCACAATTGCTTTGTGGGGCAGGAAGGCATATGGGGGGATGGCATATAGTGATGGTTCTTGGTGTATTTTATACTGAGCGATCCATGGAAATGAACTGCAGTATTTCATTCACTACTTTAAGATGTGCTACCTTTTCAACCTTCTTCCAAATCACGTCATTCAAACTATATTGCCTATTAGGAAGTTTGAGCTTAATACACTACTTGGGGCTCTTATGAATCATAGAGAGCCAGATACAGCCTCCCTGAATGCTCCAAATACTATCACCCTTCTTTGCTCAATTTTTGGATGCCTTAGGTATGAAGGCAGCAAAGGGAAACAAGTCATCAGAGTACATTCAGCAGTTTCTCTTCCAGCTGTAGTAGGTCTTGGGCTCATCCAAGTGAAGTGTAAACAGCTGTAGCATCCTGGCAGGTGGGGCTGATTTAAGTAGTATGAGAAGGGAAGAACCCTGATTGGATATAGGGGAGATTATATCTTTTTGCAGTTTTTAAGCCTCTAGGCTTCCTTGAATAGATGGTGAGAGAGTAGCCAAGCTAACTGAGGAACCAAGCTCTTGATCTGTCTTTCATCTGGAAATGGGAGGAAGGAGAACTGCTAGAAAAATGAAGTGACCATATGGTTTATCTGGGAAGAATGTGGGAAGGAACAAATGTGTTGGACTGTGAGTTAAAGAAAGCATTGCACAAGGTGGAATAGGGGCAGAGAACAATAGTAGAGATGGCTGAATGTGGCTGTAAGTGAACTTTTCCTGGAAGAGAAATCTCTGATGTGGAAGATGATGTAGGTTTGGAGGGAGATGCAGATGTTTATGTACTAAAGGTGTCTTGCTAAGAGGGAACTTAAGGGGGCAGGGGAGACAGTCTAGTTTGTCCTCAACAAAATTCCAGGCCAGAAGCAGTACCTGGGAAGTGTTACTAGCCCTAGCTGAAACCTTGAATAATCCACTGTGTGGCTTACGAGCTAAGCCAATTAAGGCATGTGCCAGCTATTGCTTGTGGCCTGTTGCTTGTAAGGGAGGGGACTGCTGGCGTGGTGTGTTGTGTTGGTTCTCAGTGTGAAAAACAGCATAAAGACTTCTTGTTCTGATATAAGCTTGTATTTTGATGTTCTTTGTGACTGACTTACCATTTTGAGATCCTTCTACCCAAGTAAATGTGATTGCTCCTTCTCTGCTGCTTTCGCTGAACCTTAGTAAAAATGTTCCTGGACTCTGATCCTTCAATAAAGCACGTTCTTTCTCTTTACTGATGAAACCCATGATGCAGCTGTAATGTTGAAAAGAAGAAGTTGAGTTTACCACTAAACATAAAAGCTAAACTGCATCGGGCTATCTAGGGAAACTAAAAACCTCTTGTCACTTAAAAGAGCTGAAGTACTTGTAAAAGCCTTGCAGAAGGCTTTCTCCTGTGAACAGCTGGAAAGCTAGCAGCAGGACTGACAGGCTGGAGCTGCCCTGTGGAAGCCATGAATCATCACAGCTTCTCTCAGCACTCCTCCTTTTGCCTGGTGGCATATACAAACTTTTTCTGGAGTTCAGAATAAGAGATTGTCTTGTGCTGTTGAAGCTGGGCTGCAGAAGTAAAGTTATATGTGTGGGATACAGTCAGATGCCAGCTAGTGGTTTTAACTTCAAAAGTATATTAAGGAACAGTTGTTCTCTTTGGCTGATGAAACCAAGTTTACCAGCTAGATGAGCTGTTAAGCTTGTGTGACTTCAACCCCCCCAATTCACTATGCTCAGTAAATGTCACTGTGTAAGCAAGGAGGCTAACGTGGTGATTATAATGGATTGGTCTGAACAGGCCCTGAGGAGGGAGTACTGAGGCACTAGGGCCTAACCCTAGTCAAACCCGAACTGCTTTTTTTAAAAGGTCGGAATTTCTTTGTACCGCTTCTTATTCCTCAAAATACTCCCTCAATAATGAAGTTCTGAGTGCTACTACTGTCCTTCTGGGCATTAAGTTGGGGTAAGTGCTTTTTGCACAAGGTCTACTAAATAATAATGATTTTGCTTTGAATTTCAGGTACTGTAAACTGCCCTGTTTTGTGGGGTGTGGGGTTTTTTTGCTGTTTCTGTGTTTGTTTTTTTTTTAAATGGCATCCTTTAGGTAACAAATGCGTTTGGTAGTAAATGTACTGTGTATAATGAAAGTCATTTGCCTTCCCATTCCTCCAGTATGAAGAAAGGCAAGTGTTCTTGAGGCTGTAATGCTTATTCTTTTGTATACAAGGGGAGTCTTTCCCCTAATAAATACTATAGATTTGTCTCTTTCAAGTATCATTGCACTTGTCAAGAGTTTTCCCTTCAGTTTTCCTTTTTGCCTTTCTAGAAAGCAAAGATCTGTGACTATCCAACAAAGTCAGCTGAGAGGAAAAACTAAAAGTACTAAATCTCTGGTTTTGGTTATATTCAGGATTTAACTTGCACCTCTTCTTTCTGTTAAACCCTATCCAGGGGATTGCTCTCATAACTGAGAGCAATGAGTAATGCTACTCAAGACTGTACGCTATCAAAACTGCACGCAAAAACAATGCTGTAGGCACACAGCCATACGGAGGCGGAACACCAAGTAGGGCAGAGCTGCAGCTCTGCTTCAGTAATGGTGGCAAAAGTTCCCACTGCACTGAAGTCCGGTTAGCTGAGAAATATGTAGGTTTTAGGTAGTGAAACAAGGCTTGTACTATAAAGGGCTTTGACAGAGCTCATCTGGAGTGAGGGGGTAATAATTTGAAGTCTGTTGCTAAATGTAGCAAGACAGCAATGCTGCTGTTGTAGATCCTGCATCCTAGGATGCACTATTGACAGGGTTTCATAGCATGGCTAAACCTAAAATGCAGGATTGTGACCTTGGCTATACCTGTTTCTGGCTGCAATTACTTCTGAAATTGGAAATACCAGAATAAAAAGTTTACTAAACCAGTATTAAAGGGAAAATGGAACTGTTTTTCCACCTGGCAGAGTCTTCCTACTTAATAACGCTCTATTAAAAGCCAGTAAAGACTACTTTCTGGACTCATAGTGCACATATAGAAATTCAGAGTCTGGCTGCTGCCACCTATAGGATGCTCGCAGTAATGTTTCCTTGTGCGTAGGCTTTTTTTTTTTAAGATGGATGACCACTTTACGACTTTGTTGTACTTCAGTCCTCCCTATCAAACACAAAAGAGGCTCTGTTCCAGCAAAAGAACCTACTTATGGTGGGAGAAGAGGCAAAAAAATAATAATCTAACATTCACAGCCCAGCTCTGTGACTTAAATGGGACAGCTTGCTTTAAGCAGTTGCCTCATTGGAGGCTTCCTCACTACTAGCATTCATTTGCCTCAGATTTTTCTGGTTGCAAGTTCCACTTTACTGGATCCAAAGTATCTGCACAAACAACCTCACAACCTGAAGATGCAACTGCGAACCTAAATGAGAAGTCTGAGGCAACGACTGCATCTTTGTTAACTTCACTCAGGTCTTACCCATCATTCCAGAGACACAGGAGGTGTTTCTTAATAAGCTCCAGGATTCCCTCAATCCACAGCCAAAAGGGGAAATTTTTATCGTTTATATTTTCCTGAAATTCAAAATATGGAAGAGCAGCAGTGAGAGGGGGGAGAACAAGGATAATGAAACATGAGTTTTGTTAAGCAGAGAGGAAGCAAGCTCTCAATCCTGCCAGCGTCTACTTGTTCTTGTATTTTTCTCCCCTCTTTATTCTTTTCCACCCTCCCTGTATTCTGAGTTTTTTCCCTTTCTGTTTCTCTACTCCAAAAGGACAGAAACTATTGGGAACAAAGCATGTACTGAAACTTAAGGCATGAGGCAGCGTGAGAAAAATGCCTGCCTGAGCCTACAGGACCCACAAACGTGTGATCCATCACCTCATGCAATGACGCTGGTCTAAGAGCAGAGAAAAGGCTCTGGTTCCTGTCCGGGCACTGTCCTTATTGGAGCTCTTGGATGTCCAAAACAACCCATGTGGCTTTCAACCAGGCTGGCTAGAACAGATTAAGGACGCCTTCAGGCTCAGATTTCAATTCTTTGAGACCCCCATATTAATGAACTTGAGTGCTTGTAGCTCACCAGAGCTTTGTTCTTCCCCTGGAGTATGGTCCTGCCTGCTGTCATTTCCTACTATCTATACCAGTTTAGGGTCTAAAGCCAAAGAAAATCTGTCTTTGCTGCAACCAGGTTTATGAAATCTCATGTGACTTTCTGCCATCATGCTGACCCTCCTGGCTGCCCTGTGCTAATCCTCGCCCTAATCCAGTTGCCCCTCATCTGGGAAATGTCCTTCACTATGGCTCATCTTGCTGATTATTTTGACACTTTCTGTAATGGTTAAAATGGAGAACTATTCTATTAATAGCAACTGCATTAATAATAATGAAGACACCGTGTTTGAAAGATGCATTTTTCTATATAGCTCATGGCTCAAAGCAATCCCAAAATAATCTAGTCCTTGCTATTACAAGCTCTTTTTCCTCCTGCTGCTACTTTACCCTCACCACCAAAACTCCCCACAACCACATAAGTTCTACAATAATTAGGGTATGCTACTGAAAAAGAAAGCACCCTGGAAAAAAACCAAACAAACCCCACAACAAACCAAGAAAAAGCTCCCTCTTCCTTCTCAATTCTTAAACTGTGTTCATACCTTGCAGAATCTCGTCCAAGGAATAAGGCCATCGTGAGATCCTCCGCTTGTTGGCCCTGAACAGAATAAATTGACTTCAGTCATGTTCCATAAGTTACTTAGTAAGGCTGAAAGGAAAGTACTTAGAGCAGCAAGTTCTGAGTGTTTATTTACAACTCTGAGCTGTTGGACTAAGAAAGAAAAGAAATGGAAGGCTACTGTATTTTCACGGCTAGTGCAGGGAGAGATTGCAAAGTTCCCCTCGGGAAGAAGTTCACTGCATCAGAATGACCAAATGATTTAAACAGACCTTGCATAATGGAAACCAATTTGTTCTGACACTTTCTATGCTGTGCTACGCCTAATGCTTGCCAGTTTCAAAATCCTTCCTGGAAGGAGACAGAAATCTTGCATGTTTCTTCTCCAGCAAAACTGCAACCTGTAAGCTTTTCCATAGGAGCTCAGCAGACCCTACAATACCTTTTTGAGATTAACCATCTGAGATTCTGGTGACTTGTAGGCTTTTGCCCCAGAAACTCTTGACTCCTAGGGTCTGCCCCAACCACAGACTCATCTCATTCCTGTCGCAATCATTTCCCCCTGCCTTGTTTTTTATGTCAAGTGTTTCATAACCACATCCAAACCACAAAGAAAATACTATGCTGTGACTACACTAGCTAGAGCTTTGCAGACCCTGACTGTGTTCAGAGCCAAATTCTTTCCACTACAGATCATGCTATGGATTTCAATAAAGTTAGAAATATGCTGCTTTTTTCTCTCTCATCTAAAAATAAATTGGGTTAGGGAGCTTGTTTCTGATGCTGCTAGTGTTAGAGACAAAGATTATGCCATCTTTCACATCACAAAAACAGCAGGCAAGTTGTATCCTGGCACCCTGGTAGATTCCGTGTCCCCTTGCACTAGGGAGTCCTGAATATATAGTGTTCAACTACCTGGATTTTTTTCAGTAGTGAAATACTTTTAGCTGTAGAGCTTGTTACCAGAGCTTGACAAAACGTCTGAAGTTCTGACATGAAGTTGACCATAGAAATGTGTTAGTAGTCACTTTGTCTTCGTGATGGTTAATTAACTAAATTACTTTCCTTGCAGAATTCTGAAAAGTAATCTATTAAACCAGAAAGCTTTTTGTCAGATCTTATGTCTTGGGGAAATTAGAGGAAGAGAATGAGAGACTGGAATGCTGTACTTGCCACTTAGACCCACTAATGTGAAATCCCTTTAAATATAAACGATTCCTGAAACTTAAGGTTAGTGGAATATACTGAATCAACAGTATTTTAATCTAGAGTCTACTATGCAGTGTCAAGTGCCCTGCCTATCAGGCAAACCGACAAGGTGTTTGGAAACAAAACTCATGGCTGATTAGGCCTTTACTAAGGACTCTCATCTAGATTTTTCAATTTGATACCCTCATAGTTTCATAGTATTTGCACTTTGATATTGCAACTGTGTTTATGCAGATAGAGTAAACCCCCACTGTAGCTGGGGGCATGCATGGAGTTAAAATTAATGGAGACAGATTTAAAACCAAAACAAAAATGCCAAGAAACAGCCACCTCAAAGATTGACTAAACAAGCACATTACTTCAGTAGCTCTTCAAAAGGTAGAAATAGTCTGCACTGCCCTAATGCACAGAACTCCGACGTTAGAACTGCAGATTTTTCTCGTGACTCGACCTTCACTTACAAACTCTACCATACTGAAAACTGGAAAACACTTCATTGCTATAAAGTGATATTGTATGAGGGGAAAAGGTGTGAGAGGAAATGAAAACTTAAAATAGATTGCAGAAAAGACGTAGAATTAGCTTCAATTCAAAGAGTCCATCTGTGATGGAAGTGACCATACCAAGCAGCTTCTCTCCCAGCATGCTCAGCTGATCTGCATTGAGTCCTCTCTTTGTTACAGAAGAAAACTGCCAGCTCAGAACTTCAGAAAGCTTAGACCACTTCGCGTAAGGTGGATTCAGAAAGAAGGACAAGTTCTAGAATGAAAGGGAAAAATGCCATCTATAGTTAGAAACGTTAATTTTGGAATGCCATTTGAATTTACAAAAGTGTATTGCCAAAACAAAATGCAGGTTTAAGAACGGACGTCAGCTTGAGACAACTCTGCAAAAGCTGGCTGCTATCCTGACAGGCAGTCTTTATCAGGAGAAGCAATCTCTGGGACTCTGCTTTGGACATGCCTTCTCCCAGTGGGCAGAATTACTAGATTACTCAAATACAGTGTATTTGAATTCTTGAATGTTTATTTGGCTTCTCACTGTGTATACTGAATATAATGTATACTATCCTTACGTGGGTTTCAAACATTGTCCTGTTTAGGATAGGGAAGTAAGTCACTGTGTTTCTCTCTCTGCATCTCAAAGCCATTAAGAGTCACCTGCGTGCAAAGAGTGCAGCAGCCATTTCTATATAGACAATGCTTGAAAATTATACATAGTGTTTCTGATAATTTTTTTTTTGCAAATACCTTGGGATCGGTAGACAGCATGTTGAACCATAGGATAGAAGCCCATCCACTTGGAAGCTGGCTCACGTTTGAGATCACAACAATGGGAAGGGATGTGGTCTGAAAGGGACACAAAAGGGAACATGTCAGACCACCCTCTACCACTGCTGCAGTCCTCCTCTCGAGTACCCACAAAACCATTTCCATCATAATTCCCTGCTTGCATGGTCTTAACTTTCTCACTCAAAGTTTGTATGTAGGGGAGAAAATGTCAGTATGATGAAGTAGTAGAAAGACTTTGATTTACTGTCAGTTATGACAGCGCTGATAGAATGGTAGAATTTGTAGCATATTGCTTCTGAAATAAACAGAAACTGGTATCTAGAGAGCTTAAAAACCAGGGCTGGTTATCAGACACTTTGCAAAGCACATCTACTCTTATTTACCCGGAGATTTGATAGCATTCTCACTGTATGTGTCTATACAGAGATGTTGTAAAGTGTAATTCATGTATTTTGAAATAATGGAAAGTGCCTGATATCACAATAATTAAAAAAAAAAAAAAAGAAAGCTTAGATTGTCAGCATTGAGTGACATACAGGAATTTAAGTTCACCTGTTCCATCTTAGACATACCTCTAGGTCTATTACCAAGCCAGGCTGGCACAGCTGCGTCTCAAAACTCAGAGAGTGAAGTTCTTCTGTTACAATGAGAGGACCCTTTAAAAAAAACCAAAACAAAATACCTTTAAGGGACTGAAAATTGCTTGGGGGGAAGGTAAGGGGATTTATCATGGGGAAAAAATCTTTTCTGCACAAGGTTACTTGCTTTAGACCTCAGAAACAGTTTACAGGTGAAAGTCGTGGCAATGCTAACTTCCTAAAACTGTCTGTTAGAATGAGTACTCTCTAGGCACCTTTTTTTGGCTCCTACCTAGAAGCCATAGATAAATCTGTCCTTGCCAGAAAGTCCTGTTAAAGCTAGACGTCAGTGAGGGACACCATTCTGTCAGTAGTTGTCACTTGTAGAGACCTCCTACACAGATCACTTCCTAGAAACGCTGAACTCCTCTCCTATTGATCTGTCATCCTGTGTGTTTCTTCCTGGGGCTGAGCGGCCTGAGTGTCTTTTTAGTATTATGCGAAAGCTTTACAAACAAGGTTAGGGCTGCTTACCTCATTTGTTCTGCTTCCTGCATTTTTCTGTTCTTTCAGTTGCTGCAAATGAACAAAAAAAAAAAAACCACAACTGTCACTCATTTACCTCAGCCACAAATGAAAGTGGTAGAGGATGGAAATGCTTGCACGGTCAAGTTGTTCAACTGCATGCAAACTTGCTGCACTAGTGTCTGATTTTATTTGGTTCTAAGCTGTGGAAGCCAAAGGATTAAACTGCAGGTAACTACTACTCTTTTATAAACTAACCATCTGTGAAAATAGGTATTATCTGTTAGGATGCAATGCCTTTATGTAAGAGGCCTTATAAGAACAGAAGCAGTGTGAAATCAGGAAGGATTGGATGAAATAATGGTTTATCAAACTATCTCTCTGAACTGGACAATAAACTACAGACAGTGCCTGTTCTGGACAATGAAAGGAGAGACTTCCATGTTCACTGGTTCAGGGCTTGCATTTTCCTTTCCTGTTGTAATGATGGAACCAATCCGATTTATCTCACAATCTGCACAGCAGAAGTGTTGTACAGTCTGCTGAAGGCACTGAATTTTTTGTAGCTGCTGATTCCTAGACAACTCTTGTCTTCCAGACTCAAAGCTCTTTAAACTACTCCAAGCTTTCCTACCTATGGGTCTTCCTCTGAAAAACCCAAACCAGTGGTTCTAGGCTTCTTTTTCTTCCTCCAAAGAACTCATTGCAATATAAGCTGTATGGCAGCAACTACTCGTTTGCATTTCTAGCCCTATTTCAGTGACAAAAGCAATAGCATTTCAGTTGAAACAAGCCAAAGATTTCAAAAAGGGAAGAACAGAGAAAAAGGAAAGATGACCGCAGTTCCTCTTATATAAGAATAAACAATTACTTCAACAATAAAAGCAATCTGTTGCCTTCCTACCACACCCTCTACCCACACAATTAAATGGATGTGTCAATAAAAGAAAAAAAAAAAATCCCCTACCAAGTGCCTGAATTCTGCTGCTAGGCTTCCATTAGTAGATTCTTCCATGTTCATTACTTTTGTGTTTGTACCCAAAATATTAAATTTCCTGAACCTTCACAAAGATAGAGAGAAAAGAATTGAGTCTCAAATTCATTGAAAGAACCCAACATTAATATACCAAATTGTGATGCCACATACCCTTTGACTGAATTCTTCTCACTTACATCTCTGTCAAAAAAAAAAAAAAAGACAAAATAAATCTTTTAAAGATTCTGCCACAGACAGAGAAAATGTGTGTTTGTTTTACTAGCTGACTGAGAACTGGTAAAATGTTTCTGTGAAATTTTTTTGCGCAAAAGAGGAGGCAACTGGTTCAACCAGTCAAAATAAGTATTGTGCTACACAGGCTGTCTTTTACTGAGGCTTAAATTTTGCTGTGGGGGCTCTATAATCAAAGTAAGTCCTTTCTTTTACTACATAGGTTTTAACTCTTGCTCTGAGGAAAAAAAAATGCCATAGTATTGTCATTCTAAATCTGCTTTCAAATCATACAACTTGTTAAATAAATTGCTGCATCACTTGAATCAGGATTTTACTGAGTTGCATTATATCTGGTGCACTTCTCAAAGCCTCAGCTCCCACATCTACAGAATTTCTTTTCCTTTTCCCCCATTCCATGCAAGTTTCTGGACTCCAGAGCTGTTTCAAGAAAACATTGCCCCCTAAGGACTTGAATGGGAAGACAAAAACCCACCTGCTCTCTTAAAAGCACAGCCATCGTCGTTATTTTGGACAGCCTGTTATATTTCTTTCCTTGCCCTTAAAGTAAGTGCTACATTCACCTGAACTGCATTGCTTATAAAAAAGATGAACTTGCTTAGAAAAGACTGGTAGCAGTCTGTTTAGATTGGTGTAAATTTTTCACTAATTGGGAATGTCATGTATTAGAAGTAGACCATTTACACCCCTAATTCAAAGACAGCTTTAGGATAGCTAGATTCCTCACTAGAGGCTTCCCCCTGCAAAACCCCCATATTTTAAAGACACAACTGAATCGGTCACTGGAAACAGTGGAGTTCAATTCTATGCTTTCATCTAGCGCTAGCCCAAGTGAAACACCCACAACAGAGAAGTGGTTTTACAGTACATGTGCTGCCCAAGTGCTGCTCCGTGCCTAGACTGATTTAGCAGTACAGTAGTGAGCTCTCTCGGGTGCACCTGAGTGGAGCTGGTGGCAAGAAGCTGAGGCAGTCTGTACTTTGTGACGTGTCTCTAATGGCAGAGAGAGATTTAGAGCAAGGGCGCCAGGGGTAAGAAAAAGAGAGGATGTACCTACTGCTATGGAGAACCAGCCTGCTCCTGGCTCACTCAATGCTTAAATTATGACTGCCTTTTGGATTTCTGAACACGGGGACTGCTTACCATTAACGTACACAGGGATGAGAAAAATGCAACGTACTTATCAAATAAAACTTTCACTTTCAAGTTGTAGTTCAATTCCTGCAACTTCACCAGCAATCTGGAAAGAGAAATTTTTTTTTTTAAATGACTGCAATTGCAAAAGATAGGTTCTCTTCTATCACATTGCTTATCACAGATGTACTTAAGCTGCACAACTCAGGGCCACGTACAGGCTCCAAGCTTGCTCCATACAAGATAGCATTTAGAGAGGAAATTAGATGGGCAAATGAGTTATTCTTCTGCATGACAAAGTGGTCTGCATGTGTCTTCTGCTGCTTGGTTGTATTTCTTACACACTCAATACCCCTCACTTCTGGTAAAGGGTAAAAGCTGAAAGCAAGTTAAACTTTGCTAGAAGACATCCCCCCGCCACATGGCACTTCCCTCTTACTGACCTTAGCACTTGGGCTACAGTGTAAGATCTGCAATCCTCTCAGCTGTAGAAAGCCAATGACATGAAAGGCTTACCACAAAACAAGAAGGGGGAAGGGGAAAACATACCTCAGCTTTACAGTAAACTGTACTCCTGTCTTCAGGACCAATGGCCTCTGAGGATGTGTTGGCATGCAAGGCTGCCTCTCTACTACAAAGGAGCTACGGAAAGAACAGATTATAGGCACCTTATCAATGTTGTCTGTAAGGAATAAGAAATTACATAAAAAGCAAACTTTGAATGAATGGTGATTTACCAGTAGTACTATGCACTTCATTCATTCAGTTTCAATCTACATGGAGGTCTGCGTGTTGGTTTCTTTCATTTGTATCAACAGGCTAGAAATATTGCAAGTATGAACTGATTTCATACGAGTTGGCTTTTTCTAAACACACTGATGGCTTGAGGAGGGAAATCCTTTCCTGAAATCGAACAGCATGTAAACACTGTGATGTAACTAGCATAATACAAGTGAGGAGTGTTGCTTTGTTTGCCTTTCCAAAATTGTTACGGTTACATTGCTGTGAGACAGTGCTATGTAATAATACATGCCCAAGAGCTAGATAAGGTAGCTGGTGGTTTGATGAGGGCTAGTTAACCTCATGAAGCAAACTCCTGAGGCTAAACTGTTCCGATACATGCCAAGCTGTTGCTGTCTCGGGCACCTTTTGTGCAGCACTGCTGCATAGACATAACTCATAGAATATGCTGCATTGGAAGGGACCTTAAAAGGCCATCTAGTCCAACCTCCCTGCAGTAAGCAGGGACATCTTCAACTAGATCAGGTTGCTCAGAGCCTCGTCCAGCCTGGCCTTGAATGTCTCCAGGCATGGGGCCTCCACCACCTCTCTGGGCAACCTGTTCCAGTGCCTCACCACCCTCATTGTAAAGAACTTCTTCCCAATGCCTAATCTAAACCTGCCCTGCTCTAGTTTAAAACCATTGCCCCCTGTCCTACTGCTACATGCCCTTGCAAACAGCCCCTCCCCAGCTTTCTTGTAGGCCCCCTTCAGGTACTGGAAGGCCGCTATAAGGTCTCCCTGGAGCCTTCTCTTCTCCAGGCTGAACAACCCCAACTCTCTCAGCCTGTACAGAAATACTCTGAAGTATTTCTACTGTTACCAAGTCCTAGGCAGTATGCAGACTTTTCCTTCCACTGTACTCACAGGCAAGATAACTGAGAAGCAGCTTACAGGTAACTAAACAGCAGCTGGATTTCTACAGCTCTTTCTCATTGCCTTCACTTCATTGAAAAGCAGTACCTGTGTTTTCCAACTGAAGATAATTGTCCAAAGCATCCAAATGGGACTCTGGAAACCTGGATTCTAGCCCCCGTAACAGGGTGTCACCTACTGTATCTAAGCCTCTGCTCTTATCTGCTAGATTCAAGTCTTCTGCAGCATTAATTTTTATCTACTGTATGTTTACAGAATGGGACTCTGTGGGACAACCAGCTACAGTAACTTGCATCGTAGAGATGGTACAGAGATAGGGCTGGCCTCCCTATAGTAGAGACAAAGAGGATGTGTCCAGAGACAAAGAGCTGGAAAATCTAATGTGTATTTATTTTGGGCATAGCTTGGTGCAGATGTTTTTTTGCCTCCATTTACTTGAATTTTGCAGGGCTGAAGCTTAAAGCAAGAAATGGACTAACAGACTAGTAGTTTGATCCTGTAATCAGTGCATATTGTAGCATAGCTCCTGCTAACTTAAATGATGACTGATCACAAACCCTTTCCATGGGCCTACCCAGATAGGGTAAATCTCAAAAACAACCATTTAGTTTAATGTTTATGACAAACTTAAGAAAACCTCAGAAAATGCGAAGTTAGCGTGTAGGAAATATTGGGGGAACATAAGGGAAGGTGCTCTCCATTCATGCAAAAGATCCTTCTTGTCTGTTACCTCTGGATGAGTTGTTTGAAAAGGCTGTATGTTCGGTCCTGCAGAACTTGTTTATTTTTTGTGATGGGATCAGGGTCATAGGTAAACTTCTGTTCCAGTTCCTCAAGCTTTTTGAGCTGCTGACGAACTTGCTGTAGACTTTCAGCAACAACGGTGAACCTAAAATTACACAGTCTTTTTACTTCTAGCATGTTTTTGTACCGTAATAATGCTGAGACACAAGCCAGGTGACTGTCCCTAAGGACTAGGCAGTGCACAGAGAACGCTTCTTGCTCATTGGAAATGTGTGGAGGTAGTAAAAGCAATGAAATGTAGTTATGCTGTGACAGAATGAAAATGTGCAATATAAATAGTATATTTCACAGATCTGGTGTTCCTTCATAACAACGCTTCAAGTTCCTGCCCAATGCAGTCCTTGACTAGAGACTTACCAGTTCTGTAGCTGGTCAAGACAGGCGTTGGGTGGGCCGCCAATGCATGCAGTCTGTTGCCTGTGTTTCCACTCCACCAGCTCCTCATTAATAAGAGCACTCTGTGTGTGCTCTGTGGTGTTCAGCAGCTGTACTATCTTGTTCACCACTTCCTATAGAGAATATTAAATTACGCTCTTTATTAAAAATACTTCATATGGGAAAACTAAGTATTGTTTTAGCTAATGCTATCTGTCTTTCAAAACTCTGCAAGGACCTCAAAGTAACAGTTTCTGTCAACAGAGGATGTCTTCTAAAAACGTCTGCTTCTGTTTAGCTGTAGTACTTGGTAGATTAGGTGGCGAAACAAAGCATATTCAGTATTGTTGAATTCTGAAGACCCAGTGTCTCACATCCAGGTATGTCCCAAGTGTATATCTGAGATCACCCAGTGCTTGCCATAGATTTGAGCACTTCAATGACAGTGAGCACATTTAACTCTAATATAGCTGCAAATTTTGTAATCATTTTTTTCCTCAAGAACATGACTATTGATATGACAGCTTTTCCCTCTCATTCTTCTTTTAGCTTTACCTGACAGAGTTTGATAAAGGTTGCTAGAAGAGAAATAAAATTGCTTACAGAGATTCTAGATTTTCAGTCAGGATTGAAAGAATGAAATCTTAGTTCAACTGACAGTAGTAAAGTTTTCTTTTATATAACTTGTTATGTCAATCCAATGAAAATGAACATGTATCCAAAATGAAGTGCTGTTGCCTTCTGGAAGAAAACTTGAGTGCTACCTTTCTCTTAATGTCAAGTGATAAAAACATCTTCTTGAGATTCATCTGTTCTTTCTTTAATTCCTCCTGCGACACACCATTGGACTCGTGCTCTGTAAAATAAGGCCAAATTGTGAAGGTGAGGCTGAAGGAGTGCTGAAGGTACGGGTGGGGGAAACACTGTGGGGAGGAGGGGACCTGCCTGGCTAATGTCAAGTGAAGTATACCTTTAAAGCTTAAGGGAGGAAACATTTACTGCCTTCTAGATTATTTTTTTTTTATTCCTCCTCCCTGCTTCTAGAAAGGACAGAGTCTACGCTTAGAGCCACTATCCCAGTGAAATAATTGAGATGTGAGTTTCCTCGCTTTTTAGAGCAAGAACCTGATTTAAAATAATTATGATATTGTGTAGAGATACACACTGAGCAATTTGTTCACGTGCTGACTTCAGACATGAATCATTCGTATTATTTAACCTGGCAACAGAAGTCAACCGTTATTTCAAAGGAGGACGTTTACAGCCTCCTGAAGGTAGCCCAGGCTGACAGATCTTACAGAGTCACCCTGGCTACTACCTCTGCTGCCTACTGACCTTAGGTTAGAGGTTCCTGTCTGCCTCATAGAAGCACTACCTGCCCCCAAGTCCAAAGAGCAAGAGTGTGGCTCAGTGCTCCCCTTAGTATCTTCTGAACATGTCCCTCTTCTGAGGGACAGTCAACTGCAAAATTGTGTTGGAAATTGAAGCCTTTTCTAGAACAAAGTAGTCAAAAAGAGAGCCAGATCTATATAATGAAACCATTGTGGACTACAGCCGTATGTGCTTCCCTCAGTACATAAGGGCCTACAAAACTTGGAGCAGGAAGGCGTTTGTGAAATACAAGATGGCAAAGAGAAGCCTAACCTTCACTATTTAGACTTTGTGACCATTCAACCATAGACCTATAGGGTTTGCTATTCTAGTAGCAAAGGGATGTAAAGGACAATCCAGCACAATCTGGACAGGCTGGAGAGCTGCGCAGAGAAGAACCTAATGAGGTTCAATAAAAGCAAGTGCAAGGTCCTGCACCTGGGGAGGAAGAATGTCAGCCACCAGTATAGGTTAGGGGTGGACCTGCTGGGAAGTAGTTCTGAGGAGAAGGATCTGGGGGTCTTGGTAGACAGTAAATTATCCATGAGCCAGCAATGTGCCCTTGTCGCCAAAAAGGCCAATGGAATCCTGGGCTGCATAGGAAAGAATGTGGCCAGTAGGTCAAGGGAGGTCATTCTCCCCCTCTACTCAGTGCTGGTGAGGCCACAACTGGAATACTGTGTCCAGTTTTGGGCTCCCCAGTTCAAGAGGGACAGGGAACTGCTGGAGTGAGTCCAGCGAAGGGCAACTAAGATGACTGAAGGACTGGAGCATCTCCCTTATGAGGAAAGGCTGAGAGAGCTGGGACTCTTTAGCCTGGAGAAGAGAAGGCTGAGGGGAGACCTTATTATGGCAATAAGTATCTAAAGGCTGGGTTGAAGGAGGATGGAGCCAGACTCTTCTCAATGGTTCCCAATGACAGGAGGAGGGGCAATGGGCACAAGTTGGAACATAGGAAGTTCCGTTCAAATACACGGAAAAACTTATTTACGGTTAGGGTGACAGAGCACTGGAACAGGCTGCTCAGGGAGGTTGTGGAGTCTCCTTCTCTGGAGACTTTCAAGACCTGCCTGGATGCAGTCCTGAGTAACGTGCTCTAGGCAATCCTGCTTTAGCAGGAGAGTTGGACTAGATGATCTCTAGAGGTCTCTTCCAACTCTGAAGATTCTGTGATTCTGTGACAAAGGAAAGCTGTGTTAACAAAGCGTCTCTCTTACTTGTAAGAACAGATAGATACCGAGAACACATTTTCAGGAATTTAGGTTTCAGAGTAAAGCAGAACTAATGAAGGAGGGACATTATCAAAGCAGAATTAATAAAGGAGGGACATTACCAGTAAGCTTGGCTGCGTATCACTGTATCATTAGGTTTAGTTTCCTGACATAAGACAGCAGAGTTTACTCTTACAAACTATATACAATAGGGAATATCCTTGATAAATTACTCACCTCTACTCTGCAAGGTTTTACATTTAAAGTCATATTCATCTTGCATATCCTCTAATGTCTTGATGTCTTGCTCCACGTCCTATAAAGCACACATGAAGGTGGCGACAATTATTCAATACTTTCACGTAATGTAAGACTACTTCTGATTAGGAACTGTCTGGTACCAGCCCCTTACAGAGATGAAGTCCACTTTTGTAGCAGTGCCTTTTCCTGCAACTTCCTAACAGGAAATATCCCTAAGCTTAATCACCTTCTATTCACTCTCCCTTCCTCTTCTCAGCTAACTAAAATCCGTTAATTATAAAAGATGGGAAAAGCCCTCACTGTCTAGCCATATAAGTTCACAGAGTTTAGGGGAACCTAGGCTACCATGGAAAAACTTGAAACAGCACACAGCATTTTAAACAAACTTTCACAGTCGTAGGTATTGCTTGGAGAAAAGTTTTCTGTCATGACAATATTTTTAAGACAATAAACATCTATATGCTAAATGAAAATCTACCTTCTAGCTAACAACAAATTGGTCAGTACATGATTTCTTAAGAGTTTTTCCTTGGTTGCTAGTATTTCAGATGGGTAAAATGTTTTTGTTGCTAAAATTTAGGCACAAGAAATTTGATCTTGCTAAACCAGTTAAATCCCAATCTGTATTATGGTGCTACCAACAAATAATTACTTTCTATTTTCAGACAATCACTTGAAAACCAAACCATTACCTTATTTTTGTCATTTTAGAAAGTCTTACGTACTGAAAGCTTTTTCAACATCTGTTAATCAACAAACACTGCTTTAGTTATACTATACTTACTACAACACTGTTTTTTACAGCCTTAACTTTGGCATCAAGCTCCTTCTGTTTGTCCAGCATCCCAATCACAGTGTTCTGTATGCTCCCCACTTCCATCTGAGGGAAGCAAGCAAAACAAGAACAGAAGTCAAACCAGAGTGACCCATCACAGCAAATACTTTTTTCATTAACGTAAGTTAGTGGCTTTTGTTGACAATCGGCCTGATGAAGCATGGCTTGTTCTGATAAATCATACTAAGGTTTTATATATAAAATCAAGTTCAGGGGAATCTGCAAGACACAAGGAGGGATTAAAAATGCCTGTCACGTGGTGATGCTGCATTTTTTTTCATCGTACCAATATCAAGCTATGAACTTATTTTGTTTTCTCTGTGCACAAATTGATTCTGTTGTTTGCTTATCTTCATCTGTCTTCTAAATATATTTCAAGAAAACAACAACTCTGAAGGCTGGATGACACCTACATCAAGTATTAGATTCATGTACACAGGATATGGGGAGAAACAGGCTAAGAGCAAGAAGACAGGTCTGTGTACAGGCAAATGGGGTAACCTGGTGTGCAATTTCTTTCCTACAGGGCATTCAAGCACATCTTAGATTTCTGTACAGTTTCTTTGAAAGCCGACCTCAATATCATTCAGGAAGTTTATTGCATGACATCATTCAGGGAGAGTTGCAGTAATTTGAAAGACAGGCTTTTCATTCCATACATTAACAGTACTATTGGTGTAGAAACTTGCTGTTCCTCCCATGTGGGACAGTCAGGTATGCATTGTTGCTCTGATTAGATGACCTTAGCTTAAGTTAAAGCGTTAAAGTATTTTGGTAAACTGCTAAAGGTTCCCCATCGTAGATTTTAAGTCAGACTATTAAGGCAGTCTGGGCATACTCTAACATTTGGGATTCTCCTTTGCGTCTTATGATGCTTATAATTGTGCTTGCTCTGTGTTTTACCTTCTCAGCTTTGGGAAATTAGAACGTTTACCAGAAAGCAGAGATAGGGCATGGTGTTTTACCTAGTGCCAACAGTAAGTATAGGAAGATTCATTTCCTTTTTTGATGACTCAAATATATTGCATGCTGGAAAGGCAGTTGTGAGTGCTTTATGTCATGTGCCAGAACAGAAACTGAACAGCTGTGCTGCAGCTACAAGGGCTCTGTCAGAGTTGTATTTTCAGAGAGGCTGTTTTGGACACAGTTGCATTAGGCCCCTTGTTGAAAGCTATGCCTGAATGCTCTTCCCTCTCTATCAATACACATTCAAAAACTTGCCCTAAAGGGAAGTACTTAAGTATCAGAACTTCACATGCTTGGTCAGTCATCACTTTATTACTACGTAAGTGGATTACATCTAGCTATACAGTTTGCATGTCTTCACCACCTGCAGAACTTTTTTTATTGCACAACAGTTCTCTTTGCAAAGGAAAAAACCAAAAAGATTAAAAGTCAGCGAACAGATGAGGAAGGAGAAGAATACAGCTTTACCTATGGTTCAGAGGAAAGAAATGGGCTTAATTAAAAAAAAAAAAAAAAGATAACTGGGAAGGAGAATGATACATCATTTTCCCCAAGACAGTCCAGAGAAGCACCAAGGCTCAGCTGCTTAATAGAGTAAATTCAGGAGTAAAATGCAGAAGAAAAAAGCTAAAATCTTGCCAGAGAAAGAAGGCAAGCACTAATTATTAAATCGTAATAAATCTGATGAGCACACAGTGCTTCTGTATTACAGAAGCACTAAAAAAACCCAATAGAGTAGCTTTTACATCACTCAAGGAATAAAAATTACTTCCTGGCCATTTCCCCTCCAAATGCTTCTTACAGCACAAACAAGCCACAGTGTCCATCTGGTACATATCAGTGTTCTCTCTTCTGTCTTTAAGCAACATGTTGTTGGACAGAGAGGACAGCCTGTTTCCTATTTCGGTCATCTTCCACTCACTCTGTCCCAAATAATAATAAAGGGTCGATACAACTGCAGTAGATATTGCAAGACTGTTACCTGACTTGACAACTGGGCACTGTTCAGTATTTTCCTCTCTTCTTTCAGACAGTTGTAGATAATCATTGCCATGTGTATTGGGTCTTCTTGGAAGTTATCCTGGCATTAGAGACAGTCTATTGTCAAAGTTCATATTCATAATTTCTTCTCCTTTGGTAAACCAATTTTAGTAAAAAGATTTGTGGGTGACTGTGTGAACCTCAGGGCACACACTGGTCATAGTATGCTCCAAGACTACAGGGAGCGTGACAGCTGCAACCATCCCCAAGAATGAGTTTCTATTTTAGCTCATTAGTGTATGAAGTGATGGAACTCAGCACAAAACAACAGGAAAGGGTCAGGAACATTACTGGGAGAAGTGACATATTACCCTACAGTCCTAGAGAGAGCTCATCTTCCCTTGACAGCCACCCTCCCACATCTTTGAAGTACGGTTGCTGGTTGTGAAGGGTGGTGGTTCTAGTTTGAGAGGTACAACTCTTGCTCAGTGATGTAAAGGAGCTATGTTAGCCGCCATTTATGAACACACAGTCAAGGCTGGATACAAATTTGACTTTATTGTTTTAGTTCTATACTAAGTTATTGTTTAATATGTATACTAAGTTGAAACATGCTCTGGATTGAGTACTGCCCTGCTCCACCCAGGATGGTGCTGCCCTGGGGGTCGCTGAGCTGTAGCAGCCTTCTTGACTGATCCTGCATTGTTGATCTGTAGTTACTATTGGATAAGTACAGCCCGGTCATGTTCTCCTCTCCTCCGAAAACACTGCCTCACTGACTTGTGGTGAGGAGAAGCTAAGTGTGTGGGCAATAGGCTCTGGAGAAGGTGACTCTATAGAAGATCCTCTAGCATAGAGTCCTACAGGGAGGAGGGGAGGACTGACTAATGAAAGTAACTAAGTCCACTAAGCATATGTTCCAACTGCCACTCGCTACCAATTGCTTTGGCCCTTTTCTTTGTCGGTACAATACAATGCACAGAAGTGCTGTCTAATGACAAGTCCTTTGCTATTAACTGTAGTTCTGCAGTTACAGGGGAAGGATTTCTTCCCCCATGTTTCTTCTGCCTTAGAAGCTTATTAGAACACTGAGGAAACCCGCTGGGGAAGGGGTGGGGTAAGTGAAACTACATTCGAGTAAGCGCTCCAAATACATAGAGCAAACACCTTACAAATGACAACTTTCCATTTTCTAGAGTTCTCAGAAACTGTAACTGTGCTGGTAATGAAACTGTAACTTTCTAACTGTACCCAAGTAAAACAAAAAATGGAGCTGCATTTGAGTTCTGACTTTTACTGACTTTTAAATTAGGATTCTCGCGCGTTCTCTGTGAAATACCCTGTGGCAGGGTAGGTTGCTTAGAGGCGTCCATTGCCCTACTGAAGCAATTCAAGCAAATGTATAGGCATATACCCCAGGCATACCTGAAGGTTACGTTTGCTTTTCCTTATGTTGTGTTGCAGCAGAAAGTTGTTTTCTATCAAGAATCTACTAAATTGATCATCGAGCTGTGACAGCAGATCATGGAATAACACCGTAGCAAAAGATACGTTGTTGGCTGCATGTTCCCTAGAAAGATTTAAGGCATGCTTGTGTTAAATAAACTCTCAATACAGCATTCAAGAAATGCATACAGGAGTACTTTACTTTTAACCGCCAACTCTGGTTGTAACATATGCAAGCAGTAAGAATTACCTTCAAACATAAGCCAGTTTCATTCTCTCAACTTTGACTTTACTTTCGTTGATACAGAAACGTTGTAATCTTTTTATTATTCTTGCCACATTCTGTGCAACTTCCTTTACTCAGTCCATGCACAGCAAGAAGCTAAAAGCGAACCTGATGCATGTGCACAGTGTAAAACTCCCCTAAGAAGACACGCCATAGAAATCTTGACAAAAGTTCAAAGTCTGCAAATAGTGAGAGACTGAGCTGCCAAGGTTAGCAGTAAATGATCAGTCTTAGAACAGCTGCTATTGTTTCAGACCAACCCAGTGAAATATGAGATAATACACTTGTTACTCTAGGTGTTAAGCCCCTCTAGAAAGCCCTGAAGGGCATGAACATAGGCTATAGCACCCACACACTACTAAAGTGTCTTACCAGCAAAGGTTCACCTAGCAGCTTGCTTCCCCGATAGTCTTCTGCTGCCTGTAACTGCAAGTATGACAACATCGCTTATCACACAACCTGAAGGCCTATTTCTATGCTTACCAATCCTGGTTTTCCAGCCACTGTGCCAGGTACTGCCTGATTTCCATAGGAAAGCTGTCATCGTATAGCTGGTGAACTTGCTCCAAAAACTTGGAATCAAGTTGCTGTAGCTGATACCACTGAGTCATCCTGAAGAGGAAGCAGGGGGGGATAAATCAGCGTAAATATTTAAGCAGTATTTGGACTGAACTGGCGAAAAGCAACTCATTTAAAGTTTTCATGAACAATGGCAAAATTGGAGCAGTAGGAAGGAAAAGTGTTTCCAGCAAACAAAACCATTTTATTTTCAGCTGTAACAGTTTTCAAAAGCTAATCGTTAAAACTGAATACAACTTATTCTGTGCTTGTTTTAGTTTGAAAGAAATACTTAAAAAATTACAAATTAAGATGGTGCACTATTTCATGAAAATAACTCAAAGCGAAATCACCCTTCCCTATGAAAATTTGCATTATTTTTTTTCCTTTGAACCCCTTTTCACAGCATTTAGAGTACTGGTAGTGTTACCGCTCTCTTGCTTAGTAGGGATACAGAAATGAGGACCTGTGTGTTTGATACCTGTACTCCGCAGGATCGAGATCCTGCGTATGGAGTTTCACCTTTTGTTGGTGCAGACAATACTCCCCATCACCAACAGGTGGAAAATCAAAGAAACATCTACGGCCCCGCTTCAGGTGCTCTGAAAGTGGACTAGATCTCAAGTTACTTTAAGTGGAGAAGTATTGGAGAGCTGTTTTTTCTACTATATGCTTTGGTGCCTGTGATCAAATTTTTGGGCTAAATTAAATAATGTCTGCAGCAGACACAGGTTACTTAAAATGAACTAATATGAGTGAGAGAAGCCCTGCTGTACAATAATCTATGACAGAGTGGCTATATGTTCCGATATACGGTGTCTGGCTGCAGACCCATTATCATCTCATCAGTGGGCTGCAGGTTAGAGACTTGCAGTGGAAATGGCATGTAAAGATTCGTCTAAGGCACAGTCTAGGATGAGAACTTGGGTGGTGAGATTCAAGTCCACTTGCATTTACAGCTTTTAAAAAGGGTGATAGGACTTATCCAAGGAACCGGGCAGCATTGGGGTGAAGGACTATCTTATACATGCACACATTAGTGTTTGTATGCCAGCTCCCTCAGCTGCCAAGTGGCATACGCTATGCACGGGAAGTGGGCGTGAGTTAAAAATGCTATTATATTTGAAGTGAGGGACTTTGAGGATTTTGATGTGCATGGGGTTCAGATTACAGGTAACACAGTATTTGAGCATGCTGTAGCAGCACCAAGGCAAACAGCTAAAACATGACACTGGTGAGGAAAGCTGGAATAATTTGTCTAAATGCAAGAAGTTGGTCTGGTTTTTTTTCCCTGGTGCTTAAATGAAGATGTGCTCCAATCTTCCTGTGTCTTAGAGCAACCAGAATGGGAAAGGATTTGGGAATGGTGGCAGAGAACCATCCAAAGAGCTGGTTACAGAGCAATACAACAATGCAGCAAGCACAGTCTTTGGGGATGCAAGCAGGGAAACAACCAAAAAAGTGGGAAGTCAGCACCTTCTTGTGGAGAGGGCATTAGAGAGACTGATACTGGGATACAGGGCTGAGCCTGCCATTGACAAACTGACAGCCGGGGTGGGGGGGGGCGGGCGTGTGTGTAGGATGGAAAGCCCGTTTTGCTGTTCTGCCTTCCCTTGGGTAACGGCAACAGGATCGCAGTCCAATATGCGTTTTTGGAGAAAAGGGGCCTTATTTGCAGCTGTGCGGGTCTGTGTCCCTCGGTAACACCCGTGCTTGGGGCTGTCCCCCACGGCCGAGCTCCGATTCCTTCCCCCCTGCACTCTAACTGCATTCAACCCCCCTGCTTCCTAACAGTTCCATTCTCCGTCTCATACCCGCGTGATCGCCGCCCAAACACTCGGCGGCAGCTCGGGAGCAAAGGGCAGGGGACAGCCGTCCCTGCCGCCCGGGACCTCCTACGCCTCCCTCCACCACCGCGGCTCGGCGGCGCGGACAGCTCTCCCCCGTGTTTCCCCTCCCAGGCCAGGCCAGACGGGCCGCCCTGCCAGCCGCGGCCGCTAAAGCCCCCCGCCCGCACGCGTCGCCCGCACTTACGCGTGGGACACGGCTGCACTCCAGCTCCGCTCCGCGCCGCGACCGCCGCCGGCACCGAGAAATAGCCGCGGAGCTGTGGGGGGAGGTGGGCGGGCCGCCGGGCCAATCAGAGCCCAGTCCCCCGCCGTCTCGGCCAATGGGCGCGCGGCGGCGCCGGACTGCCCCGCCCATAGCCCTTTCCCGGCGGCGGCAGTTTCCGCTGCGGCGTTCTTCCCCCCCGCCCTCTGCCGCCTGCCCGGGCCGCAGGGCTGGCAGGCAGAAGCCCCACACGTACAAAGTGGAGAGAGGTTCCACCTGTTGAGACAAGTCCGCCCGGCAGCGCGGCGGTGCTGGCAGGAGCAGGCCAAGCAGAAGTAGGGTGAGCACCGTTCCCGGGGGCAGGCCTCCCGCCTCTGCCGGGAGCAGGGCAGGGCGAGAAGGCTGGAAGCGTGCGAGGGGACGTGCGGCTGCCGAGGAGGAGCTAAAAGCTGTTTAAGCAGCAGGATGTGTGAGCAGGTGTGACAGGTGAAAGAGAAGGGTGTCCCCGCAGGAAGGGGGGGAGGTGACCCTGTCAGGAACGAAGACCGTTAGGAGGCGACTCGCCTTGCCCCAGCAGGAAAGACGCTGAAGCGTCAAGCCCAGTGGACCTCTGGATGGCGAGCTAGCCAGCGCGGGGCTAACCTGAGGCAGCCATAGCTTTAGGTACAGTGCCCCTGGGCGTCCGTTCCCCTCACCTCACCTCACCTCACGGGGAAGGCTCCGCGAGCCTTTTCCAGTGCCCAGCCCCGCCGTGTCCCCGCCTGCGGCCGCCTCAGGGATCCGCCGGCCCTCCAGGCGCTAGTGCGCAAGCGCGGTGGGCGGCGGCGGGAGGGGGAGTGCCGAGGCGGGAACAGCCGCCCCACGTGACTTCGGGGAAAAGCGTCGGGGAACCAGAAAGGGCCGATTGACGGGAAGGCGAAAGCGAAAGCTGCGGCCGCCCGGCCTTGCTCCTCCCCCCTCCTCTGCCTCCCGCCCCGCCTGACCTGCACCCGGCCTGGCCGCACGCACGGCCACCGCCGCAGTGTCCCATCGCTGTCAGCCGGGCGGTTGGCCGAAGCGAGGGAAGCCCCGTCGGGCGGTGGCTGGCGGCCTGGCCCGGCTCTCCCTGCCCAGGCAGTGGCGGCACGTTTTCCTCATGGTCACGATGTATCGGGGTTTTAAAGCACTGGAGGTTTAAAGTAGTTCTGAACTGTAAGCAATAGAAAGTGACACGCTTTTCACCGTATCAGCAAGAAAATCTCCAGATTTTCAACTCCTGTTGGTGAAATAATTCGGCTGGTGTAGGGACAGGCAGGCTCTAAAAGGCAATGGCAGGGGCACAGAAGTCTGAAGGCAGCTGTTGTCCCACCCATCCACGTTGCATACGTGGGAGAAGGGCATGTGAGTGTAATAAAGGGTTGTACAAACACAGTTGCCATCTGCCACCCAGATTTCCATCAAAGTTATGGAAACTTTAAGAATGCTTATAAACTGCAGGCAGCTGAGTGTCTTTAATTTCTGGCATTTTGTCAGTTAAGAATTTTCTTCCTGCTGAATATCTTTTGATAAAGAGGTTTCCTTTTGCTTCGTGTCATCTTTCTTTCCACAGTCTTATTTGCTCGGACACTGTTACTGCTACTTGGGCACGCGCGGTCTTGTTCTTGTCTCATGTCTGAAGTGTCAACAAAGACCGGAAGAATTAAAATCCAGGCTTCGGTGCAGTTCTCATGAATACTTGGATCTTTTTCGGTATCTTTTTTATCCGCCTCTCTCCTCAGATGGAGGAGCCAATTCTTAGTCCATGGAAGAAGCAAGTATACAGAAGGTCTGTTTGGTAAACTTTGTGGCATGAAATGCTACCGAGTAGTGGATATAAATGTGGCTATAAATAAAAGTCGTAGTAGAAGGTAACTGACAGTTTTCACGTTTTTTTAATTAGAATCATTACAGTGATATGACAAGATACAAAGCACAGAACAATTGTGATTTTTTTTTCCCCTGTTATTTTTGACTTTGCTACTGCAAAACACAGTGAAAGCACAAGCACAGTTAGTAAAAGTACTTAAAAGCAGATGTTTCGCTGCTTCTGGCAGTATTTGAGCCATCCCTAGTTTTCTCTTCTACCCCTCCCCCCATCATTTTACTAGAGAATCCTATTCTTAACTCATAGTGCGTAGGGACAAAATTATCACTTTTTAAATTGAAAGAGGCTTGGGCTGTATACATTTATCTTACAGAAAATTACTCTAATGTTCCTTTAAAGCAGTAAACTAAAGTCATATGCCTTTCATTTAAATGTTAAACCTACCCCTTGCAAAGTCTGTTTGAAAACAGTATTAGAAACTAATGCCAAAGCATGATCCCCAATGCTATTCAGTAACACAAAATATATCGTGTTGAAGTCAAGATTCCAGAGTCTCAAAGAGTGCCATTGCATGCGGAGCAGGGAGGAAGGTGAGAAGATTGTTTTGCGTGCCATGTCTGGACCTTTTTTACAGTATTTCTCATGAGGTATAGATGGTCAAAAGGGGAGTAACCCCCTATTTTGTTTGTATTAAGATTGTGAGAACAGGTTAGAATGAAAAGGTATACAATAGCTGATGTGAGGTGAAATTATGTTTGCTGCTTTAGAAGTCTGTGTTACTGCTTGTAGTTTAAACTTGAGATCAACAAAAAGAAAGACTCTATTTTTGTTGTATCTTGAAAAAATTACACAGAAGTCCAGGTATGCAACATTGAGCCAAACTGTTTTTATTTATGCTGGTCATATAAATTACAGATGTTACCAAGCTATATACACAGTTCCTCTTGTTGTTTTGGAAAATTATTTATACATGATGCTTTCCGAAAGAAAATGACATCTCACCCGTAGCTTGCTTTAAATCGCTCAGATTAATGAACAGATACACATTTGTTTAAAAGCTACTTTCATGTATCACAGAAATATCTCATTACTCTGTTTCCGTTTACTTGTTGTCAACTAACGTCAATAGTATGGGTGAGAGGCACGAGTGAAAAAGGAGAAATGAAAGTAAAATCCAGGTCTTAATGATTCAAGGAGATTATGTTTTCATCCCAGATGTCTAATTGGTACCTACTCAAGAAGAATGTAAGGTGCAAACACCCAACCGTTTGTATATATTTCAAGAACTTTGCATGCTTTAACCACGTATTCTGTAGACAAGAATTAAATCTTGAATGAGACTGCATACATGAAATAAAGAGGCCTTGGAATTGCCTGTTTATTATTCTGTTAACAGATAACATTATTCTGTCACAGATAACATTGGGGGTAAAAACAACAAAACCAAACAACCCAAACCCAGCACTAAACAGTGCATGAAAGAAAAAAAAAGCATATTTTTAAAAGGGAATTTACCATTTATACAAAAAAACAGTGATTCTGCTTATTAAATGAGTCTCTGACAAGCATGTAATATTCTGTCATGTAGCACAAATTGCCCAGTGGTCAGCAAATGCTGCAGCTCTTCAGTAACTATTTTTTAAAACTCTATTTCCCAGTGCGTGTTTACCAGATAGCATCCAAACTCTGTCAGATTAGGATTTTTGCTTTCTAGACTTTCTGATAATACTTGCTGTAGTATCTGAATGCTTCATGCACAAATAGATTTACTCCTGCAACTATTTTGTGAGAGGGGGAAGTTTTACTAACCCTCTCTTCCAGTGGCAAAATGGAGACAGCCTTTTAGACACCACAAGTTTTACGTGTTTCCTCTCTGGAACTGCCTTCTCTTCCCAGCTTTGCCATCTTTCCTTCCACAACTTCTGCTGTCGTGGCAGATAAAAATCTATGCTGAAGATAGTTCATGTTTGGAAAGCAAGCAAACCCTGGACATCTGTGGCACGTTTGAACTCAAGAGGGATGAGAATCTTTGCTTTAAAATAGAAGCTAAACCAATGGTATACAAGATGATGATAAAACAGAAACTATTTAACATAATAGATCCTAATTTCCCCAAACACATTAATGTCTTTAGTTACCAGTCTATGCTGTTTTCAGAAGCAAAATATTTTTTTCTTACATTTTCATATTTACAGCAATTCTATGGATGTTAATTCTGCAAGTGAAATTTATCCCTGCTGGACCCCACCTCCAAGCCAGAAAGGATTTGGCCTTTTATCAGTGAGGACAGCAATTCTGACTTGCAGGAGGCTATTTTTAATCGCTAGGGAGAAGAATCCTGGTTTACATGGTATTGATAACAGAAGGAGGCCCAAGAATAACATCATAATGGTTTCCAGGAAATGCTGATTTACAAAGATGACAAAAAAATCCATTCACCATATCTTTGACCCATTAGTTCAGACAATTACTAATTTTTCCAGTGAACTTCAGTCAGTTGAGTAAGGAGAACTCAGCTAGAAGAAAAAAAAGGAAAAAAATTAGTCTCATGGCAGTTACTGCTGTTCATTCAGAAATAACTGCAGCTGAAGCCTTCTCTGGCTCAAGGCCACTGCAGTGTCATTTTGATGATCTAACACAAACTGGTAAGGATCTGAGGATCCTGTTTCTAGTTCTTTACAAAATACAGGAATGCTCATTAGAAGACACTTTGTGGGAAACAGTTGCAATAAAAATGATGTATATTTTAGATGAACTCTTGTGGTTCCTGCGGCCTATGGATATGTAAAGCAGGGTTCTCATGGGAGTCTTGTTTTCCCGATGGGAAGGGGAGTTTGGAGAGGGGGGAAATAGAAGGGAATTCAGCAAGGCTGCAGAAAGTGTATCTTATACATAAGACTGAGTGAGTTGTAGGATAGTTTGTCTTGCTGCAGATTTCACTCTTGTTCTCTGCATCTCACACAGTACATTTTTATTGGCATCTCATGGAGAAAAAAGTGTTGATTTAATAATGCAGATTGTCAGCTTTCTGAATTTAGCCAGCTGTTCACCAGAGTAGGTTGCTGTGTGAATTTGCAATGATAAAGAAAAAACCTCCATGTTTTCCTCATTTCCATTTAGTAAGGTAAATAGAATGGAAAAAGGAGGGAAGGAATTCTTTAAAAATCTTTCAGAAGTATTTTCTCTCCCAGTTTCTAGCAGAACTTGAAAACGCTTCTAGTAAGAGCCTCCAGAAATCCACCTACCAACTAGCAGCACTGAACCACTTCTCTAGTACCCTTAAAAACCACAGCATGATTGTATTTGACTCTCCCAATTCATCACCAAACACATTCTTTTTGTGCAGTTATGACCCCAAAAGATGGCAGTGGTCACAGCTGGTTTGGAATATCTGGACAGAGATGGTTTGAGAATTACTGAGCATGCTAAAAGAAACCAAAAGCTTTTGGAGCCTGATGATAAACAAAAGTGAAGCCAACTATTTTTGCTGCTGAAACTTTGGGAAATGCAAATGCATACATAGTTCACAAATGCAGTCTAGGCCAGAACTGTTTTCATACATATAAAACAAGAAATGACTGTGGACATGTCTCGGATTGGGTGTGGTAGGTTTTAATGCAGAACTTTAATTCAGGCTATTATTTCAATTTTAGCTAAGGGATTAGTTTGTCATGAGTGCTAGCATAAAAAGGTGAAGAAGTAAAAAAAGATATTTTGCTTTTGAACAGATCTTCAGCTTGATGTATATTAAAAAACTCCTCTATTTGTATATATAATCTAACTGTGCTTCCAATCATCGATGGTCAGGATTCTAGTTTAGTTTTATTCTGGTTTGGGGTGAGGGGGAGTGTTTACAGAAAGGCATTTGAAGGGGAGTTGACAGACTTTTAAATACATAACAATTTTAAAGATCATAAATCATTGAACATGCGGAAAACTAAGAACTAGTATTTAAAAAGGAGGTTTTCTTTTAAAGCTGTTAAAGCCAAACTACTGCTGTGTTTCCTGATAGAAGTCTGCTGTGGCTGAATCCCCAGTGGGTATACATCAATGCTCAAAGTATTCTAAGACATGATGATTCAGAACCCAATTTCTAGCCAGTAAATAAAAGAGGAAAATATTTTTAATAGGACATTGGTCCAGTATTTTCCTAATCTTTCTATATACTTAGTGAATATTAGTTTTATTTGCTAAAAATGTTTTAGTTTACTTTTAATTTCTCACTTTTGTACCCCATGTAGAAACGTGCAGCACTGAAAAGTTGTGCAAGTTTTCTGAATCAGAACTTTTTATGTTCCTTGTGCAGCTTTCTTGAGCAAGTCAAGCCCTTTGTGCTGTCTACAGAATTAGTGTAATCATGATGTATTATCGTCAGTGTTAAGCCTTTCTTTGTGCAACAGGTCTGGGATCTTTGAATTATGACATTCATGTTTCATTGGACAGCGTGTCAGATCATTTCAAACAACACAGTGCTTCCAAGTATGCTTGCAGCGTCCTGTCCCATTTAGAGCAGGAAATGTATGCACCCTTGTTTCAGAATGTAATACAGCAAGTGATGAAAGAACTCCAATTTTTTCATAATTGTACAAGCAACCTTTTTATAAACAGCATCTGTGTTGTACGTGTCCCATTTGCTTAGTATTAACGTGAATGGAAAAGTTTGCAACATACGGCAGTTTCGATCACTGTGGGACTCAGATGTTCTCTCAGCACAGCATAGACGCTTGGAGACATTGGAAGAAGATCTGATGGAGAATGTGGCTCTGTAGAATCATTTAAGCTTAAAAAAAAAAAACAAAAAACAAAACCAAAACCCATAAAAATAATCTTAAAAGCAATTTAAATCCCTCTAACTTGATGGATAGCAGTGGAGTATGGTGAATGCTTGTTAAGCCTGTACTCGTGGTTGCTGGTGGCCCTGTAAGCACATGCCAACAACCTGGTGTACATTTAAAAATGTAGGAGACAGGACCAAGGGAAGAGTGAATAAACCTGACTCTGTAATACCAGCTGCTGGGGAGAAAAAGGAGACAGTGAAAGATAAGTAGATCAGAGTACCGTCAAGTCTGCATTCAATTTTTACAAATGTTTTGCCACATAGATGGGAAAAGCACTGTAGAAGTGAACTTCTTTCCTTTCTTGTCTTTAGCAGTCCTTGGCCAAATAAAAACATGCAATGTGTTGCTATCCCAAACTATTTGAACAGGGGAAGGGAAGCAGGGAAAAACTTTGAAACAGTATGTAAATGTAATAAAAGTAACATTTGAAGTGTAATACATCTGTAAGGATACTTACATTTTGGAGACTGGGATAAATACAGAAGGAACGTAACCCTTGCCTGTTCCATCTGAGGGCTTTGAGACTAAAAATCAATATTAGAGAAATTAAATATTACCTAGTAATTGTATTGTTTATTTGAAATTGGTTATCCGCTTTAAGTGCTGCGGACCATAATATATTAAAAAACAAATGCCCCTGTTTATGCTTAAATAAGCAGCCATAAAAATGAGGGGAATTCCTGAGATTAGTCTTTGAGGTCAGGTCTTAGTCACGTAATTGACTGCTCCCTTGATATGAATTGTTATCTCAGAATATAATACAGCAACTGATGCAAGAGATGTCGTTAGGGCTTCAAAAACAAATATACCGTAACTCTACAAGCTTGGTACTTCTAAGCCTCTAGATTTCAGTTCTGCAAATGCTTGTGGGGAGCTCTGGCTCTACAGATACAGCTTCAGCAATGTCTTTTGCATGAAATTAAGCATATACATAAATTGTTAGAGGATTGGCGCATTAGGCAAAGTCCACTGAAGTAAAATGAAGAGGAAAACTATTTGTAGCCTCCAAATATTTTTGAGTAGTGTAGGAATTTTAATTCAAATGGAATTGTAACCTTTTATACTGGAAGTCCAGAAGAGTGTTTATTATCTCTAAACAAAATCAAGGTTTTGAGGGCTCTTTTGAGAGAGAGTGAGTTTAATCTAAAAATGGCCTGACTTGTAACTTGGACAAGAAAGAGCATGGTCCTGAACATATTTGGAGCCATTCTTCTCTGGCCGTTTTGTATTTGCCAGTGTAGTTGCCAGGGGTTATGCTGCTGGAATAAAGCTGTTTGGAAAATACAGAATTTCCTTGAAATAAGAGAGACAGCATGCTACAATGTAACGCCATTATGAAGCCAATAAGCAGGATGATTTTTCAGTTTCATCTCTGAGCACCCAAGCACTGAATTTTCTAATGTATCAGTCAGGAAAAAAAAACTTTTTTTTTTTTAATTTTTTTTTTTTGCCTCTTTCTACCCTAAGATTTATTTCTTAGCGTCTTTTAAATATTATTATCGCCTATAATGTAACCTCTAAGACCAGGTAGACAAGCATTAAAACAGTTCTCTTGAAGATGCTGATTAAAGGAGGCATCTTAATTTGTTCCCTTCCTTCCTCCCCCCCCCTCCCCCCCCCATTCCTCAAATTGCCTCTTGACTTTGCAGCTGCTTTGCAGAAAGGGTAAATAGAGAAATGGAACCCAACCTTCATTTGGCTGACAGCTGTAGTGTTTGCCAAAGGCCTTATCTTTGGGAATGTCTGGATACAGATACTTCAGAGGGTTTTCAGGAACATTGTCTGCCATAATAACTTTGTAATCGCGCAGTATATCAGCAAAAGGCAGTGCAGATAAGCGACCTTTGTTATAGGGTTCCACTGAATGAAATGTTACATCTCCTGTAAAAATACAAAGGCACCATAGCCACTGATAACTGGTAGATCAGCATCTGCAGTTGAAACATCTTTGTGGCTTTCTTTTATCGTTTACACTGGCGTGGGTTTTACCTGTTTGTACCAATGTTAGTATCTTTCAAGTTTTACTTTCTGCACATGTTGAAACAAATTTAAAGCCTGCAGTAAGCACGTACACTTCCTAATGAACTCTTATAGTTAATATAAAGAACTGAGAGGTAGACTTTCAGAGTTCTGATTTGTGTTTCAGTAAATATGATACTTGCATCTTACCCAAAACCATACTAAGACGATACACATGAATTTCACTTTTAAACAAAAGAACACATGGCTCCTGTATTACAGGTGTATTGCAGAGTTTGAGGTTTCTGTTATTTTTTTTTTTAATTATACTTACCATTTTCTAACTGATCCACCCAAGTAAAGGTAATTCCACCCAGATTGCTTTCACTAAATCTTAATAAAAATGTTCCTGGTGTCTTGTCTTTGAGCAAAATTCGTTCCTTCTCTTTGCTTACAAATCCCATTACGTACCTGAAGTGTAACAGGAAATCATGGGTTTGCTTTTGGAAAAAAAATACAGACTTCAGTCTGTGCAATGCATCTGGATGAACTTTATATAGGTGTTCAAAGCCTGGTGACAAAACTTTATAATGTCTTGGAACTATGACAAAAGCTTCACATGAGTTACATGTGGAGTACGGCATTGAGCTCAAAGTACTATGAAGCATAATGAAATTGACTGTACACTGACAGAACTGATAAACAGATCTAAATATGCATTTCTAAGAGATTCAATGGTGTTTCCTTTTGGCAAAAATTTCAATAAGTTAGAAGAGGGAGACAGAAGTATTAAACTCTTTGCAGATTTTCTTCTGCATAGCTGAAACTGAGATTAGTAAAGAAAAAAGACAAAGCAGAGAGAGATCAATATACAGCTGTTTCCTTGTTGCTCACCCATCAATCCAAAGAGGAAGAATATGTTTTTTAATTAAGTCCAGGATAGCTTCAAGCCAAACCCAAAAGGTAAAAGACTTTCCAGGCAGATGTTCCTAATGGTTAAAAAAAAAAAGCCACAACATAAAACACAAACAAAACCAACATACATGAGAAGAGAATTGTGAGAGTGTTGTTACCCAACATCCACATGACATGGATATCTCAGTTTCTTAAGAATAATCTAGTTTGTTCAAGCGAGAATGACAAATCTGAACCGCAGTTTTGAGTAATGTCTCTCTTTCAGCCTGACATAAAACCAATTGATTTTTAAGATATGCACTGGAAGCACCTCACTTTTCAAGAAAAAAAAACAACCCGCATTTATTGTTTCTTCCTGCTTATGAAATTACATTTTGAGAGAAACGATGATGAGAAAGTTGAATTTCCTTCCAAGGTCCTATATGTGTTTAAATAATGTAGTTAGTATGAATAAAATGGGTTTACCCTTATTTCTCAAGAACTTTTCTGTTCCTGATCAAAGTTACTGAATATGTTGACTGACTTGAAATAATTTAGGTCGCAGCTGAGCATATGAAAAAATTTACTGTATGCTTTATGAAAAATGTGGGCTTTGATAGCACAATCTCTTGATCATTTACAGAAATATACAGGCTACACTGTAATGACAGTTTCTGATCTCTGTGGCAATGTAACTAAGTAGATCTCTTAGCCTGAGCTTTAAACTTCTGGAAATATTGTCCTATTTAAATTTTTACAATGAATGTGATTGTGCTGGGCTACGAGTCCCACATATGTCAAGTATGGGAATCTTATCAGTAGCATCAGAGAGACAGAGTTAGGCATGCATGCAGGCGTGAAAAATAAAAAGAGACTAGTTTTCCTTTTGGAATCGTACCTTGCAGAACTTTGCCCAGGATAGTTGATAATCATTATAACTGACTTGTTGTCCTGAGAGAAAAAAAGAAACCAAAACACCACAAACAGTGAGTCTATTTTTCTGAAGTTTTGCAATAGATATAGCTTGACATCTGTGTAGTTGTGGGGGAGAGTACAGTACATCCAGACTTGGAGAGGGATTGAGAGGCGCATGCTAAGTGGATGTAGATCAGTTTTTCTGTATCATTCTGAAGCAGCTGAGAGTGGTAGTTTTGAGGATATTTGCCTAAAGTAGTCTAGGACTTTGTTTCTGCAACACTGTATGCTCAGTTTCAGTTTTTAGCCCAAGTATTACTTCTCTTGGCTTTCACTCTATCTTGAGGTTCCATATTTTAAGACAATTTTTTTTTTCTGTCTTATGATTCTTGCGGATTTACAATGGCACCTCTCAATTCCACTACCTCCACTAAGCAACAAATCTCCAAGAAACCATCAGAAAAGTGACTGTTATCCAGGGAAAGCAGTCTTCACTTCCCAGCTTTGAAAGCAACAAAAAGTAAAGATTCCCCCCAGTCTCTGACAGATGCTTTTGTTCTTCCCAACAGTAGAGGTATCGTTACACCCTCAGCTTGGACTTTCTTTCAGATCACAATATATTTTAGCTTTGTTTCTTCCCCAGAAACAGATAAGGCTTTCTTTTCTTCTGCCAGCTTCCCTAAGGCCTCTCCCTTCCGGGGCACAGTCAGATCTCAGTGTTCAATAGTTCATCTTGCTGAAGTTACAGGTCACCTTACTGTCACCAGTGAAGGATGGGTACCAGAACTACACAGACTCAAAACAATGAATACTTAAAATGAACCAAAACCCAAACCAAACCCCATAAGCAAGCAAAAAGACTTCCTTTTGATTTCAGATGCATGAGGTTATTACTTGCTAAGGAAACAAAATAGCATCGCAGTTCATTGTGACTCTGATGCCCTCTTTCTTCAGTTTAGCAGCCTGGAAGTTCAGAAGTTGAATCACTTTGTGGTGAGAATAAGCTGATGCATGCTTTTCTTTGAAGAAAAAAATGTTATTGTGGCATTTTTGAAGTCAGCTCTGGAAGTGGAGGTAACGCTTAAAGTCATTACCTGTGACTATCAAATACAAGAGCTCAAAAATAAAATAATAAATAAAATCTGTATATTTCTACAGTCTTACCCATAAGTTTCTCTGCCAGCATGTTGAGCTGCTCAGAATTGAGTCCACGACCAACATACGATGAAAATTGCCAACTCAGTACTTCTAAGAGCTGACTTAAAGTGGCAGCAGGGGGATTGTTGAAGAAAGACAAATTCTGCAACAGAATTAGTGCTTGGTTTAGACAGTTAGCAACCATGAAATACACTACAGGCTGTAAAAGAAGGCTGCAAGTACTCGAGCAGAATCCAGAAGTGTTAAAAATGAGGTGTGCATGGGGGATACGCTGGGGTAAACAAGTGCTGGCCCTTCCACATGCAGCAACGCAGCAAGGTCCACTTGGGTACCTGGGCAGAGTTGTAAGGGGAGGGAAGAGGTGGGAGCACTCTTAGAAAGAGCAAGAGTCTGTGTGTGCACCTTGGATGATAAAATATCTTGCTATATTTCTCATAGTATTGTATGTTAAGACAGTGAAAATATGCTTAAAGCCTATCCAATAAGTGTAGATACTCTCATTATAGTGTGTGGTGCATGGAAATCCCAAACCGTGACATACTCTTATAGCCATATGTTGTGTAATTGTTTGGTTTCTCTTAGTTTTTCTTTTGGTTTCTGGATGGTACATGTAATGAACATACTGAAGACCGTGCAGAAGACTCTTTGGAATATCGCAGAGTGATAATGAAGTCATCTGGTCAGCTGGCCTGCTGTCATTCTTAGGCACACTCCATGGTAAACTATCTTACTCTTTCTCTCCTCCAAACATCTACGTGACTGCTGCTTACCCTGACTGAAAGTCTGAGAGCTATTGACAGCACTGTCCTACAATCTGCAAATATAGTAACAGTGACTGAATCTAAAATGTGTGCTGAGCCAGCTGGAGTCTGAGAAAGAATGATTCTGCTTTTGCTCACAGTTAGAGACACTAGAAGGTGCTACTCGACACATAGTCTTCTCCATAGAAACCACTAGCTCCTGTAAAATGCATGAGGGAAAGCAGCACTTAAGTATATTACAGACCCACCTATTCACCTACTCTGACAGTTTTGAATTGTACCAGTAGAATTATTTTATGCCATGTACAGTTTTGGTCAACCACCTCCAAAAAGGACAAATTCAAACTGAAAAGTTGTGGAGAAGGGCTGTCACGTTTCCTTAGATTAAGAACTACTACTTTAGCCTATGAAAAGGAAGGCTGAGCGTGCATATGGCTTTATATCTGGGCAGGGAACAAAAGATAAAGTGAACAACATTAAAGTATGATGTTGATAACAGTGTATGTGAAGAAAATAAGGCCAGTTTAAGAGGGGAACACAGCCTTTTTATGATTAATATATTTGGTAACCAAATAATAGAAGTGTGAAAGTGCAGAAAGTCAGTGCTTGCATACTGAAGACCTACCTGAGGATCGTTGGTTGACAGATTGTACCAAATAATAGAAGCCCACGCATTGGGTAATTGGCTCACATTGGAAATCATCACCACAGGCAAAGAGCTGGTCTGGTGGAAAGAATGAATGTGGTATGTAAATGCTGCCGAGGAGAGTGTTAGCGCTGTGTTATGCTTTGGGGTTTTTTTTAGCCCCCTCTTCCTTCCCAAAGCGTACGCTTCTGTCCAAAAGTTCTGGACATCTTGCGCTTGCTTATGGTTACTGCTGAAGTAACCACAGTAACCACCTAGGATAGATGGACCTGTGGTCTGGCCCAACACGGTTGTGGTTCTATAAGCTGCTGGAAAATGCCTTTTATTCTTGTGCTAGAAAATTTGGCTAGAATACTCACTTCCAAATTTATAGTCAATCCATACAGGCAGACCTGTGTTTCAAAGCTGATGGAGTGGAGTTCCTCGGTCACCATGTGAGGGCCCTGAGGGAGTAAGTAGGTTATAAAACTCTGAACACACAGTTGGCATTTAACACTGTTTTTGTGATCTGACTGCTGAGATTACACAACTTGGAAAGAAAACACATATCAAATATGTAAGTAGAACAGGAAAAGAAGGAAGTGAAGGAAATAATTTGTTTGTTAAAATTTGACATTAAATTAGTCCAGAAGTCTGGTGGCTTTTTTTCTGATGAATCTAAATAACCCCTTGGCATCGTTAAAGCAATACTTCTACACTTCTAACTTTTGCTTTTAACTTTTTCTAAAATGGTGCTTTTAAACACAGATTTGCACACAAAAAATTAACAGATTATTTTTTGTGGCTGATAAAGATTGTCCACAACTTTTCTTTTCCTAAAATTTCTTTACTGATTGACAATTTCAATTTAAACTGAGATATTAAACTTCAAGGAGAGACAAACTAGAAATGAAACAAAACCCGACAGCTTTAATGACAAGTAGGCCCTCATCAGGGAACACAGGTTTATTGTAAGTATACTTAGATAGTACTAGTTGAAGGAATAGAGGCCTAAATCATTAATCCAAAGTAAATCTATTACTAGAAAGCAAGCTTTTCTTGGATGGAAAAAAAAATAAATCTGATTGTCACAGTTGATTAAAGTTTGTAGTACAAGCATTTTGTTTTGATTACAAACCAACATAGCTCTGTAAAGATCCAAATCTCTGCCCCATGGGAAACAAATCTTTTGAAATACATTTCCATCCCCACAAGTCAAAGTATAAAAATCTGTTTGTCCTTTTCCTGGTGTGTTGTTGTTTTTCCCCTCCCCATCACATATTTGTTTTGTCAGACTTTTTAAAAAAGAAACACAAATCCCAAATCAAAATGATTCCATTTACTGAAATACTCCGCCTTCAGTCAGTGTAAAATAAAATGATTCCTTGGGAAATTGCCTCATGGCCTTATCTTTCCCATGGAGCACCTCCTCCAGGACATGTACAGGCCATTGCAACAAAAGATACTGTATAAATGAGGGATTGAGACCACAGGAGATCCTCAGACATTTGAATAATAAATCTGCCGTGCAAAGGGAAAATCCAGCTTAGAGCTGAAGGCTTTTACAGTAAATACTCATCTGGCAAATGAGCTCAAATGTTTTAATACTGGTAGAATCAATCCAGCTCAACATGTATTGCTGACACAAAGTTGGAAAGGGTTGGTGAATCTTCCCCCTCCCCTCGTCATGATTTTGCAAAAACTAAATTTTTCTCATGGCAAAATCATCTAGGCAAAAAAGCATATCTACATGAAAGGGCGAATGTCAAATGCAGAGAACTCTGGCTTTTTTTTACGAGGCAAGTCATACTCAACAACTACACTCTCAGCTTACAAAACATCCTATAACAATCTAAGTTTTTTAATTATTATAGTTGCTGTTAATAAAAAACCACAAAACTTGTTCATGCTAATAATGACTTTGCAGACTGTGATTTGACCAAGAAGAAGCTCTGAGGAAATTAGTTAGCAGTGAACCATGTCACAGTTCAGCTGTCCTAATTCTCCACAGCCCTATGTTTTATGTAGTTATTAAGGCATGTGTGAAAGTGGGAGTAAAATGCTACCAAAAGTAGATCACCCACATTTTTACACCTACGTTTTTGCATTTGCTTGTCTTGATACAGATGACTTTGTAAGTAGCAAAGTAATTGGGAGGTGAGCCTTGAGTTTCAGTCTTGCTAATCAGGTTGCAAGTTACTCTGTTCAGAAACTCCGTGTGAAGCGTGCACAAGTGTCTTCTGCTTTATGTTTTGGGTTAAAATTCTCCATGCTGATCACACCTTTGCTTTGTACTTAAAGACTATTTGTAATAACTTTTGTGCTTGTATAACTATATCTATTTGGGCTGTGATATGAGTGACTTTTTTTTAAAAAAAAAAACAAACTTGCCAATACAACTTTACCCTTAATGCTTCTACTGCGCAAAAAAGTTACACTGGTGTGGAGACACCTTAAGCCAGTATAGCTTATTTTATTTCCTAGGTTAGTAGGTGGCATTCATAGAAGTATCTTATGACTTCAGTTACCTTGGGAGATGTTAATTGTTCTGGTAGCGTTGGCAGAGGCTGTATCATTGGCTGCAAGCTTCTGACTCTTGCTTCAGCCAGAGATTTATCTGCAGATTTTTGCTGTTAAATAGCAATGCTAAATTTATGGTGATGGTCCATGGCCACTCTAGAGATTGTGTGTATACTTGTGCCTTTCCCCTCCCTGCCTACTGCCTCCAGTTGCTGGATGAGAACATCCTGCATTCTCCCCTGCTGGGGCAGTTCTCCTTTGCCCTCCTGCCAGTGATGCAGAAGGTGAATGAATGAAGGCAGTAACTTTCTTGCCTGTGATTCTGATTTTGTCTGAGAGCGCCAGGATGCTCAGGAGGATCACAGTTTGTAGGAAGCCAGAGCTGAGAAGAAGGACGTAGGGTAGAGCTGTGCAGATGTTGAGGAGGTGGGCAGGGGAAGAAGCACCGGTGGGCTGGATGTCCGCTCTCCTGAGACCCCACCTGGAGTACTGCATCCAGCTCTGGAGCCCCAACATAAGAAGGACATGGACCTGTTGGAGCAAGTCCAGAGGAGGACCATAAAGATGATCAGAGGAGCACCTCTCCTATGAAGACAGGCTGAGACGGTTGGGGTTGTTCAGCCTGGAGAAGAGAAGGCTCTGAGGAGAGCCTTCCAGTACTTAATCAGGGCTTACAGGAAAGATGGGGAGGGACTCTTTATCAGGGAGTGTAGGGGTAGGACAAGGGGTAACAGTTTTAAACTGAAAAAAGGATATATTTTAGATTAGGTATTAGGAAGAAATTCTTTACTGTGTGAGTGGTGAGATGCAGAGAGGTGGTGGAGGCCCATCCCTGGAAGTGTTCAAGGCCAGGCTGGATGGGGCTTTGAGCAGCCTGGTCTAGTGGGAGGTGTCCCTGCCCATGGCAGGGGGTTGGAACTAGATGATCTTCAACTTCCCTTCCAACCTCAGCCATTTTGTGTCAGTGGTGCTGGAGGGTAACACAGGAATGCAAGGAGCACTCTACAATACAGGGGCATGGTGTTCGAGGTGTGGATTAGCGCCGATGTTAATACTTCTGATTTCTGTTCTCCACAAAGCAAGAATGTATGGATATTAAGCTCCTCTGCCAGGAAGCAAGCACTTGCAATACCTTTTCACCTTATGTGCCAGGGGGTATGTGCATGTCTCTGAAACCTGGGTACTGCAAAGTACCTGCTGGTTTGTTAGGGCTAACATGTCATAGTACAGTGTCACCACAAGAGGGGAACCTACGACCGGGTTCGGATGGGTATTGGTAAACTAAGCACGCTTTTGGTCCTGGGTGAGGCAAGCAAACTTCTTTGATGCAAATGTAATTATACCCTTACCTCATCTGTAAACTTGGCCAACAGAACATATATTTAAAGAACCATTCCTATAGAAAAACTGTTTCAACAAAAAACCCAAAAAGCTTATTTTTTTCAAAATGTAAATGACCAAAAAAGGCAGCCTTAAAGAGGAATGCATACTTTCAGATTATTACTTCTTACCTTCTATTGTAAGGGTTTGTTTTTTTTTAATATACAAATTTAAGGCATGTAATTAAAAATTCTATGAGTAGTTCTGAAAAGTTCTCATTATACTATTAGATGATAATTGGGTCCTATACTTATTATAATGATACATAAGGATGTATTTCAAATTCTAACAGCATATGGTTACTATTTGATTTAAATAAAATCCAATTTGAAATACTTGTGAGAGTAATCAAAAATACCATGTAAAATAAATGCACTAACCTCATTTCCTTTGCTTCCAGCACTTGATTTCATTTCTTTGGGTTGCTGTATAAAGCAAAACAATATTTATGTGCCAAAGAAACTATAGACAGAAGTACATATGAGGAACATAATTTGTAACCATGATGTTGTTAGTATAATAAGGTTTTGTTTACAATATACAAATATGCTGAAATGAACTATGACGCTATGCCTTGGAAAGTCTATTCAGTCAATAGTTTTTCAATATTTTTAAAGATTTTTTTTTTAAGAAACTAAGTTAATGTAACAAAGCGTTAATTAGGGTGCTTGCAATGTATATAATACAAAAAAGCACTAAAGACCGTCAATCTCCATCTCCTTTTGCAAAACCACACTGATGCACTGCATCTGTGGTTAAGCCAAAAAAAACCCCATAGGTGAAGGAGTCTAGTCAGAAAGCATGACTCACTGGGATAGTAGAGAAGTTAAAGAAGCGGTACTATAGTCTCTCAAAAGACAGTTATTGCAGGCATTAATTTCAACCAGATCTAAAGCATTCAATTATGTATTTCACCTAGACAATGGTGTTGTGGTTTGGTTTGGTTTTTTTTGTTTCGTTTGTTTGGGGTTTTTTAACAAAACTCAGTTCCTGAGAAGCTGTGTAATTCAGCATGATTAGTCTTTTCTGGCATTAATTAGGATTTGCTTTGTCGTTTTGTGAAAATGTATAGTCTTATTTTATGGAATAGATAAATTTTGGAATGGCATAAAGAGGTACTAGGAGTAAACTTCTGTTTAAGGAAAAAGAAAATGAGCATAGACTTGACATTAATACAGTCCTCCCTGCATATTTTTTTTTAAAGAATCTTTTATTTCTTTAGGAGAGGTACATGATAGGAAAAAAGCAGTCAAACTTACCAAATGTCGAAATTCTACCGACAGGCTTCCGTTTGCAGATTCATCCATATTCATTGCTTTGACGTGTGTTCCACACAGAACGAATCTACGATTACTATGGAGGACATTACACTTATCATAGAATCATAGAATGGTTTGGATTGGAAGGGACCTTAAAGATCATCTAGTTCCAACCCCCCTGCCATGGGCAGGGACACCTCCCACTAGACCAGGCTGCTCAAAGCCCCATCCAGCCTGGCCTTGAACACTTCCAGGGATGGGGCATCCACAGCTTCTCTGGGCAACCTGTTCCAGTGCCTCACCACCCTCACAGTAAAGAATTTCTCCCTAATATCTAATCTAAATCTCCCCTCTTTCAGTTTAAAACCATTGCCCCTTGTCCTGTCCCTACAATCCCTGATAAAGAGTCCCTCCCGGTCTTTCCTGTAGGCCCACTTTAGATACTGGGAGGCTGCTATAAGGTCACCCCAGAGCCTTCTCTTCTGGCTGAACAACCCCAGCTCTCTCAGCCTGTCCTCATAGGAGAGGTGCTCCAGCATCTTTGAGGAGAGGTGCTCCACACATCTTTGTGTCCCTCCGTGTCCTTCTTGTGCTGAGGACCCCAGAGCTGGACACAGTACTCCAGGTAGGGTCCCACAAGAGCAGAGAAGAGGGGCAGAATCCCCTCCTTCGACCTGCTGGCCACGCTTCTTTTGATGCAGCCCAGGATACGGTTGGCCGCCTGGGCTGCAAGCGTGCGTTGCTGGCTCATGTTGAGCTTATTGAATAATATTGTATTGGATAATTTAAGACATATGATATTTTATTTTCTTACCTTACAGTTGAAACATTCCTGAAATAGAAGAGGGGCAGGGGGGAGGAAACATTGTGCATCAGTAAATGTGTAAGTTGTAACTTGTACTGAGAAACGTATCTTGAGAAGGTAGATTTTGCCTTGTCAAAGTTAAGTTGTATTACCAATACAGCTGCAATTTTTAAACTAAAGAACTGAGATTTGTACTGTCCAGTTAGACTTTTGCATCTGGCCAGGTGCAAGTAGTATATTTTACCTAGCTTTTTTCCTGCCGTTGGAGCGATATGTGGGTATTCAAAGCTGCAGTACTATCTAATTGCCTGTATGCCTGTGCTCTGGGACAATACAAGCTTGTGTAGATAGCTCATGGTGTACTGGGGAAACGTCCACAGCAGCAAATCGGACAGTACGTAGCTTTTGAGAGAAACAGTCCTGGCTTCTCTCCTGTTCCTTCCTCACTGGGTGTCTTCCTTCCTTCTTTTGGGCCAACATCTATGTCCATGTCGTCAAGGTGTTTTTTAGAGGCCTGCGGAAGCACAAGAGCCAGAAGAAGGGGGTGTCCAGTACCTGTGGCTGGCGATGTTGGGCGGTGAGGACTTGGATCACCTTTGCTGATTTTGAAATCACACCTTCTGGCCCCGTGTTTTATCGTGCTGGGGTGCCCTGACCTATCTGTAACCCAGGTTGCTCTACAGTACTCAGTATTGCTCAAAATAATACAGCTTGCTCAGAGAAGATGCATCAACTCAAATGGAACTGCTCCAGGCAGCATTAACACTGTTTTCACAAAGGTAGTATAGATAGGCTCTGAGGTGCTTTTCGCTCAGGAAATTCTAATCAAACAAAGAACCTGGGGATCCTGTTCGTTTGGGACTACTCTAAGAAATAATGGGAACACAAAGGAGAACCAAACACCTTAGAAAGGAGTCTTCATTTCAGGTAGGGATAAAACTCTGCAAGCTGCCATAGTTACTAATTACAGCACTAGCTTTTTAAGCACAAGTTTCGTGTGGTACTTGGAGCAGCTGCATTGAAGGTACCGGGCCTATTAATGCAAGCAGAGATAAGTGGTATTTCAAAGCTAACTATCCCATAAATGCAATGCAGTTTGATGTAAAGGTTTTGCCTGATGCTGCTATTTCAGGCTGATGAATTTTGTCTAAATCTTGAAACAAACCTTAAATGGACTTCTTGTCTCCAATTTGAAAATATTGGTAGTAGCTTTTTCTTTAAAAAAAAAAAAGGCAAAGAAATCTTCCACATTAAAAAAAGAAAAGCATTACCCTGATGTTTTAACCGTTTTGTTTTGTTTCCTCGTTTCCTTTTAAGAGCAACTTCTACATCAGATAGAGTAGCAATTGAAAACCTGTGTTTTCTCTGTAGGGAGAGAATATCTTCACTTTAAAGTTTCTTACTTGTCAATAGTTGCTTTCACTCTGATCTGGTAGTTCAGCTCTGGTAATTTAATTAGCAACCTTCAAAACAGAAAATGTAAAAGTGAATAGTAACAGAATAAATTTATGACCAGAAAATATTAGAGACCAGTAGCTCCATGCTAAAGTATCTGAAATGATTATAATCTGAAAACAGCTTAGGTATGTAGGATTATATTGTGACTTGCAGGGTTGTATTCTCAGAAAGAGGAGCTGAGCTGTTCCAGTGGCAGGTATTCTACCCTCCCCGCAAGCATGTGGAAAAGTTCGTATGTGTTTGAGGGAATGGCTAGAGAGAGAACAAAGAAGTAATAATTAAGAGATGGATTTCTGTAATCTGTGACTGCACCATAGATGTATGTGCACTCTCCTTCATGTACCCTTTCCACACCTCCCAGCCCTCCATGCATTCTCTTTGCTGCAGGGTGGAACTGAGATGAGAGTTCCTCTCCAACCTTTGCTCTTTTCACAAAGTCAGGCAAGGAGCTAGTGGGAGAGAAATAACTTGTCATGGAATCACCAGAGCCCCCCAAAATGCAGACGCTTCTCTTTCCTCTGTGCAAAAGTGGCTCTGAGTATTCTGAGGTTGGTTTGTATGATGTGGATCGTTATTTGCTCAGTTTGCAAAGTCATTAAAACAAGAATTCAATGCATACAGGCCCCCGAAGGTGCTGACTTCTGGTCACAATCTGCCTTTCTTCCTCACACTGATTTACGCTTTATTGCCACTTATTACAAGTGACAGATTCTGGGGCCTTTCTATCCCCATTCCAGAAAGTGTCCCTGGAGTCAAAAGGATCTCTACCACAAGTTGGTCTGCTTTGCTTTCTAGATTCTCCTAGGATAAAATGCAGTACACAAGTGAAGGAGTTTATATCGGATTTCCTTTCCTTACCTTAATTTAACAGTGAACTGTATTAACGTTTTAAGAACCATTGGCCTCTGGGGATGTGTGGGCATGCAGGGCTGCCTTTCAACCACGAATGAACTGCGTGAAAAGTAGTGAAATGAACAGATTGTTAGGAATATGCATAAACAAACAGCTGTATTGGTTCGGGGGAGAAAATAGGTGCTGGTGTCTCTTAGAGATTTATTTCCCTACAGATGCTGGAGTGGCAGGTATGCATTCCAACTCTCAATTCTCAAAATCATCCAGTGGTCTAACTGACAGTTGAATTGTTCCCATGAGAGATAGATATTTGGAATACGTTAAAAATCAAAACAAAACAAATTCCGTAGTCCTAAAATTCCAGGCTGATAAAAGTCTAGAAGACTTTTTTTTCAGAACCAGAGAACAGAGTATGAAAATACCCTGAGCCTGGCTCCAATGAAATTAAACAATCATTTTATCTTTTTTCATTTTTTTACAAAAAAACCAGTTGACCATGTTTTGCTTTCAGATAGTCACTTGTGGTATAACTCTCGTACACCCAGTACAAAAGGAAAGAGGAAGATGATAATGTTTTATATATTAATAGAAGGTGGTGGTGGGGAAGAGGAAAGACAAAGAACAAATTAGCACCTGTCACTTTGCTTAAAAAAAACCAAAACAAACAAACAAACAAAACCCCAAACCCACAACCTTTTCTCAGCAGTATGTACATGACTCCTACTGAAATAAGTGGATTTTGTGTGTTCACCTAGAGTCAGAACTCAACCACAAACCCTTAACTGCTACACATGAGTGTAGTAGCTTGGTGACAGCTGTACATACTTTTAGTATTGGAAACTCAGTCTTTAAGATCCTCAGAGACTCAAACTTTTTTATATTTTTTTTTTCTTCTTAACAATATGGTCTTATTGTTGCCAATAAATTTGTAGCAGTTCAGGTAAAATTACGTGCATTGACAATGGCTTACGCACTTCCGGAAAAGATTGTAGAGCAGAAAGTTGACTTTTTCCAGCAGCTGAGGTCTTTGCACTGGGATGGGGTCCCCGTCATAAGTCAGTCTGGTCAACAGTTCATCCAGTTTTTCTAGCTGCCTTCTAACTTGGAAAAGACTCTCTGCCAATAGCGTAAAACTGCAGCAAGACAAAAGATCAGTTTGCAATCTTTCATGTAAATGGCTGCTTAGAACATAATGGCCACCGAAGCTCTTGCTTAGGGAAATCAGGATCAACACCAATTGGTGCTTTCTAGCTTTATCCAATCTCATGTCCATTCATCTTTTGTTTACAGGAGTATACAAATACATCAGGCAAAATTTCCTACTTTATTTTCAGAGACAAATATTTTCGCAACAGGTCTCGTGAACAGCAAGGCAACGCTGTCTGTAATAATTTAGAAGAAATAGATACACAGTTCTGATGTTCTACATGCAGGGGACTTGTGCCAATTTTCTTTCTTTCCTACAGCTTAGTGTTTTGTGCAAAATGTAAAAGTTAGTAAGACTGAGGAAATAAATTTCTCAGAAATATAGAAACAATATGGAAAATCAAATTCAAACACGTTTGCTAAGAGTTTAATAGGGCATGTGTGTATAAAATCACATTTTTTTAGCTATTTTTAACATCTTCATTGGAAAAAAAATACTTAAGTGGAAAAAAAAACTACACAAAAAAGGCAAAAATTAATTTTTCTTCAAACCTAAAAAGTTCTTAGTTATTTTCCTTCCTGTTTTCTTCTTACTCTTTACTTCACCTTCTCCAGAAGAGAAGTTTGATGGGAGAGAAACGATCAGGACATTGACATTCTCTGGCTGCATTATCTTTTTAAATACAATGCTTTTTTTTTTTTTTTAAATTTGCAATCACCTTTAGAGTTACCACTCAGAGACTACTGCCATTCAGTTCCTGTGTATTTGAAGTCTGGAGGAGTGATGTTGTACCTAGTGAGTCAAAGCATAAAGTGTCTACCCAGGTCCCGCCTAGACAAAACTCCCACTGTCCGCAGTGACAAACTCACTCAGCACGGTTCTTACTCAAGCAAAACTCCCAGGAGGGTACGTATCATGTATCTGGAACAACCGTCAAACCAAAAAATGACTGACTGCCAGGGCTCAGGCTCAGTAGTTCACTGTAATGTTATTAATTCTGGACAGCAAATGTTGTCCACCAAAACAAATTGTATTTTTGTTATTTACTTGCTTAGCTGCTAATGAATTTGCTGCTGTTGCAAGGTAACCGATCTAAAGGAAAGCTCGTTTCATGTGCAGCAGACTTCCTGTGGTTTTCAGTGGAAACACAAGCTCAAGGCAAGTTTACCAGTTCTGGAGCTGATCGAGCCCACCATGGAGAGGACCCCCAATGCAGGCAATCTGCTGCCGTCTTTTCCAGTCTAGCAGCTCTTCAGTCAGCATGTTGCTCATAAGCATATCGATCTCATGAATCACACGCCCTATTTTACTGAGTACTTCCTGTAAAATAGGAAAGATATCACAAACTGACCATGGGGAACAGCCACAATATTCAGCAATTATCATAAAAGTGCTGATTAAATTTCTTTCAATTACTTTGAAAGTAACCATATTTAGCCCCTTAGCTGTAGTCTCTTTAATTTAGAGGTGACTGGATTCATCACCCATTGTACTTGAAATTAATCCTAAATCTCTATGAACTCTTCCTCAGTAAAACTTCTGGGTTTTGGGGGTGGGAAGGAGGATTGTTGCATTCTTTGTGGGCATAACACCTCCAAGAAGTTGACATTTACAAGTACTGTCAAGGTCAAAAAGTCCTCCTTTTGTTTTGTATCATATCCAGTGCTCTGTTTTTTTTTTTTTTTTTTTCCTTCCTTGCTTGCTTTTAGCTGTAAAAAGCACATGACTCAAACAAATTGCCTAAATGTACTGTTTTCTGTGCCAGTAAAGAAGTGGTCAGGGAATATTTGTCGTATCTGCAAGTCTCAGTCACTGAACAGAGTGAGGTACCATTGGTGGATTGTTGGGGTTTTTTGTGTTGTTTTGTTTTTTTTTTTTTCAATTATTAGATTACATTTACTTTGAATACCTTTTTGTTTACTTTAAAAGGTATATATTGCCAACTAAGTTATCCATTTTGCACAGTACCTAAAAGGTCCTGTGAAGTGATGCCCTCACCTCCCTTCTAAGGTGTGCAGAACCATATCCTTGATTGAGCCATTAATACTTGCCAATTTCTTAACTGCCAGTCAAAATCACCCACACCCACCCAAAACCTTTTGTCAGTTTGTAACTCCTGTTATTTGTCTGTTCTTCTGAGAGGAGAATTAAAAAAGGCACGCGTATGCATTTGAGTATTCAATGTGGGAATAAGGGGAGAAAGCAAACGAACCACAAATGACAGAACGTGTCACTAACCTTTCTCTTGTAGTCTAAAGTATTTAGCATCGCCTGCAACGCCAACATTTCCTGTTTAATGAGGGCGCTGTTTTTGTCGCTCTGCTCTGCAGGGGGATGAAAAAAAATAATCAATATAAATGCGTGCGTGGGTGCGTGTGCGTGTTTATAAAGGGAGGAAGGGGAAAAAACCACGACCAGACTGCAGCATGAACTGGTGAAAAATGAACTGCAGAGATCCGCAGATTATGTAATAGCGTGTTTCATCTGAATGGACTAACTTTAGTATAAGTTTAAGATAAGGTTTTATGACTCCACTCTTCAGATGTGTACGTGGAACAGGAAAAAATAGAAAACATAGAGACAATACCTAGAAATCTATTAATTTCTTATTCACGTGCGTACTCGTGTATTAGCTACATCTGTTTTGGATCAGTGATTGATCTGTGCACTACTGAAATACGCTCGTGGTGTCAGCAGTTAGACTAAAGCTCTTTGGACTTGATGTGAATTACATGTCTGGCGGGGAGAATGAAGGTTAGGCATTTGAAACAGAGAGAAAGTGTTCATCACCATGGGGATTTCAGCAGCCAGGAGTACTGATCAGTGTGTATTTTCCCCCTCTCTGTAACTTTTTTCCTTCTCTGGAACATGCATTAATTTCAAGCTTCCCCAAGCTTGTCCCGCACTCTTTCGTATGCAGCTCTTTCCCCCGCCCTCACCTTCCCCCACCTTTTGCTCTTCTTGCATCTTTCACGCTACCTTCAAAAAAAGAAATTGGTGCCAACTGTGTCTGCTAAGCTCTGGACTGACATCTTCCCATTATGTTAGGGTAGATATTTCAATAGAGGCGGACAAGTGACCAATTGTCGGCTTGGCCACAGCAATTGTTCACGCGCAGCGTAAGGTACTGCAAGCTGGCTCTGCTGGCGGAGAGCATTTGTTGACACAGTGAAATTTTAAGCCCTGAACGTAATTTATGTAAGCATGTTTTATTTTGCAAGTGGGGCAGGCTTCAATCATCTGTGTGGTCAATAATTATGATTGGCTTGGTGACTAACAACTCATTAAACTTGATCTCTTCCAACTGCGTGGCCATATCCCACCTTAAACATATAGGATTGACACGTTTAAGAACTCAGACATTTCAAGCCCAATATCTTTGCATGTTCAAAGGGAGATAATATGAAGAGAGCTGAGCAGACAAAGTGGACCTCAGTTTCTTTTCTGAAAAAGATCATGCAAGGACTGTTGCCATGTGCAGATCTCGACCATCGCAGGCTGGTCAAACATGCATTCAGAGTGCTTACCAGCTGGTTATCACCACTGTGGTCAAAAAAGAACAGAAAGCCAAGTTAGAGGCTAAAAATTCAGTTTTGCACAACTCTGGGAAAATAAGAGGCTCTTCCACATCCTGCCAAGGAAGGGCCATGTCAAAGGTGAGGCAATTGAAAAATAGGTTCTTTAAATTAAGACAATTACTACTTTTCATGCCGTTATGCAGATTATAGAAAATAACTATACTTGCTCGTCGAGATCCTGTTTACTCTCTTAACCACAAAAGAGTCATTATGTTCCAAGACTATAACTTTATATAAACTAAAAATCCATTTTTTGTGTTTACATATATTATCTGTGTAATGTACAAAAAACCCTGATACTGGGGTCTAGCTGCAGAATCAGCCATTTCCTAGAGAATCTAAAAATTATTATAAAATCTCTTACCTAAGCTCTGTATTGTTTTATACCTAAAGTCAAATTCCTCTTGCAGATCTTCCAAGTATTTGACATCTTGGTCAGTCATCTTTCCCGGGGAAAAGAAAGTAAAATTATTTGGGTGTTCACAGTGACATAAAAAGGAATTTGTTTTGTAATGGACAAATGCATAATGTAGTATTTCCCTTTCCTGTCATTTGAAAATCCCTAAGCAGTTCTGGGAACTCTGGTTTACTGACTTGTCAACTTTAAAAAAGACAATAGAATTACAAATGCGCATTTGTAACTACAGATTTATTTCACTTGTTCAAAAAGCCACCTGTTATCCTCTCTCCCACAGTTGATACAGCTTAACCACTTCTTGTTTACTAGTTCAATGACGTAGTGGAAAGTAGGAATGTTTACATTTAGCATGAGCTAAATTGAAATTATTATGCCAATAATGTAAGTCTCTTCTTGGAACTTTAAAGCAGGGCAAATGGATAGTTTTGCATTGACTTCAATGGAAATTGGAATGGGGTGTGCAAAGCCAAGAAAGATGGAACACGAGCAGAGCTCAGAGACTTTATTTTGAAAATTACTGAAGAATTTGGGTAAAGAAATGAAACATTTTTGCTGCTTTGGCTTTTTGCTAGGATTTGTTTTCATACATGCTGCAAAAATTGTAGGTGTTTTCTAGTAACGAGACAATGATAATTCAAAAAAAGACACATCAAAAGAAGAAAAATAAAACTGTAGGAAATCATCTGTTTTACTTTGATGGTCTGTTTCTGTGCTGTGTATAGGAAGCCGTGATTCTGCCAACAACTCATAAACAATGCTTTTTAGTTTCCTGAGATTTACTCTTTATTTTGGAGGCTAAACTTTTAAATTATATGTGCAAGGTATGAAATTGCATACACAAGGAGCTGGATGGTTTCTGTGTTCAACTTCATTACCTACAAAAAAACTGTATTTAGAAATTCTCATTTCTCGTGTTTCAGGGATGGCTGCGCTTCCCCACACAGGAAGAAGGAGCAGCATGGTAGGCTGCTGAGTTGCAGCTTTGTCTGCTTTCGCTCTGCAACTTTTATCTTATAACTTTTTACATAGATAGAGATCTAGTGTCACATTCTCCTAAAGCTTGCTTTATCCTTTTAAGGGTTTCATCTCTCTAACCTTTCTTCCCCGTGTAGGGAGATGCTCATGAGAGAATGCTACTAGGGCATCTTTCCAGTATACCAGAAGTGTCGCTCTTGAACGGCATATGGACAGGTATTTCAAATGTAACTTCTACATCGAGACTGCTGCAAAGCTGAAAGTGGGGCTGGGATAGCAAAAAGGTTGGAGGTAATCTGAATCCTTATCCTGCCTTGAACTGAACGGGCAGGGATTCTCTGAGTGAGCTTTCAAGGCCTCTATGGGACACAGCTATAGGTTTGGCTCAGCCCAGCTCTGCCCTGCAATGGCATGGGAAACTCCTGGAGACCAGTTACCATCAGCTCCCAAAGTTCTGCTCCCGTCATGTCTCCAAAACACGTCATTATGTCACATAGCTTTCAGCTTTACAAAGATCTTGGTACATGACTCAGAGGTCACGAAGGCTCGTTACTGCTGACCCAACTAAAAGAGGTGAAGTTGCAGAAATACATTTACTGAACCTTACATCTTTTAGAGACGGTAGGTGTGTTCTTACTGCACTCAGTGGCCTGCCTGCAACTCACATAGGGATGAGGGTGATAGCTTTAAAATAGGTAGCTCTCACACTGAACCCAGAGCAGCTGTAAAAAACTGAGGATCCAGGTATGTCCTGAGTACTTAGTCCATACTGAGGTCCTCAGAATAATGGAAAATGGTTGGCACAGCTTGTTAGCAAAAGTATTTGTGCTACCCAGCTGAAAGACATGTCTGTAAGAAAATCAGGGCTGCATAAACAGAAAATGGGACAAAAAAAAAATACCTGAGCGCTGTTCTTGATGGCTGACACTTTGTGTTCTACATTTCGCTGTCGTTCTGAAACCACAGAGTTCTGCAGAGACTTTTCCAGTGGCCCCTGGCACACATTGAACAGATAATGGTTGGATAAGTAATACTAATGAGTGGTAGTAACTGTACTGCAAGTTCTAGAATAGAGAGGGAATTCAGAAGTTGATCTTCAACCAGCTGGAGACTGGTGTAAACAGACAAATCTGTTTAGTTTAGTTCCACACATTTGAAAAACGTGCTGGTTCAAATCTGAAAGCCTAAAAGGTGAAAGGGTGTGGGTATACTGCAAACATTGAACATCTACTGAATTAAAGAAACTGAAACATAGATTATTAGATTTCTGAAAAAGACCCATGTCACAGTACTCATAAAAGAACATGTATTACATCCACAGGTGATTAAAAAGAACACGTGTGACTTAAAAATTCTATCTGGGTTTTAACCACGTAACAATTTCCCAAAAATAGGTTTTATATGTAATTTTAAAGTTTCTTTCTTCAAACAACATAAAAACTATCAATGCCTTGCAACATATCAGACAGGATCTCTTTTGCATTGCATAATTAATATGAATTAATGCATTGCATAATTTAAAATATACACATCTGTTTTGCAAGGAATAATCTCTTTAAAGCCTTTCCCACAGATTAAGCCTTTGAAGATTAGCTGTGACACAGAAATCACTTATAGCAATGTTTGTAGCAGTAGAGCCACTGATGAAGTACAAACGTGAGTTTAAAGGGCAACATTTGGTAACCCTTAGTGCACCCAAATACTCTAGTGGAATGAGAGGGCAGGATTTGGTCCTAAAAAGCACGTGAGCAGATTAACATGGAGCATATTAATGAAATGTAATTAATTACCTGTACGGGCATGCTAGCTGCAGCCAATATTCTTCTTTCTTCTCTTAAACAGTTTGAGATGATTACTGCTATATGCATGGGATTACCATGATATTTGCCCTGCAAGCACAAGTAAATACAACTTTTAAAAATTCGGAATTCAGGGCTTCCCTCTGGAAATCAGAAACAATGTCTCTCAGTGTCTATGAGCTCAGCTCAGCGCGGATGGAACAGACTGCCCTATTGTTCTCGACCTTTCTTAGTGCTGGTTCAGCCTTGCAGTGCAGGACCAGTTAGTGCCACTGTCATAAAATATTCTTAATGACATTCTACAGAGATTATAAAGATACAACTCCAAGACGTACATCACTTGAAGATCAAATTGCTCCACTGCTAACACAGCTGTTTTGAAAGGGCTTTCCTGTCAGCCTATTCTGTGCACGATTTTATCACGTCTTCCATTTTTGATAGGACGTTGCTGTTAGCATGTAGCACTTCTGCCAACAAAAAACTGTAAGCATATCAATACGGTAACGATGCAAGCAGAAAAGCCTCCTCAGCAAAAAGCAGAAGACTTAAATTTTAATGTCTATGAGCAATTTTTCTCCTTCACCAAATAATGTGCCTAAGATGAAGGAAGAAGCAATTCTTGTCCCGAGCCAAAGAACCAAAAAATGTCTCTATTCTTACACCACCATAAATAAGGTGCAGAATTGCTGATGCATGACTGAGGACTGGGCACAATTTGAACAAATATTGGTTTGTGCTGTATTTATCAAATTGGAATGATTGAGTACTTTCAAGCAACATCTTTCACGGTGATGTATTTGTTCAGTGTTTCTCAATATCCTTCATGCCTTTTATTCAGTATTCACATATCATTCATTCAAATGCCCTTTATTTAGTGCTCATACAGTTTTCAGCCATTCATTAGAATTTATCCAGCTCATTTCTTCTCCTGTGTGGTTTCCACTTTTGTACTTGTTCTATTCTCCCCTCTTCCTGATTAGTTTTTATTCTCATCATATTTTGCCAGCACTCAGAACTTCATTTATTCTTGCTTTCTCTGAATGTGGCACAATGAGCTTATACATACTGAAATTGATGCTGTATTTTCCTTTGATATCTCATAGCAATTGTTGTATTAGAAACAAGAGTGTGAACACACCTGATAGAAATGTGAACATGCTGCTTCTATATTCCAACTACTACTATGACAGTGTACAAATATTTCTAACACTTTTTACCAGACAGACAAAACTGAATCATCTCCTGTGTGCTTTTGCATTAAATCTAAGCAATCTGAAAGATTTTTTTCATAATAGGTTTTGACTTCAATTAAAATGTAAAGAAATATTGTATTTAAAATGGTAATTTTAATAATGGGGACTTGGTTTGAGCTTCTCGGTATTAAATTCGAAAAGCCCCTTCCAGCCTGGGCAATTCTGTGAAATACCATGCTGTGTTCTCCAGGTAGAGACTAAGGTGAAAGACATAGGACTCTTAAAACTAAATAACTGATGTACAAAACGTTCCCTTCTAGAGAAGGCATTGTTGGCAATGAAACTAAGGTTTCTAGGGTTTCTGAAGTCTTCTCAGGACAAGTAAAGTACATGCCCCACAGTGCAACCAGTTCACACCCAAAATAGTCCCACTGCTGTACCTCCTTTGATCTCTTTAAAAGCAGTTCAGGGTGGTGCTTTACTCCAGCAATCATCTGTTGACACAGATTACCCTGAGGAACGGGAGTTATGAACTAGACTGCGATTTTGGGAGTTTCTCTGGAAAAAAGAAGTGGTGAGTAATTCTACCCCAGGCCGCACTGTATCTCAGCTGAAACACTGAGCGCTCCCTCCCCGCCTGCTCCTTGCTGGGCAGCGCAGGGGGGATTTAACATTAAGGCTACACTGCTGATTTCCACGTCCAATGGCAGGGCCAAAGATCTGCCATTACTTCTTCCTCCCTGCCAGCTTTCTACCCTGCCCTTGGCTATGAGGGAAGTAACCACATTCTCGTTGCAGACTTCCTTCAGCATAACTGCACTTCAGGTCCGGGAATATATCCATAGTCCTCTTTATTGAGCATATTCCCAAGCTGTCTCTGCGTGGCGTCAGGTTGTAACTTTGGGAAGGGAATACGGGAACGTGGGAAATGGCTACGATCTATCTGCAGAGGTGAAGAGTGGAGTGGAGCTTCATGAAGAGGTGAGGTAACGGTAGGGTCCAACAGCAACAGCCAGAGCAAATTAATTGCTGCAAAGAATGGTCATGCTCATGGCTGTGCCGTGCCCGCCCCTGTCTGGTGCCAGTCCGGTGCCATCTGACTCCTTAGTGAGCCAATCCAGATTGCTAATTGGGATGGAAACCACTCACTTTTTGTGCTGAATGGGCTTCCTGCTCTTTAGTGGACTGAAACTGCCCAGCAAAGGATGAATTTGTTGTGAAGGACTAGCGCGCGTGAAGTCAGGAGAGGCTGGCCGGGAGCAGGGAGAACAGGCCAGCCTTGTTTCAGCTGCAGGCAGTTGTATCGCTAAGCCTGTCTCACGTATCTGCACCTTGATTATAGGAAAAAAAAGTCCTGTTTTTAATAAGGCTTGGGATGAATGCTGTGGTGAGAAATCTGTGACTGCTGTAAATCCACTGATGTGCATATTAATTCCTCGGTTAACGTCTGTTAATTTCTGCTTGTTGCTCCTATTTTTTTTGCTGGTAAAACAGGGTCCCACCTTCCACATAGATGGCTAGCATATGAGGACTGTACCATGTGTCGGTATCTGCAGGCTATCTGGAGCTACAAAGCTTGAGGAGTGTTTGGTCCGGGCTTACCACGGCCCAACAGAATTCGAGCACTCTAAGGGCTGATGGCTGCCTTTGTCTTTGCCCTGTGACAAAAAGGAGTCAAACAAAAGCTGTTTAACAAAGTCAAGAAGAAATAAAAATCCTCTCGGAGCTGGAAAATGCATTTGTGTAGAAGAGGAGCATCAAAAAAAATCTTCTGACAGCGGGATGTTTTAAAATTCCCCACAAAACATGCCAGCTATTAGGGACTTTCCTAGCATTTCTAGATACTATTCATACGCAAAACTTTTAAAAACTCTTTCTCTCTCTCTCTTTTTCTTTGTTTCATTAAGAGAAAACCATCTGAATCAAGAGATGAAGTGGAAATTCACTTTTTTTTTTTTTTCCTTTCTTTTCTAACTCATAAAGCTCTAGTAATAAGCTGCGCCCATAGTGGTTCTGTACTTGTGCCTGTCTGGTGCTTGTTCAACTTGGTTCCGTTTGAGCAGACACCAAGCAGGTCGACAGAGAACTGCCACCTGCCCTCCTGGAGCAGCAGCCCCTCAGGCAAAAGCTGGAATGGTGGTGGATCTCAGGCTAGGAAGGATTTCAGCCTTTGCTGTAGACAGATGCTCCGGACGCTGGACAACTGGCGCGGGGCTGAGCTGGGTGCTGCAGCCTGCGCGGGCATCCCCTTCTGTCCATCTTGAGCTCTCTCTACAATGGCTGTATTCATATAATATACGCTATATCGATAGCCTGTTTTGCAGTAATCTAGCAGATGGATTGCAACTCAACAATAATAAATTGATAAATAACAATAAATAAGTTGTCACATTAAATATCTCAATAACTGTAACTTATTAAGTAACAATACTTACTAAAAGTCACAATAACCAAGGTGTTTGACTCCATCAAAATAATACCGCTGAATTTTTTTTCTCCTCACATTTTATACTTCTCAGAGGTAATTACACTTCACAACACGCCACTCAGTATTCCCTGATTATCCATCTACTGCTGGCTCTTGCTGTTCTGCACTTCCATTTTGTCTTTAGTTGAGGGCAGAATTTGCTCAAGATGACCTTAACTTCTGAATGACTAATTGAAAATTATTTCCTGTCATTGAAAGAGCAGTATAAGTTGGAAAGTAAATAAAATTTAACCAAAAAAAGGCTTGAGGTGGGGAAATCCTAACTTTATGTGACATGAGCATTGGCAGCCAGGAAAGGAGGAGGGGTGTGGATTATTTAGTTATGCAAAATTATGTTATTAAATTGAGATATTTCTAGAGAAAACTTATAATTGTCTTTTGATAAATACCAACAAAGGGAAACCGAGGATTCACTTTCCATCTGAAATTTCAAATGGAAGCATTAGTCTTATCTGCTAATGTTGCTGTAATACTGTTATCCTTAGTAATTTTCTCTCTCCTCTCTTCCATTTTGATGAGGTCTTACATATCATGATTTACAACAATCAACAAATGATCTTACTTGGACTGGCTTCTTCTCAATAACTACCAGCACGATGCTAAATTTAAGCAAATGGGGGAAATTAAACTTTCATTCTGAACAAGTGAAAATTTTCTCTGAATGCTGATGACATTTCCTCGGGAGAAAACCTTCCTACCACCGCCCAGCGTGCACTCTGTCTACTCCAGAGACATCTGTTGTGATAGAATCTTACTAGATCATGAAGAAAAACAAAGAGGCGTTTCTGCCAAAACAATTTATACATTATAGTGTGCAGAGTTGAGATCCTTTAGCCAAATTTTAAAACAACTTGAGCTATTTGGTGTATGTTAAGCTGCATGAAACAGTGGCTGGGGAAGTGCAAGATTTGATTCTGTAAGTTGTAAGATCATGGAGAAAGTTTACAATACATATTATGACACTTTAAAATACATGTGCTTTTAAAAAGAACACCAAACAACTGTCAGTTTTAATAGGTTTTCCTGAGATGAATGAAGATATCTAGACCAGAGATTCATTCTCTTACTCTTGTTTTCTTCCCATTTCTTTCATTTTCCGAAATTTAGCTTATTTTCCTGTGGGCAGCTCCATCACAAAGTGGATCGCTCGCAACCACAGCAATACTGGTCAGCTTTCTTTTCAAGACCAAAGGTCTCTAGATACTGCGCACATCTATAAATGAATACTACACATGCACTACTTGAGTATCCTGCCTCTGTTTTCAGGGATTAAAGTAGAGGATTAGGTATTAGTGACTGTTGGTCTCTACTTGTAAAGCGGAAGGATGTGTTGTGCAACCTTTAGAAAGTCAGTCAGGGGTTTACCTGGTTATGTCCTGGCTTTCAAGGTGACCTAAAAAGGACTCGAGTAGGTTTTAGTGCTTTCTAATTCTGAAAAAGTGCTTCAGAATTTTGTTGGTTTTCCCCCCACTTTTCTCTTTTTTTCTTTCTTTCATTTTAAAAAAAATTTATTTAAACTATCAAAATCATCAGCTGTATTTTTTTCTTTTTTTCTGCTAGAAAAGCCATGCTTGAGCCTTTTGATTTTATACAACAAGAGCTTTACTTGGAGGCATGGAACCATCACCTAGTATGACTGTTGACGTATTTGTTGAAGCTGGATGAATATTTAAAGTTGATGGAAAGACATGGAGAGATAGGAAACAGGATCACAAAGTCAAGAAAAGTACAGTTCCTTCCCTGTTGCTCACTTGTGATATGCTTATTTCACTAAGTCTGACACTCAGCATCTTTCTAGATAAGCAGATATCTCATCTTTCATGTAATTAAAAAACAGGGAGGAAAACCCCCTTTTGTCTACCATTTTATTTTTGAAAGAAAAAACCTTTGGTATAATTGTGTATATCAAAGAAATGTGTGGGTGGGAAGGCATAACCATACAGACTTATTTCCCGTTTTCACCTTCAAATATGACAAACAACATTTTGCCTTGATTTGTTTTCTACCTTTGTTTATGTATCCAGGAAGATGAAGACAGTACTAGAATACAAAGAAAGAGCAGATCCTTGTTTTACCCTGATATAGGCAAAGTGCTTGGGAGCTTTTTGAAAGCCTGTATATAAACAGGCAGTGTTCTTACTTAAAAATATTTTTTTCTACTAGAAAGATGGCTCTGTTTTATCTATGTCTTTAAGAGGAAGTACCTGTGACACTGTCTATGTAGACTGCTCTTTAGATAGACTTTTATTTTTAGATTTCCCCTTCCCCCTCTCAAAATACATGAGAGAACTTAAAGCCAACCTCATTGTTTCAGACAACTCCTATGATGTGTGGGAATTCCTAATATGTAGGTCTGTAGTGTTGTCGTTCTGCTTTTCTCGTATCACGTAATTCATAATTTCCAAAAGATTTTTTTTTTTTTTTTTTTTTTTTTTTTAGGGCACGTGCAACCAAATTGCAATAGGCAAAGCTGTAAAAGCACAGCGAATGAGCTGTGAAGACAGAGATCTTTTTTGTTTTCTCTCTATCGCCCAGTTTGCCCCCACGTGCCACTGCTGAGTCCCTCCCAGCAGACGCCAAAACCAGTCAAGGAACAGTCTGCAGGAACAGCAGATTTCTAAGCAGGTAGGGTGAGCGACAGCTACAGAAGAAAACATGTATCTGTAGATCTCATCATCGGACAGCAGAGCTGGGCTGCCAGGGGGGATGAATAATGTGGCAATGCTTCTTATTTAAATTAGATTTACTTCAGGATAAATAAAATTACAGTCTTCCCTATGAAAAAGGGTAAAACAGCAGTGGAGAGGGAGGACTGATTTTTTTTATTTCCCCCTCCCCCTCTCCATCTTCTGGACACAAAGACCTGAGTATTATTAACTAATCTCTTGGGCAGATGTTTGACTGCGACTGGGCCCTTAATACTGCAGAAGGAACAAAGCCCACAAGAGGCCGTTTAGTTTGTTTGCTGGTATTTTTACTTCTGTTTGTAAGTTAACCCTTATTTATTCTACAAAACCAAACTGAAACGTTTATAAACTGTTAAGAGTTGCGTTCTTTAAGTAATAGCTAGGAGCTAAAAAATATTTTATTTCTAATAAGTAACCTTTTTTCGGTCTTATATCAATCATGTATAAAAATCTTTCCGAGCTGACGCGCAGTCGCCAGCCTGCCATCGCTAGCAGCAGAGAGGTAGCTGCTTTAGCGTACAGACTTCTGTGCGGGGTTTCCCATTTGGACGCCGAAATGTTTTGTAAACAGCTTTAATGGTTGAACTGGAAAGCTTACTCTGGGCAAGATGCTAATATGAAAAATCAATCTGAATTGTATTAGGCAGCATGACACGCTGGTTCAAAACACATTTCCTACTATAATTTGTTGCTTTGTTGATCTGGCAGGTTACCTGAGCGCTAATTACATGTAAATAACGTTTTGAAATGGATCTTCTGTGGTATATTAGAAACTTCCTCTATTTTGTTCCATTCTCACCCTGTTGTAAGCTTTCACAGGAAACTGCAACTTAAACATCAATGGCTATGTTTCCATTCTTCGCAACTGTTTCTGAGCATGGTGCTTATTAGAATTGTTTGTCAAGTACCAACTGGAACGTCCTATTTCAGACCTAATGCTGTTTTGTCCATTTTCTTTGATGTACTGAAATAACTAATCTTAGGATCCCTCATGCATGTACCTTTCTGGTACGGTGACTTGTGTAAACAGTCACCTGAACTAAAAAAACCTTTATATGTTCATTTTAGTTCTACCTGGAGAAGTACAAAGATGTTTGTTTCTCATTACAGATGGAAACAAGTTGGGCAGTAGAACCAAGAACCCGAAACAGAATCAGGAACGCGCTACTGTGTTACTGTTTTAAGTAGCATTGTGTAAAGTAAGATGCTCTTTGTCTGTACTACGTAAAAACAGGGTGATTTTTATATGGAAAGAAGTGCCATAATGTTAATATATGTTGATTAAGATGACAGAAGATACTTTCAGATGCTATTCCAGATCTCTCCATTAAAAAGTAGGTCTGTGTAGGAGAAAGAAATGTAACGAAAGTATTATTTCCCAACTCCATAGTGTAACTATAGTGCTTCCAAAAGCTCGCTGGGTGGTGTGATTCAGCAAATCCGGTGATTCTGCCTGACCTCTCCCTTTGTAAGCACCCCCCAAGGTGTTAGTGGTGTGCACACAGACCTGCTCGTACAGGCAGAATCCCCATTGCCCGCCTTCCCCTCAGCTTAGGCTCTAGCAGGGCTGGTGAGCGGGTAAAGTTCACCAATACCTGAGAATCTGCTGTGAGTAGTAAATGAATATACATCATTTACAGCAAATTGTTCCCCAGAGCACACAATATACTCATTAACTCAGGCTTCAGTGGTGAACGAGCAGAGCAGCCCCTCTTCTTATTCCTGAAATCTGTTATTTCACTTTTATAATGGAAGATTTATGTAATCAGATTTTCCCCTGAATACTGTAAACAGCGATGTGACACAGATGCATGTTGCCATTAGTGAGAAGGGATTGCTTTCAAAAGTTAGCTTGAGACTACAGCATAAATGAGAGCTTCAATTACGAGTAGGACGATTCTGGAAATTTCTGCTTTTCCCCGATGTCGCTGTGGTGCACCCGTCGCAGCGCGCAGCACCGCCAGCGGCTCCTCAGCTCCTGGGAGCTCGCCTGAGCCCACGCACGGGCCAGGCTGCATCCCACGGAGCTACACCTTGTCTAGCAGCCACCTGCGGAGTGCTCCAAATTTCCAGCTTGGAGTGTGGGGGGAAGAACATCAGTGGATTATTCAGAGACCTGGAGGCAATCGCCCACCAGCACCATTCCTAAATGGAGTGGTGGGACACTGGGGTATGGTGGCCATCCCTGAATCCCAGGCTGCTCTGAACCTCCCCTGCCCTGGCTCCCCTGGTGCAGCGCAGCCCAGCTGCTCTCCCTTAACCAAAGATTTTGGCATGTGAGTCGGGAACGTGGACAGTGCCTGACTTACAGGAGTGTCTCTATATTTCACCAGTCATTTTGTGTATTAAATCTCCTCAGGTACGGCACAGGAGCTTACATCAGGGACAGGTATCCTGTCATTTAAAAACATTCTTTCTGAAAACTGAGATGTAATTGCTCATGGGCTAAGGTCATGTAGACTGTTGGCACCTGCAGTTTGGTTCCTAGAAGTGCTAGGCAGCTCTTCTGAGCTTAACGTCTGCCCTTTACATTTTGTTGTCATGGCAACAGCACAAACCATCTCCTTCTGAATAACCTGCTTTGCCTTTTCTCCATCTAGGTTTTAAGCAGGAGAGAGAAGCATAGACATAGTTTCCCCCCGCTCTTTCTTCCACTGCCTCCGAACATTTTCTCTCCTCATCCCTTTCCAGAACCACTTCTGGGGGGAGCAGGAGTTCTGCAGGAAGACGGACAGAGAATTTAACCTTAGCAAGTGACTGTGCTGTCCTGTCTCCCACTGAAGAGCGCAGCAACAAAAGGCCGCTCTGCTATAAAAATGAATCCAATTTACTGACTAGAGAAGTAATACTAATGTAAGTAGTAAATATGAAGGATTTGAACCTAAAACGCTGACCCTGATTTTAATATAATACGTGCATTTATACCAGATTAGTGTCAAGAAGCGATGTTTCAGTGAAAGCAAGAAATAGATAGAGAAGCAAATTACTGGGAGCTAGCAGTAACCTCAGCTGCTTAGCCAAGTCTCTCAGCACTTTTTCAAGTGCTTATAACTCTGTCAAATTGCATGTTTCCTGGTCAATGGTTCTTTTTGCCTCGAGATAATTTTGGAAATGTCAGCAGTCTGAGCAGAAATGCTATGTTCCATAGTTATTTCTCTAATGGTGAGAAACTAAGGATCATCCCTGCGGCCTAAAAGCAAGGGTGCCAGGCAGACCCACCTCCCTGCTAAAACTTGTACTCTTTGCCCTTCACAACGCCCAAGACTGCTCAAAGTTTCATATTGCAAGTATGAGGCAGGCACGTTCTCACTTCTTCCGCTACTTTCATCACTCTTTTCATGGAGCAACTAAGATGTTTATGTAAAGATGTTTCAGGTGAAGCTCAAATAGAACATTTTCTCCATTTTATAACAAAAGTGAATGCCAGGGAGATCTTTCAGATAGAGTGTGCTTGGCTGCGGTGCTGGTAACTCATAGGCATAATTCTCTCTAGATTCAGTAACAGCACCAGGAATCTTGATCCCAAGGAGTCCTTTGCTGTCTAGCAAGCAGCTGCACAAGCCATTTGTAAAGTCTGCGTTGCTTCCTCTTCTAAGGCTGCTCTTCATTAACAATAGAGTTGTATTTCTAATTAAACAATATTCCCTCATTTTGCCTTTTGACAGGAACTACAGATTGCTTTTGAATGGCTTTTGTGTGTTCTCTAATTTTTTTATCACTGCTATTGTCACAGTACGTAGGAACCTATACCACAGCTCAACATATTACTCTGCATACTTAGCAATAAATGCTGGTTTCCAGCATTATCTAGTTGGACAAGGATTACTGAATGTTGAAAGACAACTGGGCTCAAAGTAATGAACAAACGTTGCACTCAGATCACGTATTGAGGTTGAACAGCTCTGTGCACGCTGTACCTGTGTCTGTACGTCTGTGTGTGTAGTACAGAGGGGAAGGAAGAGGAGTGAACTGTGAAATTTCAAAGTGCTTGTGCTCGAGAGCAAAGCGGAGATAAAGGTGGGCTTGTGGTAACTAACCTTCAGAGAAAATCAAACCAACACTGTGCGCAGAGTCACTAGAAATGAAAAGGTGTTTACAAATGCAGCTTCCTCTCCCATTTAGGAACCTGGTCTTTCCTCCATCAAAGCCGGTGAAAAAAACTCGCTAGTTTTAAAGCGTACCCTTCCAGTCTCCCTTTATCTGGTGGTATGTTGGGACAAAAGGCGCTGTACTGTGTACAACAGTCACCTTTTTCTAGTGTTGTCTCATGAAACTGTCACAAATTAGCTCAAATTGCAAGAGTTAGGTGTCTGCAGGTGCATCCAGCTGTGAGTGGGGAGCCAAATGCCCAGTTCTAAACTTCTCATATAAAATTCAATCAGTGATGCATTAAAAAAATTAGACCTGTAATTACATAATTTGCATACTCAAATTTAAGGACATTACAGCAGATACTGTCCATACTATGCATCATGTACAGTTCATAGGCGATTAATAATACTTGATAGTTAATAACAAGGATAGGATGTCAGCCGATTACAACTACTATAGCATTTTTTTTCCTGATGTACTTACCTAACCAATAAAGAAATAATTTTAACAGGTGAAGCTCAGGAGACTGCCTGTGCAGCATGTGTAGAACATGCAGCCCATACTTTGGCTGAAAATGCATTTATCATCTATGTTCTAAAAATTGAAGTTGTAACATAATATTTGACACAAAAATCAAAAATACCTGTGTGACAGATTTCTTAAGACTTAGTTTACATTATTTGCCTTATCCAAAATAATAATAATACTTAAAAAAACCCCAGACCATTGCAAGAGTCTGGTCCTACTCCAGCCTATAGATATTTTGGAAATCGGAATAGATTGTGCGTGATTGATAGTGCTAAAGGTGAAAGTGCTGTTCAGTATCTGGTAGCTTGCATGTGTATTTTGAAACTGAATGAGTAGCTTTTTACCTAACTACAGGTTCTCTGCTGTCTTGATACAATGGAGAAAGGCCAGCGTTACTCACGAGCTGTTGCATTTTTTTGCTCAGCTGGAAACATTTTACTGCAAAGCTCAAGACTGAGATCCTTTTTAATAAGCGGTATAATTCCAGCATCACACGTCCTCTCAAGAAGTTCACAACACTTTAGACCACAAACCTACAGGCCTTTGCAGCCGAAGGGAGCAGAGGGACGCTGCTGCTTGAGGCCGCTTGCTAAGTCAGGGCCTTACAGCGCTGCAGGGTGATGGAGAAAACAAGTCGGTGCACTTGTTTTCTTGTGAAAACATGGCAACTTTTGCAGCATTTCTTTTCAGAGGCAGCAGTCAAGTGAAATGATGGGTTAGGCTCCTCCACAGGGACCTTTACTGTTGCTTTATCTAGAAAAGGAAAAGACCAGCTCTGGTGCTGGCTCTGCTGCTGCTGTAACTGGTATATGGTGACTGTAACCTAGCTGTACGGTTGTAATGGGGACACCTGGGCGTTTTCGCTTGTTCTGGAATCGTGACTCAGATCCTTGCCACCTGAGAAACCACTTAATCAGAAATCACTTAAGACTCCCCTTCTCTTGCTTTTCTGGAATAAGCCTCCTTTGCTTTGTGCTCTTCGGCAAGCACATCATAATATAATTTCCAAATATACCAGGACTTGATGGAAATGGCTTTCATTCTGGCCATTTTTACACTGGTTATTATGTAAACTCACGCGTGTGTGCCCAAGGCCTGATTACTTGTGTTGGTATGCCAAATTTCATAGAGCACGCAGAGCTGCCACTTCAAGTTTTGGTAAAAACTTTAGAATAAAAGAAGTAGTGTGAAGAGAAGGAGGAACAGTGAGAGACTTCAATTTTGTAGAGCCTATGTATAAATATATACCAGTCCTTCTGCATGCGCACATTGTGATGGTATAATCATAAATGCACAATCTATTAGGCCAGGAATACACCAATGCAACTGCTTTTCATTGCCCTGAAATGCTCTTTCCAGGTGTGTGCTACTGTGCGAGAATACCTTTATGAACACCATACAGCTGTGTCTCAGCCCTGCTGTGGTAAAGTGTGCTAAGACCATGACAGAAATAAGAGTATTAACCTTTCTGCAGTTAACTCCAAAAGCAGTTAAGTAAATTTGGTGTTTGAGCAGTACTGAGATTATTGGGTAGTGCTGCTACACAAACCAGAAAAGAAGTCACATGAGACTGCTTGCACAACACCGGAAGGAGAAGCGGTAGCGATGGAAATACTGTCACATTAGGGATAAAGAATAGAAAGACACACAGCCATAAAGAGAACAAAGTGATTGGCAAGGTCATGCTAAGATTTTCCAGACCAGTATATTTATATATCAAATAAAGAAAATGTTTTGCAAGCAATATAATTGTAATTTAAGTACTTATGGAAAACACCATCAAAGAAGAGAAAAAACCCCAAACTTTCATTAAACTCAGATGCATATCTGTTTTATGCAGAAGATAGATAGATGTCAGGAAGTAGGTGACTAATGAAGTGGAACTCTGAGAATCCTTGCCTTAGATAAACAATTATTAGAGAAACATTCAGCCAATCAAAATAAATATCATTTTGCAGAAGCCTAACGGAAAATCCTTTAAGCCACTCATAAAAAATAATCCCAGCTAACCATAAAATAGCAAACATGCTAGCGATTTACAGGGGTTCCTTTTTCAGGGTGCCGCTTTAAGCCCCAAATATGCATTTTTATTCTATGTGTCTGAAAGGTGGTAATTACGTTTGTAATAAACATGAACATCCACAAGCACTCCACAGTCTTACTTTTAAGAACTCAGTGAAACACAGATCCACACAGAGCTAAGAAGTCATAGCACTTGTATCTGAGCAGCGTGCATTAAAATGTGAATTATTGTTCCGCAAAGTAACAGACAGTGGAATTAGTATTTTGAATTATCTTGTTGAAGGCTTGGTCTTCCCACAGCTGCTTGGAGTCTATAGCAACCAGGACAGCTCTGAGCTGTGCACAGGAACAAACTACGTTCAACAAAGGTTGGGTCCTACCTTTAGAAACTGGTAAGGGTAATTTGTCATCTGCAGCAATGACCCACCTGCAGCAGCTTCCTGATTCTTTTCAGGTTGTGTATCAGGAGAAGATTCTTCTCCTGTGAAACGCGGTCCAGCTGTTCATCCACTTGTATTAGCAAATTCTGTAAAAGGATTGTTGCCATTGCTTCATTGTTGGATGCGGCCTCCCTAAAGAATCAATGAATGAGGACCACGCATGTTTAAAGTGTCGTAAGCAGTATCAATCTATCTGTACAGAAAATTATAATCCATTCAGAAATCTAGGTAGCAAAAAAAGGGCTTTAAATATATGGTGACTTGTGTATAGTCAGAGGTTTATCAATACTTGATTTTATGATATGCAGCTATAAAGACAGGGTGAGGATGTTCCTAGCACAAGCTATGAAGTTAGCCAGAGGGGAGACAACCAGGGTTTTCTAGTCACTGGTCCAGTGAATATTTAAATATTTTTAGCCCACTTTCCAGAGGCAACGAGGCTTATGCATACTGTCCCTCTCACTCTGTCAATCACACGGATATAATTTCTGAATTTGCTGCCCAGTTTCAGACAAAGTTGACAGTGGGCTCCAAGTCCAAAAGATAGTATGTTCTTACAAATTTCACGGAAAACTGGCAGGTTGGTAGAGGAGAGGAATCCAAATTAGTGCCTCCACTGAGGGAAATGGCAGTAATAACTTGCTCCAGGAGGCAACAGCCAGATGGCCAGTCAGCAGATACATATCTTCACACCAGGCACCAGATGAGCCTTCGCCCAGCCAAACTATTTGGGGATACAGGAAGACTCCGAAGCTACGCGTGAAGGGTACGTAGGGGACAAAGGACACAAACACACACAAAAACTGGCTTTACTGGTTCTGCTGTTTATAGAACAGCTTGATACATGAAGGGCAATAACATTAGCGAGCAAAATAGAGGAAGATAGACTTTGGACTGCATGGCACCCTTGTCCTTGGGATATTCTCTCTGTGCCCTCCAAATGGCAGATGCCTGTTGGAGATATGCCTGCTAAATTGGGTGAAGATTTTAATGTTTCCCATGTTCCTACAGCCCCATAAACACTGAGCTATAAAATGTAAGGAAAAATTATATTCCTTAGCAGGTTTTCTTTGGTGGTTGTTTTTTTTTTTTTCTCCAACAGTCTTGTGAATTTAGCTAGAGAAATTGAGATGCCTCTTCCTGGTACGACTAATATAAACCTTTTTTTTGTGTTTAGTTCTGAATTTTCTTAAGATAACCATCCAGTGAATGCAATCCAAATTTCTGCATAAAATCATCTTCTAGAGAACAGTTCCTGCAAAATAGCTGGCTTGTTCCCCAAGATTATATATCCGGTTTTGGACAAGTGAATAATTTTATGCTGCAAGAGGTACGTGTATAACATTTCCGTTGAAAACTGATTTTTTTTCCTATGGAAGACCTGTAATACTATTAGTTTGCTAGATCATTTGTATTGGATTTTGTTTAGCAATAAGTTCAAATGAAACCTCTTCTGCAGGCATTCCCCAAATTTAAACTTTGACAGTTCAACTGGCTAAATCCATAACTAGTGGAATGCTATTCTTGGAGTGCAGGTGCCTGCACAATTCACAAATGAGCACCCTAAAATATGCCAGATAATGAAAGAATTCTTCATGACTGAAATGATAGAGAGGGAATAAATTTAATCCTACCAATCTTGGCTTTCTATCCATTGCGCTAGTAGATGGCGGATTTCCATGGGGAAGTTATCATCATAGAACTGGTCTACCTGCTCCAAAAACTTGATTTCCAGTTGTTGAACTTGACTCCATTGGGACATACTGCAAAAGAAAAGATTAAACATATTTTCTATTGGAAGGTGGCTATGAACTAATAACCCAGAGTACATAAGCCACTTATTTTCATTGCAGTTCATTTTTATTATATACTTTAATATTCCTGTTTATTCTGTCTTTCAAAACAGATGCTGCTTGGCTAAAGTCAGTTAAAGGGAAGAGGGAGAAAAGTGAGCAAGACCATTAAAAGAAGTCCTGGCTCTTGCACTTGAATGGGCACCTCTGACAATTTCCTTCCTTAATACAAATGTTTTGGGGTACTGTATAATGCTTATAAAGCAGGGAGATTTACACGGCCGCTCTTTCAAGAGGAGTAGCTTAGGATTGTACTTTTCAAATCCAGGTAGAACTATCATTATGAAAAAGTAGCAGAAAGCAATGAATTTGCTGCTCTTGGTGAATTCATACCGCTCCATTTTTACCTAAAGCCACTGATGGCTGTATGTTATTGTGCTGTATCTAGAGCCTCGCATCTTCTGTTTGGAGAGTACTGCTTGTTTTACAACCTAAATTATTTAGCTAGTACATCCTTTCCATTTTTAATTGCCATAGAATTCTGAGATTTGACGTTACCAAAAAAAAAAAAAACCAAACCCAAAACAACGTGGTAAGTGTAAAGTCATATGAAAACTAAGAGACGAGCAAGAGTAGGGTTACTCAATGACAGGCTCCGAAATTCTTACTGAAATAACTTTCCCAATTAAGTTTTGGCTGTTTACGGAGATACTGGAGTTAGAAGCTGAATTGTCTCCAAATACCCGGACTAATGAGATTGTTTTGAGTGAGCAGGCTCTCCACATAGACACCTCAGCCTCAGGGACTCTCTCTCTCTCCATTTAAGAGGACCTTTCTGTTACCTGCACTCTAGGGTTGCACCACATCACCCTTCATCTCTTGTGAAACTGGTGAAAACACCGTTTTCATTGTTTAGCTCAGGAAAGACTAAAGATAAAACATTGCCTCAGGGCAGGCTACACCAGGCTGTAATTCTAGATGTGGCACGCAGATAAAAAGCCAGTGGTAAGGCAGAGAGCAGGTCATGGTGGGTGAGCAGAGAAGAGGGATGCCCCAGGGCCTGTGCCCTGAGATCTTGGCCCTGAGTGGGCTCTGCCCACACCCTGATCCTGTACAAGAGGTTGTCTTCCCTTTCGTTAGGATGTTTAACTGTGTTAACAAACTACACAAAATCCAGTCACGGACTAAAGATTGCACCACAGTAGGTCGACATATTACATCTGTTTGAACATTTTTGATAAAAAAATTTCCTGAAACAAAGATGAGGTTTCAACAAAATTGACGTTTTTATAGAAAGTTAACCATTTTATAAACAGCTTTTCTGTTGCCAATTCTGAATCATAGTTTCAGAATGTCAACAGTTTGAAGTAGAGGATACATCGTATTTTTAATGCTGTGGTCTTTCATTTTGCACTTTCTTAAGTCAGAGGGGAAAAAAAAAAAGAAAAAGAAGACGAAATATCTCAAGGTGTAACAGAGTCATGAGTACTTACTCATGCAAAAGTAAAAGTGACAGGTTTTAGTTTCTCCTTACCAATGGCTGGATGGGATGATTCTGTGTGTGCTATGAAGGATACTGTATAACGTCAGTGGAAATGTGCCCAGTGACATTTCCCTCCTCTTCATTACTTCCATTCAGAGAGGAAAAAAATATTGTCTGAACGTTTACTTTGTTTCTTTAAATTGCCGAGGAGGAATACTGCATAGGAGTGTTTCACTGTCTTTGTTGCTATACTGATAGTTACAAAGAATCACAGACCTTATTTCTTGAGATACATTCAAGGAACCAAACCATGATGAATTAATGACTCATGCTCAGAAAGAAAAATAAGTAAGAATTTTAAGCCTGTTCACTGTCAGTGGGACTTTTTATTGCAACTTCTGGTGACTTCTGGTGATTACTATATCCTAAGCAGATTAGGGAGAAAAACTTAATATTATTATCTAAAGAAAGAAAAAAAAAAAAAGGGGGCAAGATTTTGTCCAGGCTTCAAGCCCCTTAGGGGCTGCTCGTAACGTGCAGGGATGCTCACATGCCTAAATGCTTGCAAGGCACATGGGTACAGTTTGTAAATGGGATTTTGGCAGCACGCTCGGCACGATACATCTTGGCATCCATTTCCCCTTTGTGCAAAAGGAGGTGCGGGGCAAGTTATAAAGCTCAGATAGTTGTAGTTTATTCAGGATCGCCCCTGAAGGCGGCTGGCGGGAACGGGTGACATGTAGCAGCCAGCAGTGCGATGGAGTCACTTGCAGTATTGATAGCTCGACGTCCCACTTTTTTATGTGGCTCGCTTAAATGCTGCTGGTTTTGTCCGTGAGCCTCCATCTAACGGCACCACCTCCGCTAAACGTGAACTTTCTCCCGCCCTCCGGCAGAGAATCCGCTTCGCCTTTTCCCATCGCCTGTCCCCTGCCAGAGCCACAGGACAGGGAGGCGCGGCCCGGCCCCCCTCTCCCCTTCCCCCGGGGCGCCCCACTTGCCTGCGCCAGCGGCTCCCGGCGGCGCCCTGCTGCCGGCGGCGGCTCCCTCCTGCCCGGCGGCTGCTGCTGCCCGCCCCCGGCCGCCGCCGCACCGCGCTTTATGCCGCGCCCGCCCCCGGCCCCGGCCCCGGCCCCGCCGGCTGTGGCCTTCCTGTGCGTCAGCGGGGCGGATTTGCTCCCAGCCCTTAAAACCCCCCCCCCAAAAAAAAAACACGGGACCCCCAGGGTGTCTCAGTGCAGTTGTGTTTCAGGTTGGAGGCAGGTATCAGAGAACCAGAAGTCATGGCAATTATCTAGGCGTTTATTTGTCTTCAGGAGATTTAAAAAACATTAAAATCTTTCCAGTTCGTGCTGTGGGGCACGAGCTTGGGCAGAGGGCTGGGGCCTGCCGGGCTGGGGACCATCGTGCCCCCAGAGACCCAGGCTTCTGCTGCTGTCCTGAGAGGTGTGGAGCCACCAGCTTCCCCGCACGCGTGCTCGCCATCCGACATCTGCTGTGATGAACGCCGGTCAAAAGGCAAAGGGCAGCCCTTCCAGGAGTTCTGGTGGCAGAACGTGGAAATGACACGTGCGGTGGCTTCCTACAGCATTCCTCATTCCTGGGATGCAGGAGCTTCTCTCCAAGATAAAAGATTTGGTGCCTGCCCTAAGGAGTTAACGATCCAACATCGTATGTGTAAACAATATTCTTACAGCAAGGGTTATGGCAACAGACACATGCTCCAAGTATTTTTTCCTTAAAGAGGTATATTATTGGAAAGAGGATTTCTACAATAGCAGGTGCAATGCTGCTAAAACCAAAGTGAGTGGAAAATGCTAAATTATGACTTTTAAATCCATCTTACCTCAGCACAGAGCTTGAGTGGTAGGATCATGGCTCTGATGCGATGTGAAGCAGCTGCGATCTGCCCTAAAGAGGATTCTTTTGAGCGACTATTGTTTGATTTGTCGTATTTTTGTCTTACCAGAGACCCCAGTCATGAGCAAGGCTTTTTCTGCAAGGCTGTGCAAACCTGGAGTAAGAGGCGTGCTCACAGAACCTGCCAGCAAGCCAACCGAGTGGCATTACACCCTCTGTGTGCTGGGATGAGCACGAAACCTTGTTCAAGTGAAAAAGCCAGGTGCTGGAGATGCAGTTAAGAGGAAGGTGCGTGTCCCTACTGATGTGTAATTACATTTTCCAGACAGAGCAGAGGGAGAACTGAAAGCAAGGTGAGAAGCTTTGATACACAGGCAACTTGTTGAAGATAGTATACGGGTGTCAGCAGTTGACCCGTGTCTGAATATCACTGGGTAGACATCATATTCACCGTACACGTGCTTGAAATGAGATTTGGTATTATCTTTAATAGCATTTAGAAAATTTTCAAGTGAATTTGTATAGAGAGCCAGGATCATAACAGAAGTCTGCAAACTCCCGATTTATAGAATTGCATAGTCCAGTGCATATTTCAGTAGACTCACTATTTATTTCTATTATTCTTTTATGTTGCATCATTGCATATTTGTTCATTACCTTTTTCAAGTGAGATGAGACTATAACATACTAGAGGATTTTTGCCAGCCTCTTACTTTTTTGCTAAATGTCCAGAGTGCAAAATCGTGTTAGCTGACAACCCAGAAATGAAAGATAAGCGTGTAAGTCCAGAGGAATGCTTCTGTTGCTGTTCATGACCAGATGCACATCTTGTCCCAAATTGCATTTTGACTTCTGTAAGCAGCTGACTGTTCTTGGTTCTGATTTAACTCAGCTGCTTCTGGCTCAAAAAAACTGACATGAGAGCAGAATGACAATATTTTCACTGCCTTTTGTCGGGAACTGGGGACCAGGCTGAATGTCAGACTTGACCTTTGTCTGAAGAGGTCAGTCCCCAAATACAGCCAGAATTTGGCAAGTCTCTGCTCAGACCTACCATCTGTCCTTTTGATTTCAGCAAGCATAGGAAGCTATACGGCTGCACTTTACTTACTTTTTGCTGATGGATATCCTGGCATTTCATTCAGAATACATACACTCACACACATTTTACAATCTTTCCATAGGATTGCATACTGTCGTTTTGTATATGTGATAAATAATCTTAGGCATCAATGGGAGTTTTGTCAAATTTTGTTCTCTACCGTTTAGCGAATATTCATCGTTTTCTAAGGTAGCTGATATTTGCGTGGTTTACTGTGTACTGGTAAGCTTGTGTAGGTACCACACTGGGATGATGAATTAGTAATTTAAGGACCACCCAGGAAATAACACTGATTAGTAATTTGATTTCGTGCTGTCAGTAGGGGGAACTATTGCACTGTACTTTTTTCTTTAGCCTTTAAAAAAATATTGGTAACTGTTTCTTTTTCTTTTTAGATTAAGTAGTCATTCTCTGAGCATCCTTATGCAACTGCTATTCGTAATGATAAGAAGACAGGTAGTTCCTATCATCCCAATAAAATAAGACAGTAACAGGTTTCCAGTCCCCTTTTTGCTTGCTGTTTCTCTGCTTAAGGTAGAAAAGAAGCTATACGGTGGAGTGGTTGCCATTTAGATGATACTATGCTTCAAATTATCTGGTGCAAGTATCTATTCAGGCTTGCTTCAAGAGGCCATGAGACAAAAGCTCAGTTAGGTGTCATTTGCAAAGCCTAGGGTCATCAGAGGTCAGCCATCATCTGAGGCTCAGAGATCAGTTTCTGGGAAGATGGTTCCTATTCCCCTCTTCCCTTCCTTCTCCCCCCACTTTCTGGCAGGTAGGGCAGTCAAGGCTGGGATGGAGAGCAGCTGTGGAACCAGCTGTTGGGGGTGCAGGATGCTGGATATGAGCCATGGCTGTGGAGGCAGGAGAACAGGGGTGCGATCATCACAGCAAGGGGTGCTGGAAAATGAGTGGAGTTGCTTGTGAGCCAGGGGGAGCCCTGAGGCTTTACAGAAGATCACTGGAGACTGTGGAAGGGAAGTGCACTTTCTTTGGAGGATGGGAATAAAGAGGCTTGTGGTCCTAGGGTGTTAGAGTTGGATGGTCAAGCCATTGAGGTATGGCTGAACACGAAAAGGCCTGAGGTGTGCATGGGAAGATAAGAAAGCCTGAGTGTGTGGGGGGGGCTGTCTGAGGAGCACAGGTGGGAGAGAGGAGGGTGTGGAGCAGCAGAGCATGCTGTCAGGGTGGTGAGGGCTAAGAGGTTCCCTTGTGAGGCTGAGGGATGGCTCAGCTCTGCGCTCTTGGAAGAAGGGTCAGTGCGGGTGTATGAGCACACCATGAAGGGTGTGATGATGCTTGAGAGGGAAATGAGAGGCATGATGCTTGAGAGGGATGAGAGGGAAACTGCTGTGGAGCAGAACTGAGATAAGAAGAAAGAGATGGTTTAGGTCAGTTCAAGGAAGCTCTGGAGGAGAGCTATGTGGATAGGATCCTGCAGGCGATGGCTTGAAGCATGCAGTGATTCTGCTGAGCTAACACGAGGAGGGTGTGAAGGAGGCAGCTGTGTGGGCTGAAAGGAGAAGCTCAGGGGCAAGGAGTTGTGGCTCACACTCAGCGGAGGAACTCAGTGAGGCACACTGGCAAGGCAGGACAGGCCAAAACAATGTTTGTGAAGTCGGGGCAAGGAAATGAAGAGCCTCTGGCAGCCCATGGAGGGGAAGGAGTTTCTTCAGCTGCACTGAGTCACAGTGGTATGGTGAGGGTGTAGGTTGCAGCCCTGGTGAGTACGGGCAGGCACAGGCCAAGAAAGGTTCATGCCACTGTTGAGTTTGGCAGGTCAAGGTTAATCTTCACTGTGTAACATTCCATTCCACTTCACCAGTGTTTCAGCACCGGTCAAAGCAGGAGAATAAGAAGCAAATGCCTAAATTGTGTGGGCTATTTAAGAGGAAGAAAAAGTCTCAAGTGATGGAGAAGGAATTCAGGACATGGTAATCTTCTCATCAAAAGTTCACAAAGTTGTTTCTAGGAACACTGAGCCAATTTATTGCTTTGATCTGTCTGACCTCCCTGTAATCAAGATTATCATCTCTTATGTTTGGCCTCCAGTCATTATACTCCTTGACTAACCTTTAATTAGAGTATGTGTCATCTATCTTTTACATAAAGGAGACATTCAGCTCGTACATGCTATACATGCATTATGTATTGTATCTGAACTGTTCATAGCTTTCCTTCTTACATTCAGGACATGGACTTCTGGTCTCAGTGAGAGTAGTAAACACTGTAATAATGAGAAATTGTCTTGCTGACAGTGTAGTTCCTCCTAGTCAGTACAGCATAAATCAGCAGTTCTGCGTGCAGGTCACATCCCTTGCTGTCCTCTATTTTGGATAAAAAGACAGGAACAGCAATGTTGTTCTGAAGTTACATGTTTTAACAAACTGTTTATAAATACTGGAAAGAACTCTTAGCTCTGTGTTTGTGTGTAGCTAAGAGAATTATTGTCGTGCTTAGAAAAGATGGGGTTTTTGGGCTGTTTGGTTGCTCTCAATTGCTGAAAAACTTACTGGTTTCCCCCTTCCAGTAACGAATGAACCATGTGTACAGATGTATAAATCCATATGAAGTAAAGATACACATCTCACACAAACTCAAGATGATATCGGCTACAAAGAAAGTAATTAACTTGCCATGTAGAGAAAAATGAGAGATCAGGAATTATAGAAAATAAAGTTTTCTCTCACTGAACTGGGCTCCGATCTCTGTGTACGTGCCAGTATGGCCTTTGGATACTTCAGTCACTAGCTTTGCTTTTTTGGCAGGTGCATGTAGAGCGAACACTCGGCAATGCAGGAGCAGGTCAGAAGTGCCCTGTAGGTAGTGGACTTCCCTCCTGAGCCTTTTTCCTGCAGCTTGTGCCTGTGCCCAGACCTCTTCAGCCTTAATGGAGGGTCCGTGCCCACCCTCTTTGCTGGGGAGGGGATCTTCTGCACTGGTTTATAGCAAGATCAAAGTGAGAAGTTCTTCTGTCAAGCTGGGGCATAAAGAGCTCTCTTCTTTTATTGTTATCTTTGAACAAGAGGTATGTTGCTTTGATGCATGCCTTATTTATCGTTTTACCTCGTATTCGCAATTTTGCACTGAGTAGTTTAATGTGTATCCTGGGAAAGCTTGTAGGTATTGGGTCTCAAGAGGAAAGATTTGGATATTATGGTGATTTTCTTCTGGGAAGGAGGTACTCGTCTAAGGAGAAAGAAGCCGGTGCATCTCTCCTGTAGAAGTTAAGGCCAATGCCACTTGGGGTCCTACAGTCACCATGCAAACTTATATACTGACAAAATTAAGATAGGAAGGAATTATGTGAAAGGCCTCAGTTCCACCTGAACGCCAGTCTGTTATTGTTTATGGAAAGGGCGCATGTGGAGAAATGGAGGAAGCGTGGAAAGAAGTGAGGGCAAAGAAAGTAATTTACAAGAGCAAGAAGGAGGAGAGGAATTCTGGGGGCCGTATATTAATTAACTTGTAGTGTAAATGAAACTTCCTTTCGGTAATGAAAAATTGCATATGTGGAATATCATTGTAAATCTGCTTTGCCTCATATCCCTCCTCCAGTAACTTTTTTTTCAGCAATGTTCATTGCTTGATATATGTGATTGCTTTAACGCTTCCACTTCCTAAATGGTATCATACAAACTTAAGTTTTCCTTTTCCTGAATTACTTTAGAATCAGGTTTCCTTCTTTGTTTATAGTTATGTAGGTTGTTAGGAATGCGAGTAGTGCTATTTCATTAGATTTTTCCACTCAGTGTAGCCTGTGGGTGCTCAGGAAGTTTTTTTCTTATTTTATACAACAGTTTCCCTGTAAATTGGTAACGATCACTTTTTGTTTGAACAGAAGCTGAGAACTTTGTGATTAGTGGTTTCAAAAGTAGGGTGTGAGAAAGGAGTACAAAGTCAGTGTGATTTGGGGAATGCTGTGGTTTTGTATCTATGTTACTGTGAGGTACGGCTTGGAGGGCAAAATGGAGATTCTTGGTGATGCAACTTGATTAGTATGTAAGTCAATGTCGGCTGGACAAGAGAAAAGAGAATTTTTTCATAGTAAGCTCACTTGGGATTTGTGCTGTCAATAGTTACTTAAATTCTTACTGCTTTCCATACCTGGGATCAAGATGACTATGCATAATGGTAATTTCTGAGCATACTTAGGAATATTTTCATTGTGCGGTCTCTTAAGTCCTTAGAGGAGTCCTTGAGTTTTATTAAGCTTGCTAGTATATGCTAATTGCAAAAACCAGTTTGATGCCAAACAATGACTTCCAAATGAAAAGATCAATAATTTTAGAATTAGTAATGGATCGTGCTCTGAGAAGATAACTTGGGTAATTAATTTAATAAAGTCTTTTCACAAAGGGAGCAATTAAACCAAAGTTTGATTATCTCTGCTTGATAGTACTTTAAATATTCTATATTAAAGTTACAGGTTTTAACTCTGATGGTACCAAGGGAACCTCTTGATTTATGTTATTCTCTGAAACTCCTTATCTTTTTATATTATTTGTATAACAAAGCACACATCTTCAGAAATAATGTTGGCTTTTTCCTCGGCTAGGCAAGAAGATATCAACAAATCTGAAGCAATTGTACAGTTGACCATAATTGTATGGTTGGATATCACAAGGAGGATAGCAATCCCATGCTTGTTGTGGACTCATTGTCTTTGAGTCCTGGTGAATGCCCTAAATACTGACTTACTTACTGGTTTATTTGAAAAACAGGACACGGATTTGAAGGGGAGGGCAATGTTTGCAGCAGGAATTCCTCCGTGAGATCGATGCATGTTGTGTGTTGTTTGAGCTTGTGCTCTGGGTTAGAGCGTGCTGAGGCTCGTGCCAAATTGGAGAGTTGTGAATCAGAACTGGGATAGGGCTGAAGTGGCCAGCAAGCTCTTGAACAAACCTGAGTATGGGCGGCACAACTTTAGTGGCATCACTCAGATACCCGCAAATTCTCGGTGTGGGCAGCAATTCTGAGGATTGAGTTCTGCAGCTCAGCTCCTAAATGCCACCCAGATTTCATTTTATGTGCATTTAGGATCTTGTCGTTAATTAAAAATGAGGCTAAGGTTTGCTTTGATAGGCTGCCTTGTGTTAGACAACAAACTGCTGTGTCCTTGCTGTTCTGTGCACATGGCCAGGTTGGGTGGATGGGTCAGAGTAAAGAACTACTTGGGTATTTCTGCATCTGTCCTGGTCAGACCTTTGTGTGCTGGGGGAGCATCCCAGCGAGCAGCCTTGTGTGAGACTCATGCTGGTGAACAGGAATTAATCAAGGGCTTTTTCTCTTCTGTGCTGTGCCTAGTAATGTAAATGTTGTCAAAATACAAAAATCATAGGTATTATGAAGGTACTTTTTTAAAATACAAGCCATAAATAACTTTTTTTCTGATGTTGACTCATTTATAATTTCTAATATTTAATTTCTCCCATTTCTCATACTTTGAATATAGAATAAAGAGTTCCTCTTTGTACGGTTTGTATCATTGATCGTAAAACCAACATGAGTGGAAATATGTGATCTCAATTTTCCTTTTCTCTCTCTAGTTTGGGATCACCAGCATCTGCCTGCTGAGAATCCATGACTTAGATTTTCAGAGGGGGACACTTGATGGTGAGGCCATCTAGAGCAGTGTTTTTCAAGCTTTTTTTATTCATATGTCCTCCTAAACGTACTGGAAAAAAATCTGAGCGTTGCCTAACTTCTTTGGGGGAAAAAATGAATCACAAAGGCATTGTGGATTGCTGCCACAATAGTTATCACTTACAATCAGAAAAATGTGGAAAAAGCTTTTAAATTATCATTTTTCCAGTGCTGATTTTGTTTGGTTCTTTTCATACCTAGGAATGTGTGCATATCTTTCAAAAAAATCTTACTTTGTGTATAGGTTGTTTTGCAAACTGCTGTGTGAAAGTTTATGACCTACTTGTGACCCAGAGACTGAAAAGTGCTGGTCCAATAGCTACGGTGGTGCGGATAACCTACACCACTAACATTATCTTTTGTCAGAAAAGAAACCGCTGAGTTCTCTGAACTCATGAGAACTGAGCTAGAGGTTCTCAGTTAAACTGATGCTAGTATCTCTTGTGGTATTTTTTTTTAACTTTGTTTTACAAACCATATGTTGTTGTTTTTTAAAGTGCTTTTACTGGGAAGGAAATAACGTAATGCTGTATGTGAATGCACAGAGCAGTCACAGCACTGGGAGGTGCAGGGCACTGAGCAATGCTGAAAGGCGTGGTATTATTAAAGATTGTAGTATCTTTTTTAGTATATGGCCTAGTTTGTAACTTCTTTCCCTGAAGCCGTGAAAGAGAACGGACAGCCGAGGGGTTTTGCCCAACCTGCTTGTCATGCCTCCCCTTTGCTGGGAGAGGAGGCTGTGCAATGACTCGGTGACTGGCACAGCCGTGACGGGCTGAGCCCAGGGGACATCTTGGAAGTGACCTGGACAAACACTTGAGGAAGGGAGGTACAGCCAGAGTCTGTATGCTGTATGGTTTGAAGACTACATCTTGTAAAGTGCCATTCCCTTGTACACAAACTCCTTTTATTTTTCTTGAGATTGTTGGAACTGGGAGTGTAAGTGCACGTCGGGAAGGAGAGGGCTGTTCTGTCTGAGGAAGCAAGTGATCTCCACCCCTTGGCAGCACCTACGTAGCTATGACTACAAGCCATACATATGAAAATATAAAAATACATTTCTTAGTATTAACAGGATACTCAGTAATAAGAATTAGATATATATTCAAACTTAAATGGCCATACTCAGCTGATGAGAAGAACGATCTTGATGCGTGGTGTTAAATTTTGCATACTTGTGCGTGTAGATTTGAATCTTCTGCCTTGAGCTCACTACCAGTGTTGTGTAAATCAAACCATATGTTAGGCATCTTCAAAAGAAAACTGAGCAAACCACACTAATTAAAGTGGGTTTTGAAAAATCAGACTTTTTTTTTTGCTTATTTGAAGATTTATTGCTTTGCAGTTCTGCTGAGAATAAGTGTCTTTACATTGCTTTGTGAACAGCATGTTTTTTTCTCAGAGGATCCTAATTCTGAATAAATGTGGGAATTTGTGGTCTTTATGCCATGTCCATTAGTCTTAAGAGGGGAAAAAACTATGCAGGGAATTCCCAAATGCAGCAGAATACATTTAGGGGACAGCAAAGCCTAACACTGTCTCAAAACTTTTCCTGTTTCATCAGTCTGAAGAGCTAGAAGTGTTGATAGGTTTAATGACGTTCTCAAATGACAGGAGATTTTGTGCTGATGTAGGAGTTGTGTGGTGACTCAGAGACGGCTACATTTGAGTTGCACGAATGCATTTGTTTTCAAGCGATATGGTTATATTGCCTGAGTTCACCGAAGTGAAGACTGTTTTCCATGTGCCTTTCTTTACCAAAAGCTAATGTTGCGCTAGGTAATGAGTAATTAGCAAGAAGGCTTTAAAGAGAAATCCTGTTGAAATTACTGAAATTAAAAGGACTGCATTGACATTCAAAAAGATCCTGTTGAGAAAGACAGTACATAACATTAGGCTCTACCTCCTGTTACAAAAAGATATACTGGTAGTCTGTAGAATCATAGAATGGTTTGGATTGGAAGGGACCTTAAAGATCATCTAGTTCCAACCCCCCTGCCATGGGCAGGGACACCTCCCACTAGACCAGGCTGCTCAAAGCCCCATCCAGCCTGGTCTTGAACACTTCCAGGGATGGGGCATCCACAGCTTCTCTGGGCAACCTGTTCCAGTGCCTCACCACCCTCACAGTAAAGAATTTCTTCCTAATATCTAATCTAAATCTCCCCTCTTTCAGTTTAAAAATGTTACCCCTGTCCTACCGCTCCACTCCCTGATAAAGAGGCCCTCCCTGTCTTTCTGTAGGCCCTGATTAAGTACTGGAAGGCTGCTATAAGGTCTCCCCAGAGCCTTCTCTTCTCCAGGCTGAACAACCCCGACTCTCTCAGCCTGTCTTCACAGGAGAGATGCTCCAGCCCTTTGATCATCTTTGTGGCCCTTCTCTGGATCTGATCGATATAGTTTGTTTCCAAACCAGATCTTGCTCCCATAGCTACCTTTACTGACCTAAACATTGACTTTGCTTCATGGTCTGCTGGCTGGGTGGGACATGGAGAACCTCTTGGAACTAAGCCGAAGTAATGGGTGTTATGAGGTGTGTTTAATTCCGGTATATTGGAAAGCAGGTCATGTCTTACAGTGAGATTCAGACTGTCCAAGGAGCTGTTATCCATTAAAACATGAGATCAGTATTTTCTTCCATGAGTTCTAAATCATAGAATCTTTATGGTTGGAAGAGACTTTTAAGATCATCAAGTCCAACTGTTAACCTGGCACTGCCAAGTTACCTCTAAACCATGTCCCTCAGCACTAATCTACACGTCTTTTAAATACCCCCAGGGATGGAAACTCAGCCACTTCCCTGGGCAGCCTCTTCCAGTGCTTGACAACCCTTTCATTAAATAATTTTTTCCTAATATCCAATCCAAACCTCCCCTGATACAACTTGAGGCCATTTCCTCTTGTCCTATCGCCTATTACTTGGGAAAAGAGACCAACACACACCTCTCTACAACCTCCTTTCAGGTAGTTGTAGAGGGTGATAAGGTCTCCCCTCAGCCTCCTTTCCTCCAGGCTAAACAACCTCAGCTCCCTCAGCTGCTCCTCATGAGAGTAGTTCTCCAGACCCCCCACCAGCTCTGTTGCCCTTCTCTGGACCCGCTCCAGCACCTCAGTGTCTTTTTTGTGGTGAGGGGCCCAAAACTGAACACAGTACTTGAGGTGGGGCCTCACCAGTGCCGAGTACAGGGAGACAATCACTTCCCTAGTCCTGCCGGCCACCCTATTCCTGTTACAAGCCAGGATGCTGTTGGCCTTCTTGGCCACCTGGGCACACTGCTGGCTCATATTCAGCTGGCAGTGGACCAGCACCCCCAGGTCCTTTTCTGCCAGGCAGCTCTCCAGCCACTCCTCCCCAAACCTGTAACGCTGCATGGGGTTGTTGTGACGCAAGTGCAGGACCCGGCACTTGGCCTTGTTGAACCTCATACCATTGGCCTTGGTCCATCGATCCAGCCTGTCCAGATCCCTCTGTAGAGCCTTTCTACCATGAAGCAGGTCAATGCTCCCACCTAACTTGGTGTCATCTGCAAACTGACTGAGGGTGCACTTGATTCCCTCTTCCAGATCATTGATATTAAAGAGAACTGGCCCCAATACTGAGCTGCCTCTCTAACTCAAACTTTGAGGCAAAACCCCATAGGGTAACATTTTTGGCTTTCAGTGCCTCTCTTTCCCCATCTGTAAAATGCTATATCCATCCAGCAAGTGTGTTGTCCTACTTGTAAACTTCTTGGTCTCGCACAAGAATGCTATTGAGATGGCACAGCCATTATTTTTGTTAATGGGGCTTGTGGTATAATTAGAACTGCCTTATCTAACTTTTTTTCCAAGTAGAAGGTGGTATTAAAATCATCATGATGTAGATAAATAAGGATGTTCAAGTACAGTATGGGATACGTTAAAGATCACCGTAGTCGTCATCTGTCAACTTTTGTTCTTTCCTTCTTCATTTTGTTGTTACTCTTTTTTGGGGGGCTGTGCAACTAGATATGAGGGTACTGTGGCGCATGGGTCCCAAACAGCTAGTGTTTCTGTTGAAATTCACGTGTAGGGATGTGATATGTAGCAAACCAAGGAAATACTGGTGAGATCACACCAAGTGACTGTTAGGTGTAATTTGGCAGGTTTAATACTAGAAATGTTTACAGGCATCTTGTTAACTAGGGGAAATTTTTCCAGATTATTTATATTATTGTGTTAGTGTTCACACTGTAGTTTCTACACTGTGATTCTGTCTGTCATGGATTCCGAGATTTCAAGCCTTAAAAAACTAAAACATACAAAACCTATGGATTTCAATCCTGCTAAGATTAGCATTGAAACAAACTCTTTTAATCTACGTGACTTTCTTAATCCTTCTGTGACATTCTAACAATTCAGTTTTTCCTGCTTCCTCCCCATTGACCTTGACTATATGGAAAGTATCTTTGGAACATGTATTTAAAACAGGAGTTCAGAATCATGAGCAGACACCCACGTGCGCTCATCGTCTGGAATTAAGTACTTTCATGACAAAACAGGGTGTAGCATAAATCTGTTTGGATGTATCATTTTAATTAAGCAAGAATTGCTTGTAGAAACACTGGTCAAGTTGTGTTGGTTTTTTTTTAATAAGGGAAAAGATGATGCAAGTGTAAATTGTTGTAATGCTGAAATACTGTAGGTGTAGTTTCAGTGGAAGTACAATACAGTCAGGACTAATGTCTCTGATATCTCATCCTGCTGGTTATTTGAAGGTCGTAAAATCATTTCAGAGCACATGCTAAAACTTGCCACTATATTGTTTAAGTGTATCATATGAATATTTAATTTAAAGAAAATATTAAAAAAAGAAAAGGCTTATTTTTCAGGGCTTCGTCAAACTATGCTCACCTATAAATGGTGCCTGGCGCAAACTATGACAGTTCCCTTTAAATTCTGTTGAAATTAAATAAGAGAAAGCTTGTCAGGATTTTGAGGCTTGCTATGTATTTAGACAGTTCAGCTCCTAACTGTCTGGATTTGAGACATCCTGAAGTCCATTACCTACCTCTGTGTTATTCCTCAGCAAGAATTGATCTAGCCTGATACACTGGCAAAGCAAAACTTTAATTGTCTTTCAGTACTGCACTTGAATGTACCTGTCTTTTTATGAGAAGGTAGTCTTGTTTGCAGTAAAATCACCTCTTATTTCAAAGCTGTGCAGTGAAATAATGATAATGTCATAAATCTGCAGGTATGTCTCAGAGCAGTAGCTAGCCCTCTACTACAGGCATGTTTCCTGTGTAATATTGAACTTAATCTGTAGGGACTTCCAAATTGGGAAAACCAATGTGTACAATACTGTATTTATAAATCTAGGCAATGTCAAGCTTTCTGTTGCAGAAGGGGAAGTGCTGGATTTACTAAACCACGTTATTTCTGTGACGCCTGCTAATCTCTTTTTCTTGTTTCTTTTCTTTCGCCACAACACTAAATGCCCTGTGGTATCTGTATGATTTCAGGCAGCAATCCACTTAGTTTATTTCCCCTGGGTGTATTTGGGGTATTTTTGAAAGTCAATTAAAAAATTGCATGGATGCGTTTGAAAGGAGCACAGCAGTTTCCATTCAATTTTGCCGTACGAGAGCCTCTAGCAGGCTGGATTACCAGAGGCACGTAACTTCTTGGAAACCTAGTGTGGAACGGTAGAGCACAGGTCAACAGGAAAGGTGGTGCTAACACATCATGGCTCTGGTATGTGATGCTCTGGGTGAAGACTTGCAAGACCAGGAAAAGAAAATCATGTATAAGTAATATCTGCATTTAGTCACCAAGTCTGTTTAGGCAGATGCCACTGCTTCCACTTATGCATTTGCAGGTAATTGAGCAAGGCAGTGAACACTGCTCGCTTAAGTCACGGATTTTCAGTTGCACCTTGAACTTTGAAGAGCTGAACTCACTGAAACTTTAGTTGAGACTGAACTTCTGATTTTTCTTGTCATTAAATAAAACCATCTGGAGATTAACAAACTGGGTAAAAGCAAATTTACTAATTTTGTATTTTCCAAACCAGAGCTGATTAAAATGTTCAGCTCAAATCTGCAAGGATCAAGGCTGCTCAAGACACTCTGCAAGAGGCAACTAAATGGCAGTGGCAACTGGTGAGCATCCTCCCAGACCTAGCTGTCCCTCTGCAGCACGTCCGCTCTTTCCGCCGAGCAGTCAGCATGACTTCTAGCCACAAAGAAGATCTTGCGTGTTGCATCTGAACTGGTGTGCTGTGCCCAGTGGCTCCTGTCACAGCAGCGCATCTCTTTGGTCACGTCTCACCCAAAGGCTTGGAGAGCAATTTGCTAAACCCTGTGAGCACTTGTGTTCAGCCTTGCTGACTCTTACAGCTACTGAGCTCAGCCATGGCTGAGCCGCTTCCCTCCCACCCACTCTTCTTCCTTCCCCAGCTAAGCAGCTGCGAGCTTTGTATCCAAAAACGTGGCAGCATTAGAGACGCTCCTGCCAGAGTTACTGTCCCTTAAAGCTGTGCCATCTGTAAGACAAGTCCACTGCCATCCAGGATTCAGAGAGAGAAGTCCTCTGAAAAGCTGACCTGAGCTAACACATCCCCGAACACGTCTCACTCACTTACCTGAAAGCTCCTCCCCACCCTCAATGCTGTTGCATGCGTTGCCATTTCAAATTGCTGTTCCCCAGTTCTCGGTGCTCATGTCTCCTGTCACACCTTGCTAGAGAACGTGTGCCGGTTTCTTTCTTGCCTCTCAATTCCACAGGTGCTTGTGCCTAAAGGCCACCACAGTGGTACCATTTAGGTGCTCTCTTCTGCCTTAAATCTCACTACAGCTTGGGGATGATCTGCATTTCCATATCTGGATTTCTAAAAGATTTTGCATATCTGTTTTGCCGTGGCCTTAGCATTTAGTTTGGGTCTTGCTCCATACTAAAACCAGAAGGACTTTTTGTCATCTTCTGCCAGGGAAAAGTGATTGAATATCAAGCTTTCCATTTGTTAATAACTTTTCTTGTGATAGCTGTGGAAGCGCTGTTATGACTGAGCAGAAAAAGTGGATAAATAGGTTTGCAGTCCAGAGATGTATGCTCCGCTGTTCTGCTGTTATTTTTATAAGACTTGTTCTTATTTTAATTAAGCTCCTTGTTCAATTTTTGAAGAAAAGGTTTTACTGTGTTCTGTGATATAATTGTTAACATAAGAATTTGCCTCACTCAATAAGCAAGAGGAAGAATTCAGGTGCTCAGCCCATGTATGTGGCAATATCATAAATGCAAGAAATTGTCCTCTTTGCTTTGCTTATGTTCCCTGCAGAGACTTGAAGTACAAACCAGCTCACCAGTTTATGAAATCAAAGGTAACGCTGACGTATCACCTGCCTTGCCTAAGGAAAGAGATAACAATTATGAGACTGTACTTTAAAAAATGGTGGTGATCAGTTCATATATAAAAGAATATAAACAAGCCTCCTGCTGGCAGTGTGAAGAACCCTGTAGAAATGTTGGATTTGTTCATGTGTGAGTAGAAGGTGTTTCTGCTAAAATGGACCTCCAGCTTTCTGCTAAGTTCCTGCACAGCTTTGGAAAAAGCTGCACAAAGGGAGTCAGAGCTAACGGATTTTACAATTAAACACTTTTTCTAACTTACAGGACTCTAACCCTTGATCAAGATGCATGACATCTCAGATAATGCCATACAGCTTGCTGATTGACAGTTGGATAAACACAGACTTCATAAGGATTATTGCTTGGTTTTCGTAGTGTCTTGCACGTTTGACAGGCATGCAATCTATGGACCTTAGGATGCTTTCGAAATTTGCCTCCTTAGTGGCCTGGGTTGATGTTGAGCTTCACTGAAACCAGGTTTCCTTTGTGTTCAGGTGGTGTAAAGATTTCACTGTTTGATCCACTCGCGAACTCGGATGTTTAGTGAGAAATGTAAGTTCTTCAGTTTTACAAGGATATCTATTTTTAAGCCATTTTAAGCCATCAAGAAGAATTTTGTGGGAAATTTAGTTTAACTGCAGTGGCCATGTTGAGGATGGACTGACTCATGAGTGATAGAATTTTGGATGTGTTTGATGAAGTGTAATTCAGATAGAGTTGTAATCCTGTTGAGGCAGAGGTGATGTGATTTCTCCTAGTAAATGAGACATCTAAATGGAGTCCTCTTTTAAGGAAAACATAGCACCAGAGGATACTGCAGGTGTGAAGCACACAGTCTTGCAGCTCATGCCAAGTAATGCTTCTTAAATGATACACCGGGGCACTATTTTATGTAACTTGCCATCAGATGACATAAATTCTCTGACAACTCTTAACTACGCTGAAGCAGGCATTCTTGGAATAGGTTGTAGTACTGGAGCCAAGCAGTTAATCAGGTGTAACATGAGGCTTTGACATGATTTACTGCCTGCTGGTAGCTTGTACTGGGACTGTATTGTCCTGCTGTATGTACTGTTTAATAGTTTTAAGCTGTCCTTGGACAGGGCCCTATTGTAAACAAGCTGTCTGGCTTAACTGGGATATCCTGTAAAAATATGTTAATAAAAACTGAAGTCATTGTAAAGGATCCTGCTCCTACTATTTCTGCTTCCCAAACTATTCCCACAAGTACAGCACATGCTCTTAACTCTTGCTGCGCTGGTGCTTTGCTGATGCCTGCTCGTGTTGTAACGCTTGTTTCAAAACTGTTCAATCATCACATGCCATCGCAGCTGGCTGCTGGTGTGCGTGAATTCTCTCCTGCCTTGGCTTACACAATGTAGAAATTCCCACCGAAATAAAGTTTATTCTCAGGGGGTCGCATCATTTTATTACCACTGGTTTTATTTCATGTCCTTTCGTGTCCCTGCTTAGTCAGGTCTATGGACTGAGTTTTGAGTAGTACTTTATTTAGGTTAAAGGAGTTTTGTAAATGAGGTAACTTGGTATTAGAATATTATGTCAGGTCCTTGTAGCCTGGAGCTAGTAGGTCAAGATACAACAGCAAAGCCTTACATGGAGTGTAATTTTCAGAAGGAGGTTCTGAAAGAGAGACATCATTCACTGCGGGCAACCTCTACTAGACTTTCTAGCTAGGGAAGGATGCTGAAAATGTGGGTTCTTGCAAAATGAGGTGTTGTTCCTTTAAACGGAGAGGTGTGCCCAAGTGGGTTTAGACATGCAGAATTTCTTGAGGAAACAGATGCTGAAAAGTGCGTGCTGAGAGTCTTGTCACAGAAATCACTGAATTTTATAGGAAGGGTGAGATGTTTAGGAGACCCTCAGAGGCAACGGTGACCTGCAAGACGGGTCCTTGTTTTACTAACTGCCTATGATTCCTGGAGGAAGATCTTGAAGTTCCTCGAGGAGGTTTCTGAAGCAGAGAGTGATGCTTTGGAGATGTTTCTGGTTCCTCCCTTTATTCTGCTGAGTACTCTGAAGAGCACAAATCCACTGGAATATGGGTACCAGGGTTTTAGCAGGACCTCAAAGGGACCCACTGATGGCTCTAGAGAAATGCATCAATTCCAGCTTGTAATAGCCCCCTTCCACCCCACTCATTTTTTTGATAATGGCAAACTTGTGATATGCTTTCTTTTGTAAGTTGACATGTAATTTAGAATGTAAAGCAGGCATCAAATCTTCTTAGTAAGGATTTGGATCCTCCCCACAGATGGAAAAAACACTTGTGGGTTGTGTGGTGGTTTGAGAAGGGAAGAGTTGTGTGTGTGCAGCTGTTAAAGGCCATTAAAAAGTGACCTGAGCCCCCCTGAGAGCAAGCCTGGGATTAATTGTAAATTGATAATGCAGATCTCCATAGTTTTCATCTCAAACACTAATTTCAGATTTCTAAATGGCAGAGTTTTGCTAAATGTTCTTATTCCAGGTATTGTGGTTACACTAATCTTTCATGTACTTTTAAAAATAGACTGCACAGCAAGTCATTGGCTGTGGGTGCAATTTAATAATTGAAGAGTTAATCTTTCAAATCTGAAAAAGAAGAATGAATATCCCTTGATGTATTTCCAGCATAGCAGTAAATTTAAAACTTATCCTAAAAAAAAAGAAAGAAAAAAAAAAGAAAAATGGGACCATTTTGATTTTATATTACAAAGGGACACCTGAAAAATTATTTTTCTTGCTTGGTTTTTAAACTTACAGGTGTGTCTTGTCTTTGTTCCATAAAACGCTTGTCACAATGCTATAGTACTTGCTGTCATGATTGTGCTGCTTTACAGGTTCAGTAGAGCTTGGAAAACTTTTGGAGGTGCTAGAGAGAACAGGGTGGCAGGTGCTAATCTGGGTTTGAAAGAAGCTTGCAAGCATGTGTCCCGTGGTGCAAACACTGTGTGATGTCTTTTTTTCCCTTGATCTGATTAACTTAAAGTTACTGTAGTGAACTTTAAAAGATGGACATGCTGGTTGTTTTCTATGCGTCAGTAACAAAATTACTTGGTCAAGATGGTGGGGTTGGGCATCTGAAGCAATGTGTTTGCCAGAGAAGCAAGGAGTACTTTTTGGTGGAGTAGTAAACCTGCAGAGAGATACTTCCCTGTAAAACCGCGTAGCTAACCAAATCCAGTTATAGTGCTTTGGGATCACAGTGGAGACAAAGCAGAGGTATTTACCTCAGCTAACAGCTCGGGACAGAAATGGTGCTTGCACAGGGCAGAGGGGCCAGCAGCAGAGACCTGGTGCTGATGATGACCTCAAGTGTTTCTGCCGACGTGAAAGCCTTGCGTGACCCCTCTCTGCAAGGTTTTGTTGAAACAGCAGCTGCAGGAGTTAGAATCCATAGAATTGTCTAGGTTGGAAGGGACCTTTAAGATCATCAAATCCAACTGTAAACCTAACACTGCCAAAACCAGCACTAAACCATATCCCTAAGCACCATGTCTACCCATTTTTAAATATCTCCTGGGATCACGATTCCACCACTTCCCTGGGCAGCCTGTTCCAATGTTTGATAACCCTTTCCGTGAAGAAATTTTTTCCTAATATCCATCCTAAACCTTGCACAACTTGAGGCCATTTCCTCTTGTCCTATCGCCTATTACTTGGGAAAAGAGACCAACACACACCTCTCTACAACCTCCTTTCAAGTAGTTGTAGAGGGTGATAAGGTCTCCCCTCAGCCTCCTTTCCTCCAGGCTAAACAACCCCAGCTCCCTCAGCTGCTCCTCATGAGAGTAGTTCTCCAGACCCCTCACCAGCTCTGTTGCCCTTCTCTGGACCCGCTCCAGCACCTCAGTGTCTTTTTTGTGGTGAGGGGCCCAAAACTGAACACAGCACTCAAGATGGGGCCTCACCAGTGCCGAGTACAGGGAGACAATCACTTCCCTAGTCCTGCTGGCCACCCTATTCCTGTTACAAGCCAGGATGCTGTTGGCCTTCTTGGCCACCTGGGCACACTGCTGGCTCATATTCAGCTGGCAGTGGACCAGCACCCCCAGGTCCTTTTCTACCAGGCAGCTCTCCAGCCACTCCTCCCCAAACCTGTAACGCTGCATGGGGTTGTTGTGACCCAAGTGCAGGACTCGACACTTGGCCTTGTTGAACCTCATACCATTGGCCTTGGTCCATCGATCCAGCCTGTCCAGATCCCTCTGCAGAGCCTTTCTACCCTCAAGCAGATCAGCACTCCTGCCCAACTTGGTGTCATCTGCAAACTGACTGAGAGTGCACTCGATTCCCTCTTCCAGATCATTGATAAAGATATTAAAGAGAACTGGCCCCAATACTGAGCCCTGGGGAACACCACTTGTAATCAGTCGCCAACTGGATTTAACTCCATTCACCACAACCCTTTGGGCCCGGCCCTCCAGCCAGTACCCAGCAAAGAGTTCTCCGTCCAAGCCACGGGCAGCCAGTTTTCTCACTGTGGAATGGTTTGATGATGGTGGTGACGGCAGAGCTGCAGAAAGAACGGGGTGTGTAACCAGGCTGGTTAGCTCTTTGTCGGTGGCAGCGTGGCTCAGCCCCAGAGAGCCCAGAGCAGCCGCCCCAGCTATGTCGGTTCAGCAGATTTACTACGCTCTTGTGTTGATGGACAACTGTTCCCCCACAGCAGCTCCAGGGTATTTTGGAGACCTTTGAGTAAGGCCACGAAGCACTTCATCAGATAAGAGTGAATAATTTTGAGGTGGCGGAGAGTTAGAAGGCACTAAAAATTTCAAATAGGCTGAAAATTGTGGGTAGCAGTTGGCCACCAGCTGGGACCCATTTTTTAGCTTACCTATATTTGCAGTCGCCTGATTACTGCCACTTGACAGGAGGCACCCAAAAGGATGTAGGAGGTGAAAGACCATATCCTTAAGTTCACAGAAGTGTTTCATTTTTAAAAGGCTGTGTTTTATTAGTTTTCTTGATTCCTGTGAGCTGAACCAGTTCCAACAGCTCTTGAAGCACCCATGCAGGGCAGTGATTGCTGCTTTTCAGTGGGAATATGGAGCTGATGAGCTAGTGTGTACCTTTGTTGTCTGCTTGTGTGATTTTAAAAAAAATTTTTTTAACTTATTTTCTGGGTTTTTTTAACTGCTAGCTTAATGAAAACACAAGGAATGGAACCTAATTTTTACAAGGTGACTGTCTTCAGAGCAACAACAGCAAAAGCAGTCATGAAACATTGCACGTAAATGAGCATCAATAGCTATTGGAGGGAAATACACACAAATTGCTCTTTTTTAATAAAATAAACTGTTGCCATCCCCTAACATACTTCTTTTTATTTTTCTTCCTCAGCTCCTGTCTGTGCCAGTTTGTTATGGGGGTTGCATGACCTATTTTCAGCGAGGTAAAGTTGAATGCTTTCCCATTCATATAAATAGGTGATGAACCGTGGCCTTCAGGATATCGTTTATTCACTCAAATGTGACAGTCAGGATAGTCATGTCTTGCAAAACATTTTGCCCTAACTTGTCTCTAAATTTTTCATTGACGAAGTTCAAATTCATCCTTCGTTTCCCTCCCTAAGCCAATGAGACTCAGGAGGGAGTCGTGGCAGAAGGTTAAAGCCTATTGTATAATTTGGTATTTAAGCTGCATGCCTTTTGCATACAGTAAAAGCATCAGGGATTAATGAAAGCATTTTAATGGATTTCTATATTCATGAATCATAGCAGAACCATGAGATCACTAGAGATAGCCTGACTACCAGATTTTCAGACTGGGTAATGCTACACTATATGATCAAGTATAGTTTTTCTATGCATGTGAAAAATTACCTGGTAAATGAATGGTGGTTTTATTTTCCACATTGTATTGTTATACTGTATTGAATGCGTGATAAGGCTAATCAAAATAATTTTGACAGATAGAGAACTGATATCTTAAATTTATCACAAGACCAATCCTTTGCCTTCTATCATTTTTCTGGAAAGCTGAAGCCACTCTAGAATGTCATTTTACAGTGCATATAAGATACTTGCTAGATTCACATTCATTCCCAATGAGTGACAAAATAAGTGTGATATTTTCCTATAGATATATTCAACAAAAAGCATCACAGTAAAATAATCAAATGTTTATTGAAAGTTAAGGTAACAAGTTAGATCTGCCTGTGACATGTAGGAGATCTCTTAGCATGTGGAACAATTACTCAGTGTAATGAAACCAGATGGCTCAGTACACTGAAACAGTGATGTAAAATGTGGCTGGAAGCGTACAGCAGAGGATGGTCTTGCCCATGAGCAGTTGTTAATGCCTCTGGGTTCTGCGACTAGCAGAGAGCTCAGTCTGCAGACACTGGAAGTGTTTCAGTAACGCAATTTAGAATATCCTGGATCTGAAATAAGTTAATACTTCTATTCATTCTTTTAACAACCTTAACATATTGACCTGATTTATGATCCCCGTCGGATTTCTCCAAGGAGAGGCTGTAGGAACCCTCTTTTACCATTGATCTTGAGGAGTGCAGGAACCTTGTTGTAGGCTGGATAAAGAGGGTTTCTTTTATCCTGTATCTCGTATGCTGTACCTGTATCTTATCTGCGTGGACTTGCATAGCGTGACTGTAAAAACGCTGTGGACTGAATTACCCTCATTCTGCCACCAAATTACAAATCTTGGAAGTCAGGGATTCTTGTAACTTCCCTGCCACAAGTCCACTATAACATTTTGAGGACAACAGCGTGCACCAATTTGGAACATAAGACTAGAAAGCTATTAATTAATATTGCTAACTAATACAGAATTCTTAGATGAAATGTCACCATTTGGATCATTGCCATCCAGGAAGAAAATAGAATTGGTACATATGGCTTGTAGCTCACCTTTTTTCTTTAAATGCTAGGGAGCCTAACTTCTCCCTTTCTATTGAGACCCCTTTACTTCAGCCTGGCATTGTCAATGGGCCTCAGTCAGGCTGAGTTTCATTCTGTTCTTTGAAGGTCCTCTGTACTGCTGGAGGGAGTCATAAGGAGTATTTAATACAGATGGAAATCAGACATAGTGCTCTGTCCAGGAGACAATAGCCCTGTTCATAGCTCTGTTTTATAAAGTCATTAAAAAATGAGGAGGATGACTTCAAAATAGCAGAATGAACAGACATGTCCAAACTCCATTAGAAACTGAAGAAGCTGGACAGAAACTCACTTTTTCTTATAAAGTGATAATTGTTTCCTATAGAGACCATATGGACCTTGACAAGAATAGCTGAGATGACCCTAACGGTTTTAGACATGAGCTTTCCTTAACTGATCATTAAATTGGTTAATGGCTTTTTTCACCACCACAATCAAGATAAAGCAGTTACAGTGGAGCACATACAGTGGATAACGCTATGAACAATTTTCATGTAGATATAAGCTTGCCCATCTGAGCAATGACATCAAAACTTCTAACCAGTGTTCTAGAGAAAATGGCAATACATGCATTTTGGCAGACCTTGGTCGATGGCTTACAATTCTTTGTAAAATCTTTGCATGTTTGCAAAAGATGCATGGCTTGCAAAAATTAAGACCTATAGAATACAAGATTTAAAACATAGCACTAGACCAAATTGACTGGTTTAGGGCATGAGGGAGAATTCGCATCTAATTACTCCTATGCATTTTTTTTTCAATTTTCCCGATTAAGTTTCAAAACACAGAAATACCATTTCCCCCCTCTCCTGATTACTCAAGACATTTTTATTATTAAAATACATTTTGTATAATTACTTCACTTAGCCTTACAGCCTCCCCTTTGAGCATCTGTGTTAATTATACTGAAGCATGCTATGATTTCGCTGGCTTAAAATTTCCAAGACTGGATGCCAGTAGCAATGTGTTTGGCTACTGCCTTACTCTAGTTCTGCCAAAGCAGAAACTCCCCAGGCTATTCACTTCTGATTATTTTTTTTTTTGGGGGGGTGGAGGGGGGGAGTGTCAAACCTTAAAACAAGTGATGCGTGATCCCGTGTTAGTTTTGATTGGCTTTCAGACTCATTTATCAACACAAGTCCCTTCCTCTCTGCAAAAATGGTACATAGGAGTTCCGTAATAACGGAAAAAAATTCTGCTTGCATTAGCAATGCGAAGAGAAGGGATCGGAATAGGGCCAGCATGAAAATGTTATGGTGGTGAATATTAAGCCTTGCAGCCAGTGTTTACAGCTGTAGAGGATGTTTTCTTGTAATCTTATTCTTGTCTTTATAGTTATTATACTGAGTAACTTTCTTTGCTCAGATGTCTGCGTTTGGCATCCTAGGGAGTTGGAATATGTAATGCTTTCTTCTTTTCTAGGAAGAGTACGCTGAAGAAAGAGAATAAAACAATATTTTACACATCCCTTGTGCAAATAAAATGAGTTACCATAGATTACTGTTATGTTTGAAGTCAGCTATAGCTAACTGGTTAACAAGGAAAGGGGTGGGGTGGGGAAAGGAGATACTGCTCAAGATTTTTTAACACAGATAACAGAAGGACACAAGCAGATGAGCAGGATTTCTCTTTTTTGTTTGCTCTTTAAGTGCCAACTGAAAAAATGTGATGTCTAAGATGAGCAGTTAGGACATGACTATAGATATGCATGGTTTCCCTAGCTAAAATTAAACATTGCTTAATATTAAATTAAATGAGTGATTATGCCTTAAACCACCAACTCCAAGGGAATGCCTGCAGCAAAGACGAAAGCACAACTTCAGCTCATGCAAGCAGTCCTTGTTACACTCCGTTCTGCCATGACTGTGCCACTGGATATCAGAGGTTGTTCTGGGGCTTCCATCCATGGGTAACAGCTGCTTTTAAGTTTAAAAGGTCAGCTGGCATCTGGGGCAGACTGTTTCTCTTTTCCTTTCTCTTATTTAGCTTACATTTCTGTGGATCCTTTAGGAAAACATGAGCTGAGGGCAGCAGTTTCCTCAGCTGTGTTGTAGTCTTCTGCTAATTAGGACAGGCAAGCTGTGTGTCCCCTAAAGGAAAAAATTGCTATTTAAGTGATAATTTGGTGTTCTCATGTTAGATGTCAGTGTGGTGGTGAGTTTAACCCTGTGGGAAGCAGTGGCATGATGCTGCTCTGTGCTTGGCCTTCAGGAATTTTGTCTTGCTATATGCTTTTTCTTAAGTACAGAGATAAAATTATTCTAAACAAAATTCACTGAAACGGGTGTCTGTTTTGAAATATCCGTGTAACGTGGACAAGGGACAATTATGTTGACAATGACATTTCCATCACATCTTTATATAAATAGCTTTGAATCTCAGCTTCATGATGTGTTGTATTTGGAGTGGTGGCAGATTAAGAGCTTTGGAACAAAACCAGACTCTCCTGAGAAATTTTTCACGCAGACGCAGGATCAAGCCAAAAGGTGAAGTCCTTCATCACCTGATACCTGCAAAACTCCAGTTTTAGAGCATTATTTTCAGAAAACAGTTTATTTGCTGAATATGAATTTCGCTGAATTTCCTCAAAGTTTGCTTGCAGTGGGGGCTGAAAAAGCAAGAAGGTTAAGAGGCTGCAGAAGTAGCTGCAACCCGTCTTCCACTTCTGTTGGAAAGGACGCAGAGGACTAAATGAGTATCACTGGCAAGGAAGAGTGTGCTTGCAATTAGTTGAATCTTGCCTGCAGAGGATAGAGTTTTTTTTCTGCAGGTGGCTGAACATATTAATTGGTATTTCACACCCCTTTCTATGCACATCTTTCTGTTGCAACTTTTTTCTTCAAAAACTTCAAAGATAAAACTGCAGTATTAGTGAAAAAGTCAGTAATACAGATGCTGAGTGAGCCAGAGCAATAAGAAAGGAGTCTACCCTGAGGGAAGGAGTGGGAAGCCCCAGTGTAAGATATTGAATGTTTCAACAGTGATATATCCGTAATTAATAAATTCATGAGAAGCTGTTGTGCAACAGTACACAGAACAGGTCAGTGGGTAAGCATTTGAAAAGCCTTGTTTTAGTAGATTAGTAATTATGCAGGGCTATTCTAATTTCACAGGAGATATTTTAGTATATGATCTGAACCACTACATATGAAAAGTAGAAGTTCAAAAGGCTTCATAAAAATCTGATATTAGTAGAAACAGTTTCATGATTAAAAAATTGCACAAAAGCGTTTTTATTAAACACCTGTATGCTTTTTGCAGCAATATTGCAGGCTACTGGCATCAAAAAAACCCCCAAACAACTAATCAAAGGATAAAATGAACCTATATAAATTCACCTCATAAATGAGGTGAAGAGACTAGTTTTCAGAAGGGTTTGGTTTTAAAAATGATGTGATATTTAGTTTCCAGTTTTCAGTATGGCTTTTAATTTGGAATCCTCTGCTCCTAATGTGCACAAGGAATAGCAAAACTGTAGCTAACATTAGTACATCCATTTGTGTTTGCTTTGTTACCTTTGGCACAAAGATTCAGCATCCCTTTTTAACTTTTAGATGCAGAAGCACAAAGCAAAAGCCTTTTAGAGTGAGAATGTGCCTTTCTGTTTTCCAGTAAGGCTCCAAGATAGTTTCCTTTAGTCTCTGGGTTTACAACGACAGCCCAAGACTCAGCATAGGTGGCTGAGGCAAAATTGCATCAAATCCTGAACATTTTGCTATCTAAAGTCCAGACTTCAAGTCCAGCCACCGCCACTCAGGATAAGCTCATTTCTTTTGGCATGACCAATGCTTAGCAAATAAAATCTGGCCGTTCAAAAGATTGAGGACATGATAAACTCAGATATTTGCCCATATCACAGTCTGGATGTTTAAACAAGACCGAGTTGTTCATTAACATTGATAGACTTTAAAGGAAATCCTTCCTTACATCTGAGCTTGATTAAGGCCTCATGCCCCTCAAAGTGCAGTGTCAGGAGGTGAGCAACTGCAGACTAATCAGGGTTGATATCCTAGTTTCTGCTCTGAAAACAACCCCAAACCAATGCATTTTCCTCACGAGCTTTGAAATCTCAAAGTGGCAACAGTTGGTGAGTGTTTGTATGAAACGTGCAGTGGTCTCTGCAGTGCTCGTGCATTCCTCTGAGCCCGTCTCTGCTGGAGTTTCTCACATGGAGAAAGTTATCTATTCTTTAAACAAGAAAATGTAAATTAATGTCTTCTGTAGGAAACGTGCTGAATAAGGATCTCCTACAGACCTAGTTCTGTATGTAGGCACAGACAGTTTCTGGACTCAAGCCATTAATTTTTCTCCCTACAATCAAAAACATTCATTATAGCCTACGTAGCTTTACTTGAAGTCTAACAGCTTTGTTTGCAATAAGGAATCCAGCCTTTTGGAGACATTTCTATCTTTTCTGGTATGCTATCTTGATAAAGTTACCAGCCCTAATTCTTGCACCACGGCAAATGAGTTTTATCTGTCCTTTCATCGGACCATAGAAACTCCCTCGCCGTGAGTGTTCTTTTCAAGGGCTTGAATGGCATATGTATCCTCAGTATCTTCAATATCTGCTTCTCTGTTGCCTTTTTACATTGCTTGTTGTCCTGGGTTTCAACAGCCTGCTCAGTTCAGTGGCCTTGCCCACACATTGTGTACTTTGATAGCCCGCTCAGTGTGGTGCTAAACCATCACACAGAATGGTTCCCTGTGAAGTATGGTGCAGTAACCCTCATCGTGCATCCTATAGTGAAAGTTTTCCTGGCATTGTCCCTGCTGAGGTAACTGCTAGACATGAGAGGCAGTACAGCAAGCAACTTTGACCAATCTGTACTCTTCTCGTTCTTTTTGTATAGGCGTAAGAAGCAAACAAGATGGAGAAGAGGGGCAGGAACCTCATCTGTTTCCCAGTATTTATAAGATGTATGGCAGGAACAATCCTTGTGCTCTACTAAGTAAAATGCATCTAACTCTCACTGGCTCCTGGGATGGGTGATGTGCTGGAGGAAAGGTTCCTTTTTTATCTCTTTCTCTCAGGACCCCCTTTCTCATTATTTTTTTAAGGCAAAAAGAGTAATTCGTCCCTTAAGCAAGTGTTCAGAGCTCACAGACAAGTTATATGGATGAAACAGCAGCCTTCCAGCTATTTTCTCTCTCTCAGTTATGCTTTCCTAAAGAGAATAATCATAGAAAACATAGGGTCATGTATGAGCCCTTTCTAGTTGCGCGTTATATTAAAACAGTAAATCACTTTCATGAATGTGCTTTTTCTGTGTGGCAGCTGTTGGGTAATTTAGTCCAAAGTCAACTGAACATCTTTAGTTACTTCAGAGATAACATGTCCTACAGATGGTTTCAATTAATATTTGTTCAGGGCTGTCTAAAGCAAGTAGCCAGTCTGCTTGTTTAGTATGTGTCAGTTGAAAATATCTCTTTACGCATGTGAAATGTGACCTTCAGACTCGTTGCGGTCTGCTGGGTAATACCCCCAAAATGGCTTGGCACAGGGTTTTAATTTACGTCCTTTTCTCTTTATCTTTTTGTACTCAGTGTTGGAAGTGGGCACAATACCCAGGGCCTGTGGGATGGGCAGCCCCAGACCTCTGCATCTGGTTGAGGAACAAAACCAGTGATCTTTGTTAAGCAGTTATTATGTATTTTACAGAGTGTATTTTCGATGTTCAAAGCCTGGTTCAGCCCAGCTCTTCTGCTTCAAATAAGCACGCTTTTAGGCATAGTACTTAAAACATGAACATGATTTATGTACTTCGCTGGCTGCAGTCCTTCAAAAAGTAGCTGGGCCGTTTTTAGTTAAACCAGTATTGGAGGGAAGGGTGGTTTATTACTTGCACAATAAGAGTGTTTCTTAATGAGCGGATATGAATGACAAAGTGGATATTTTGAAGAAAAACATATTGTGACCATCTATTGATGAGATCTATGAAAGCAAATGGATGGTAATACATATTATAGGACAACACACACATAGGACCAAACACCATAGATATATAGAGTTTTATTATAGTGTGCACATTTTGTTTGTTTAAAAATGAGAATCTATATATTACACAGAATAATAATCACAGAGAATAACTAAATAATACACATTCAGCGAATGCTGGAAGCGCTTGTGTAAGTTACATTTTGACAGACTAGTGATTAATCTGGTGACATTTAATAAAGTATATTCTTGGGTTTAAACAGGTAGTGGAATAGCTTGAGTAACTGCATTGATGAGGAGTTAATATGGCAATGTAGAGGGAAGTTGTGTTGATGTGTTTGCTCTGTTTCTATTTGGAAAGAGTTAAAAGTTTGGCTGAGGCATCAGTTACATGACTGTTGCCTTGCTTCTTCCAGTAGAATTGCAGTTGGTTCACGCTGGTGTAGCTGGGGCTGGATTCAAGTTCCTTGCTTCAAGAAGGTTGCAAATAGCATCTCTTACAAGCGCTGTATTCACCTGTGATGGAAGCAGAAACACACTATACACATATGTTACTAATTTGCTTCTTGTTGGCAAAAATTTGCACTCCTAAAGAGTTCACTATGTTGAAATAAATCTGGGGAACAAAGAAATTGCTATTTCCCTGCATATAAGACGTGCATAATCTCCAGTGAGTAGTTAACATTTGGGAAACTCTGGTGCTGGCAACGTCTGTCTGGCATGTATGGTCACATCCATCCCAGTTGGGTTGCCTTCCACAGGCTTTTCTTGCAATTAAGTTGGAAGAAAAAAATTGTCCTTACGTGCCCTAGATAAGCTGATCTCTTTTCTTTAGCTAGGAGGGGAAGTGGAAGGCTCTCAGGCTTATAAAATTATTAAGATGGAACTTCCAGAAATATCTTATTTCTGAGTTCTTTAGCCATTGATTTTTCCAAGCTGCACTTCTCTTTATTATTTATACTGCTTTCATGGATGCTACCATTCATAGGCTGGTGGATAGCCAGCGAAGACTTTGGCTGAATTGTCCATCTGTCTGTACTTTTGCTTGCAGTCAAAAAGGTTTTGAGTCCGCAGCCTAAAACTTGCACAGTCAGTTCCTGTTTAAACTTTTCTTTAAGGAAATCACAAAGATGAGAGAATCATACATAATTAAAGAAAAATAACTTCTTCATATGTAACTATGTGAACAATGTTCAGTATTAGTATTTGTGATGAGACCTTTTATAAGGTCTTTGTTAAGATTTCACAGTTTTCTGTTAAGGACCCATGTTGTTCGCTTTTAAACTTCTGTTGGCTTAAATGGTGCAATTCCTTTTCTAACACCGTCTTCCGTCAGTTACTTCTGTAAGAAGTGGGCTGTCATTTTTCAAATTCTAGTGTAAATTGCAGAGCAGTTTTAAATAGTGTGAAAAATAATAATAAAGCGTAACTCCTCATTAGAAGTCTTGATAAATATATTGTGGAAATTTCACATCTTTTCCTACTACCACACAGGAATGGTCATTCCCAGTCTGCAGCAACTTGCTAAGCCTCAATACGTGACATGCAGGATTTATTATTATAATATACTTGGGTTTATTCTGCAGTTCAATTCCAACGCTTTTGCGTTGGGTAATTTTGTTTGCAGAAGAGTCGTAGTCCCATATCGTTAACACAAGCACAAGTTTTCCTTCTAAGCAGAGTCCTCGATAACAGGAGGACATTTTTTATGTTTTGCTTGAGGGGGTGTTTGCAAAGGGATGCATGCAGCCGTGTCTCCAAAAAGTTTCTTTTTCAGAGGGAGGAAAGATTAATTTGTTATAATAGGAAAAATGGGACTTTGTCCTGTTCCGTAACATCAACAATACAATCCTTTGAGTGTGTGTGGGAATATTATTTAGGAAGTCTGAAATTGCAAGTGTTACCTCTGAGCGAATTCTTCCTTAAGCTCTTGAAATACATTCCATGTTTGCAGAATTATGGGGTGGCAGTTCAGAAGGTTCTCATAGCTTTCTTATGATTTTCATTTTCTTTTTTTTTTGTGTGTTTTTTTCTTAATTTTAATGGATATACTTACTCTTGAACTGAAAAGCACAGATGTTTGGGTAGTTTGACTGAGGAAACCATACTGGGAAGAGTTACTAACGCATGTTAGCAGGGAAAGTTGTCTATGGTTTATTTAAAAAATAGGAAGAGAAGAAAACCTGTCTGGGGACTCCTGGTTTCATGACTCAGTGTGCTGATCCAGCAGCTATTGAGTCCATCAAACGGTGTAGTACCTGCTTCCCTGGGGACTCCATTTTTCTGTGCATTGCATCCCAGGTGCTTACGGAGAGAAACCAGAAAATAATCCCCCAGGTATGTAACAGGGAGATGCTCAGCCCTTCAGAGCAGATGAACCACACAGAGGTTCATTCTGCCTGGTGGTGACTGGGTCTGGCTGCTGGGACCACTGGATCAGAGTGGGGATGTACCCTTGTGCGATGGGCTCACAGAGCTGCAGAGTCTGCCAGTGTTGAATTCTCTGGGAGTTTTTCCATCCTTCCTCCTTGCTGGCTGCTGAGGAGGACACTCAAACCCATTTCTGGGGAAATCCTGTTGAATTGAATCAGCTGCCCCCAGATTTATACACAGTCAATTTTTAAATCTGTTTTCAAAGGAAAGAACTGTGGAAATGAAACTTCTAATGTGTCCCCATTGTAACTTGGTTGTGCTAATGTGAAGAGCTTGCCAGTGTTAGCATTGACAGGGGCAACTTCTCCAGATGTGCCTTTTGACAAGCCCAGATATGTTGATGTCTCTGAGCTGAGGGAGTTCTCAGCTGCGAGACAGAGCCTGGTGCGTGGTGGGATGAGGTGAGGGCTGAGGCACCTCCATACTGGGGGTTTCTTGGCTATCGGAAGACCATTAGCATGAAATGTACCAGTTTGGTTTGGGGACTTTGGTAGCTTGCGTCACGTACCAAACCGATTTCAAGCCTGAATCAGCCAGAAAAAAGTGAATGCTGCCTCTCCTGTCCTGTGCTCAATGCCAGCACACAGGGTGAGATCTCCCCTGGGGCTACCTCTTCTCTTGAATTCTAAGTCTAGACCCTCGGGCTGTCTCACACAGCTCTTGGCTGCAAAGTACAAAATACCGTGCTAATTGAAGGCATATTGCTGCCTTTGGACAAAAAGGGAAAGTCCCTATTTGGCAAAATGAGGAGACATTATGGCAAAATGGAAACTTGACAGTGTTTTGACAGATGGGAGTACAAATCCTGTATAAGATCCATAGCTGGGGGAGGCAGTTGATCTATCTCAGAATTAACCGATGCTTTCCAAAGCACCTGAGGAGCATTCCAGCATGTGGCTGCACAGAGCCACTCTCGTTCATTCTACCTTGCATGCAATTTAATTTGCCACGAGTGGGTGAAGGATGAGCTGTAGTCATGTACAGTCTTTGCTTTCTGGTTTTCCAGTCACAAAACTGGAATTCTCTGGACCACTGGCGGCTTGTTCGTTGAGTCATTCACTTGTGTGCAGACAGAGCTCAAACCTGTGGCCATTTTCCATGACAAAGCCAAAGACTATTATTGTTAAATCCCTGTGTTCAGTCTTAAAACAAACAAGATTTCCTGTCATCGTCTTATGAGTACTGTTTTGTTTTTTTTTTTTTTTTTTTAGCTTGAAGTGGAAAACTCTTATAGCGACTGTAGGATTTAGAACAGAGATATAGCTGCAACAGTTTATGAGCGTGCAGAGTTTTCTGAGTGCAGGAAAAATGACTAAGCTTGGTCTTGTGGCTAAGCATGAGATTGGAAACGTGGACATCTAAATTATATTTTCAGCTCTGTCAAGGAATTGCTGTATTTTTTTGGTTGAGTTATTCTTGCTGACTCAATTTCCTCATTTATGAATAGGAATAATTTGATCTCACAAAGTTCATCTCTCCGTATATGAGAATTGTATATCGAAACTAATATGAAATAATAAATCATGTCAATCAGTAACTATCCTTGGTGTCTGAAAGAAAGATTAAGAAAAATGACTGGTTTTGTTTTCTCCTTTTTTTTAAAAAAAAAAACCAACTATTGAAAGATCATTTTAAGTTATAAATAATAATATCTGTCTTAAGTACTGATTTGTTAATTATGGTATTTAAATGCATGGTTCAAACAGGTAAATGCATTTGAGAGCAGTTCTACCTCCCATCCAATTTTATCTAATGTCAGATGTTCCTGTATTTCTAGGGAACTAACCTCATCCTAGAGCCGTGGATGCAACTGAGACTAGATTACTATCCTGCCTTGCTGCAAATCCTGACAAGCAGTACAAATTTTGGTTCACAATAGTTCTGGTTTTCTTCTCTGAAGTGCCTGGTTCAGCTATTCTTTGCCTTCTTTTCTCGGCAGGATTGGCTAGGAAGTCCTTCTAGCCATTAACTAGCGCTCTTCCAATTGCCAGGGATTGTCATGGGCAAATTTAAGGACTGTTGTGTATTTGATTTGTGGTTTGTCAGTCAGAACCGGTCCCTGAATTTCCGCAGTTTTGTCCTTGCAATCTTAGCAACAGCTAGTTTTACAGTTGGTTTTGTGTCTGACTTGCTTGGCTTGTGAAGCTGTAGGCCTTAAGGCTGTAATCAAGAAAGTATAATCCACCCTGTGGAAATGTCCAAAAAAAGAAAAAGAAAAAGAAAAAAAAAGGGGGTCATCTGTAAATAAGCAGCTCCTAAACTGCTCTGATGTACATGGATGTCTGCCACAGCTTCTGGTGAGCCCGTGATTCGGGAGCTGCAAAACAGGGATGCAGCCACATTCCCATTTTCTCTCTGATATTGATGTAGGCTGTTGCCAAATGAAGCCTCTGCCTATGCCCTTTCAGAATGATGTGTGCGTGCTAAGGAAAGCATATTTAATGATTCGGTAGTTGGAAATTCCCCTTAAATATCCTCTAGGTTATATCTAACATTCAAAAGAAACCTGGATGTGTGTTGAATACTGATTATCCCCAATCTCTTACATGGCCCAGGATATACCATTTGGCTTTAAGAAATGAGACATTTCTTAAAGAAAAGAATTCTTGGTATCCGCCTGATCATCTGTGACCAGGTATGTCTTTTAGTTCATTTTAGATTTTTTTTAATTTATTGCAGTTTGTGTCAGTGGTAATTATGGTAGTCCAGTGGATGTAGTAAAGAGGAAAAAAAAATATTCCAGATTGAATTGTGATACCCTTTGTATTGCCCTAACTTTCTTTAGGGAAAGAACAGGGGTTTCAGGACCAATGTTTCTTAGGAAGCCAGGACAAAACAAAGAGCGTAAGATGTAGCGATAGGATGCTAACTCACATTTTATGAAGAGTGAGAGTAGAAAATTGCCCCAGAATAAGGATGGGTAATGAGGTATCTTCTTTCATGCAGATCTGAAACAAGTGGGGAATGGAGTGCTGGAAGGCTAGGTGAAAACTGGATATTTTTGGTTCATTTCCTGGAGGACAAGGCAGCCTCATGAGGATGCTCAATATTATCTGTGTTATAAATGCTACCAAATATCACCACCTGTTACGGATAGACATTCTGATTTACAGGAATCTAAGGATCAAATGGGCATGAAGAGGGCATCTGAGAAGTAGCCGCTGTTAACCCTTTTGAAGCACAGTGGTAGGACCATCGAGGGAAAGCTACACTGCTTTTTTTCCTGTGTTGACACTTCTCTATGGATGAAATGGAGGATTTTAACGTCTGAGGTAAAAATTTTTGTATTTTCATGCTAATGTAATGACTTATGGTAATTTTAATGTGTAAAGTTGAAATAGATACTTTGTCTGTGGGATGTTTGCAGTCACTGTCTCGTGATGTTACTGTTCTGGGTGCGTAGTTGATAAGTAGCGTTGGCTGGACATCATCTGCTTTCCTTACAAAAAAACTTGAATTTAGTTTTCATTTAGATTTGGAGTAAAAGGAAATTACTTTTTTTTTTTCTTCCTTCCTCATTAATTGGGAAAGAATGCAATAACTATGTCCCAGAACAGCAAGCTCAGTCATGAGCAAAGCACTCACCTGAATGGAGAGCCAGGCAAAAGGACGGGGTCATGGTGCTGCTCAGAAATGGTTCTTGCCTGTGGCTCTTTCAGACCACCCCAAACCTAAATTATCTTCCTGAGAATACCTGCATCAGAACTGTCACAGAATCCAGCCACAGAGTTTTGACCAAGCCTTCAATTTTTCAGTAGGAAAAATATTTTGGTGAAACAATTTTTACCACTTCTGATTAAAGCAGTCATTATTTTTACTGATACAAAAATTTAAGGGCAAAATAAATCTTAGGAGCTAAGCATCTGCTAGAAAAATCTGCAGATAATAAAATAGTGATGAATCTATGAATTAGTAGGGCTGTAGGGCTCTAGTTCCTCAAATTAATCCGAAAGCTGTCTCTAACATTTATATAGTTACAGATTTGGAAAATTGTGTGAGAATACAATCTCTTTCTATACACAGAAGGACTACCAAGGAATAGCATCTGTAGCTGAAAATACAGTATTGACTTTGAAATAACTGAAATGATTTAATGAGAAAGGCTTTTAAAATGCATTTAGCATCTTTACTATTTGGTTCTGATCATATTGAATCTGGATTACAAGCTGGATTTCTTCCACATACTGAAGAGTTTTGGTTGTGTGTGTGCAGTTCAAGTCCTCTTCACTGTTATCTGTGCAATGTAAGATTAGCCTGTAGTTGAATTGAAGCTTGTTGCTGTTTAAAACCAACCCAGCTCAGAAAAAGCCTACTTGCAATCACAAAAAGAAATAACTACAAGATAATGTGGTAATTGGTTTCTTAGGAAAAAAGCACATGCAGTGAAACTTTTCACGTGGGGTATCTTGCCAGGAAGTGTGTGTGTAATATATAGACCTAAATCCTCCCCTGTCTCATCTGTGCATTGGGGAGTTTTTACGGGGGTGGGGAGAAATGTCTGCTGATTTTCCCTCAGACCCAGTTTCAGGCCAGGGAATGGCCAAAACACGGTATGAACACAGCCCTTAGGGGTTTTTCTTCCTTTTTTTTTTTTTTTTTTTTTTTTCTATTCACACAATGGGGTGGTTGCCCTACATTGTTGATGGCTTATGTGCTTATCAGGGCAGGACTGGGCAGATAAGATATGTTATGTCAAAGCTTGCCATAAATACTTTTGGGTGCTTACATTTAAAATGCTGGTATGGTTTGAGGAGGTGATGAAAACCTTATTGCTGGAATCCAGTTGGGGGATGTTTGGTTTCATGCTAAAATAGGTCAGTTTCTCTTCTTGGTTAGTTTTCGAAGGCTAAAGATGAACTATATAGGAGAAAAAAATAAAATTAATTCTAGGGTATAACTGGAGAACTGCAGATGCTTTACAGGTCTGAGGCGCGCAAGTCACAGCAACAGGACGGGTGAAACACACGCCCACACCCCCTTTGCATCACAGGGGGGAGCCCAGGTGAGGAGGACTCCGGCTCGGGGCACCTGCCCTTGCTCGGTCCGGGGGGACCTGCCATTGCACAGGCTGGGAAAGGGGGGGCTGGATGCAGCTGGAGCCGGGTAGCGGCGGAGCTCCGGTGCGGGGCGGGCCTGGGCCGGGCAGCCCCCGGCCCGAGGACCGGCGCCCACCGGGCGGCGCTGCAAGGCCGGGGCGGGCGGGCGCTGCCGGGGGCCGGCGGGCGGTGGCGCCTCCGCCCCTGGCGGGCGGGGAGGGGCCGGGGCAGGGGCTGGGGCTGGGGCTGAGCCCCGCTCCGCTCCGCCGAGGCTTCGGCACGGCAGCGTCCGCCGCCGGCTCGGGGAGGGAGGCGTCGGGGCTGCCGCGGGACGGCGGGCAGCGCCCTTCGGCGGCAGAGGTACGGCTTCCCCCCGGCAGAGGTACGGCTCTCCCTCCCCCGGCATCCCCGCTGCCCGCACGGCCGGCCCCGGACCCCTTTGTTGTGCGGGACCGGGGGCTGCGGGGCGCGGAGCTCTGCGCCCCGGCGGGGCTCTGGCACGGACAGCCCGGCGGGACGGGACCCGACCCGCCGCGGGGATGGGGTCGGGGCCGGGGCCGGGGCCGCTGCTGTAGAGGCTTGGGGTGGGGGGTCTCGGCGCCGGGTCCTTTGCGAGGAGGGGGCGGCGGTGCTGGGGGCCGAGCACGGGAACCCCGGGTGTCCTTTGCCGGGGCAAAACTGCGGCTTTGGGATGATTTACGGGGGTTGTGGCTTTCGTTAGCATCTGGTGGATGGTTGTGGGCTTTAGGCAGCTTAAATTTAGGCATGAATGCTGGTGTGCATACACGCAGAGATGGTCCGGATCTTACCCTTTAAAATAAGAATGTGCATGTGCTTTTTCTGGAAAGAGACCGTGGCATCTGTTTCTTCTTGTCTAAAATAATTACCGTGTGTGCATGGCTTCGCCTAATTCAAAAGAGCGGGCTCGGGTACGGGGAGAGGGGAGGGCCGTGGGAAGAGTGGCGGTAACTTGGAGCAGGATGATGAATTCTGCCGTCGGGTAACTTCTGGAGAGAGACTTGAGGAAGGGCTTTCCAGGGCAGGGTCGTTGTCCCAAAGAGCTTGCCTGAGGGGACGGCTTGGTGTAGCCTCCCAGCTAGGACTGACTGCGCCTACGGAGGCCGAGACAGTCGTGATTCTGTGTAGGACATCTGCTGCCACTGTGTTTCGGGAAGGGCATCCCTTTGTTCCTCGGAGTCGCCAGATTCCCCCCCTTGCAAAACAATGGCCATCCCTGCAGGGCCTGTAGGGAGAGGGGCTGGTGGGACAGTCACGAAGTGCATAGGTGCAGCGCTCGCTTGTCTTCCCTGTGGTACCTATGTGCTCGTACGTCCGTGCGCATGCATGCTATTTGCTTTTTCGAGTCATTTAAACCTTTGCAATTTCAGATGATGTCATTAGGTCAATTGCCATGTATTTAATCAGGACTACCGTCTTAAGGGACAAATGTAACAGTAATGAAATCAAAGCTAACTACTCTTAAAATGTATGTTGGAGAAACTATTTAAAATAGATCCAGGTTAGGAATTACCACTGGAAAACATAAAGGTCAGGTAAAATGGCTGACTCTGCATTTTTTTTGTAGAATCATGAGTTTTCTGTATCCGTCTGTCCTATTGTTAATTGTGAATTAAGGCTGGCAACAAGCTGTCCATCCTTCCCTGGATGAATCATCACTTTGTCAAGCCCTGTGTCAAAAACAAGGCTTTCCCCAAAAGTGCACAGTGTTAGGGAACAGAAATAGTCCGACCCATCTGTTAAAGTAGAGTTCAGTGCTTGGCCCCTTTTAAACATATTAAAGGTAACGACGTTCTTCTCTTCATGTGTTTTTATTTCCAGTTGTCCCAGGCCCAAGTTTAAGGAAGTCTTTAGTTTAGTGCTTAATGCAACATGCTGCCTCTGGCTTGATTCTGTGTGAAAGTCTAATAGCTGTAGTGTTCCCGTTATTCCCAGAGTAACATACAGTGGTGACCGCTCATGTCGGTGTTCACCATCATGTGGCAATTACTGGCATATTAGGTTACCACAAGTTCCCCCTTGTCCTTAGGAAAGAAGATGTTTCAGAAAACACCTGTGTGGTGTTCGGTGGCATATTTGATGGAAGTCTTAAAAGCTTCTGGCTCCATATGGGTACCACGAACAGATTGAGTGCTCCGCAAGGCAAAGGTGAAAGAACTGATGAAAGCATGTTAGGTCACAGAAACTTGCCTTTTTTTCTTCCCTTTTTTTTGGTAAGAGACCTTAGTGACATCTGTGGGGAGGAACTCCATGAGGAAACGATGCCAGGGGATGGTAGTTTAATTTAACTATGTGTGTTAGCCCTTTCAAACGTTGTGCAAGACTTGATGTAATTCCCTTTAGAAGGGCAAGCGTACATTGCAAGCCTACTAGTGCTTCTAGTAGGGGGAAGGGAAAATAAAAGTCTGGCAAATCAGAGGAGGAAGTGGGAGAGAGAAATTGGAAACATAAGCAAAGCCATTAATTTTTCCCACTCTGCACTCTTAAGAAACTGCTGGCAATGTACTGAAGATACTCTGCCTCATGGAAGTGTCATGGACTTTCTTCACATGATCCTCTGAGATCATCCGGTTTCTCTGAGCTCTGTGGGAACAGAAATTCCTCGTGTTGGAGTCTGATCTCATCTTCCTTCAGCAGCAGTAATAGCAGTGGCTTGGGAATCGTAGAGGAAGGTGAAGAATGCGCAAGTGGGATGGTTTGGAGAACAGCTTAGAGCTCGTGCAGGCCAATCTGGCCACTCTGCGTTTCCTCCTTTTGCTTGCCCTACGTGGTCAGAGCTGGGACAAATGCTAATGTACCCACCAAAGTTAACTGCGCTGTCGGTGTGCTAAGCTTTTTTAGTGCAGCTCACGTGTCAGACCATCCTATAAATCTTACCTTATATTTCATTCATCCTTTTTGTTGTGCTGATGAAGAACAAACTGAAATGGAAAATGGTGACTTGAGTGATTGTATGTGTCAAGCTTAGGGAATTTCCTGAGCTTGATGAAAGGCAAAAATAAAGGTTTCCCCCCTCCCCCCCACTAATAGCTATGTACTTAGTCTTTTAAATTCTCAGAGCCTTCTTACTTTGAAATAAAAGGTAGCTAAGTAGCTTCTCATGTTTGTTGGGGGACTACTGGCAAAAAATTTAGGAAGGCTGCAGTAGTGATGACCAGCCCCTGAGTCTGTAACCTGATCCACAGCTTTTTCTCTTCAACTGGGAAAGGAAGTAACAGCTCCTATTACACCCTTATGTAACCTCTCCATTTATATCCTCCAAAAAGAAGGAAACCAGAGCTTGATTTCTGATGTATAAACTAACATCAAGGCATGCTTTGTCGTAAAGAAGCAGTAAAGAATAACATTAATTTTCTTTTGTTTTGTAGTTCCTAGAATGAAAACAAAACAAAAAAAAAATGAAAGAAAGTAAAAGTAAAGATTTCTTTTTTGTGCTGGTGGAAGAGGTTGCAACTCTTTATCATAATGCTGTGAAGTAGCTATTAAAGAGAATACTGGAACTGCAACAAGGACCTTTTTGTCAGTCTTTTGTGGTGGGTATGAGCATTAGTCTCAAAATATTCACCCTTTACAGTTGTGCTCCATTTTGTTTGTAGATGGCGAAAGCTTTGCTCTTTTGGTTTTTATGACTCCAGATTTTGGTATCTGAACCGAGTGTGGAGACCAGGATCTCCTCTTTTTTGCTGTTGGACTTAAGCTCTGTCTTGGGGGAGAGTAACGGGGAAGAGAAAGGCGGGATTCTCAAAACCTTTCCATGTGCTTTCACTTATCTAAAACATATGAAAGATGTATAGTAGGTGTTTTTTCCTTTGAATAGGAGAAGTACCTCTGCTCACTGAGCAAATAAAGGAAGTCTTTCTGTAACTCTGTCTGGGCTTCCCATACCTCAGTAGTGACATTAACTCTTTTCCACACTTCCTTATCATTTTTGCCTTTGGTCTCCTGCCAAGCTGTTTTTTCTCTAAGCAAGTGGCCTCTACTTCTTTACTTACCTCTTGTGCCTGTCCTCCATCCTCCTGAAGCCACTGGCATATTGTGCTTGTTGCAATCATATCCTGTATCTGGGAGGTGGGCAGCTGTGAAATGTGTGACTTGATCCTCAGGGACCAGCCTGGCCTGTGACAGACTCTTCTTTCAGTAGAGCTGGAGAGTGCTTTTTTGGTATGCATGGCCATTTTCAGCGACTCCTGCCATTTTTGATCCTTTGCTCGGTGTTTGAAGAAACTTGTAAAACCAAGCAGTTTATCTCACCTTCTGCTTACCTTTGTTTAAGTAACTGTATAGTCTTTGGTGTTGCCTGCAGACTCAAGGTTTTACGCTAATTTATCATCCAGCTGCAGGGCTAGAACCATCCAAATTGCCTTTTTGCATGTGAAGAGCTAGTGGTATAGCTTTTGGAGAAAGCCATGTGGACACCTGATCTTTTTCTCTCCCGACTCCTTATTGCTGGGAAATTTCCCATAAGGTATCAGCAGATAAAATTGTGTCTGTTTCTTGATTTAATTCCGCTAGCAAAGTCACTGTGGTGATGAAAGTGTTTTCAATAACAGAGACTGAAGTTTCAAAATAAGGTTTTAGAGGTGAAGAAGACGTATGAAGTCCCCTTCTCAGATGCGAACTGATGGGGGATCATTCTGTCCAGGCAGTATAGCCGGAGTAGTGGACCCCAGAGGGAAGAGCAGCATGCATTCTCTCCAGTGGAAAACATATACACACGCTTGTACACACACACTAATGCTCAAGCCTGTGGGATGAAAGCAATCAAGAGGTGGCCTCTAGCCTAAGCAGCCAGACTTAACATTTCAGCAAACAAGCTGAAGGCCCAAGATAAGGAATCCAAATATCCAGAGTTCCAAGGAGCGAGGGCGAGAAACACTTACTGTCACAAAGATTTTCTCCTTTGCAGGGGTGGGGAATGGGTGTATCTTGGGCTTTAGGTAATTGCTTTGTCCCTGACTTTGTGCAGTGCTGCCTCTGAATTGCTTTGATGTGGGTGTACTAATTACGTTCATAAATTTTGCCTTGTTCTCCCTCTCTTGTAGAGGCAGCAGTCCTTATGAGGGTTTTATACTGGCAGAAGTCCTTACGCTGTTGGGCAAGGGGACCGTGAAAAACAAAGATAGCAGGAAGAAAGAAAAACTGTATAGGAAGGAGGAAAAGGAGGACATAATTATGAGGAATAGGTGCTGAGTAACAGAAGGGTCGGTGGGTACTGCACTATCAGAATTTCTTGCTGTAGATTTCTTTATTTTCTAAATACAGGCAACAAGGAGAGACTAATTTTTTTCCCTACTGTCAGCAGAAAGCAGTTTTTAAAAGTTTGCGACCACAGCCTGGTCAGCATTGGTACAAGTTTCCTGGGTCCACAAATATGCTCTGTATGTCAACTCTGTGGCTTTTCTCTGTCTGCTCCTTTTTCTGTAATTTTCCATAATGTTCATAGTTTTTGTGCTTTAAAGGGCTGCTGGGGGTACTTTGAATTAGAAATAAGAATAATTTAAACTGCAGGATTTCCTACAATGGAAATAAAACCGGGTACAGACCAGTCACATCCTGAAATGTTTCTACTCTTTTATATGCATTTTCTTTATGGAGTCTCTTCTTCCTTGTGTGTGCAAGAGCACACTGGTGTTCGGATATCTTTGTAATGGCTTCACCTTAAGGTAACCATTTCTTGTGCACAGTAGAGCATATGTAATGTCCTGATACTGTGCTTTAACTTTTCCACTGACCTTTGAAAAACCTGCACCTCAGAAATGAAACAAGGAAACTCCTGAATGTTGAATTCTGTATCTTGGGAAAGCACGATCAAAGGAAGTTGCACCTACTCTCTGTATTTTAATGCCTTTGTGTTAAGACAGTTTGTAGGACAGTTAATGGTGTCTTTTTAGATTAAAGAGGTATCCTTAAAGTCCTTGTTGCCTAAGGACTCTTTGGCTGGCACTGTAATGAGTTAGTTCTGCTTTTAGGAGAGCTGTTGAAGGGAGTGAAGTTGGTATTAATCCTCTCCATTGTTCCTCTGTGGAAGCAAATAAGCAGCTTAGCAGAGGCACTGGCGATGCTGGCTGAGAGATGAAGAGGTACCATTTTTTCTGGGACTCCAGGGACCAGTTAACCGTCAGTCAAGTAGCTTTGCTAGAGCTTCTTGCTTTAGGGTGGAGAAAAAAGCTTTTTCTAGTGGGGATCATGCTCAGATGTGAAAGATGGAATACCTGGGATGTCTAACTTGTGGCAGGAATACCAGCTGCTCTCCCCTCTCATCCGGAGAGGTTTGGAGAGGTCAGAAGGAAGATGGTAGGGGTTGAGAGGCAGATCATTTTGGGGTGTAGTTAAACCTACAAGCTAAGCAAGTTAAACCTTACAGTTAAACCAGTAAGTAATTGGTTACTCAGTGTCTGGAGGCCCTTTCTAGTTTTCACCTGTGAGAGCAGGTCTGTGACTGACGGAGCAGTGGAGCTTAGTCGCACAGGGTAAGCTGGGGAAGTGCTGATTCCAGGTGAAACTTTGGAGAAGGAAAAAGAGTAGTGAAGAGGGTGAAAATGAATCCCCCTCTCTCGGAAGAAATACTTCTGATTGTGGAGAAGAAATATTGCTGCTGCAACACACCGGGAATCCTCTGTACAGCCTTGGTTAACCCTGCTCAGCAAAGATGGGCTCAAATAGGAGTCGGAGCAGAAAAGGGCTACTGGGATGGGGGGGATGGAGAAGCTGCTGAGAGGAAAATAAGCAATCCTGGTTGTTTATTCAGAATGAGGACTGTGAGAAGATCCTCTCTAAATGTTTTCCAGGAGGGAGAAAACACATTTAAATTTAAAACCAAATCAAAAAAACCCTATAGCATTAGCCCAAGCAAGAAGTGGATGTTAGGCGACTGTGAATAAATTTAGACTAGAAATTAGGTCCACTGTAGGAACTATCACTCCTGAAACATTAGAAGGCTGAAAAATCGCACTCTGGAGGAGTGCAGTATAGGAGTCGTGATTGTATGATACAGTGGTTTTGGCACTGGTCTCGAACATGCAGAACAGATACAGCTACCATTGCCATTGTTCCATTCACAGACTGTCAGGGAATTGAAAGGGCTCTGGAGATTACCTTCACTGATCAAAGAGTTCCACACCGTGTTAAAACAAAGTTCACTCTGGGAGAAACCCTGGAAAATCTTTTGGCAAACAAGCGTAGAGCTGGAGCTCCTTGTATCTTGTAAATGATTTCTGCCACAGGGGAAGCTTGCATGTATCCCATGTGAATAGATCTTTCTGCTTCCCAAAACTGCCAGATGATAGTTCTTGCTGAAACAAAGTGGGGCAAAGCGCAGTACCTGGGGGTATCTGTGAGATCGGCTGTTTTCCTTGTGTTGGAGGGAGGTGCTTTCTATTGATATTTTAGGAAGGTGTCCCTCTCTGAATCTGCAAAGTGTTACATTTCATTTGGAAATGCCTTTTATCATGCTAGATGTTAATAAGAACGGTGTTTGCTGGCTTCTGGCTTCACGGACATCTGGACGAGGGTGATCACTGTGTGTTGAAATGCAGCTTCTTGAACTTCTCCCATTGTCTGAGAGATCTCTTATGAAGAGATACACAGGAATAGCCGGAGATACCTTGATTTAAAAATTGATGACTTTTATCCTGTGATTTCAAGTGTCCTACTGAAAATGACTGTTGAGCATGAAAATGACAAAACTGTGGATATCGTTCAACACTTGAGACAAGCAAACATGTCTAACAGTACACATAATTTATTTAAGCCTCTCCTGCTGTTAAAGAGATGCTTTTTTAGCTTGTGTTTGGGCAAATATTGGTTCCTCTTCCTCCACCACTTGCATCCAATTTTTTTTTTTTAATTTTCTCCCCCCCTGCTTTTCATTAAAAATAGCAGTGTTTTGCTGAACAGAAACTGATGTGCAGAATAGACAGTGATGGCAAATTGTATGGTGAAACCTTGCACTGTTCTGTTACCTTGGCGGCTAGTCCTGGGAGAAATGGGACTAATCGAGTCTGACTTCCCGCAGGTTTTTCTCTTGTGATGGGTTGACTTGCAAAGAAGCAATAATTTCCATTTGAAGCTTTTCTGCAGCTAGGGAATTTTGCGAGGCCATTCTTCTGCAGTGGCTCTGTGGTACTTAATAAGGTGTTTGTTCTCCTTGCAGCTTGTGTCTCTGATGGGGCACTTATGCTTAGATCTCCTCCCCTGCCTGCTTTTACAAACGCGTGGAAAAATAGCTATTCTGTTGTCTTTTACTCCTCTGGCCTTTGAATGAAATTCAATATTAGGCATGTATGAGAGAGTAGATACATAGACCAAGACACATGCAGCTAGCATGATTTGTCGGATTTTTATAAAATACTAGGCTAAAAACATTCCAAATATTATTTAGAAATATTACAAGGAGCACATCAGGTGGGCTTTCCAGGAGGGGGAAATTGCAACGGGCAAGAATAAGATCTCTGGGGTGGTGTTGGGGTGACTTCTTTTCCTTCTGTTTCAAATAGAAAAGGAAAGTGAATGGTGTGAAAATAACAGTGCTTTCAGCCATGAAAATTTTAGCTTTACCTAGGCTTTTACTGTTTGGAAGAGAATATGGGTGGCTGGAAACCTGGACCTTGCTCTGTGGGTAACTCTGAGTGCGATGGTGTCTCCCAGCTGCTCTAGGAGTTAGAGGTACGCTCAGTGATTGTAGGTGGTTTGGTGGTGGGTAGACGGGGGCACCAACGCCTCCTCTGGGGCCTGGATTTCCTGAAGCTCCTGATTAGCTTTGTGTTAGCCCTTGTCCAGTTTTAAGTGGTTCAGTGACTGCTGTGATGACTTTCTGTGGCTGCTTTTCCTTCTGCTGTTGGCAGCTGAGTGAAACTGCGGCATTACCTGTTCTGTTATTTCATATTCTGCATATCTTCAAGGCTTATCACCGACTGTTTAACAGGCAATGCACCCAAGCATTCGAGGAGAAGATTAGCGTGTACTCTGGTATTTTAACTCTGTACTATTAAGACATCTTTTAATACCCACCTTACTGACGTGCTATAAATTGGCGTTTACTCCAGTTGGCTCACCGTGAGCAGATCTCTTTTGCCTGTGTGAGGGATGGCGTGGTTCATATGCTGACTGGAGGAGAGCAAGGCTTGCTCTGCCCGTGCAGCGGCGTGCGAGGGAGAGTACAAACCCTATTACAATAAAAGTATAAGTGAAAGGACTAGATTACAGTTGATTGCTGGATCGGTCCCAAAGGAGTGAAACCTCAGTTGAAAGAAATGCTCTGACTTTGAGGGCTGGTTATTTTTAAGTAGTATTTTATAAGGATGTGCTACCGGAGAATCTTTTGAACGCAAGTTTTGGTGTGGTAGCAAGCTACTGGTGTGTCACATACAACAAAGAAAGAAGATCCCCCCAAACAAGTAAGAGCTACCTTGGTTTTCATGCCCCTGTTCTGCAACAGCTATGCAAACATAACCTTTGGATTGGGCAGAATCCCAAAAAATTGGCAGAAACTTTAAGCGGCAGCTTGAAAGATGGAGATAATCAATTTAAAAGGGCACCTCTACTTAGTGGAGTTCAGATGTCCAGTAGTAAAAGCTAGATTTTGTGGATTATTTTTTTTGTAGAATGAAGGTGTTTTATTTCTGTTCATGTTCTGTACTGACAACTTTTAAAAAATCATGTTGTCTGAAGAACTCTGTCAATCTGAAATCTAGTCTTTGGTTTAGGGGAAGAGGGCAGGACCTTTGCCAATTTTTGTGTTTGCAGTCACATGCTGCTCCTTATTTTGAAAAATATTCAAGAGAATCTTAGCAATGTATGTGCCAAAAAGAGACCTCCTTTATTCCTGAATATTTCGTCCCCTTCTGTAGATGTGGACCTGGAATGATTATAAAACTCTGTGGTTAGGCAATGACTAAGAGAAGCCTAAATGTAAAAAACCACCATGGATCCAGTTTCTGCTGAAGTCAGTGGGAATTTAACCAGAACTTTGGACTGCAAACAGTCTTGTTAGTGAAGACCTATTTCCAGATGCATTATGCATTGAAAATACCCAAGACGTTCTCCCCCCTGTCAAACAGAACTAATTAAAAAAAAAAAAAAAAAGAAAAAGAATAAAGAAAAGATCAGGCTCCAGAACAACCTTTTATGGAAAAGGCTACTCCACACCTATGTTCTTTGAAACCTGTCAACGTAATCCAAAATGTAAAGGAACTTTTGCAGGGTAAAAAATGGAGCACCAAACATCTTCTGCTTATTTTAAGAGTGTATTTTAGCAGGTGCTAAAGAAGTGTGCCTTACCAATTTTGGAGGACCAAAAGTTTTCCCAAAACGTAGTGTGACTGTATGATCGACCCAGGTGAGTTGAAGTGAGGCTGCAAGTTGACTTAGGAAATAGATCGACCCCTGAGTGCAATTACTGGTGGCAGTTATTGTGTTGTGGTTGCAAAATAATTATTAGAAGTAATTTGAAAACCTGTACTGCTGGGAGTATAAAATAGAAATAGTAGAATAGGTATACCCCATGGTCTCTTACAGCAGGTAATATCCATGCTAATGTTATTCAAACTAGCATGCAAAAGTAACAGAAAGTAGCCTTAGAGAAATGCAAACACAGCCCCTCGCTCCTTCCCCCAGGTACATTAATTAGTCTTTTATTAGGGCAGAGAAGGAGAGCAAAGCTGTATCTTCTGCAGACGCGGCTCAGGTTATTCTGGTTTTGTGGTGAGGTACTGTGCAGCTTTTACATGGTACAAGTGTGGTGTGTGGTCTCGTGACAAAGGATGTGAACAGAGGCACAAAAGAGGCATCGCTCTCACCTGTGGGGGATTGAATGCAACTAATTACTGCTTAATGGAGATTGTGACCAAGCTGATGTAAAAATAAAAAAAAAAACCCACTCCAAACCCCCAACTAAACAAAAAACCCCAACAATACCCCCCACAACAAACACCAAAGATCTCCAGCAGCAACAACCAAACCTTTCCCCTCCACACTTATAAAGGACCTGAATCCTGTTAATGAAGAAAGTTTCAGCCACTGTTTATGTCAGTAAGAGATGATGTCCCAGTGAACATTTTGTACATGTCCTAATGAAGTCTAATTATTATGCTGTCAGTTTTTCTAAACTGCAATTAAGCCTCTGTCGTTAAACTACGAAAAGATGATATTGCTTCATGTGGTTACAGCTGTTTGTTCAGCAGTACTTTAAATGTCCTGTTTCTTTCTTGAGAATTGCCCAATATTCAGCTAACTGCGTGGTGTTTGGTAGCAGGAGCCAGCGGAGCATTCATTCCTCCTATGGAATTCTGCTGGGCAAATCTTCGGTCATCTAAATTGCAGTCACTGGCATGCAACTCTGTCGTAATCTGCTGTTGCTAAAGAGCCATTCCCATTTAGCTGATGCTGAATGCAAACATTCTTGGAGTCCTAATACAAATATACTCCGTAATGCTGCATTTTACTTTTGTAATTTACCTGAGCTGTTTGTTGTTAACTACTCAAGGAATCTGGTACACATGCATAATGTTCAATGCCCACAGAAAATAAAGAGAAGTTGCACAAGGCTTTCAAATAATAACTCTTGCTTGGTAGGTAAGATGTGAGAAACATTAGCTAATTCAAAAGCTCCAGGTTATAAACTTTTTCAGTTTGGAAAGCGCTGATTTGTTCAGTAGGACTGTGGGAGGAAAAGGAATTCGGAAGATATTCAGACATTGGTCAAGCCAAAAGGAAAGATGGAGAGTCAGAGGGAGCGTTTTAGTTCTTTAACAGTGCTTTTACTGCTGTTGTGATACCTATTAACATTCCTGCCTGAAAATCGACCTGTCAGGTTTCTCAAGTCCCTTTTCTTGCAGGAAGAAATTGCGGCCTGCAACATCGCGCTGTTTTCTGCATGCTCTTTTCTTCAGCGCATTGATGGTTGACCGAGCAACGTCTGCGCGCAGTCACAGCTGGGCAGGAGGGAGCAGGTGTGCCTAGCAGACAGCGGCCAGGCAGCAGATAGGAAATGCTGGGTGCGCTGCTCCCCTCTAGCATCCAGAGACTAAAAAATTTAGGGGGTCTGGAGGGAAAGCAAAGATTTTTCTTTGGGTGACATAAACGTTTTTTCATACACGCTGATGTCGGGAAATCTAGCCTTGAGTGAAAAGGGCAATATAATATTTCATCTGCGGAGTCTGCCTCAGTTTCCCTGGTGAATCAGCACAAGGTGTTTCCAATGAACTTAACGCCTTCTGGGCATCAGTCAGCGGCCAGTGATATGTAGGGTTTGTTGGGCAGCAGAACAGGATGAACTTAAATCTTGCCTCTTGCCAAAATCGTGCTTGTCATGAGTAGTACAAGGTGGCTGTAGTCCCTTTTGGTTTTGTTTTGTCCAGGTAATGACACTGCTTTTTGCAGCAGTGGCCTGTCAGTGTCCCCGCTCTGTGTGGGCTGATCGTTCCCTGACAGAGGAAAAAAGGGAACGAGTGGGCAAGCACGATTACAGCCTGACGGGGGCTCAGGATCAGACCTGGAACATGAAATCAGTTTGAACTCTGGTATTGAATTACTGGTGTGGCAGGTTGTCCCTGTTAACTCTTATAAAAGGAAAAGGTGGTTATTTTCTACGTGAGTTGGTGGTAGTGAAACCAAAGGCCTTTGTTTTTTTTTTTTTTTTTTTTTTTTTTTTTAATAGTCAGAGCTTGAAGCATATGCGAGTACGTCTGCTGGGTCAGTTTCGATGGTAGGGAAGTTGTCCTTTTGCTACATTGCCACAAAAGAAGAAAAACAAGCCACCCCTGCAGGCAGTGGTAATTCCAGTGCAGCAAACGTGTGCTAATGACTGCGCACCTGTAGGAAGCTGCTGGCAAGTGTTGCTGTTTTACTGTATGAGGGTGATGTGGAAAACCTTGGACAATTCCGTAACATGTTGTATGCCAATAATGGGGTATTACTTCATTTCCCCTTAGAGAATGTGTGAACTTAATTGTACAAGGCTTTGGGGGTTTTGCCTATTCTCTGTATCATCTTCTATTTATAGTTTTCATTAGCTATTGTTTCAGACTGGCTGATGATAAGACTGCGGTGGCTGCGGAATAGTGTAATTTTTAATTTGCCATCTTTGCGGCCAACAGGGACAAAAAGTTTTTAGATTCAGCTGGCCTAGCTGGATGGCAATCCCAGGCATTGCAAGTAGTAGATCCAACAGTCCGTGTTTTAAAAGGCTACGTGTAATGTGGGAGCCTGTGGATAAAAGCGTTTTACAGGTGTAGTATGCCCAGCACTCCTCCTCCCGAGCATGTTGTCCGACATAAAAGAGATCGAGCTGTGAAGGATTACTCTGAATATTCTTTCTTATTTTTCTGAGAATGGAAACGTATTGAAAGTGTTCTCACTCCGCTGAATTAAGGCCTAGATATGAGACCAAAGTGAGGAAGAACGGATTTGACAAATGACTAGAAAAAACAGAGGTGTTCTGAAATGCTGCCAATGTTTGCTTTAGGCATAAGAAAGATAAATTTGGGATAAGGCTCAAGTGCTAAGGGGGCGTGGGGGAGACATCAGGGAATGTGTGAGGAAGAATCTGATTTGCAGGCTGCAAGCATTAGAAGAATTTTGGGTTTTTTGCTGAGCTAGTTCTTTGCTGTATTAAAATTCTAATAATTTGCAGCTGTAATCTTTATACAATACTGTCGTTTTTATTTATTTATTTTACAGTCACAAAACCAATGTATTAGGTAAATTGAGGGAGTCCCACTTACATTTTTAGGTTACTTTTCATTGAGTTTCTGGTTTGAAGTATAGCCTCGCTTGAGTACCTCCATACATCACCTCCTGTTCAGCCATCTTCATTTGACAATAACTAAAAGTCTGCTTGTTTTAAAGGACACAACCCATTCTGGTTCTTTCCTCTAACCTAGTTTCCTGTTTGCTGGTGCTCTCTCACCAGCACAGGTGTGGGTTCAGTCATTAGTGCTCTCTCAGCCACCAGGAGCATGTTTCGGTCCTGTCCCTCTCATGGTTCTGGTTCTTGTGAATGGCTCTTGAGAAAGGTTCATCTTTTTAAAGGTGCATGAGTACACACATAGGTAGAAGCCGCTTCCTTTTATGTACTGTTGCCCGAATTGTGGTGAGCACACTGTCACCAGCACTGATGGGGAAAGATTTCCAGTTGCGAGGTGGTTTTGAATATATGGCAAATACAAATATTTGGATTGAATTTCTGAGCTTAGTGATGTATTTCTAAATATCTTGATGGAAGTTTAGTGTAGCAGGGGTTTGGTTTATTTTTTTTTATTTTTTTCCCCCGTGTAGTGTGCTGATTTTTGAGTTGTTTTTTTTTTTTTTTTTTTAAAAAGCTACTTTTATAATTAGTATTTGGTATAACAAAATACAGTATTTGGATAACAAAAAATGTTTCTATAAATTCATTAACAACAAAAGGAGGATTAGGGAAAATCTCCCTCCTTTATTGGATGCAGAGGGAAACATAGTCACAAAGGGTGAGGAAAAGGCTGAGGTGCTCAATGCCTACTTTGCCTCGGTCTTTAGCAGTGGAACTAGCTGTTCCCTGGGCACCCAGCCTCATGAGCTAGGAGACAGGGAGGGGAAGCTGAATGAGGTCATCACAATTAAAGAGGAAGTGATCAGTGACCTGCTACACCAGTTGGATGCACATAAGTCTATGGGACCGGATGGGTTACATCCAAGAGTGCTGAAAGAGTTGGCAGACGTGCTCGCCAAGCCACTTTCCATAATCTACCTGAAGTCATGGCTAACTGGGGAGGTCCCAATGGACTGGAGGGTAGCAAATGTAGCACCCATCTACAAAAAAGGCAGAAAGGAGGATTCAGGAAACTATAGACCTGTCAGTCTGACCTCGGTAGCAGGGAAGGTCATGGAGCAGATCATCTTGAGTGCCATTACAAGTCATATAATGGACAAGCAGGGGATCAGGCCTAGTCAGCATGGGTTTATCAAAGGCAGGTCCTGCCTGACGAACCTGATCTCCTTCTATGACAAGATGACCCGATTATTGGATGAGGGAAAGGCTGTGGACATTGTCTACCTGGACTTTCAAAAAGCATTTGACACTGTCCCCCATAGAATTCTCATGGAAAAACTGGCGGCTCATGGCCTGGATGAGCATACGATCTGCTGGATCAAGCACTGGCTGGATGGGCGGTCCCAAAGAGTGGTAGTCAATGGAGTTAAATCCAGCTGGTGGCTGGTCACAAGTGGTGTCCCTCAGGGTTCAGTGTTGGGACCATTTCTGTTTAACATCTTTACTGATGACCTTGATAAGGACATAGAGTGTATCATCAGCAAGTTTGCAGATGACACGAAGCTAAGCGGGAGTGTTGATCTGCATGAGGATAGGGAGGCTCTACAGAGAGACTTGGATAGATTGGACCGATGGGCCAATGCTAACGGAATGTCCTTCAACAAGGCCAAGTGCCGGGTCCTGCACTTGGGCCACAACAACCCCATGCATCGCTACAGGCTGGGGGAAGTGTGGCTGGAGAGCTGCCTGGCAGAAAAGGACCTGGGGGTTCTAATTGACAAGCGGCTGAACATGAGCCAGCAGTGTGCCCAGGTGGCCAAGAAAGCCAATGGCATCCTGGCTTGTATTAGAAATAGTGTGACCAGCAGAAGGAGGGAGGTGATTGTCCCCCTGTACTCAGCACTGGGGAGGCCACACCTTGAGTATTGTGTCCAGTTTTGGGCACCTCAATATGAGAGAGATATCGAGGTGCTGGAGCGAGTGCAGAGGGGGGCAACGAAGCTGGTGAAGGGCCTGGAGAATAAATCTTATGAGGAGCGATTGAAGGAGCTGGGACTGTTTAGTTTGAGGAAGAGGAGGCTGAGGGGAGACCTCATCACTCTCTACAACTACTTGAAAGGACACTGTAGAGAGGTTGGTGCTGGTCTCTTCTCACAGGTAATTAGCGATAGAACAAGCGGGAATGCGTTCAAGCTGCAGCAGGGTAGGTTTAGGCTGGACATTAGGGAAAAATTCTTCCCAGAAAGAGTGGTCAGACACTGGAATAGGCTGCCCAGGGAGGTGGTGGAGTCACCATCCCTGAATGTGTTTAAGACTCGTTTAGATGTGGTGTTAGGGGATATGGTGTAAGGGAGAACTTTGTAGATTGGGGTTGATGGTTAGACTGGATGATCCCAAGGGTCTTTTCCAACTTAAATGATTCTATGATTTCAAAAGCGCTGAATATATTAATCTTCTATTTAATTCTACTAGTAGATTAAATTTCATCATTGCTTGAATTAAATCCAATTGTTTAATGTATGTTTAAACATTGTTGGCTTTTCTTAACAATGTTTTCTTTCCCACTTGTTACATCAGATAGCCAACCAAATTATTCCACAAGCTTGCCGGATTTTTCTTTGTTGTTACCTAAACCAGGGCAGGGATTAGAATTGGATTCCACCGAAGTGGGGGCAAACAACATTGGTATGGCAGGATGTTCTTGAATCATACATCAGTGTATGAGGTAATCTTTAAGGAATACTTTGCAAAGGCTAAACTGTTGCAAATGATTTTGAGAATTCAGTGTTAAACAAGATGTCTAGGCATATTGACCAATTTTCTTCGTCACTTATGTTTCTAATATTTTTTAGCTCTTGAGTTAATGGAAGTATTTTAACCTATAGTATGATGTTAAATTATCGGGGGGGGGAAACCAAGCTGAAAGTTAACCTTTGACCATAGAACTGAACTGTTCAAATATATTGATAAATAAACATTTGTATACAACTTTCAGATCCAGCTTTTAGTAGTAGATATGATGTCTTTGCGTACCTCTTCTGCAAAATGTGCCTCTGAGCTTGGGAATACATGAATGTTCTTGATGGGTTTGGCTGCTCTTGGTCTTGAAATTCCCAAGCAGTGATGCATGAAGTGTGGTAGGTGGTATGTAATTTCACAATGGTAGAGGAGGTATATGACTTAGAACTTAAATTTACGTTGAAATTGCCCATATTAGGATTTTTATATTGGCTTTTTTTTTGGCTACAAACCGAATATTTAATAAGTTCCATACTTGAGAAGGGCTTTTTTTTCAGCCTTGAAAAATTATTTGAGTATTAACTGATGTACGGGAAGTAATTAGGTCATTGAAACAAGACTGGTAGTTTAAAGAATTTGTATTAATGGGTTACAGAAGTTGAAGTGATACCTCTGAAAAGATTTTGTGAGTGCTTAAAATTTTTTTGATGGTTCAGAGAGAGTTTTTGATTATTCAGAGACTTTTAAGAATAAAAGTATCTTTCTCTAGCAAAAATATTTTTCCAGTGGTTTTGTTTAAAATAAATGCTCTTCGTTTGTTTAGCAGAGTTGACAGCTTTGGTTGGTTACCACAGTTCAGCACTGGTTTTGCATTTCCACATGAATTTCTAGTAATTCCCAGGCTTGGTTCAGGTTTTGGGGATCTTGTTGTATCACTTATTTCCGTTCCTGCCTGTGGAGATGCGCTTCTCTTCGTTGAATTTGGAAAAACATCAAACACGACTTATGTCTTGATCTAATATGCCTCAAATGTCACTCATGGCTCAAAAATCAAATAGCGTGTAGTAACGCAGTGGCTGTGCACAGAAGCAAGAGATAAAAGGCTTTGCTTGTTTTAAATTAGTTATCTGATGGATAGCTACTACGGCAAGTTAATGGTGATTGTATAAGCTAATAGCTGTTCAAAGATGTTTTGAAAAAACGAGAAAAAACTAACTTAAAATATCCTGCAGAGACAGAGGGAGCAAGGACAGCTCGATAGCATTTCATAGCTGAGAGGTTACAGCTGACTGGTGGAGTTCAGCTGTTGTTTGGTGTAGCTGTAGCTGTGCAGTAGTTGATTCTTTGTTTGTGTTGTCAGCAAAGTTGTTCTCTCACCTCTGGTTCCCCGTTTGCTGGCCGCCACTGCCAATACGTTCATTTTTCAGTCTTGTGAAAACCAAAAGCAGTAACTGTGTGCCTGGAGCTCTTGAGGAGCTCAGTTAATCTTGTGTAGTGTTTGGATTGGAAGGATAAAAGGCCGGGAGGATCAAATAGGTGTCGCGTTTTGGCTTGACCTTGACTTCTTTGTGTGATTTACTTTGGTTATCAGACTTGGTTACTTTGATCCTGGTCCCCTGTTTAAGCCTGGCTTCTGCCTTTTGCCACTCCAGTTATATAGATGCAGAGTCTCCTCTTGTCAGCTGGATTGGTGCTGCCCTACAGAAATGCTCTCTTAAGCAATAAAATTAGAAATAAATTCAAATAAGTCTGGTTAGGAAATGAAGTAATTTGGTAGCCTCATGTAACCAAGAGCGGTGCTGTAGTGGAATATAGTACAGGGTATATGAATTAAGATAAAATAGAGTGGGTTTTGTCTCTGCATGAGTTCACTTAGTTGGTTTCTATTTAAATGTTGATGGGGTTGGAGAAATGCAAGTAAGGATGAGAAAGAAATTCAGACAAATTTAAACCTTAATTTGATACACTGGAGATGTTGATGAGGCTTTTGATAAAACTTGGATTTTCATTCACTTGAACACTGTAGTGAAGTCATCCAAAAAATCTGGATGTGGTGCCCACTGGAATCTTCATTCTTGTTTCTTGGAGTTTCATATTTAATGTGTAGTGGACCAGAAGGCATTGTTGACTGCTAGGACTTATTTTTTTTGGAATTGTATGGACTACTTGTGTAGATAGAATGACTTTGAGAATGTTTCTTGGAAGAATATTTTAAAGCAGTGTCATTCAAGTGTGTTTAACTTGTATTCCTTAAGTAGTGTTACTGGATAATGCCTGTGAATAATTAGAATAACTCTGAGCTAACTTTGCTCTTTGTTTTATTTTTTTTTCTCATTTCTCTCTTTGCAGGAGAAAATGGCCAAAATGGAGGTCAAGACATCACTTTTGGACAACATGATAGGGGTGGGAGATATGGTTCTTTTAGAGCCACTTGATGAAGATTCGTTCATCAATAATCTGAAAAAGCGCTTTGATCACAATGAAGTATATGTGAGTATACGTTAACAAATAGCATCCTATGAGGAGCTATGTTGTCACTCTTAAAATATGTGTTTATTTATAAGGATACACATAGACTGAATGCCTGAACATAATCTATTGTATTAGGGATATTTTAAACCTTACTTGTGCTGTAGTCTTTCCGGTCCTGCATTGTCTGCATTTGATCTTTTCCATCTGGGATATTTTTCCTTTTTCTTTTTCCCTGTTGCACAATGTGGTGGACCTCTGATTTTTATAAAAAACAGTTCCAGAACTGATGATGACAATAACTTTGATGCTTCTGTTGTCAGAGGACGTTGCAGTTATAAATAATTCACTTCCAGGGAAGGCACTTCCAGGATGTTAGAGCAGGTTGATGCAGAAATAGTATATGCTTGGAATATGCTAGGGCTAGCTTAAATGTTACCTGCTATCTTTGATTTGCAAAAAAGTTATGTTTATTAGAATGGTTGGCTCTTAAACTAGAAACAATGATCTTGGATATATGTGGAAGTAATCAAAATCTTCAGGCGTATTAATCTCTGAGTGATGATCAATAGGAGAGATGTTGTGAACTGACAGCTGAAACACAGGCTGGGAATGAAGAGGCAAATAGTGATTCCAGTTAAGCCTTTCATTTCCCGCTTCATCTCTCTTTGTTCCATTTTTGTTAAAATGTGCACAGTATTGTATCTGTTGTACTGCTGAGGCTGTGTGAACTTAATGATTTGTAGAGACTTTCCGAGACCGCTGGTGAAAGGTAAGTTTTTTTAAGAGTAAAGCTGAAATATGTAAGCCAAAGTTACAGCTATGATCTGCAAGCACTTGTGTCTGCAGCTTATTGCAATCAAATAGATGTGTTCTGTACTTAATTATAACTTACCCTCCCTCCGCCTTTTTTATTTTTAGTGTGACTATATTTCTCCTTCTTGCTAAGCATTTGAACCTTCATGGTTTCATTGTACTTTTTCCTCTCCATTCTCCAGTATGGAAATATCTGTGTTATTTTTGTTTGCTTCTTCTGTCCCTTAGCTATAGCCTGTGCTTTTATACCTCTGCTATTCATTGTCTGCCACATCTTTTTTCTGGAGTCATTTTCCTACTCAACTGTGCCAGTTCCCTTTTCTGTAGGCATTAGCTTGGTAATACAGAGTTGCACCTATCTGCTGTTTTATCACCTCCACCTACTTGCTCCTTATGTTTGGACTGACAATTTAAATTGACCAGAAAAATAAAGGAAGATGAGGAGTCTCAGTTTCCATTAAAACCTTTGTTGGAGAAGAAACCAAAATGATCTGTGTTTGTAAAAAAATTTCTTCCACAATGGTCAAAAAAATCTTCCTGATACCTTTGAGAGTTACATTTCCAAAAATCTATCTTAAATTTTCCTTGTTCTTCAAAGATGTCATCCGTTCCCTCTTGATAACCCTTAGACATTGATACAGGCAGGAAGATATCAGACTCCTCTTTGCTGCTCTTTCATCCTACTTCTGGCAAGTCCTCCATATTCAAGCGCTGCAGTGGCTGCCTCCTGTGGGATTCAGAGTTTTGTTTTTCAGTCCGTGGCTTGTATAATTAACCTGTCTCACATCAGTTTTAAGGTTAACTCTGTATTCCTTATACCTACAGTAAAAGTGGGTGATTCGTAATCGTCTCATTCCACTTTAGCTCAAGAAAATATGAAGGAGAAGAGAAGGAAAGGGAGCTATTTGCCTAGAGTTTTAAGACGACAATACTACCTTGCCCAATTTTTGGGTCATATTTGAAAGTTTTATTTAAAGCATTAAGGACAGAAACCTATTCTGTGAGGGTACCCTAGACTACGCAGTCTCTTAAGAAGGATTGCTAAAAGTCACGTGGGAGTGAATTTGTTAAGATTTTTTTTTTAATGTAAACTACTATGGATTGCAAAGTATTTAATTGCATGTTTCTACTTAATTTAGACTGGATAGCTTTTTCTTGAAAGAAATCAGTTTGAATGACAAATGGGTAATCTGTTTTATTTTTATGTGCTGTTACATGCTAGCTGACAACCGGGTTCAAACGCACGGTTCTTTGAGACAGTGACAGAGAAGCATGTATTTCCCCCAGTTTCTGATGCGGTTGGGCCTGGCGCTGACGTGCAGTGTAATTAGCTGTGTTATTTGGCAGGTGATACAAGGTGTCACTTTTCTCTAGCAATGTAAGATCCTTTGCCTTGCAGGTGAAAAAGCCTAATACTTAAATATGCTCTGTAGAGAAGTATGAACTGCTGCCAAAACCAGAGGAGTTTTTTTTTTTTTTTTTTTGGTCCGTCCCCTCCACCCCCTAATCATTCCCTTGTAGTTTGTTGCACTATCATTTACCCTTTTTATCTCTGGATTTGTTTGATCATGTGATTATTTTTTTAAGGTCTTAGAAGTACTGTTTGTGAATCCACACTGTGAAGGCAAAATGTTGCAGATCTTTGCAAGTGTTAAAACTTTCACTGCATCAGTGGTGGAAAGAGTAGACGTTTTTATCTGTGCCACATGCTGCTACCAAGTATACAAGTTACTTAGTTTGCGATGCTGCATGGTTTTATTTACTAAATCACTCCGAGGAATAATTTCTCCTTTCCTTATCAGTTGAGTTCTGCTACCCTGCAAATTTCATGCTAATGTTGCCTATTTTAGAAAACTTTTAAAACAGTAACAGTTGGAACGGTGCTCACAGTGACAACCATGAAGTGCAGACTTTTTTGTCCCTTCTCCTTATTGCCACCCACTCTCTTCTCCCCAAACCTCACCCATGAAAACTGCACTTTGCATTTCTGTTTTCAGACTCAGATGAGCACAATGAAGCCTTTGTGTAATCTGGAAGTAATGTTTGTTTTACCATGTAAAATCTGTAGTTTGCATGCTATCCCTGGGGAGACCAAATTGGACTATTAAAGAGCTACTGTTGACGCTTAACAAAGACTGCAGATTTTTTCAGCTCTAACAAGCTTCACACTCAGGACCACTCAGAATCCTTTCAGGGGGCAGTAGAATCATAGAATCATAGAAATGCCTGGGTTGGAAGGGACCTTTCAGATCATCTAGTCCAACCATCAGCCTAACTCTGACAAAAACCATCACTAAACCACATCTCTAAGCACTGTGTTTACCCATCTTTTAAATACCTCCGGGGATGGTGCCTGAACCACTTCCCTGGGCAACCTGTTCCAAGGCCTAATAACCCTTTCAGTGTAAAAATCTTTCCTAATATCCAGTCTAAACCTCCCCTGGCACAACTTGAGGCCGTTTCCTCTTGTCCTATCACCTGTTACTTGGGAGAAGAGACCAACACACACCTCTCTACACCGTCCTTTCAGGTAGTTGTAGACAGTGATAAAGCCTCCCCTCAGCCTCCTTTACTCCAGGCTAAACAACCCCAGCTCCCTCAGCTGCTCCTCATAAGACTTGTGCTCCAGACCCCTCACCAGCTCCGTTGCCCTTCTCTGGACCCGCTCCAGCACCTCAATGTCTGTCTTGTAGTGATGGGTCCAAAACTGAACACAGTATTCAAGTTGCAGCCTCACCAGTGCCAAGTACAGGGAGACAATCACTTCCCTAGTCCTGCTGGCCACCCTATTCCTGTTACAAGCCAGGATGCTGTTGGCCTTCTTGGCCACCTGGGCACACTGCTGGCTCATATTCAGCTGGCAGTGGACCAGCACCCCCAGGTCCTTTTCTGCCAGGCAGCTCTCCAGCCACTCCTCCCCAAGTCTGTAACGCTGCATGGGGTTGTTGTGGCCCAAGTGCAGGACCCGGCACTTGGCCTTGTTGAACCTCATACCATTGGCCTTGGTCCATCGATCCAGCCTGTCCAGATCCCTCTGCAGAGCTTTCCTGCCCTCAAGCAGGTCAACACTCCTGCCCAACTTGGTGTCCTCTGCAAACTGACTGAGGGTGCACTCAATCCCCTTGTCCAGATCATTGATAAAGATATTAAAGAGAACTGGCCCCAATACTGAGCCCTGGGGAACACCATTTGTAATCAGCCACCAACTGGGTTTAACTCCATTCACCACCACTCTCTGGGCCCAGCCCTCCAGACAGTTTTTAACCCAGCGTGGAGTACTCCCGTTCAAGCCATGGGCAGCCAGTTTCTCCAGGAGGATGCTGTGTGAAACTGTATCAAAGGCTTTACTCTAAAGTCCAGGTAAACAACATCCACAGCCTTTCCCTCATCCACCGAGAGGGTCACATTGTCATAGAAAGAGATCAGGTTTGTCACAGTTGTGGGGTTAAGTTCAGCCCTGATGTCAGTTCTCCATTGTAGGCATTACTAAAAGTTGTGTCCAAGTTTAAAAAACTAAGTCAAACCGAAGCCATGTGAACGGATTGAAATGTTTCTACAGCAGTAAACCAGGGCTTACTCAACATCAGTTTCTAAGCAGTTTTCTGTAGACTCACAGCTGTGTCCGTGCTACGTGTTAGTTTTAAAATGGAGTTGCAGTTGTAACGTTCTAAAGGGTTTGTTGTGAGGAATGAGACCTGTAACATTGATAGCTTTGAAAATGCTGTAAAGTTGGCCAGACGTTGCATAATTGCGTTAGCCAGCCTTGATAGTTAAACCAACAAAGGGGGCTTATAAGAAAGATGGGGACAAACTATTTAGTTGGGTCTGTTGTGATAGGACAAGGGGTAATGGTTTTAAGATAAAAGAGGGTAGATTTGGACTAGATAACAAGAAGAAATTCTTTACAATGTGGGTGGTGAAACACTGGAACAGGTTGCCCAGAGAGGTGGTCGATACCCCATTCCTGGAAATGTTCAAGGCCAGGCTTGATGAGGCTCTGAGCAACCTGATCTAGTTGATGTCCCTGCTCATTGCAGTGGGGGTGGACTAGATGGCCTTTAAAGGTCCCTTCCAACCCAAAGTACTCTATAGTTCTATGAAATGTGAGAGTCAGATTGAGGCATCAGTGAGCAGTGCCGAATCTCTCCCTGTAGCTAAACATGACAAGATAAACGGGCTCATTCCACTGGAAGAGAATACAATTTTTGTCTTTTCTAGTGTCTTTCACAGTAGGTATGTTTGATGCTGAATGTTTGTTGTTGGACATGGTAGTGCAGCTCCATTTACCCCTTTGAAATTCCAAATCTTCTTCATAAGCGCTCCCCTTACAAGAGCATTCAGATCTGCATCCCCTGACTGTCCTCTTGTACCATCCTGGGCATGGGCACTGTAAAGCCCGTCAAGAAAATTAGCTAAGTTTCATATGATGGTGCAAACAGGGCAATAAGAGTACTCCTAACAGTTAGAGAACAGAGTACAGCTTGATTACCTGTTGTTCAATTTTATGTGTATTTGATGGAAAGTCTTAATGAACTTGGGTGTTAGGTTGCATACCAGAGCGCAAAGCTGGAGGCTGTGCCTATAAAAATAAGCATGAAGGCTGGTGGAGCTGGAGTTAGGCCAAATATTCTACTAAAGGCCATCAGATTCTGCACTAATCTCACGCTGAGTGGCTTTGGGGGGGAAGGGCTCGTTGGGTAACACACATGTGTTAATTGGAAATGGGAATCTTGGAGTTTAGTCATGTCTGGAAACGTCTGGCGTATGTCTGACCAAGAAAAACCTCCTTAAAAAGCTTGTACTTGTTTATTATATTATTTTTGCAACTCAAACTTTTTATTGATAAAATTTGCATCACTTTTTTGCAAAAGTTTTTTCTGGAAACATCAGTAACAAAAGCCTGTGAGACTTTTTTCTTTAACTTCCCAGAGTAAATGTGGCTCATGGGCAATGCAGTTAGCAAGTAGAAAAACCACAATGTTGATTATTTGAAGGTTCCAGGGAGCAGTTTGTGTGGTTAAAATGTGCGACCTAGAGACCGCATGGAAAACTTCAAATACATTCATAAAATTCAGTTTGTATGTGACTGATGAATTTTGACTCATTCTGTTGAACTCCCTCCCTGGCCTTTTTATTTTGATTTACTTTTCCTTTTTAAAGTTGTTTGAAATATGCTCAGCCAATCCAGCTCAGCAATTATTTTTCCTTTGTATTTTGGGATGCTGAAAATTGGGAGGGGGAGCATCTGTCTATATGTGTATTTACAGTGACTGATGAATGGTAGAGATTTGGGATAAATTGTAGTGTATGTGTTGGTCTGAGGCTTATTTTTGTATTGGGTTTGTTGCTTTGTGAAGCGTATGGAAGCGGCAAGGGAGGTGTGAGGAGTCTGGAGGGGGGTGAAGCTGCGTAGGCTCACAGGAGTCAGCCTTTGGAGGCCAGACAGCTTTATTCTGCTGCCCTGCACATTTTTCCCTGCAGTTATGTTGTTTCTTGAAGTCTTCCCAAATTTGCAGAGGTCAACATTTTGTTCCTTACAACAAAATGTTTGTTTGTTTTTTGTTCTTTACAACAAAACAGAATCTTTCTCTGATGTCAGCGTTTAATTTGTATTTTCTGTGCGTGGAGTTTGTGGGCTGCTTTGGGCAGGAACACCCTTATGGTACTGAACACATGTTGTTTTATCACTGCAATATTAAATATTTGGCATTCCAGTATAAGAACTTAGTGTTAGCTATTTGAGGTAGCATCCTTGTGGCTGCCTTCTGGTGGCGTGGCTATTGCGGTGCGCTTGTTTCACAGCCTGAGTTGCTTCCTGTTGATCTCTATTGTTTTGATATTTTAGGGGTAGCCTTTTTGTTTCCGACTCGACTATAATCTACGATGCCTGTCTATATCATTGATTCACTCCTTTTTCAGCTACCTTACAGTATTTAGGAGTTCACTGAATTGCTGTCAAGCATAGTGTCTTTGTTCCTGCTGCACTCATACCTGGTATTCCAGATGTTACATTTGGAAGAAGAGAGCGGAGGACAGAATTATGTGAATGACACCAGTTGTCTTGGTCTGCATCGGACTAGTGTGACCATCCCTCTATATAACTCTGTTGTGATGACCAAAGTTTCATGGTATTGGGATACATAAATGCAGCTTGCTGGGAAAGTCTTCATTGTAATATAATTGAGTGATTGTTGAAGTTCAATTTTATTCTCAACTTTATTACCTTCTGATGTCAGCGTGATCATGGTGGCTTTTAGTATGTTGTTTTTGAGGCCAGATGGCGTCCTTTGTTGGGTTTTGAAGAGGGTTGTTGTCCCCTGTGGTTCTGGGTACGTCCTAGCTGCGTGCATGCCTGTCGGCAACAGGTCTGTGCCCTTGCTGCTCCTGCAGCAACACACAGAAGAGTCTGTCCCCCTGCCAGACCCGGCTCCGCTCTCTTGTACCTCGATGTATTTACTTGTGTTTATCCAATGAGTCCAGCCTGGACTGCTTGTCTTCCTTTGGGAGTTTGAGGAGTGGCAGGTGTGGTGACTGTCATTTCTTAAAGGCAGGATGGTTTGAGAGCCGGAGCAGAGCAGCCATCCATCCGCCCGTGATGGGAGCCCAGGGGACCTGAGTTTCCTCAGATCTCCTTCTCTTCCTCCCTTGGGAGATGCCTGCGTCGGTTTGAGCGATTTTCCCATCAGTGCCTCAACAGTTTCCCTCTTTGAGGGAAGCTACTGAGTTGTAATAATATTGTTGCAGCTGCCACAGGCTAGGACCTTGAAGCCTGCTGCTTCTCCTTCAGTTGTGAAGAAGGGCTTGTGTGCCCAAGGCACATCTTTTCCCGTGATAGCTTGTGGCCTAAGAAGGAAGTGGTCTGCCTCCCTGTAAATCTTGCTGTGCTTGTTGTCTAGATAGAAATCCTGTTGGTCCTCTGGCCCTTTGCATCAGCTCGCTCTGGTAGAACAAACTTTATAACTTGCCCGGAGTCAGGAGTAAAGATTTTTACAGCTAGCAGGTTGGTTGCTTTTTACCTTGAAGTGCTTCGTGGGAGGAGAGTTACTTATCTCAAGGCAGTGCTTTGTTTCCTTTCCTTTTCGTACAGCTCCCACGATGCTGAGCATAGCCTTTGAGGCACTTGTTTCTAGGGCTGTATGCAATATCTGCATAAAGGGATAAGAAAACATTAATAGGGATCACAGAAAATTATATGCCTGTTGTGGGCTGTGTGTAGGGGTCTTCTCCTTCCCTACACGCTCTTTCTTTTTTTGCCTCTGATGTGACACTGAAAAAAGAGAGGAGCTGGTGTAAGAAATGCCTCCTGTAGGGCCCCAGGGACTGTTACAGTGTTGGCTCTGCCCCAGAATGCTGTGTATTTCTTCACGAAGGTGATGATGACATTTTGGGCATTTACTAGTGATTTCAGTGCATGTGATATGAAATCAAAACACAAAAGGAAGATTAATGAAAGATTGGCAAATAACAGAAATAGAGGCAAAAGCGTCCAAGTAATGTAAAAACATGGTTTTCACCCTGAAGAACATAGGTTAGCCTCGGCTGCAGCATGGCAGGAGGCACCCTTCCCCCTCCTCCCCATTTGATTCCTACAGAAATAATGAAACATTTTGGAATGAGTGCTCTTGCTAAGGTTTTCACCAGTGGTTTCTTGTCACAGACGCTATCCAGTCTCCAGCTACTGGTTGCTTACGAAAACAAGTCTTGATCTTTTCAAAAGTGAGCAAGCACTCATGTTCTGGGGTATTTAAATGCTCTCCTTAAAATTTCTCATGTCTGCTTCGGGTTGACTTCCTCATTACTTACTTTACAGGCTTTGTCGGTAATTGCATCCTGTGCAGGAATTCTGCTTGTTTGTATAAAAACATCCCAATGTAGTCAGAGAGGCGGAGATGGTTTATCTGGTTTGTTAATAATAACATTAGAGTCTGTCATAACGATCGTGAGGTTAGCAGCAATATTCACTGAGCATGGGAGAGATTTCTGTGCCCTCAAGAAACTCAGAAGAGAAACCTGATAGTCTGTACGCATGCATCCCCTTTTGAGTACTCGCTTCGACTTGCCGCGTGGGTGTCTTTCTCTGGCTCTGCTCTTAGTTCGGGGCTCAGATCTAAACCAGGTCGCAGTGTGATTAAGGGCTTGATCCTGGGCAGCGCGGGTTACCCGTAGTTTGTTCAGGCTGCTGCTGTTTGCAGGACTTGCAGGATCAAGCCTATATTGAAGAATATTTTAGCAGTATTGCTATCCCTTTTGACATAGGTTGCCTGTGTCACGATTGATTGGTTTAGGTTATAGATGTGTGCCTCTGCCTTTGTGTTACCTGTTTGAGCTTTGTTTCTTGAGTCGTTATATCAACCATCAACTTATTTGGTACATGATTGTGGTATGTACTAATGCTGTCTAATTTTGTTTCCTCTAGCAATAAGATGGAAGATGGTTTTGCTTGAACTGTGGATGCTGTTGCCTCAGTTTCTTCTCTTGGTTGACCCCCCCCCCCCCCCCCAATTTCAGGAAGTCATCTTGTGCTCTTCTACATAGTTTTCTTAAGTCCTTACTGTCCTGTCCAGGTTTTAGAAGGCTGCCTATCATGATTAATAACTGCATTAAGCACATATAGCAGCTTACGGGATTGGTTTTTTTTTCTATTACAACTTTGTCCACTATATTTCTGGGGCTAAAATGCTGTGTCTGAGAGGGTGGTGTTGAGCAAGAGAGTTTTAATCATCATGGAGAATAGTCTGTGTTCAGAAATCCAGTATTCTGTTTCTTCACTCATACAGACATAGTTAGAAAGAACTCCATCCAAACTACAGTGAAAAATAGTATCAAGGAGAAGGAGAGGTTCCTCCATGTGTGTATATATATATATGTGTGTGTGTCCGTGTCCGTATATATATATACGGAGAGACAGACTACCTAGGAGAGTCTGGTTTGTATTTTCAGTTTACTACAGACTAGCTTTTCGTAAAGTAGGTTTTCAGCATTGGCTTCCCTTCCACTGAGGGAGGTGGAAACAGGCTTTCTTATCTGTAGCAACTCACTGATTATTGTGACCTCTTTAGAGCTGATCAGGAACTTTGTAGAGTTGGTGTATGTACTGGGAAGTACTAATGAGAGGGGTCAAGGCACAGAAGTTTCTTTTGCTAAGGATTAGTGCCCTTTGATGCTGTGCGAGCCCAGCCCTTACTGGATATGGGAAAATCCACCCAGATACTCCTGTTTGCGGAAACTTTGTTAGTTCCTGTTCTTTCCACTTGATCATTGCTCTTTGGGATCCTGGGGTTGTGTTGTGCCTGCGTGGCTGCCTGCAGATGGTACCTGGAGGCTCAGCTCGTGCTCCCAGCTCAGTGAGGCATGAGGAGCCTTAGCCCAGCATTGGCTCAATGGAAAGTGCAGCTGCATACCTTGGATTGCAGGTAGAGTTTGTTTTGTATGTGCTGTCATGAAACAGTGCAGGCGAACCCTGGAGTATTACAGGATGAAATCCCAGTTTGTTTGTTTGTTTGTGTTTTTCAAGTACCCAGCCCATCCCTCTCCACCAAACGATACAAACACCTACATTGCTATATTCAGTAATACGATAAATCAGAGCCCCAGAAATAGTAATGGTCTAAGGTGGTTTTGCTTTTAGTCTCAATGCTACTCTTTTCCTTATTCTTTTCAAACACAGTGTCTTGCAACTTTATGAGTGTTTCCAACCTGAAAAAACACAATGGACCAGAAGCAGGGTGCATTTAGCTATTTTATTGTGGGCAACCACAATGAAAAACAAATTCGAGCGCACAGCATGATTGTTCAAATAATAGATGATATTTTAATAAGGTACTGATCTAGTTGCTAATGTTTATTAAAATGAGAAACTTCATTGTGGAGTAACGTTGCAGTGTTAAATTTGCCAGGTTCTGTTTGAGTTTGAGACAGTTCAGGAAACTGAGAACATGTAAGTACAGGCTTCCTTTGCGTCTGCCATCTCCTTGGCCTCAGCTATTCTGAGCATGCAGCGGCACATGTGCTTATGAGCTGGCATGATCCCGAACCGCAGTAGTTCAGGCAAATACAGATGAAAATGAGTATTACATTAGAAGCGTACTTCTGCATATGTCACATTAAAAAACACCACAAAACCAAAACACAGCCCTCCCCCTTGCGAAAAACCCAGTGCTGCCCAGACCTTCGTGCTGGATTTGTTCCGATAAAATCTAGTCACGCTTCTCTTTGATCTTACTTTAATATCTCTCATTTCAATGTGTTGTTTTAATGGTGTGCTCTGAAACTGTTCAAAGTCAGAGGAACCCAGTACACTTGAGCATAATCAATACTAAAGAAACGTGCGTTATGCATATCTGGAGTATTAAAATTGGTCTGAATAAATGGAAGAATCAGTATCCACACTAGCAATCTTATTTTACTAGAATTTCTTTGTTTTCTATTTCTGTGCTCCAGCGTTTAATAAATAAGTAAACAGAGGAACCTCATTGGCCCCTGGGAATTTAGTACACTTGCAGGGTACATTAGCAGTTGGGCCTTTTAGAGCAGGAGTGACTTGTTGCAGCAGCAATTTTTCTGGACTGTTACAGGCTACCATGGGTAAGGAGCAGTGGGTCTGTTTTTAAGAGCCGGCAAAAGTGATGTAGAGTACACTTCCAGAAGGTTTGCAGTAAATCTGTGTAGGTGCTTAATGATTTAAACTCTGCAGAAGGTTCCTTTGCCAGAGGATGCCACAGATCCAGAAAAGACATGAAGCAGGTTGTTACGTTAGCCCCAGCTCTGCAGCTCCTCTGCTGCAGCCTCAGCTGCTGTCAATAACGTTTCCTGGCTTCTACAGCTGCAATCTTCTCTCTTCTGGGCCCTTGGGGTATTGCAAGACTAACTTTGCGAGTAGGAAAAGTAGCTTTATTAATATACTGTATCCCATGGTGTGAAATGTTCTCCCATAAGCTCTACTAGTGGTCTTCTAAAAGCTCCCCTTTTTGAGCTGGCCTGTACGGCCTCTTCCCTACCTATGAGATTTCACCACAGTGCTCATGCGTCCTGACTGCAGAGGTGTGTTGAGACCTTCTGCCAGGCTCTCTGTAAGGTTTTTGCAACCTCTCAGCTGAAAAGGTCCACAGGGATTTCAGGCAGTTTGCCAGTTTCTAGCATAGCTTTCCCCAGCCCTTGGCTGAGAAGAGGCTGCTGCCTGTGGTTTCTTCTGAGCAACGGGAGCCTCACATCATCTTGCTATTTCGGGCTTCTTCTTAAGCCAGTCTTAAAGCTTGGGTTAGGCACAGAAGGTCTTGCAGGGTGCATATAAGCTTGAAGTAGAACTAATATCTTGCCCCAAGTGATTATATTGGCTTTCAGTCCTATGGGGAGAAAATCAGGCATCCAAGTGTCTTGGTCATTGCATTTCCAGCACTACTTAGAAGTGATGTGTAATAAATACTATCAGCTTTTCCAGTTGAGTTGTGATTTAGAATTTTCTTCTTGCTTGGGGTGTTAAACCCTGTACTGAACAGGCATGAGTTTTATGTGTTGTTTTGGTGGAGAATGCAGAATGCGTTGTCACTTGGCCTGATAGAAATTGGAATGTTCTCTTCCGCATATGAAATGTTAGCCCATTACAGTGTTGCCGTGGTGCATGACAGATGCACTGATAAACGACAAATAAGAGTCCTTTTGGTTTGGGTTCTGGATGAACACGCCAAGGAGGCAGAACTTGCCTTTGTGAGTTATTGCAATAAAGTAGAGATTTGGAGGAAGGAGTATTATCAAGAGTCTCTAGCTGGCAAAACTTGAGTAGACAACAGATCTTGTCCCAACTTGCATAACGAGACCATGTCAAAGCAAGAAAGAAATCAGATCTCCTAACTGCGTTCTGCGCATTCATTATCATGAGGCCATTCCTCTAGGGTTTCATTTTTTTTCCCTTAAACATGGAAAATGAAGGATCTCTTTAGTCCCTGGGGTGCCACAGTATGGTCTCCCACTATTCTTGGGTGTTCCGCTTTCAGCTCTGGAATGTTTCTGTGCTTGTCGCTTGCTCAAGGATTTAAGCCATTTATTTTGTTTGTTTATAATAGAGTTCTGGTGGGAAGGCAGATGTTATGTGGGAAAGCTATTTTCCGTATCTGTTTATCCCCATTACATGGAATCTCACAAACCATCAGTAGTAAGTAGCTGTTAGGCATCAGCTTTGAGATATTGGCATTTTTAGAAGAGGAAACGTATTAGGTCTTATAAGCAGCTTTGCAGCAAGACCAACGATTTCTTGGCACGCTTTGGCTCAGTGTTTAAAATGGACATGAGTGTGTCTTTGTTTCCATATAATCATTTGACCTTTTGAAATATTGGTATTTTAGGAAATGGTCTGTATTTGTTCATGTCTGACAATAAACAGCTGACTTGAATTCCCAAAATACATCATCTAAGCAATACTTAGCTATGAAGAGATGGTTCTAAATACATCTAATTTGAATTCAAAATTAAAAATCAAAGTTTTCGCTTTCACTCATCTTTGTTTACCTTGGCATCTCAGGATACTTCAAGGAACTTAGCAATTAAATTGTATGCTATAATGGTAGCAGAATAGCTGAAAAGGGCAAGTCTTCGAGTTTCAAAGAATTCCTGTTTCAAAATATAATCTTCAAGATCTGGCCTTCATCTCTCTTCTGCTGATACTTCCCAGCACTGATTTCACAACAGGCTGAGTTCACAAATTCTTAAGATTTAGCAGGAAACAAGTTAACATATTAATGTTTTATCAGGAAGGAGTCCTAACTGGGGTATGCATGCACTTGTGAAGACTAGAAAACTTCTTACTCTTGGGTATCTGTTATTCTTGCCAAGAATCTGTAGGGTTGCAAATTGCCAAAGCCACATGTACTGAGAGAGCAAAGTAAACACTGTAGAAAGGCAGTTTTTGCATTTTCTTCTTGTTCAGCTAAAGAGATTGGACATAGATGGAAAACACTTTCCTCCTTATGAGGAGGATGACCACAAAACTAGAACTTTTTTTTTATTATTATTTGAAGAAAATATATATGAGCACGTACTACGGCATGTGTTTGAAAGAAGAAAAATCTTAATAATCTTGGGATTTTTTCAACAGTCTGTATCTGAATGCCTTTGGGGGTGCTTCCCTTCCAGGTTGCAGCATGAGGCAGGTTGGAGTTGTCCCTCTTTCTAGTTGCAGCCTGACTGCCAAGGTGCGCCAGGCACCTTCAGGCTCACTGCCCCTGCAACACTCTGCATGGGCTCTTGGTGTGAAACCAGCCTGTTTCCTAGGGTATTTGGTCTGTTGCGGGCTTCGATGCATAGAGGGAAATGTTTTGCAGGAGGTTTCTGGCCAGTTCCAAAGGAGAGGAGAAAGTATGCGTTATTTAGAAATAGTAAGGCTTGAGCCCAATTAGTGAAGTATTGCATTTCACTGTAGCAGCAGTTGTACAACAAGTTGTCAGCAGCAGCTACTTCTGTTTCATCCTGTGGGGAGTAAACACTGCAAGGATGAACTACGAGTCTCTGGAAGCCTCATACTACTTGTTTTATTGCTGCGGTCTATTTTCTTCAACTGTATTTTAAATGGGACAGAAAACGCCATGTGAGCTCATAGCTTTCCTATACTTATACATGCTGTGGAAGATGGGAAATATTGCTCTCCTAGCTTTCTGCTTAGGACCAAATTTGTTTAGTATTTAGCAGAAAATTGCTTTAGATGTGAAAGATGGGGAAGGGTTGCAGCACTTAGCATTGTTAATGTGTGACTGCAACTCTGGAGGTGATTTGGTGTTCTGTTGAACCTGTTGGTGAGTAACTCGGGCTCCTTGTGCCTCTGTTCCCATTAAAAATGCATATTGTAGCACTCCTCTGTAAGAAAAATTGTGGGGATAAATCCAGATAGTGATTCAGAGGTGCTAAGGTGTCATGGGGAAGGAGCCATTGAAAATCATACATCTATGTAAAAAACATTGTTTTTCTTCAGTAGTTACTAGCAAGTGTAATCCAAATAACAGGAACCTGTGGCTTTTGTGTACACCCTTCGTTCCTCCCAGGGAGTCCCTGGTTATTGGAAGACCGTGTTTCACCAGGTGTTATTTATTTATTTCCTGGTTGTGAAAAGAGATACCAAACACTGGGGGTTTAATTAATCTTTGATCAGTATCTGTGGGCAGGGTGGGATGGGGTTGTGGCATTTCTTGCCACTTGGGTGTATTTGAATGCAGCCCTTGCAACTGGGGGGAGGTGCACAGAGCTGCGGGGCATCCAGCACTAGGCTCGATGAAGGCAGGTTAATTGTGTTATGTGCCGACATGGCAATCAGGGTGTACAGTATCAGTCTTTATTCAGCTTGGTAGCGAATGGGACCTAAGACAGTAAAATAACGTATTACTCCGTCTGCTTTCCAAGGGGAATGGCAAGTATTTTTAGAATCTGGAAATAAAAATTATGCTTCACGTCTGCCGAGGAACCACAGCAGGACTTCGACTGACTTGAATCCTGACAGTAAATCACTCCATTGATAGGAACCTGTCAGAGGCTATTAGTCTTCAGGTTTATTCCCTGTGAAGCTCTTCTGTGCCCGAGGCTTTGAAGAGACAGTGTGAAGCTCCCCCTCGGAAGCTCCCCGCTCTGGCTTTGCCTTTACGTGGTTTCGTATGAGTGCACAAGGGCTGCAGCAAAGCTCGGGTGACATTTGCCATGCAGATGGAGTCGGTTCTTTGTGAACATCTGTGTCCTTTTCCCTTTCCCTCCCCCAACTGAATTACTCACAGAAATATTGTACGATTGGGTTTTCTTTTCGAAATCATTCATAAGAGGCTTTCAGTTATGTAGAAATAGCAACTGGGTACCCAACAGCGATTGTTGAGAGAGGTCTAAAAGGTGTTTCAGAGTGTATGTACATACTTATTCATTGCTACAATTAGGCTTTTTGTTTGTTTTTGCATAAGTATTAAATGGGCGAATAATATATAAGCAGCAAAGGTATGTTAAAGAGAAAAATCCACGATATTTTTTTGTTTGTTTTCTTTCAACAGACATACATTGGCAGTGTGGTGATATCAATAAACCCGTACAGATCTTTACCCATTTATACTCCAGAGAAAGTGGAAGAATACAGAAACCGAAACTTTTATGAACTCAGTCCTCACATGTAAGTACGGAGAAGAAGTTTTAGTTTTCATTCTGTCCTGAAACAGATGGTACCAGCTGTGTCTGTCATTAAAAGTCTGTGTTGATTAAAGCAAAAAAAAAAACAAAAAACAAAAAACCCCAAATCACACCACCACTCCTCCAAAATGAATTTTTATTAATTCATCCTTATTTGAAAGAGAAGTCAAGATGAGTTACTCTTTCTGTTTCATGTATTTAGATCCTGGTATGTGCATTTCAGAACATTTTCCTGTGATTGTTAGCAGTAGCCTTTATTACTGCATTGGAAAGTAAGTAGTCTGTTTTCGAGGAAATCTGTTTCTTTTGAAGTCCAGGTTGCCTTGTGAAAGCCTCTAGGTGTTAAAAATGTTTGAGTCATATAGTGTTAATTTTGATATCTGAAACTTTTAATTTCTCTTTACACAATGCAAAAAATGAAAAAAAAAAAAAAAGACCGTGATGAATGCAAAAACATGTTGGATATGTCTGAATGGTAACTGTAGAAAAACAAAAGCTTGGTCTCCTCTGTGCTGGGTGAAAATGAGCCCATTCTAAAAGGGAAGTCAGAGTACCATAAATATGTAATGCAAATTTTAAGGCTAAAATGTATAGCATATATACAGACATATAATATTGCAAAATATGATTTGCATGTGATGTAAATTCCAAGTCTAAATTTAGGAATAGAAGGCTGGGAAGTAGGTATAATCTCTTATTCTGATTTGATTCACTTTCTGTAATTCCTCTACAAGGGTGCATATTGCAAATAAGTCAAAGGCCTTGCCTTGTAGTTACAGAGAACTGACACGACCTCCATTATTTGGGCCTGGTCAGAATTACTGAGAGTAATGGAACATGGTTAAGCCCTGTCCGTAATAGGACAAGACTTTAGTCACGGGTGTAGGTGGTATGGCTGAAAATGAGGTATCTTGTCTTCAGGGTCTGCATGCTGTGATAATAATTTTATCTTGTTAGACATTGTAGTGGTGAGCTTAAAGACAGCTATTCCTCTTCTCTGCGTGATGCTGGGATAGAGAATGTTTCCAGCGTGTTGGGAGGTTGCCATCTGACTTTGCAGTCACATATTCAGGAGACTGACTTCAGCGATCAGTGATCGGATGAGTGTCTAAACATGGCCATAAATTTATGCATCTTCCTGCGGGATTAGTTTTTAGGTTAAAAGGAAATTATGTATGGAAAGAGTTCTGGAATTTATTTCATTCTGATTAATTTTTTGCCCTCACGCTTCATCTGTAACTACTCCAGATACGTTGGCTGAAATGCAAATAGCCAATTAATCAGATCAAATAAGCTTCTGGTAGTTCTTGGCCCTCTTGGATCTGAACCCTGGCTATGTTCAGGTTTTCTTTCTTCACAGTTTTGTTCAGCAAGCACAATTGCTTGCTAAATTAACACGGTTGCTTTCTAAAAGAACTTTCTGCTCTGCTAACTTTGTTCAGCTGTATAAAATTTGCTGTCATATGGTGGAAGATTTTAAAAATAAAATCTGGTAGTTATAGTTTGACATTCTGAAAGTCAGTGCTATGTGCTTGGTTACATGTTGAATCAAGTACATAGTAATATATTGATCTTCACATTTTTCCATCTCTCTTGAGAGATGTTTTTCCAGAATGGAAATGGTCAACAGTCATTCTTGGGTGTATTACGAGAGTCTTTACTTGGTAGAAAAATGTTTCATAAACATTATTCATCACTAATGACAATAATTGTATGGTCAGGCTGCAGTCTAAGAGCAAGAACTTCTGGAGTCCAAACACTAGAAATCCCCTTTAAGAGCAGTAGTTTGAAGTGAGAAAATGTTGAATTTTAACTTATGTCACGAGATCTTGACTGTGTGATAGTAATAGATTTTCCTTGCAAGTTTGGATAGAATGCCAGGTCATTAAAAGTGTAAGACTAATTTGTCTTGGACAGATATGATCTCTCCACAAATTTGCTTTATTTGGTATTGCTTCTGTATGAAAATTTTGTCTTCTGACAACATATCTTTAAAACTACAGGACTATGAAATAATCTTTGTTATGTTGTGTTTTTTTTTCTAGTTAGTTTTTTTTTTTTTACAGATACAATGTTTTCTTTTCAAAGTGTAGACATATAAAATGACCTTACTTCATGGTGACCTTGCTTCCCTTCCCACCTGTCTGTAGGTGCTTATGAGAACTGCAGAATCAAGGGAGACACCTCTGTCTCTGCTAAAGTTGGTAAACTCCTCACCGTCTTTAAAAGATGCTTTTAAAATATTGTAGGTGTCTAAAATGAGGGCTATGTAGGCTGCCTTGCGCCATCTCTGACAAGCCTAAACAACTTTTCATCCCCTTTAATTTATAGTGCCTTGTGCTGTAGCCTGAGGATTGATGCCAGTCCACTTGCTCACTGTGTGAACATAGAGCTGGGACTTGAATGCTGGCTCATAGACCATGAGGTGAGCTTCCAGGTTGACTTGGTCCTGCTGCAGCCCAGCCTAGACTGATCACCAACGGGGTGCTCGCCTACCACGCTGGTCAGTACAGGCCAAGAACTGGATTTGGGACAGGGCCAGCATCATCCCAGTCTTGGACCTTGCAGCTAATGCTAGGGTTGACTGATCCTTTGGAGTAGGAGGCCATTGTTAAAAGCAGGGTTCAAGCATATCTGAGCAGGTTGCTACACTTCCACAGAGACCTTGCAAACTTCGAGCTGTTGTTTTTTGTTTTTTTTTTTTTCAGCTCAGGAACTTTAATGAAGAGATGCTGTGAGACAAATTGCAATTTGTGGTATTTCTTCTGACGTAGGGGTAAAAAATCCCACATTGATTTCTGGAGATGTATGTATTTTTCTTTGATGTGTAAATCTCCATTGAGCCATGGCCTTTTCAGAAGAACTGCTTGTGGGTAAGCCCACTGTGCCATTTAACTATGCTTTGGGAAAAGACTTCTGGTTCCTATTGCATAATCCTGAGCAAAGCAAAACTCGTGATCGTTTGTAAGGAAATTAATGCATATGACCTAGAAAGTATGTCTAGAAATAAAACAATATATAGTGTGTTTATTTCAGCATCTCCTTTGTACAAATAATCAATCTAATTTTGTTACTAGTGCTAGCTGGAAAAATGCAAAGAATTTATTGCAGAAAATTTCTAGCAGTGATTTGGTTTGAGATTCCTATAGAAACCAAGTCTGTGTGGCACCAAAACTCTTCTGTGGGAAACAAACATGCTGTCACCTGTTAACATGGTAGCTCATATTCTCCAAGGTCTGTCATTTTGGAGAGAACCTTCAGTTTTGAGAATCACAGGCTCTAAGTGTCAACGTCTCTGGAGCAGACTGCCATGGGACATTCCCAGAGCTCCATCTCTGTGTGGGAGCTCCTGGGAAACAAGGAATCTGACCACGTTTTGCTTATTTACCAGTAGTTTCATATGACCTTCTGTCTATGCTTGAGGTGTGTGCAAGTGTTCGGATGCCAGGGATTGGTATAGGGAGGATGTGCTTGACAATGCCAGCAGAGAGTCCCAGCGTACTGGGACTGAGAGTCCCAGTAAAGTAGCAGGCTTGGTGAGCAAATGAAAACAGAAGGAAAAAAAGAGAAAAGTATATGATGACATGAAGGAAATCCATACCTAGAGGTTTTTTTCCATATATGGCCATTGAAGGAAACATACGCTCATGGGAGTGAAAATCTGTCCACGTGTTTTCTTAGCCCTAGTCTGAAAGACGAGGGAGTGAACACCTAGTTGTCCGCTCTGTTTCCTCAAGAGCGTCTGCGAGAGTGACTGACGCTTTCAGTGACGCTAGTTAATACTTAATTGCAGGCTTTGGGCGTTGTTTTTTTTTAATTATTTTTTTTAAATGTTCTTTGGAAACTATAGAGTAAGGCCACGGACACATTTTGAATGGTCAGCTAAACAGAATTTCTGGAAGAAAGTTTCTGATCAGGTGATTTTGGATAGTGTTATACCTGATAAAATTTGATCAAAGAGATTTTTATTTTAATAGTCCATTCCTCTCTAAAAACACCACTGTTGTTGTGGCACCATGTAATAAAGTGTTACTTTTCTAGGCCTTCTGAATGCTTATTTTCATAGTCTATGACTATTTGCATAGCTGTAATAGGAAGTTTACCAAGCTTTTAAATTGTTTTGTGTTTTTTTTTTTTCAATGTTTTGTTAATCTTGCTGGTTTTGTCTTTATTTGCAAGGCAGGATCAAACTTGTCTCTGACTTGACAGGGCGGAGTATGACATTTCAGTGTTTGGTTTGCTGCTTGATTTGTGCAGTCCTTACACTTCTGTTCTGCTCTTTTAGTTGGTGTAATTACTATTTCAGTTGATGTAATTGCTGCTTTGCTTACCTTGTGGGTAACCTAGACATGAGAGAGAACCAAGCTGTCTGTCTTGATAATTTACGTTGACTTCTACAAGGGACAAAGGCATCTGCTGGCATCTTCAAAGTGAATGCATTAGGAAATAAATAGCTTATAGTATCATATATTTGTAACCATCATGCTGTACCACTTTCCTACCGGTAACAGATTTGCTTTAAGGGACTGCAGAGTAGGTGCTTTCTTGCTTTTGCTATCTTAACGTCGGCTCCTGGCTGCTGGCAGCTCTCTGTCCCTGGGAGGTAGCATGGCATGTGGCTTTTTGCTCCCCTTCATGTTCTGAAAAGCCTTACCTGCTTGCTTTAGAAGAATCACAGATTATTTTAAGTTGAGAGACAAAACTGAAAGTGGCAACTGCACTCCTAATGGCAAGCTACAAGCAAATAGGAGTTCGGAGTCAACATGCATTTTTTTTTTAAGCTATGCACTGAATTTATTTATGGTGCATAATTGGGAGAGCAGGAAAATATGTGGAGAAGGCTTTTATCTATTGAATTCCACTTAGGCTATTTTGCTGTTAATTCTATTTACTTGTTAATAGCTCTTTTAAGTCAAATATTTCTGAAGAGATAATAGTTTTGCCTTATAAGCTTTCAAATTTAGAGAGACGCAAACTCCTGCAGGCAACTCGTGAAAACCAGCTTGTCTTTATATAGGATACAAACACAAAGATACCAACCTTGTGCCTATTAAAATACAAGAATGAGGAACTTTATTAATGTTTCCAATTTCAATGATCATCATATTAATAATTATTGGGGCAAATCATTATCCTGTGAATATCTGCAATTGCTCTGACAATAGATAAAATTTACTGTTTCCCTCTCAAGTTTTGAGCCAATGTAAGCATTGAATATAGAAGCCATATTTTTGCTTCTGGCTTTTTTTGATGGTATTCCAGGATTGCATGTCTCCCGAAATACCAAGGTTACAGTAACTCTTTTTCCTCCTTGATTTAAAGCAAAAAAATTTGTTTAAAGGGCGTGATAAAGTCCCAGCTGTGAGTGACAGTTTTTGCCTATGTGTAAAACTCAGCTTTTCTCCATAGGTAGCAGGGCTTTAAGATATAAAGTCACTATCTTTATTTGTTGAAGAAGGAGATGGTGGGGTGAGAGCCTGTGCCACCAGGTTTAGTGGTGCTTGTGCCAGAGAGAGTTTAGCGTCCTTCATTGCCCCAGTTTATTTTAGCATTTCCTTTTCAGTTTGTCCTTTCCTCATCTTCATTTGCTTTAGTTTTGAGGGGGGCTTTGGGTGTGTGTGGTTTTTTTTTTTTTTTTAATTTTTTTTTTTTATTTAAATCCCCCCACTGTGGTTTTGTTCACCTTGCAGTATCCCCTTTTTACAGACCTTTTGTCCTTATTCCTAATAATTCCTGACTTCTCCAGAGACACTCAGTCTTTGGACTTGTTCATGTGGCTCAGCAGAGTGCCTCTTTCAGAAGAGATTTATAGCTGAGGGAAGATGATCACTTTGGAGGTTAGTTGGCAAAATTAACCCCTGGGCAGAGAGGGAACATCTATGGCTGACAGAAATCATAAACAGCAATTAGAGAGGACTGCCAGTACCTAATAGTTAAACCCATGCTAGGAATGAGTTGAAAGAAGAAAGGGAGGGAAAAAAACCTACGGAGAATATTGAAGTCTTATTTTGGAAGGGGTCAGGCTTATTACTTTCTTAACCTCTGTAGTGAGGCAGTACTGGATATGGTGTATCTGGGAATGTAAATTCCTCAAGTGTATAGATGAAAAGGGGATGAAGCATCACACTTGCTTCAAGAGTCAGAAGGACTTAATGCCTGAGAAGAGCCGCCTCTTTTGCAGCCTGCTGATGCACACCCATGGGATGCTCAGTTTCCTAAATTTTACACTTGTTAGGAGACCTCAGAAGCCCTTCCGAGAAAACAGTTTTGTGGAAGGCGGTTGTGATGTGGCCATATTGAAATGGCCATCTGATTCTCTGAAGAGTGGTTTGGAAGTGATTTGTGAACTAGGGTTAGGGTATAAAGCAAGGTTTGTCTTGCATGCAACAATAAATTTAGCTTTTTCCTGAAATTTGAGCAGGGCTATTTTAGTTGGTTTGGATAGCACATAATGCAGCCATGTCACCCCAGTGGCTCAGAGGTGAATATAGTCTTATTGACAAGAACAGTAGTTGCTTGTTTGCTGCCCATATTAGATTGCATGAAATTTTGTAATAATGTGTGATAATACAGGAACTGATTTATAGCAGGACGTGCCCTTGTAAGGAGGCTCAAAAAATGCACCCAACACCCAAGAAGTGTAAACAGCCTGCAAAAGCAGTGTATAGATGAATGTTGGGCTTTATTTTAATTTTTTAAATGGTCTGGAGTGACATTTAGACTGGATTCCAAAGTTCACTGGGATGAGCCTTTCCACTGGTCCTCTAAGTAGCGCTTCCTAAATTAAGAAATGAAAAGGCCCTTTAAATTCTTTTTGTAGGGCACTGGTGCTGTCATTCTTCCATCAGTGTCTAGGGCACAGGATTTCCAACATGGAAGTGTACAGTGCTGTGTGTGGCCGCAGAGCCATAGCACAGGTGGAGTGGAGCTGCCAGAGCTGCCTGCACATACACTCACCCAGACATCAGATGGTCTGGCAGCGTGGAGTCCAGGTGGATTTTTGTGCTGTTGTGGCATTTAAACACTACCTAGGCCAGGAAGGAGTATATGTAGACTATAGGGGATATAAAAAGCATCAAGACAAAACTGTCTCCCAAAATACCCCAGGGAGGCAGAGAGGACTCTGCCTCTGGTCTCACCCTCCAGCTTCTCTGTGTCTCAGAACTCTCAGAAGCTACAGCAGCATATGCTGCCGTGACAAAATTATTCAAAAGCACCAGATCCACTGGCTCACAAACAGTTTTGGTCTCCGTAGCCATACCAGTTGGCAGTACTGTCAGTCACAGCTCCTGAAGTCCTACTGCCAGAGGCTCCTCTCTCTGGCCAGGACCCACCTGGCTCCGTAGAGCCTGCTCATCCATCAGTTTCTCATTCGGAGAGCCATGTGTGGTCCTAGCCAACGCTCATGTGTCCAGTGGCCTTTTCAAAGAAGCTTGCAAAAAAATGCAATTGTGTACCTTTAAAGGATAGTGAGTTTGTAAGGGAAACACTTAACTCCAGATCTGTTCCAGATGCTCCTGTAACTCTATAATTGTCGTTATGGCGTATGAAGGAGAATAATCTTGGGGCATCCTTCATGAGTTAACTGCTGGCTTAGAGCCTCAACAAAATAAGTGTGTTTTCAGAACTGTTTTCAAATATTTACGCGTACCTCTGTACACAGCATACTTTCACATTTGACTTTGGTCATGTCAGGGATAGAGAGTCAAATGTTCTTAGTTATCTGTGACAATCTCTCTCTCTTCTTTTTTTGCATGTGAGTGTATTTATTATAGTTGTGTTTATTTCTAAGCAAAAAAAAAAGTTTGGGGTTTGGCTAGATTGTCAGAGCAAAAATAACTTTTAAAAAAGGTAAAAAAAAAAAACCCCTTAATATATGTTGAATGGTTGGAGATGTGTGTCAATGCTTCAGTAGTCTAAACTAATGGTAACTTTTTTGCCAGATCCCATTTCTCTCATTTTCCTGGAACTCAAACAGTGTGGCTAGCACTCACATTATAACATTGATATTTTTAGGACATAAAATGCTGAGATTTTTTTAAAATTAATTCACGTTGTCACATAAAGTAGAATCTCTAATTCACACCAAAGGCGTGGGAATCCCTTCAGTATGGCTGAATTTTGTGAATGAAGTGGGCACTTAATAAAGGAAAGGACCTGCAGTGATTTTTCAGTTTTGTAAATGCAATTCTCCACATTTGTCAGTACGTAACCGCTCTTTGTCTCTTCTCAACATTTCAAATAGTTCTCCTTCCAGCTCTTCGTTTGTACGCCTGGGCCAGAACTAAGACTAGCCTTTTTTGTGCTGTTTAACAAAATGAAGTTCTTCCGATTAGAAAATCGACTGATGTTATGGTAGGACTTGGGAATAAAAGAAGCATTTTTTTGAACACTTCATGCAGCTTTAAACGTAACATGAGGTTTAAAAAAGGATCTGATAGCTTCGTTCTTCTTTTCATTAGAATTTTGAGACTTTTTGCATGCTGAAAAGAATAAGAACTACTTAAATGGAGATACTGCTATGGTTCAATTCTTAAGTGCAGAGTGAAGTGGGGGCAGGTAGAGGCCCTGTCAGAAATGAGAGAAATTGCATTTTGTGCATTGTGTGTACGTAGACCAGAATTTTCATTATGCCTTTCCTGATTTGGCAGCATGGTACTCTCTTAAGAGCTGGGATTTCAAATTGCAATTAAGAACAGCTGTCGTCCTTTCATTGGAAGTGTCTCATTGTGTTTAATGGTTGTCTTTTTTTTTCTTTTATTTTTTTTTTTTTTCTTTTAAGCAATTTATAACATGCCAGAAAATGCCCATCTGCTATGCTAGGAGCCTTTGTCATGATTTTAGATACAGTGTAAACAAGGCTAATGTTTCAAGCCTTAAAGAAACTTCAGTAAAATTCCAGCTTTTGTACCACCTTTAGAGGCAGAATGTTTTGCATTCTCTTTTTATTGGCAACAGGCTCAAGTTTCTTCAACTCTGGTACGTTACGGTTAATATAGTTTGGGTTATTAAAGATAAACTTTTTCATGTTATAAATCAGGAAATACACAGTCTTAATATTTACTGTCTAGAATGCTGAATAATCTTCTACTTTTGTTTTGAATAGATAAGAGAGCTGGGACTGGGGTTTACAAACAAAGGTCTGAACTACAAAGTTTAATTGTGGTCATTTCAGTAAATTAGTTCAAATTTGCACTTTTCTTATATACGCAGTTTTCTTTTATATACTACAAAAATGATTTTTAATTGCTAAACCTTTTGGAGTTCAAATCGTAACTGGTCATAATTGCTCCAAGATGATTCTTGGAGAGGATGTATCCACAGGCCAAAAAAGACGCGTGCAGTTGACATCCTCCTTGAGCATCAGCAGACCAACCAAGGATGTGGTTGTTCAAACACGCCCCTGGAAATAGTCCCCGTGGGCTGGACTGAAGCCTGGTGTTTGAGCAATTTGAAGAAGGCTTTTAATTTCTTGCTTTGACCAGTCATCCCCCACACAAATTTGAGCAAATGCCATTTCATAGGCTGAATAGACTCGTTAGCTTGGTGTTGTACCTGAGCTAACAAGCTCTCAGAAGCTCAGATAAGCTTTAGTGCCTACTTTGTCCAGGGATTAATGAGTGGTACTTTATTTGAAAGAGAGCTGGGAGGTAAAAAAGAAGTTGCGTAAGGCTTTTCAACTTCCTGACAAACTACTTCGTTTGTTAAGAGTACTTGGGAATTACATGCAAAATTAAAAAATTCAGTAGCTCCTCCAAGTAAAGTAGCAACATACCTGTGTAATTACATGGTGTTGACGTTGCCCATCAGGTGTTTTCTGGATAACTGAATTACTTTTATTTGTGGTTTTGTCACTGTTGTCTCTGGTAGACTTGAGGGCAGGTGTGTGCTAGCTTTTGCGTTACAGAGCCTAGATTTCAAAGCTAGTAAACTGCAGCTTACTTCAGCTTACAAATAGCTATGAGGATGTGATTAATGCTCCGATTCCTCCAGTGCTGTGGTATGAATTTGGTGGAGTGCTCGACATTTGTTGTGTTGCCTTCCAGTGCAGTCTATTGCACTAACACATGGCTGACGTTTCTTTACCCATCTCATCAGGCAGAGATATGAAGTCACTCCAAGACGCATCTTTTTACGTGAGCCACGCTATCTCTTAGGTACCTGCAGCATCCTGGAGTTCAGTTGTGCTACAGCATGCTCTTGTCCTGGGAGATGAGACCTTTGAAAGCGTGTCCCTTTCTGTGAAGTGGGTATGCGAAGCTGGGCACCTCATTTCACTGTTCATCTTCCCCTGAGTACTGGAACACGTTTAATTACTTTAGAATAAAGGAATAAGTTTATTTTTCATTCTTCAGTTTGCAGAGTAGAGCAAGCTTCTCTACGACAGTATTGTTACTGTTGCGCTAAAATTATTTTCAGTGAGAGAAGTCCCTGCGTGAGCACATGGTAGCAATGCATGCTTGTTGTGGAGGCCAAACCTTGACTTGCAGTGTCTCGGCCCTTACAGCCTCAGGAGGAAATGACTGACTTCTGACTTCAGGATGATGCTTCTTAAAGCTGCAAATAAAATCGGGTGTTTTCTTTTTGCTAAGCAGGAGAGCGTTTGTTGAGGCAGTAACATGGAACACTGCCTGTTCACTAAACATTTTTACATGTGAAATCATAAGAGCAGCACGCCCCTCTCCTCTGCCTCAGGAAAACCCCGCAACCAGTGCAGCCCTATTGTGGTTTCCTTTGTGAGATCAAGAAGTCGCTGGCATTTTCACATGGAGTATCTCTGCTCTGCCGCTGATTTGGACAAGCTCAAACTATAAGGCCCAAAGATACGTCCTATTTGAAGAAAAAAAAAAAATTAAAAAAGAAAAGGAAAAAAGTGACTAACAGTAAATTCTCATCTGTATGGGAAAAGCCAAGTTATAATGATCATTCTTCCTCTAATAGGATTATTGTCTTCTAAGTATTTCGCTTAACCTGTATTCTGGGCCTGGTTTTTTCTGAAATAGCTATGGATAATTGTAAGGACCTGTGTTTAGCCATGATCAGTGTTTTAAAAATGAGGAACAATTGTTTCTCAGTATTTTATTTTGATGTAATAGGTATTATGCTTAGCCACCTAAGTTGAGATGAATTACCTTTTTATTGGAGGAGTTTACTTTTAGTGTGCTGTTCACACAGTGCAGCAGCATACTCAAAGCATGGCTTGTTCTGCAGCAAAAGATTTCTTTTATTTAAAATTTGGTCAAAGCTGACATGAACTGAACATGTGTGTTTGACCAGCAGACTTCCCTAATTTTCAGACACATGGTGTATTAGGTACAGAAACTAATTCAATTTTCTGTAAAATATTGAGAGTCTGGATATTTCAGCGCAGAAAGGGAATGATTGTTTTCCCTTGCTCCCCCTTTTCCTCCCTGTCCCACCAGCCCTTCATTTCCAAATACATGCAAGAGTTCAGAGGTGCAATTCAAATCTGCTAGCATGTAGATGAAATAGTAAACTGGAATTTTAAAAAAAATTGTGTCCTTTAAACTGTGACAGAAGCCAAGCAAGGAGAATCAGTTTAGAGCTCTCTTTCCTTACTGTCCCGTTCAGCTGTCTGACCCCTTGCTACTCCATTTGAACTGGGAAATGCGTTTGTTAATGGGATAAATCCTAATTTTTACAAGCCCGACCTCAGAGAAGCTTCAGAAAGTCCATGGAGAAGCGTTGAGTCTCTCGCCACAGGCATGTCTGGTGTGCCATGAAACTGCTGCCCTTGCAGGTGGCCACAGGCTTGTTTGGTGCAGTCAGGATGTGGCAGGTCAAGGAAAAGTATGGAGCTTCTGGCACAAAATACGGCTACCGAAAAGGTTCAGCATGTACTTCTGCAGTAAAACCACCGAGTGTAAGGAGTTGGCTGGTTTAGGCAGTCATTAAATCAAGCATGCAAGTGCTGATTTATCTTAGGAAATAAACTACATCCAATTAAATATGGTTTTAATAAAACAGTGGAAAACACTTCCTGTACTTCCCTTCAAGTAATTGGTTTTGTAAGCAGAAATGCCTTTTCCCCCAAGAAACTTAAAATCCTTGCAGTGCACGGCAGGTCAGCAGAGGCCCAGGGGTGTCGTCCTGTGTGATCGTGTCGGGGCTGGTTGGCTGCCTTGGTGACACAGCCCGGTGTCACCAAGGCTGGGAGGCTGTTTGGGTTACAAACTCATCTGGTTAGTGCTGAGCCTTGGAAATGGGAGTTGCTCCTTCATGCTAGACCCATGGGCTGAGTATTAGTATGGGTGAGGAGCTGATGGTTACGTGGCATCCAGCTGGCTGATTTAATTTCAAGGAATGGCACTAGTCACAGGGGAATCCAAGCCAAGCTGCTCTTCTGAAAAGCTCATGGCATGGAGATACTTGCTTCCCTTCCCCCAGCCTTGGCTTATGTATGTATTCACTTCAGCTGATAACCTGCTCCAAGTAAGAGTTCACTATTTTAATTCGCTTCTTTAGGCAAACTAAGTCACGAGTTATACCTGTTGTTTGGCTGCAGCTGCAGGTGTTTATGGTGTGTACGGCTGGCACCGGTCCATGTTAGTTCAATTTGGTATGCCCTAGTGGGCTTTCCATGGTTAACATGTTACCAGGGCAGGAGACTGACCCATCGACTTGGTTATCTGCACCACCAAAGTTCTGCCCGCTGCTCCTCTCTGCCACCATGTTACATTACTTTAGAGGACCCAACCTTGGACTCATGCCCCGGTCACTCTCCTGACAGTCTGCTGGGCGTGTTTCACTGCTAGCTTATACTACTGAGCTGTTGAATGTGATGTGGACACACTGGGGTTGATAGTGTTTCCTAAAATTTAGAGGAAGGATTTATTTTGCAGTCTGGATTAGAAAGTGGCACCGTCATCCTCAGCTTCAGAGATCCTGGTTTTCCACCAGTTGAAGGGAAGTAATGCAACAGCTGGATCATATGCTCCTGGTAAAAGGCGTTTCTTGTTTTCCATCATACTGAAGTGCATCTCTAAAGAGATGCCTTAGATGTTGTTGAAATAGAAGATCATGGGCTGCAGTTTTGGCTTTTGTGTACGGTGCTGGGGAAAGACCACTACTGGTTTTCAAATTACTACATTTTTTTGGACTGTCAGTCAGTAAAAAGGAAGTGATCAAAACTGATAAAGCCTCCTGCTTGCTTGGAGGGGAAATGTGTGCCATCCTGTGAGAGAGAAAAGGGTCGGGGACAGACTGGGCTGTAGTGAACTGTGAGGTTGTGCAGGCACAGTATTTGGGGAAGAAGCTTTGGTTGGACCTCTCTGTAGGGAGGTTTTTGAGGTGAAGTCATAAAATCGTTTTGGTTGGAAGAGACCTTTGAGATCATCAGGTCCAAATGTTAACCTGGCACTGCCAAGTCCACCACTAAACCATGTCCCTCAGCACCACATCTACATGTCTTTTAAGTACCTCCAGGGATGGTGACTCAACCACTTCCCTGGGCAGCCTCCTCCAATGCTCGACAACCCTTTCAGTGAAGAAATTTTTCCTAATACCCAATCCAAACCTCCCCTGGTGCAACTTGAGGCCATCTGAAATCTGTTTCATCCTGAGAAGGACAAAATTATCAGAAAGAACATTTTCTTCTTTTTGTCCAGACCTCAGAATAGTGGCCTGAATCAATTTTTCTGCTAAACCCGCAGCATGTATACGAGCATTGGAGGGTATATTATATTCCCAGTCTACTGGAACAGAAAATAAATCTCTCTGGCTTAATACTAGCCTGTGTTTTACTCTTGAAAATCAAGAGTGGCTTTGTCTGTCCTCTTCCCCCTCCCTTCCCCTCTCTCCCTTCCATAAATTACGGCTGCTTCTTACAAATCAAATTGGGGTGATTTACACAGCTTTGGGCTTTATTCTGCATCTAATAACATCACAGTTGCTAACGTGAATTAACAAAGTGGGGAAGCGTATGCAGGAGGTGCCCTTCTGCTGTGTATATTAGACACATAGTATTGTTGATAAACCAAGTTTCTGTGCTCACCAGGCAAATAAAATTGGAGAATATGAATAGGAGAAAAGGCTTTCCATCTGTCTTAGCACACCTCTTTATCCTGGTGTTTAAACTTGTTTTATTTTTTTCCTGATTGGCATTTTTCAAAGAGCAGGTGCTTGCCTGTGAAGGTCTATCCTAGCTGAAGCTCCATCAATTTAGCTGTTACTTTATTCACTCCAGTGGCAGGCTAATCAACCTTTTCTTTTCAAGTGTATCAAAGTGCTGAACATGAGACAGTTTGTAATTATGGAAAATGGGAGTACACTTTTTATCCTTAGGGCAATTAGATTAAATGATTCTGCACTATGAGCTAATACTATAAATAATCTCTTACAGTTGTTTTTCCTGTATGGTGAATTTTCCGCTGAGCTTCAATGGGCGGGGGGAACATATATAGCAAATAGTGATGATGTACAACGTAAAACCTCGAAGCGCTTTGTAAAATGTGTTTCCACTGTTCCTAGCTCAGGTTATTAGGAATTTTTATACTCAAACAAACTGTCATTCTGATGTTTTCCCACTGCATGCTGTGAAAGGAGGAAATAATTTGTTTGCTGTTACCTTGTTAGTGAGCACTTCCGTGCATTCACAAGGAGAAGGAACTTAAATGATGCTCTTAATTAAACCAGAAAAAAAAAATATAAATTACATTTTATGTAAAATTTACATTAACAATGTATGTACAATTTACATTTTACTGTTCTTTTTAGTCTAGCATGGTATATAGTCTTTGATAAGCACTGACTTCCAGTATCCTGCCAGTGCGTTTAGACACAGTTGAGCAGAAGTGAAGGGGTAGCAGGGCCCTGCTTCATAAGGAATTGGAACGGTTAAGAGGAGAGGTTTTCTTAATTTCCTTTGGAAGTAGCAAATGAGTTGTCAGTTGCAAGCCAAGATCAAACAAAAGATGTTTTAAAATGGGGACCAAGGCTCAGTCAGTCTCAGTGACTGTGAAGCCAGTGAAGACGGGAATGAAGGGAATTGACTCTATCAGTGCGTGAGAAAAGCAATTGGAGGGAGTTTAAGATCATGTTAACTAATTACTGTTAATTGAGAATGCTAAGGGGGAAATGAGAGGAAGAATTAAAATGATAGTGGAAAGAAGTACTGATAGCTGGCAAATACCAATCCTCGTGATTTGTCTTAAAGGAAAAAGATGGTAGAAGAGCTGCTCCCGTGAACTGAATTTTTGACAATAAGAGGAAGGTTTTCACCCCTGGTGAAACTGTGGGTGCAATTTTGAGCACTGAAATGAAGCGCTAGCAGTTGATGCTCATTTTGGGGTGAGTGGGAGGGAACGTTCCTCCTGTCTCTTCCTGAGCCCAGTGTTTTGTTAGAGCATGGAGATGCTGTTGTGCTGCTGAAAACTGTCAGAGCCCTTTGGAAATCCCCGTTGGAGGCATATTTGCTGTTTCCCTTTGTTAGAATTTTTTGGGTGAGGACTTTGTGACAGGTCAGGCCAGCTGGAGCTATGCTGCTGAAAAAGCCATGCTATAAAAAAGCAGAGTCTTCTTACTGAGCTAGGTGTGGGTGGCGTTTCGATTTCAAATTGCTTCTAAAGTTAAATCTTAGCTAAAAGAGAACTCCAGTAAATATTTCTGTGTTTGTTGTGGTAGGAGAATGTCGTATTCTTTCATGAAAACCTAAAAATCAAAGGAGAGCTTATTACAAGGTATGGTAAATGACACTGCTGACAGACTCACCAGCTAATTCAAAACATATGGTTTATAACTGCTTTTTAAAGTACAAACTATTCTAAAATTTGACTTAGGCTCTGTAATTGTGAGGTGGCTCAAAGAGTGGTATGTGGTTTAAACCTATAGTTGCAAATGTTGACTTTACAGGGCCATGTCTCTTAATGTTGCTAAAACGAAAAGAATAGGAGGAGTCTTTGTGATCTACGGATCATCAAAATGTGCTAAACTAAAATGACCTTAAATGAAATTATTTTATATGTTTGTTACAAAGGGGGAATAGCATGAAATTATATTTTTGGATCAAACAAACTTTGAACCAAAAGACTCAAAGTTTGTTTGGATTTTTTTTTTGTTTTGTTTTGTTGGTTTTTTTTAATTATTGCAAAGACAGAAGGCAACGATAGATGGGAAGAGCTGTGAGATGTAATGGTGTGCCATGAATGTCGACATGACAAATGAATAGATCTATGTCTGTCTTTTAGATAAAGATCTTTGTTCAGGCTCTGACATAAAAGTGTCTAATGCTTTTTGTGCAATGCCAGAAAGACAAAGAAATCTTAGTTATTTAAATAGTCTCTTGGTTATGCCTCCTCCAGTTGAATTGTTGGAGCAGTGGTTGAAACGTCAGAGGTAGATTTTAAAACACTTCTACTGGGTAACTTTTGATAAGTACATATGCAGAACTTCTTTTGAAATGAGTCGACTGATTTTTTTCTTTTGTCTGTAGTAGACAGTATTTGCTGTACTTATGAAGTATTAGGCTTTGCTGGATTGTGTAGGTTGGGGAAAAAGATAATGTATGTCAAGTGTCTCTGACTGGATTGGATAAAACCAGAAGTGGATTAAATCCTACTCTCTTCTCTAACTTCAGAGGTCTCATTGTAGTATTAGACTCTCAGTTTCTCTGTGGAGGAGGGAAAAAAAGTGTGATTTGGTGTTTTTAACTATGCAGTGCAGTCAGAGTTAATAAATACATCAAGCAGTAAAATGTATTTTGACAGGGGCTGTTGTGAAACTGAAATTCAGGGTATTAGAAAAGATGAATGGTTACTAAGCTGATTAACTCGTAACTCGGTATATCAACAGAGAGAATACTTTCTCTGTGCTTGATGCTGACTTCATTTTCTGGCGTGAAACTACTGCCAAGAAAGTTGTTTCAACAGTGAAATACTAGTTGATGGCTGAGATTGTTTGAAGGACAGCAGGCGCAGAATGAGCCCTCCAGTTTGTTAGTTTGAAAAGCATCTCAGAGTCTTATCTTCCTGCTGAAAGACAGTTTCCTCAATCAAACCCATGGAAACCACGGCGTTAGTATTAACGTTCTCTCGCATGGGCTGTGAATGGTCAGTGCAGTTTATTTCTTTTCCCTTCATCCTAGTGCCTTTTTTTTTTTCTTGCAAAAAGGAATGTAATATGTGCTGGAATAAGCTTTTCTGAGTGCCGCGTGTTGTACTCTTCAATTTACAAGTATATCTGCAGCAGTGTTCAACAAATATTATTCATTTCCTAAATATGTCCTGTAAGAGAGTCTGTTAAAGTGTTATTGCTACTGTAGTTTGGATTCCAGACAGCAAAGTGGATGCCAGAAATTGTGTCATGGTCTCTCAGCAGCAGCAGAATATTTTTTTTTTTTTTTTTTGCTAGTTCTCCAGCAGGTTGGCCACATCACAAATTGACTTTGTTGTAATGCTAAAAACATTACAGCCTGCTACTTTCTCGTAAACACATTTTTGCCTCCAGCTGAACTACTGAGTTCAAATGCTTCAATCACCATAGCAGTATTAAGTTTTGAGAGATCAGTCTTAATTTGGGTTCGATGGCATATGTATCAAAAGGAGTTAATGACTTTTGATCGTGGTTGTTAAGTGGATCGCCCAACCATCTGTGCAGAGAGAAGAATTGCAATTTAGTGCCTTAGACAATGTAAGTTGGTGGGAAAAGCAGAGAGATGGAGGCCTAGGTTAGTCATGCAACTAGACAGGCAGATGTGCTGCAGGAGAGAAGGGGACAGGAGAGGGACACAAAGTGGGGGGAATCGATGACATGAGCATCATTGTCAGGAACTAGAGAGGGAGGGAAAAGTGTGATTATTTAGTAGCAAAGGAGCCGTGAAGTATTTCATTTACCCGTTTTCCAACTTTTTTAGAATACTGCTTGCTTGGTATGCTGGTCTCTTGCAGGATGGCTGAGCTTCATGATGCAACTATACAAATAAACAAAACCCAAATAAGTAAATATGAGATGAATCTAACACTGATGAGGGATGAGGAAGTATAAACAGTGTTGCGTGTGCATGTGATGGTAAATCAGGGACAATAGGACATGCTATCTGTAAACTTTGTTATGGAGAGAAGCCAGGAAGAACTGCTTGAGCTAAGGGACAGTGTTAGGAACAAGTATGAGCTAATTTGAATATACGTAGGTTTAATATTTGAAGCTTTCAAGCTGCAGCAATAGGAGCCTCTAGAAAAGGCTCTGTGTGGCTCTCATTGCTTGCATTGTGTTGTCCATGCTAGCCCTAACCACTATCGTGACAAAGAGCTTCCTTATCTAAAAGGGGCCGTGGTTGCCTGTGAACGCACTATAGGGCTACGTTATTCAAAACAAATACTTGATCTGTTTGTAGTTATCAGCTGAATGCAAAGCTCCGTAACTGTTGTAGAATAAAGAATCAAGTTTCCAAAAGGTGCACTGAACCTGCAATGATTATGCTTTTTATGTTGACCTAAGCATTCCTTTCTGTTTTTCATATGTTGTTTACTGTAAATACTAAACAATATCCACTTTTAAGTACATTAAAAAAATATTTTACTAGGTGCAGTAATTTAAAAATGCTCTTCTCTGTTGAATGGATGTTTATTTCATGTAAAGAAATGCTGTGTTTGGCTGTCAGATTTTTTTCTTTAAGTTGTGTAATGCAAATGTGCCTTTTTATTTGGATTTTGCTTTTATGTCCTTTTTCAGATACTACTTGCTTAAGTTTTTCCAAGTGGTTTTAATGCTCAGTTTCCAGAGTCCTTTTTTCCATGAACTGAAAAACGCAGTTGAAACAAAATCAATATTACTCTGTCTCAAAATTACTACTAAAGAAAACTAAATATAAGTAACACATCTGCATTCCTCCAAAATATGTGTTGCTGCATGGCAACAGAGCACATCTGGACTCAAATTGCAGCCCAGCAATTTCAGGGTCGTGATGTTCTGAGCTCCATGGAAAGACATTTTTGCTATAGGAAAGCACTTGATTCCTACTATATTCTTTAATTTCACAACACGACATCACCCTTACTGAGTTAAGAGCACACTTATTGGGAAACACTTCTGCAAAATTTATGCAAAAGTCCAGCAATACCTGAATGCTTAAAATACTTAATATTTTATAACGTTATGAGATTTCTTCATATTTTTCAGAGTAGAAGTTGCAGCTTACGGTATTCTTAGTGCTCAGAATTCTGCTGTTTTCTTTTTCTTAAGTGTCTTCAGACAGAACACGTCCTGTTGATGCACTGACATTTTGTTCGATGAAGAATATGATGTTTTGTTCAATGAAGAAAGCAACCTACATTTCCCTGAAATTTTGTCCCTTTGTTTTGAGCTTCCTATCTTTAGAAAAACTTGGAGGTTATGCTTGTTTGTTCCTGGAGAAAATCTAAATAAGCCACTGAGAAAAAAGTATTTATTTTGCTTCTGTGGGTCCTTATATTCTGAAAAATGAATGCTTCACAACTTACAGAACATTAGCACTTAGGGTTTTTTGTGCCTTTTCTTTTGGTTTGGTGTTTTGTTTTGTTTTTCCCTGCCTGGATATGAAGGACAGGTTGTAGTTATTGTTGGTATTTTTTTTATCTAATTCTCAATTGACTCTTTCTTACTTTGTAGCTTTGCTCTGTCAGATGAAGCATACAGATCCTTAAGGGACCAGGACAAAGACCAATGCATCCTTATTACAGGAGAGAGTGGAGCTGGAAAAACAGGTAACAAGCAGTTTTGATCTTATTCAAAAACATTCAGTTATTCAGTCTTGCAAAGGGATGCCAGAGTCTGTAAGAGTTAAGAGGTATCAGTATCCTCCTGTGTCTAGCAATTGCAGAAAATGCTGTCATGCTTGTTGCTGTAGGTGTGAACTTATATAAACTAGTGGTTTTTTCAGATTGTCACCATGATGCGGTCCTATTGCGTGTTAATACAGTATCCTCATCAGTATGCAAAGTCATACTAAATTAAGGCTGGTTTGGGATAGAGTATTGCAAGGACTGGAAAACTTTTAGGGTCTCCCTATGGGAAGCATGAAGATGGAGAAAACTGAATGTTCTTGGTCTTCCAGGCTGGGAGACAATCCTTTGATACTTTTGCATGTCTTTTAATAAATTTAAACTGGATTATGCTATTTATCCAAGAAAAATAAATAATAGTAGCTGGTTACTTTGGAATTTTCATCAGTCTTTTGCATGCTGTGCTCAGCTGCAGTTCTAAGATTGGCTTGTGTACCAGAACACTGTGTTTCTCAGGCAAAGCTGAAATTGCCTTGAAAATGGTTGCTGAGATTTAAACTGCAATGGTAGAAATCAAGTGAGGATTGTATAACTGCAGGACATTTTAGCTAGACCTTAAAAAATAAGGAAGCCTGTTATTTCAGAAAATAAACAATTTAAAACTGAGGTGACTTGCAGAAGAGACAGCGGGTAGGAACGCATACATCTGTTTCCATGTAGTTTAAGAGATTTTTCCTTTGAATCTGAGAAAATGTGCAGCTTTGTATGCTTATATTGAGCAAGACTTAAAGTGGATAACAACAAGTTGCTTTCAAAACCTGTTGTGAAAATGTAAAATGTAGGCTTCATCTTTGTTTTTCTTTGTCTGATTAGTGGCATCCAATTGAGAGGTCTTGGAATCTTGGAATATAATCCTTTTTTTCAGTTCAATAATGTGAAAATGCACATGTGCTCAGTATAAGTGTATATTAAAATAATCAAGTTCTTATTAATGTGATTGAGATTCTGTCCAGGAGTTCAGACTTTAGAAGGGAGTTCTCTATGGTATTGTTTAACCTCTTGATTTCCTTCAAGAACTGTGAGTTATCAAGCACCTCATGCAACTGAGGTCCACCTTTTATTCGTTTATTTATTCAGTTGAAAGGTGTAGCAGTGGTCAAGTTTCTGAACTTCTCTATTTGTAGAGAATATTCTAGTGGACTTATATTTGTATAGAGACTTTGACTGTTCTGTAATTTTCATAGCCATGTGGGACATAATAGGAATTATTCCTTCTTCATAAAGGTATGTACAGCATAATATAGGTTTTGAAATTCAAGTTAATAATCGACTTGGGATCTGTGCTATTCTCTCTTTAACATTTGATGTAACTACTGTGGCTGAAATGGGGCTATTAGCTGAGAAGTCAGGTTTTCATTGCAAAAAAAAGAAAGGGGGGGGCAGGATGGGGAGGGGAGGAAGTTTGTGGAGTGGAGGAAACAAACTTGTTAGTATAGGTCCTATGTAACTCTGGTTTAGATCTTTGGTAGCCGGAATATTTGGCTGGAAGAATTGAAACTAAACTGTCATCAGTTGTTGGGGTTTTTTTTTTATTTACTTACAATTTTGGTGTTGTTTCACTGCATGTTTATATTGCTAATTGATAGTAACATTGTGCAAGAAAACATGCTATGTTACCAGAATGAGTGGTGTATTTAAATCTTTTTAGATACTAAGGTGATGATTCCTTTCCCGGTGTCTTTATTGGCCCAAACAGAGTTCCTAATAAAAGAAAGGGCCTTTATTTTCCCCCAGTGATGTTCAAAGCCTATCTTGAAGTCGATGTGTGGTGTCTTACTGCATATTATTTTATAATAGCTTATTTGCTGCTTCAGTGCTTTCTTCTCTGAGTGACTGAGTAGCTCTACTTAAAGATGTTGACTGTTTTAGGAAATATTTCAACTCAAATATTATCTGGTAATTCCAAGCTCTGAAGGTAAGGGATTCTTAAAAATGAAAGCTAGATTTGAGGCGCAACTAAAGGAGATTGGAGGCCTTATGGACACACCTGTAGTTCTTGCTCCTTGCTTGCTTCCTGTGGTGCAGGTTTGCTCAGTTTTCTCTACAGCATGGGATAGTAATTTAATACTAGCAAACAAATTTGATTAAATAGGAAAGAATCAAAATTCAGGGGATAATTTCTTGTTTGTCAGTTCTTCCCTGAAATGAAGCCCTTAAATTTGTAACAGATCTCTGAAGAACAAGCAATGGGGTTTTTATGACCAGTCTTGAGCTGATAGGGATTCCAGCTGTTAGTAATTACATTGTATATCAGCCGATATTGCCTCAAATTTCGCTGTCTTGCATCATACCAAACATCACAGACTCTGTTTATAAACAGAATCCTTTTTTCAGATGCTCTTTGTCCTGACCAGCAAAAACATAAGGGTTGAACGGATTATTTAATATTTGTTTCTGTCTGTATATGGGTGATTGACACACAGAGGAACCCAGCTTTGAGAGTCCAAAAATTGTTCCAGACTTTGTTAAAAGTTCGTACCTTCAAATTAGTTTCATTGCTTAAATGAATGCTTCGCTTTCTCTATTTGTTATACTTTGAAACAGACTGCATAATGTTATGGGATGTTGCAGTTATTCATTTACTTGCACTTTAGAGTTGTAATTACATATGTATAGTGTTGTATGTTTACAGTTGTGTTATTGTGTATCTGCTGATATAAACCGATTGAATTTTGCATCTTGAAACTGCTTGGGCTTATTTTTTTTTAGGTTAGATTAAAACATTTCCAATGTGTCAGCTAAGGATAATGTTCTTTCCTTACTGAATACCTCTTACTGAGGCTAAACGGAAAGCTAGCAGGTAATGTCACTGGTGGCTTCTTCAGCTTGGGAAGGCTCTAGGTATTTAAGTCAATAGGGCTGCTGATGTAGTGGCATGGGTCTCATAGCAGGATATGCTCCTTCCTCATTTCCAGATAGTCAACAGTGTAGAAGGCAACTGAAATGAAACGTGCTTACAGTTCCTGTCTGGCATGGTGAAAACGTGATGGAGATCGAGCCTGTTTGCCAATACTTACCACTGTTTTATTTTGCTCTCCCCCAACAGAGGCAAGCAAACTTGTCATGTCATATGTAGCTGCTGTGTGTGGAAAAGGGGCAGAGGTTAATCAAGTCAAAGAACAACTTTTGCAGTCGAATCCAGTTCTTGAAGGTAAGGATCTCATTCATAGAGCATTTATGAGCGTATTACCTTTGTGTGTATCAGCATCCCTGCTGAGCTGGTTTGGAAAACTGTATTTGTTGTTGTTTCATTGTTAATTGGTGTCCAAACCCATAGGAGATGCTTTCTGTGAAGACAGCTACAAAATTTTATTCAGTTATGGAGAGGTTTTCTTGAGAAGCAAACTGTTTCCCTCATGAAGGGCGAGCTTAGGAAGTTAGGTCATATTTCCCAGACTGCTTCTGCTGCTCTCTGAGGGCGTACCCTTTCTTAACCCTGCCTTGATATGATGCTTGGCTGTATCAAAAGACTTAACTTCAGTCCCTCTGATTCATTTCCTTCCAAATTATATTATTATAGTCTCTAGTAAACAAACAAGCTCTGTAAAGCATTATTTTTCTTTTAGAAAAAAAAGGGTGAAGAAACGTGTCTTAGAAAAGACTAAGCCAATCCATATGCATGCCTGTTGTTCCCTGAGACTTATTGTTCCCTACATCTGGTGACTCTCTTGTCCCGTCTTCCTGACAACTGCCTTTCCTGCTCTCGCATGAAAGACTTTTTTTTTTTTTTTTAATTAGTCATTTTAATTTAAAGACATTGGCTGCCAGAAACAGGATCTTCATTTTTCCTGGAGATAGGATATATGATCCCCAAAGCTTGCAGTTTTGTCCCATTGTCTAATAATTGCCTTCAGAAGTGCCTTGGTTAGCGTTGACTTATTTAGGTCTATTGTGTTGATTCCTGGCTCAGTCTTTCCCACAGTTCTTTTAAGCTATTGTGGTGCTGAGACAAATTCTCATGACTCTTGTACAATAATTTTGCATTATGGCCAGATGATATGCAGGGTTTGTAAGACTGTTGAGTGTCAACATCTTGTTTATTGCCTAGCTATCTTATACATATATGTGGTAATTTGGAGTCTATAGGGAGCAAGCACTCTACAAGTGAGAATGGGGCACTGGGGGGGAATAAAAAAAAGGGAAGGGAATGAAAAAGTGGGCTGACAGCAGTGGTGAACTGGATGGGTAAAATGTGGTCGTCGACTGGACAAAAAAAACCCCAAAATTGTAAGCAGACTTGTAAAGAAAGGATGAAATGTAAAAATTTAAGAATAATAAAAAGGTTGGATAGGCCTTTCTGTGATCAGATATGTTCCGCTGAAAGCTGGATGGGGGGATTGCAGTCTTCCATCGTTTTGGATTCACAGAGAAGAGCTGTGTTGCTTTTATCACTGTCTTGGAAGGCAGATTTCAGATGTAAGCAGTATGCGACGTATGGAGCTTTTTCTTGCCAAAGCTGGATTGTTCCCCAGGGACTGCCAAATATATTGGATTTCTTGTTGATTTCTGAATCTTTCTTTTAATGCAAGAGAAATAGACTCAGCTTACAGAAGAGTGCCTTATCATTTTAAGGTATTATTTGTTCTACTCGGTGTGCTGGTAACTGCCTGTTTAGCTTGCTGGAAGGTAGGGCGCTGGATTATTCCATGAGGCTGCTGCTCAAGCCTGGCTGCGTATATACGTTTTAGATGGAAATTAAGCATTTGTGGTTAGATTTGTTTTTCTTCGGTTATGTAGTTCTGTTTCAGTTGAGCTGCAGTGCAAGAAAGTGACATAAATGTTACATATGCATAATTTATCTTATGGGATTTTTTTTTAACTACAGTTGCTACTGTAAATTAATTTTTTGAAACAATGAACTTAAAGGAAAACTGAGGAATGTGTCTCACGCTTTATAATGAAACGTTTGTGCTTGATTCTGTGCAGTTATAAATGACTCTACTGTTCAGCACTGTGTTAAGAAAATGCAGCTCAGAGATTTGGTTGTTGAAAAGATGATTTATTGCAGGGCATAAAGATTTTTTAAAACAATTCTTTCACTTATCCTTGGCCTTCAGGAGCAACAAACTTTTCCTTTTGGCTTCAGTTCTTTGATCAAGAATAAGTCTACTCATGCAAGTTTATTGAAGCCTAAAAACATGTATTTATTTCTATCCAAAAAACATTGACTTGACTTGATCTTTGAAAGTATATATGCTATATAAATAAATACTGGGATAAATAAACCCTCTTGTTAGAGTAGGAGCGATACACTTAATAATGTAGGGACACTCCTGCTGGACTCTATGTACTTTGACAATGTGTGATGTTTAAAGCTGGAATTGTCCTCCAGCCTGAGTTCTTGTCCTGCCTGTGTTCTAAGCGGGTGGCTGCCCATCTGAATGTAGGCCTGGGAAGTCCTTTCTTGGGGAGTTTTCATTGTCAGAAAACTTTAGCTAAAGAAATTAAAACCAAACTATTCAAAAAGCTAGTTTAGGTCAAGCTGAAGAAAGCGTGCTAAACTTTCGTTGTAAATCAGGCTTATTTCAGCTGATTAATATTCAGCTTAAGTTAGTGTATATGTGTGGGAATAGTGTAAACAAATCCGTTTCAGAGCATTGATTAAACTGTCCTGTGCAAAGAATTTTTAAGTTTCATTCTGTAATTTCCTCAGTTCTGGCCTCCATCGTTTACCATCTTCAGTTCTGGGGACTAAGACTCATTTCTTTCTCTGAATTGAAGAGAAAGAAGTATTTCCTATATATAAAGTTATTTGGGTAATAAAATTTTAAATTTGATGATTCAACACCCCAGGATATGTGCTCAATCCAGGTGCAGTTTTGTCTTGGAACCATTTCCCCTTGTATGTTTTTCTTCCACTTTTTCAAACAAAGGAAGTGTTGAGATGAAACTTCTTTGGACTTCCAGAGGTGGTGTCTCATTTGTGATCATGTCTGCCACACTCTGTCTATACCCAGCGACTGATACCCATGCAATGAACAGGGTAGTTGCTTCTCAGCAGTCTAAGATTCCTTTAAATATATAAAAGTCATAGATATTTTAGCATTTAAATATGATTTTTTTTTTCTGATAAGTTTGGTTGTCATATTTATTTTTCTCTTTCTCCAGCTTTTGGAAACGCCAAAACTGTGAGGAATGACAACTCCTCTAGATTTGTAAGTATTTTCTTTAAGACTGAATTTGAATTATATTGTTGGTTACGTTGTTGGCTATTTCTGTTTTACCTTATATCAGCCATCAAGGCATCTGTAAGGAGGGGATGAATGATTTGGAGAGAAAACTTTCTGGCAGTTGTCTGAAGACTGTGGTGTTTGGAGAAGGCAACCACCTTCAGCAGCAATCGGTGCTTCATTTTGTACAGTCGAGCATGTTCTCTTTCCCCAGTGTGTTAGTAGTGCATTATTAGCAGTCACCCCTCTTTTTAAAAGATGTTTCACCTCCTTGTCAGAAATCTTGTCGGTTTCTGATGTGGGCATAGAGTTCTATTGAGATTCAAATAGAAGCTAAAAAAAAAAAAAAAAAAAAAAAAAAAATTCGGATGTGACATTCTGTGACCGGATGAAAACATAATTACAGCGCAGCTGGATTCTTTAATTATCTGGCAGTGGTGGCTTTAATGTCAGAGACCATGTGCGTAGCAACTGGTCTGCTTAGAAGTCGATCTTTGTGCGTGATCTCGTTTTCCAGCCATATGTATACATTTTTTTGTTAAAATTGCTATTTCAGGTTCTCATTTTCTTTCTGTGATGTTTCAACCTGTGTTTACAAGTTTAGTTTTAATATAAACATTTTTAACGTTACTTATTTGCTTATGTTCTTTATAATCAACCGGTTAAATTCAGCCTTTTTTAGCATGAAACTGAATGTGAAATTATAGGAATTAACAATTGACCAAAAAAAAAAGTTGAAGCTGGAGTTGGGAGATTCAGAAGTGTGAGTACTCATCATAGTTTCTCCTGCTAAAATCAGAAGACGAAATGCGACTTTGTGATTTGCTCACTTGTGTGCAGAAGAGTAATATCGCAAGACATGTGAAGTAGACAACAGAAGACAAATTAATACACTGGGAAAATGGCGCATTGCGAGTAAAAGCAAATGGATGAAAGCCTGGGATATTGTGACACTGGAGAGGGGCTTTTTTTCCACATGGGAGACTTCTCCCCCCTTCCCTTCTGATTCTTGAGCATTGATGATATTGTTCTCCATGGCTATGAATGCTCCTTCTGCAGCTGTCGAGCCCCTGCATGTGAACTGAACAAAGGGTCTTCATCGCAAGGTCAGGGCCAAAATTTGAGGCACTGTAGAAAATGTTTTTGGATAGAAAGGGTAGAAAAGCTACTATCAGAGATGACGTACTACAGAAAGGAGAAGGAGACAGCGAAGAAGAGAAGAGGTGCCATTTGCAAACAGAAGTCTTTCCAGGACAAAGTGTAACCAAATATTATTTTGCCATTCAAGTCCTTGCTTATAAACACAAAGCTAAAAATAATTTGGAAACATCCAGCTGGCCCAGTCCTTGGGAAATTAAAATTTAATTATCTGATTCAATTCTTTATCTCAGAAATTTGAATCAGCTCAGAATTAACTTCAAACAAGAAAGTACAAGTACTGTCCTGTCTAGCCAGCCTTAGCTGGCAACAAGGAGAGGAACAGATTTTAAACAGAGTCATTGACAAAAACCCAGTAAATTAGAAAATGTCTTTGAGGGAGTCAATGTAAAGTGCTTGTTTTTTGTGTTCTGTAATTAAAATCAAAAGACAAAGAAAGAAACAAAACTCTTCCTAAATGCAGTGAATAAGGAAGTACAAACACAAGGCTTCTCTTTTCAATAGGTTGTTTTTGTCCTCTGTTAAGTAAGCACCAGAGACTGGTGAGATCATTTCTCTGCATGGTTTGCGGAATTTGTTTGAATTACTACCAGCAGTTTTTATCTTTCTAAACTTCCTTGCCGATGTGAGCTGCAGTGCCTTTGCCTCTTCTACACAGTGTGGGTCTATCCATTTTGTCACAGTTAAACATAGCTCTTACTACATTAAACACTTGTCATATAAATTAAAATGATTCAAAGGCCAGAGCAATCTTCTGTGATGTGGAAAAGTCAAACAGAAGTCAAGGAAACACACTGCAGCAGTACAGCTAAAAATGAAATCGCCTTTGCGGTGACAATCTGTTAATTGTTGCCTCTGGTCTCCTGAGTTACGAGGGAAAGAGTTCAGTGGGAAAAATCCATCACTTCTACAAGGCAGGCACACGCTTAGGGACAGACACCCCGCGATTACTAACAGTGATCACTGCCAGCCAGTCCTTAAAGCCAAACTGAGCTCCTATCCTTCAACTGCCTGGGTTCACACTCCCAGAAGATTTTACACTGAGAGAATAAGTTTGCGTGGAAGATAGTTTTTTCCTGCGTTCTTATGTTAATAAGCATGATAATACCTAGATGGCCACAAGTATTGTTTGGTGTTCTTGGTCTTCTGGTGAAAGTTTGTATAACGTGCTTTTTCTTCATACAACCTTAGAAACTGAGCAAAGTACTGGGTTGCATTACAAACCTGATTAAAGCTCTTCTCATTAAGATCTCCGACTGTGCTAATGCAATTGTCTTAGAAGCTTTGAATCATTTTCTGTTTTTCAAAATTTGATGGAGTGTATAGGAGATTGCCAGCTTGCTCTTTTAGCCTGTAAAAGCAGCCAACTAATTTCTTTAAAAATGTGTTGAGCAGTTTTGCTTAAACAGAAATTAAGAGTCTTAAAATACGCTTCTTTCACAGGGAAAATACATGGATATTGAGTTTGATTTCAAGGGTGACCCACTTGGAGGAGTTATAAGCAACTGTGAGTATTACTCTTGGTGTCAGCGTATTAGCACCTTAAAATGTTTTGTTCAAAAAGGAAGATGGTTAAATTATTGAAAAGATCAGCTGTGTTTGTCTAATCTAATCACTCTCCATTATGTGATAAATTCTGCTTTTTAATTTTCTGCTGAATAGTGTACCTTAAAGTAAGTGAAATCAGACTTGGAGAAGTAAGCATGAACCAAATGTATTGCATTGTTTAAAAGGTACTGAGTAATGTGCCTCATTATTGTCTCTGAAGCTGGTAGCCAGATGGATAAGGGTATCTGAGGCTCTTTCAATACTTGAATCCCCTGGATCAGTGCAGTTACTTGATTTGATGAGTTACGTATTTTAGGCAGATGAAGTCTGAGATAACGCTGTTTTGGAATTTGTAAGAGCGATACAAAGTATGCTGGAGATCACCATGAGGTGGGTATGTTTGTTTGGAATCAAAGTGTGCCATACTGATTTTAACATACCTCACGGTGTAGGAAAAGACTTATTATGAGAGAGGATGAACAGCTGTTGTGTTTAGGGAGACAAGGGTGGCCTCAGAGGTTGTTACTTGACGTACGTTGTTGTGCTACGAACCGTATAGTGATTCAGAAATTCTAACCATCACTCTGTGGGGAAGAAAGCGGCTGGGAACTGAATGCCAGGCCAGGATGCTTTGACTTGCTTTCCTTTCGAGAGTTTAAATGCAGCTTTTAAAAGAAATTGCTCTTCTGTGCTATATAAAGCTCTGTTTGCTTTTCTTATTTTTGAAAAGGGATGGAGGAGGGCAGCGAGTGACTATACTAGGTGTCACTGACCTTGCCTTGGCCTCTCTTCCCACTCAGCCAAATTCATCGCTCTTTCTAAAGACTGACTTTTGACTCCATTGGCATTTTACTGGTTGTGAAATAATGAGAATCATCCAAGGTGAACTGAACTCTCCATATATAATATAAACATTTTAAAACATTGTGAAGAATTTTATGCATAAATATAGGCTTTGTTTTTTTTTATAGGGCAAACATTTTTTCTGGACCAGATCACCTTTTGGAACTGTGCCAGAAAGAGCATGATTTTTGTGACAGAATAGATCTTGAAAGTCAAAGCAGTCACTATTTAAGTGTTTATGGCTATCTATTAAATTTGACATTGGGTAGTCAATGAAATTAGAGGCCAAACATACTCAGTGTATTCATCAATAATTAAATGAGAACAAAGAGATTCTAGCAGGCTAGCTGTGTTGTTTGTTTCTTTTTATTTCACATTCAAAATAGATACTTAAAACGAACCCTGCTTTGTAGAGTGGACACTCAACAGTTTGTCTTAGATGACTCAGCAGAGCACTTTCAAATTAAAATAGTGTGTTATATCAAAAGGCAATCCAAATAGTCTATAGTTTATCTGTCTTATAAATCTTTGGATGTTGTAATTATAACATTACGTGTAATTATAATGATGTGATGACATATGTAATCAAGGGCAGCCATATTTTTAGATCTTCCTAAAAGATGCCTGTTTTAGGCATGTTCCCTGTCTTCTCACATTTAATAAATATGTAATAGGAAGAAGATGAATTTAAATTTAAAAACTAAGATCTTACATGTAGGCCCTGTTGTGGAAAAGATGTTACTTGTTGAACTATGAAACACCCCATACTTGACACAGGGTATGTCACAAGTAAATACTGAGTTCCCGTAGTTGAGTGTTAATGTATCTCATCTTTGATTTAATGTTCGCAACATTGGATAGTCCATCCATCTCTCTTTAAAGAGAGTTTGAATTCTGTACAGTTTTAAAGCAAGTTTGTTTTCCTGCCTTAGATCTTTTCCACACATCTGCAGCATTGCATTGCAACAGAAATATTTCTGTTGTTGAGGTATCACCACTCTGGAGATATCAGGGGCTTAAATTCTTTTATGCCACTTAACTTTTACTCTAGTTCTAGTCAAATTTAGGATTTGTCTTCTTAATTCATCAAGTAGGAAGTCAAATAGTGCTGAAGTTTCTGATCCTTAAAAAGGAAAGTATGATTAGTTTATTCATAAATATTCTTTGCTTTCTGACCATCTGTTGGTTTGGTCTTAACGGGATGTGAAGATGATATAATAATATTTTGATTAAACTTTAATAGTTGTATCTGATGAGCTTGATTTCCAAACACCAATGAAGTTCGTGGGCTTTTTGGATCACACCCGATGTCACTGAGCTGTATTTCATACTATGAGTGGCCGTAAGCAGACATGTTGAACATCTAGTTTATTTTGGTGGCAAGAAGAGTAATGAAAACAAGCTACTAATTTTATCAGACTGGTGAAGATAAGCAGAGAGCCATTAGCTTTAAAGGTCTTGTTTGAAATGGTCTGGTCTGTCCTACTCTAAAATGCTATGAAGCTCTGTGAAAGGCTAATCAATCTGCCAGTGACCCTTCATGTAGCAGCTGATGCTATTGTGACCTTCTCTTGGGCCACTCTGGTGTCTTTCAATGAGCTCTTACTTCTTAATGACAGGGGTTAAACTGCAAGTGAACCTTTCACAGGATGGAGCTAGAGGCTGAAATTATCATGACAGTGCATACTGTATGTCTCTTCTGTCCAGTTTGCAGCGAATGGTATGTTCCATTCAATGCAGTGAATAGTTCATTGCAGTGAACTGGCATGTTCCCAAATTGAAGATAATTTTACGTTTGGACAGTGTAAAATACATATAGACTCATTATATTACACAGCTGCTCACAGCTTCTCAGTGCACTGATTTGTAAGGTATTTGACATATTGCTATATCATGATGTACAGTCATAAAAAGAAACTGAGAGTGGAAAATTTGAGATGAATGTGATTTATGTGATCTTTAAGTATATTACTTGAGTCGGGCATTTCTTCCTGTTAGTCTACGACAGAAAAATGATTTCAGGTAGCATGTGTTGTACTTGTTTGGTCCTACGTCAGCAGCGAGTGAGACGGGGGGGTGAGCAGAAGGGTGAGTAAGGGCTGAAAAGAGGAGGTATGTGGTAAGCCTGAGTTGTTTGAATCCTCCCTTTTTGTTAGTTTTCAGTGAAGGTCCCAGCTGGTTTTCCTAATGGGTGGGAGATGCTGGAATCCGTGTCAGGTGAGGTGCAGAGCCCTAGTGCGAGCTAACAACCAGGGCGTCCATTCATGAGCTGACCTGATTGACCTGTGTGGGGTTAGGAAGCCCAAATAATTACTCTTGTGAACTCTTCTGAACACCAAACCCTTGCTGTATTCTCACCTGGGACTGTAGATATCCCATCACTCTTTTGTAATGAACACCAGTCCCTGCTCAAAGTTATGCTGCGGCTCTAAAATGCATTTACAAACAGGTAAATTGCATTTACATTTTCTCTCACTGAATCAAGTACGAGGTGTATCTGCTCTGCCTGTCCTCCCGTGGGTGTTTACGGTTGCTGCTGTTGCAGTGAACACTCTTGCCAGTGCTTATGCGCTTTTTCCAGAGCACTTGTCAAGAAAGATGGTTGGAATATTGGGTAATTAACTTTTTTCACCTGGGTATAACATTGTGGAAATAAATTACAGAAACCATCAGTACTATTGTTAGTTTTCCATTTATTATAACTACCACGGTAGTGGGGATGGAAGCAGGAGAAAAGTAGAAAAGAAACTACTATTCTTCTGTAATTACGGAATAATATGTATTTCATGTAAAAATGGGTGTGTTTGTTTTTAAAGGGATAGGTGCTAATTGCAATAACTTGTACAGCTCTAAAATATGACTCTCGATCCACAGATGCTGCATCTGTTTTGTACTCCAGGTGATGTTGGTGTGCGCACTTGCTTTGTTAGTTTTGTGACTGGTTTTGTGTACACTAAATTTTATGGTTGAAATGGTTTTGCATAATACAGTCCAAAATGTTTCATAATTGCAGTTGTTTAGGCCTTTTCAAAAGTAGAGATCTTACAGTAGTTTTCCCATGGTATTTAATGTCTTAAATATTCTATCTCTTTAATATTTAATAAGTCTTAAATTTTCACGTTTCCCCTGCGATTTCCTGCTGAAAGATACCTAGCTTTTTAGCATTAGGTGATCTTTACTAATCTGCCTGAGCCCTTCAGTGATTTAATGATTAACGAGAAGACAACAGTGGTGCAGGTGAAGTACAGTATATGTAATGCCTGCTTTTGAAAAGCCATTTTTAACTGGCACAGTGTACTTAAAGTGCAAATAACAAGGGATTAAAAAAGGGCCTCGTTTTGCCATCTTTTCCAACAACAAGATGAAAGAAATCTATGATGTTTATTGAAAGCAACAACTTTTTTAAATTACCAAAGTGATAGTGATAAGTTTACAACTCGTTCTTCATTACAACTTGTTTGTTCATTTTAAAAGACAACAGTAATTACCCACTTACTGAGAAATCAACAACTTGGGTGTTGATTTTAGTTATGTGGTTGCTGTTAGTGATCTCCTTTGCTCAGGGAAATATTACACAGATTTTACAATTAGACGTTATGGAAAGAGATACTCATTCTTGTTGATTTATTTTTAATCTTAACTTGTTCCAACATCTCCCTTGGTGTTTTGGTTAGCACAGTTGCCACCATTTAGGTAATCGCCTTGCCTAAATTAGGAAGTGTTAAAAAAAAAAAAACCCAATCAAAGAATATGAAGCATTTTGATTAGCACAATTCTAGACATCATTTATTACTTGAGTAATCAGGATTTAACACTCTTTAAAATGTGCAACCATTGTATTTTCACTGCACATACTGCCCACAGAGTGGTTTTTGTTTGATACAATTATGAATCATTTCATTCAAGAGAACATTATTATAAACTTGGTGGGAATAATGTGAAAAAGTCCCTGAGAAATGACTACTGTATTTTCTTTTTCACTGGTGCCTTTTTTTTTTTATGACAGCTGAACAATCAAGGTAGGAAAACAGAAAACATAATTTAACATAATGTGGGTGTAGAGGTAAGCTTCCGTGACTAGAAAATGTTCTGTAACTTTGGCTGAATAGCTAAAAAGGTCCTTGGTCATGGCCTGTTGAAAAGAATATGACTAAACCAAACTTTTCCTGGATTTTTCAGAATGTACCCAGGTAGTGTCATTTTTTGTTTGTAGTGTTTACTTATTCCTTTCTTGAATGTTGATTCAATTTCTACTATATTTCGAGAAACACAAAGATCCTAAATTTTTCTGGATTGATCAAGTTCATGGGTCAAGTAACCAAAAAGAAGTCCTGTAAATTTGTACATTAGAATTTACAGGAGTGTTCAGCATCATTTTTCCGTTTTTTTTTTTTGTTTGTTTTCTCTCCATCTTGAGTGGTTTAGCAGGATGGATGCTTACACAGATCTCTTGCATTTAAACCAGTGTTATCTAGGAACAGCAGTTAATCAGAACCTGTGGAATGTAGCTGGATTTTGAGTGATCTGAATCGATGGATATTCAAACAATATGATTTAAGAAGCGTTTCCCGGCTGGACCTTTCCAAAGCAATTTAATTTTTACAGTTACTTTGATACAACATATTAAGTGCTTCAGTTCAAGCAGGAGCATTGTTAGAATAATGCAGGGAGAATACTTAATCCTTAAGTACACCATATGTAGTTCTGTATGATCTCACTAGATAATTCTGTATAGCCCCCTATACATAATTTATATAGACTATATAAAAAAATGTAATCTGTATAGAGTTTTGGGGTTTTTGCTTGTGTGGGTTTTCATATAGATAAGCACCACCTGTCCACACATGCCACTGTAAACAGAATTACCAAGTGCGTGCGTGCAGAAACCTGATGTGCATCTTTGTGTCTTCTCTTTTGACTGTTCAATCCACAGAATTTGTAATCATGTGAGAGTTAACACAACAGTTACTGGTTGTGCAGTAGTTGCTTTAAGGAAAATATATTTGGTTGATTTATTAAAATGCTAATTAGGGCAAACAAAGGGAAGGTTTCCTTAAGAGTAGGACAGATGGTCTGGATCTTTTCTACCAGTCTGATTTCAGTCTGCATGTGGGCATAAAAGCAAAAAAGCAGAGAATGAATACAGCTTTAAAAACAATTGGTACCAGCTGCTTTGTTAAGGTAAATGCCTGATTTTCTGTCAGTAACTGCTTTCTGGAGCCTTTTTCCTCAATTATGAAGGCTGACAGAATATGGAATATTGGGACTTTGGAAAGCCAACTTAATTAGTAACCTCCTTTCTTCTAAAATGTATAAATAAGATAAACTGCAGTGAAAAATCGAAGATAGTTATCCTTCTAACATAGCTCATTTGACATATGCTCAAGAAACTGTTAAATTTGCTGAAGGCATGCATGTAATTAGAAGAAGGTTTACATATAATATTTTGCCAGGATATGTAGCTGAGCTTTTATGGCAGCATTTGAGTAAATTTATATATAGAATGTTTTTAAACCCAAATAAGCCAAACCGCTTCACAAACTGCATTGCTTCAATATCCTTTGAAAACACAGCCATTTCCTGAAGTTTGTGTAGCCACTGCGGGAGCTGAAGTTGTTTATTTCTTTGAGATTAAATTTGGCTGCGATTCGTTCCAACACTTCACTGGAGAACCTTCACAGCCAGCGTGACTCTGAACTGCCTGGCGCTCACCTTGCCTTTCTCAGCCCAAGCATTAACACTTGGATGGTGGACCAGCCTCTCCCTTGGAGTTACGAATGTAAAATTAGAGAGGATCAAGTTAGTTAGGTACAGGATGACTCCGAGTTTGGACCTCGAGGAGGGGAGCCCCAACCTTAGGTGAACTGAGAAGGTAGAGAGGGTGTATGCCAGGCTGCTGGTGAGGCCTGCACCCTCAGATCTATGCCTTTTGGCAAACACCAGAAGTTAGTCATCTGAAAGAAAAAAAGAAAAAAAAGACAATAAAATGGAAAAAAAACAAAAGTGGGAATCTGTAATCCTAATGTAAAGATGAGCTGCTGGCAATATGGGACAGCCACTTGTTTGCATATATCTGTACTTTGTCATCCGGCCTGTGCAAAACTGCCTGGAGCTGGAGCAGGGCCGCCATAGGAGGAAAGAGACTGTGGGGTTATGGAGTTAAAAACCCACAATTGTCTGTTCAAACAAGACTAAAGTTCTGACCTGGTCACAGAACGCATTCAATGGTGAAGAGTTACTCGTCTTCATACAGTCTTCAACCTGTCAGATGCTCTGGTCGTTGGGAGCTTTGTGCACTGTCACCTGCTGCACTCGTTACAGTTCTTCTCTCGGGCAACTGCATGTTTATGGAATAAGATAGTTCAGGTGGCCTGTAAAATATTTGAAACTTGTCCTACTGTAAGGCAACCAGAAGATTAATAATACTGTCTGAATTTTGTCGTTGTTGTCATTGGCCTATTCCACGAGATGGGTAGCTTAGGTAATTATGGTGGGTAACACAGGCGCAACACGCTGCCTGGAGCTAGCCAAAATCTGAACACACTCTGTTGCATTCCTCCTTTCTTCTCGGTTCAGCGAGTGAACCCCAGGGCAGACGCTCCCTTTGCGGCTGAGCCCTGGCATGCCGGAAAGGCGGCGGAGCCCGGGGGCTGCAGCCCAGAGCAGAGACACCCGCTCCCCGGCTGCTCCTCCATGGTGGGGCTAGAGAGGGGTCTGCAGCACAAAGGTGGCCGCACGAAGCGCCGCCTCCAACTGACCGGATTGCTAAGGCTAAACAGGCCTGGTTCCAGCAGAAATGGAGATTTGAGGAAACGTATAGTACAATACACATTGGGTATTATAGTAGCCAGGCAGGGGAAGTGTTTAGCAACCCCACATGTCCTTAAGTGGATTGGTGTTCTGCATGTTTGGCCTTTGTAAAACCTGATCTCAACTTTGTGGCAGCTCTTCTGAAGAGTGACATCCAAGCTGTGGTAATTTCCCCTTTGGGGCTTTCTTCTTGCATGGGCACAACTTAGATCTTAACCCCCGTCAGAGAGAGCTGTGGTGGGCACGTAGTGGTCGGTGCGTGGGGGAGCTCCTTTGCTGTGCACTTAGAACGAGGCACTAAATGTCTCCATGTCCCTGAAGACATGACTGTATACTGGGAACTGTTGGTTTGGAAAAATGGTGTGGAGCCCTTGTGTGCCACTGAGATAGGAAGGAATAACATGTTTTTTGTACAAAAGCAGCGAGCGACACCGATACCTGACCAATAAGAGGCTCTCTTGTTGCATCCCTCTCCCCTCTCCTGATGTGCTGGGGGCCACAACATTCCAGAGGAGCACAGGCGGAACAACCTTCTTATTGTCACCTCCATAGTAAACATGACGTAGAGTCTGAAACATTGCAATGTGTTACAAGTCAGTTCGCTTCTGCTGTCTGCCAGGATTCCTACCCTTATTGTTAAGGCTTAGAGATGTCCCCATCACTAACGGTGGCGGACAAAGCAACCTTCTTGTTAAACTACTCAATCAGTGCAGTGATGCTTTTCAAAGCACTGTTTTTCCATTTCACTTTAAATGTCTTATGATGGAGCCTCTGTCAGTCCCATTGGGAATTATTTCATAGTCTGGTGCACCTGAGGATCACAAAGTGCTACATGATTATTCAGTTTAAATTCTTCCTTTATTTGGCTTCCCCCTTTCATTTACCCATTTTTCATGTGCCTAGCCTTTTAACATTTCAGTTCTTTTCAAACCTTCACCCATGCAATCATTCTTACCAAATCTTAATTTTGTGGTTGTACTGTATATTGGATGACGGCTTTTGAGCGTGTTGCCTCCCTGACCTGACTTTTCTTTGCAGCTCACAAAGTGCAGCTCTTAGAAGTGTACTGGGCTTACAGCTTGCTCACATAACTTATTTGAGAAATATGTACTAATTCAATACATTGTGAAATGGTTTGTGCCTACCATTTATCATCTAATTTGATGATGATGATATGAAGCAATGAAATAAAAAACGATGGGGGATTATATTGATATTAGTGTTTTGCTCCAACGATCTTTCACTGACCTGCGAGATTTTGTTTGTTTGTTTAGATCTGCTAGAGAAGTCTCGTGTTGTTAAGCAGCCAAGAGGTGAAAGAAACTTTCACATTTTCTATCAGATACTGTCCGGTGCCTCAGAAGACTTCCTCTGTGAGTGTTGCCCTTGTGCAATTTTCAGTTATGAGTCTTCTTTATATTTAATGTGCTGTTCCATCCGCATCATCTTTTGTGGGAAATGTGATATTGATTCATTTTTCAAATTATTGGTGGTGGTGGCAATAGTAAAGTATATGGTTTGGTATTATCCAAATACCCAAGTCAGAATTGGTTTTGCAATGTATTATAAACAAAGGAGAAAGCCTCTTCTTATTCAGAAGGCTTGTAATTAAAATATTCTTAAAGAAAACTTAATCCTGCTAATAACAGTTCTTGACAATACTGGTTCTGGGATGAAAGAGCTACTAACAAGTATGCTGTTCCTAATGATATTTTTATTTGATTTATTAGGCAAACTCAAACTGGAGCGGGACTTCAGCAGATACAACTACCTAGGTCTTGATTCTGCCAAAGTGAATGGAGTGGATGATGCTGCAAACTTCAGGACAGTTAGGGTAAGAAGTTGGGTGTGAACCGCAAAAGGGCTCAACAGTAATGCAGAGATCTTATGTCCTTGGTCTGGCATGAGCAGAGAGCCATCTTTTCTGAGTAATTTTCGGAGTGCTTCACACTGTTTGTGCAAGGGTATAGCGTGTTTACACTGGGAAGCTTGGCTACAGCTGGAAAATAAAAAGAACCAAGTATCTGGAGAATTCTAGTGGGAATAAAAAAAAAATAAAAAATAAAAAACCAAAACAACTCAAGTCCAGGAGTCCAGACTCTTTGATCAGATCATGGAAAAGGTTATATTGCGTAGTTGCTTATAATGGCAGTGACTAAGCTTCGTGAACCAGGTGATGCTGAGCAACGTGAAAGAAAAACAGGGCTTGGGACGTTCTCAAGATGATTTACCGTGATGTTTTTCTTTATTGTACTCAGGGAAGTACAGGAAGAATACAGGACCCTGTTACCTGGTGTATAAAAATTTGGATTCAAAAAGTTACTTGCTTTTAGAGCAGCAGAGTGGACCGAGAAGACAGCAGTTCCTGTTTGTTTGACTGTGAAAAATTGCGTTGGGTTATAAACTAAATTCAGTGGTTAAAAGATAGTACTGCATTTTAAAAACTCATAAACTGAATGAATCCTAGAAGCAGACTGGACTGACGTGCCAGCTTAATTACCAGATCTTCTTTAACCTGCCTTTTATATTAAGAAGCTTACTTACCTAAGCATAGTAATTATATCATGTTCGTTTTGTAGCAAAAGTGTTTATAAAACATTTCTAATTTATGCTAATACAGATAAATGGTGAATTTTGCAAGCATGATATGTTTAAATGTAGATTCTTTTATCTCATAATTTTACCTGTCCCCTTTATAGAATGCAATGCAGATTGTTGGTTTTATGGATCACGAAACACAGTCTGTTTTTGAAGTGGTGGCAGCCGTTCTGAAATTGGGAAATATTGAATTTAAGCCTGAATCTCGTGTGAATGGCTTAGATGAAAGTAAAATCAAAGATAAAAATGGTAAGATGAGATTAATGATGTGAGGAAAAACATATAAATAAATAACTAAATAGAAAGTGCTTTCAAAACTGGTAACTCTGTTTCCTTAGGCGGTGCATATTTTTAAAAACTTTGCTTGGCAGGGTGGCGGGGGAAGAGTGTGGATTGGGGGGGGGCGCTTCTGTTGAAGAAGACCTGCTTTGGGAAAATACCAAACTACTTAAAAGCTAAGAGTTTGGAGGAAGAAAAAGCAATGATACAAAAGGATTCATTATATTTACACTGTCCTTTTTCATGCTAGAACTCAAGGAAATCTGTGAGTTGACGGGTATAGACCAGTCTGTATTGGAAAGAGCTTTCAGCTTCCGGACGGTTGAAGCCAAGCAAGAGAAAGTTTCAACAACGCTAAATGTGGCTCAGGTAAAAGGAGGTTCTGATTTTTAAAGGAAAGGATTGTTTTAAATGGCCATTTATTCTACATGACAAAACCATAACTGCCCAAATAAAAACTGCAGTAGGCTGTACTGAATAAAATATATCATTAACATAAGTGCGTTTTTTCTTCAGCTGTTTCTAAGTGTTCAAATATACTGGACGTTTTTTGGTTTCACGTGTGAATTACCTCAAAAAGATGAGGGATAGGAAAATGTTGCAGAGAATGAAAAAATGAAACAGTTCCGCACAAAACGCGTGTTGAAAGCGTTGTGGCAGGCTGTTTGCATTTAGAGCAACTGGTGTAATTTCGTGTGAGTCGTACGCCCCAGGCTGCTGCAAAACTGCTGCTGCCAGCTCACGTTTCTGTGACGCTGCAGCGCCAGTGTGATCGCCACCTGTGTCTCATCAGCTCAGGCTAGCAGGAATGTCGTTTCCCTAACCACAGCTGCTCAGGTCCCTTTAGGACTACGGAATCCCCTTAGGATTAGGATGGGGGATGTGAGTCTTCAGAGGATAAATAGATGAGCAGGAAGGGAGTCAGAACGCCCTGATTGTGGCTGCTGTTCCAGCTTGCCCGCAGCCTGGAAGGCAGAGGGATGCACCGGCAAGCAGCCGATGCTGCCCAAGTGTCCTGGCACCCCTGCTCTGGCAGAGGCACTGCTGCCTGAGCCGTTCTCACTCTCTTCGTAGCACCTTTAAGATATGGCACTCACATTAAAAGTTTGGGGTAAGCCAAGCGTTTATAACATTTTTCTTCTTTTTTCTGTTTAGGCTTATTACGCCCGTGATGCTTTGGCAAAGAATTTGTACAGTCGACTGTTTTCTTGGCTTGTTACCAGAATCAATGAGAGCATTAAGGTATTGTTGTTTTGTGCCTGGAAAAAAAAAAAATCAATAGAAATCCTTCAAATTAAAGTGGACAGTAAAACTGTGTTTGCCAATTTCATTTTTCGTGGTTGTACAGTGTTAGACATGGTACAGGTGAATAACTGTATCACAGCTCAACAAATTGCTGTCTGCTCTGTTTTTAAGCTTATGAAAATAGTCAAGTGTATTTTGGGAAACTATACTTAACAGTTTACAGAATTTGACAGCCTACTTAGGAGAGAGTTTTCTTGATTCCCAAGTATGAAATGTACACATGACTGACTCGAGGTTTAATTTTTTTTAAAGGCACAAACAAAAGTGAGAAAGAAGGTAATGGGGGTGCTGGACATCTATGGCTTTGAAATTTTTGAGGTAAGACCTTTATAATAGTAAATATCAAACGTGAGAGCTGTGATTAAAGCTCAATAGAGTAGTTTATAAATGTGAAATCAGAATACATGTAATTTGAATCAAGTGTGTCATTTCTGACAAAAACATGCTAGAAAAGTAAGCCAAAAAGAGATGTGTTAGCATGTCTGGCAAATGAGACAAAAATTTATGAAAGCCCAACTTGTGTTTTTACACCATAGGTAAATAAATATTTATGGTGGGTAAACTAAATATATTTTGTTGTGACATACGTTCTGAGCATAAGAGAAATTCCGGCAATGTCTGCCCTGAGGCATTTTGTGGATGCCTTTGAACAAGATTTCTATCTTTTAAAAAACACAACAAAAACTATACATTTTTTTTTTCCTGTCAAAATTAAACATGGAATTATATTCCATTTCATCTTGGTTCACTTAAATAAATATTCTCTACCGATTCCTAGCTAACGATCTGTGGCTCACTGCTGTTTGTTTATGGTAGTATTTTTAGACTGGTGGTATACTGAAACAAAAACAATAAATGAGGAATTTTTAATTGGGTTAGAGAACACCAGGGAGAGGGATTTTTCATAAATCTTACTCTGACAGTTTCTTTTAAGAGATTTATAGATCTCGGCTGGAAACTGAATCTAATGTTTAAACTTGAAACTCGACGGGGGAGAAAAATCAGTAGAAACAGCACGATCCTTACTCACTTCCCCACATCCTGGAAAATCTAGGGAACATATTTAAACTGTGTAGATGATGGGAATAATCCAGACGAGTAATTACGTATGGGAGGGTGGTGTAAGTTTTATTTCAGAAGCATAACATCAAAGTATGTGCAAATCAAAACACCCCTATGAAGAGCAAAAACAGAGCTGGTGCTTGCTTCAAGGGTTTACTAAGCTAGGTTTATTGTTTGCATTAAACATAAGAGCATATTTATGACAATATATTGCAAGCGGCCAGGTGGCAGAAGGCAGATCTCGGTGCCGGATCTCTCTCTGGAGCTGGTCCCTGGTGTACCTTTAGAAAGCTGGACACTAGAATGGTACTGCTGGCATCTTCGGGCAGGATTCTTGTTTTCACTAGCTCTTTCTTTTATGTTTGCTTAAGGATAAACATGTAGGGTGAGGTGGAAGACGGAAGCTTACGCTAGGCCGCAAGCCAACTGAGTAATCACGTTTGTGGGATGGTGTTGCAGAAACCAGGTTGTTTCGCACCTGTAATTTCATTTTTGGTAGGACTTCCACATCTTAGAAGGTCATAAAAGCAGTTGAGTGCAGGAGTTGTGGTTTCGCAGAAGAAAGATATAAAAATGAGGCTCTTTTCACTTACCTTGCATACTGAATTACAATGTAGCTTTCCTGATTTATACAAACTCAAAAGCCTTAAAACAATACAGGCAGTTATTGTTCAGGCCTTTAAGTGTTGAGTATTGGTTCTAATGGAAGAAGTGTGAAATGTTTGCCCTGTGACTCAAGAGGGTCAAATTCATCAGTACATTCACACAAGACTGGACTGTTAAGACCTGTAGCGAGAGCACTAGCCAAGCAGCTTGGTTCAGCATCCCAGAAATAAATGGAATTATTTCTGAACAGTCAAAATGGGATTCAGGTAGCATGCCAGAAACATACATGGCTTGTATTATACCGTGTTTTAATTTTAAGACATTTGAAAAAGAACTTTTAGTGGTTTAGGTTTCTAGAGGTAACTAGTACAGTTCCTGGTATTGGGACTGCATGGCAGTAGTGTAATTCAAAGGGTGAACGGTAGAAAAAAAAAATCCATTAGAAAATCCTGAATTAGCTGTGTTTCCAGTCCTACCCACTTTAGCCATCCCCATGTTTCCAGACAGGTTAATTTTATAATCAGAAACTGCTGACTTATTCTTAGTTGGATCAAAAGCAAACATATTCTTTCAAGGAAAAAAAAGTAAATTATTTTCTATACAGCTCTACTTGGAACAAGAGATGATGTTATGTCACAGTCCTTAAATTGAGTGAAATAATTCTGTAATGAACACTGTGTAGACAAAGTGTAAGTGGTCTTGTCGTCGCTTGAATGAATGTCATGTAGTAAGGTCAATCAAGAGGATGCCTGCCAAATATTTCTGTGTTGAGTTTTGTAACAAATGATTGAATCTCACAAAATTATTAACAATCTTGAGAAAATGCTTACAAAAAGCAATTAATGTTGAGAATTTAAGTAACCACTTCACAGAAAGTATGTTGTTTAAAATTAATTATATTAAACCAATCAATAAATGAATGAAATGTTAACACTGTACAATACAGTAGCTCAAGGAAAAGTCAATAATGTCGTAAGATTTATAGCATTAAAAATATAGTGGAATTTGGACCGTGTGGTGCATTTGTAAACACAATGGCTAAACATTCAAAATATTAGCTGATGTGTAGCTCATGGCAGTAACTATATCCATCTAATTATAAATTACTTAAAACCACTGACTAAAAATGTGCAGTTCCCTTTTGAACCTATTTCTTAAGTCAGATTTTGATTTTCATGTCTATTCTCGAAGGTTAGAACTAACATGATCTCTACAAGGAATGTTTTTTGGCAAAAACATATTTGAAATACTTCCTTATCTGTGAACTTGTGCATTTTAAACTTGTAAGCTATTTGATATGCTGAAGGTAAATGGCCTACTTTAATCATGTTTTCACTCGGGAAGCAGATAACCTTATCATTAGCATGTGTTCTTTGACCTAAAGTGTCCTTGTGCCTTGGAGACAGAACATATCAAAAGCCATAGAAGGTGTAGTAGGAGTTTTTTATATACATGCTAAATATTTATGCATGAAGCTCAATACCACTGAAATAAGTACCAAGATATTTGTTTACTGAAGGGAGTTTTGGAGTTTGGTTTTGGGTTTTGTTTTTCCTTTACCCCTCAGGATCGCTGAAAGAATAAACTGATGATATTCCAGTGTACCTGTTTTGTCCTGAGGTTCTCACTTAAAAGTTATTGGAATGCATTATGGACTGCTCTGATTCCACTGCAAAAACATCCGTTTGCTACAGATTTTTGAGGTTTTTGTTTTGTTTCACATTATTTCTTGGGCCTTACTCCTGTTTAGGGTGATTCCTTAGATCATCCAACAATTCCTCCTACAAGAAGAGTGAAGAAATCCAGATCGACCATTCTGAAAGATCTTACACTTCACCTTCTGATGACAATAGCAATCTTGTTCTATTATATGCAAATTAAAGCTTATATAAATGAGATTTTTTTCATCTATTTTTGAAAGATTACTTCATTCACTGTCCACTGTAATTTCTACAGTTTTCTATAATTTAAGACGAAGTTACTTTACAAAGTAACTGGAGGTTGAAATTCGACAAAGGAAAGATAGTGCAGTATTGCTAACACTGGCATGTACTCTTTGGGGTTTGGCTTCCGCTAGTATTATCATCAAACACAAACCATTTTTCAGACAAACCCAAAAGCTATCCAAGAAAGCAGATTTAAGGATTTGGCTGTCCGAAAATTCAGATTAGGGAATTTAAATCTACAGATAATCCTCAGCCTCTGTGGGTTTGGCAAATGTCAAGGGCAAGCTTGGCTTAAACAAACCACAAAATAGGTGCCGTAAAGCTGTGTTTATTTTTGAGTCCTGTCATGCCCTTGGTGGTAAGCGGTGTGCTGGGACTGAATGTTTTGAAAGTGAAATGCTGAAATTCTGGGTGTCTGTGCGAATTGTCTATCGGCAAGGATTTAGGGACTAGGATTAGTGTGAAAATGCAGGCTACAGGACCGGGTTGGTTGTGTAACCCTGCTGGAGCTCGAGCAATGGATTGAAGCCTGACGCTAATTGCTCCAAGTATGTTTATCTACATTCTTGAGCGGCTGCGTGCGTAGTCAGTCTGCAGTCCAAGCTGTGATTTGAGATGGGGCAGGGATGATGGTTGGTGGCACTGGGAATTTCAGAACCAATTCGATTGCAGGACTTCCTGGGGTAGGTTTAGGGCTGGTCCCATGTTATTCCATGTTTGATTCTGTATTTTTGGGCAGACGTGGTTTTTGCATCTCTGCAAAATGTCAGGGTTGGGTTGTGGAAGGGGTAGGGTTTATGAAAAAGAAATGAAGGCTGTAGAAGGCAGATGACTGAGGACCTGGCAGGTTTAAACAGAGATGAGCAGAAGACTCATTCTGTTTGGTTTGGATGGTTAATTTTCTGTTGTGTACATTTCCTGTGTAGATGAGGGCTAAGGTAGGTAAAAATGAACGTCTTGGAGCAAGTGTGAATATTTCATTCTGCCTAGTCTTCAGAGATAAAAATGTCTGTCTCTGCTAGTTGGCTTAAAGGCTTTATTCTGAATTTTCAGCCGCCACTATGTAACTGGTCCACATGACGAAGCTAATGATTTGGAGTGCAGTTTTATGAAAGTTAAGGCTGCCAAACAAGGCTTATTCTTGAAATTTACCAGGCCCTGAGAAGACAGTTTGAGAGTGAATGCTTTCTGCTCAGTCTCTTGGCGGAGTAGTTTGTTCCACATTTTTCCTTTTATTCCAGGTACACAAGAACATGGCAGCATCCATCACATTCTGCATAAAACCCCGTAAATAAAAATACCACCAACAAAAGAGTCAAATAAGCCACCCAGCAGCAAAACCAGGTCCATTTCTCACAGTGTGTGATTCACTTTGTGAATCTTAAGATAGTTCTTATATTCATTTACAGCAATTAGCTTGTTTCTTGTGTGTAGAAATCCCTTGTGGTGATGGAAAGAAGCTTGGTCATATTGCATGTACTACATAAACTCTGGGGACACTTTCTTCATGTCCTGACTTTGGCTCTAACTCAGCCATGGATATCTGTTGTTTTGGTAGTTGCCTTAATCTCCAGACCATAATTTCCATCCATCTCTTCTAGGCACTATACCTTGCAATAGATTTCCTTTTCAAAATTGTTCAACCCTTTTTCCGATGCTCATCAGCATATCTGATTGCAAAAGGCAAAGCCCAGTCTAGTGTGAAAGAGGAATTTTTAATCTATAATTGATCGACTACATCTACTGGCAGGTGTTATGAAAGAAGGAAGCTTTACAGAGAGGGACCCTTGGTTGGACTCCTAGGTGCTGTGGAGATTTTAAAATACAGTTAAAGCAATAATTTCCTGAAGTGCTGAAATGCTCAGAAACAGAGGGTCATCTCAGGAAGTTAATCGCCATTTAATTACATTATAATGTTAAATATTTAGAGAGGCTTGTTTTGCAAAACGCAGGTTTATGAAGTAAATCCCATTGGCTGGCTGTTTTCAACAGAGGAAATGTTTGAAATGCTGGAGCAAATACACACGATTGCTTTGCTTCAGTTTGTGAGAATAACGTTTTGCCCTACAGCAGCTATTATGCCTTAGTAGAGGAATGGATGAGATTATATAGTAGGGTCTTGTCTATTTGTAATTTCTGTTGTTCCGGGACTGTAATTTATCAGGTTGAGTTTGTTGAAGTGATTGTACCTGGATTTCCCCATAGATCTCGCATGCATTGTGTGTGCTGAGTTCACTGTAGTTTCTTGCCCTTTTAACTCCAAATTTGGGTTGGACCTGTGTTTCCAGACGCCACAACTGAGAGCAAAATGGATTTCGGAGTGCCCGGTTCTCTGCCAGTGCCAGTAGCATCAATAAGGGCTGAATATGACAACTATGAATATGGCAAATATGGAAAGTGGATAATCCCTGATTGTTTCCATTAGATACACTGAAACATAGTCCACACTGAACATATGGAATATTTATAGTTAAGTGATAGTCCTCTCTGGTTCTTTGCCTACAGCCATATTTACACAAAAGCACAGAGCTTATTCTAGTTTAAAGGAGGTATTTTTCAATTAAGCTTGATTACTTGAATGTTTGTATATGTAAACAGAAAAGTAAGGGATAAATATAGATAACATATCTTCACTAACTTTGCAGAAAATTTAAAAAGATATTATGACTGGGTCATGTGTAACTCATTGCTTTCTAAGATAAAAATTGTGTCTTTTTTCATTTTCTTTAAATGGACTTTCCCCATTTTGTGGATTTCCTTTTTCTAGCATTTATATTTCTTAGTTTCATCTCATAAATTCGTATGCTTCTGTGGCCATACATAAAAATCCCTATCCTCAGACACCACAGTAGGTTATAAATTAAATTTGCTGGTTGGTTTCACCATTCCTCTTAGTGAAGCGAGTATGTTGGTCTTTTATCGTCATTACTTTTGCCATCTGGCTTTTTCTCTGGGAGCCTCAGTAGTAGTCTAGGGGCCTGATGGAACTACCTGGGATCACCTACCTATGTTAGGTGACTTCTGATGCCCAGAGCTGCATCGATGCTGAAAAAACTTAATTTCTGGGGCTGCGTGTGTATGTGTCAGAGCAAAAGTATCAGTCTCTATAGGTCTCCCCCACCACCCACCCTCCCCCAATATTGATCAAAAAGTTCATTTTAATGGCATTAGTTCTGTTGATGTCAACAGTCGGTTTCATTACTTGAAAACAGTCGGTTTCATGACTTCATGGCTCTTCCTTTAAATACTTCTCATGTGTTTTTTAGGTGTATGTGTTCATATAAGGTATTTGAAAAGGTGTTGCTGAGGACCTTTTTGTCAGTGTGGTTGTAGACTGAGCAATATGTAGATTTTTGAATTGGCTCTCAGCAAGAACTGGTGTGATGAAAGATTAAGGAGGAAGAGGAAATATTGAGAAACACCTTGTATAGGTGGGATACTGATGATATAACCCAGTCTGTAGATTTGGATCAACAACATATGCTTGATTTGGGGAACATGGTGAAGTGGAGAGGACACAAGAAAATGGAACACTTAAACTAGGACTCTATTAGGCAGGTGGAAGATAAAAATTTATTCCTACCTTTTAGTATGGAAAAGTACCCAGTTTTCAGCTTCAAGTAGGTATCTTAGCAGGCTCAGTGTCTCTGGAAATGAGTGGAATCTGGGTACTCAAAAGTGAATTGGAATTCTCTGTGGGGAGAGAAGGTTAGCAGGTGGCTGGTTTTCATAGGAAAATGCCCTGGTTTAGATATTTTGTGTTCGTAAATCTACTGCAGGAAATGGCACTCAGCATCAGCCTGTGGACACATTTCTGCCTGAGACCATCAGGCAGATCCCTGTTGTTTGTTTCAGTGGCCAGTCCAGCCTAAATCACAACAGACCACTAAGAGACTTTTAGCCTAATTTTTTAATTTTTTTTTTTAACAAAAATATTTTTATTTTGTCTGTTTGCTATTGGTATTTTACTGGTATAACAATATGTAAAGTCAGGAACATCCATATATGTTTTTTTCAGATGATTCCATGATACACATGACTGGAATATTCCAAAGAAGAAATTAGGTAAAATACTAAGGAACGAAAAATATTTTCCTTAGACTTTCAAGCCCCTATATGTAATTCATGTAATAGCAGGGGTTCAAAGCTAGAAAGTTTTATCTTTTCATGGTTGACTCTAACAACCTGAGTGAGGTACATCGTGATCTGCTTGTGTATAGAAGTACTATATTTTTGGATGGAGCAGAATTTTTTTAGAGTTCAAAAACTTGCTATTCATGAAATGCCACCCTGATGCCCAGTAGTTTGAAGGCTGATAAAGGCTAAAGCTGTATGAGCAAGAGACCATTATTTGTGAAATGAAAAACGTGGTGAAGTAAGCTTTAATTTTTGTTAGTGAATTTTTCTACTTGTCTATATTTATTGTTGCCCCTGATAAAAGGTTGGGAGGATAAGCTGAGGGTGGCTGGCTGATCCGTATCTATAAATTTGACGTGACTTTAAGCCTATCTCAGGTGACATTCTGACATTTCTGAGCACCTTTAGTTTAATTTGAGAGACTGAATGGTTTTTTTTCTTCCCCAAAGGTTATATTTTGTATTCCACAGTGATTTCAAAGGGACAGTTTGAAACACTGCTCTAAAAATGCAGGGATTGAAGTGCTGCTCTCAACCTTAGACTAACAGAATTACAGCCTGGAAGAGAAGCTTACACTTTGAGAAGTACTGGTCTTAAATATTTTTTTTTTCCTAAAATTTCCTAAGAATATTTGAATTTATTAACTCTTCCTGAAATTTTGGGTCTGACCGTGATGCTTCTGGGTTTCTCAAAACCCTTTCTGGCACTTAGTGCCAGGGTAAGGAAGGAAGTACAGTCTCTTGGTGGCTGGATTCTCCCAGCCCCTTTCTCCTGAATTAGTGCTGTGCTGTCACGGCCGTTAACCAGTCTCTGTTGTCTTCTAAAAAACAATGTCAGAAGTCGTTTAGGTCACTTCTGGTTCTAACGTACTAATTCCTAGGAGCCTTCATTAAAATATTCGCGGACAATTGATTTCTGAGCATTCGTATATGATTTGTGAAGCCCTCGCATAATAAAAAAACTATAGATACGCAATAATGGTGAAAAAATTCACAGAATCTCTGTTGCTTTCTTCAGGTGTGTCCAGGGACAAGCACTCTAATAATTTTTTGCATACAGTGTTTCTTAAAACCTGTAGAAAATGCCTCTTTTTAAATTGTATTTAATTTACCATCTTCCGGTCTGTTCAGAGTTAAGTGTTTTGAGAATTTCAGTAATTCCAAACGTTTTTCCTCATTTTCTTTGCTGTAATTAACTGTTAGCCTTTTGCTCTCTATCGTACATAAAGACCAAAATCGCTACTGCTCTTCAATGACTTTTTTCCTGGAATAGCAATTTTCAGTGGCTTGGCAATGTCAAATAGGATTTCATAGCTTAGTGATTTGTGAAGAACTCTGTGGATTTTGGTTTGCTTTTCTTTGGCAAACCATAAATATCACAGATACATAGCAAATCAGGAAAGCATCTAGCAATTACTTTAATATATCGTTAATGACATTTTAGTTAGATGGTTTAGCTGGATTTGCAGTCCAGTTTCTGTCCTCTTTTGAAGATGAAGACTGTGTATAATATGTGAGCAAAAAGTCCTGCATTCCTTGTAATCAGAATAACAAGGTCTTTTGGAGAAACAGTCTTTCTGCTTTAGGTGGCACGTGCCTGGCAGCAGGATGCAGAGCGTGTTTTATCCTTCCTCTTTGCTGGTCAGTTGGGGTCTTTTTACTTCAAACTCAGTATATCTAAAGTGATGGCCTTATCTGAACGTGTCAAATAAACTTTCACCCATTCTTCCTCCAGTACTCTCTCTTCCATTCCCCTTTCTCCTCTCCCTTTAATGAGATTTGTCTACTGAAGGTTATATATATGGCTTTTTGAGACAAAAGATACATGGTGATTGCGAGACATGACAATGCAAGAATGCTGGTCTGTGTTAAACTCTGAAGTGCCTCAGTCCCTTGGTTTATTTGTTAATCTTTGGAGATCTAAAGATACACTCATCTACAAAAAAGTAATGCATAACATTTATGTAGTACTTCACATTTTCACTGACATATGAGTCTGAGTAAAAAGACTGATCTACATGGTCCGCCAAATAAATGCTAATAGATGTTTTGTATTCTGTGTTGTTATGGAAGTAGTACAAGTACTGACTGCAGTTTATGTAATTTCTTTTTGCAACAGAATGCAGTAAGTATGACTTGTTTGCAGTGCTCATTTTGATGCATGCCAAATTTTAACTTTCTCTTCTAGAGCTATGCAAGTTTCGCAATCCCTGATCGATAATTGCAGTTGGTGTGAAGGGGCAGTTTGATGTGGCTGAGAAAGTTTGGTGATCAGCTATGATTTTGCTTTACCTAAAACTAAAATGATAAAAGTAATCTGTGCTACCTCAATATTTTCTAATCTGCTTGTGTGTTCTTAATCTCGTTTTAGCAACCAGATCCTTAATTTAAACATTTAAATGATTGCAGTTGCCCTTAGCCATAAAAATTCTATCACCATAACTTGAGCTTCACAGGTATTGTATGGTAGACTTATTTGATAGTGTAAAAAGGTGTAGTAGTTTATTCTGCAAATTTTCAGGCTTCCTAAATAACCAGAGTGTTCTGGTTGACTAGTAATTAAGAAAGGAAAGGGTAAAAAAAAAAAAAAAAAAGAAAAAGAGCAGGGGGGAGGGAACCCAACAACCCCAAAGCTGAGAAAACACGACGAGCAGTGGATATCCAAAATTAGTCTTGATTGCAGTTATTTCTGCAGATACATGTACAGAATTCTTACAATATCAATGACCTTTTCGAGCACTGGAAAAAAAAAAAAACAGTGAAGCTGCTCTTCCCTTTTCTTTGAAAGGGGCATTTTAACCTCAGGATGGGCACCTGGCCTCCAAAATGCACTCATTTAGGATGATGTAGACGAAGTGGTGAATCACAGCTTTTCTGCTGCAGTCCTGGCCCTGGTGAGGTCAGCAGCAAAGCTTCAGTTGACTGGAGTGCGAGGGCTTTACCTCTGGTGTCTAGGGGCTCGCTGCGGCCATCGTTTCCGATGCTGACGTGTGTCCCTCTGGAAGCGTGCGGCTGTAGCATCCTAGCCCTGCTCCAGCAGCAGTGCTGCCACGCAGCTGGGATGGAGCAAGCTGTCGTGGCCGTGGTGGCTGAGCAGCCTTCCCACTGCCCGCCTGCCCATCCTTCCGGGGTCCGCTCTGATCCCTTCTGCAAAGGGTCACACGCATGCTTGCTCCCTAACCCAGTTTTATATGAATTAGCTTTTTAAAGGACTTTTGGTTTATAATTTTTTTTTAATTCCCATCATTTCATGGGGCAATTACATGAGCAGTTTGGCAGGGAGGAGGTGGGTTGGCCTCTGGAGACAGTAATCTCTTAACCCAGGCTCAGCTGCAACCAGAATAGCAGCTTGGGCCTCAGTCTGTAGTGAAATAGGATACTTTATTTGCTACTGAGTGATCCAGGTTGGAAAAGAGCTAATGCTACCATCATAATTTTATTTATCAGCACCTACAGGAGACTACATTTTACACATGGGGATAGATTAGTGCAGGCAAAATATTTGTTGCTTATTCCCTGACACCACAGACCTCCTCATGACCCCTCTGAAGGAATCGATACAGAGGCATCACAAATATAAACCTACAGTTTTTGTCCCTCCCAATGGAGAAAGCCTCAGGGAAGGATTTGGTCTAAAATTTCCAAACTAATCTCATTCTCAATAAAATATTGCTCAAACCATCACATCACAAAGCTGGAAGGAGTAGTTAATAAAGCGGCTTGTTGACTTGCAGCTGCTGCAGTAACTTACTCCAGCTGAGTTCCAGGGTGTTTACACAATGGCAAATGCAAACATGTTTTATCTGACAGGACAACAGCTTTGAGCAATTCATTATCAACTACTGTAATGAGAAGTTGCAGCAGATCTTCATTGAACTTACCCTCAAAGAAGAGCAGGAGGAATACATCCGAGAGGTAATACTTCATGGATCTTTCCTTATCCTCTCCTCTTCCCATTGTCCCTGTAATGAAGATGCGCAGGCATGCATGTTGGAACCGCTTTTCAGGGAAGAGTCACTTTTTGACCACAGGCCTGACATGGAGCGTTTTTGTGTAGGACTGTGTGGTAGTTATTAAGGAAAAAAAGTTGGTTTTGTTACACATGATGAGTTCTCCAGGTATAAACCAAACCCAACTCTCATTCATTGGCAACAATGACTGGCAGTTCTGAGCAAGGGCTAATTATTAGAAGATGAATATTGCTTTCTGGTATTAGTGCCATTACCCTACAGCCTGTGTTTTGGATTATGCTGTAGCATCTGGGATATACACCCCAGCAGCGGCCACAGCTAATCCTATTTCAAAAGGGAATTGGGCGGGTGAAACAAGAACATGCAAGATGAAAGAAACTACAAAGAGATTTTGGTTCTAGTTTTCTTCCAGAGAAGTATTGAAGGGAGCTGTGTGAACTTTATGGGTAAATTTAAGATGTGCTTTGGATCCTAGATGCTGGTGCTTGGTGGTATTCTGTGAGTGAATGTCAAGTTACAGTTTTAACAAGTTTTAGCAGTAGTCCCCATGATACACAGAGCTCAGACAAAACGCCAGCTCACAGCTGTAGGAAACGGCATACACTGTCCATGCTCAAATTGGATGATACTATTTTGCTGGGTAAACATTGTTAAAAATTGAATAAAGTTCCTACTTTATAATCCCGAAGAGAATATGAAGTTTGGGCATGTCTTTTTTTCTTTTTTTGCCTTCAGTGGTGAAACTCTTGAAACAGCATTACTGCAGTTTGGTTCTTGAATGATATTTCAAATGTTCTGAAAAAAATAAACTGTAAGAAGTACCACAGAATGCAAATTAAGAATGAAATTAATATTTTTCTTTTTCCAGTCCGTTGCCCTACCAGTGTTACCTCCTGATGCACTGGCATCTCATCCTGGAAATTTTATCACTGATATTTGAAAAAAATTAGGATATTAGGAATATCTGAACAGCAGCCAGACTCCAGATTTTTCAGATAGCTCATCTAAATTTAGCCGTCTTTCTTCCTCCTGTTAAAAAAAGCCAACTAAGAGCTTAGAAGTTTTGATCTGGGATGCTTGCAGTGAAATGGGCCTATTTCCTTATAACCAGTGGGAGCGCAGGCAGAGCGGTGCTGGGGCGGGCGGGGGGCGGAGGAGGCTGGCGGGGCGCCAGGGGAGTGCATGGGAAGCTGACACGGGTGGGGGAAAGGAATGGCGAGCGGGTTTGGCAGCCACTCAAGGATGGTCGTTTTGCACAGATGATGTTAGTAGTAGATGATTGCATTTCTATCTTAATAAATAAAATGTTGGTAAGCGTATAGAATTAAATTTGAAAGTAGTATCTTAGTTAATGAGTAAAATTTTAAGTCACCTAGAGGAAAAGCTCCTTTGATTGTTTTCCTGTTCAAACGTTTATTTTTATTTTTTTTTAATAGGGGATTGAATGGACTCATATTGAGTATTTCAACAATGCTATAATTTGTGACCTAATAGAAAATGTAAGTTATGTTCCAGAATCTCTCTGTTTTTTTTTTTTTTTAATATATGGATTGAATTTAGCTGTAAAGTCTCTATACATCCTCTGCACTTTGATTTTATAAAACAAGCCACTCATTGTATTACTCATCTTATTTTGTATGGTAAAATAATTTTAGTTTGGATTAATTATTTTTAAATTTTATTTTACTAAAAAAATTTTTTTTTTATAAGCCTATATGTCACTTTGTTAGAAACGTTCAGCAGCACCTATGCAAAAAAAAACCCAACAAAAAAACCAAGCACCAAACAACCTTAAATGCTTACGTTCACTGCTGTTTTCAATAGCAGATAGCCCGTGCTGCATTATAAATGACATTTCTTTTCATATGGAACCTAGAAAACTCAATAACTTGTTACTGAGTGCTTTAGGTACAGAAAGTACTTGTATCTAATAAGAGGACTTCCTATGGACTTAGCACAGCAAGGAAGATAAAATCCTTAATAGTTAGAAAAGAACAGTTTTTAACCATTAACATAAAACATATGCTGGTTTTACCCATAAACTGGCTACTTTCAGTTAAGTTGGAGTTTCTACAGTCTGAGTAAATGACCCAAAATTCCAACATGAACTTCAAGATTCAGACCCCAGAAGCAGTCTTTCAAAAACGCAGATACTAAAAGTCTGTTGAAAATGGGGATGAGGAAAAGAGACAAACTTTGAAATGGTTTGAAGAACATTTTTCTGGGTAGCAGAAGTGAGACAGGAGGGAGCGGTCTCCTTTTTATGCCTTGATGGAAATGTGATGGAAACAAACACTAAAGCTCTTGTCTTGAAACTTCAGAACCAAACTGGAATCCTGGCCATGCTAGACGAAGAATGCCTGAGGCCAGGAACTGTTACTGATGACACCTTTTTAGAAAAACTGAACCAAGTCTGTGCCACCCACCAGCATTTTGAGAGCAGGATGAGCAAGTGCTCCCGGTTCCTCAATGACACCTCCTTGCCTCACAGCTGCTTCAGGATTCAGCACTACGCTGGCAAGGTACCTGGTGAAGCGGGGAGTATGCGGTGTCTGGAGGGTGTTGTACGGGTGCGAAGCCTAGGTTTGGTACAGTGGGGAGGCTCTTCATCCATTAAATTATGTTACAGTCATGGAGGAGAACTGTTTGAGTCAATAGTTGATCAAAAAAATCCAGACCTGTTTTAATCTTTTCCATCTTAAGCTGAAGATCCGTCATTTGGGCTGGAAGCTTCTCAGAGATCATGCTGCTTTGGTTGAAATCAAGGGCAGTGCTCCTTCCAGCAAAGGAGAAAGATGTCCCACGTGCTTTGGTCGTGAACTGCTTGTGCTGCTAGGTCTCTGCAAAAAAAATGTTGTTCAGAATGACAAAAATTCATGCACATCTGAAGACAAGATATTTTGGAAAACGTCTTCTTTGTCACCGAACTAGCTGAAGTCCTTAGTCATGTTGATGAGAAAGTGGAGTTCTTGTACATTTGAAGGAACTGAGTTTATTTTGACAGCTTGTGTGTTTAAACAGGTGGAAGAGAAAGCTATACAGAGGGCTTGCAAATGTATTTGCTTTTTACAACATAAGTAGTATGAATAAATACAAGTCTGATAGCTTTTGATGTATAATTCCGTATGACTTTATTAATGAAAATCAAAATAATTAAATTTGTAAAAAGAAGAAAACTTACTTAAAAAAAAAAGCATAGGGGTTGAAACTATACCTCTTGTTTGAATCTGCTGAACCGTTAGTTTCACAGAGTAATGAATATTTGGAAAACGTTTCATTTTGCTAGGACTGTTTAATACTTCCCTATTTTTTAACATTTTCTCAATCTTAGAATTTTGAGTAACTCGATAATTTGCTCATTCACAATAGTGCTGCAAAAGTCATACTTTCTGGCTTTGAGGCAGCCATTATTGCATATAATTTATCAGGGATAAATACTGAGAAACTTCTTACGTTGTCCAGTTTCCAAGTGAAAGTACTTTGTATTTTTGCAGTGCTTTGAGGAGGACTGCAAACAGACTGTGTCTTAGCAGGCAGTGAGCGTCTTCGATTGTTACTGGCATTCACTTACCCAGTAGAGCAGTCAGTTAATTCCTCCTATTTTGGGAGGAATGTTGTTTTTCCATCCTCAGCTGAGAACATTTTGATCTAGTCATCGGAAAACAAAAGTTTGATTCTCCTTTTATGAAATATAAGCAAGTTCATACGACCAGTTTTTTTCAGTAGCAGCATTTAGCACACCTGTCAGAAACAGAAACATATACTCCAAAGAAAAATGCCACCTGACTACCCAGGCACTTGCTGTTGTGTAAAATATGGCTATGTCAGTATTAGCTTTATTCAGTATTCTGTGTACATAGTACATATCTACACAGAACTGAGAATCATGAAGCTGAAGAATCTGTATTACCAGCCAGATGACTTGTCAAAATTAATCAAACCAAATTCCCTACCCTCAAAAATTCAAGAAAGCCAGTAGCAAACTGAGATTCCAAGTTCCCCTGGATGCCTCCTGGGTCTCCAGCTGCAGGTCAGAGCTTTGCATTCATGCTTGTCATTGGACTCTTTTCCTGGTAAAAGTCCTTTAAAATAACAGTTCCCTGAGGACTGTAGAGGTAAGTGCTGGCTGCTGTGATATCAAAAGGTGGTATTTCATATCTTTTCTTGGTTAGGCAAATCATGTACTTTGAAAAGAAAGGGTATTTTTGCTGTTGTGATTCAAAAGAAAGGGACAAAACCTTTTGTCAGCCAAAAAAGGGTTGTTTTGGAGTGTTGGCAAGTGGTGGTGTATCAGAGTTATCGAAGAAGAAGGGTTTTTTAAATTTCAGAAACCAGAATTGATCAGCACAAGGATCTGTTAGCAGCGTGAGAAAATGCATCTTTCTCAGGAAGTGTGTTCACAGAAATTTTATCTGACAAAAAGTCTCCCAAATGTCAAATTTAAAAGGAAAGCTGAAATGTCTTTAGTTTGTTTTGGATAGTGAGAAAGGAGAAAATTATTTCTTGGTTCAATTTTGAATTGGCCTATGTTATCGTTCAAAACATGTTCTGATGAGACTCTTCTGTATTGTTCAGGTTATGTACCAGGTGGAAGGATTTGTTGACAAAAATAACGATCTTCTGTACCGTGACCTCTCCCAGGCCATGTGGAAGGCCAGTCACTCTCTTATCAAAGCGTTGTTCCCAGAAGGTAACCCTGCTAAGATCAATCTAAAGAGACCACCGACAGCAGGTTCACAGTTCAAGGCTTCGGTTGCCACCCTGATGAAAAATCTTCAGACAAAAAATCCAAACTACATTAGGTAAATTACCCTGTGACAAAACTTTGGTAAATTTATGTTTGGCGAAGTTAAAAAAAAAAAAAAAAAATCTTGATATCCAAGGATAAACTATTGACGTGTACGATATAAGCTCACATTAATAGTTGTTGACACGTACAGTGCTGCGAACGAGTGTCCCTGTTCGTTTCCCTCTCCAGGTGCATCAAACCCAATGACAAAAAGGCTGCACACATTTTCAATGACGCCCTGGTGTGCCACCAGATCCGTTACCTCGGTCTTCTGGAGAACGTCCGGGTCAGAAGGGCAGGTTATGCATTCAGGCAGGCATATGAGCCTTGCCTGGAGAGGTACAAAATGCTGTGTAAGCAGACATGGCCCCACTGGAGAGGGCCAGCCAGGTAGGAAAACATCAGTATTCTTACCTGTCCTGTCCCAGTGATTGAAATTACTATCTTCCATGTGTTCTGATTTTTTTTTTTTTTTTTTTTAAATTTAATGAACTTTCAAGTATTTTAAAAGCAAATTAAAAACTAAGCCAGTGTGGCTCAAGTGTTTACTTGTATGTTGTTCCTCAGCAGCTTGTTGGATGAGTTCTTTCACTGGAAACCTATACTTTTCAGTAGGCTAAAAATTACAGTTCCTTGGCAAAGGAGATGATTTTAGTGATGAACTAATCTACTAATGGAAAAGATTTTGCATGTGAGCAAGGAGAGCACATTGTTTTTAGAATATATTGCAGCCTTTACTGATTTGAGCCTGAAAAAAAGGGGGGAGAAGAGCACCTGACAGACTGGAGTGGAATAAAAATGACAAGGAAGTCTGGAATGATGAGGACACTTATCTTTAATAACCAACTCTCAAAGCGTAGGAACACCCATTTCTTTGAAGCCAGTCATGCAATCTTCCTCTGTCTTTTCAAGAAAAACACTGCATAATGATTTGTGATTTACGTCTTGCAAATCAATTATATTAAATAGGTAATCTTAAATTGCATATTATTTACACGTATTTTTGCCAGTGAAGTCTTGGGTGGGCAAATGAGCTTTTCTTAGTTCTTTTACACGTGGCCGCCAATGGCATGATTTAAATTTCTTTCATAACAGATTAATATCTTTAGCTACAATTTGAATCTTAAGGTGATCAATATAAGGGTGGAAGTGCAGTATTGATAACAATAGCCTTGTTACAATCCTCACAAAGTTCTGTGAAATTCCTCTCTTTTTTTGTTGACATTTATAAAATGCAGTTGGTGGAGTGTGGAACATTAGCATTTGTCAAACTTGTCAGTCTTTGTTTCACATTTTGACGTTAGAGTGAGAGCCCTTCCTTTTTTCTTTCCTTTTTTTTTTTTAAGTAAAATTGTTGTAGATGTAGGAGGAAAAGAGGCCACTGCTGATGATATTAAAAAAAAATTGCTCTCTTTTCATCAAATTATTCAGAATCTTTACGGTGATTATTCTTGCCTTTAGCTAAATAACCAGTGAGTAAATGTCTTATTTTCAATCTTCTTATGTCAAGCACTATTTAAGATTTTAAAATACACTTTCATATACTTTCTGTAAATTAATCTGTGGATATGTAAAGTAAGAAGTCTTAGAGCTGGGGGTCATGTTTGCTAAGCTCATTTACTTCTTATTAGGGATGGAGTAGAGGTACTGTTTAATGAATTGGAAATCCCTGAAGAAGAATTTTCATTTGGTAGATCAAAGATATTCATCCGCAACCCAAGAACGGTAAGTGAAAAATGTCTTCCCCTGCAAAATCAAGCCATCTTCCATGAGAATAGCCTGTTACGAACTGCATAATTCACTAGCTGGTTACTACAGATTTTTCTGGATACGGTGCTTTGATATATTGCTGTGGGATATAGCATTAAAAAAGGCACTTTTTAATGTTAGGCCCATTAAAATTGGCGTGAATCAAGACTCTGTAATAGCTGTCAGCCTGAATTTAATGTAACTTTCATGCACTGACTTGTGGCAACGTATCTGCCACAAACCCTGTTGATGTATCTGCCTACAGCTCTGAAGATGAATAAACCAAAAGGTGTCTGAAGGGGGACTTGAACAAAGGAGAGATTTCTCTTACAATAGCCATGCTTATGGGTTTTTTGGTCTTTTCTCCCCTACCCTTTTTCTTCCAATGTCAAACCAACCCCTCAAAAACCCCACACCCAGCTCTTCAAACTAGAAGATCTGAGAAAGCAGCGGTTGGAGGACTTGGCTACTTTAATTGAGAAGATTTACAGAGGTTGGAAGTGCCGCACACGCTTCTTGTTAATGAAGAAAAGCCAGATAGTGATTGCTTCCTGGTACAGGAGATATGCAGTAAGATAATATCCTTACTAAATGGGGGCTTCTTTTTATTGTTTAATATGGGTTTTTTGTATAACCTTGATATTTTTCACATAACCCTCATATGATATTCTTCCTTGATGTGTATGGAGAATTGTTGAAATAATTCAATTCTATGCTAGTATTTAAGTACTAAAAATGTGAATAAAAGAAAATTTAGTTTCTAGTGACTACTATGAAGTATTTACTTTGTGCTTAAATAATTAAAAAGCTCACCAGAGCCCTTTAGCTCTGGGAGAGCAGGATTTTGTGGCCCAGCTGGGAAGAGACTTTTTCATTCACCTAAAATGCCGTGCTCCTGGCACTTAGAGTGCTCTCAAAATATATGGTTAATGTGTAAAAAATGTTTGGTAATACACGTGCAACTCTGTGGAATTCAGTCATTCCTAAGGCTTTTTGTATTTTTGCCTTATTTGGAACCTTTGCATTTGAGGCTCAAGAATGCTGCTTGGGAGGATCCCAGGGATTTATTTTAATTATAGCTCATAAGACTCGTAGTTCAGTAGTTGTTATTGATACAGTTCTAAACCAGTTCCAGATCTGTTTGTAGACTGGGCATTCTATGTCATGAACTGAACAGTACCTCTTGTATTACTCTCTCATGTCTTTTCATCGGTTAGTAAATAACATATATGATAAGAGATTCATTGTTTTTAAGTTTTAAAACAATTCTTAAACATTTCAGCTGCAGTTGTTATTGTGTTCACATCAGGAAGTTTGATAAAATATATGATATGGAAAGAAGGCATCTTCTTAAGCTGGAAGTTGCAGAATTGACAATTACTTTTCAGTTGACAAGCACTTCTGTTTATCGTCTTGAAAGCCAGCAGTGTTTGGTTTAGTTATCTTGGATAATTAGAAGTATGGTTAATTTGGAAAAAGTATCAATGAATGCTTTTTCACTGTAAAAACTCTTCTCTCTTAGCTTCTGTGGTTGAATGCACCGTTTCTAGAAACACCATCGTTACAGAATTGCATTGTGCCCGTATGGCTTCATTATGATTTCATACAATCTTAATGAATTAAAAATGGAGTTACTACAGCTAGACTGGCACAACTTTTAATATAAAGAAATGAAAACAAATACTTGACCAAATTCACATCATTGTGGATTGCTTAACTGTAGACTGGTGAAACATGGCGGCAAATGTCTTTGAATGCAGGATGAAGTCATAACAAGACCCTCAGAATTACTTGTGTGTGGTGATAGAGATATTTCCTCAGCCTCTTCATGTAGATGGAGGGCAGCATTCTCCTAACCCAGCGTGACTGTGAGGCACTGTGATTTGAAAGGTTTCATAAGGAATGTGTATCCCTTCCATGAACAAAGCTTTTTGACAACTTGTGCCGGAGGCTTGGCTAAAGGATCTGCAGATACTCCTCTGTCTGTCCCCTCACAAGGCATGGCAAACATCAGTCGTGGCACGAATGTGACCTTGATGTGGCCTAGAGGGGGTTCTCTCTAGCTCATTCACAGAGACGTTCACTGTATTTGAGCGGCCTGAGTGTGAAGTCTAAAAGTCATGTTGCAAATTCTATCACTGGTCTACTGGAGAATTGAGCTTTTTAGAAGAAAAATGTTCAGCTGTCCAGGAAGCTTATTGTTCAAACTGGTATACTTGGATAATACTCCAACATGTCATTCAAGAATCCGTGGTCTTTTTTTCCCTATTCCTAAGTTATCGTCAGCATTTGGTATTATAAAGGGACCGCGGGTAATAGGAACAGCACAAGTCTTATGAAAAGGTGGCAAAAAGCTTAGCCAACAAACCTGAGCATTTGTGATGGTTTGTATGCTACTCTGTTGGTGGGAAAGACAAATAAAGCTGTTACTGTTTGTATTTAATCCATGTCACTTTTGCGCTGCTGACCATGAACTTAGTGTTTCTGTAAACAGAGAGTGCCATTGTCCATGCAGCATTGTTGATGTGCTTTGTTTCCCCTCGAGTCGAACACAGAATCTACACTCTGATCTGCTTGGTCAAAATTTGTTCACTTTTTACATTTAGTGCTTGTTTCCGTAATCATATTTTCAAATGTTAGTTATGAAAGTTTTATTATACAATATTTTACAGTTGCAATACTCTCTTCTAAGCATCATATATTTATTTCCAATACAGCAACAAAAGAAGTATCAGAAGATCAAGAGTTCGGCTATTGTAGTCCAGTCTTACATCAGAGGATGGAAGGTGAGTTTCCTGTTACTGCAGCTCTATGTGCACGGAGAGGTAAGGAGCACGCCACAAAACAAGATTCAAGTGCACTGAGCCTCCCGACTTTCATGCCTTCTGTCCATTTTGCTGTGGCTGTGCCGTAGCCAGTGTTAGACACTTGTGTTTGCCATAGACGAGGTGAGTTTGGGCTATCTGCTGGTAGCCTGGGCTCTAAATCCCTGCAAACAGTGCAAGTGGAAGGCTGGGACCCCACTAAACTACTGGGTTATCCTTGGGGTGTCTTCTGCCCCTAATAAATACTTTGTACTTATTATTTTGTTTAAACGAGTTAAAAATATACTTTCAGTCTAACTTTTGATGTGCTGTCTTTTCCCATAAGCATTATTTGAAGAAAACTGGGTAAAAGCATCATCTCATCTTGAGTTAGAGTTTTCTGTTTGCCTTTGGAGAACACGCTCTTTTGCAGTAACACTGCCATGGGTAAAAGCCTGCTGTGACAGCAGCCTTCAGCGTGACCTAAAGCCAGCCAATTTACTTGTGATTTATTCTTTATTGCAGTCTAAGTGCATAAGACACATACTGCGTGGAAGAAAAGTATTGCTGCCATTGTACAGACAGACATATAGATATCTCAGGTGATGCTGCAAATCTGGGAGAAAACTAAAAGATGAACTAAAATCCCCTGAACTGCCAGTCCCACGATCTCACTTGTGCACAGAATCCTCCCCGGAACACTAAATGTTAGGCTGTGTAGCATTTATGAATTTATTTGCTTGGGGATTTGGAGGCATTGTGTTTTGGTTTTGCCTAGATTTACAGATTGCAGTGCCTTAGTTTAAAAAAAAATTAAAAACTATAGCTATTTATTTGAATCAAATAGTGTTTTCAATTGCTTACAGGCTCGGAAACTTCTTCGGGAACTTAAGCATCAGAAGCGTTGTAATGAGGCTGCTACAATAATTGCCGCTTATTGGCATGGTACCCAGGTAAGAAAATGGCAACATACGGTGCACATAATTGCCTCTGCATAGAATGAAGAAGGCCCTTCAGGATAAAGTTATCTGGGAATATTTTCAGTGGCTTAAATTGCTGATTTTTATTTTTCTTTTGCTGCTAACATGTTTTAGCTGGTGCCATCTGGGAAGCTGGGACACGCTTTAATATTTGCTGTTTGTAGTGAACGGTTTCTTTCTTTCTTTCTTTCCTGCACCATTGGGAACTTGCAGTAACCTTTTCTTTCCTAAGCTTTTCTATATCCCGTTTTCAAATGCATCACAGGCGCGAAGGGAACTGAGACGACTGAAGGAGGAGGCTAGAAATAAACATGCTATTGCTGTTATTTGGGCTTACTGGCTTGGATATAAGGTACTTCCTACACATATCACATGCCCCCCTTCATTACCCAACAACATCAACATTTAATCAGTAGTAAATAGTGAGAATTAATGACTAATACAATTGACTTTAAAATAATAGAGCATGATCATTGATTCCTTCCATTTCCATTCATGCCACACTTAATAAACTTGACAACATGCTGTATGTCAGATTTTTGTAGAGTAGGAAATACTTTGCATGGCAGCCAAGTAGTGAATTGCACTAACAAGCCGTTAGACTAGATTAAAACTGACTAGAGTACAGTACTCTCAAATTAGGAAATGCATTTAACTACATGTAAATATGCAAAGCATGGTTTGTGGGGGGAGAGAAGGTTGGGGTTTTTTGGTGTGGTTTTTTTTTCCCCTTAACAAGTGCTTTCAGTGACACTGCATTAGCGACCCAGTTGCGATTTTCACCAGGCTGTCTATTCTGTGCCCTGGACAGCCTTCATTTTCAAGTTCAAACCAACACTATTAACTTTTACTAAATTTTGGGTTTAATTGGTTTAATTGATTCTCTGGCTGTGATTCGAACCAGTTAAGAAAATTTCAGTAAGTACAAGTAAAGCACGGGTTTATGACCTGATCTTTTAGCAGAAAATGATGTTAGTTTGCAATTCTAAACTTACAGCCCTAGAAAAATCCCAGGAATTCCAGCATCAGCTGTTTGTTTTCAGAAGCAAAGTCCCACTGAAAGATTCTTGCTAATCCCCAGCCTGCAGTTGTGGGTTATGTGAACATTTGACATGCTGTTCACTCCAGGACAAATTTATTGGTTTCAATTAATAAATTTGTAACTTAGTTGAAAACTACATTCAGTAAATACATTAAGTTTAAAACATCTTCCAGCTATCATGTAGGTTGGAGGGGGGTGGGGGGTATTGTCCGAACACCTTGCCAACTAGATGGGGAAATGTGCTCAAATTACATCTGGAGTATAATGCTGAGTTTGACCTTTGCTATTTTGATATAAATCTATTAGATTTCTAATGAAATGGCAGCCCTGGGAATCTAAAAAAACATGTCCAGTATTTCCCTCATACTTGAGAGATTTTGCATCTTTTCCGTTCTAGCTGGATATTTAGGTAGCTGTGTAACTTGCCAGACACGGTGTTTCCTCTATGTTTCAGTGCAATACATTGATAACTTACTTTATTTTTAAGCAGAGTTCCTTTCACCCCCAAATTGCTCAGTATTAAAGGAGTGATATTTACTTTCCTAGGTTTAGGTTGTTCTTTAGAATTAAAAAGGACACATCCAGAAGGCAATGCAATAATATTAACTGTGTTAGAGCTCCTCATTTAAATATTTAGTAGACTTGAATGATTTTTAAAATGTTTTAGTAGTTATTTTTCTCAATTGGCTCACAGGGATTTCTTGACAAATTGACTCCTTATTCCTCAAATAGAAATAATCTAAATATAATAATATATATAATTCTAAAGGTAATAATCTAAATTGAATTAAGATTAGAAAAAGAATTACAGTATCTGATAAAAGATAAAACTTATTATTGATGTGATGTTTTATCTTTTCCCAGGGGAATATTTAAAACAAAAGTTTCTGGAAGTTATCTTCACAGATCACTTGCTTTACTAAAAAAAAAAAAAAAAAAAAAAATAGCTATAGACCTCAAGTACTCGGTTTCCTTCCTTTTCACAAGCCAGGCGAATACTTAGCTTTGCAGGGTCCTTGTTTTTACAGTGCTGTATCTGTATAGTAGGAGCTTTTGTGCCCAGCAGATGAGTGAAAACATACTCTTAATGAGAGCCTACATCTAATGCAAATTAACCTTTCCAGCTGCATCGGAAAAGTGTAGCTGGCACAGGCTGGAACTGCTGTTGCACAAGTCTGTCTGACAACATATGACTTGACGACTGCAGACATATCGCTGTATCCAGCAATACTGGAACCCTTTGTTTTACTTGACTTTTATCATCAGATAACTGGTATCTCCGAAAATGTGAGATTCTGTTAAGTTGCCCACACATGCCTTTGTGTTTAGAATACTTTGCAAATTGCTTTCCTGAAATGGGAATGGTTGATGAAATGTAGGTAGGTGCCTATCTCTTTGTACGTGAGGAAGGCACTAGGTTTGGGGGGTTCACCCCTTTGTTCCAGAAAGACAGACATAATTTAACAGACCGGAGAATTTTTTTAAAGTACATAAAGACCAAAATAAAAAATAACCTCCAGTTTCAGAGCTGATTCTGTTCTGCCCAGGCACTTGTCAGCGGAAGAAGTGACTAGATAGTGAGGTTTTAGTAAGTCTTGATTTTCGTACGCATCATTTTGATCATGCAATCACAAGCAAAGTTCTCCATTAGAATCAAGTTACAAGACTTACTTAACACTGATTGTGAGGTGTGCACGGAGGAGAAGATGGAAACACTGACAGCGAATAACTGGGCTGACAAAATTCTTATCTGTACATGCCACTTAAGCAGCAGTGGAAGGCTTTTTGGGCCTCCCGTGTGGCTTCACACCGATTCACTAAGACATGCTGGGTTTTAAAGGTTAAACGCTGTTCTTTCGTCTTTCTGTACCTTGATTGTAAGTTGGCTGTTCTGTTTGGGAGAAGCCTTTTCCTGGTGGTTGTGCTATCTGCATCGGGCTGTCTCTTTTGTTCACTATCTAAACCTTTTAGGCTCGAAGGGAATTGAAACGCTTGAAGGAGGAGGCTAGGCGTAAGCATGCTGTTGCAGTCATTTGGGCTTACTGGCTTGGACTGAAGGTACTTTCTCAAACACTCCCGTCTGTCAACATGAACTCAATAAAGCGTGCCATCTTACTAACACTTAATAAAGAAGCAGTTGTGTGGGCTTCACTACTAGGGATTATTTTTACACAGAATGACATTGCTTAATTTTGTCATGGACTTTCATGATTCATAAGCTGAAAATGCCTCATTTACAGCAATATTTAGGCATCAGGTGGTTTTGGTCCTAGCAGGAATTTCAGTTTTCAAGTGAAAGACAAACATCAGGTTAAAGGGACCCTATTATGGCTGTTGACTTAAAAACCTGACCTACATTGGCAAAGATCCTATCCAGAAAGATTACAAGCGTGTATTTTCTTCTTGTGACCTCTGCTCGCTTGAATGGGAAGTAGGGTGGAGCTGCTGGACTCTCCCTGCTGCTCAGGTTAAACCCCTGACCCCAGTGTCAAGGGCACGGTGTAAAGTTAATAATAATGTCCTGTCGCTTCTATCAAGCCTTTTTAGGGTGTGCCATTGCATGCAGTTACCCATGGCTTGTGGCAGCCATGAATTCCCAGAAAAATTGGGATGTACAAGAGTCTTTTTGTTTTCGTCCCTTGCTTTCAAGGACTGGTTGGCAAAAGAAAACACATTTGTAATCTGGAAAAATGTAGTTCTGCTCTGTAAATTGACTATGAAAATGGCATCTTGAGATGTTTCAGGTCTGTTCTCAAATGATTTATGTAATACAGTTTTCAAACATAGTTTTACAGATGCAGTCCCGAAGAACTGCGGAAATCGAAATCAGTTTTGTTTGGCTGGGTGTCACTTTTGGTAATAGGGATATTGTAGCCTACACAAGTATGAAAGGCAACAATTTACTTGATAATGCAAAGTCCAGCTCTCACGTCCTCATTCTAACAATGGTGAAATGGGAAAATCGTTACAAAACATATAATTATATATATGTATACTATGTATATAAAAAAAAAAAATCCATTACAATACATGCGTGGAAACCAGAGCTGGAAATACAAAGCAGCCATTTTAAGAAGTCGTTCTGCAGATCAGAATCACGCTTGCAGTACTACTGCCAAATGGGTCTGGTTTTATGATTTTAAAACAAGAATATGTCCCTCCTGAGAACTCAGAGGCTGTTTTATATCAAAAGGCGGCATTTAAATGAAAACTGATGAATCCAAAACCTTTAAGGCGCATTACAACAGGAATATTTTTCTGCCTGTGGTGTGGTTTTTCAATGTATTTTTTTAAATAGTGTAAGCAGCAATTTTGTCTCACCTGAAACACGCAGATTTTTCTGAATAAGAACATAGTCTGTAGTTCCAAAATACCACTGTTCCCACAGGCAATTCTCATTTGTCTGATGGCAAAGCATTTCACCTCCGTTTTACATATGGAGGTGAAGATTTAAAGTTGATACAAGTGATCAAGATTAAACAATTAATTCTTGAGTCTTTTTTTTTTTTTTGACTGTATGATAAATAGATTTTAATAGCACTTGTGGTACTTTCCAGATTTAGGCTTTTCTGGAATGGCTTGCATTTCTCAGTGCTTGCTTTGCAGCTTCCCTGCAGCGCCAATAGGATGTGTGGGCGTATATTAGTCCCTTTGTTCCAAATTAATTTGCACACCTTGCAGCTCACAAAGAATAATATAAAGCAACATCATTAAAGAGAGCCTATGAGAACATGGTGAGATTTGGGATGATTGCGGTTGGAGTGGCTTTGAGTGTGTTAATTTCCATCCCTGAATAATAAATAAAGGATGTACACTAATTATAGAGCACTAAACCTTACAGAAAATCAGTGAATAAAAACTCTAATAATTTTTCTTATAAAGTGAGGAAGAAAAAATTATGTGCTGTATTTGCATAGAATGAAGACAGCTGAATGCTGTCAGTTTTGTTGGTGCACCTTAATGTGTAATTAAGCAAAACCCACTTATCTGTGGGGTTTTTTTAATCCCAGAATGGTGACAGATTCTTGCTTTCAAAATGCTGGCTTATCTTAAAATGCATGACGCTTGGTATGGGGCAGAAGGTGAGCCAGGGCAAGCCAAGCGAACTTTTTCTTGTAAGTTGACGTGGGTTTTTCCTCCATGGGTTTCCCTTTATTTTCTGGTTATAGTGAGCTCAGCAACACATAGTGAGTTAGCTAAAACCACTAAATTTGCTCTGGGGTAAATTATGCAAAGCCACGATGTTTTCCCTGGTTTTTGCTCAAAACTTTTAACAGGTGTGTTGCAGGCCGTGCCAAAGTTTGGAGGAAGAAAAAAATCACAGAGGATGTTTCAGCTAACTTGATGTGAGCACGGGCTTCACGTAAAACCACAGACCAGTTGTGCTCTCTCAGATTGAGTTTTCCGAGGGGGAAGGTTTAGACACTGTGCTAATTAGCACTCTAGAAATTCCAAGGCTAAAAAAAGTACTCTGAAACTTGCATTTACAAGCATGTATAAAACATTAGTATCACCTGCAAAAGTGGTTCTCAGTGATCACTTTTTTGATTCGTTTTCTTTAAAATAAATTTTAGGAGCAAATATCAAGCGTACTGACATTAAGCAACCTTTGTGTTGATTCTCCGCTCCTATGAAGCACCAAAAACCTTATTTTCCTTTTGGAATGAAAACTGCTTGTAGGAAAAGACTTGTATGAAAAGAGTTTTTTCACACATAAGTCTGCTCTGGAAAAAAAATCCCTTTTTTTTAATAGAAAAATCTGTGTTTTAAGAATCTTGGTGGAGAAAAATCAGAATCAGTTCATCAGTTAACTATGTAATTAACAACAGTTCAGTGGCACTTCAGAGAAGATAAAATACGTATCATTGATTACACCTCACTTTTTTCAATCCAACTTTATGCAAAAGCCTATGACAATAGATTCATGCTGTGAATTCAACAATATTTGACTAGCTTGCCTTTTCAGAGGAAGGTATTTCAAATTCTCTGTTGAATTTGCAAATGACTGTACTCGGGTCATCCGAGGTAACTTTCTGACCTCTTGGTCCATGTTTTGGTTCATATATTTTTGTACCCAGTTAGTGTTCCTATTTCAGGGAACACTTTGCATGTTTGTATGCTTTTTTAGTATTTTCCACCATACAGCTTTATAAAAAAGTACCTATGCAAACAAATTCATTCTTTGTATTCACTTTGAGGGTTTGTTTAACTTTTCAGGTCCGTAGAGAGTACAGGAAATTCTTCAGAGCCAATGCTGGAAGAAAAATTTATGAATTTACCCTTCAGAGACTTGTATGTATACATCTGTACAAAGCACATGTACATTTTCTGTGTTTTAAACATTTGCTTTCTAGCAAAAGTAACAGCTGTGTTATGGCCTTCATCATCTTTGTAAGGAAATGTCCAAGCTAAGCATATGGAAAATGGACAACTTAAATATTCTGATGCTGTAAAGAAAGGATAGTGACAGTGTTCTGACGGTGTGGGAGTAGTACTAACTAAGCATTTATCACACTTGTGTAATATCTAAATCTGCATTTCTCAACATACCTGGCTTTTTAAATCCATATTCAGGTTTATGAAAGCTGAGAGTTGCTGTGCTTTTAATCACAGAGCATCTGCTTTTCCTTGCTTATTTCAATAACTCTGGTATTTGAACATTAATAAAACATCTTGCTTCAATTTTATCACAGATGCAAAAATACTTCCTGGAAATGAAGAATAAGATGCCTTCTTTATCACCAATAGATAAAAACTGGCCGGCGAGACCTTACCTTTTCTTGGATTCAACTCACAAGGAACTAAAGAGGATTTTCCATTTGTGGAGGGTAGGACACAATCTGGTCCAGTCTGTACAGAACTTCATCACACAGTTTTCAGTAGTTTAGTGTTGTTCATAAAGAGCCTATTTTTGGGATGTATTTCTTCCTGTTCCAGACAGGATGCTTTATTTCTTTGAAAGAAGTGTGTCTTTTGATCATTGTCTTTGGCCTGCAAGGGGTATAACTATCCTGCACGCTCCCTTCAGGGGCGAGGGAGAGAGGATTGCTTCCTGCCATCAGCTTTTAACTTAATAGTAAAGCAATATGCCTGTTGCGTGTTAATTGGTAGCTTATAATAATTGCATCCATGGCCAGGACTGGGACTAGCTCTTAGGCCAACACTGGAAGTATCGGGTGGAATTTTTTACTTACGAACTGTGGTTAGCTGAAATTTGTTTTGGATCTTTGGACGGAGAGAACAGCAAGAATCTGTGTAAGTGCTGATGAGACGTTTTACTGATCTTGTGGGCTATGGTTTCTGTGAATTGTCAAGGAACAGTTTTTCTTCCTGCAAAATTCATCCTCTCAGCTCTGTTTTGCTCTTTCTGTCTCTTTACATAAACTTCTGCAATTGTGGAGTTACGTACGTTGCTGTGAACCTTTTTAGCACAGTCTCCCAGTGACTGGTATCTGATAGATTAAGCTCATGTCCAAGTGGAGCATGCTTAAATGGTATGTTTTAGAGATTGGTTTTGGTGTAATTCAGAAGCATCTAGAACGAGCGAGGAGAAAACCACCTCTGCTGTTTGTTACTGTGCTACAGTGGCACGTAGGATGGAGCTGAGTCACTTCAGAAGTATACAAAGAATGTGCATCTTGAGCAATAAGCAAACATTAGTCTGTGGTGCTGCTGCTTCAAATCAGATCTGGAAGGATAATTTTCTAGTTTGTTTAATATCTCATGTTTTGTAGTGTAAAAAGTACAGAGACCAGTTCACAGATCAGCAGAAGCTTATATATGAAGAAAAACTGGAAGCAAGTGAACTTTTCAAGGACAAGAAGGCTTTATATCCAGCCAGGTAATGACTTATTCTGCTGCTTTTAGTGTACAATAAATTCAGTATCCTTACATAGATTTAGGAAAATAAGCAAGATTTTGTATTTTATCTTAAGCAGGAAAGTGCCTTTTCCTTGTTTGACAATGTCCCTCCATCGTGTTACTTTACAAGCCAGGAAATTGACCTCAGTTTGCTTCTAACTCCAATGTTGTTGCAGTCCTCTAATCCTGTGATACTGAGCGCTTCTGTCCAGAAGCCATCATGTTTTGTTGTTCTAACCCCCCGTGACCTGTTCACATGGTAAAAGTTTGGAGAACAACTTCTAGAAGGGAGTAACCCTCGCCCTTTTCGCTAGTTTCCATCACGCTGGTTCCTGCAACATATAGATGTGGAACTGAAAGGCTGGAAGTGACAATGTCACTCCTCTTTTCAAACTTAGTACGTTCACCATGGTGCTCTGATGTGAAGACTTGGTAATTCAAGAGCTAGATGCATTGGTATATATCTTTTTGAAAGGATACTTTAAAAAAAAAAAGGGCTTAGAAGTTCATTTCCATTTTAGAACTGTTGTGGTGTTGTTTTATAATTGGAGACTTTTTAAACGTGAAATCTCTGCAAATAAGTTTTTTGATTTCTCAGGTGATTGGGCTCTTAAAAGCTGATAAATTCTTGTCATAGCTATCTGCAGCGCCAACATTACTTGAAGTGCAGTAGTATCTGATTTTACTTAAGGAATGCTTTTCTTTTTTTTTTTTTTCCGCATGAAATATAACTGAAAAAATAGATCTGACGTCCTTCAAATAAGTTCAATTGAACTTTTTAAGTGAAAATGAGCTTAGAAATTGTTTTTCTTGAAAACAAAGGTCTTGTCCATCTCAGGAGAGTTTTCTCTTAGAAGCCATGGTTTGAGCGGAGCAGGAACAAGGCACTGTAAAGCGAGAAGCGAGGTTCAGTAGAGGGAGGAACGGGAATCTGCAAGAGTTGATGAGGGCAGTTCCATGCATGGACAAGCTCTGCTCGGTTGTTTGTGCGTTTTATTGGGTTTGTTTTGTTTCATTTTTTGTTGACGCGTTTCCTTTTTTTCCTGTAATGGACTCAGCATGTTTCTCTTTCTTCCATTCAGTAGATATCTTATTTAACGGCTTTATATGTTGGCTTGTGTTTTGTTCCTTATTTGCTTTGGGATGTCTTTTTATACTGCTGGGAAAAGAGAGTGATGCTGCCTTTGGACTTTTCTAGGAGCCAGCAGGTTTTCTTGCTTTGAGTCAGTATACATCTGATGAGCATTGAGCTCCTTGGGAAGGAAGGAATTTTATTTATATCCCTGGTTTGGTACTTCTTACACCAAGACTGAACAATGAAATATTATATAGCAAAATATATATCTGAGTTACTTTTATCCAAGACATTCTTATGTGGTATATGTGATAAAGGGTAACTGTTGATTCATTTCAGTTTTAGCTTGTAAGTCGTCATTGCTTGATTAGGGACAAAGTCCACAGGGAATCTCCTGTTTTGGTGACTATGGTTTCATAAAGCTAATTAATAAAAACAGAAAAACCCAAAGCTCCAACATGGTAGAAAGTCAGAATGCCTTCCCCACCCTGCACTCATTTAGGAACATTCCCATCTCTTTTTGTCTTGTGTTCAGAGCTGATTAGCTCCTGTTGTTTTTTTTTTTTATTGGCCTAAGGGTGGAGAAAATTATTGTATAAAATTTCTGATTAGTTAGTACGATAATGATTCATAGGATGTGGCTAATTTTCTGTATGTAATGTAATTATTTAAGAACAGAGAGGGACTTCTTGTGAGTATTAAAATACCAGTTCCCTTCCTTTTCTCTCCCATCTCCCTGTGTGACAGAGATGCAATTACAAAGGTAGTGCTATTCCACATAATATATTGGTTCCTCTTGGGCTCTAGTCTTGGCAAAGCTTTGCATTTAGTACTTTGACTGGAATTTAATCAAAGCGATTAGTTAAAGCAACTTCCAAAGAAAGCAAGCAGCAACTGTATTCACCAGTTCTGAACTGATAGCGAAGCTCTTACTGTATAACCCTGAGGGGGATAAACATGGGGTGATTTGTAAGCGCAGCGGGTCTTGACGAAGAGCTGGTACACATTTACAAACAACAGCAGATCTTGAAGGCAAGTTCTTGTCTGTCAGTCTGAAATATTGTGGAGGGGCAGAGGTGTTGGCGCTACTGCAGTTTTAGTTTGTCTGTTTTCACAGAGACTGTTACTGGGCGATTTTAAGTCAAAATTGATTGCATATGTAAGGATGTACTTACGTCTGATACTCATAGCAATTTGGCCCATTTAATTGGAAAATGTTTCCAGAGCAAGGAAAAAAAAAATAAAATCCTATTACTGTCTTCGGTGATAAATTTCTTGATTCACCATCACTGTGCTGTTAATGTGTACAAGATTCTGTGTCTAATGAACATACAGTTTCTTACCTCCCCTCCTCTTTTCTTCTTTCCCTTCGGATAATGTGCTGGGAGATATACCCACACTACCCTGTAGCAATTCCCAAGTTGTTTTCAGCTGGTGTAGTATGCCCACGTGGCACAGATTGATGCCACCACCACCCCGCTGAGTGACTGGTGGTACCGACCTGAAGAGTCTAGGGGCAGAGCTTGGGGCGGCTGCAGTTTTCAGCTTCTCAGACAACAGAAGACAATTCCACTGCATGACTTTCCCTGGCAGACATTGTAGCAAAGCTTAAGGAATCTTCTGGCAGTATAGGAGTCATTGAAAATGGTATTTGGTGCATCTCCTGGCTCCACGGAGCCTGAAGCAGAATGTGGCAGTTTCAGGTTTACTTCTTCTCTGCGATTCATATTTAACTCGTGTTTCTCTTGTCTTTTTGTTGGGCAGCGTTGGGCAACCATTCCAAGGGGCTTACCTGGAAATCAGCAAGAACCCCAAGTATAAAAAACTTAAAGATGCTGTGGATGAAAAGATCATTATTGCAGAAGTTGTGAATAAGATCAATAGAGCTAATGGGAAGGTAATGAAATGGAATTGCCTTATCCAGAAGGGCAGATAATTTTTGTTATAAATGAACTGAGAGGGAGACTTCGTTTCTGTCACCTAATAGTCTGAGAATTTAAAAAAATGCCTTTTTTTTTTAAGGGCAAGACTGGAAATGTTCGATTTATGTAAACTGGTGATTTTAAATTTACGTAAAGATTATTAAAATCTGTTTGGGTTTGTAGTTTCCAGTGACTTTTCCAAAGAAAAATGGCATTTCATCAACTGGTAACAGGCTGTATTGATTCATAACTAAAGGTAGTCTCTGTACCAAACTTATATCGTCTATTTGCCAATTGAATAAAATAAATACTTAGAGAATATTGTTCAACTATTTAGAAAACTTAACCTTTCAAGGTTCACACTGTCATTCAAACTCCTGATTATCACATTTTATTATGTTTTTAAATTGTGAGTGGCATGCTCTGCTAGCTTTGCCTGTCTTCTGATTGATATCAAAAGCTTTTTGGAATGAAGAGATAAGTTTCTTGTATCATTTGAATAAAGCTGTTAAATATACTGGGTACTTTTTTAATCTGCCAACACAGAACTTGTTTTGCATTTAAATTATACTTATTAAAACAGGAAGTAATATCCTCCTGTAGTAAATGTAATTGTTTTCGCCATATCTGTCTAAATATTAGAAGGAGTAGATCTCAACTTGTCAGATGTAGATGTCACGTATGCATTTGTAGGAGCGAAATTAGGTTGCCTGTTGTTGATGCCAAGTTAATTTTCTGGTTTAGAAGAAACCAATTAAATGAAGACAATATCTTTCCTGTACTTGCATAGTCTTCAGCTCTCAAGATTAAAAAAAAAAATAATAATGAGCTATGGTTCTATGTGCTTAAGACAGCTACTTCTTAATTATTATAGTTAAGATTTTATTCTTTAAAATTTTACAGGAGAAAAAGCTGTATGCAGATTAAGTTCTCATTTCTCTTTCTTATTATTTTCTAAGATGAATTTAAGAACACACATTCATGCTTTAAAAATATTTGTCGTTTGAAAATATGAATGTGTATCCTCCTAAAGAATAATCCCAATAGATAAAGGGAGGAGAACACAGCATTGAAAATACCTACGTGATTTGTGGTGTTCTGCAACACGGTTTTGGTGACTAACAGTAAATAGTGAACCGTAGTCCTGAATTAGCTATCCCTGAAAAGGTACGTTGGTTTTCCTGAGGACTGACAGAGCATGAGAAATGAGGTTATCCTCATTTGCATAGTTTCTGAATTTTATAACTGTAAGCTAGTAATTAAAGGAACTGCTTATATCTAAGAATATGTGCCAAAATGAGCTAAGCTTCTCAATCTATAATTAGACTCATAAATGGATGTGACCTGATTTCAGCTGATCTGCAGCTTTTACTGAACATCAAATGTTCATGTTTTACTAATGTGGGCCAGGCTTATTAACTCTACGAACTGCGGGTAGTCTTAGTAGGTGCTCAATAAAGACCAGTTCTCTCTTTGCATAGGTAATGGTTTGCGTTTTTGTATTTTCACAGGCTACATCCAGGATTTTCTTATTAACCAAAAATAACGTTCTTCTTGCGGATCAAAAATCTGGGAATATCAAGTCAGAGGTTCCACTGGGAGATGTTACCAAAGTATCCATGAGCTCCCAAAATGATGGCTTCTTTGCAGTGCACCTCAAGGAGGTTGGTTACAACTTCATAATACAATAATACGACTGTTTCATATGCAGTGAAATAAAATTGTCTATTAATCATCTTGTAGCATTAAATCATAGTGGTTAGCCTGTAGGTTAAAGTTTATTGAACTTTGCCATGTCTGCAAAAACTTTGATTTAAAACTACTGAAGCCAAATGAGAACAGGTGTTACATTATGAACGATCATTTACTTGTGAAAATCAGAGTTCACGTTTCACTGCAATCTCTTCAGGATTGGAGTTTTCAATTTGTAATATGGACCTTTAATCTGGTTCAGACACCTTGTGGCAGTGTTTTCCTTTTTAGCTGCTCGTATAATTCTTCCTGACACACTGGCAGAATGTTTCTCTCTCTATGGGATGCCAAGAAATCTACGTTATGGCACAGCTAATTTGGTTACTCAGTTCTAAAGAACTTAGTTCAGTGCTGTATTTGCTTTGCTGCACTGTCAGCATTGCTCTGCTGAAATCATTAAGCTGGCATTTCTTTTCTAGCTTAAATGGATTTGAAAAACTTCATATGTAGTGTCTTTTCATACTGACCACCTTCATCCTAATACTGGTGTTGGTAATTGGGTTCTGTTCCTTTCTGAAAATACTGTGAGCTTGCTGTGATGTAGCCAGAAGGAAGGATACAGAAGCACTGCAGTTTTGTAGGACAAATGAAGGTGACCCTCCTTTAGGGTCCGAGAGGGTTTTTGACTTTCTAAACAGGTTTGCAGTTTGTTTGAGAGTTAATTGCATTTTGATCCTGTGCACTGCATCCCTATTTAATTTACAAGGCAAAAGGTCATTGTTTCATTGCACTGGGAAGAGAAGATTCCTTGTAAAGCCTCCTGCTTGGCTGGCATTTAATATTTTTCGTATTCTAGTAGTCCCTCACTACTTTCCTTTCTCTTTCAGGGCTCAGGAGCAGCTGGTAAAGGAGATTTCCTGCTCAGCAGCGATCACCTTATTGAAATGGCCACTAAACTGTACCGCACTACTCTCAGCCAAACCAAACAGAAGCTCAACATTGAGATATCTGATGAGTATGTTTCTTGTTTGCTTAAAAGTGCATTTCCTTCACTGCAACAGGCTAAAAAGTCAAGTATCTAATGTTAGAAAAACAAGACACACTGTGTAACTACTACTTCTTTTCTCTTGACAGAATAATTGTAAATAAGGATCCAATTTTCAAGTGTACTCATTCCCAGTATTTGTTTTGGCTCTTATTTTTTTGAAAATTACTAGACAAAACATACTTTTCTTAAAGCAGTTTCAAAAAGGGCGATGAAGCCGCTGTAGAAATAATTAAGAGATGCTACATTTGAGAGAATCATTTTGTGTGTGACTGAAAAGTTCACATATTCTTATGAGATGTTTATCAGTTGGTCAGAGCGGACACCAGGTGCCAAGTTCCAGTGAAAACAACCAAAAGAGAATGAAAAGCTCCTCCCCAAACACACATAACGATGGTGCTTGTATTGTAGGTCTATAAAGCTCTACCTTCTTTTTTTGTGAAGGTGAAAACTGTATTCTTAAAATTCCTGCTGATGGTGTTTGAACCACCTGTTGTTGTTTTGGGATTTTTGGTTGTTAAAAAGCTTTGTTCGATAAAAAGTTTGCATCTCGAACTATAATTTCTTTCTCCTTGGTGCAGTTTTGGCCTTAAGTGAGGAGTGCGCTTGCAGTGTTTGTAGCTATGGAATAAAAACGTTTGTGTGTGTGTGTATGAACTCCTAAAGCCTGCTGAGTAAGAGTCCCTCCCTCAGTCCACCATTGTTACGCGCTCAGTTTGTTGTGTGAAGTAGTGTTGATTTGGTGGGTTTATTCATTCTGAATAAAGAAGAAAATTTGGAACGCTTTAACAATAGTGAAATAAAATTTCTGTAGGCAAAAACTGAACCTTTTATCCGGCTGCACAGCACTGCTTGTATTCTAGTCGTGCTGGTGAGTACAGTTTGTATCTGTTCAGGTTTGAGGGTTTATTTAAAAGCTAATTTTGCTCTTTCCTTGAAAATGACATCTGCCATTTTCCTTTATTCTATTACAAGATGTGATTAATTTCCTCAAGGGTGGGTGTTTTTAGCCTCTAAAAGAGTATGGCTGTCCCCAGTAAGATTCTAGTTTAATGATGGCTACAAAGGAATAAACTACTAAAACAAAGTTTAAACGCTAGTCTGGACTGCCCGCCTTGGTCTGGTCTGGAAAACATTCTGCTTTCTGAGAGTCCTGCATTTTGGGATGTGGTTTTGTTTCTTCTCTTGCAGATTAAAAACATACAAGTGTGTATTGCTATTGAGTTAATCCAGACTAAATAATTCTAAGTTGGTTTCTTCTTTTTTAGCGGTTCCATCTCTGTTGATGGTGAAGCAGTACTCTCTTCTCCCTGCTAGAGTTTAGATACAAGCGCAACTAGGAATTGAGGAGAAAATGTGGCCTTACTTTGATTAGTGTACAGTACTTTTTGGGAAGAGAGCTTATATAAGTAAAAATACTGTTGATCCAGGGGGAGGTCTAGTGAGAGACATACCATTTATATATATATATATATATATATATATAAAATAATGGAACAATGGGCCTAGGAAAATGCAGCTTTGGTGACAAGAGATGATGGCTATAAGACCTACTTGTGTTTTGCGGGTGCTTGCTTGGCTGGGGGCGCCGAACAAGTTAATCTTTGAGCGTCTGGGCTATGCAGCAGGAAAGCAGGACTAAAGGGCAGCTTGGCGCAGGAGAGGCCACTTCCTCCCCTGAGCTCTGCCGTCAGCTTGATTTGTGGTTTCCGGCTGGAGAACAAATTCTTTGAAGTTTTTGGCCTCTGCTGGAGGACTTTTTAAGGATGCTAAAAGGGAAAATCTGCTGTATTACAAAGGACTTTTTAGGTCAGCAACCGCTGCATGTGAGCCAAAAGGCAGTGCTGCCCTGTTTATTGCTTTTAATCTTGCTGTCCAGATCAGTGAGAAGTTTGAGGCTCCACAGGAGCCTGTTGGGGTTTTTTTTGTTTGGTGTTTTTGTTTTTTGTTTTTGTTTTTGTTTTTTTTTTTTTTTTAAGCAATTCTCCCCATTGAAGGAAATTTCTCTTCCAGTAAAAAGCGAAGAGTCAAATCCAGATTAATTTACCGTGGACTGTAGGAAATATCTAAATTTGGAGATCACTGAGAAGGAAGTGAATTTTCCCAATTGCTGAGCAGGGGCCTGTAAAGGCTAACTAAGGATTAGAAATACGAGAGCTGCTCATACTTCTACCAGATATATCATATCTAATATACTAAATTAAGCATAAACCAGAAGAAGAGCGCTCCTGATGTTGCTATAGAAGTATTTAGCTTCCTTCCACGAAAAGTCCCTTTGGACCGTGGTAAAGCAATTGGAAATAGTCTTCGCTGCATTTCTGGTACATTAGAAATCCTGTTTTAAACTGCCTTCTTGCTAAAGGAATAGCAAACTAACTATTGTAAAAGGTCCAGAGTTACAGGCAAAAGGCAGTAATTAGGTGATACTACCTCAAGGAGACTCAAGCCATACCACAACCTATTGCTTTTTTTAATCCCCCAACTCTTATTATTAATACAGACCTGAAAATGACATCTTTTAGAGCGATGCTCAGAACCAACAGGAGAGGACTTTTACTCCTCATGTGGTTTTTTCCACCTTTAACTAAAACATATCTTATTCCCTCTCCTAGGTTTCTGGTCCAGTTCCGACAAGACAAAGTCTGCGTGAAGTTCATACAAGGCAGCCAGAAAAACGGCAACATCCCAACTTGCAAGCGAAAAAACAATCGGCTTCTTGAAGTGGCTGTCCCTTAACCGCAGCTGGTGACTCTACCTTTCACGGACTTGTTTCTTTGTAACAGTGCAATTTTAGTTGTTTGGTTTTGCTATTTTTATCCCTTTCTAGAGCTGTTGAAGGCTAATAGCTTTAGAAACCCTTGGCAAACCATTTTGATCGATCAACTTTTAAATCTTTTTGTTCATGCCAGAGTTTTAACCCTCAAAATGCAGATTTTTTTTACCCAGTGAGGCATTTTTACCAGCTGGCACGTATCCGTCATACACAAATCATTCTCTTTGTTTAGCGGTCATATTTTAGCGCAGCATACCATAAACCCCACGTATTAATGATAAATTACTCATATTCCTTAGTCTAGAAATCCGCTTAACAGGAACTATACATGGCCTTGATGCTTGGTGACCGCTTGTGCCCAGTGTCTTTTCATACCCCCTGCTCTGGCGTCCTGACGGGCTCCTTGCTTGCCACCGCCGGGGAGCCCAGCAGAGCAGAGACTCCTGTAGTTAACACTAGGACCTACGTAACTCAATCTTTTAGTCAATACAGCACAGGAACATCTAATTCTGCAAAACAGAAGGAATATATGATTATACAAGCAGCTATATGCATAATTTTATAGCAAAAAATGCAGAAATTTTGAAGCAGGATTTTTAATTAGGTCAGATGTTTTTAATGACTTTATACAGTAGAAATCAGTAAAACTAAACCAGCTTGTTTCTTTCACAAAAGCTACACAGTTCGAGGCATATTTTCTGTTCTGCTTTTTTTCTTTTAAATTATCAGTTACGAGTAGAGCCTGAAGAATGCAATAGTATTCATAACACAAGTAAACGCTAGATATTTAAACAGTTAGTTACCAAGTGAAAGGTTTGAGCCTTTCTTTTAGATATTGGCATGTACAATGTGCAATAAAACATACACAACATTTTGTGAAAAATTATTTATGATACATTTTTGTGTGCAAGAGAGAGGATTGGTGCAGCCTGCATAGACAATGTAGGGGTTAAAATAGATTTGTGTTGTTAATTTGCAGTTTTTTTTAGAGTGTACACTACAGTTGTCAATTTGGGAAGAATACTTAGAATTAAAAAATCCTTAATTTGGGGGTCTGTATATAAATTGGTATTACGGTAATAAAACTGTTCTAATTCTGTGCTGTTTGGTACTCCTATGTTATAACCATATTTTTGTACTCCAAACTATTTTATATAACTTGTGTGCCTGATGTAAATGCGTGCACAGAAAATACAATCAAGAGCTGCGTTATAAACTTTCAGTGTAACTGATTGCACTTAATCTTTTATAAGCCAGAAGCATTAGCTGAAATCCTGAAGAGGAGAGATGCGTTTTTAGATAGAAGTAACTACTCAAGTGAAGGGTTTGTTGGATGTGACTGTTGGATTTGTTCATGCAAGGACAGTTGAGAAAGCATTGTGTTTTTGCAGTCTGATATAGGACAGATTAAGACCCTGGGTATCTGATGTGCAGTGCTGGAAGTCCAAGCATAAATAAAGGAAAGATAAAGAAAAGTTCAGAGTCTTGTTACTCTCCTGGTGGTAAAGTGACGTAGAGCTCATGGCTGCAAAGGCTCCTCCGGGTAGTTCAACGTTAACGTCGGATCTCCGCGTTAAAACCGCGTTTACTGCAATGGATGTTCTAGTGCTAATGGTGGCCTCTTATCGGTCTGTACAAAACAGCTGGTTTGGGTTGTACCACGTTTTGCTTTGGGATTGAAGTAAATGATTTTGCTGTCATTTGGATGCAAAACAATTGTTTTAACTGGTTGCTTAATGTTGCTGTTAAACGCCCATGCATGTGACCGCTGTTAAACGCCCATGCACGTGACCTTGAAAGGTGGGAGTAATCGAAAGATGTGTTTTCCAAACTATGACCAAAAGTTGCCTCTGCCTCATGATCTTCATTTGAACCCTTCTTTTAATAATTGAGTTAGGTTAATAGTTCAGTAAAATTTAAAGCATTTTACATGTATTGTAATTAGAGATGCTTACAAAGGAAATCTTAGTATCAATTTGTAATGCAAAATTGGGATATTTCAAAGGAATTATTCCACTGCCTTAAGAAGACAGCACGTAATAACGTGGTATTTAAAACTCCTAAATCCTGTATTAGAATTGCTGCTTGGTAAAGATTGGAGGGTTTGTAAAACTGTTCAGTATCTTGAAAGCCTTACAGTAAGAACCACAAGGGGCAAGTTTTTAAAATGAATACAAAAGTAAGGAAAACAGACATTTGAAGTCTGATGTAATCCTGTAGTTGCTTGCAGGTAGGAAACGGGAGGGGTTAGATTAAGTGCATCTGGATATTTGGCCCAAGAAGTTAGGATATTACAGGATAATAGAAAGATACGTGATCCATCCCGGGCAGAACCAGTACACATCCCTTTTAGTTTTTTTGATCTTTGCAGCAAGTCATGATAGCCGTACCTCCAAAAGACTGGAAGATGGGCAAATTCCTCACTTTGGTTTCTGTTGTTCCATTTCTTTTTCTGGACCCTTGCAATTTTCACCTTGCATAATAGCTGGGACTTTGTGATAGTCACCATTTGACCAGTCTTAACGTACAGAGCAGGTTTTGCTGAACGGGAATTATTTAGATATGGTAGATGAGTCATGGTATCTTGATGTTTAGATTTAAGTGTCTAAGATGTTGAAAATAAAAATGCAAGGTCAGCTAGTTTTGGTTTTTTTTTTTCTTTTCCTCTGTTTTCTTTTTTAACCTTCTATCAAATGGAATTACAAAGAGAAGACTATTCCTCCTATGGTGCTAACCGTATGCATCCTTTTACTTGTAAATTATAATTTGTTGTCTGAAAGCTGGGCAAGGATCGTTAAAAAAAATGAGATTTGTTGCATGATACTTCTCGGAATCAAATAAAATTCTGTTCCTAGACCTATACTTTCTCTATATCTGTATCTTCCTTACTGCCATCAAATCTAAAAAGTGCAGGTGATGGAACTTTAGGGTAAATATACACAACGCTGGGGTGCGACTTCGAGAGAGAAGAAAATTTTATTTTGTATGTGATTCCTTAAAAGGCAGCGTGTCTTCCTCAGTGATTCGCAGTAACCTTTTTCAGTGCAAGGCCTTTCCTCAACATAGTTTTCTCTGAAAATTCTGCGGACTCATCTTTCCTAACATTAGGATTTGGACCGACCTCTAAGAACAGTATTAATAGCCAGACTGAGCTGATTTTTAAAACTTACTTTGAGTCCCAACCATATCATATTCCACATGTGTTGTTTTGTGATCTTTTTCTCTCTTTTTATCCTTAACAACTTTATCCTGATTTGTGTATATTTTTGTTCATCGTACGATTTATGGAAGAAAAACTAAAATGTAAAATTGGGAAAAAAAAATCTTCAGTTTCAATCCAGGTTTGTTTTCATTGCTAAAATCAGACCCTTTTTCTAAAGAGCTCTGGGGAAAAAAAAATATTGAAGGATTAACTCAGAATTTTGACATGAAATGAGATTGTTTTCCCCAGTTGGTGTAAATTTTGCTGTTAATTCTTAAGCTTTTAAATCCTTAGTCTTGAAGAACAACAGATTTTCCATATTCTATATGGATATGGAAAATGGTTACTTGAAAAGATTGCACTGTAGTGTGATGGCAGTGGGCAGGGGGGAGATGCACGTGTCTGCGCTTCTTTGGACATTAGAACTTCCCAACAAACACGTGTTTCAGAGACACTGCAAGTGTTTTATGGGGATGCTGCCAATTTACAACCATACAGACAAGTGGGAATTTTAAGTAATCTCTAGCATCACTAACAGACGAGTTCTGGCTTTCCTCCTGTCTAGCTTCCATCCTTACTGGAGTATTTTGTAGCTTACACGGACATTTGACTGTGAGTCAGGGGCAATTCTTTACCAGTGTTTGTAAAGCCCCTCAGTGTGATTAAAATTGTCTGGATACTGCTTTTAATCCTGTAGTTTAAAATAATTACGTGTTATGTCACTGTGCCGTGACCTTCCAGCTAAATGTTAACGAAACCTTGTTGGCGTGTAGCACAATCTTGTGGCCGTTCCAGCACGGTATGTGCTAATTTGCACCACAGACCTGTCTGCTTCAAATTGTGTGGCCTGTTAAGTAGTTTCAGGAGACTTGATTCAGGCAGTGGCATCCTCCCTCGAAGGGAACAGCCTTTGCACGTCAGTACCGGTTACGGTGAGACTTTCCATTTTATGACTAGCTGGAGTGCTTCCTCCTAGAGGTGGAGGCAAAGGGGGGTTTAGTGTACGAAGAAAAAAAAAAAACCAAAACCAAAGAAACCTCATTGCCAGAGTTGGTTGGCAGAGCAGCGCTTGCTTCTGCTGAAACATCATACGTACGAGCGGTGGCCGCTTTAAGTGCACACTATATACACACTGCGCGGAGAAGCCACGTTCTTTCTTGCAGGGTGAGAGTGACAGGAGTCGCTCATTCAGCAGGCGCTCAGTCTCGGTTCTTCTGCACTTTTGACGGGAGTATACAGAGGATGGGGGATTGTGGTGAATTTACGGTTGCTGTTAATTCTTGTAAGAATGTATTTACACAAATCCGGGCAGATTTCTCAAAAAAATTATCTGGAATGCAAAGAGGGAAAAGGTGTGCTCATACGAATTTGTTGTTTTTAAGGAAACCCATCACTAATTCGTGTCTGGCTGTATTTGTCTACAGTAAGCTACGGCTATTTAAAGGATTGCGGCTGTCAGAGGAATATCAAACTAAATCCTAGCGGGTGATCAGCTGGAACCAGTTCTGCTCCTGTTCCCTTGCACACATGAATGAGTGGGGTATTCAGGCTTTAACTTAAAATGAAAGTTAGGAAAGTTTGAGGGCATTGCAGTTCACTTTGATTATAATAAATTGATGAAATAGTGTCCGAAAAGATTTTTAGAAACACTTTCCTGCTCTCCTTCATCCTGAACTTTAAAGACGTTGACATCTGATTGTGAATTGACTAGGCAAAATTTTGAAGTATGAAGCACGAAAGCCTTTTTTATGAATGAAAAGAAAAATGGAAGAAGCTGAACATCTCCTCTTAATAATTCAGCTGCCTTCCAAGGCTGCACCCTGCACTGAACCCCCAGGGTAAGGATCTCTTGGCTGTATAACATGCCACTGTTTATGGTCCTTAATTGTGAGAGAAAAGATAAAAAATAAATTTTCCTCTGGCCCTCTGTGCAGGGAATTTTCTTCCCTGGAAACATGGCAAAGCACCGGGGATCTGCAGGGAGTTCCTGCAGGAGTCCTTGCCCAGGCCTCCAGGACTTTCCTGCACAGTCTCACCTTCACCCTCTGAAATATCGAATGCCTTTTAGGCTGTTCTTCTCCAAAAGTGGGAGACGATGCTTTTTGCCACCACGGATGGTGATTTTTTTTACCGGCCTGGCAATGTCCCGCCTGGATGTTACAAATCCTTTCCCCTGTTACAAATCCTTTCCCCACCAGTACCTCGATGCTGGGTGGTCTCAGAGGTGCTGGGTGCCCTTTCCCACTCTGCTTCTCATCACCTTCTGGTTTTCTCCTGCCCCCATTCCCTCCTGCCTTTGACCTTCTCTGCAATGACAACGGGAGGTGTACAACACAGTAATGTGTTCTTTTAGTTTATTTTCTTCCATTATTTCTTCCATTATCTACCACTGCATCTTGGCACCTCAGTTTCAGCTGAACATAGAGGAAATGTTTTATTTCCCTTCTAACCAAGAGCTGTTTTTAATGAAAGATGCTTTGTGTTCCCTTTCGAGTTAACTTGCTAGCTGCATCAGTATCACCGGTGTTTCCCGAATTTCTGACAAAAAGCAAAACTGAAGCCTGAAACTTGCAAAGCTGCTGTTGCTGTGCTCTCTGTCTCTTCCTGTTAGAAGAGAAATCCACTCCGAGGGACATTGTGCTGAAGTCCCTGCTGGCTCGATTCACTGCACGCAGCCTTCGAGGTTGCTGTACATGCTTCTTGTAGCTGGAAAAAAGGAATCCATCAGAATATGAAATTGGTAGCTTCTAACTGTGGTGCCAGCAGGAGTGAACTCATTTACATTCAGATGCAAAGGACCATTAAATAGCTGCAAACACGCTTATGTGCTTTTACTTGTCTTTATGCTGCTATAGCTATGCAAAGGGACCTCGCAATAACTTTAACCATGAATACTCCAATTGGAGGCGTTCAAAGCAATGCTGTCTGATCAAAATCACCATAAGCTATTGGTTAACATTTAATTTTTAATAATAAATTCCAAACGTTGTGGATGAGTTTGCAGTGGAAGGTCCTAAATGTTGATTGCATCCCAAACTTCTTAATATTACACGGGGATTGTGGCCTTGTGATGAGTTTTCGTGAACTGTTCTGATAAGGCAAAAACTAAAGAATAACAAATTTCAGCTATTTCTGATAGAGGAAAAAGGCGTTTGTTTTAAACCAACAGCAAACTCACTGCAACATAAAGGTATATCACAGTCAGACCATTCCTGGCACAGAGATGTTCTCCCTCACCGTCCTTTATTTGAAAGCTATATTTAGAAAGCATTGCTGTATTGACGTCACGGGGTGTCCTGCACGTGCTTGGCTCCCGAGCACCGCACGGTCCTGGGATGTGGGTTTTGATCCTACCTGGGTGGTTTTCTCCCTTCTGTTGAGGCAGAGGTAGGTTTTCTCAGGGTAAAACAAACAAACGAAAAGAACAAAAAAGTGGAAAAGAAAGGGGGGCTGTGAGCCAGATCCATGCTTCAAGTGTCAATCCCGTCTTCAGGCTCTTCTGTACAATCAGGGTGAGGAAACCCTTTCCAAAGAGAGGAGAGCGTCTTCTCCAGCTGCCAGGCCCCGGGATGCCATGGGAGGGGGCCTGCGTCTTTCTCCAGTCAGGGTGGAGCAAAGCCTGTTGTAATCTGATCTATTTTTGTGTTACTGTGCTAATCCCGGACCGCGGTGTTACTTAGAGGCTTCCCTTGGTGTGGCTTTCTCCTTGCGCTCAGATTTGCGCTGCCAGATGTTCCCTTCTCTCACATCACCCCAGCGTGTCCTACAGCCCCCTTTTGCCCGGGACCTCTCTGCCCATCTCTGCTGGGGCTCGGTGACGCTTGTGAGGTATTTCTAGAAACCGGTGGGATGTAGGGGGGAGCGGGAGATCTTTTCTGAAGGGAGACCAAATCCAAAGCAGGGTATGGGTAAGAGCCATCAGGAAAAGGCCCTGGAGCTGCAAGGCATCAGGACCTGGGCTCAAACCCAAGAGCATTGGTCAAAACGTCAGACATCTTACTTGTGCTCCATGGGTAGCTTGTGAGGTTCAGCATGAGGCTTTTGGAGGTTCAATACTGACGACGACTTTAATGGGTGGAAAACACGTTTGCTGGGATGTGGCAGGGCAGCACTGAGGAAGGGTTGCTCTCACCATAGTGCTTGGAAAGCTCTTCTCTGCATCCTCACCCAGGCTGTGGGAACGTGCGTACTTCAAAGAAATGAAAATGCGCATGATATGTGAATGGCTTTGGCCTGCCACGTCCACTGGATGCAATTCCTCATTATATACAGGATTTGGCCGCTTTGTTCCTTAGAGATCGTGCCTCTTGCGGAAGCTTTAGTTCAGTGGGGGGGGGTTTGTTGTTTTTTGGGGTTTTTTTGGTTTTTTGTTTCTTTTTTTTTTGATTGTTGCACTTGCAATGTGACATAAAGGTCAGCGTGGCTTTAAGGATAGGTCTCTTTCCTCGTGAAAAAAACTTTAACGCAGGGGCACAAATTTCCTTTTTTTTTTTTTTTTTTGGAGTGAAGTGGCTACTGCTGGAGTGGAATTGAAAAAAGTTCCCGGTATTGAAAAGAAGAAACAAAAATGGATCCTAGCAACTGCAAATGAGACCTGTATTTATAGCTATTTCTTTCCTGAAAATGGCTGGAAAAGTAAAGTAAAGTAAAACTGAGGCTGTGGTTTCATATTTCAGCATGAGCCAAACCAGCGTGTTTTCTGCCACTGCAACAGCACAGAATCATAGAAATGGCTAGGTTGGAAGGGACCTTGCAGATCATCTAGTCCAACCATCTACAGGCATGGTCCGGTACGTCCTGCCCGGGCCATGGGCTAGAAGGGCAGAGAAGTCTCCCTGTGACAGGGGGTCCCTGGGGGGATGCAGGTCCCTGCGTGGCCCCGTGGGGCTGGATGAGGGGAGAAGACTCGGGGAGCTGTGAATTTGGCTCGGGCGTGATGTGAAACCATGTGCTAGGATAGCAGTTGTGTTTTATGAGGTCACAACGGGTTTCAAGGACTTCATGAGTTCTCTTAAAAGACGCTGTGATGCCAAAATCCTAGGTTTTCTAATTTCAGACAGACAACTGATAGAACAAGAGGAAACGGCTTCGAGTAGTGCCAGGGGAGGTTTAGATTGGATATCAGGAAAAATTTCTTCACCAAAAGGGTTGTCAGACATTGGAACAGGCTGCCCAGGGAAGTGGTAGAGTCACCATCCCTGGAGGTATTTAAAAGACATGTAGATGAGACCTGGTTTAGTGGTGGACTTGGCAGTGTTAGGTTAATGGTTGGACTCGATGATCTTAAAGGTCTTTTCCAACCTAAACAATTCTATGATTCTAAGAAGTGGATACAGAACCTGCTGCCACGTCACTGGCTCTTTACCAAGCGCAGTTCAAGATTTCTCTCTCCCCCAGTGCTGACTTTGTTGTTACAAACCAGGATTTGTATGGGATTTGGCTGGGGAGTGCTGGTAGCTCCACAGCGTATGTCCTAATGAGCACAGCTTTCAGAAGCCGTGTGGGGAAGCCATACGTGCAAGGCAGAAGGTGGTGCGAATGCAGACTACTGTATGATTGCACCACAGCCACAAGGATCATTCAGAGAAATTGAAGATGAACACAAAATTAATGACTGTGTGAAACCTCCACCCCCCTCTGGCTGATGATAAAATTCTCATCGGCTCCACGGGTGCCTGAACCTCCCTCCGTTCTCATGCAGGTTTCTGCGCAGACACCAAGCACATCGTTACAGAGCTCCCAGCTGGGATCATAATGTCATTTCCTCTGCTATTTGCTCGGATTCCTTTTTCATACCGTCCCATTCCCTCCTCAGCCTCGCTGAAGAAGTGCTTTGTGAATCTACCGTTTACCTGCCAGAGCTCTCTGGTGAAAAGGTTTCCCCAGGCTGCCAGAGAAATCCACACCAAATACAGAGCTGGTGCCTACGGGAGGAATGGAGCAAAGCGTACGCCTCCTTTTTGGGTCTGTGGATGCGATCTGCGATGTGCACGCTTTGACACGAGTCCTCACGCTGGCCCACCTCCAGGCCAAGAATCGCATCTCCCATCCCTGGGGGATGTGATGTATAAATCGCTGCAGCTCGGCGATGCGGGGAATGTGCCACCAGCAATCCCCAGCCGTGCTCCTCTTCAAAGCAGGCGGTGTCCGCTCTCCCCACGCACTTACAGCAAATACCGACCATGGAGGTATTGTCAGGGCCTTTGAGCTTTCCTTCTCAAGCCCACTTTCTACACATGGTCTGACAGTGGATGCGAAGATGGAAGGAAGAAGAAGAAGAAATGTGGGGAGGCAGCGCAGTGCTGGCATGCTTTGAAAGCCAACTCCTTTGCTCCAGATGTTCTAAATCACATGTGGAGAAGTGTTTGTGGTCAGATGCTGCTCGAAACTGATTGTTGATAGTCTCCTGAGACGGCTCGTGACAAATTGTATAATAAAAATGCTAAAAATAGCATAGTTATTCCCTGGAAAAAGCAAAGTTCCCACAATCCAATGAGCTGGGAAAATTGTTGAACTTTCTTTGGACACAACGTGCTCTTTTTGTGTGTGTGTGTGTGTGTCTGTTCTTCAACCTTCCATGGGTCTCTGGGTTTTTTTCTTATGACCTTTCCTCCTCCTACCAGCTCCAAGCAACCACATTTCCAGGCTCCCCAGCCCCAGCAGCAGCTGGACTACTAGCCATCGATGTGGAAAATGTCTCCCACACTCTTGAACCTCATATTTTGTTCCCCGCTGTCGCTGGTTGTTGCGAGTGTGTCTTGGTAGAACAGGTTTTTTTTTTAAACTGTGGCGAAGGCTAGCTCACAAGACACGTGGCACTAACGCCAAGAGATCGTTGCCACAATAGACCATCCTTGACAGCAGCATTCCTCTACTGACCATGCCTAACCTATGCCACTTGATTTCTTTCCAGTGCTGTCTGCCCTTCCTTCCTCAGTGCCTGGGCAACCTGGGGGGCAATCACCACGCAAGGGTTTTGTAGCGCGCGTGTTGTCCCCTGGACAGGAAGGTTGAGGCCAACCAGTGTTCCAGGACTCCCCTCTGCAGCAGTGCTCGGTGAAGCCAGGTCCCACTTGAGAACTTCATAGTTTAATGAGTGGAAGCGGGGTTTTTAGCGTTGAGAAGGTCTGCTACGGTCTGCTTATGCTGCGGGAATGAGTTGCAAATCTGGTGGCAGAGAAGGTAAAAGCCATGGGTAATGACAAGCTGTGGAAACGTTTGGCGTGCCGGGAGTGAGATCACGTGTGCTTTGCTAGCCGGCAACAGCCCTTACCATTTGACAGACGCTCAATACGTACAAGTGACTGGAGCCTGCCTGCTACTGGAAAAACCATCCCTGTTACAAAACCTCCCCTTTCTGTCTGCTATTTTTTGTATTTCTCCGATACTGGAATTAGCTATAGGTTCTGTCCTGTTCTGGCATGAATTGCAGCTCTGCAGCCGTGTGTACTTACTTACATTTTTCTTGCCAGTAAATCTGGGGGAAGATGCATTGTGATGATCTTTTTTTGTGGGTGATGATTCCAGCCGTAGCCCAATATAGTGATTTGTTTTATCTGACCATTCATTCTGGAGACGTGATATTTAAACTTCCAGCACAGTTAATAGTTGAAGTAGTCAGCATTTTAACGTGTGCGCTTAGGTAAAGTCCTGGTCCCATGTGCCAAAGTCTCCTCTGATGCTTTTTGCTCAATGGGAAATTCCACACACAGGCCAACCCGCTTACCAGAACCTCTGTCGCTCCCCTGCCGTCAGGTAGGTCATCAGCTGATGCTCATTTTTGTGTCCCCCCGGTGGCTGCGGGGGCCATGGAGTTTTGCTAGCAAAGCATCTGAGGTGCAGCTGTTCCTTGCCCATGTAAAAATCTGAGGCACGCGGCAAATTTAGGGGTAGAGTAAAACCAAAGAAACGGAGCAGGGTGCAATGAAGAGCACAAATGTTTTAGGAGCGTTATAGACAAAATATGAAAAGGCTCCAGTTTCATAATGAAATAAAGTTTGTGCTGAGCTGCTGCTCCAAAGTTTAGATCCCGCACGATGTCTTGAGAATAGCATTTGTAATAGATTTAATCTGCTGACAGACTGACGCTCTGTCCCAAAACCACCAGCATGGTTGTCTCCACAAATGTGTCTCCAGCGCTGCCTGAAATAGAGTCTAACAAAAGACAGAAAACTGAATTTGCTTTTCCTGCTGTGAAGATGAAATGAAATGCATGGTGGCTACAGGAGAGGCTGCAGTGACCACCGTGAACGTCCTCCAGGGAATGTGCTGGATCTTCCTCTGCCCTGAGTCATGTCTCGCTCCCATCTTCACAGTTAGTCACGCTGCTGAATGAGAAACGCTTGCGTCACCAGCCCACCACCTACACGAGCAACCGGCCTGCTCACCCAGGCTGCCTGCCCTCTGCCTCCCCGTCCCCAGCGACCCACCCGCGCCACCGCCGCTCTCCCGCCCGCCCCCGCACGGCTTCCCCGGGCACATCGTCACCCATCCGCCCTTCTCGGGCTCGGGAGGTCCGTCATCGCCTCTGCCTGGGCCTCCGCTCTGCCCAGCAGGTGCTTCCTCCTTCACCAGTAGCAGTTTCCTTCTACTCTGACACAGTGGTTTGAAGACCTGTGGTTTGTGAGGACTTGCTTTTTGATATTTCTCACCCTGTTTATAAGAACAGGTCTATTTATTTGAAGGCTGCTAGTAGGTCCGGCCCTCCCATGGGTCCTTCCTCCTGCAATGCCCTGGATCCATCACTAATAAACAAACACAGTTATCGGTACTGGAGAAGATAATTGGCTGTATAATGCACAGAAAGCAAAATTGCTTTCCTCGAGATTTGTTCGTCAGTTATGGTTTGCCCTGGATGGCACAATTTGAGCCATTGTCTGGGCAGGGGAGAAATATATCGAATAGAAAGAGAGGAAGCTATTGTTATAATAAATGACTGGGTGCATATGTGCATGACTGTGTGCTTTAGGTCTTCCATAATGGGTAACCTATTAACAGGCTAATGAGTAGGAGACAAGGATTATCATTATATTTGAAACAATAATGCGTATTCTGGGTTTTTTGCTTGTAATTAATGAGAATGTTGTCTGGTTCGTTGGTGTCCCCTGGGTGAGGCTGTTTGTTCGCAGCAGCCAGCATCCTCTGCAAATCTGGCCTCTCCTTTTTGCAAACTCCCTTTCGCCTCCACCCGCCCAGCCCTACCCTGTACTTGTGGTAGAACTCCAACATCTTACCAGCCTTCAGGCTGGGGATGCCAACGTCTGAGTTTAAGCTAAAGCCAAGTCAGCTGCAGTAAATGCTCAAGCTGTATTTTTAATTAATGTTTTCATGGAAGTGGTGTATTTGTCCCTTTCTGGAGAACATAGAGATATGGCCGTGCTGTGCAGAGTATTATGAAAAAAACAACGTTGCCAATTACACTTCCAGTGGATCAAAACAGTACATGGAAAATACGCAAAGTGACCATATGGAGAAGGAGAGGTCAGGGATTTCTTAAGAGCTTGTCTGGTGGTGCTCAGTTCCCTCAGCTACTATTTACTTTAAAACCATTTAGTAAGACTTGAGAGCTCTCGGCATCCAGTGGGATCCAGACCCTTTGTAAATACACTCATAGGGTTGCAAGGTGACCTGTGAACCTATCAGCTGCCATGCTGACTCTGATGATGCTGCTATATACTTTTTCTCATTACTGGTGTTAAATTGGCTTGCTAAGAGGCATTTAATTAGTTTCCTATTTGTTAGCAGGAATCACTTGCATTGTAAAGCACACCGTGAGCCCTGCTGCCCAGAAATGCTTCTCTGCTGCTAGGTAATACATGAGGCAAACACATCACCATGGTGTCCTACCATCTGTTCTCTGTGATGTCACCTAGAGATTGCATGGTGCAGGAGAAGGCTTTCTTCTATGGCCAAGGTACCTCTCATTTAAGAAGCAAGAACTTCTGAGGCAGGAATGGTCGTTAACAAAAGCTATATGCAGGACCTTTCCCAACAGCTCTCCTCTGACATTTGGGATTTTGGGTGCTACCTGAATATAATGAACATCTGTCAGCTGAGAGAAAGAAATAACACCATGGATGCCTTTCAAGGAATCTGTTGGTTGCTGCTGTGGTTGATAATAATGTGAGAAGGAAGGAAGGAGAACAGACACCCCACTCACCCTTGTACAGCTCTCTAACTTCAAAGAGAAACACCTAACAACCATGCTCACCCCTATGCTCTGTCTTTTTAGGTGCTTATGTCGTGTCACCACCCGTAAGAGAAGCCGATAATAACCAAAATGTAATTGGCAGATGCAGGCATTGCTTGCTGACCCACATTTCCACGGGTCTAGAAACTTCAGTTACTTATTACCCTTGCAGTTAAAATCATCAAGAAGTCTGTGTATCCGTGAGAGAAATAATTGTTGTCACTTCATAGCAGAATTCTGGGTTCGTCGGATCACAGGGTAACTCGGGCAGGAGGGGGCCTTGGAGGTCTCCAGTCCAACGTCCTGCTCAAGGCAGGGTCAGCTCTGAGATCAGACCAGGCTGCCCAGGGCTTTGGTCAGCCCTCGAAAACCTCCAAGGATGGAGATCGCACAACCTCTCTGGGCAACCTGGGCTCACGTTACGTCCCATGGTGTGGGTGCTGCCTTCACTGTTGAAAATGGGTGTCCAATGCAGTTAAGAAATTTGGATCCTTTACTCAGAGCATGGAAAAGAAGCTCAAACCATCTGCTTTTGTAATATATTCCCTTTCGTTCATTTATGAGATAAAATGAGATTGATTTGGAAGCCATTTGGGGAGAGGGAATTCAAATGTCTTTTCAGACCATAAAATATTGTTGAATTTATTATTGTTTCAAGACAGAGTCATGTTCTGACTAGAAGACTGGAGGCCAGGGAAGTTTTGAGCTGTAGTGTAAAATGAAATCTTCTTGACTTGAGGTAAGCCACTTAGTCTGCTCACTATAACACGGGGAGAATAATATTTACCACGTGGTGCTAGTGCAAGGATTAATGTCTGCTCGGTGCTGTGAAAATGAAAATATTCTTCACAGAAAGCTTCTTCTCCGCAAGGAAAATTGTACGCACAAGGAGCCTCTGGGTCCCATCCTTTGGCGAGAACCTCTTGTTAGCTTTTTTTAATTATGCTTAATATAATCAAATGGCTCAAGACAGGAAAATGTTTGTTCTCTTTCTTCCTCCCTATCTCTTTCAACAGATAAGTAAAGTGTAGAGACCCGCGGAGCAATGGACTATGAAAAGAGAAGGAGATCTTAAACTGAAGAAGGGTGAAGATGCACACAAGAGCATGGGAGACCCATAACTTGGAACAGCGTGGGGTTTGAAAAGAGAGAGGAGGACGCGAGGTAATTGGATAAAAGGCTGCTAGCACTGAAGACTGCAATTATGGAAAGGTTAATGTATTCCAGCAGAGCGAGGTATATTTATTTGCTAAATTGCCTGTTGAAAGCTCTGCCTTCCCAATGAGGCAGGGTCACTCAGGTATGTCTCTCACCCAACCTGCCCGCGCTGGCTCGGCCAAGGGTAATTGAAGCAGGTCATTAGCTACAGGCTGGGCAGCCCAGCTTCGCCGCGGGCAGAAGCGTGCAGCCCTGAGAGAGCCAGCTCCAGAGTTAACGCAGGAATACAGGAGGTGTTTGATTACCCAGCAGTGTTTTCCCACAATTCATGAATATACTTATCTCCAGAGTTCTGTAACATGTAGACTTTTAAATAGCTGAGTCCTAAAGCTTATCAGACACATCAGCTATGACCTAAAATCTTGAAAGCAAATTTTGCTTAGCTGAAAAGGGAGCTTTAATGTCAACGTGCAGTGAATTATCTCCCTTCCTTTCATTTGCCTGAAATAAAGACTATTTCAGGCAAGGTGATTCTGAATTTGGACAAAGGACCAGTGCATGGAAAGCTATACTAAAAGTCCGGAAGATGTCTTTGAAATGACCAGCGCTCTTCTCAGATTAGATGGGGTGAAATTGCTTCAAGATGCTTAGAACATACCTTAAGAAAATACTAAACGCTCTATTCTGCTGAGGGTCATTGTGAGAGTCCCTCTAATTGATTTCAAGATATGAGTTCAAAAATCTGAAAGACAGACTAAGCCCGTGGGATGACACAGGGCATGACAACGGCCAACGACAGGGCTATGGACGGGGTAATGCTCAGATCATGTGGTAAGCCACCAGGAGCAAGGCGGTGGCATACTGCAAGATTGTCTTATACGGTCTCTGAACGTTTGCCTTCTTGTCCTTGAAGAGGGATTAAATAAAGTATATTTATTATGCATCTTGCACGGTGATCAGCTTCCCCGTGGAAAGTTATTTATTCCATGCTGATATTAGACAGAACCCCTCATTTCCACATCGTACCGCACCAGTACCTTACAAACAGCCTGAGGAGGACAGAGTCATGTTGCAGAATGGCTCCGGTGGGACCGATCGAGGTATTGATAACCCAGAGTAGCTGTTTATGCCTCCCACGGGTGCTCGTTCAAAGTTCGAGGGCTCTCCCATAAATACAGGGTAGTGGGGCTCATCTGCCAGAAGTCAGGGAAGGGGCACTTCCATTGACTGTGCGCCTCCCAGGGAGGTTAAAAAGCATTTCTACCCTTCTGAGGAGGAAATACGCTCAGGGAAGCGGCAGGCTTAGCACACGCAGAGACCTCAGGAGTCCCTCCGGCGCAGAGTGAGGCGGGGGATGCTCGCAGGGCCCGCGGCCTCCTCCTCCCCTCCTTCCCCACCTCCGATTCCGCTCTCCTTCAAAACCGATTTCCCATTGGTGTAAATTAGATAAGAAATGGTTCAGAATCTTTAATTGTGATTTTTGTTTTTAATCTGCATAATTAGATCTGTAATGGATTATTTTCCCAGTCTCGGGGCTGCTCGGAGATCGTTAGTGCTGGGCCCTGTGCGATTGCCATCTGCACGCGGGCGAGGGCTGCGGGGCAGCCTCACCAGCCTCCTGTGGCTCATTCAAATCACTTGCCACTTGAACCCCAGCTGCTTTCCCAAGCCACTCACGGGGGTACATCCTTGCAAAACATTAGTCGTCGGTCCCCACTCATGTCCTCAACAGATGCAGTTGTTTAGGAGAACGTGGTGCTGAGGGGAGATGAATAGGGTCTGGGTTTTAGAACAACTCATTTTACATTAGCTTTGTCTTTAACAAAAGAAAATGAAAAGAAAGCAAAAAGGAGAGGTAATACAGTAGCACCAGGTTTGGCACCGGTTTTCTGCTTCCCAGGCGGTGGGGAGGTACATGGAGGTAAGCAAGGGCTGGAGTGAGGTAGGGGATGGAGATGAGAAGGTACCTGGATATCCTGGGGTATGGACTGGGGAGCTCTCCCAAAGGAAGGTGGTGGCTTTGGAGAGGGATGAGGCTGACAGGGTGGTTGGAAGGCGAGTAGGAAAAGGAGAATTGAGCCTTGCTGAAAATCTCACTACCCTGTAATCCACCTCCCTGCTTCCGACATCCTTATGACCTCTCTCTTTCTTTTCCATCCCTAGCATCCTCCAGATCCTTCCAAAGCCTGTTTCCCCGGCCATGGATGGCCCCAAGACACCCTTCCTACCCCTTATTCTGTCTACTTTGGACTTTGCTGCTGCTGTGAAGTTTCATTTTGCAGCTGCAAGGAGGTGAACGAAATAAATCTTCATTCTGGGGGTGGCAAAATTCACTGTAGCCCATGTGCTGAAAAGGCTTGGGCTGGCTCAGATGCCACATCTTGTTCTACTTAAACTGCTGCTTTTAATAGACCCAAAATGTGTGCTTTGCCAAAGATGTTTCCTTCTCTTCTAGCAGAACCATGTGCACTGGTTTGTTCGCGTAAGCCGTAGCCTGGCTGTGGGAGCTCTGCCAGGGCTGTGCTGTGTTACGCTCACGTGGCACCAGCAGCATGAAGACTGGTGGACCACCCAACTGGAAATCTGCTGTTTGACTTCAGTTTCAGTGGAAGCGAGGCTGGAGATTGTTTAAAGGGGATTCGAAATGTCTCATGAAAGCACATTTCAGATGCCAGCCCCCTACCTTTACTTAACCCTTTGAAAATGGGACTTGCCAGTAGGGATCTGTAGTAGGTTTTGGGGGTTGCATTCAGATTAAATCCTAACTTTCTACATTGAAGCTGGACAGCGGGTGTTAGCAAAGCAGTTCTCCTTTTTATCGTTATCTCTTTCCCATCTCAGGTTCTCCATGACCAATGGTATTTCTTTCTCATCAAATATCATTTGGCAGAGATTTCAAATGTTGGTAAGAACCAATATCTGAAAGGTGTAGTTGACATAAGGTGTGGATCTCAAGCCCACACCAAAACTTTTGGTTTGGTAATGCTGTCTTGGCAATGCCTGCAAACATGCTGCTGTGAATTTGGGCTGTGAATATCACTGTGAGATCTAAACAGTGGTGTACAAAAAGAGTGACATTTTCTCTGCAGTAGTGATTTGCAGGACTACTTCTGCCCTCCCACCAGCTCAAATACAGTTTGGTGGGGAACAAGGTTGAGGGTACGCCAAGACCCACGTGAAAAGAGCTTTTCTCCTGCAGCCCTGGGCAGTGCCCTCTGCATATGGTGGCAGAGAGTGGGGAGCAGCAGAGATGGGTAGAAGTGTTGGTATTCATTACATGCACTAAGGAGCAGGTAGTTTAAAGGACGTTTAAATTACTGCTGCATGTTGCACCTCGCCACCCTGCTGCCTCTGTGGGAGAGCCCCGATGCCTGATGGGGGGGTGCAGGTCCCCAGGCTGCGGTCAGGCACCCACTGCTGGTGTAAGCAGCCCCATGCTTTGCTCTTACCGCTAGCTCGGCATGGTCATTGTGTCTTGAAACCCAACCCACAGCAGGCTCACATGTCTCCTTTGTGGAGGGATCTGACCACCTTTGGAGAGCACATGATCTTGCCAGTGCTTGAAGTTTAATCAGTCCCACATACAGGCACCTCAGGGCTCAAAATGATCAATAAACCACAAAAACACTTTTTTTCCAGTACAGCATTTAAGTGTGGCTGCTCTCCTGGGATCTCTGGGGACGGCTTCCTCATTCAGATGTCCCCTTTCAGCCAGCTGTTCTTGGCCACTTGCCCCACACCGGGCCGGGAGGCCGGGCTGAACTGGAGCAGTTGGGCGATGAGGGTTTGGCAGGGCTCTGGCAGCGGGGGCAGCCCCTCCGGGTACAGCACCCCTTTCTTCTGCCGCTGGGGCATGCTGCAGATGTGGGTATCGTCAAACGGAATGCAGCCGGTCACCATCACGTAGAGCATCACCCCCAGGCTCCACATGTCATTCTTCTTGGCGTCGTAGGGGACGCCCATCAGCATCTCTGGGGAAGCGTAGGCTGCTGACCCACAGAACGTGGTGCTCAGGTCCGGGTAGCTGTTTGCCTCCTTGCTAAAATCAAAGTCACTGAGTTTGGCCCGGCGGCCGTCAGCCATGAGCAGCACGTTCTCACATTTGAGATCCCGGTGCACCAAGTTGCGGTCGTGCAGGTAGCGCACGGCTCCCACGACCTGTGCAAAGATGTCCCGGGCCTTGGGGACACAGGGTATCTTCCCTAGCTCCTGTACCAGCTGCAGCAGGTCAGTGGCTGCCGCCTCCATCACAATGTAGACCTTCCCACTGGAGACCTCGATAAGCTCGAAGACACGCACGATGTTGGGGTGCCGGATCTTGCGCATGATGGAGAGCTCCCGGGGCAGAAACTTGTACTTGAAGGCTGGGGGTGCTCGCCGTCGGTCCACCACCTTGATGGCTAAGGGGCCCTTGTATTTGTTGGAGGTGGCTGCTTTCACCTTGGAGAAGGTGCCCTCCCCTAATGTGTGACCCAGCCTGTAGCCCAGCTCACAAAGGAGCTTCTCTCCTGCATCAGTTTTTGGCATGATGTGTGATCCCGCTGGGCTTAATCGAAGCTGTTGTTTTGCGTCAGGATTTGAAAGCTTTAATATATGGCGCGTGGCAGTTGTTGAGCTTTGTTCTCCCCCCTGGTCCCACGGGTGCCCTGGTGGGCTCCAGGGCTCACCCAGGCATTGTGATGGGGTGGAGCGTTGCACGGCAGTGCCTTTGTGAGATGGCGGGGGTGGCTGGTGGGGCCCCATCCCCTCAGGGGTGTCCCAGGCATGCCCACACACACGGAGAGAGAACTCCCACAGACGAATAGTTTAGAGTTTCTACCTTTTTCTCCTCTTCACTTGAGTTTTTGAAACAGGGATCTTTTGGTGATAAGAGTTTAAACGTGAGTTTGCTGGGATGAGGAATCCATCTGGTGACTTATACCCATTGTCTGCAGGGTATTATATTAAAATCAGAACTACACAGAGTGGTAAAAAGGAGTGTTTTCTACTGTCCCTAACTACAAACTACCTCGGCTGGCTGTAAATATTTCAGGTTTTATTACAATGGTGCAGGGAGCTATTTTTCTAGGTAGGCTTTTGGACTTTGTGTGGTGGGGATGGGGAACCTTAAATGCATCTTTCAGAAGAAACAGCTTTTCCATTTTCTGAATTTGGAATTGCAGTCCCTCCCTTTATTTTTATCCAAATGATATTTTGGAGACTTACAGAGAAGGGAGACCAGAGATCCTTTGGAGAGCTTTTAATTTAGATTTTAAGTGCTTTCAGTCAGTTTCAGTTGCCATAAGGTGACAGTCGAATTAAGCATGGAGCAGGAGCAGCAGACAGCTGGGGTGGGTCGCAACAGCCACCCCTGGGCAAAACGTCCCTCCCATTGCACGCTGTGTCTCAGGCCGGTGTCGGCTCCTTCCTCCGTGCGCTGAGTCCTTGGCTCTTGCAAACATTTGTGTCTGGTTTGTGCTGGTTTTTTAAGCTGCTCGAGGATCCCGTCCTCCCTGTGGAGCCCGCATTTCCTTCCCAGCTGTACAAAGAAGCCTAGGACCACAAAACTTCTGTCTTCCTAAATACCAGCCCAAATGTTATTTTTAATTTTTGAATATATGTTTCATTTTGCAAATCAGTTCTAGAGAGGAATAAGACTCAACCGAAGACTGAATAAAATCTTTCTCGTGAGTGTTCTCATCTTCTCAGTGTTCTGAAGTCATTTGATGAAAGCAAATTAATTTAAAATTGCAAACAAAAGTCTATATGTGCTGCAGGGATGCTTTGCCCTGACTCCTAACAGCAAGTAGTGGTTATGTCAAGTTTTATCTGCTGTAGAGGTCGTGGGTCAAAACCAAACCACTTTCCCACTTCAGATGCTATTTCTACAGGCCATTCGCAAGTACAAGAATTCCGTATGCTGTAGAAGCGCAGTTATCAGGCATGTATCAGGCATTTATCACCAGGCATGCTGTCAAAAGGCCTGGCAAGCAGCGTGTACATTGCACAACTGAGGATTTGTTCCCGTGCAGGAACCACCCTACTGACCATTGAGGAATGTCCCCAGCCCATCCTTGTCTCCTTCAAAGAGAGCAGACATCCCATTTTATGGCAAGTACTTTGCCAGAGGCTGATGTCTGTAGGGAAGTTGAGTGGAGATGGAATTCCCGCACGCACACAGAGGTGCAGGACACGACCCAGCCAATGCTCCCTTTCCGTCTGGGCCATCAAATAAAGGCCCCCAGATTTCTTACTGCTGAAGAGGATCAGATAGAAGCCATTTCCAGAAGTCCCCATTCAGAAACTGCAGCTACTTCAACACAAAAAAATCCTGCCTAGCAATCAGTAGGCCAGATGCAGGCAGTAATTTTGCTGGATACACATGATTTCCTGGCACTTCTGTTTAGCCCGTGAGTCATAACCACAGTGACTTCAGCAGAGGTCTGGGCCGGACTTTTCATAGGAGCTGGGAACTTTGAGGTGGCTAAACATAACTGAACCAATGTGGGCATTTATACCAGGGAAAATGCTTAGACCAGGCGTCCCTTCCCCGCTTACTACTGGAGCACCTCTGGAAAACGCCACCCTTGCGTGCTCTGACAAATAGAAAGATGCATGTGTAGCTATCTAGGGGGGCTAGGCTGATGCTCAGTATGTCCTTTAAAACAGGAACGTTATAGACGGGTTCCCAAAGCCTACAGGTAAAATCCTCATTTCTGGGAAACCTCTTTGAAGCCCCCTGTAATGACATAAGCAAGAAGAGGTGTTGTCCAAACCGCAGTGGAAAAACTGAAGCGGCAGCTACGAACCACGCTGCGATGGTAAGGAGCAGTGTCGTGGAGTCCCGCCTTGCTGGGGGACTCTCCATCTGCTGGAGGGAGCTTGTCGCTTTTGGGAGGTTTTCAGCAATCTTGGCTGAGGTGGACAGTTTGAGAGTCAGTAATCCCTCCTCCGAGCCCAGAAAAAGCACTGCACAGTCAGATGCTGCAGGAGCTTCCTGGGGGCTAAAGGGCTTGAGCAGTGCTTGGGAGGCGATGGGGAAGAAAGCCCTGGTGAAAAGCAGGACGGAGCAGCTCTCGTAGCAAACACTCCCCCTCCTGTACGCTCCAGGCTAAACCCTTGCGAGCTGGCTTTGCTGCCAGGGCTGCAGGCACCATCACCGAGCACCCCTGTGCTCCGAACCCACAGCTCACAGCATGGCCTGGGACTGCCGCAAAAAGCTCCAAAAAAAGACAGCAAGAGGCATGAAAGAGGGGTTTCGGTTTGGCAGGATGCTGTCAGGCAGAGGAGGAGGAAAGATATCTGAGCTCAGCTTTTTGTGCTCTGCTTAGATCACAGAGAAACAGATTTTTGCCTTGTTAGCTGCTGGCTCAACATGTATTGGTATAAAAAATGCACCCAAAACCTCTTTTGCTTCCAATCCCTCCACCTCAAGTACTGCTGCCTGTGATATAAATATTTAGGTCACACCAATATACTTTAGTAGGGCACTCAGTGCTAACATACAAAAGGATGCTGAGCTTTCTGGTACATTTTTTACATCAAAGCTGTGTTTGTAGAACTGACTTGTTCCATTGCTCTTGTAAACGAGAGCAATTATGAATCAGGCAGCAAGTATTGGTTTGTTCAGTCTGGCACATGAGCAGGAGGAGCTGGTCTGCAGAGGTATAAATTATTGGATCTCACCGCCAGGGTTTTCATTACGGGCACGTTTTCCGACTCCAACGGCGTGGTTGTGCATCAGCCTGAAATGTAGTCAGTTCCCCTGCCAAAGGGCTGATAAACTCCCGAAGGAGCATTCGTGCTGCTGCGCAGTGCAGGGACACCACAGAGCTACCAGGTGCCCCAGAAGCAACTCGCCAGTTTCAAATTCAGCCTAAGTTAATTTACCTCCATGGGTAAGTTCACCCAGGGTGAGTCCTGCATCGCCCGGGGCTGGACTTGCTCACCAGAGACCAAGCTGTGCTGGGCATCACTTTACACCAAAACCCGAGTTAACCTTGCCCAGCAAGTCACCTTGCTGAGAAGCTAACGCAGCTGAAGCTCTACAGCCTTCTGCCCTGTACACAGCTACCTTCAGCCGGAGAAGAGCAAACAAGCCATGAGATGCAACGAAGGAGGATTTTTTTTTTTCCTTTCTGTGTCATCCCATATGTTTTTTCGGTAATAAGTAGGTCTTGCAGGAGAATCCTGGCTGTGTTGCAGTTGATAGCTGAGAAATCACCAGTCTGCTATCTGAACATTGGGGTTAATCAAACGTGTCTGTGCCGTCCTTTTTGGGTGGCTGCCTTCTTGCCAAACCTCAGCCAGGCAGTACTACATCCGTGTAATTACTGGACTGAGATAGCCACTGTCATGTAGGATGGCAAACAACTGAGCTAACAAGAGGGCTATGAGGGCATGCATGCTTCCCAAACTTCTCCCTATCCCCCCATGATCCCATTGTCCCCGAAGCCCCCTGTCCTGTGGCCCCGTCCCTCTGGGCAGGGCGGCGGGGAGTCCTGCTGGCATGGGGGCAGAGCGGCCGCACGGGCTCGGTGTGCTGGTCATTGATCTGATGACAGACTGACACCTCTGGGGCACGGATTTCCCACGTGAGGAAATGCTGTTGGGCGTAATGTGGGTCCTGCCAGCACAAGCGTACCAAAATGCAACTCTTGTTAATGCAGATAGTCTAGAAGCCAAAACAAACAAAAGTTTTATACCTTACGCCAGGAGGTTGTACGTTACAATGTGTAGAACGACCTCTGTGCTTGCACGGAGCCCTTGAGATTTCTTTAAATACCTCAGTTTCCATACAGGAAGAGATTATTTTGCCCAGGGCTTGTAACTTTCAAGACCAGTCAAGTAATTCCTAGGTGACTGGCCAGTGGCCAGTCTATGGCCAGACCTTCTTGCTTACCACCCTGTGAAAAGTGGGAACGGGCAAACAGCTGCACAAGAAGTAAAAATAAATAATGATAATATTTTTGCTTGACTACCTCATCATAGATAGTGCAAAGGGCAACCACAGTTTTTCCTAGCCAATACGGGTTACCAAGATCTTCTTGCCAGCAATGGGTAAAAAGAGCTCTTTAAACATAAGCTTGTGGTATTTTGCCCTGTATTTGATGTTTCTTTATATACGTATATAGTTGTTTTACAGAAAACACTGGACTGAAAAGAAACCTGCTGCTTGTTAGCGCTATTTTCCATCCATCTGGATGTTGCAGGGAGTTCGTGCAGGCGCTGAAGGCCGGTGAAAATTTTGCAGATGAGAATTCTTCTGTAGTCCCATGGAGCTGTACTACACGCTCGAGGTATAGGTACCGAAGGGAACAAGCCAAGGTGAGGCGAACTTGTAACAGGTACAGATGCTCATTAGACAGGCCATAGTCAGTAAAGAAAATTACGCTATTGGCAAGAAGTCTCATTTTTCTAGTGATGTTATTTGCCCCTTACTTGCCAAGTACCGTTCAGTGAGCTATTTAAAGGTAATTGATTGCTGGCCTGTGTGATGTCTGAGCGGTTAGAAAAATGAGACAGATCCCATGAAAAGTACATTGAATCCAAGCTGCCTCAGGAGCTGAACTGCTGTCGTTGCCCTAGATCCTCTCCTGCAAAATCAAGCTGTCTGTGAGGTTATTTTAGGCACTGGTATTAAATGGACCTAGAAAGTCAAAGGTGCAAAACTGATGGCAAAGCCTTTTCCCTGAATGCATTACAAAAGCTGCGTGTGTGCCTACAGCGGCAGCCTGAATTCGGCCATGGTCTCACGGCTCCTCACTGGCAGCAACAGCAGCGTTGGCAATGGAGAAAACCAAAAGTCGTAGGTAATCGGCAAGCTGTGCTTGGTAATGATGTGCTGCTTTTTCTTTTTCTTTCTTTCCTCTCACGTTTCTAGGATTGGTATTTGTTTAAAATACTCTGGCTGGGTTGGGTTTTTTTATCCCTTTGGTAGATAAGGAGATCTGGCACCTCACATTCCTGATGTTGAGATGCAGCTGTGATCACCACAGCTGTTTGCCATCAGATCTTGCCCTTCGCCTCTTGTTCACACAGAATAAACTAGTGAAGCTGGCTGCAGGACTAGTAAGAGGTCTCCTAGAAATTTGGCAGGATGAGAGGAACACTGAACAGGAAACTCTATGGACGTCCATTTGATTAACCAAGGTTGTTCAGACACCTTTGTGTGCCAGAAACATCTCTTCATGTAAATGAGAATTTAAACCGTGTGAGGGACATAAAATGGGCTTGTAAGCCACCAGAGGGAATGGATATATGGCAACAGGCCACACCACCACCTCTTGGGTGGCTTGTGAGTGCCTCAGTAGGTGCCAAAGGAGATGAAGGATGGAAAGGGCTAATGGGCTGGTCTGCAAACGTGATTTTGCAGCTGGTATTGCCAGGCTGCACCTGCCAAGAATCTCAAACCTGAAGGCAATAAGCTGGAGCAGAGTGGGAGACAGAAGGGACTAAGCAGGCTTTGGCAGGTTGGTGGCTTGGGGAGCAGGGGGATTGCCCTGCCAGATCTGCCCTTTAGAGGCTTTGCACCAACAACCCTTTTGGAAAGAGGGAGGGAGAAGAGTCAGATCTTATGCCTCCATCCTTGCGGTAAGTGGAGTCATGTCTGGCTTGCCAGAGCTAAGGAAAACCAGCTCCCTACAGGGAGGCAAGCTTTTCTTTTTGGTGCTGGAATGCCTGCTGAGCTGGGGGCGGAGGGGGGGACTCAGCCCTGGGAGCTCACCCCACCCCTTTCCTGGCCGGAGATGTTGATCTCCCTATGTCTTCATTCAGACGGCTCCTTCCCACCACCTCTCTTCCGAGAGCTAGGAAGCTCTTTCTTCCTTGGCTGGTGCTGCAGACACTTGGCCAGGCCTTCAAGTGGCTGATTCCTGTCTACTTACCAGGGAGATCCTCCAAACACCCTCGCGAGCCAAAGGGAAGGGCTGTGCAGCGTTGACAGGCTGCTGGGTCATGAGAAGTGTCTAAGCTTGCTTTTCCTGCCCCTCCTTGAGGCCAGGGAAAGAGCCCAGCACGCCTGCTGAGAAGCCTCCTCAGCACTGGGCAGCGGGTGAGAAAGGTGTGGGTAGGAACTGGGGCTCGGTGCTGCACGTCTACTGAGATCAGGGAACATCTCTCTACTCTCCTTGTTGCTTCAGCATCAACAAATCTCTTTTCAGAGCGGAAAGATTAAATGCTTGCCGCGGCTGTTGACTTGCTTACTGTATTTGTGTGCCTGCTATCCGTGTCCCGAGGCAGAGCTGGCTATGGCTGCCTGTCAAACAGGAGGGAGAGGGCTTCAGGTCAGGCTTGAAGCAAGGCAGAGGTCCCAAAAGCTGCAGGAAGCACCTCTCGTGTTAGCAGAAATGGAGCTGGAACTGGGTGGTGATGAGGGTCAAGAGAAAAGTTGGGAAATGAGATGCTTTTCTTACTACATCAAGTTATGACTGTTAAGTCCAAATATAATTAAGTTAGAAAAGCAGGTAAGTGGTTTGTGGCTAACTATCCCAAATGAACAATACTCGCATTTCTTCCTCATGCTGATTTTACTACCTGTGGATAACCTCATCACAGAGCATTATGTATTCAGAAAGAGATTCAGTTGTCTGGCACCTATTGTAATTAATTTGTGGCCAATTGAGGACTGCAGAATTTGGCCTGTAATTAGGATATGACAGCCTATGGTACCCAGATTTGGAAAGTTGATGGCAAAGTGTTATGGCTATGGAGCAGATGTTTAAGTGGTACGGATGTTGTGAGAGGCTGATTTCATGCGTTGCTCTGGAGTCATGTGCTAAAATGCTTCCTGAAGGTGCTCAGCTAATCACTGAGATGGCTTCTCCCACGGATCTGGTTAGTCCTGGATGAGCCAGTCCTGTACGAGAGTCTGGCATGGCTGGAGTTAAAGGAGCTGGAGATGCAAACCCAACAAGTTTCAGAGTTGTCAAGACTGATGAGAAAGTTTAGGCTGAGATTTGGAAGATAGTAAAGACAAATTCTAAGTGGCAGAAGGAGATAATCTTGGACCAGGTAGTTGTTGTGGGTATGCACGTATCAAAGAGGGAGGCAGGCAAGCACTCTGCGAACAAGGCTGGAGGCAGCTGTCAGGGTCTGAAGGTCTCATTCCTGCTCCATGCAACATGTAACTGGACAGGCTTTTGCTGTATTTGAAGAAACTGCCTGAGATGATTAGATGATTAGGGGACTGGAACACCTCTCTTATGAGGAAAGGCTGAAGGATTTGGGTCTCTTCAGTCTGGAAAAAAGACAGCTGAGGGGGGATCTTATCAATGCTTATAAATACTGAAAGGGTGGGTATCAGGAGGATGGGGCCAGGCTCTTTTCAGTGGTGCCCAGTGGCAGGACAAGAGGTAACGGGCACAAAGTTGAGCATAGGAAGTTCCACCTAAACATGAGGAGGAACTTCCTTACTTTGAGGGTGGCAGAGCCCTGGCACAGGCTGCCCAGAGAGGTGGTGGAGTCTCCAACTCTGGAGACATTTCAAACCTGCCTGGATGCGTTCCCATGCAACCTGCTCTGGGTGACTCTGCTCTGGCAGGGGGGTTGGACTAGATGATCTCCAGAGGTCCCTTCCAACCCTACCGTTCTGTGATTCTGTGAAACCATGCAAGAAACTAGCTGTGACCCTGAGAGGAAAACCGCCAAAGCAAACTGAGGCTTATCACATGCAGAGACAAAAGGATGGGTGGTTTGAGTGGGCAGCTAATACAGACCTGCTCATACGAGCAGCAGGCCTTGCATTCCATTTGTTAATGTTAGTTTGCTTTCCAGAAAATTGAGCTTTTTGCTGTTTTCCTGCTTGCGTGCTTCCCTAAGAGGGAAATAAATCCATTAAAAACAGAAACTCCCCTTGATTTACCGCCAGCCACTGCAGAGCGTGGAGGTCAGGCACGCCAGCACGGGCTGGGACGGGAGGACGGGCATGTCTGCACCCCACTGCTCACAAGCCATGGAGTATATATAATATCACAGTGCCCTCTTGGGGGCAGGTGTTCATTGGAAATAAACCTTTATGATTTGTATGCTGTGGGGCTCACTGCTCACCACCGCTGTTTATTCTAGGAGCTCACGCTGCCCAGCTAAATCATGGATTTTCCCCCCAAACACTGCTCTTACTAAGGAAGAGCTCACGGTTTGGGCTTTGGGGTTTTATTTTATTATTATTTCAATATTAATCCCTCCTCCGCTGCTGATCTGAACTTTAAAATAACAGAAGCGAGGAGGATGAGGAGCTCCTGAGTGAAGATGGCAGTCTGCCCTCAGAAATGAAACCTGTCTTGTTCAAACACTTGCAGATGACTCAGCCCCAGCAAGAAACAAGCTGTTTTAACAATAGATTTAATTAGCTGGTGTTTGTATTCCTTCACAGCGCGCCTGTGTCCCGGTGCACCTGCTGGTAGACCTGTCTCGAAGCTCTGGCGTCTCCCGCAAAGGAGCGTGAAGAATGACTGAAGCGTTAAATAAGGACACGGGCAGGTATGGCAATTCTGCGGGATGCTCTGTATGGCAATGTTCTGCAGGAACAGCCCGGAGAGGAGAGGAATGTGACCGATCTCTCTTCTCCTCTTGCTTTTTGCAGTAGCGTCTTTTGTTAGTTGGTCAAAAGAAATAAAACCTGAAGAAAAACACAACTTCCAGCAAACGTTTGGGATGATCCTATAAAACCATATCACAGCCAATATGGCTCTGGGTGCCCTCCTGTTGCCATTAACGCTCTGAATGTAGGAAACTTAAAACCGAACGTTTTGCCTGTTTTTCAGAATCCCCTCGGTTTCACTAAAACTGGCAAAAAAAAGGAGCAGAAATTTTTGTTCTAGTATAGACCCATCGATTCCCTGATTCCTTATGCTTATAGCATTATAAAAGAACCTCTATTTTGAGGAAGATATGAAATGACAAAAATGACAAGCCTCTGACATTTGTGACGGTTTTTCCGGTGGGATAACATATGAGACTGTGTGTGGTTTTGGGTTTGGTGGGGTTTTTTGTTTGCTTTGTTTTTTGGGGTGGTTTTTCGAACAAATTCAGCTTAAAAGCCCATCTGTGGTAAGGATTCAGTTGAAAAAGATGTGCCACCTGGCAGATGACCCTAGAAGCTGGTTTCCCTGAAAAGCCAGCCTCTAAGATTGATGATGAGGGCTTCCGTATCTTTTCTTTCTCTATTTTTATTTCTAGATCTAGTTTATTTCACGTCACAAGTAGAATTTTCCTAAATGCCAGGTCTGAAAACTTGTTCTGGGCTCTGACAGTCACTCTTTCAAGTTGCTGCTTCTCCCTTTCCCTCTTCCCATGTCATTATCTGCCTAAGGATGATGCCGCTACGGGGCAGCAGCACTTGGGTATCACCCGGCTACAGCGGGCAGCGCGTGGTCAGTGTGATCGGTGAGGGACACAGAGCACGGGCAAATAAATCACAGCACGAGGAACACGTATCCAACTAGGTGTAGCTGGGAAATGCTAGGATGGATTTCCTTCTGTTTTCCTCGATTAGGCACCCCTTCGTTAAACTGGAAGCGGGGAGAAATCCCTGTATTTCTGAGTACACCTCGCTTTGTGTGCTGAAGCCTTTTTCCTTGCAAAGACAAATCTTGGCCTCTCCGACTCCCTGCTTTGCTTTCTCAGCTCCCACGAGGTAGCAGGCAGCATCTCTTCTGTGCTGTTCTTGCTTGTCCTCAGCCGGTATAAAGGCATCAGCTGCTTTCCTTTTGCTATTTAGTGGCTCCGTCTTAAGGGGGCAAGTCGTTCGATTGCCACTTACTGGATCCTGCTCTCAGTTTGTTGTCACTTTGGCAAGATTTCACTGCGTGGCCTGAGCTGGTTTGTGCCAGGCAGGACTCAAGCTGAGTATTTTAGGAATGTATCCATATTTTAAGAAAGTATCATTTCTGCGGACAAGGAGAGAGGAGGGAAAACCTATTATTTGAGAGCTTGTGATAGTCTGACAGGGCAAGGCCTTGACATCTGGAGGAATGATGGCTTCCGCTAGGGATGCGGCTTAAAACTCTTCAGTTTTGGCCAGCCTGCGGGTCTGAAGGGCCTGTGATTAGCAGAGCCCAGCTGATGCCCTGCAGGCAGCGGTTCCAGGCACAGGGACCGGAGGGAGAGCGAGGAGGATCTCCTCCCACGGCACGGGCCCTGGACAGATGGACACTGCCACAGCACTCGCAAAGCAAAGCAGGGAGGTCGGCTGCTGCTCGGGGTGTCTCTGCCTCCCAGCAGAGAGCAAGCTTTGAATTTTGAGCAGACAAGAGCCTCTCTTGCACACCGACTTTTATTTTTTTTTCCTTCCCCCCCCCCCCCCCCCCCCCCCAGTTGGTTTATTTAAACAGCTGGGAAGGTATATTTAAAGTTTATATGGGGAGGACGACACAAAATATTTGCAGGTTTCTTCTTCCACATCACAGCTGCCAGAGAAAACTGGGGTGGGGTTTTTTTTTTGGTTGTGGTTTGGGGTTTTTTTTTTTTTGGGAAAAGAATGGATGTAAAACCCCTTTTGCCATCAAGCATGTTGTAATGGCAGCATGGTAAGCAGGAGTGCGATGAGGGCATCTCTGGGCTCTTAGGGACTGCTATAATTCTGGCAGTGGTATGAATTGGGCACACTTGGTTTGTCAAGATAGTAAAGGTTCAGTTCCTCACAGATATTTGGGTGTTGGGTAGGTGTGACAGAGAGAAGCAGCATTGTAATCGTAATGTCTCCTGCGTGCTCGTCCTTCTGAGTCGCTCCGGTGTCCTGAATGCACGAGGGACACGGAGGAGTAAAGAGGCAGGGTTTCATCAGCAGCTGTCAAATGCAGAAATAAATACCTTCAAGCAATATAACTTCACTCAATTTGTACCCGCTTGTGTTGGCCATACCTTGTATTTACATGGTGCCACAGGAAAATATCTTTAAATGTTAAAATTTAAATCACACGTGGTCCTGCAGGCTAAATCTGTTACCAATGATAACATTTCCACTGTAGTTTGTTTTGTAGCACCTCAAGAAAAGCAGCTGATTGGAATGATTTATTTTCATTCCTAGGGGAGAAAAAATAGCCTTAGAGCCTTTGTGAGCTCCACAGGAAAAGCAACCACAGCGCTGGGCAGGCGGTATCTGCAGTCACGGAAACAACTGATAAAAACTTTCTCATCTTATCACTCCGCAGATAGGCCTTTGCTATAGGATGCAGACATGAAAGAGTTTCTAGGGTGCCTCTGCCCTACATGGGAATGCTAGCAACAACCCTGGCACAGTTTAAGAAACTGGTCGTCTTGGTCACTGTGTGAGACCTGGTTGACTGATGACATTGTAGGGAGGCACAAGGGCACAGGAACAGGGGTGTGAGAAGAGCCTGAGACTTGAAAGGGGTAGTATCTGAGGTGACTTACACCCGTGACATGAAGGGAGACAGGTCCCCAGGTTGTTCACAGGCCACCCCTGCATTGCATTTCACCCAAGTAAGTGAATTGAATTATTTCTCCATGCATACCTGGACACAACTTGTACTTCTGGGTCATGACTGGTGATCCCACCCTTCTCCATGGTATAGAGCTGAGCCAGGCATGGGTGTCTAGGCACTGAGGTGATCTGGAGGCAGCAGTCTTAATGACCCTTGTGACTCTCTCTCCATCCAGGCTGGGATTTGGATCACCCCATGGTAGCCTAGTCACTATGGCATGAAGACCCAAGAGGGAGCCAGACTTCAACTCCTCACCAGCCACATAGTTCATGAGTCTCAAACTTCATCCTACAATAAGTAAATGGGAATTTGGGAGAGTGGTGAAAAAGGTCTGTGAAAAGGACCATCATGATGTGTTCGTTGTGTATGTAGACTGTGTGAATTTTCTGCAAATATTGACTTTGTATTCTTGGAGGAGTGGGCTTATGTGCAGGAATATTTCCAGGGCCACATCTCCCTGATGTCTCTATTCCATCAAAGCAACTGGCACCTTGCTGATTTGTGGCCAGCTGGTCTCATCCCAGGCATCTAGGTCCAGAGGAGGGAGGTGGTGTCTGGTAATCAAACGCGTAAGCTCCTTGTCCCTCTGTCTTCCCAGATACCCTACTTGGCTATAGCATGGGTTTTTTCCTCAATAGTCCACTTCTTTGTGGATCAAACTAGAAATGGTTGCAGCAAAAGGAAGCTGCAGGGCCTAAAACAAGCCTGTTTCAAAATGATCTTTATGTGTCTCCCTCCAGTGGCTTTTACCCAGTCTGCGCCCATGGCTGGTAGATGCAGGCCTGTGCCAAGACAGGCTGGTTGATCACAAAGGATATATGGCAGCAGCAGTCCAGAGATGCTTCAGATCTTGGTCATTTACCAGTTCCTCGAGTGGCTTTCCACATGTGTTGCATAGCAGCAATGACAAAATTAGACCACTGATACAGTCAGACTACTTTCCCATGTTAATATACGTATGAAGTTAGGTTGGCATCAGCTGAGAAGGCCCCTGAGGGCCAGTGAGTAACTAGGCGCCACCAGTGACTAAGCTCTTCCCCAAAGGTGTGGTCAGACTGGTGGTGGAGCAGCACTGCACACCTCTGGGACCAGCGGCTAGGATCAACAGGGTGAGACACGGCTGATGGACCCAGCCGCGGCAGGGAGAAAACGCTGCTCTCAGTGTGCATGTTGGCAAAGTGTGTACTGGGAATGGATTCATGCCTTTCTGCCTTTTTTTTTTTTTTTTTAATATTCAAATGACTGGGGTTTTTTTTTGTGTGCACAGTGGTCAATTTTTCATGAGGTGTAGATCTAATTGAAAGAACAACTCTGCAGGTAAATCAGTGGTTATTTCCTGAAGCAGGTGGGATTCTATGCAAGCAGCTTTAGAACAGGGAGGCACCTGGTGGTGGTGCAAATGGCTTGTGCGGTCTCTTTTTCCTCCTAACATCCCTATCCATAGGTTTCTTGCATTGCTAGGTGAGATGCCTCATTCCTTAGCAGATTTTATAGCTCCAGTTTCTGAGATGGACTGTTTGAGGGAGAGTTTCTGGGTCAGAATAGCTAGAGAAAATAAGTCTGTTTAGGAGAAGGTGAGGACTTGCTTCTTGTGTCTCCTTTCCCTACCTTTTCCTGCTAGGAAAATACTCTTTACCCCTATAATGAAGGGGAATTTGTCGGCTAGCTGCCTTGTTTTCAGCTTGGATGTTCTTTCATCATCTCCTTACTGTCAGAGGCAGCCTCTGGCTAGGGAGAAACTGCTCTTTCTCCCAGCCCCCCTGAAATTCCTCCTCAGCTCTCAGAATACCAAACATATCTGATACGCAAGGCTGGCAGGCTCCGTTGCAAGATGCTGATCAGGCATTTTGGCCCCGGGCATGGGAAAAGGCCCTGGATTACGAAATCTTCAATTACTCTGCTGGCAAAGCTTGTGGATTCTCCCTGTGTTGCTGTGACCCCCACATGTCCTCCCTGGCAGTGGTCAGGAGAGCGCGGCAAGCCATCACCAGAGCTTCTCATTTGCTCTTTGTAGCCCCTCTCCCTGCCCTCTTCTAGGAGGATCTGATTTTAGGCACTCTTGCTTCATTTTTCTAACTCCAAAATTAGGCAGCTCTGCCTAATTATGCTTAATGCTTCTGGATGCATAATTGTAGGAGCCAGGTGAGAGTGCACTCTTCTGCTTCCTCATCTCTTTTATCCAGGCCTTCATTTGACAGCTGATTGTCCCATCACCGTTTTGCTTGCATGCATGATTCACGTTCTCTTTCATCATGAATTCATCATCTTTTACCTGCTCCATTTGAGTTTTCTTGCGTTAAACAGGGAGAGATCCTGGTGGCTGGGCTGGGCTTCCTGAGGCAGACATGGGAATAGGAACATCTTGTCCTGCAGGCTCACTCTCCCGTGCCGCCTGCTGAGACGAGCCCTTCACTGCATCAGCCGCAGCCAGGGGACTTGCTGAGATGTGCCCGCTGGGTGGGCAACAACAACGCTTGCTCGGGTGCCAGCCTCTTCTGCACGCCTCCCAGAGGGACTCCTGCTCACGGGGCCATTTCACAAGGCTTCGTTGTAGCCATGAATCTCAGCTTTTCCTCTCGGATCGCCCTCAGCGGGCATTTTACATCCATGCTTCCCAGCTCAAGACTTGTGTGGGCACATTGGCACTTCCAGCCCTCTGCCACACGTCTGGGAGGGAGGCATCAGTTTCTCAAATCCTTGAACAAAACATTGTGGGAAAGTTTTGCTATGTGCTTTCCTCAGTCTCTATGAGGCGACTACTGTCAGAGCCAGGGAACACCACTGCAAAACCTCTCCTCTCGCCCAGCCTGGCCGCTCTTGCATTTGTCTTGTCCTAAAAGAACCCCACAACTACCTACTGGGTGTTGTCATAGTGTTGTGTCCTGCTTCCCATTTCAGTTTGCTCTGTGTGGGCAGATGTCGTTTGTTCTCTTCTTTCTAAGGTGACAGCAGTGGGTGCTGTGATTTTCGGTTAATGCACGAGACCCTAAATGTTTCCATTTGCTAAGCCCGATGACGGATACCTGATGCAAATGCAACCCCCAGTGGCACCGCACCTGTCCGGGAAACTACATCTTGCAGACAGCCTTTGCTTCTCTGCCTCTACCCTTCACAGAAACAAGTATTAAAGGTCCCAGCACTTGACTGAAACCTGCCAGAAACGATGTCTGCTCCCCTCCACCCGACCCAGCCCACTTGTGCCGGCATCTCCTTGGGGACCTGCATCCAGCGCCGGAGCAGCAAAGGGGCTCTGCAGAGGGTCGGATGCACCCACCTGCTTCCAGATGAGCATTTCTACCTCTGTGGAGCCTCCAGCTGGGCAAAACCGTTGCTGCCACTGGAGATTTCGGTTCAGTTGCCTATCCAGGGCCTTGGGAGCAGCTTTTCTCTAAATAGTTAGCGAAGAGCAGCTTTCCAGTGGAGGACATCCTAGCTGTTGCAGGATGGGCTAAGGGAGGACTCATCCCCATGTGGCAGAAAAAATGAAAGGCAGCAGCAAAGGCAAGGGAAGGGGCTGTGACAGGAGTAAGAGAGTGTCATTGAGAAAGGATGCTCGTGGCCATGTTTCATGTTGGGAATCTGCGCGGAGTGTTATCACTTATCGTCAGTCTTTAAGAGCCCGCTGTAAACCCCTCCTTTGGGGAATCAATGCCACTTTGTAATTCACAGCTTTTGCCCTTTGTAAGATTTATTTTTCTACCAAACTCTTGCAGTAAGGGGAAATCTAGGGCAGGTGGGTAGCTTTAGTAGGTATGAACCTCCTGAACTGAAAACAGCTTCATCTCTCTATCTCCTGTTCTACATCTCTGTAACTTCTACGGTGACCTCTCTGACAGATCCCCAGAAAGCAAAATAAACACCGGGTTTGATCTGCTTTATTCTGCACAACAACTGCTTGCAAAATCAATGGTGGGTTGTTTTTCTTCTTCTCCTTTTCCGAAGCTAGAAATAGGTCAAGCGGCAAACTGGGGCTTCTGAGGCAGCCGGGAGTGACTGGTGTACGTAGGTGTATTTCAGAGGTGGCTTCTCTCTGGGGTTAATGTTCTCCTGCCTAAAATCCCCACAGCTTCCTCCTCCTAGGAGGAGGAGGAAGTGAATTGTTTGCAGCAGAGAAATGAAACCACTTAGATTTCCTTGAACAAAGAGGGTAGGTGTTTCAATAGAAAATGTATCCAGTACACCCTCCTACGATGCGCTGTGGCCATGACACCCAGATTTGTTTTTTCATGTTTGACGTCTGTGCTCGGGAGCGCAGCCCTTCACTAAGACCCTCCCTCACTAGCATTATGCCTTGCCTGCCGTTAGGCTGCGTAAGGCAGAAAACCTTCTTAATGGAAGTGAATGAGAGAGTCTTGCACTGTATGGAGCTATTTTGGATCACATATGGAGTTGTCAGGTCTATTCTAAGTCACACGAAAGTTAATTTGGTCACAGCCAGACAGCAATATTCACAGTATTTTAGGTCCCACTCTTTCTGTTCAGTAAGGTTGTCCTACTTAATTTCCCTTGGAAAATCCCAGCCCCGGTGACTGGCTTTATTTTCTGCAGATCTTTCAGATCTTTGCTTGTCTCTTTTGAATGTTTGGCAGCATTTTCAGTGACACAGGCTGTAACAAAGTGCTGCCTGGGCTTTCACAAGCAGTTGCTGCCTTGGAAAAAATAGGGGTCTTTGTTTTCTCATGTGCCATGTGCCCCCTTGAGTGTGAAATCAACCCTTCAGAACACACGAGGGTGACAGCCCACAGATTGTGCTCTTAATTGTTAGGGCAGCAGACGAACAATAATTAGACACAGGCGAAGTTCTATTTCCTATCTATGCTGTGGGTTTTCATATCCAACTGGCTTGCTTGAAAGGCCGAGTTCTCGGGGCTGACACCTGGGAGACACCGGGCAGCTGCCACTGACTTGCATGGGCTGAGAACTGCTGTAACGTTCCTCTCTCCGCTTCCTAAAAGCAGTCAAGTCAAATAGCAGTAGTTATTTGTGGGCTTTCTCCAGCCAAGGTCATAGGAAAGAATTTTTAAAAAGCAAACAAACCATGGGCCTGTTTTGGAAAATGCTAATGAGAAACCTGCTTTATCGCAGCATCTGAATGGCAGCCGCTCGCAGAGGAAAGCAAAGAAAGCCAGAGATGGGAAACGACCTTCCAGAGCTTTCACCCTTTCACGTGGCTCTGTGTCACCGGGGACTATTCACTAACAGCCACTGTGACAAGCCCAGCAGAGCCCTTTTCCAGCTTCCTCACCAGTTCTTTGGAAGACATCAGAACAGCCCCACACAGATGCTACCTATTGCGCTCATGTTTGTTTTCTCTCCTTCCACCTAAAGGTCTCTTTCAACATCTCCCGCACTGGTTGCTGCAGCTTTCCCTCTTGTGTCCTGGTATGCACAAAATCTCCCTCCAATCCAGAGAATACACAGCGAACTTGAGCCTTCTCCAGTGTGACCTCCTCATTTCTCTTCTCTTTGAATTCCTGCATGACCAAGTTTACTCTTGCTTTCAATTTCAAGATCTTTCATGAGTCTACTCATCTTTTGGGGGTTGCCCCTATGTGCTCTCCTGTGATCCAACATTGTCTCTCTTTCTGTTCCTACATAGCATCTCTGATTTCTCCTCTCGCCCACCCCCCCCACTATACTACTCTGTCCTTTACATAATTCTGTAGCAGTCTCTAGAAGTGTCCCTGGCCTTCCTCAGACAGGGTAGCCGATTGTATCTTCAATGCTTTCAGGGATTTAGAGCCAGTCCTGCATCAAAGTAGAAGCCAGTCAGGGTGAAGTAAAAATGAACCTGCCTTTTTGCAAGTTGAACTCACAGCACTGTGTTTAATTCCAAACCCTGGAAAAAACATGCTGTACCTTGTTGCTGAAAGCCTTATGATGGAGCATCTTCAAAGCTAATTTGATTTACACACAGGTCTGATATCTATCCAGGTTGAATAGTCTGTGAAGCAGTGTTGGAAAGAAGCTTGTTTCTTAGCTCCATTCATGTTTGGTATGGCCAGTGTAATATCGCTTCCTTCTACGGAACCTACGGGCCGCCTTTGCATAGTGTACGCAAAGAAAAGAGCTTTTACCTGCTCTTGTCAATGGTGGTTATTAGGGCAGGCACAAGGAACAGACAACCAAGAATGAGATCCCGCTGAGATGCACAGTGTATGAACACAGAGCGTTACGCTGGCCCTGCTTTATATTACAGTCTAATTACAGCCTGTCACAGCCAACGAACCATTTCTTCCATAAAGGAAACCACACATGCTGTGTATACTACAGTATAATAAAATATATTGTGAGAGCTGGAGAAAAAAGCCTCTGACTTTTTATTTATGATGAATTTTCCTTGGTATGTATAATTTATCTATTCAATAAAGGGTAGTTATTCCCATATTGACCTACAGGATTTTAATGAAGGGTAACTGTGGACTGACAACTTTCTTCAAACCCCCACTTAAAAAGTAACAGATGTTAGGCTATCATGAATAATATTCTGTGAACAGGTTTTTTTCCTGGTTTTTGGTTTGGTTTTTTTTAGAAATGAGAGCTTTTTGTTTGTTTGTTTGTTTTGTTTTTTTTTTTTTAAAGAAATGGGTTAACTTACACCATTTTCCCTACCTCTGCTACGTGCATTTTGGAGGCACAGTCCAGCACTTGTGCAGAACAAGGTGTTAGGGCATGAAGGGACAACCGTAAGGCAGCAGGTTACCATAACCCCATGGGTTACCACACACCAGCTGAGCAAAACGGGCTGCGTGTACCTCCTTAGCCCATCCCAGCAGGGAAGGAAAGCCCTTTTGCTTAAGTAGTTGCTAGAATCTGGATGATGAAGGTGCTTGCCCCTGCCCAGCCCCAGTGTCTCAATGGTGTGTGATCGTCTCCTGCTCTGCCGTTGCCTGTCCCCAGGGCAGTGCTGGTCACCAGTGCGCTCAGGGCCCTGCTTCCTCAGTTAAGGACGGTAAAAATAACACTGCTAAAAAAGCCTGGGAAGGTGTAGGGGTGGGTAAGAAACACATAGTGTTGGTTTGTCCCGGGGCTTTCCTCTGGAAACTCCTATAGGAAGGGGTTTGCTCCTGTTTCTTATTGCTAATTTGATATTTGCATCAGCGCTGTGGTTTGTCCTTTATACTCTGGTATTCTGAGGGGGAAGAACAAAAGATGCCGTTTATTTGTGAGCCTGAAGCATAAGGAAGGAGTCTGGTGAGAAGGCTTTGATAGCAGCGGAGTGGCTGGGGATAGAGGGAGGGGACTGGGCAAATATTAGCAAGGAGAGTGCAAATGAGCACGGCGCTGCTCTGAAATGCCAAGATTTTGTGCGCGTTTGTAATTTGTTTGTTAACTAAATTAAGTCACTCTGAAGCCCAAACACTTGGGCGAAATCAGCTCAGCAAAGGAGTCTCGCTCTAACAGCAGCTTTCAGCAAAAGCAACACAACAAAAAAGAACCCTGGGAGACCCGGACCTCGCGTTCATCTTTCTTGTAGCATCTGCGGCGTCAGGGGACTTGCTTGTAACTTGATGCACCAGAAAGATCTGTGCTACAGCTCCCTTTCTCAGCCTGCGCTGCGAGGCAAGCAGGTCAGCTATCAACCTGCTCTTCCCTTGGGACTTCATCCCTCTGAAGTCAAGGCGAGTCTTTGCATTACCACCAGCTTCACAGACTTGGGAGCAGGCTCTGAAGCTCGTCTTCAGCCGCCTGAACTCTAGTCAAGTTCTAAAGCGTAATATTTCTTATCAGTTTCTTGTTTCCCAAGGCTGTGAACAGTCTTATGTGAAAGACAGGGCTCAGGGACTGGAGTCTGAGTCTACTCCCTGAAGTCCCCAGGGGCTGAGAACAGAGAGGGGCTGCAGAAACGGCAGTGGTGGCTCCAGACACACCTGCCTGCCCCTAAGCCTGTGGGGAGCTGGTCAGTGAGGTCCTGTGATGCCTCTCACCCAAGTCAGCTCTAAGTGGCTTCAGCAGCAGCAGTAGGAGCTCATCCCCGTCATCTCCTCAGCTGTCAGCCACCAGGAAAGGAGAGGGTGAGGTGACAATGCTAGGCAGAAGGCAGGCTAAGGGTACGTGAGTGGTGCTCTGCTCCATCCCCACAAAACCCCGTCCACCGCGCTGGTTCCAGGTGAGTGTTTCCTCCTCTCCCTGCTGGGGAAACGATGTTAGCCTTTTACGTACGCCCCAGTTGGCTTTTAACTCACATCTCGCTGAGGAGAAAAGAGGAAGCTGAGGTATCACTTCTAAGCACCAGCTGCTGCTGCTTTTTGTAAAATTATTTTTAAGGCAGTAATCATTTTATACAGAGATGAATTCAGCTGAGCAAAAATAAAAGGAAGACAGTATTTAATGTGAAAGCACCTCTGCAGAAAACACAGATACAAAAAGCAGACGCAATGGTTGTTCTAGATCAGCATCTTCCCACTCTGACCCCAGTGTCAGTCACAAAGCACAGGCTCTTCTCTGCAAATAACCACGCGAAGGCCAACTAATTGAGAACGGTATGTGGATGTGACCATGGAGTAAGAATGATTTAATCTTTTCGGATGAGTAGTGTGAAATGGGAGCTGATGAGCATGCAGCTATGAGTGCGTGGCTATCGCAACCAGAGCATTCGGCATGCAGGTTGATGGTTTAGGTGCTAATTACTCTTCCACTGGGGGAGGGAAAAAAGATGATTGTTCTGTGTGGCCTTTAAAAGGAATGGCAGGGCCGTTAGGAAGCTAGTAGTCATCGCTGTGGGATGCATCTCATTCAGCTTTAGCATCATTCGGAAGGAATGATGGAGAACAGCCTCTCCCAAGGAAATCTTGGAGGTCAGAAAGAGCCACCAAGGGAGACGGAAGTCACTGACTTCATCAAGGCCAGATTTTTGCTCCAGGCAGATTTTGGTAAGAAAAGTGTTGTGATGGAGGCCACGGCTGGTGGGGTTGCTCCTTGGCATGCATAACCACCACAGACCTACTGAAGACCGTGCTTGGTGGCAGCAACCTCTGCATAGTGCTCCAGGAGGAGATCCTACCAGTAGGAGATAAAGCAGACTGAATAATGCAGAACTGAGTATGGGCACATGCCGCAAACGCAGCTGTACGCAAGCACAGCTTGAGCTGAGAAGCGGTAATCGTGCACTGCACAGCTGTCCCAGGCACTCGGACCAGAATGCTGTCTCCATCTCCTGGTCCCTTTGGGGCTGCCATCCCCCTCGGGTGAGATGCCCACGTCTGGCAGGCATTGAGGCAGGCCCACGCTGAGCTCCCCCAAGGGCCACCTGGCTTTCAGGACCTGATTCTGCTGCCTGGAAGATACCCCACAAGCTCTGTGCTCGTCCTAGGTAATACAAGGGGGGAAATGGCCACCCCAAACTCCATCCCAGCTGCCTGAAAGCCACCAGTCTTGTTTTCATGGAGAGCTGCATTTCCATTGCTGCAAGAGCGAGCCAGCTGAGCCTCTCTGGGCAAGGAGGAGGAGGGCAGCGACCAGAAAGCCTGGCCAGCTCCTGGCCCCTGAGGTCCACCATGACTTCACCTCAGGTTTTGGTGGCACCGACATCTTACTCCACCCGGCAGCTTCTGCCTTTTTCAGGTCGCTCTGGTGCCTTCTTTGTGTCCCGATGTGAGACAGATTCAGAGATGTTCAGTGTCTTTAGCCCTAGTTTAATGCTCTGCTTGTAGCTATTTAGTGAGTGTATTTACCTCGGGTGAGTTCATTTGGCTGGTTGTATTTACATCAGTGACACAGCTGTTCTGGAAATGGCTACTGTGTTTGCTGTTGGATATAAAATACAAGAGCTACTGACTAAAAAACCCTGATGGGGAGAAAAATGATAGTTCTTCATTTAATTCAAAAAGGCCCCTTTCCCCTTGTTTTGATTCACCCTTTTTGTGCTTTACAGTGCTGTAATGTTTATGTTATTTTAGATATGCTTTAAAGTATGGTATTTTGCCACAGCTCACATAGGAAGATTAATCCATCACAGGGAAACCCTGGCACGCGCTGCAGCCAGTGAAAACCCCTGTGTGAATCCGCTGCGGGTCACCGTCTCAGCATGAAACTGGCTGGCGATGGGCAAGCCCGTCCCTTCCTCCCTCTCCAGTGCCAGGCTGCCAGGAGAGGGCAGGCGCAGGCAGCTGCCTGCGGCCCGCCGGAAAACGGGAAACCCTTCACGCGCGGGGAAGAGGCATAAATCCACCAACGAGCTAAAAGCCGAAAAACATACTATCAAATGACCTTGCAGAATGCCTAACGCCTGCTCGTTGAAATTACAGAAGCAGAAAAGTAATGCAAATCCGCTGCATTTCCAGGCACGGACACGAACTAACAACCAATATCCAAATACCCGCCATGCTCAGGGATTCTTAAAAAATGAATCCAGCATCACAGCTTGAGCCTCTCTTTAATTGTCTCTAAGCGATTTCTCTTTGCTTGCTCCTGGAGCTGACCTGCAGGCTTTCTAGTGTGTACAGCCATCCGAAGAAGAATGATGAAGACAATCAGATGGAAAGTTATTTTTTTTCTCTGATTTCTTGGAGCAGGTGAGGTGGTACTTCTCGCAGGCGGCTGAGCAGCCGGTGGGGGTCAGGTTCTGCAGCGCTGGTATCGCTTCCTAAAATCAGTAGTGGTTTCCTTCATGCTTTCTCTCACCGAGCTGCAGCCTGCCAGGTAGTCCGCTGCGGCAGAGCGAGACCTGGTCAAGAGCTTGTGAGTCTTTCCCATCCCTGTTGGAGTTAAGGGTGTGTGGAGCAGGAGGCTCGGTCAGCCCAGAGCACGTTTTAAGTCCTTTTCCAGATTTTCTGTATTTGGACTTGAGGCATGTTCTTATTCGGCTGATTTTTAATCTACCTGGAGGTGTTTTCAAAAACCGCAGATGAACACATACCTGTCTGTGTGTCGGCCCATGCGTACAGGCACTTTGAACGTCTAGCCCACCAATGTCAGGCTGGAGCTGCTGTAGATTCCTTTAGCGTGCCTTCGCAGCGCACCTTCAGCCCCGTCAGCCAGCGCCAGCGGGGGATCCATTGATTGCGCCCTTACACTGATACTCAGGGAACGACAGCTTCTGTCAGAGCACATCGGTGAATCTCCCTCTGAGAAACTGATACAGCAAATCCTACAAAACCAGCCTTTTCTGTTATTTTCGGCATTCCATAGTTCAGTGGCTTACAAGTATATACAGTATGCTGCTACAAGGTCTTCTGCTTCACGGAGGGTAGTTGCTAATAGGGCTTCAGTGTTTCCCTTCCACCCCTAGGAACTGAATTAGAAATAAAGCTACAACTTTATATTAGGATATACTTGATTAATGAGGTAGCCCCCCCTGCCTGCTGCAAGGTAATGACAGTCACCTGGGAGTCTCTGTACAATGCCTTGCTGGGCCTGCTTTAGGGATGGGGTGCCCCTAGCTCCCGGCAGAGCTTTCGGTGGGGTTGAAGTGACTTCAGAAAGTGAGCAGTGCTTTGCTCCTGTGCCATCAATCTTCTTTGCTCTGCTGCAGCCTAAGATGAGGTCGCTGTATGACGGAAGGGGTGCGTTGCCAATTAGTCAAGTGCTTTGTCCCAAACTAGTAGGATCCGCCTCTCACCTGGAGTCACCGTCTCAGGACTGGTGGTGCCGTGTGACGTGACTACAGGGTGTCTGCTTGGCAGAGCAGAGAGTGTTCTCCTGGACCTGCCCACCAAAGAGAGTACAGCAGTAGCGTTAAAAGGCAAGTGGTGAAGGACATGGGATATAGATTATAGACCACAGGGCAAGGAAAAGGGTTTGAGAGGTCCCCAGAGGTGTGGGACCTTGGCTGTGGGGTGTACTGAATTGTTCCCCTGCCCTGTAGGTATGTGTCTGTATTAACGCTGCGGTGTGACTCCCTGCTAATGCAAGCCCAAACCTAAATAAGTCATCAAACGTCCTGGTGAGGTGCAGAGGGTGGGAGGGAGAGAACCTGTTTTGTGTGTTTTTAGGAGCAGCTTTGGAAATTGAGGATGTTGTGGAGCAAAAAAGCAGGAGTGAAGTGCAAATCTACTTAACAATAAAAATTATTAATACTAAGACATCATTCCAGTGCTTTGGGATAGAAAAAAATAATTAGCTTATAGCACAAACAAATGGAAGATCATGGATGATTAAAATTATAATTAAAGCACAGGAATGACACTGGCACCACAGACAGCTCTGCAGACGGTTTGAACAGTGTGTTAGACAAAGTCAATAATTTCTTCATAATAATGGTATTTACAGTAACACAATGGGAATGCAAGGCATTTCACTGCAGGCAGCCTGGTGTTTTAAAATATATTTACAGCGTTAACATCCAGAAAGAATAGGTATTGTCTGTGTGGAAAAAATGGTTAATGCTACAGTTCAATTTTCAGCTACCAGGCTTTGGTGTAATAATAAGCAGCAAAGAAAATGAAAATGAGGGAGGAAGTTGAACAAGGGTTTTAAAAAGAGGATTTGCTACAGAGAGTTGAGAGCAGGATAATTTTGATTATGTTACTGTACTAGATAAAATGAAGCTGGAGGAGTCATAATTATAAATGTCTATAATCCATGAAAAACAATTTAAAGATAAGGTGATAGAATATTATTAGCAACTTCAGGCAAAGCTTTCCTATTTGTGGTCATTATTAGTTGCTTTCTTTGCATCTAATTAAAAGAAAAAAAAAAAAGAGAAGATCTAGCTGTGTTTCAGCACCCAGCAGAAAAGGAAAAACCTGAGATTTCCTTTTGCTCTTAAGGGCTAAACTTCCTTCCAACTGGATGATTATATTTCTGAGAAAAAGGAGGCTTCAAAATTGGGCTACAAATGTGTTAGGAGCCCTGGGAAACTTTAAAAGGTGCCAGAAGAGCATAAGGAGTGCCATCACGTGCCATGCCACACTCTGCAGTACCGTGAGGAGGTAACCTGGTGCTTCATTTCCTTTTTCTGTTTTAAGGATAAACAGGGGACACTCGACGATATGAAAACCGAGAAGAGTTAAACCAATCAAAAAAATGCTTAGGATTAATTTGCATAAATCCTTGCCACAAAATACCACTATATCAAAGAGGTTGGTAAGAGCGCAGGAGAGAACATAAAGTGAAGTTCTTAGTCCTTCCCATTGAGTTGTACCAGCCCCACAAGTCTGCTTCTTCTCTAATAGGTATAAAAATTGCATTTTCAGTTTGGTATTTTCCTGTTTTGTTTTATTTGAAGCACTCGGTACTGCTCACTTACAATTTTGGGTTGTTAGTCTGCTCTGCAATGAGAGTTCCCATACTCCAGTTACCTGCTTTAAAAAAAAAACAAACCACCAACCAACAGATTAAACTTGTAGATCTTGTCATCTGCTTTTCACTCACAGGTACAGATCCAACCGATAGGCAGGCTGAGCTAGCAGAGCTTCATTGTTTGTTTGGAAAAACCATGTCTTTGCTGTTCTAGTCTGCTGGGGCTCTTCCCGCTTTCCAAGCTGAGCTCTGCCGAGGCTCTGGCAGACCCTCGCACGCGGCCAAGAGCTTCCCCCACAAGGCAGAGGTTTGAAACCAGCCACCTCTGCTAAAAAAGTACCCGTGTCCCCCAAGGCTGATATGGAACAATGTGCAGATGTGGAACAAGGCAGATGTGGAACAACGCCAGGATCAGCCCACCTCGCTGGTCACAGGAATAAGTTCACTACAATATCTACTGTTCCTCTCTCATTAGCAAGGCATAGAGTGAAGGAGCTGTGGTGCATCGGGCCCTACCCCACAGCGTCGTCAGTCGGTGTGTCTGTGATACCCATACAGAGGGAACCACACCTACCTTGTTGACACCAAAGGAAGGCTAAACTTCTTGATTTTGGGTGTATCAAACATTGCTTTGGGCAGGTTGTGGGGTCAGAAATGATCTCCATTATACCAGTGGAAGGTTGATTACGGCTGAGTTACTTCAAGCTAGAACGGCAGGAACAGACCAGAAACTGGTGAGGTTTTGGCCATGTCTCCAGGCACATCTACCAGAAAAAATAAACAAACCCACAATTAATAGGTCCTTTGCTTTGCATGCAAAGTTATCAGAAAAATAGTGGGTGTACAGAAGACAAGGGCAAAGGACCTTAAGGAGGTTCCTTAACAATGCTGGTACCTCCCATAAATGTTTTACCTGTGCCTTCGGAAGGCAGACCTTCCTTGCAGAAAAGAAAAAATGCATCATGGAATCCAGCTGGTTTTAATGCCCTTGAAATCTTTTAGTTGTTTTTTTTTTAAAGACTAAAGCGATGGCAAAAAAATAGGTACGGCGCTGTACACAGAAAATGAGGAAGACAGCATGAAAGTGCTGCTAGGAGAGTGTTGTTCTCTGTAGAATAGCGGTGAAAGAAAATACAGGCAAGAGGAATCTTCAATTAAGATAGTATAAGAAGCAAATATTTGAGGAACCAGTAAATCAACTAGATAAGGGTAGAATAAATGTAATTCAAAGACCAATTTCTTATTGTCGTATGTTACAAACATCAGAGCGCAGGGCTGCATTTGATGATGGACTATAGAGTATGAAGCTGGGAAAGAGGCAGTAGCTCTATTTAAAGTTCCCTGAAAGATAAATAAATCACAAAGGTTATTGTATCATGCTGTCAGTGAGGTTTTTAATAAGTAGGTACAATTATTGTAGGCATGAAGAAAATATAAGAAATATCTGCCCCCAAGAGCTGTTATTTTCTCAACAAATGTGCTGGGAGAGAAAGTCGAGCAGAGACATAAATACAACGGGATGGGAAACTATGTGCTAGGGAAAAGGAGATTGTGATGCTCTTAAAATGCCCAGTATAGAGAAGCAGATCCCAGTGGAAGACTTTCATAGAGGGGGAAAAAAAACCCCAAGTTTTACATATGTCAATGAAAATGGGATACAAGGCATAAAGCTAGGCATCAGTAAATTCATGCAAAACCTCAGACTTACATAGCATAGAAATAAGCCTAGGACGATCTCTGCAGTTGATGGGTGCTGGGATGGGAGGTGTTAAGTCCCACTTGCATACGTGAGGGCCAGTTTAGAAAGCCTTTGCTCTTACTGGTGAGCACTTAATGCTCCATACCTTCAAAATCAGTGCTCTATCTGGGGTGAATAGAGGCTCCATCAGTTCAATTTAAGGCCAAATCCAATAGGGAAAACTTATTTTGAATCAAGTAACGACTCCCTGAATAAGGACTGGAGGATTAGCAGAATTAGGGAATATCCCTATCAGCAATATGAGTAGCAATAGAGGGGGTTTTTTGGTAGATTACTAAAGGAAGAATAACATTTATTTCTCTGTTAGGGAATGTAAACGTAAAGGAATGGAGAAGTGTCTGAAGGAAAGAAAGATAAACATGGCAGATGAAGCTTTCACACTCAGATTCAAATGGTATGGCTAAGTGGGAGGATAAATTACATGTACAACTTGAATTTTAAAATAGTCGTAGTGACTTAAGAACATGCCAACTAAGCGCAGTCTAATGACACACTGTAGAGGGCAGTCCATGTATCCTACTTACAGCGTGCGAGGCAATTTCCAGCCTCACACCAAGCTTGCTCCTGACCTACCAATGAGAACCCTAAATTCTCTTCTGTATTACTGTTCTCCGTTTTTGTAGCTATTTCAGTTAGGTTTTAATTTGCAATTTTTTTTAACCTGAGCATTGCATCTGGCAGGAGGAAATTTGTAGATGCCTTTTTTTTTTTTTTAAAGCTCTTGAAAGCGCGGTGCTAACTGTGTAGCAGCCCTGCAATGTCAGGTGTGGGTACCGGGGGGTACCACCACTGCCCGCCCACGGACCAAACACTGCTCTTACGCTTTGTTTCAGGGCTGGTTTGTAGAGCCTGGCAGCAGCAGGCATTTAAGCATGTGAGTTGAGCATACTTACAGTTTGAGGGGAAAAAACCTCCTCTGTCTATCCCTTAGAAAAGAAAATCGCTGTGGTTACTGTAGTAACCGTGATCTCATCATCGCAGTACGACGACTTCTGAACAGTCAGTACTGTGGCTGCGAAGTGTTGCACATGAACGACTGTAGCAAACAGGGCTTGGATAACATTTTCAAACTCATCTAGGCTACCCCTTTGCCCCAGGGCATGACTGGCTTTACCTTCACCAAGGCAGGTGTCTGTCTAACTCGGTTTTTAAAATCTCCGGTGATGGGGAAGGGAATGTTTTTCCTTGTCACAGCTGTTGCCTGTTTCATAGCCTGCAGCGTGAAAGGGATGGCATTTCCATACAATTTTTATATTCACTGGTGTGAATTGTAGCTCATGTCTCTGGTTGTTTAATAGATTGCACTAATGACCAACCATTTGGGTAGTGATCTTTGGCGTCTTCCTTTTAACATCATGGGAGTCGGAATATAATGATGTAACGCTCAGGAGGTGGTGAAGAGCAAAGCTGCCCTCTGACTTTCCATGGCCGGAGAGCACCTGGACAGAATCAAAATAAGCCTTTTCTATCTAGTCTATATTGGGCTGTATTCCTTATTTATAGAACTGACTCTCTCCCAAGATTGAAGTAGTATCAAATCATTTTTGTTTGTGACTCAGTTCCTTCCTTTTGGCTTTTAAATTTGCTGTCATCACTAAATAATAAATCTAGGATAACACCAGGTTGTGAGAATATCTCGAGGCCTTGAGGAAGAGAGGAATGGCCACCCAAGCAACCGCTGGCCAGAAGGTGTAACGTGTTTATCAAGTGCAACAAGTCAGAGACCATAGTGTCTGAGGAAGGAAAGCAGATGGTTGCTTTTACCAAATTGATACCCTCAGCATGAGCCATCCACTCATTTGTTCAAACAGTTTAGTTTAGCTTCCCGTTACTGGCATACTTTATTTTCAACTAAGGCACTCCCAATTTTCAGGCATAATCGTAAGCAAACTAGTAACGGCAGAAGAAATACCATTTCAATGAAAGCCCTCCAGTCCTGCGATAACTTTTTTTTTCTGTTTTATTTATCAGTTTGAGCTTGTGCAGCCTCCTTTCACTCCCCACTCCTGACAGCACCTTGGTCCATCGCCCCGAGGAGCAGGTTGGATGCAGATGCCACCTTATCGCATCCTGCAGCAGGATGGCGGCGAGGAGATTATTTAGCTGCCTCACAGTGCTTTTCTGTCTCATGCTTTGCTCCATTCAGGTGGTTCCAAATGCTTTTGCAGACTTTCTGCTTTTAACATATTAATAAAAAGTATGGAGGGTTTTTTTTTATTTCTTTAGCTCTTAAAGATCTTTTTTGGTTTTGCCGATTTCCGCTTTGAGTTCTTCCCAGGTAAGATCCGTTGTGTTTGTTTTGCCTGGGCTGTGCTTTTGTTTCCTGAAGGACAGGTATAAAGTTGAAAGCGATGCGTGAGCTTTGCCATTTGGCCATAGGGCTCATCTCTCCCTTGCCTTCCATTCCTCTCCCTCCACTCTGCTCCTGTTTCATGATAAAAACGAGATCGACTTCTAGGCTTGGTATAATTTCTTGCGCAGCCTCTGTGCTCAGTTTAAGGATTTTAATGGTTGCATGGGTGTCACTAAGAGCTCCTTTCCTAGCCCCCAGAAGCTCTGCTTCTTCTCCCAACCTGCCTATTTCTCTAGTCTTTATTGAAATTTTTGTGTCAGAGGCTAATTCCTTCTTGAAGATATGGAAATCTAATGATCGTAACTGGGTTTCTCCGTAGAAAGCTGGATCCAAGCTGGATGCCATGTGAGACCTGAGGCTTGCAGGCAGTGCTTGGAAGAGCCCAAAGAGGCCAGAGGCACCATCAGGAAGTACTGAAGTGAGATTCACTCATGAAAAGGCAGACAGGGAAAACAGCTGAAGCCATTGTCCTTAACAGGAGGGAGACCCCTGCACCTCCACAATGGAGAGGAAGGGATGGGTAAGGCCCAGGTCAGGCACCGCGGTCCAAAATCCAGAAGGAAGTCCATAACCAGGAAAGGTGTTTGAGTGCAAAGCCCTTCAGCCCCACAGCGAGCCACTGCCCCCACCAGACAACCCAGCAGAGTAGCCCTGTTCTGCCTTTGCCCAGCCGGGAAGGATGGTCCTCTTCCCAAGCGAAGGGGTGGCCAGGGGAACACGAGGCTGAAGCCTCCCGCCCATGCTGTGGTGGGCCCTTCTTAAGGAAAGGTCCCCACCTGCAGATCAGGCTCCCTCAGTCATTCAGCTGAGTGACGGGATCGCCAGGCTTAATTTCATTTTTGGCTGGTCAAGATTTAAGTGATTTGATCAGTGCACTTCTCCAGAGATTAAAGAAAAAAAAAAAAAAAGCTGTTATTCCTGCTTCCCACTGTATTTGACTTTGATAAAACAATGGATTAGTTATCACTGAGGTAAAGGCATCAGCTGACTGGAGTTTTCAGCTGGAGTATTGTGTGTTTAGATGATAATAGGGCTACGAGAACACACAGCACCTTTTTGTTAAAGGTGCCTCCGACTAAATGAAGTGTTACATAAAAACTAAATTGTCCCCAGATAGTTTTAGTTGGGAGTATTTGGGTAATACACAGAGCAACAGCTTATTAAAATGGAAGAAGCAAACAAAAGTAATAATGATGGAAGGGATCCTTGATTCAAAATGATATTGCTTGCCTTACAGCATTGACATTTGTGTCAATACCGTATTAGCGGTAATCAAATTTCTCATTGTCTGCTGCAATGTAACCAACTCCTCGGGTACAAAACTCCATTAATCATGGAGGTGTGCTCTGTGTCTGTGTTGCTGGGAAGATAAATTAGGTGGCGCTTTGCAGATCTGCTCAAAGAGAGGAGGGCATGCATTGAGTATAGATGGAGAAGGGTAAGCAAAATCTATTCCTAGATCCTTTTCCTTGACATTTTCTCTGTGCCAGGCCAAAGAATGGTTCAGAGACTGTAATTTTAATAACTATCCTGCATCATTTTGTATCATAGTTTTCATTTTAGAGCAGATGAAAGTGTATTTCTCTGCTCACAGCAACAGGTTGCGGGGGAGGGGGTGTGAGTTTCTGTAACTCTACAGGCATTTTCACCAGCTTAAAATGGGAGTATGCTACTAAATTTCATAGTTGTCTTGGTCAACTAGCAAGCTGACAACAGCAAGTGCAATGCTGTCAGCACACTCTGGAGACCTAAGTCTGCCACAGCTCCGCCACGGACCTCCTGCAAGATGTTGGGTAGGTCACTGCATTTTGCTCTGCCTTGTTTTCCCTGTCTGAAATGCGGGTAACTACTCCCTGCATCCAGAAGGCACAGCGTTAATAACACCATGTTAATGTTCATGACAGAGATCCAAAGAAAGAACTTGTGGGTGGGGTTTTTTTTTAAAATACTCGGGTTTCTGAAGCTGTGTGAGATGAGGCTGCGCCGCACATGGCGGATGCCAGCTGGCCAGCCGGGGGGGTGTTGAGTCTCTGCACCCACCGCCCACACCCTGTCCCCGGCCTTCTCTTCACGGCTCTACCTGCGCCCTTGGGAATGTCCCCCGCTGCGCCTGCAGTCGGGAGGCGGCTCTGCAAGTACGTGTGCAGTTTCGCTGCAGCCTGGATCACACGCATGAGGAAACTTCACTCCAGGGACCTTTCTTTCCAATAATCCCGTCATTTTCTGGAGCCTGTTCTTATCCCAGTGACTCGCTTCCACATAGTTTGCCCGTGCTTCAGCCCCAGACGTTGTGTGGGTTATCTGAGGGGCTGTATGTTTGAGGTGATTTCAGGTACTAGAGCATTTAAACAGGTGGGGTTTACCTGAGGGATCGCTTTTATTTAAAACTGATCATGCCTTCAGTATCCTCGGCTGCAAAGTGATGACAGTACTTCTTACCTTCTGACATGGAGTTCTTGGTAATAAAAATGCCAAGTATTGTTAGTGCGTATAGTGTGACAAGGCTCTGCTCTGTAAGACAGTTTAGAAATCTTTGGTTGTCCATAGCAACCTGAAGGCATTGAAATACTGGCTTGCACGTACGTGGGGGTTTGAAATGCTGCTGTTACCAGAGGCTGCAAGGAAAAGGCTCTCTGCTTTGTCCCTGCGTTGATGTTCTCCTCACTGCTCCTACTCACCCCATAGCGACTGCTGCTCTTGTCAGCACAGCAGTTTTTACCAGGCTGGCAGTCCCCCTGCCTAGGAGGTGTGCATCGTGCACGGTCAGAGAGAAACCAGTACCAAGGTGACGTGTGCAGGCAAGTCCTAACCAGAGCTAGCCCCAGTCCTGCAAAGACATCAGTGCTGTGATGTCCACCACCACAGAGCATGTGACTGAGCTGGAGCCATCACAGAAGACCGCTGAGTTCACTGGCGGTGGATGCATTGTAAATGGCAGATTTTCTTTCAGTCGAAAGCAGGAGAGTGAGAGAGAGAGAGAGGGAGAGAGAGAGAAGCCACCTTGTCTCACACTCTTGGGTCTCACAGGCTGCAGTCTGGGCAAAACCCCTCTTGTGCCACAGCTAACAAATGGGAGACAGGGCAGCATCCCAGGCTGTAGCCAAATTGTTGGCCCAAAGTAGTGGCTGAGTGACATGGCTCAACATCGCAGAATTCCCCTCCTGCTGCAAGTGTCTTGAATTAACACACAGAGTCACCCTAAACCTGCTACTGACCTTGTCAGAGGTCGCATCCCTCATGTAATTTAGAAGACCCACATGCCAGTCAGCTAGTGCACGCTCTGTCCTGGAGCGCGGTGTTGTGACAGCCCTGAAAGGGTCACCACCACGGGTGCTTCATCACTCCCTGTCACTGCCCTGCTCCTTAATACACCGCTCTGCTGGGAGCCAGAGCCTGGACCGACTGCTGAGCTTCACCGAGCCGCTTTTGCAATATTAGAGCATGAAGACATTTCAGCAGCTTCTGCGCTCTTGGCAGCACCCAGTCCCTGCTGTAATTAGGCTTGGGTGTCCTCCAAAGTGGTAGAAACTTCAAAAGCCCCGAAACTAACCTTGGGGGAATGTAGGTGGGGCCGCGATCTCCTGGCAACATCATCCTGGGAGTCGTTCAGCTCCAGACCAGGTTACATATTCAAGGCCTGACACAGCAAAAAAGAGACTTACGGGCTGATGGTGTCATGGTTTTGCCAAATTGGCCAATGGCCAGTGACAGATGCTCCCCTCCCACCTCTCATGCACGGAGAGGAGGAGGAGAGATAACGAGAGATTTACAAGTTTAGAAGAAACTAATGAAATATTAATAATAAAATAAAAAGGAAATAATGAAATAAATACAGCATACACAAAACCACATTAAGCTCCCAGGATGACGTCACCGGCAGGCACTGGGGAAGTTCCAGACTGGACTCAGCGATGGGTGGGAACTGGGTTCCAGAGTTGGAGTCAGGAACACATGGATCAGGATCAAAGGGAGATGAACAGACAGGGTTCTTCTCAGACGTTGGCCATTGAAGAAAAACAGCTGACCCTTTGATCCCTCAGCTTTTATACTGAGCATGGGGCAGATGGGATGGAATACCCCTGCTGGTCAATTTTGGGTCACCTGTCCTGTCTGCTCCTCCCTGCTGGTGGGACCCCTCTGTGCTTTTCTGCTTCTGACCCTCCAACAGGGCAAATAATGACATTAGCTGACCTTGGTTGTTACAGCAATAAGTATAAGCAAGAGCCTCTGTGCGTACCATTCCTTGGCACAAACTGTAAACATTGGTCTTAGCACTCCGAGAATGAACCGTTTTTCGACACAACATGCTGTTAATTTCAGAGAGTTAGAAGAGGCCTAGCTAAGAAGCAAAGTTACTGAACAAAAAGTTGGTTTTGTTTTACCTCAGACCAGGACAGATGGCTTCATTCTTTTAATCCCTATTTCTACCAGTAATCCTTTTCCTGTGGGTAGGCCCTACTCGTGCAAGTAGTGCTCTTGGCTTCAGTGGAGTGTCTTTGACCTGCCTGTATTTAATGTAAACTAAGATTACTTTTGGCATCTGTGGAATCCTAAAAAACTAAACCAGCAGAGCATGATCCAGGGCAACAGGCTTTATAGACCCAGGAGGTCACGCTGGAGTTTACATTTGCTGCTGGCAATTCCAGGGGGTGGCTAGCACAGGCACAGCACATGAATTTCCTTTCTGACTGGAAAATAAACACTGTGTGTGGGGTAAATATTAAAGGAGTTACTGTAACAGGAGTGGAAAGGGAGGAGGGCTCCTTTGTCAAACGCAGTCAAAGGATGCCTGTTTACCTGATGTCCCCACGTAGCAGACACTGCTTATCGGAGTGTTTTGAAAGTCAAGAGATAAAGTCTTAAACAGGGACAGCCAGCGCACAAAGAGGACGAGCGCTCTTCCAGCTTTTCGAGTTTCGTGTAATTGTGGCCATTGCTAATTTTCATACCGTGATGGTTAAACAGTTCCGTCCTGCGATTGCGCAGCCCGAATCACATGGGAAATGCTTCTTGGAGCCTAATAAGGACCAAGGTGCACATCCTTCGCGCTGCCATGGCAACGGCGGGATGCAGGAGAGCTGGGAGGGCTGTCTGCCAGGAGCTGCTGCACCTTGGCAAGAGAACTGCCCTTTGGATGTCCAAATTGGCTTAATTACCAGCAGTGGAAACTATCTGGTGTCTAGTGACCCATTCTTCAAAGGAGCGATACTTCCCTGTGCAGAATTAACCCTTTGGGCACTGGCTTCAGCTGCGTGCTGGGCCACCAAGCACAGCTGCGTGTAGCCGGCGGGGAGGCAGCCCCGGGGGGACTGTGCAGTCTGGCAGCGTTCATGCAAAACTGTTAGTCTGGATGAGGAACCCCGGGTAAGCTTCACTGATGGTGCTCTGGCATTCAGTGTCAGGTTGTGTTTTGGGTTTTTGTTTTTACCCCGCTTTCCCGGTCACTGCTGATGCCCATCCCTTTCACTGCCAGCAGGAGAGTTGACAACAACAAATTTTGTCCCATGGAGAATGCTGGTGCTTTGACATTTCTTTTGCCTCAGCGGAGGGACAAAGGCAGTCATTTTCCTTGCTGAAAAAGATCATGACTCTGGAATGTTGAAGTCGTGTTTGCCAGGTCAGCTGGGCAGAGAAGCCCCTGCCTGAGCAGCAGCAGTGCCCATGGGAACAGCAGCTTGGATGCCCCATGTTCCCAGTTCTCCTCCATGGCCCAGACTTCCAGCAGGGCAGCATCTCCTGTGCTGGGTCCTGGCCAGGGAAACCACATGAGGCCCTGTTGCTGCTGATGGGGGACAGTGGGATGGAAAACTAAATGGGGGGTCATGAGCCCTGTAGAAGAATAGGGCCAGGAAATAATTTATCTGTATTTCCTACAAAGTACTCTGGCAACTTGGGTAGATACCTGTTAATGCCAAGCTGAACCAAAACCAACACGGTTTTTTTATTCCATTTGACAAACTGAAGCAGTTTGATTAAATCCTCACGGACCTGAAACTGTTTTGCCATATCTTTACTCACGCTTTGGTAAAAATGAGTGTCTCCCACGCTTAGGTGTTGACATTAAAGAAAGCAAGTGTTTTGCGCTAGCCACCATTAGCTGATTTCAGCTGCTTGATGCGCCTTTAGCAATGGGGTTCCTGCCATTGTTATACCTCTTGCTACTGGGACGAGGGGAGTGATGTCTGATAGAAAGCCTGGGGCTATTGATAAAGCCCTTAACCTGGTCTGCATTTTGCACACCAGATACCTCTGTGCCAAATCAAGCCCATGAAACCAGAGGCTGGCTATCAAAATGATGCTCTGAGCATCTCGCGCTTCTCTGCTGAGGTGATGGCTAACCTGTACCTGATGAGCTCTCCCAGGAAGAGCCTGTGTGGCCGTAATGCCAGCACGGAGTGGCCTGCGTGACATCTGCTCCACGTGGGCTCTCTGCACCCTCCCCTGATGCATCATTTGGCTGAAAACAGACAACACTGATTGCTAATTACATGTTGCTCTGCTACCTGCTAATTAAGGAGGGCTGCAAAGTTGAGATGTGTGTTCTCTGGGGTAGTGACCACCAAATTCAGTGAATGTGGAGGTGGAGGATAAAAATGTTAATAGAGAGAGAACCTGGAATGGGTAATACAACAGCGGTTGGTTGGGTTTTTTTAATCTTCAGGATTCAGTGATATTCTTGTTCAGAAATAAAGCAATATTGATTGGGATAAATGTATGCAAATGTCACGGTTCCTAACTCTAGGGAAGTGAACACACTGCGGTAGGAAAAGCCATTTCTTCTTATCTGGATGGAAAAGAAACCCAGTCGTGTTGGCACAGACGCATTTTGGAAAAATAAATAGCAGGGAGAGAGACGGCGCTGTGGCTCTGCAGGCTTGCAGGAAGGCAATCAGAGGAGGGAGTTCCCTTGCTCTGCAGGCTTCAGGGAAGGCTGAGGGGAACTGCAGGAGTGGCTCCCGGGGCTGGGAACTCAGCGGGGTTTCCTGTGGGTGAGCAGCCGTGGAAGGGACTGCGCTGAGAGAGGGTTTCTGTCAGGCTAAACAAACCTCTTCATCTCAGCAGTGCGTTCTTGGTATTGCTCGATGGACCCCGTGCATTGCAGATGGGCCGGGACGATCAGACACAAAACTCTCTGTTATACTGGACTGGCCATGACTTCACCTTGGCAGCTAGGCTGACAAATGTCATGAGTTTTCTTAATATAACATGTGCACGTTGCAGAGTTTCATTATAGTTCTAATATAGGGATGGCTTTCAAAACCAGAAAGGTGCCACTGAGCTTCTGAAATTAACATCTGGTTAAAACCCAGCTTATATGAATGTTTTCAAAACTCTTGTATCTCAAGACAAAAACAAGCCTGAATACAGAAAACATGTAAAAAAACATTCCCAACGTGTCATTACGTATCTTCTGTTACGTGGCATCTGATGATGAGCAGGATCTAACTTATTTAGGGGGTTATTGAACCGTGTTATTGAGGCGTTCACATCTTTCAATTCTGCATCTCAGCAGCTGAAGCTCAGTCATGAGACGGATGACTAAATGGCAACGAGCGGATGATGTGCCTCCTAATGATCCTGTGGGAAGTAAGCAAACTGGACAAAATGGAAGACTTTCCGTGGATACATACATGTCCCAGTAAGCACCTTCTCATTCGGACTCTCTGTGTGTGAGCCCACGTGGGAGGGAGAGGCAGAGTGACTTTACCCAGACCTGTGAAATGCACGGAGTATATCACAGGAAAATACTTTGCATCAGGGAATAAAGTACTACTCCTACTTATGGCAGCAGTGAGATAATTTTGATAGTTTGCTTCCTTTGGCAAGAAACAGCAGACATTGCAATACAACTGGGGAAATACAGCTTTTACTCCCAAATCTCGAAAGTGCCAAACTGAGAAGGGAACTTTCATCAATATCTTCTCATCTGTTAACCAAATATAATATCCATTAATTTACAATCATTTCAAGAGGTTAAATTAATGTACCATTGATAACATGCCTGGATTCTATCCAATGAAAGATGCTAGACAGGTATAAAATATTATTCGTTTCATCAGTATTGAAAGATAAGTGGGTTGTTCTTCTAGGATTTTGTTTTAGATTTCCTAATAATATTTCAACAGTGTATGAAACAGTAGTCTAACAAACGTGTAGCCTAACTTACTGGAAAAACTCCCTCTTGGTACAGGAAAAATCAGAGAACCCAGCAGAAGCTAAAGTCCTGCTGTAGAAGGAGTGAGACAAAACTTTGGTAATAAATGCATATTGGCTTTCGTCTTTCACACTGAAGTCCAGGGTACAGACAAGCCCAACAGATGAAAAGACTTTGGTCACACTAAAGCCTTCATCACATGAAGTAAATCAACATGGTAAGAACCGTACTTTGAGCTCACAGTCATCTGTCCAGCAAAAGCTCTGCTAGCTAACCATCATCTGGGGTCTTTTATGAGTTGCCTTCAGGCAGTTGCCACTTTAGGAACATGTGAGAGAAAAAGAGAACCAAGTTTCAAATTTGAAGTAGGATCATTCAGATTTTTCTTGCCATTGTATTCAGCGTTTGGAGCTGAGGCTAAGGGTATTTTTCGGCAACAGCTGGGTGGAATTTTTAAGGCTCAGCTCCTCCTGCAGTTCAAGATGCCAGACACAACCCTCAGATTGTAACAGGTGGAGGTCAACATCCACAAACAGTAAAGATGACTCACATAAGACAGGTGGACTGATGCTCTTCTATTTCTTTATAAATTACAAAAGAAGCTTGAAATACCTGTAATACAAAATAATTTCCTTGTATGCTAAGATTTCAGTATTGTCTAGCTTGACTGGAGAAATTAATGAAACTACAGCATGAATAGATAATACAACTGCAAAGTGAACAACGTGGAGGAATTTTTGGTCCGCCGGCTACATAAGACCTTTTATTTATGTTTGCTTGTTAAGCTTAATTCCAATTATTAACTACCCTTTTGCAGAAAATATATTTTATTATCTAATACCACCCTGAGCAAAGATGAGACTCTTAGAAAGGTTTTTCAATATAACCTCAACAGGAAGAAGTATATTTGGCAGCACCAGTGTCTTCATGGTTAAAAACACAGAAAAAATCAGTCCACACAAGAATCTGATTTTCAGCCCTCCTTTATACATATATCTGAAAGTAACAGGAAGGGAACGGAGTGACTTGCTACACAACATGAAGATAGTATCTGATATTTTACTATTACTGGTCTGTACTATTTTATTGGTCAAGGAGACCGAGCAGAACAGAAACAATAGTTATTTCATGGTAGTACAAGTTTTATAGTAGCAGAAGTGCACCCAATTGGCATTTAAATAAAGAAGTGAAGGCATCTGATGCCTTGGGATAACCATTTCCCCAGCAGTGCCAGTGAGGAATCACACTCGTCTTTCCTAAAGTGAAGTTGCATTCACTGAGACATCTGATACGGGTTGTTTGAGGAGTTTTTTAAGCCCGGGTGAAGTCCCCTTTGCCTACGTGGTGCCTACTTGGCTGGCACTACCTTCTTGGAGGCGCTCCCAGGGACCGCAGTGAGAACTAAATCAGGCCTCTAAAGGTTAACCTGCTGGTAGGCGTAAGATGCCAGGAGGGAATGATCACCCAGCTGGTTTGCAGCTGATGACGTGAGGTTGGTAACCCGAGAGCCTGTTGTACAGCTTTTGTGCCCGGAGTTGCTGTGGGATCATAAGGAGCTGGATTGTGCAATGCCAGAGCAGCTTGGCCACGTTGCCCTCCTGAGTGCATGCCTTCCAGCTGGGTCTGAATTCAAAGTGCAACGCCTATTTCCGAGTAACTCACAGTGTGGATGGTCCTATTCTGAGCTTCCCTGCCTGGACTACTCAGGAATGTCCACAAACATGTGTTCCTGAATTGTCAGTCATCAGCAAGCCTAAGAGCTGGGAAGCTCTAGGAAGCTTTCACTGTACTCCATTTATTTTTCTATTCCCTCCCACACCCTAACACAACACGGGGCAACAACATAGGCTGCAGTAAAATGGTTCCTACAAACATGCCATCAGTATGAGTTAGGCTTTTTTTTTTTTTTTTCCTGTTTTCAAATATCCCAAACTACAAAGTAGCTTCAAACAGTACCTTCACAGAGGTGCTCACCACAAAGCACCACTCGGAGTACCCATTTGATTTCACATACATTGGTGGCTTTCAGAAGGAACGATTTCCTTTGTTATCCCATCTGGACAGGAATGTTGGTGTTATATATGCTCAGCAAATGGAAGAGGAAATGCAAAAGCTGTGGTACAAAATCTCTCCGTGTTGACAGCGGCACTTGAAACGTGTTGCATCGCCAGGTCTGATGTTCTGAAAGAACATTTTTTATCTGCTGACCCTTTTTGGCCCAGGCAGATGATTCTGAAGTCCTTTCCTGATGTTGTAAATAGCAGTGATAATGTACAGCCTACAGAAATCTGCAGCAACTGTTAGGTACTCATTAGTCACTGACACAAAGCTTTGCACATCAGAATCTATCTACAGGTGCCACAGGGAGAAGGCAAGAAAGAAAAATGTGTCATACTCTGAGGTAAACAGCTTGATTCCCTATTAGTCTGCAGGAGGCTGAATTAGTAATTTATGAAGCACTTTGCCACGATGAGATTTGTTTAGTCCGTTTAGGATTTGTTTTACGCCGTTAACAGAGCTAAACCACTGAGATTGCATCTACCTGCTCTTCTGCAGATATGAGCTTGCTCTGTGCCCTGCACCCGTCAGCTCTAAGCCTCCTCACCCGTAGCACGGCCACGTTGTTTGCACAGCATGGAGGGCTGGGCTAATATTCCCACAGTTACTCATCCGCGCACCGCACCCCCCTTTTTCCACCAGGTGTTGCAGCCGCCGTCTGCCTAACAGGAATGCAGCGGTCACACAGGGAGACTGGAGAGGTGCTGGGAGGTCAAGGAGGAGAGGTGGTGACTACCTTGGGCAGCGTGGGGGTCAGCACATCTTCATCCAGCTCTGTGGCAGTGCGAACAAGACGCGGTTCCTCTGCCTAGGGAACAGTCCTGTGGGAAGGTGGGGTTTTTTCCATCTTTAACTCACTTTCTAGCTTATTAAGATTTGAGAAAGGTAGAAGTCCATATCGTTAAGACCACCTACAAACTTTCACGAAAAAGCAGACACTGCTACCGAAAAAAAAAGAAAAAAATCAAAAAAGAACATAGAAAAGAAACCCAAATCCCCATTACAAAAAATAAATCCAAACCAAATTATATCTTCAAAGCCTCCTTCCTGGACATAAATCCCCTGTTTTTCTTTTGAAGGTCAGCACTAGATGATGCAAGACCAACACTGAACTTCCAGCCCATTAGCCTCCGCGGAGCCAGCCAGCAGACAGGGTGATGTGGCATGTCTGCATACCTCCTCCAGGCGCTGGAGAAGAGGTGAGAAGCAAAAGCCTTCCTGGGCTGGAAAGTGTTAAGAGATCCTCCTCATCTCTACAGGCGGGCATGTTGCTGCCATGGGGGTGTCATGGGACAAACTCGTGGACTGGCCTGCAGGAATCACCCCTGGCAGAGGCAGGGCTGGCAAAAGAAGGCATTTGCAAAGCCTTTTGAAATGGTGCCCCCCCTGGCTGAAACCGATAGGAAAGGGCTCGCATTGCTGGTATTTTAAGGGTTTCTGAGCCATTTCAGACAACTCCCTGGTGCTGACTGCCCTGCGCTGAGCCACCTGCGTGGAACAAGTGACTCACCTGGGGGAAAGGCAGAGCTCTGTGCCCCTCTGGAACTGCCTTCTTCCTCTGACTTGAAGCGTTTGTTTCTTCTATCAGCCAACCGACCGTGGCAGCGGGACTAGTTTAAGGGATCACTCGACGTCTTTGTTGGTGTAAAGCTGGTATCTGCTTTCCCTACATAAACAGGAGTTACTGAACTGGTTTAGGTGACTGTGACTGGTGTCCTTCTGAACAGAGTGGGGGTTATTCTGGCGTAGCTACAGTGGGAAAGTGCTAATCCTCCCATCTGCACGTGTTAAACCTTTTAAGTAAAGATCAGTCTGATGAAGGAGCAAAGCTGTGAGGTCCGGTTTTTGCTATAGCACTCGCTGGAAACCCAAAAACCAGCAATCGTGAGTGTTAGTGGGCTGTAAACCCAGAAATCTTTTAAGACTTGTTGAGCATAGTCCTTTGGAGCTCTAATGGAAAAGATGAGGAGGCACTAGCTCCTACGCTCTCCATCTGTATGGGGCAAATTTAGACCCAGACTCCCCTGGTCCAAGCTCAGATTCACAGCTGAGCAGGGAAGTTGCACTAGAATTGCCCCACATCAAGGATTTCATGTAAGTCATCCTACTGACATGTGTGGGATTAATCAAAAGAGGGAAGTAAAGAACTTCCATAAATGCCTTGCAGGACTGGCTCCTCCGATGAAAACATCTGCTAAAATGTGTGGAGCCTGGGAAGAAAAGGCTACATTACTGCTGCAGGACATCCACGTGGTTCCTTTGGAAAGAATGCTGCAAATTCAGAATGTTTACTTTGCAATTTTTTTTTTCCCTGTGGTACATTATGGAGCCCTGGTACTCAGTCTTGCAGTCAGCTTTCTTAGCTAACAGCTAGGTAGGCAGACAAAGCTGTCTGAAATCCGTGTGTCAGACACCTGGCAGTCCTGCCTGCTTCAGGCATCATGTGGGTACACTGCTCAGAGGCAGGGGGGGCAGAAGGCAATTCAGATCTGTGTTCCTGAGCCAGGAGCAGGACTAGATGCATGAAATTACCCCCGACCCCAAGAGAGTGGGGATTCCCCCGCCACATCTGTCCCACAAACTTCTGGGCTGAAGTTCCTCTCAAGCCTTTGTGGCTTCCCCTGGAGTCATTCTTATTGCCTTGGGGAAATCCTGACCCCGACAGCTGAGTATGGTGTACTCAGGCACCAAGCCACTGTTTTCCGGGGTCTGCAGAATGCCAGACTGGCTGCCAGCTTGCTAAATGAGCACTGAGGTGTCATCAGGGAGCTGAAGTGTCATCAATGTTAAAAAACCGCTGACTGAACCTGTAGCTTAATTCAGGAGTTTGTCAGACGTATGGTAATGGCCTGGTAAGGCTTGGTTAAAAATGGTGTTTGGGGGCTTCCATGCATTTTTAATCTCTGTGTACAATAAAATATTAAACATCAGCTCTTGCTCTTGCTGGCAGATTTCTTGCAGGAAGATCTGCTCTGGGACTCCAGTAGCACTGAATACTGAGCAACTGAAAGAAAAGGGGGAGTTTGGACCGGTGTCTCTGCTGGCGTAACTCCATTAAAGCCAGAGGGTGAAATCCCAGCCCTGCTGAGATGCATGGGATTTTTGCCAGACTTGCAACCGCTGAGAACTCTTTTAACAACTCAACCCTGATTTCTCTTTGGACTGAAACTTCCCCATGAGTTTTAGCCTACGAACACTAATATCTTGCACACAAAAGAAAAATGTTCTGCAGAAAGCAAATGAGCTTGGAAACAGATTTAACTTCATCAGCGGAACTCCTGCTGTAGACATTCATTGAGGGCTAAATTTGGCCTGTGTGGTAAGACACTGACCGAGTGGCACACAGACAAGCAGCTCCTTCAGTGACGGAAAGGCTCCTGCTTTGGCTGCAGTCACACCGTTTATTCGACATACTCCCTGTTGCTCCTGCGAACTGCAGAGCCAAGTTTTGATGCTGTCTCTCTGTGTGTCCCTCTCATACAGTCAATGCTCATTAATGTTTTTTTAAGACCAGGTTATTGCAGGAACCCTAAATACTGACAATGCATGTCTCTCTTCTCTCTTTCCTTTGCATATTGCTGTCATGGCTTCCAGACTTCTTTACAGGCTTCCCTGTTGTTACAGGGTATTTGCGAATCTTCTGGAAGCTCTTGTGGCTGAAGATACACCTGCATCAAAGCCCTCTGTGCTCCACCTCTTTGCCAAAGACTGGTGCTACCATCACCCACAGGTGCCACTTGATAGCCTTATGGTTCTGAGGTTAAAAAAGAAGCAGGAAAGAAGATGCTGGAAAAACAAAATAAATTAATAATAATTATAGTTTCTTTATACATTATAAAGGAGGGGAGAAAAAACTGTTTTGCTTTGCAGGTCACCTTCACAGCAAATAGGAATCGTTCAATCACTGTTGGGTAATACCAAGGGCACTCTCAGGCGCTAGCAATTGGAATGATGATTAAAAAAATATGAGCAAGATTTTAAGTGTCTCTTTGTGAAACAAACAGAGCAAAATTGTTCATCAGTGGTGGAACAGACACTGTAAACGCTGCCTTAAAATGAATCTGGAAGGAATGTGTATGTCCCTGATAATAAGAGGGAAGATGACCAGCTCTGTCTTCCCAGCGCAGTCTCGGGCCCTTACAGATACAGAGGGAGTTGTGGTGCTGCCTTCCTACTCCATGCATCAGGCTCTCTGGAGCTGTGTGTCCCTTTTTGCATTTGAGAAGACAAATAGGAAATATTTTACAGAATCAACGAAGTTGTCTGGGACATCTTGTGATCATCTAGTCCAACCTGCAACAAGCTGGGTGAGCTAGAAGGTTGCCAAGGATGGTGTCCAGTTGGGTTTTGAATACTTCCCCAGACGGAGACTCCACAACCTCTCTGGGCAACCTGCTCCAGTTTTTAAGCACCCTCACAATAAAAAAAAAAGTTTTTGGTGTTTAGATGGAATCTGATGTGTTTCAATTTGTGCCTCATGTCCTGTCAGTGAGCACTACTGGGCAGAGTCTGCCTCTCTCCTGTCGCCAGTGCTTGATTTCCTACTTGTTGGGATGGACCTTCCCTGAGCTTGAAGGTTATCTTTGAAAGCCAGCCAGCTCTTCTGAACCCCTGTGCTCCCCAGGACCATATCTCAATCAGATCTCTGAAGAGGCCAAAGTCTGCTCTTCAAAATCATAGTTGCAGTCCTGCCTTTTGCCCCATTCTCCCCTCTTAGGATCCTGAACTCCACCATCTCACAGCCATCCAATGACTTCATGTCCCCAACCAGTTCTTCCTTGTTTGTAAGCATGAGGTCCATGAGAGAGCACCCTTCCTTGTTAGCTCCTTGATCATCTCTGCTGGGGAGTTGCCATCAGTGTGCTCTTGAACTCCCCTAGTTTGCTTGGGCCCTGCTGTATTGTCATTTCTAGCTTAAACCTCTTCCTACCAGCTTTAAACTTAACCTTAGTATAAAATAAATCCACCTCCTTCAGTGCTCACTGTCGGTCACCACGTGCCCTGCTGCAGGCCTGGTGGCTCTGTGCTGGCCGATGAGCACCAGGCGGCCTGGGCATGATGTGTTGCAAAGAAGTGGTCACACTCACAGACGCAAAGGTAGCCCGACTGCCTATTTGCAAGTATACTGACTACAACAGCAAGGTGGCTCGGTAGCCCGAATCTATCTCAATAGCCCGAATCTAGTACCTCTCCCAGCTGCTATGTTACACTGACATTTGCCTTCCTGGACAGATGTTCGCTTGAAACTATCTTACTGGTGACATATAACTAGAAGTGTGTGTGAAGAAGCTGTGAAGCGCTTTTTCATGTTTTCTGCTTTTAAGCTAAACACCCTCGTGACTTCCTCTCAGCCCGAGACCTGTAAGGTCAGTATTCTTTTAACTGTTTTCTCTTGCAAAATGAAGGGGTGTCCTCAAATCTCCAATGAGATTTGCTGTATGATCCACCTTCTATTTTTTCTCTCCTAATAAGTCAGAACGCAAGAGCTGGGACGGGTTGTGGAGATTTTCCATAGGGTTGCTCTCTACGAGGCAGAGCAGCATATGGCCTTTGGCTGTCCTGTCCCAAATGTTTTAGTACATTCTGGTTTGGTAGGGCCCAGTGAGTGACCCAGGACAGGGTCCTACTGGCTAAATAGATGGGGCAGACAAACGGTGGAGAGGAAGGCAGAAAACCCCCATCTGTATGGAAAAATTTTACCAGTTACACAAACAAAAGTATTTTTGTCCAACCCTTGCCAGGGACACTCTCCTAGAGTTTGAACTCTTTCCCAAGTGACTAAACTAAAGCAACTCATGTACTGACATACAGTTCATCACTCTAAAGGTTTTAGCGCTACCAGATTAAAGTTATAGAGCCATACAGAAGAGAGGCCACCGAGCGAGGCTGTCATCCCCCCCATCTGCACCGACTGAAGGATTTGGGACAGAAGTGGATTAAGCTCTTGGGGGCTTTAAGCAAATTCTCCTGTGGCTCATGTGGCCTTCCTTTCAGATTCTTGCAAGCAGCACATTTTATTCCGAGCACTGAGCTGCAGCCAGCGGGGCTGCTCCACTGCCTACACATAAGCATTGCACAACTTTTGTTGGACCAGAGCTCCAGTGTGGCAGAACGCGTGGCCAAGCATTTCACAACTGCTGTCATCTACGGATTTCTGCTTACAGAAATAGGAGAGCCCAGCTTGCTAAGTCTGGCTCTGAAAAGGAAAAGCAGAGTGTCCATACACTGCTCTGCTACCTTTCCTAAGGGGGAGAGCTTAATACCAAAACCACCTGCACACCTTTGGGCTCTTCTGTGGCAGGGAACTGTTTTCTCAGAACCCTCCAGCCAAGCACGTCACAAAGCTGAGGGGCCTTGCTGCTAGTCCAGCACCTTGGTGGCTTTCCCCTTGGAGAAACTACCCTCTCCTCGCGTTTGACCCAGCCTATAGGCAAGCTCAGAGTAATGTGTCTCCACAGCTGGCTCCTGGCAGAGTTCAGGGCACTTTCACAGCCTTTTTAGTGCTCGATAGGATTTAGGCTTACTTTTTCAGAACAGAAAGGTTCAAACCATGGTACTGCATAACCCTAGACCTTCCCTTCATCCACTAAGCATTTGGCTCTAGCCCTGCAGCCCCACAAAATCACGGGGTCCCAGGCAGCACCACCGCCCTCCATTTCTGCTCGGTGGAGACCAAGATCTGTCTTCCCCTGAGTAACAACAAACCCACCCCTAGCCGATGTCGCAACGAACGCATACTTCTCCTAAATTCGTCTTTTTTTTTTTCTGAATGAAGGAAGACAGAACTGCTGGGGGATCGCCCTCCAAGAGACCTCGATGACAAGACCCCTCTCGGTGTTACAACCGGGCCTTAAAACGGCGCGGGCAGGGGGCGAATCGCTATCGAACTCCACCTACACCCCGCCGGCTACGCATCGGAGCGCTGCTGGGTTTTTTTTTTTGGCGGGGGAGCGGGGAGAAGCGAGTGACTGAGGCGACGCAGAGCCCTCGGTGAGTCGGCCCCGGCCGGAGCCCAGGATTCTCCCCTCCGCCCCGACCGCGGCGACTTCTGTCCCGGCTGTGCCCCGCGAAGGGGAAAATGGCCGCCGCGCCGCCCAATCAGCAGGCGGCGCCGGCTCGCGCCCGCCTGTTACCCAGTCCCGGCGCTCCGCGTACCCTGGACGATTCCATTCGGCACGGTCCCCCGCCTCCCCCCCCCCGCCCGGCGCCCGGGGTGGGCCCGCCCGATTGGTATAAAATGGAACGTAGCGGACATGTGCTCCTTAGTGCCGGCGGGAGCGGGAGTGGAGAGTGGGGTTGTGTCTGTGGTGTCCGTCGGGAGAGGGGGCGGTGGGGGTCGGGCGTGCCTCACAGTCACTGCGCAGCCCCTCGGTGCTCGTGTCCCCGTCCCCTGTGAGGGCTGCCGGTGCCCCCCTGCCCGGCCCTGCGCTGCCACCGCCGCTCCCCTACGGGATGCGGGCTCGGCCCGCCCCGCCGGCCCTACCCCCCGCGCCGGCCGCAGCATGAGCGCGGCGAGCGATACGTACATCCTTATAAAAGACATAAAACCCGGACTGAAAAACTTAAATGTCATCTTTATTGTGCTGGAGATCGGTAAGTGGCGCCCGGTACGCTCCACCCCCGGGCCGCCCACGCGTGTCCCTCGGGGGGTACGGGAGGTGCTGGCGGGGCCGTGCCACCCCCGCCTCGGTGTGGCCCCCACTGAGCCGCGCTTATCCCCCCCCCCCCCCCCTCCCCCGCAGGGCGAGTCACCAAGACGAAGGACGGGCACGAGGTGAGGTCCTGCAAAGTGGCGGACAAGACGGGCAGCATCACCATCTCCGTGTGGGACGAGATCGGCGGCCTCATCCAGCCGGGGGACATCATCCGCCTGACCAAAGGGTGCGTATGGGGCCGGGACCCCGCCTCGCCTCGCTCCCCCAGCGCGGGGGGAGCCCTTTTGTCACCCAGGCGAAGGTGCAGGGTCGTGAGCGGTCTCCGGCCGCCTTCCGAGAGGCACGGGTGACACAGCTCCCCCCCTTGTGACTGGCTCCTTGTTACCGAGGCAGCGCCCTGAGATCACTTGCCAAATTCAAACCTCCTCCTCCACCCCGGAACATGCCTGGCATGAGCCTACAATCTAGTAGATGGCTAGGAAGGGCTTGTATTTTTAATGAGGAGGTGGTGTTCAAGAGACTCGCTTCAAAAAAATCTCCTTAGGAAAATCTTTTTTTTGGGGGGGTGGGATGGGGAGTGCATAGGGGATGCATCAGTCAGTCCTGATCTGTAAATCAAGCAGGGAAGTCAGAAGCATGTTCTTATTTTTACAGCCAATTCTTTACCCCAGCAGTCAGCTCCTTAATGAAAGGAGGAAATGATTAATGTCTCTCATGCAGAAAAGTTGCTTTTCATTGCAGTGGATTTAGCAGAAATGACAGGCAGAGAAGGAGATGCTTTTGAAATTCACTATAAAAACGCTAACTAGGGCAACACTGTAGAGCGTGTTAGTTTGTTTAGGTGCAGTTCATTTATCCCAGCTGGTTTAATTGTTTAAAAATAACCTTTTTATTTGTGAGAAACAGTACTAGTGTCAATTTGAAAATCCTCTTCCATGTCACTTAAATTGTCAATAGCAAAGAGATAGTCACTTTCATTTGAGTTCTTCGTGCCAGTTAGGTTACACTTAGAAATCCATTACTCTGATCCTTTGGCCTACAGCACTCCAGGAGATGGTGAAACTACAATGTGTGTAAGGTTTTTATGAAAAAAGTACATAGAAAGTTACTCAGTGGAGCTGCTAACTGAGCTGCTCTTATGTTGTTCATTTGAGTGCAGTTGTTGGTTTTGGAGTGAAATTGGATGACCCTTGACACCAAAGCTACAGCTGCTTCCTCCTATGCAAATGTCCTTTTACATGAAGCAGGCTGGCTCTGCAGCAGAGCTGGTTCTGGGGACCCTGCTTGCGTGGAGAGCACGTGGTGGAGTGCTGGGACTAAACCAGAGCCCTGGGCCACCACTCTGCACAGATGACACTGAAACAAGTTAATAGTGGTACTGTTCAGCACTGTTAACTGTACTCTGCTGTACAGTAAGCTCTCTGTACAGAGCTTACTGTAGCTGCTCTGGTGTTTCAGTGCAACAAATGGGAGGGTCATGGCATCCCTTCACGTCAAAAAATAAGTTTGGCTTGTGTGAATTAAGTTCATGAGCTGACATCGCTGTTCCTGGTAGATGGGTAAGTCATGCCTTCATTTACATGAATTGCATGCTCGCTTAGGGACTATGTAGTGAGTGAAATGGCAAAAGCTAAATACATTCTGGTTTTTATTAAGAAAAACACCCTCGTGCTGGCATACATGGTTCTCCAAATACAGCCTTATACTTAATTCGAATAGGACTAATTTGGGTGTGTGATGTTGCCATTACAAGGCAGGTAAATTTCATCTCTATAGGCTACTCTGACTTGTCAGTGCAGGATACTCACTGTTATGAGCAGAAAAGCTTAGGTAGGCCCCACGTGTAAATGTGTCCTGGTTTTTTTTTTTTCTGCTAAATTTCAAGCTGTAGATGCATTCCTCTGCAAAAGCAGACACTGTTGCTGATTTTTGTAATTGGCTGATTAATTCATTTACAGGAAGCTGCTGCAGTTAATATTTCTAAATTTGAAGTTAGTTCTGGAGTTAGTGCTTTATGGCCAGCTCTTTCTGAGACAAAAACAAATGCTTGCATACATGGCATAACTTTGTGCTGGAGGTAATCAGTCCCATGATTTGCTGGGTCTCGTCCCAGTAAATGTATGTTTGACTTAAATTTGTTATTTGGTAGCTCTTTTCCTTTGTGCTCTGCCACGAGACTGTCCAACTGGCTGCTTATTAAAGGTTAAGCATAGAGGGAATCTTTAAAGTGAAAGGTAGCGTTATGGAGTGAAGAGCATTAATCCTGCTTCTGAGTGGGAAACTGGCACTGTAACTGTAGATACTGCGCTTTATTGCTTGCGCTGAAGTACAGAGGTGGTTATCGTTGCACTGGCATTATGGTATGTTCTGCCAACCTGGTTCTTCCCTGCTGCCTCTGCTCAAGGCCCTGCGTGCAGCCGGATGGCTCCCAGCCTCGGCAGACAAGGCAAAGGGCAAGAGGAAGGTTTGTTATCTCTGTTCCAGAGATCGACCTGGAGCGTAAGGAAGTGGTGACTTGTCCAGATTATCTGTGACTCCTGCAAGTCCAATTGCTGGGGCTCCCTATTCCTTTGCTAGAAGATACCCGTATTCCTGTTAACTCCCTTGCACAGCACCTGGGTTTCTGCTCTGCATTTTTGTTATTTTCTTCACATACATGATGCCCCTCGCTGGAAGGAACAATTATGCCGGAAGTTTTGCATAACTCAAATTCCAGTGCTTGAAGTCAAGTACCCCACTATAAAGACTAGAGTGCACTCATGCTGTCTTGTAAGTGAATGTTTCCGCAATCAAAAAGTGATTTCATTGCTTTTCTGTATGTCACTGGGAACATGATGGCCAAACTTGTGCCTTTAAGAAAACATAAAAAAATCTGGTAAGGACCTATACTAAAGAAGTAGTCACATCCTATTATACATATTCAGTAGCAGTATTTATATTCTCCAGTGAACAAAGGTAATTCTTCCTGGTTCCTGCTGAAAGCAAAACTGAGAGTTGTCACTGAATGGTAACATGGATACTGCTTTTGGCATGATGCCATTCCTCTGCAGGAACAGTCATAAGGGCTGCTCCAACCAAGGCGAGAGCATCCAGTCTCAAAATAATTGGCTGCTTCCCTGGAATGGCCAAAGGAGTCAGCTGAGCTTCTAGTACCTTTTGCTAGAAGTAAAACATGGGGATCTATAAAATTTTAGCATGATAAAGTTGTGGTCTCTGGGAGTTTTTTTTTAGTCCATTCATGTTGATATGTAGTGATTATTAACATAGCATGCTTCGGCTTCCTTTTTCAATGGTGGTATTTCTCGTTCACTGAGAGGCACTGCTTTGCTTCTCCTTTCTTTGGCCAGGTACGCATCTCTGTGGAAAGGATGCCTGACACTTTACACGGGACGAGGAGGCGAGCTGCATAAAATTGGGGAGTAAGTATTGCGTGTTTATACTTGCGGTGTTACGTACTGTTCTCAGCAGAGCGTCATGGTAAGTATAAGACATGGTGGCTCTTAGTAAATGGAGGCTGGGGCAGCAAAAGCCTGTTGATTGCTCATGGATAGGTACAGTACAGGCAACTATGGTGTGAGTTTTTACATACTGTTGTAGTAATGAGCTCTGGCCCTCTCTGGATTCTAGGGTATATTGAGGAAAATTGTCCTCCATCATGGCACAGATCTGGGTTTTACGTAGAGGGGGACATTGTATAAATGACAAGGGACTTAATCTGCATTGCCTACCTAGGCCTCAGCTTGTATAACCACTTTATCTGTGTGTGTGTGTATCATGCTTTGGAGGCAAGCAGTGCAAAGGAGGAAGACAGAGGTTACTCCAGTGAATCATATCCAAACAGAAGCAAGCCTCATTAAACCTTCTTTAAACTGCCCACAAACTGAGGCGGTTACTCCTGACTAAGAACAAACATGAGTAACATACTTGACAAGCAACAGGAAAAATAGCAACATTTTCTAATGAGAAGAGTACTCCTGCTGTTGCACAAAGTGCCGTGGGAGGCCTTGTAGCCAACTGGGAAATGGGGCTGTGGGGTGGCTGCCTCTTTTCTCAGGTGATTCAAAAATGCCCAGTGCTCAGCTGGATTTTGGGAGGGATGACATGCAGATTTCCTTTGGTGCAAAGGAAGTGAGGAAGACAGTGAGGTGAGTCCTCATCTGTGTTGTGCCTCCCCGCAGGAGGTGGGAGCTCCACTTCTGCTCTACCAGTCCAAGCTGCGTAATGATTCAAATCTTTCTTCCCCTCTGCCGTAATTTCCATGTGGTGAGTCGGTGGGTCTATTCCTCCATAGTCCCCTTGAGTGCAAAAGGATGTTTTGAATTTCACTCCCTATTTTGGACTGCTCTGTGCTATTATGTTAATGGGGCACTCCATAGCAGGGGAGTGTTTAAGTTTTCCCTAGAGATCTAATGCAGTCATAGTTTGGGAGCAGGCTGGGTGACTCTGTGCCTCAGGTGACCTTGTGAGTGCACGCTGGACAAGACTGGGCAGCTGGAAGAGAGGTGAAGGCCATCACCTTCTTTCATCACCTTTTGTTTCCTTAAGGCCAGTTTACCTCCTAGAGTAAATGTGTGCTTGCCTCTGCTTGACTGAAACACCCTCATCAGGAAGATGTGACAGCTTTGCCACAAGCCTATAAAGGGATCAAAGAGTCTTATAATACCTATGGATACTCTCTGAACAGTGGGCTCTGGGTTAGTTACTTCTAGGTGATGGGATATGTCAAGAACATATGCGCATTGACTTGTGAAGTTGAGAACTCTGTTAAAAAATGGCTTTAGAATTTCCTCATAATCTTAATTTCTCCTCAGGTTCTGCATGGTATACTCAGAAGTGCCAAACTTCAGTGAGCCCAACTCAGAACACGTCGGGCAGAACAAACTGGTATGTTAAACTTGTCTGAAGCTTCTGGCATAAAGTGCTCTTTGTTCCAAATATTTCACACTAGGCTGTGATCAGATGTGATTCTTCTGGAAAAATGGACTTGAAGTGATGTATAGACAAAAATGAGCCAATAATTAGAGTAGCAAATAAATTCCACGTGGGCCCACTATAAGAACACAGGAGAAAAAAATCAGCCCTTTTCTGTAAAAAATGTGAGATTTCTCTTTCTGATCCATGTCTTGTCTTTTTTTTTTTTTTACGTTTCTCTGAAGGCACAGGGTGAACAGAATAATAGTTCTGCATCAAGTAATATGGGTTCTTGTACTTTCGGGCCAATGGGTAAGTTTTTTCATTTTGTGAAAGTGAAAGAATGAGAAACACTTAATGGGAATTAAAAGAAATTTATCTTGCTAAGGTTTCACCACCCTGGGGCAAAGGTGTACTATGCTCTAAAAAGTCTTTTAGACTGAGGCTTGAACCTGCAAGCGCATAAGCATGAACGTTTCCTGAATAATGGTTTCAGGATTTCTTCCCTAGAAGAGTAAGAGATCAGAATATTCAAGGTACTTTTATCATATAAAAGACTTGACTGATCCTAAATTGTTTTTATGCTTTCAAAGAGTTTTTGCAGCACTTGAAATTCTGTTTTTTAAACCACCTGAGACCTTGGCTTTAAAAATGAATGACTCTTAACTTGCCAGTCACCTTGGCGTTCCCGCCAGGTTAACTCCCCAAAACAGAAGTGGTAGTAATCTGAATTTCAATATTTGACCTGGCTGGATTATTTTGTGATTATTTAAACATTGAATCTTAAATAAGAAAATGCTCCAAAGACTTGAATGGGTGTAAGCTTAGAGGGAACCTTAGTTATGGCCTGCCTACATGATGCCCAGACTGGTGGTGTATAGCTAAGCTCTGCTGGTGGATGATGGCAAACAGATCCGTAACTTGCTGTTAAAAACCTCTGTGTCACTTCAGTGACTGTCCGCTTCCTTTTTAGCAACACGATTTTCATTTCTCTTATTGTACTTTCTTATGAGCCCTTTGTGTTCCTTTTAAAAAGAAATTATTCTGGGCAAAGAAGGGCAGCGTTTTCAGGCCAGTCTTTCCTCAGTGCCAGGGTGAGGCGAGTAGGCTTTCAGCCCAATTAGCGTGTAGGTACTTCCTTGATGTTCCTGCTTTTGGGTGGTGAACAGCTGTTTTCACTGAGCTTGTGAATATCTTCTGAAACTTCTTTTTTCTCTTCCTGCCTCTTGTGTGGTCTTTAAAAGCAATGATTTCCTTTAGTCTTTTCCTTTCTCTCCCCATGCTTCCTGTCATCGTTCTGCCTTTTCAGCACTGTCCCTCTTCCTACCAGCAAAACATGATGCTTAATGAAGCTCAAGTTGATGAGAATTTGGTGCTAGCTGAGTTGCCTCTGTGGCTGGACTTCACAAGGCAGCTTTCTGTTTCTGTGTGCCTGGTAGTGGGGGATGACGCAAGGAGCTTTGTGTAGCCTGCTTTTCTTTTGCTGGTTCCTCCTTGACTTCTGCTGCCCTGCTGTCTCTCTGGAACACCTTGGTGTGTGACCTACAAGCCAGTGCATGTTTCTGAAAGCACCAGTCTAGTTTCATGAGACTCCAGTCTCTCTCCTGGCCAAAGAATTAGCACGCAACTCTGTGACCCTTCTTGCTTTAGTTGAGAGTGGAGGGGAGGTAGTTTGGGAGGGAGGAAGAAAGGTACGCTGTGGTTTGGGGTCTTACAGTGCCAGAGGGGCTTTTCCTTCTGGTGCCCAGGGTTTGCTGGCTGCTGCCAACTCCATGCGTTCCCTCTTGCTAAACTTGTGTAAAGGAGCAGTGATTTCAGTCCATGGAACTTGCAGTAACCTTTTTTCTGTCTTTTTAGGAAATGGCTTACAAACTGGACCTGAATCAAGTGGATTTCCATTTACATATAATCACGGCCACACTTATGCAGGTAGTGGGAGAGGCAATGGACGAGGACCTGTAAATCCAGTACCACCTAATAGCGTTCAGCCTCTTCCTGCTGTCAGTAATGGGAGGGACCCACGCAGAGCCTTTAAAAGATGACTATGCCAAATGTGGTTGTACAGCTTGCTTAAACTCTACACTCTACTTGAACACTTATTGCACTTTTATTTATAGTTAACTGTGAACCAGTTTGTCCTTTACTGTTGTTTTTTTACCTTTTGGTCTATGGAGCAAACTTGATGTGATCTATTTCTTGTTCTGCTTAGGGAAGCACAGTGAGTCTTCCCCATAGATTAAGGGGGTAGGGGGAAAAGGTGGATATAAGAAAGTAAGGGTAATGGGTTGAAGAGTCTCAAAACTCAGTACCCTTTGCTAAACGGAAGAAAATTTCAGTTACATGTATGTATTTTTCTGTTTCTGTTGGTCAGCCATATAGCCTTAAAAGGTCTGCTAAGTCCTATGCGTGCATACGTTGACTTCCATTAGGACTAATGGGAGCTCTTCGTATTGGAAGAGAAATGAGAGGGAAGAGCAAAGCTGCTCTAGTGAACTCAGTGTCCTTGGAATGAATATAGCTTGTAAAAGCAATAAGTATAAGGAAATGGTGGTGCCAGCACCTAGTGGTGTCTCCTAAATCAGAGAATGGGTAATTCAGATGAAAGTTGAAAACATGGTGAGTGTCTTGAAGCTTGACTTCTGAATCCGAAATGGTGTACACTACTTAAAAGAGGAACTCTCCATAAACACCATTACCACTATCAAGGAAAGTGACACTGATTTCTTTGCCTTGGATAGAAGCTTGGATATTCATTCCTGCTTGGCATGAAATGGCAGGAGAGGAGGATCTAAATTCAGACAGCACTGGAGAATACGCTGTTTGTAGCCACTCCTGATGTAAGCGCCCAAGGTTACTTTGCAGGAGTGTGAATTTCCAGGAAAGAACTGTTTTCAAATGCTGCATTAACTGTCTCTTCAATGAGGCTGCCTACTTCTCCTTCCTTCGTTCACTTTTCCAAGTGAATTACGTATGAGATGAAGCTGTATGTGTGGATTACAGAGGTACTGGCCAAGCACACAGCTATGCTTCTGATGCTGTTACGCTGCTAAGCTTTCCTTCCTCTCTTTTATACGAAATACAAATTATCCCTTAAAGAACTTAACCCCACCACCACCATCTCCCGGGGAAAATAGCTGTGGTTTTATTTCTGAGATCACAAATGCCTTGGCTCTAGATAAGAGTCCAGTGCCATATTTCAGATCAGGTTCAAAAACAACTTGGAAGCTGAGGTGTCATACTGGATTCATCTGTTTAACTCTTCTTATAGCTGACCTCTCAAATAAAAAAAATTGCACTAACCATTTCAAAAACAAATCTTAACTTTCTTTCTGTCAAGCCATAAAGACTTCATGACAAAAGGCTCTTTCTGAATTGTGAGTTGTCTCTGTGGTTGTTCATGTTAATTGAATCGACTACCATGTCACTAATGTTTACAAGTTATTTACATTTGATACCTCTGCTTTGGTACTCTGTCACAACGATTTGTTGAAAATTGCTTCTAATTGGTAAAAGTTCCTTGCTTAGTCTGAAATACTGAACTCTTTTTAATGCAAGCAGCAAGGACAACAAACTTCTGAAGTTTGTTTAGAGAAACCTGTGTGCCCAGACACCTGAGGGCTGTTTGCTTCTGGTCTGGTAAAGTGCTATCCTGAGACCTGCTTCCAGGTGGAACGAGTGAAACTTGTGTTGGAAACAAGAGGGTGGCATGCCTCATGAGATCACCCACGGGTTCTGTTACAGAAGAACAGTGCTAATTGGTAAACCAGAAAGCATGCAATGACTTCTGGGGAGATGGCGTAAGGAGGTGATATGTAACTCAGGGACTTTAAATTGCTTACTTATTTAAATAAGTCACGTGTAGTCTAGATGCATGGACAACCTCTTATGCACTGTTGCATTAAGACACTTGGTATGTTTGTGAGAAGGAAGCCAAGAGGACTTCTAAACCTGTGAAGTATATATGACATGTTCCAGAGGTAAATGAGATGTAAGTATGGTGTGAGAGCTGTGCTTTCCAGTAGTAGCTGTAAAGGTAGCAAGTGAACAGTTCAAGTGATGGCATGGTGGGGACTTCATACTCATTGGGGTATGTCCACCATGGATCCCAAATCCTGGTGGTCTTGGCTTCTCTACAGCATAAAGGAGGTTGAAGTGGGGAGGAACCCTGTGTTAGTGTGTGCTGAGGTCCCTGATGTTTTGTAGCTCTATGCATTTGAGCTTTTATTAAGCGAATAAACAGACTACTTGTTCACAAATTCCAAATAAAAAGTAAGATGATTACTGCTGATAAGTGGCATGAGATTAAAAGCTTGCCGTCAAGTGGACGATTGATTTGCAGTTGGGAGGAAAAAAGCAAGAGGCTGGTCTTCATGTTCTCAAGGTTAGTAGCATTCCTGCCTCCCTGTTTCTTATGTGAAACTATTTCAGCTTATTAATAAATTTTTACTTCTTTGCAGGGGAAATCTGTGCCCTGAAAAGTCGCATGGACTTAAAGTAAATAATCATAGTAATTTTTCAAGATCTTCTGATCTTCCAGTGAACCTAAGACAAAGTTGTTTTCCCTCTCTGAGGGAAGTGTCAAGATAGTGAGTTCTCAGCTTGCAGAGGAATCTGGGAGCCTGCCTTGCATCTGTTTGGATCATACCACCTTGCTGTATGGAGAGACACAGATACGCATTTCTCTTGTGTAAACAAGCAGTTGTCATTAATTATTCTGACACTATGAGGCAGTTCATGGGTGCCCAGTGGTTAGGTCATTAGGGAGTCTCTTTACAGATGTCTTCCCAAGATATTAAAGGTAAGGCTGCAGTTAGGGTAGTCTCATTCTAGATAATACAGATTGCCAAAGGAAAATCTGTATGGTGTTCATGTCTCCAGACAAACTGCACTGTGCTGAAGTGCAGCTGGGTTCTACACTTGAGTCACGAGACACCCAGCTTTTGTCACCCCACAACAGCTCATCTCCTCTTGCCTGCCCTGATGAAAGGACTGATGGTGGACTGCAGCAACGTGGCAGCAGAGAGAGTTTTGCCGTATGTCTGCTGCAGTCCTCCATGTGTTCCTTCTCCGTACTCGGTGTCAATCTTTCACCTTTATCCCAAAAGCGGAAAAGCAGTCCTGTACTGTGAAATACTGTCCTAACCCTGGATATGTGGTAGAGCAATGCACTCCACGTCCACAGTGAGAATGGGAAGCTGCTCTGAGAACAAATGTAAATGCTGGACCAAGGCAGGTGATACGTAATCTGCTTTCATGACTCATTTAATTAGATTTGGCTGTCCTGTGCACTCCACTAATGCTGCTCTTCAGCATCACACAAATTCCAGTAAGGGTATCTGCAGCCAGCGCTGCTTCTGTGAAGCTGCTACTGGTGCTATGAAACGTCTTCTCTACGCCAGTGCAGTCTGCACAGATGACGCCCTTAGCAGCACTGCAGGGATGTCAGCCGTGTTCTGTCAGTGCGTGCATTTCTCTGGGCACAGGGGAGTGTTTAGTAGATAGATGCTGTTCCCCGTAGCCCATTGGGGTCGGTCTTTCATAGATGTTAAGGGTTGTGTTTTGCTGATGAGCTGGCTGTGTTATGGTCGTCCGCTGCACCTCGTGCCCATACCCCCAGAACAAGGGATCCTTTCCTCTTTGATAAGGCAGCTTTCATCAGCAGCTCCCTAAGTGCTTTGTTAGGACTAGGAATTAGTAAAAAAAAATGGGGTTTTGAGGGTTTCTGGGCAAGTTTCCTGAGCTGCTTTATGGCCCGTGTATGCTCAGCTGGCACGTTGTTCCCCTGCTTCTCTCAAATATCCATAGGTTTGCCCTTTCGGACACACTGTTCATCCTTAACCCTTGAGCCAAGCAATTATTTGCACTGCCGAGAGTGGTCTCTGGCAGTGCTTTGCGAGGGGATCCAGGGAGGTGCCTTGCTTTCTCCCTGCAGCTCTTGCTAGTGGCTAGCTCTTGAGCGGGAGTCGGTCGATTTGGGGTTTCCCCTTAGCCCGGTGCATGTCACGGAGGAGGCCGCAGGGCCGTGACTCCGTGTCCTTGCTCTGATGGGGCTCTGTTAATGGCTGCAGCAGAGCTAAGGATGGCTGCGCCTGGGCCAGGTGCTCCCCCAGCCGGGCGATGATGCGGGGTGAGCCTGGCCGTGGCTGCCGGGGAGCCTGGGAGCATCCCCCAAGGAGGGGTTCTCCGGTGTCCTCAGCCCCTCCGCGCTGCAGCTCTGAGGCTGATCTGGGGCGGCGTGTGGGTGCTGGAGGTGCTGGGCCCCGCACAGCCCCTGCTCCGCGCTGCTGCCTTCGCTTGGCTGTTTGCGGGGGCTTGTGGCAGGAGCAGGTGCTGTGTTTGGGGAGCTCAGAGGAGCTCTGCCGGCCCCAGTGGCTTGGGTGGTTCTTCAGCCACTGCGGGTGATGCTCAGCATCCCCAGTGCCTGCTCTGTTTTGTGGGCTGGGGGGCAGAGGATTGCTTAAGACCATGGAAACAGACAGACCTTACAGGGCTGTGTGCCCGGCTGATTTAACAGCCCTTTGCTGGTGTGCTTTTGTTCGCTTCTGCATAGTTAGGGAAATTCCTGAAGGAGGAACCACTCTTGGGGACACGGCTTCAGTTTAAACAAGGAAAAAAAGCTGTTGTGTGCCCATTAGAAGACACATACCAAACCAGGGGCAATTGCCTGAAAACTGAGATTGACATTTTCAGCAAAGCCCTTCAGGAATTCATTCAGAAATGCACTTTCTGACTTCAGCCTTAATTGTGCTACTAATTTCTTTATTCCTCATTCCACAGAATTTGAAATTGTTATGGCTCTTGATAAGGATTATGCTTTTTAATCTATTCTGTGATGGACATTCGGGGGTGTGTGTGTGTGTATAACGTGTATAAACACACACAGAGTCTTGTAATTGGGACGGAAAAAATTAATTCTAACCAAGCTGTTGAGTGAACTACAAAGAATGGAGTTCAAAGGGATTAAGAAAAAGTTTGGAAGTGACTAAGGGAAACGCTTAAGGACTTCATTTAGCTTTTTAATTTCTCTAAACCACTGATGTTTTTTCTCAGGAAGAAAGCAATGCAGTTATAAAAGCTTCATCTAAAACTGCCCTCCCACTCCCCCCAGTTGATAAAGACTGTCCAGATTTGTACTTTTCCTAGGGAACAATATTAGGGATGGAGTAAAACATCAGGATTTAGCTCAGAAAAGAAAACTCTTGTGCTGTAAATGTACCTTCAGAGCTAAATGCTTCTTTACGAGTTTAAGTGGGATGGTATCTGCTCTGCGGAGTGGGGAACGTGAAGCAGCGCAGTCACTGCAGGGCTGACGAGCTGCTACATTAGCCAAACTGGCATATAAAAGACAAAATCGGCATACTACACCTTAACTGAGACTCTGCAGGAGTGTAGTTGTATGTTGTAAGGTATCAGCTGAGCCCTCGACCACGATATCTTCAGGTTCATGGACAGAGAGTAAAAAGGTCTTGCAAAGGACTGAACAACTATTTGGGAAATTTGGAACCACACTTGCCCGGCTCTGCCGTTTGCCCTGTGGGGTTGGCCGGGGGATCGCACCAGCTTCAAGTGCGATTTGGATTGGGTCCTGTGCAGGCAGTAGGTTCTCATCTGTAAAACCAGGATATGGTGGTGGGGCAGATCTATTCGATGCTAAATCCATGATTTATGAAGACGCTGAATACTGTGGAAAAGCTGAAAGCTACAGTCAATGTGTAGATTTTTTCTTTCTAAATCAAGAGACATTTAGGAATTCCTAAGCTTGAATTCTGTATAGTTATGTATTTGGGTTTGCTCTTTCTTCCAGAGGTGCCAAGTGCTGCAGTTCTATGCCCAAATTGCAAGTGATCTAGCAGTCGTGGAGAGCTCACAGGTGCGACCGGGAGAGGCGGCTGCTGCGAGGAGTGCTCATGTGCCGCCATCGCACAGCTCCGGCTCTCACGGTGCCGGGTCCCGGTGTGGGGTCCGTGGGCACCTGTACAGCCCCCTGGCCAGTTGGGGAAGGCCATCCCTTCCAGCCCAGCACCAGTTACTGGTGCTTCTGAGGGTGCGGGTGGACATCTGGACACGGCAGCATCAGCTGCCTGCCGGGCACAGTGGTCCAGCAGCGTAGAAACTGCTTGTGCAGGACCTGTCGGTGACACTTACTTCTTTTTCTTTTTTTTTTTTTTTCCTGAAGGAAAAAACACACGTCCTGGTGGTGGAAATGCAGCATTAGCAACTCATCTGTTAGAGCTGGTGCTTCTGCTCTGATCAGGTCCTGTTGTGCATCCGCACCAGGGCAGATGCGGGGGGATATGGATACCCCAAACCAGGATAGCTGGAGGATGCCAGGCCAAGGTCTGCAGCAGGTGGGGCCCTGGAGGGCTCTGGTTGGTGGCTTCTGGTACCTGTATCATGGGTAAATTTTTAAAACTCTTGGACAAATACCTGTCAGGAGTGGTTTGGGGAGGGGGGAGTTGATTCTGGTGTGGGACAAGCATGAAGATGCATTAAATGATCCCCTGGAGCCATTTCCACCATTATTTTCTATGATTTATGCATTAGCTTAATTTTTGTGATTTTCTCCTTCCTAGGTTGATTAATACTAAATTTAATTTTCTGTAATCAACTTGAGCATGTAACTTGGAGAGATGAGGTTTAGGCTGATTGCGGTAAAAATCTACCTATGCTGTCTAGCTTGAATAAAGCAAAACTATTTTTAGCTCTAAATTATGCAATATTTTCATGGCGCTCTGCAGCCTGCTTGTATTTAACCTTTGAATGGAGTGCTCTATTTTTCAGATCACCTAATGTAAACTTTGTAAATGGGCTTTTTAATTACGAGAAACCCACCTGCATGCCATCAACCAAATTATTAGCGAGGCAGAGAAGGATAACCAATAGTGCTGTCAGACTTCAGCTGAATATGAAAAATGTTTAAATGCCAAGAACAGAGGTTGCCAAGAAATAACTTAAAACACCAGGTGCTGGAGGAACAAATTAATATGACTTATTTTATTTTTAGAAATAGTGAGTTGAGGCCTGATGCAGATAGACGTTTCTATGTGCAGCAGCAGCAGTGCTTGGCTGTGCAATAGGACTGACAAAATTAACACAACCTTCTCTTAAAAGAAAAAGAAAAGATCTAATTTAGTTTAAAAAAGCCCTAGGTAAGGGGGGAGGGGAAGAGAACTTTATCTACTCTCTACTATTTGTATGACTTCGGCGAGCCGTTCTTGTGCTGGTGCTTATCAGAGCTGTCTGGGATGTGGTTAGGGATGACCTTGAAGCAAGAAACTCCTGTGTAAAAGCCACTCTTGAAAGCCTTTCGCTGGTCCACGCAATCTAGTTTCATTTTTTTTATGCTTTACTGCTGGCAGGGCCCATTGCTAGGGACAGTGAGTCTAAATGTTCTTGCCGGGCTTATTTTCCCCAGACAGTGCAGGGAATCAGAGGTAATTTCTAGAGGAAGTGGGACCCAAAACATCAGTAAGTCAGTATTGTGAAGCCAATAAGAAGGATGTGTCAGCTTGGGAAAACGGCTGCAATAAGCTTCCTGTAGCTTTTTTAGCAAAGTGGGTTTGTGGAAGCCTTCTGTGAAACTTCATTGTAGCTGAAGGCATTGAGTTACAAAAATCTGGGTCTTTCTACTGGATGCAAAAGGCTGGAAGCCACACTGGGAAAAAAGTGCATTCATAACGGTGGCTCTTTTGGATGTCTGGTGACCGTCAGACAAAAGCCAGTAGTAGATCTGTAATTACGTTGTGGTTTTGTGGATGTGCTTCAGCAGTCTATTCTCCCTGGGCTAATTTTGAACTTTTTGGGGTGCCATGAGTAAATGGATCCTTCTATGGCCACAGCTGGTCAGCTGCGGTTCTTACCACAGGCTACTTCTTCAGTCCAGGCATGAAGGTGGCCGCTTAGGGATTAACTTAAGGGTGATGTGTGCAGCGATTTGGGTGATGTGCATAGCCTGTCATCAGAGGGCCCAGGCTGTCAGCAGGGTGCTCTGTCCGTGACCCATGGGAGGAGGTCTCCCTGGGACTGTAGCTTTAAGTACTGGAGGTGTTTCCTCTTCCTCCAAAAAATGTTTGGTTCACTCCAAACAAGCAGTGTGCCCAGGTGGCCAAGAAAGCCAATGGCATCCTGGCTTGTATTTGAAATAGCGTGACCAGCAGAAGGAGGGAGGTGATTGTCCCCCTGTACTCAGCACTGGGGAGGCCACACCTTGAGTATTGTGTCCAGTTCTGGGCACCTCAATATGAGAGAGATATCGAGGTGCTGGAGCGAGTGCAGAGGAGGGCAGCGAAGCTGGTGAAGGGCCTGGAGAATAAATCTTATGAGGAGCGATTGAAGGAGCTGGGACTGTTTAGTTTGAGGAAGAGGAGGCTGAGGGGAGACCTCATCACTCTCTACAACTACTTGAAAGGACACCGTAGAGAGGTTGGTGCTGGTCTCTTCTCACAGGTAGTTGGTGATAGAACAAGCAGGAATGGGTGCAAGCTGCAGCAGGGTAGGTTTAGGCTGGACATTAGGAAAAAAAGTCTTCCCAGAAAGAGTGGTCAGACACTGGAATAGGCTGCCCAGGGAGGTGGTGGAGTCACCATCCCTGAATGTGTTTAAGACTCGTTTAGATGTGGTGTTAGGGGATATGGTGTAGGGAGAACTTTGTAGAGTGGGGTTGATGGTTGGACTCGATGATCCCAAGGGTCTTTTCCAACCTAAATAATTCTATGATTCCAGCCCAGGATGTGTGGACTTTGGCTTGTCTGGTTTTTTTTTTCTTGATTCAGGTAAACTTGAAAGCTCCCAGCTGTGCAGCTCTGTGTTTTCTCTGGCTGCCCTGGCTTTTGCCTGTTCTGAGAAAGCCTCCGCCAGCAGCCGCGGGGGGGGTCTCACCTGCCGCCCTGCCGAGCCTTCCCCTGCCTCTTCCTCACCTTGCTGTTCGATTACTTGCACTGCTGCCAATATTCAACTTCTTCAATATCCTTCCGATTTGTCTCTAACGTTATTACTCATCGGGCGTTTGATAGGTCTGCCTCTTGTTATTTCTGCTTGTTCCGCCTCATTTCTGTATGACCAAAGTAATTTGCAGGCCTGCCCAATTAGAGCCCCTGTTTCCCTCCCCAGGTAGGTGTGACATTGCCTGCCCTCCAGGATAACTGCGGTCCTCCTGCAATCCCATTGATCGGATCCTCCGAGGCCGGAGAGAGCATTTCATGCATCATCATAACAAGTTGTTCACAACTCCCTGTGCACTGGGCTTCAAATTCAGCCTTTCAAAAGGCTTTGATAAAGAAGAAAGGATCATTTTTTTCCCTGACTGCTGCAAATGAAAAAGCTTTTCACTTGGGAGTCGTGGGTCATATTTATGGAAATGGGGAGAACACTTGCAATATTTATAGTGGTTACAGAAGCGATTGAATCTATCTTTTATTGATATGTATTTACATGCCCACAAAAATCTTATTGCACAGTAGTCGAGAGAACTTTATTTAGATTTAGTATTTTGAAGTAATATTTTAGTGCTTCTTTATTATCCGTGGAGTGCGAGATTCAATATTTCAAGTAGGACTGTCACCAAACAGCCGGAGGTTTTTAAAAGATTTTTATTTTACATAAAGATAAATGTTGAAGCCACATTTTTCAGAGGCACCATCTGTTCCGTGTTGACCTTAATTTTCTGGATGAGTGCTTTTCTTCAAACGTTTTAAGTCTTGTCTACATTTCATTTGGTTGGGAGTGTTTAGGTTATTTGTTGAACAGGAAATCAGATATTCAGAATGCAAACACACCATTACATTGCAAATTATTCCCTTTGTATAATTTAGCAAACTGCTTTGTAAATACTCCGCAGACTTGCCGGGGTAGCTCTGCATCTCTGACATCTGGCGGGCCGGCCCTGTGTGGAAGCGGATGTCTTTTGAATGTCACCGTCATGCCTTGCACTGGGAGATGGGGCGCAGGACACCGAGTGAGAACTGCGGAGTAGTGGGTAGCTTTGGGGACAAGGGTAGGATAAGGATAAGGGTTTCTGGCCTTGGAAGGATTTGCTGTTCAGGCTGTCTAAACAACAATACCTGATCCTACTCAAAGGGGGGCACTAAAATAGCTGTATGTCTACATATGCATCATCCCCATGGGGCAGCACCTCCACTTCTTCCTTCAAATTCTTCTTGCTCTTGTGTCTTACCTGGAATAGGCTTATAGGTGATTTTTGCCTTCCTTTGTCTCCAGCCTTTCTTCGTGGCTTGTCCGAGCTCCTGCAGCTCCGGCGCTTCAGCTGGTTGTTACCCTGCCACCTTCAAGGGCTTTCAAGATCTCCAGTCTCTCTGCTCCTTCTGTCCTGCGTCAGCTTTGCGGGCTCGACACATTCCCCCATCCTGAACTCATCTGCCCCCTTGTCAGCCCCATAGGAGCTTCTCGGCACCGCCTGACACTGCTCCTTCCAGGGGGCTGTAGCTAAGACCTGCATAGGGATATGTTATATGTTCTCTATTGATAAACCTGGTCAACAGATCTGGTATTGATAGATCTATTGGTCAATCTGGGCTAACACTGACCCACAGTAGCAAGCATTTTAGTGACAAAATGTACTCATTGCAGGGTTGGTAACATCTTCATGGCTTTGGATTGCAAGTGGGATTGTAACCCTGCCATTACATTTCTTTTCATAATGTAGAAACATTGCAGAGCAGGAGGGCCAAAAGAACCTACTGATCCTTTTGGCCCTCCTGCTCTGCAATGTTTGTAGCCTAATGCAGAAGGGATATTGAGAGTTTTTTCCCCCCTCAGAAGATGGATTTGGGAATAAAACTAATAATGTGGTAGGAAAAAGTGATACACATTATTTTTTTTGTGTGCTCCAAGAATTTCCCAGAGGGAAATTCTGTAAGGATTGCACTCTCTTGAATTAACCCGCTGGTTTCTTTACAGATGTACTGTATAATTGCCTAGTAAAGCCCATTTCAATGAGATGCCAAGACGTGGAGGAAAAGAGCTGAACAAATAAAAAAATACCTGCTTAAACCAAAACTGTGGTGTTTCCAAATACAAAAGCCCAGAGCATGTCTCACCAGGCTGGCTGGGTTTGGAAATAGCTATTGCTACACCAAGTTTTGGAGGAAGTGTTGGAGGGGGAGGCAGGGAGCAGCAGCGGCTGCTGGATTTGTGGCTCACACCAGTGGCTGTTTGCCGCCCAGAAAGCCATGTGGTGCTCTGCCACCGGATAGTTAGAGGGTTCTTGGATATTGGCATGGTGCATACTGCGGCCGCGGCCCCGTGGAGTGAAGGCAGTGTTTGGTTGGGGTTGAGGAGGCAGTGGGTCAGGTCGCCTGCCGTCCTTCCTCCCACCGTGCCCAGGGAACCAGGACTCTGCTGGGAAGTGGGGGCGCCAAGTCTCTCCTTTTTAACTCCAGGCTAGCTCAAGGTATATTAAAGAGATCTTTTTCTAATCTGTGCTATAAAATAATCAAATTAAATATAGAGTGGGGTAAATTTTGTCTCTCCTGGTTATTTCTAGCATCTAGATTTATATCTCTGTATGCAAGGACAGGAGTGACTAGTACTGGAGAAAACAAAGTATGCTCTTCCTCCACCACTGGAACAGTGTTCTTCTGCGCTCTGAAAAAGCACTGAGTCTTGCAAATAGAAAATGAGAGTGGTTTGGTTGTTTTGATCTTGTTTTGAGGCAGTGATTTATAAAATAAGTCAAATTGCACACCTGAAAATGGGTGAAGAGTAACTCAGAAAGAACTACTGTCCTTCGTGCCTACAGGACGGGCTCTTTCAGAAGACAAGATGTCTGGGTTAACTACCAGAAGGTCAGCTTTTAATTATTACTGTAATTAATCTCTGTTTTATCTTTTTTTTTTTTTTTAATCTACTCATCAGTGCCAGAAGGAGCTGGTGAAGAAACCCATTGAAAGCAGGACTCCTTAGCAGAGCAGGGCTTTCCCAGGGGCGGGCAGTGGGGTGCGGGCTCAGAAATAGCCCCTTGGGCTGATGGCAGCATTTAGGACTTCAAATACTGCTCCAGGACAGCTTGAAACCTTTGAACTATCGAAAAGCTGGACTGTGCTTAAAAGCTGGACTGTGCATTTGATGTGGAAGTCTTGCGTGAGAGAGTGGCATCCCAGCATGCTAACCGCCCTGGCAGCCCACTTCAAGGGGGGGTCCCATTCAAGGGTCCCAAATGAAACGTGAACATCCCATGGCTAAGCCTGAGTTTGCAGTGAGAGGCTGTTAGAGACTACGGCTGCAGTGGGGTAAGTGAACGATAGCTGTGTCCTTTTCAAAACAGATCTACATTAAAACCAGTACGTCTTTCTCTTCAGCAGAAAAGTGTTTAGTTTTACAAGATAAAAATACATTTGTTTCTATGCTTCTGCCTTTCTACCATTGGTTAAGAAAACACCTAACTTTGGTAGCATCATTGTAGAATAAATGTTTTAAAATCTCTTGATGTATGTTCGTCATGTTTCTGTGGATAGTTCCACAGTCAGGGTTTGAATAAAAAATTCTTTTGAGACAAAACAACTGACTTTTATGTGATTTAAAGAAGGCATTCTGCAAATACTGCCTTTGCTTAGATACGGTCGGATCTGCACCGCGTGAGTAAGTGTATTAAAGATGACCAAAAGTATTCTGACCTGCTGGGCTGCAAGTTAAAGATGAAGTCACTGTAAAACTATTTGAAAGACTACAACTTTGTTTCTTAAGTTGAAAAGAGAGGGTTGAAAGCTAAACACTTATCCATGGGAATGCCTGAACCACCACATGATTTTAGACGTCAAAAAATAAATGTTGTGAATCTGTGGGGCTAAAGGGGGGAATCTGCCGTCCACTGGCACATAGGACAGGTCACCATTTACAATAACAAAAGAAACAACAGCCACCAAAACCTTCAAACCGGGCATCAGCCTCCCCAAAATCCGCATTCCCTTTTCATTGCAAGTACTTCTATGTTTGCATTGTGGTGAAATCCAATGTCCTGCTGCCTGTTTAATTTTCGAGGCAGACCGCTGTGCAGTCTGTTTCACGCGGTGAGACTCTGATGTTGAAAAATCTAGCGGAAAACTGGCAGGTCAGAGGGGGAAGCGGTAAAGATCTTGCTTTTTTTTTTTTTTGTCAGGGTGAAACAAGGTGCTAAATAATGGGAGGTTTTGTGTGTTGCTTGCTATTTGTATATACCACCAGGCGTAACCACACGGTGCAGATCAGGAAGACGGACTGATAGGCAAGTGTGTAGCTGAAGGTGATCGGTGGGGGGGTTCATAGGGAGGTTATTAAGGGCTGTAGAGAAGGGGAATGCAAGCTAATTGTTTTGACTTTCCTGGTCCGCAGCAAGAAAGGAAATCTTCACCTCTGCTGATCCAGTCACGGCCCCGCCACTTTGCTTGCAGCGCTCCTGATGAGAAAATGAACCCTCTCACCGTAATGCGCCATACGGTGCTGGCTGCCCGGGGGTCTCACCTGTGTGCTGTTAAAGCCCTGCCTCGCAGGTGCTCTGGTCTCCCCCGAAGGGCCGTAGCCGATCTCCTCGCTGGGCTGGGGCAGCACAGGGCTCCCAGGCCTTCCACTACTCAGTGAAAATCCAAGCTTCAAAATGACTACCCAATGTTTGGAAGAGGATGGCCAAAGAAAGAGCAAGGTTGGTTTTCCTGGGCTTCTGAGAACTGTTTTCATATTCACTTCTCGCAGTAAAGAATTAAAATTGCTATTTTGTTTGAATCCATAGCTTTTGTAAAGCATGCTCCCCTCTAAGGAAATTACCACAAACCCAAATGTTCAAAAGCTGAACATCATTTTTCCTTATTAGGCCATGCTATTATCCCATGTAATCTCTGGATTAGAACTAATTAATGTAGCTACACCTAATTATTGAGTTAGCTACAGGTGAGAAGGAGTTTACTTTTAATGAGATTTTTGTTTGATGGAAATGAATGGGCTCTCTAAATGGCATGGCCTTTCATTCAGAATTATTTGCCAAGAACTGGATATCACAGTGATGTAGGTTGTGTTTTGTTTTGTTTTGTTTTCCAAACATAATGCAAAATGGAATGTATGGTGATTTGGTTGACTGCTCAGGAGCAGAGTGCTATTTGAGAAGAGGCTTGGAGTGATGACTTGCATTTTGCTAGGATTCCCAAATGTAAGAAACTGGGAGTGCAGGCAATAGTGCAGAGGTATCACAGCGATGTGGCTGAGGGTGGCAATAAAGTCACTGCTTGGAACTAGGCATCTGGAAGAGATCCAGTCCATTGAAACACTTCTAGAACAGTGTCCAGGTACAACTTGTGCGCAGCCCCAAAATGATGTTAATTCACTGCACAGGTGATTCTGATCTAGAGCAGCCAGGTGCTGCTCTGCCATAAACCCTTTTCTCCCTCACCTGGCTGGCATTAGTACTTGGGATATTTTAACCAAAATCTGAAAGAGAAAAGGTTGTCCCTTTTGCTGGTCTCAGTGACATCAAAGAGCAATACGCTCTCTTGATAACATTGGTGTCACAACTTGAAGCCAAATATGGTCCTAAATATTATTTATTGGCTCATCCAAATGCAGACTAATAGTTTCCCCCCTCGTTATGGAAATAACATTGTTTACTTGCCATCTGGTTGTTATATACTATTTCCTTTTTCTTCTCTCCCCAAGATAAAATGAAGATCTTTTGATTAGCAGCTACAGTAAAATGCGACCGATTTATTTGTGAGAATTGCTGTTTGCCAAGTACGTTGCTGTAGCAAAAGTACTGTTTGTTATGACATTGTACTGAGTCACTTGTTGATGCTATTTGAGGGAGAGAATTTAGTTAACGAAACTGTAACAGGATGTTCATTTTATTTCAGTACTTGTCATCCTGAGTCATGTCTGACAGAGGATGAAATACAGCAACTCACATTTTAGCCACGGCTTCTCTTAACATAATTGGGGGATTCTGTAACTTGATAGAGGGTGGAAAAATACCCAGAGCTGGTTTCATGCAGAGAGGTTTATTTCAGTTGTCGCTCTCTGTTGAAGCACTCTTAAACTTTGCATATCTGCGGCACTTTGCTGTGTCTTTAAATATTGTGTAGTTAGATACAGAGATACTGTTAGTATGGAGTTACTACCAGAGGTAGTGGGTCTGTCTCAAGTACGCGGGTTCTGCCTGTGGGGATCAACTAGGCTGATCCGTGGTTGATCATGTTGGCTGCCTCACGGCTTGCTTCCATTGCAAAACTGGGAAATCCCGAGGTGTTTGGTTGTGTGCATGCGAAGTAAGGAAGCAAAGGAAAAGTTCTTTCTTGTGTAAGCGGTTGAATTCAAACATTAAGTGAAAGCTTGGACATAATTTTATGCAAGTCTGTTCATGGGAGTGTGATTATTCAGGCGACTATCAGAGTAGCATGAACCATCGAATGTGTATTATTATTATTTCCTGTATGAATGTATTAATGACGGTAAGATCCTGAAGTTGAGCATATTTCCTCTTAGGAGCACAGAGACCTTTCAACATAATTTGCATGTATCGCTTCAGCTTCACTTCAGGGTAGCAGGCAGCAAATCTTTAAAAGCACAGAGGACTTATGGGCAGAAAATAACGAATATTGACTCTATTTGTGTGGGAAGAATTTATGTCGGAAGAATGCAGTTATTAAATTTGGAATTTGACCAGGATGCACAGTACTGCTTTAACTGACGGAAAATACTGTAGGGTGAACATTGATCAGAGGATATAAGGATGTTGTTTCACTTTTAATTTGGATACATGCATGTTCAGCAAGGCAGTTCACATTGTTGGTACCAAGGTGACAAGTTGGCTGGGAAAGCAAGATGATACCCCTCATCTCGCGTAGTTGTTGGTTTTCTTTTGGGATCCTGCAGATTCAGCATAGCCAGGTTTGGTCTGGCACCAGTACAGCAGTGTGCCTGTCCAAAGGCTTCTCCCTTCACCCCTTCGCCTCTGGGCATTCCCAGGAATGTGTGTGACCAGGCAGCAGAGCAGCTAAGAAGGCTTCTTCACCCCTTCATAGGAAAATACAACAAACACAGGGAACATGTGAGAGAAAAACAGAGAGACCTGGACAGGTTGGAGATCTGGGCAGAGAGAAACCTTATGAAATTCAACAAGGGCAAGTGTAGGGTGCTGCACCTGGGGAGGAACAACCCCCTGCACCAGTACAGGTTGGGGGCTGACCTGCTGGAGAGCAGCTCTGTGGAAAGAGACCTGGGAGTCCTGGTGGACAACAGGATGACCATGAGCCAGCAATGTGCCTTTGTGGCCAAGAAGGCCAATGGCATCCTGGGGTGCATGAAGAAGAGTGTGGCCAGCAGGTTGAGGGAGGTCATCCTCCCCCTCTACTCTGCCTTGGTGAGGCCGCACCTGGAGTACTGTGTCCAGTGCTGGGCTCCCCGGTTCAAGAAGGACAGGGAACTGCTGGAGAGGGTGCAGCAAAGGGCTATAAAGATGATGAGGGGACTGGAGCACCTCTCTTATGAAGAAAGGCTGAGGGATTTGGGTCTCTTCAGTCTGGAAAAAAGACGGCTGAGGGGGGATCTTATCAACACTTATAAATACTTAAAGGGTAGATGTCAGGAGGATGGGGCCAGGCTCCTTTCAGTGGTGCCCGGGAACAGGACAAGAGGTAACAGGCACAAACTTGAGCATAGGAAGTTCCACCTAAACATGTGGAGGAACTTCTTTACCCTGAGGGTGGCAGAGCACTGGCACGGGCTGTCCAGAGAGGTGGTGGAGTCTCCGTCTCTGGAGACATTCCAAACCTGCCTGGACGCGTTCCCATGCAACCTGCTTTGGGTGACCCTGCTGTGGCAGGGGGTTGGACTAGATGATCTCCAGAGGTCCCTTCCAACCCTATGATTCTATGATTCTAATGTAGGTAAAACTGTACGTTTAAATCATCTGCAGACAACTACTGAAATACATTCATCCCTTCTGGCACTGTTCCTAATTTATATTTAAAACAATATGAATTTCATGAGCATTTTAAAAAAATCATATTTTAAATTCAATTTGCTGTCAACTCATTTGATGTTTTGTGTAAAGTCATTTCCTGTAAACAGGTTACTGAATATCAAAAGACTTGTCTCATACATAATCTTTGGAAATAAATAATATTATAATAAAGATGAGAATCTGGCCCTCGTGAGTCAGCAAGCACTTTCTGGATCGCTGCAATTCTTTGGTGCTTGCTTTATCACAGTCAAGGGAGTGTCCTGGGCAAAAAACATTTGAGAAACACTCAACAACAATAATATTCTTTTCTAGGTTACAGTAGGTTATTCTGCAATTAACTACTGACATATGAAGAAAGACATCAGTGTATTTTTTTTTCCAAATATCAAAAAGAGAGTTGGAAGAAAATGGATTAAAATACCTCAAATCTGACAGACCTTTCATGTTGTAGAGCTCATGCAGAGTAATGGACTGGGTAATATTAATAGATACGTTGAAAGCTAAGACATGTTTGTTAAAAACTGTTGAAGAAATAGCTGCTGTATTTCCTTGGCATGGGATTCTTACCTATGCTTGGAGATTGCTGTCATTTGGCAGATGCTGCACTCCGTAAAACCGAGCATCAAAGCTGGTATGAAGCTGAATCCTTTGCAAAAAGAAATAAATTGGCCTCTGGATGCCACCAATTTCTCTTCCGAGTGCTGAATAATGTACCCTGGGTGTAAGCATATAATGTACAAGTAAGCTTCTCGGGCTTTCTCAAAGAATTGATGGATTCCTATCATGGTAGATCAGGCCAGTGAGGTTGAAATAGCTTTTTATTTATTCATTTCTTTATTCATATATTTGAACAAGCTCTGTTGTGAAAGTGGGCTTCTCCCTCTGTCCTTGAAAACTGCTAGAAAAAGTAGTTTCTAAATTTTGGATCTCTTGCGTTGTAGTTGCGTCAATATAACATCAACACTGAAATAGTATCTGTTATGTTAAAGGACATTATGGGCAACTGGACATTGCACTGGGTAGAACTGAACTCTACTTTTGGCTTTCTCCAGCAAACTGCCTCCTAATTGGTACAGGTTTGAAGCAGTTTTATACCTTAATAAAATTCAAAGCTAGACTTTGAATTCCCAAGCTCCCAAATTTTCCCAAAACAACGTTTTTTTTTTTTTCCCAGCTGCTCATTGCCCTGGAAGAATTTGTGTGTTATTTCAGTCAGGGAAGGAAGCTCTACCTAATTGCTAAGCATCAAAATGCCCTAAAAAGTAGAATTTCTGAGCGTGAAGTAACTCAGCTGAAGCCACTGAAGCATTTCTGAAACTGCACCATCACCTCCCACCTCTGAACCCACCCTAGGGGCCCTCTCTGGTTGTCTCCAAGGTTTGCTGTGCATGCCTTGTGGCACTGAGAGACATGATAACTCTGTTGCAGGGCTAGGACAAAACAGTTGTCCAGCCTTTGCCTTTCCCCATCACTTCTGGGCTGGCTCCAGATGTGCTACACATGGCCAGAGCTTTCTCCTTCAGAGCCAAAGGTTTTGAGCTGGGTCCTGCCTGCTGCGAGACCGCGGGCTGAGCTGACAGCAGTGGTACCCACATATATATTTAGCCTCCGTCAGCTACGTGTCTTTCAGTATATTATTAATGACGCCAGAAAAGACTTGGGAGCCAGAAGGTTTGTAGGCAAGGAGACCAAAGCAGACCCATGCTGCAGGCGTGGGAGAGAAGGATGAGTCCTGGCGAGGGCTGAAGGAAAACCCTGTTATTGCAGGAGGCGGACAGTGGTGGTCACCACCAAAAGGAGAAAAGAGCAGCTTGTCTTTCCACTCTGCACCATGTGTTTTATAGTTGTTGGGCAAATTCTCATCTGGTGGGTATTGGATCTGTTTCTTTATCTTCAGTGGAACTGATCTGACTTAAAACATGATAGGGATGTGACCTAATGTGTGTGCCTGGGAAAAGATCCATTATGAGGAACGGAGAGGTGTGGTACCAATCCCAGGTGTTCGTGCGGTAGCGCTTTCCCCTGCGTCCCTTTTATGAAGAAAATGAAATGAATCCCTGAGGGTCATAGACACCTGGACCTAGTCTGAAAATGCTGACACCATTGCCTTGATTTGATTCTTGGAAAACATTCAGAGTGGATAGAAAGTGGAGCATGGTGCAGGCAGAATGGGGAAATTGGGAATAAAACCAGCATTTCCCAGTGAGCATGCGGCTTTGAAGGAGTAGAACTGTAATGTGTGCTGGTAATGCTGAAGCCTGCAAGTTAAAATTGTAATATGAAACAAATCCACAATACCCACAGCAGGAAGCTCAGCATATTACAGTGGAATTAATACATTATTTCTGTGGTCAAAACGCGGGGCATGCTGAATAGCAGCTAAATCGTCAGGGAAGAGCCTAGCCAGAAACCCCGTGTTCCTTTTGAGTTCTTGTTCTGACAGCATTTGACATCTTCTTTCCCACTCCGGGGAAAAGCAAAAATAAAGCTTCCCAGCGCCTGCCTGTGGGGCAGGACTGATATCCATCTCGGTCACGCCAGCTCTGTTCTTTGACAGGCCGCCATGTCCTCAGGGTCACCAAGATGCCTCCTCCACAGAGACCATGGCCTGAGGGCAGTGAGTGGTGGTCAGAGGTGAGGAAGAAACAGCATCCTTTGGTCACTGGCAGGTGCTGTGCTGACTCTCCGTCGTGGGCTGTGCTCATAGCTGCAACAGTTATTCAAAGAAGTCACCACAGATGTCACCACCTGGGACAGCCTCCCAAAGTATCAATAGCTCTCTGCTGCACACAGAGGTCAGAGGATGCTGGGGGAAATTTTTATGTAACGTAGTATTTCTGATGATACTGATGTCTGAGAGCCTGCTGTGAAGTGTGCAGAAAAGGCTCAGCAGTGCAGAGGTGCCAGGGGATGTCTGTGACCTGTGCGTCCCTTCGCTCTGCAGGGCCAGTGGGGTAGGGGTTAGCTGGGAATCGGACTTTCCTATGTGATGACAATAAATTAAATTGGAGAAGAGGTTGTCCTTGAGTTCTTGAAAGGGGGAAGGAAAAAGAAAGTTAACTTCAAGAGAAGACCGTTCTCTGTGGCCAGGGCTCTTTGTGACAAGGAATCCAGAAATGCCTGAGCCAGAGGTGAGGAGGCACAGGACCTCCTCTGCAAAGCGCAGTCGCTCACGGAGGGGCAGCTGCACCCCTTGACCACCCCGGGGCCTCCAGGCTCACCCACTGTGCTGGGATGGGTGGATGTGTAGGAGGGCAGAAGATACAGTCAGGTCAGGCGCACCCTGGTGTTTGCCAAACAGCTGGTAAGATTGAGCGCTGCTTTTTTTGAGGCATATTATAATGTAAGATGCTGGAAGTACAATGATGGGTTTCTGTACCAAGGAGCACGGCTGAACTGCTGTCCGGTTTCCGTCCCTAAACCACTGGCTCTGTCGTGTCGATAGGTGGTGCAAGTTTGCTTCAGTTTCTGGAAAGCTGGAGCGTTTTTTTCAAAGATTGCGGTACGTGTGTTAGGCTAATAGTGTGATTGGAGAAGGAAAAGCTAAACACTGTGCCAGTTGTAAGTAAAGCTGAATCTTAAATATAACCACTTTCCATAGTCTGGGCAGTACCAAAACAGCAGAGGCAGTGTCATGTTGTGTGTGTTACTTCCATAGGTGCTCGGGGTTGTGCCTGGTAGATGGCATTTAGGCAGGTCTTGCAGCAGAGGGACGGGGCAGACAGTGGTGAACTCCTAAGGGTGATGACCACGTCGGTGGGAGCCCGGGTCTGCTGCTTCGGGTCCCCCAGCCCCTCGGCACAGCCCGGCTGCTGCAGCTGAGGGTTGAGCTCAGCTCGCCCAAAAGGAGCTCTTGGAGGAAAAAAGGCTGCAGCAGGGAGGACAGTGAAGCAATTGGACAGTCTCCATCTCCTGCGTAGCACTAAGTGGTTATGACAGAAAGTGAAAACCTTGCTGATGCTGAGCAGAAGTGACAAAGCCCCGGTGTCAGCTAAAGCAGCTATGACCGACAAAAAAAAAAAAAAAAAAAAAAAAAGAGGATCTGCACCAAAGCTGGGTGTCTAACAAGCCCTTGCCTACTGAATGTGCAGTTGTGTAGTTTGCTGATCAGACTGTAAACGTGTCCTGTAAGGTTTGTAAATGGGTTGTGTTGCAGGTCTGGGAAATCTGGTATAAATCAGAGAAGCAGAGTTAGTGGTTTGCAGGAACATGAGGCGATGAGGACTTCCACTGCCAAAGGAGCTCTGTCCTAGTTTTTCCAGTGGTTAACTGTGGGGTTGTGAAGTCTAAATTTATTATATGGAAATATTTGGTTCAGCTTTTTCTTCGAAATAGATCCCTATGGATAGCTGTTTGCAGGTCCACCCAGCAGCAGAAGGAATTGATGCTCAGGCCCTACAGTGTTTAATGTAAGGAGACTATGAAGCCAAGGAGAGAGAAAAGTAAGCAGTGCAGTCTGTCTGCAGGAATATTTTCTAAAAGGGTTTGTTTCCATGCCCTGTAGCTGGAAGTCATCCTGCTCACAGCTGTCCAGGGAATGACGATTTCTCTTTGCTGCGGCTTTCAAGGTTTTTAACTGTGCCTGTTTCATATGGAAACAAAAAAAAAAAATTCTTTTGGACTGTTTTCATCAAAATCAAAACATCTCGTTTGGGTGCAAAAATAGTGGATGTGTTCTCAAGGCAGTGCACATTTTGCTCCTGCTTGCTCTGGTGTGTAAGGGCATTCGGTGCCACTATTGGAGATTCGGGTCCCCCCTGTCACTATGGCACTGACCTGCAAAACCCCTGGTGTGTGTATGTGCCTGCCTGCACCCTGTCCAGCCCCCCTCCCTGCTTTCCCAGGCAGCTTTAATCTCCAGCGTATCTCCAGGCTGAAATGTTTTCTGGAAAAGCAGTATACTTCAGAAAAATGTTGCTTGGTTAAAAATGTCTCAAACGGCAAGAACAGTCCTGGAGATAGGAGTAGTGGAGATAACAGGGTTTAGACAGCTTTTCTACTATGTTGCTGCTTTGCTACATTTGTGGATTAATCAAGACCTTTGCCAGATAGGATGGAAGAGCAAAGTTAAGGCAGATCAGTCTCTGGTATCTCTGTCATTTGTTTTTCCTCCCCTTCCCAGCTGCCTCTCCTCACACAGCACAGTTTTGGACGGGGCAACAGCTTTCTCCTGCTGCTGCTGAAGTCAAGCTGCAGGAAAAAACTGCAGCGACCACCGGTCCCCGCAGCCGAGAAGAAGACCTTGCCATCGTCTCCAGCTTCCCTGCCGGGTGGGCAGATCCTGCTCCGCACCAACACGCGGCCTGCTCTGACAAGTGGGATGGGTCACGATCCCATAGTGTGCGATTCTCCGGTCGATGAATTCAGGGAGGACGGCCCTCTCCAGAGAAACGTGGAGCGCATCTGAGATGGATGGGTGAAAATGCTGCATTAAGATCTCTTGCTAATAATTTTTGATTAATGTGGTTATACTGTTGTTGTTAAAGGCTGTTGCTGGACAGGATTAAGGAAGAAAGACCTATGAGAAGTAGGATTGGTTGTGAGTTATCTCCCTGTATCTTTTAGTCTCTCATGTGGTACAGCCTGATGTTTTCAAATCTTCCTTTTGAAATGGCAGATAGAAACATATTGCTGCTGTCTGGAACCTTTAATCTTCAAATGGAAATAAGCTTTTCTTGCAGAAGTAGGCTGCTTTTTCAGATGCTTTCAGAAATGCTGATGTTGTGCCTTCGTTGATCTGGCTAATTAAAAATGAGCTCCTGTCAATCAAAACCATTACTTTAATAGTAATGGCAAAAATGCGAAGTGCAGCTCTAGTAAATCAGTATTAGGGAGAAACGTGCCTCCTTTCCTCCATCTAATTCACTCAGGAAGAATTTAGGTTTTTATTGGGAGTTTTGATATTCACAGACCTTTCTGTTATGAATTTTACCCTTTTAATTTCTGTTGGCTGCCCAGATGACCAATGAGAGTTTATTCAAAATACTTCATTACTTGCCCAAAGTTTGCAAAGAGCCTTATGAGGTCTCTCCTCGAGGCCTCTGTTGGGCTGAGTCCAGCTGGGTTCGAGACACCTCCTCCTCTTCCACCTCGTACAGTTCACATCCTGGCCCCTTAGGAACACCTGGTTTTAGCAGATACTACATTTTGCTCCCTGCAAAAATGGTCAGAGCTGAACCTGTAGCCCCAGGTTGTCAGTCCCCTGAGCTGTGCCATTCACCACGGTCTGTGTGCTGCCCTAAATGTTCAGACAGCTGACCCTGATGATGCTGAATCCTTCTCTGGAGAAGCCCATCTCGCTGGCTATGACTGGCTGAGAAGGCACCTAATGTATGCTCCCTGGTTATGCATATAGAGACAGGGAAGTATTTTTACTCCCTCCCTTACATCCTCTCTGTGTATTTGGCTTTTTAAAATCTATTTCTGCACCAAATAGATTGGTTGTTGCAGTGAGTATAGGGTTTTACTCAGAAGCACACACAAGAAAGATACATGATGGCAAAAAAAAAAAAAAATCCTTCTGGAAACCATGCTAAGGCACATGGAAAATAAGTAGAAAATAAGGAGGTGGTTGGTGACAGCCAACATGGCTTCACTAAGGGCAAATCATGCTTGACAAATTTAGTGGCCTTCTATGATGGCATTACAGCATTGGTGATAAGGGAAGAGCAACTGATATCACCTACCTGGACTTGTGCAAAGCATTTGACACTGTCCCACACGGCATCCTGGTCTCTAAATTGGAGAGACATAGATCTGATGGATGGACCACTCAGTGGATAAGAAATTGGCTAGATGGCCGCACTCAAAGTTGTGCTCAATGGCTCAATGTGCCAGTGGAGACCAGTGATGAGTGGTGATCCTCAGGAGTTGGTACTGGGACTGGTGCTGTTTAACATCTTTGTCAGTGGCACGGACAGTGGGATTGAGTGCACCCTCAGCGAGTTTGCTGATGACACCAAGCTGTGTGGAGTGGTTGACATGCTGGAGGGAAGGGATGCCATCCAGAGGGACCTGGACAGACTTGAGAGGTGGGCCTGTGCACACCTCATGAAGTTCAACCAGGCCAAGTGCAAGGTCCTGCATGTGGGTCGAGGCAATCCCAAGCACAAATACAGGTTGGGTGGAAAATGGCTTAAGAGCAGCCCTGAGGAGAAGGACTTGGGGGTGTTGGTGGATGAGAAGCTCAACATGAGCCAGCAATGTGCGCTCACAGCCCAGAAAGCCAACTGCATCCTGGGCTCCATCAAAATAAGCGTGGCCAGCAGGGCAAGGGAGGTGATTCTCCCCTTCTACTCCACCTGGAGCACTGAGTCCAGCTCTGGGGCCCTGGACATAAGAGGGGCATGGACCTGTTGGAGCGGGTCCAGAGGAGGGCCATGAAGATTATCAGAGGGCTGAGCACCTATCATGTGAAGACAGGCTGAGAGAGTTGGGGTTGTTCAGCCTGGAAAAGAGAAGGCTCAGGGGAGACCTTATTTTGGCCTTTCCAGGCCCCCCCCAAAGGGGGCCTACAGGAAAGATAGGGAGGGACTCTTTATCAGGGAGTGGAGGGATAGGATGAGGGGTAATAGTTTTAAACTGAAAGAGGGTAGATTTAGATTAGATGTTAGGAAGAAATTCCTTACTGTGAGGGTGGTGAGGCACTGGAACAGGTTGCCCAGGGAAGTTGTGGATGCCCCATCCCTGGAAGTGTTCAAGGCCAGGCTGGATGGGGCTTTGAGCAGCCTGGTCTACTGGGAGGTGTCCCTGCCCATGGCAGGGGGGTTGGAACTAGATGATCTTTAAGGTCCCTTCCAACCCAAACCATTCTATGATTCTATGGTCAAGGTTTGAAGGTTATAAGCGTGCAGTGTTAGGGTGGTGTCTGCTCTGTCCCTGGCTAGCAAACCTGTTTGCAACAAAGACAAACCAAAACAAACCTGTCTTTATATATAGAATTTCTCAAATGCTGGTACAAAGACCCCAGGTGCCTTAATGATTAATTAGACTCAAAATGGCAAATATGACTGCCTAGCAGCAAAAACTAATTATATGCAAATAGTGAATTAACTCAACAAGCTAACTCAAAAGACCTCAAAGCAGCTTGAGGATATTAAAAAATACTTCTTATCCTCCCCCATGCCACAAAATGCAAGAAACAAACCCTGACCTTCCTCAGAACAGCCTCGTATAGGGACACTCTTTGACTTCCCCCTCTTTTCCTGTACTTGCTAACCCCCAGTATCAGTCTTTGTCACTTGAACTTTTCAATGGCAGTGTCCCCCTGCTTCTGTCTGCACCGAGCTCCTTCCCCTGCTGACTCCTGGTATCTTTGGCTCTGCCATTCCTGTCTTCCCCTTCTTTTTGAAATAATGCTCTTTTGTTCTGCCCGCGTGCACGTTCTTGCATCCCACAGTCCCGTAGCACTTCCCTGCTTCTTCAGTTGCTGCCTTTTCCCTCCTTTCCGTTCTTGCGTTAAGCACTCTGGTGCATCCTGTTTCTCCTGCCCGTCTGCAGCCCCACTGCAACCGTCAGCTAAAAATCCTGGGGCAATTTAATAGCAGACCTGAATGCATCAGGACAGGCTACTGCAGGCTCAATACCATTTCCCAAGGGCTGTAAAAGTCAGTCTTCCCTATTTATCTGCTCTTCAGATTAATTTGACACAAAGCACAGTGGCACCAATCTCCTTCCCAAGGTCCTACTTTAGCCTGTCTCCTTGTAGGAGCCCTGGAAGTTTGCAGGGATCTGTGACAAAGAAGAGCTGACATAGATCCTGCACGCATTTACAGCAGAGCCTCTTGCCTTCCCAAGGTGGAGGCCTCAAAGAAAGTATCTGCTAGGGTATTCCAGTGCTCTTACACCCCTAATTGCATTCTCATGACTTAATCATAAGCTGCCTTTTGCTCAGGTCTGCTTATAACATCTTCCTCTCTTCTGCTTCTGACGCGTGGGCTTTCCCTTTAATGTAGCAGCTGTTCAGTTCCTGCCTGTGTGATGGGATTGAAATACCCGCAGACAAGCAGACAATCTTTCAAATTCCTTTTGAAATACACCTGGAAATTGCAAATTCAGTTCTCAGATGGAAAGCTCAACTGCCTGCCACCGGAGGGAAGAAACGAGGCACGAGCTTCCTGCACAAACAGGCAAATGGCACAGATATGAAACACAGCCTCTATGTTTAAAGACCTCTGCACTTCACTATTCACTCCTGTTCCTTTGCTAGGGAGTCTCATGACAGTCAGTATTTTCCTCAGGGCTCGAGCTTCCAGTCTTGTGATCAGACTACTTTCATTAAATAAAACTGGCCTGAAAGTATGAGGGTGCTCAACAGGGTGATGCAACTGGCTTGAAAACCACAAGACAAAGATATATAACACCCCATTTTAAAGCTTTTTGGCTTTAGAGGTCATGATTTCTTTGGAGAAAACCAGGGTGGTAATTTTGGTGTGCTATAGGCAACTATTCACAGCTGGCTTTTATTGTTAAGGTGGCACCTGAAAGAATATTTTCCCCTGGTTTTGCTTCTTTGGGATATATCTCATGGTGGAAAGGATCGTTTTGAAAAGTCTTTTTGTTTTGTAGGACTTTTACATTTGAAATGTTGTTTTTGCTTAGACTGGAAGATGTGGATTCTTAGCCGAGCTCTTTTGAACGTGGCTGTTGACGTGCATTTTGAGGAGAGCACCCCTTGGTTAAAGATCTCTCACCACCAGTGAAGGTGGAGGCACCCTTTTGGTTTTTTCTGGTCATGTCTCCAACATGTATGTGTTGAAGTCATTTTCCCTTTGGATGATGTGAACGCACAATGCACAAATTAAAATCTTGAGCGTCCTTCATGCTCTGTTGGGTCCCTCCCCCAACTTGATTTTTTGATAGTGAGAAAAGAGAATAAGTCCAAGTGGACAAGAAAACAAACCAACCCTATATAACAGCTCTAAGCTAGGATGAAAAATGCATAAAATAAGCACCCTTTATTTCCCGCAGGTCCTGCAGCAAAGCTGTCAAAGATCTGCCTTACCTTTCTAAGGAAAAAACAAGATTTACTTTTTAAAAAAATTTCTTGAGTGTTTAAGTTAAAAAACATTTGAATTGAGCTACAAAAAATCATATACAGGTTAACTGTATCATCTGTTTAATGAGAACTAAAGCAAATCTGTGGACACAGTAAAAGGCTAAGAAACTTGGCAATGAGTTTGGGAACTCGAAAACCTTGAGAACTGTGTATTTGGATCATGCTGTCATCCAGTGATGAAAAATCTCCAGAGTCACCTTCTCGACCTTTTGGTGCATGTGATACATTTGTCATTCTACTGCATATTGTGAATTCACCTGGCTCAGATTTATGCACATATAAACATTATAATGAGAAGGAATTACTGCTGCCACCAGTGGATGTGTCTGGCTGGCTGCCAGGGAGTTCACTGATTGCTGGGGAGATGCCAGCGTTTATGAAAAACGAGTATTCTTTCAAATCACAAAATTGTTTGTGATTGAAGGGGAATTATGAATAGCTGCAGTGTCTGCGATGGCCAAATAAGTTTACTCTGAAATCACTGCTTGGCGCTCTGATTGGCAAACCGCTCGACCGCTATTGAGGGTTTGGGGCCTGATTTTCTGGTGTGCAGAGTGCTGCTGGTTGGGACTTGGCTTGCGCAAAGAGGGTCTGGCCCTTCGAGACCCTTTGCCGGTGCCTGCGTAGCCAACAGTCCTCCTAGGCTGCTCCGCTCTGCGCCGTCTGCCGCTCCTTCCTGAGCTGGCTCCTGCTGCTAATGAGTTGCGGAAAAAAAAACTTCGATCTGGAGGATGTCTAGAAATATTCTGTATTTCCTTTATTTAGTCCTGACACCTTCTCCCTTTTACCACGTGTAATCCTGTCTTGGTTTGGCTGCTTCTCTTCGGTTTCTTTAGGATGGCTAGGCTCACTTTGCCCTCCTGTGGCTGACAGTGGAGATTCAAGAGGTCTGTACGGTGGCTGCCCCGCACTGATCGATCCCTGCCATCAGTGGCCTCCAGAGCTGGAGTTGCCCACAAGCCCAACTCTTCTGCTCAAAGCAAGTCCTTGATGGTTGCACTCGGTCTTTAGTACTTGCTTTTAAGGGTAAACACAAATGGCTTTTCTTATCATTTAATGAAGAGTTGTAAACTCGTGATTAGTGTTGCCTGTATTGTTTTAAACATCGCTAACTGGAGTAGCTAATAGATATAATTGCTTTAGGATTTATTTCCTCACCTTGAAATACAACTGAATTCTTATGAAGAGAAACCCACTGCCAGTTCTTCTTCCTCTGAACCCAAATAATTATCACTTCAGACAAAAGAATTCTCAAGAACAAAAGCCTCCTTGGTAAGAGATGAAGCATTCAAATTCACTTCTTGAAATATGTGTAATTCTACCCCAAAAATAACGTTAATTGTTAACCTCCTGCAGAACTGTTGCATCCTCAGCTCTTCAGATCTGTGGCTACTTCAGGTGCCGGTTGTTGATGTTGATTCAGTTGTTGGTTTGTTTTCAGTTGCCAATTTGTTGTATTTGTAATACAATACACCAAGAGGGATATTGCTCACTGGCTCTGTGGGTTGTTGCCTTCTCGGATGCTGCAGAGGTGAGCTGTGTCGGCAGTGTGCAGGATGGCTTGAGCAGATGCATGGAAACACACCACCTCATATGGCCCCCATGACGGTGGCATGTGGCTTTCTCCATCTGCCTCATGCAGGCGCGGGGACGCCATCCCCTAGTCATTCTGATTAAGCAGCCGGGACTGCAGGGTGATGTTAGATTGACTTTATCCTGAGAAACCGGAGGTGTCACATGTGGGAGTGGGAAACAGTTTCCAAATTTATAGCTGCTGCATGTCAGGATGACTTACTCATTGGAAGTGGAAGGGTTTGTGGAATTTTTTTTTCATTGGCAGGTAGAATTTTTAATGTTTTAGTAGCGATTAAGAGAAAATTACTGAAATAAGGAAAGTTGATGATCTTTGCCTTTGACCCAACTGGGCTCAGCAGGTACTTGTTGGCTATGTTTCCAGTTTCAGCATGGTTGAAGGATATCATTGGGATATTTTGATTTATAGGTGGGGAAATGAGAGGACAGCATGAACACACATAAAGTAAAGCTTTCTTAAGAAATATGCCTTTAAAATACTGTAAATGGATTAGTAATTAACTGGTACTTCATTTAAGATAGTTGAAATCTAAGCAGCTTAGGTCAGGTAAGGGTTCTTATTCTCTGGTGCATGTGCAGTTCCCTATAAATCTCTTAACTGTTTGTAAGGACTGTGAAGAGGAAAAAGGGAAGGGTAAAGGCGAGCACGCTTTGAGATGTATGAATTGCATCACGCTAAAATAAATACAAGCAACCACTTTTAAGATAAATGCAATAAAGAAAACCAGCTGATAATGCAAGGAAAAGCAGTTATTAAAGCAAGTAGGAGCTTTTTCTTTCCCCACTGTGCAAACACTGCTGCCCCAGGTAGGATGGTTTCATTAGATACCACATGCTGTTTTCTCTGGCTACGGTGCCAGCTAAGGGTGGCTGTGTCCCAAGCAGAAGTCCGCCTTGTAGATATCTGAAGTTAGGTGAGAGTAATCCCACCACATATGTAATAAGCTCCATAGTAACAGGGTAAGATTTTTACTGGATCCTTTTCTCCTGTTTCTGAGCTTTAATTACTGTTGCAAACATCTGCTATTGGCTGTGCATCCTCCTGGCAAAATTCCTGAAACATGTTCTTACAGTTTGTTGAGGATGAATTCTGGGAAAAGTTGGAAATTTCTGTTCAAACCTTACCCAAAATCATGTGTTTGATGCATTTTGCAGAAAATACTCAAAGTTTGGGGGTAAAATGGATTTTTCCCTGTTCTACTATGATTGTAGGTAAGCACTTCTTGTCCCTCCTACAGATACAGAATACTTGTTCTATTGCTAAGCTCCAAAAAACCCCAGCTTTATAACTTCTTTGAGAGTGACAGTAACAAAATCTCTTCATTTAATGCTGAAGCCATATTCCTTTTTAGCATCTCTTTAATAAAGAGGGTGTTGAGGATTCTGCACTGTATAGTTTTTGCAGCCAAAAGTCCAGATGCGGTAACTGGTGCATTCAAATGGTGAAGAACCGGTTTCTTGGCTGCGGCAATAATGATTGCATATGGCTTAACCAAAGATGGATGCTGTGCATTGGAAGATATGTCTTTGCCTGCAGCCATGAAATCTCCAAAGCAGGACTGGAACCTGAATATGATTATAATGTGAGTCAGAATGTAATTATGAATGCAGGAGGGGATGTGGGAGTACAAACTGCGTTTGATACGGTAAAATCTTCAGTGTGCTGTAGTTTTCAGCCTGAAGTTCTGTGCCCATTGAAGATTTCCAAAGTTGGAGCTTTGGAGTTGCTTTAATGTGAAATATTTATTTTTATATTACAAAGAAAATAATGGCCTAGGAAAAAAAAATGTAGGGAAAGTGTTCACAAAACACCAGGATTAGGACTGTGAAAAATTGCATAGAAAATTGCTTTCAGGTCCACATTTCAGAGCCAAAGTGGCACGAGTTCTCAGATGTGACAAGCAATCACCAGCTCCTCTTAGACTCTACAGGAGCTGCTGAGTGCTCAGTGTGTGTTTGAAAATGAAGCCACTGATTTAGGCTTCTGTGTAGGGACTTAACGGCCTGATCTGAGGCATCCACTTCAGAAAGTTTTGACTGGATTCACATAAACCCTTCAAGTCAGAGTATATAACTTCATATTTCCTGTAGCCAGTCAGAGACTTAACTCCAGTTTTACATTTCATACGCAGAGATTGCTTATTGCCCTGGGAGGAAGGGAGGCATTTTAAGCAGTGCTGTTCTGGGGACTGGTCAACCTCTTAAAACTCACTGGGTATTTCTGCTCCTGCAGGCTGAGGAGAGCAAAAAGCTGAGTGGATGCTCGATGACGACTTGGGGATGGGCTGACTCGTGGTGTCCTGGCTCCCACCTTGCCAGTGAACAGAATTGGAGGCTCAGTGCTGCAAAGGGTCTTCAGAGGGTCTAGTGCCAACACCTTGTCCAGGTACAGGTACGTCACTCCTGGCAGGGCTCTGTCCAACCTGCTCTTACCAGCGTCTGATGATGGAGACTCCTCAGCCTCCTCAAACATTCTCGCTAGTGCTTCGTGGTGGGTACTGTTAAAAAGCATCTTCTCACCCTTTCTGTTGTTCAGAATTCTCTTTGCTGACAGCATAGATAATTACTTTTCTCCCTTCCTTTAGGGAGACAATAACTAGATGATCCCTTCCTAGTTTTGTAAAGTCCTTCTCATAACTGACCACTGGTAAGTTTTCCTCTGATCTCCGTGCATTATGACAAATGAATTATGACAAATGTATCATGTATTTTCTGTTCCTTTAACACTCTTGGCTCTCTCCATCTGGCCCATAGCTTTCTAAATGCAGTATTTCAGCTGATGTCTAAGGACTGCTGGGTTTGCTGTTATTGTTACTCCACAGGGAATTCTTAGAGATACTGCATTTTATGATGTAAGTCTTTTTGCAGCAGCATCACTTTGACTCATATGCATTTTATGAATCCTTACAAACATCCCAGAAGCGTTCCTGCACCACTGCCTTGCCCTTCCCTGTTTCATACAGGTGCTTATCCTGACTAAGTGTAGGCCACTGCGTTTTTTTCTTCACTAGATTATAAGCTGGGTTACATTTTTAAGACTTATGTTTTTAAGACTGTTTGTTCTTCTGGTTTGCCAAGATCATGTTCATTCTAGCTCTGTCTTCAAACTTCCTTAAAGCTTTTGTCATCTGCAGAACTAGGAAGCATGTTCTTTTCCATCATCCAAATTATTTATGAAAGTGTTTAAGTCACCCAAGACAAATCATCATAGAAAACATCCTTTCAATTTGACAGCGAACCACTGACAATGCTCTCTGAGGACAGAGTATCTTCTGCACTCTAGGTCATGTCTCCTTTTCTTTATGATTATATCTGCAACGAAAGCTTTGCTGAAGGCAAAATACGCATCATTGCTCCTTTTTTAATAAGAAGGGGAGCACAAGACAATCACGGATGGTCATGCAAGTTCTGTCCTGTCCTACTATCTGATCCCATTAAGGCAGGGACAAACTTCATGGACAGGCCAAAGTGGAAGGAATGGGCACAGGGGATTTTCTTTTCCACATTTCTCTTCCTCTGAGTCCTATGGGATTCAGATGACCAAGGCTAAAACAGAAGAATATATTCTCATGTTATCCGGCACGTAGGTGAGTCTGTTTCTCTTAGTTCCTTAGGTGTAACCCTGTACCACGTCCTGACCGGGCTGCCTTTATACAATCCCAAGGCACTGTTGCGTTGACTGGACACACTCTTGCGTTACCCTAACAGCTTCGACCTACTAAACAAGGCCTGGGACCTTGGGAGCTGAGCACCACGCTAGCACTTTTAATTGTTTTCAACCAGGACTTGAAACGCAGCCAGAAAACGCACCACCTCTGAAAGCTGCTGTCTCAGCAGGGCTGTATTAAAAGGAGATTTAATGAGGGGAACGTGGATGGAAAGCTGCCGGAGAACCGCTGCCAGAGCGCTGGTTGGTTTTAGCCCCTTTTGCTGCCGGTGCCTCCACACGTAAGATGGACGGGCCTTTGCCCCAGCCAGCCTGCAGTCTGCAGAGGCATGGGGGGGTCTGAGGAAGACGACCTGGAGCGAAGGGGAGCCAGGTTATCTGCTCTGTCCCCTCTCCGGGGCGCTCCAGCCTGTACTGCAGCCTTCGTCGGAGAGGGCTTGGGCGATGGGAGTGAGCAGCCCGGGGATGCGGAGGGGCCACGTTTGGGCTCCCGTTGCTGCGGGCGTACGGGAGAGGCGTCGCGGCACCCTCACGGTCACAGAGAGGCTGACGGGACGAGCCGACGGCTGAACGCCGACGGCTTGGGGGGACGCCTGCCTGAGGACGGGCCGGGCGCGGCCTCCCCCGTGCAGGGTGCCGGCGGGGCGCCAGGGGGCGCCGCAGTGCGGCGGCGGCGGCGGGCGCTGCCCCGCGGGGCCGCTGGAGGGGCCGGCGTAGGGGCCGGGCCCGTGGCGTTTCCGCCGCCTCAGAGCGACATCGCGCCCCGGGACGGCGGCTGGGCGACGGCCGGTGCCGTCTCTCAGGGCCAGCAGCCAGCTGGAGGCCCGCCGGGGGCTCTCAGTCGGCCGGGCCGGTGGTGGGTGGTGCGGAGGGTGGAGGCTTCCGCCCACCGGACCCTCAGGCCCCTGTTTCCTCCTTGGAAAAGCAGCCCCGGGGGTGCCCGTACGGCGTGGAAGGCCTTGAAGCCGCCGCACCGGGAGGTTGTGTGGGAGGGGAGCTGCGGTTCTCCGGGAATACGTGTGGTCAGGAGGAGGAGGAGGAGAGGCTACAGCGCTGGGTGAAGGAGCGATCTCCTGGGGTCAGGAGATCTCAGGCTGGGCTTTTCCATCTGCGGGAGCCAGGCGTTGTTTGACATGGCTGCACTGGGACCTGATGCTACCGGACACGCAATAAATAATATTCTTAGAAAAGATGCATGTACTGCATATGCTGTAATTTTAAGCACAAGATCTGTGGAAGGAAAGTACAGCCTTTGCATGAATGGGAACTGACTTGTGCTAAATTCAACAGGTCCAAAAAATGTCTATCCTGAGGCGTTAGAAGCCTGGGCTGTCCCGAGGGCATAGCGCTGGCCTGCCCTGAGCTGGGGTGAAACTGGGGTTTTCTCGAAGTGTTTCCAACCTGTGGTCCCTGTCTGATAAGCGATCTTGAAGATCTGTAATGGTAGAGGAAGGGGAAATCCTGTGAACTGAGCCCCACCTGTAAGCAGAAAAGAAAATGCAGAGGGTGAACTTGAATGCGTCCTTGGATTTTGCATCCCACATAAATTAATGGTGAATCATAACGCGGCAACAAATTCCAGTCCCCATGACTGCCCCTCTTCCCTTGCTTATCTGCTGGCTGCCGCCTTGCTTCGTGCTACGCAGGTCACCAGACCATTAATAGTTCGGTGGTTCTTGCATAGACAAAAGTACAGGCTGGGGAAGGAAAAAAAGAATAGTGCTACTAATTATTAAAAGCGTGGGATAACTCTAGTGCTGTAAAAAGAAGAGATTTCATACCATAAACGTTAGTCGCCGCTAATGGGAAGCACCGCGTATAAATAACATTCTCATCTGGTTAAATATTTTCCACTGAAAGGTAATTCCCGACTACATGCTTTTTTTCTGAAGCAGACGCTGTCTCCCTCTTTGGCCTGATGCTTTGCTGCACAGGCATGTGGTCTGTCGATAGTACATTGTGAGGTATGTTAAGCATTTTACACCATATTCTTATCTTAATTGATATTCATAACCCTCCAACTTTTTCATGAAGAGGGGAGGAGAAGGCAGAGCTATGAATTAAAAGCACCTGTGTATGTCAGGAATACAAAGAACGTTGATTTCTAATAGTTTCACCTTACAAGGTATAATATAAGCTAAGCTGGAGAGTAACATTAGTTGCTTCATCTCCTGAGGCACTTGACTCACCTTTGTGCTATCAGAGGGCAGATTTTCAGTTGAATTGAAGTGCAATAGTGGAACTAGCAATAATAATAATTCTTACTTTTGTATTGTTTCAGTAAGCGGTGCTAAGGACCTGTTCCTCGGTTCCCTCTCCTGTACTTTCAGGGTGAGTTAGATGGATCTGACATTCACAGCTTGTTAATCACCAGAACCCCAGGTAAAAATAACTGGATACTTTAAGTGCTGTAAGATTTTCTACTGACATTTAATAACACCCTGGATATTTTTCTTAGCTCTCGTACCGTGCGTACATTGTAGTAGTTTCATCATCGCGGCATAAACGTGTCTTCAGCCGCATTGAGATGGAGCAGGAAATGGGGTGGATGTTTGAAGCTGCAGCAGTGGTTCTGCAAGTTTTTGTTACATCTGGCAATTTCATTCCAACCCATTTTATTCAGTTTATTGTGAGTGGTGAAAAATACAGTCCTTGAAAGTGCAGTGTTTCAAGCCATACAAAAAGGAGCCATGCTCTAGGGAGCGTTATGGGCTTCAGTGCATCACACCACTCTTTTGCAGGGAAGGACAAATGACATGTAAATTGTATTTGTTTACTCTTAGATTCTGTTCCTGTGTTGACATCAGGGACACAGTTGCATTCACTTGACGTTTTCCCTTTGAGTTGCTGTTCTCATACCAAGAAGTAAGATGTGTTCTAGAAACAGTGAATTTCAGATGGTAGAATAGTTACAGACTGAAGGTGAAGAAGAGGAAGATGGTCTTCAAGTTTTTTGGTTTGGTTTTTTTTTTTTTTATTTATTTACATATCCATTTTGACACTAAAAGCAGAAATTGCATGGTCTGATTTCTGCCGTGTGTGTTCAGGGTACTCTGCTATTAGTTGGTGTTATAGGGCATTGGTCGTCAGGTGATATTTGCATTGTTACAGATGTGATAAGCCTCTGCCAGGATTTGGCTGGCATGCAGCTGCGTGGACCAGCTCAAATTGAGAGGGACTGCTACTTAAACGCTGGTTGCAGTTCCCACCTGGAAATTGGGGAAAATTAAATCAAACTACCTGGTGCCTAACATGCTAATTTTCCTCACTTGCAAACATGAATCAATTGGTTTAACAAGCAATACTTTATTAAAAGGAATTAAGTTACCCTAGCTGGTACTGCTTTCATCTGTCCACGTGATCCCAGACAGCAGATGCTTGGCTTTAGTTGTCCCATAGAGGTAGTATTTTTGCTTGCCTGAAGGCCACAGCGTACCCATAAATGCTGATCACCATCCAGTGGGAGATCCTGACACTTCAGTTGTTCACCAGTGTGAGCTGATCAGAGCCCTGTGTTGTCTGAGTTGGGGACATTCATGATTTCATGACCTTTTTTGGGTCTCTGCTAGGAACAACTTTCATATTGCGTAGCTTCATTGTCCTGGGGAAGAGCATCTGTCATTCGCTTCAGTGGTCAGTCTGGCCCAACCCACTACATTCATTTACACAGTGTTTGGCCACTATCCCTGATGAGAGCTGACTGTAAAGCATTGGAAAATACTGCAGGCCTTGTCCGTGCATTGTTTATTGCATTCCTTGCGTTGAGACTGCACGACATAAATTCGTTCCTGGATATGCAAACTCTGCTGTAGTTGTACTTGGTTTAGTTCTGGGGAGTGCTTGTGTTGGAGGGAAAGATTTACATGTCAGGCATGTCTTTGAATTACAGAGCACTCCCATATTAATAGTTCGAGGTTTTAATATTGCTGTGACGGTTTGCTGAAAAACAGATGTATACATCCTCACAAACACCGATACGTGAAAATTTCCCTCTAAGCTCAGGGAACAGGCTAATTTATTTTTGCTCTCGGTTCATGCCTTTCAGCATCATGAGCAAGCAGCGCTAGCCACAACTGATGTCACAGAGTCCATGGCTAACAAACAGCAAAGAAAATCAGTGTTTTCACAGGCTTGTAATGCCCTATTTATTTATGTAATAGATTGAATGTCAGGTACAGTTTGAAACTGCACTTAGCTTTTCTCAGCTGCCTTGATCTGTCTTGCAGCTGCGGTATATGGTTCTCTCAGCTGCTGTTGCTGCCTTTCTAATCTGCGCTTTGATTTTGTAGGCATTTCTTATCTGCTGGTTGTGGTCTGGTTGACACGTCCAGCTATGAAAGGAAAAACAGACTGTTGAGAACTTGTGTGATAATGCTTCTGCCCCAGTATAAAGGAACTTTATGTTCCTTGGAAACTTGCCATATGCATGCAAAACTGCGTGTCAAAAAATTCTTGTAAGCACCAAGTTACTAAATGCCAGTATTACCTTAATGTATTTTGCACTTGATGTTCAGTGGGTATGAGCTGATGTATCTCTGTTGGTATGGATGGAGCTATATGTGTTGTCAGAGAAAACTTCAGAGCTGTGTAGTTCCTGGAGCTTTGCAATGACCTGGTTTTACTAAATCTGCTCATGATGATTAATATTTTTGCCTGTATGTCTGTATTGTGAGGACTGAGCCCGAGTTCCCCAAGGCTCAGGCTGACCCTGGAGACAAAACCCTGGAGTCAGAAGCTGCGTTGGATGATGTGGGACCCTGATGACTGAGCACAGCCAGTGACTTACCGCACTGCCCAGGTTGCCACTGCCTGCCCACGAGCGGTATACAGGCTGCCCCTGCAGCTGAACTGGGGTGGGTTACAGAGTGTGCCATGCCATGGGTAGTCTAAATTTTACAGCTCCATAGCCGTTGGTGCTGTTCATCCTGAGCAACAATGCTGGCTGCTGGACCTGACACTGGAGCCACATGTGACTGCATAGAGAGCTCAACTGTCATGAGGCACGGTCTCTCCTTCTCTGCAGCAGCCCTCCATCTTCAGCACAGACTCTATTTTATCTAGGCTCGTGCAGCTTTTCAGTATATGAGTTTATTTTTTTGTGCAGGCTAATTATAGTTCCTTTGATGTTCATAAATAGGCTTAAAATTTGGCTTCTTTGGTTTGCTTCTAGCTCTTTTCAGGAAGCCAACTACCAAAGCCTGCTCTGACTACCATTTTGTCTTCTGACCTGAAAAAGCTGGTGCAAAAGAAAACAAGCTGCTTGTGCTTTGCCTCCTGCTCTCCTGTAGTCTCAATGACAGAAACCTGCTCCTTCAGTGGCATAAGGCTATGGGTAAGTGTTTTGCTGGAGCTGTGATATACGTAACCAGCTGTTCATCTTCTCTAAGCAGGGAAGAAAATCACCCAGAGGAGCAATGGCTCTCCCTGAGGCAGTAGCTGACGTGGATTTATGGGGCTGTAGCAGACATAATCAACCTATTTAGTTTTCCCAAAGCAGGAAGCAAAGCTCTCCTGTGGGAACAGACCTTCTTTTACCCTTAAGCAAAATAAATCTTGCTTCCTGGGTGATTCTGCTAGATGGGAGCCAAAAGCTGGGTGTTGTGCTGCTTTGGCTGCGGGAAGCTTATTTACCTGCTTGTGGAACAAGATCTGCTGAGGATGCTCAGGGCTTTATTTCAGCTGGCAGGTATCACAGTCTATCCTAAACCTTTGGAAATAGGTTTCTAATGGATACTTGCCTGCCTGAGGAAAAGACAGTACTCATCCTTTCTTTCTCGCTACCTTAGGCTCTAAGCTAGTGCTAGTTTTTCTGAAATAGAGTGCTGCTTTTCCCTGAGAGGTGACCCTCATCAGCAATGACTCGTTTCAGCAATGCTCCCTGCGTAGATGGTAGCGTTCAGGTACAACCAAAGCTGTTGAACCTGGGGGCTTGTTAGAGAGCACACTAAATCTATGGCAAATAGCGCACAAGTGAGCTGTGCTGTTCCCGATTCTGGTGTTTTCTCATTTGAATTGTTTGGAGAGCAGGGCAGGCTGAGCAACGAGGCCCAGAGGTGAGCCTGGGTGCAGGAAAGCGTGCCATGAGTAGCAGCAGCCCTTGAGAGGGAACTCTTCAACTCTCACGAGACTTGGGAACACGGGAACTATTCGGAGAGCAATGCTGTCTGTGCCTCTGATTGTTTGGATGCTCGCTTATCGCTGTGAGGCAAGTGCCTGGATGCAGTCCTCTTGGGGGGAAACCTGTTGTTGTTTCCTCTATTTACTCTCTATTGTGGTAGTATCTGAGAGCCACAGTCATGGTTCAGAGCCCCCTTGTGCAGGGAATTGATTATGAGCAGGACTGGGATGAAAGGGGACGGTTCCTCAGGGACAGGCTGAAGTTTAGTATTTTTCTCAAGTTTTATGGAAAAATAAATTATTTACTAAATGAGTGACAGAGCTGTTAGTATTTATGGCCAATGTGAGCAGTATAACTCCTTTCAGCATTTTACTTCAGGATGTGAGCAGCAGAGGCTTGAGTCCTGGGAAGAGGAGCTTCTAAGCTGAGCTCTGAAAATGTTACTGCATTCAGGTGGCATGTTTCAGTGGCAAATTCTGGCAGTTTTAGCCTGCACCTATGGTTTCAGAAAATGTTGAGGTAAAACACAGGTTTAAGGAGATGTGGAAGTCATCTTCGAGGAGGGAAGTATTCACTATTGTTGGAAGATCTATTAAGAGTGTGTTTAAACATTTGCATGGTGCAGGGTAAGGAAGTTGGTAAATGCCTGTGGAAACTTTCATTGTTTTCTGTTAAGTGTGACCTTTCCTTACCCTTCTTTTTCTATTCTGTTTTGTTGGCTGATTTTGTGGTTGTTTTTGGTTTTTGGTTTTTTTTTTGTTGTTTTTTTTGTTTGTTTGTTTTTTTTTTTTAAATCGGAAGAAGCTCCTTAGGAGTTACTGTCGATCTTCAAAATCTCTTTGTAAAGCATTGAGATTTTTTGCTTGTCTCATTCATGCTGAGAAGCAGCACAGTCCACAGGAAGCACCATTAATTTCAAGGAACCATTCAGCTTTAGTAAGGTTGATTAGTTGAGAGTATTAGGTGAGAGGTTTTGCAATATTGAAAGTGTTAAGCTATTACCAAATTTTACATTGATTTTTACTGATTGTGAGATTTTTTGACAAGTGTTTTAATTGTTGACTGGAAAAGGAAATGAGTATTCCTGTTCCTTCTTTTGCTGCCTCTCTATTTCAGAGAGAGGAGTAATTCATTATCTTGCAGATACAAAACAATTAAAGTGTTGTTTCTTTCATCACTGCGTGATAATGGAAGAACAAAATGGTGTCTCAGACCCTAAGTTCTTACCAGAGTTCTCGGGAGGGAGAGGAGTACTGTGTGCAGCTGAGCTGGCATAAGAAATGTCTCATTTGTCATGTGCTAGGGGGTGACTGAAATCTCCCTGTAAGCTACTCTATTAGATATGCTTATGCACTATTGAAAAAAATGCAGGCTATAGAAAATGCCACTGCAAGCACAGCCTGAATATAGTAATACTTGTAGGCAGTGCTCCACTTATCTGGCTGAGAGCCACCTTTTTTATGATACAGGCGTCAGTGTTTGTTTAATGTGTCCCTTATCAAATCCAAAAGCTAATATTTGAGTTAGTCCTCCATGAAGATAAACAGGAACTGTTTGAGTGAGAATTAAGATACTGTGTATCACACTCCTCAGAACAGTATCTGGGTACTTTACCTTGCATCCAAAGAAATGTCTTGCAGATGAGTGTTCAATCTGTGTTAAGAGAAAGTTCTTTTAAAAGCTAGTTTACGTACTGAAAGTATTTGGGGAGGTTATAGCAAAGGGGGGTATCTCGTTTTTAATCAAATGCAAAGCATGCTGAAGTTGCTTTGAATTAATTCTCAGGTCAGGCTTTTAGTACTGAAGGTACTAAAGAGTCCATCTGTCTTTTGAAAAAGCTCAAATAGGGCTTCTGTATTCCTACAAACAAGAATTCTGCAATCCTAACCTAGCTGTGCAAGGGAGCCTGGTCAACGATCATCTTTTCTGCTACACAGCATAGATGGAGCTTACACAGTCCCATTGGCTTCAGTGCATTCATTCCAAAACTGCATCCATGTATACAAGAGTAGAATTAAGCTGCCCATACTTAGCTTTCACTCAGTGTCATGGTTTAACCCCAGCTGGCAGATAGGGCCACGCAGCCACTCGCACAGTTCTCCCCCTTCCCCTCCAGAAGGGTAGGAAGAAGAAGGAGAAAAGGAGGGGGAAGGAAAGGGAAAAAAAACCTCATGAGCTGAGATAAAGACAGTTTAATGGAACAATAACAGAAAAGGAAAATAATAATAATTAAAATAATAATGGTAAAAGAATATACAAGTAATACAACACAAGTCACTCTCACCATCCAGTGAATTGGTTGCCCAGCCCGTACCAAGCAGTGATCATGGATTCCTGACCCCAGCTAACCCACACTTCTATAGCGAGCATGACATCTATGGTACAGAATACTCTGTTGGCCATTCCATTGTTCCACATATGCTCCTTCTCAGTTTCTATGGGAAGCTGAAAAAAGTCCTTGAGCAGTATAAACATCATCTGGCAACAAGTAAAACAATATGCATTATTGACATTCCTTTCATACTAAATCTGAAACATAGCCACAAGAAAGAACATTAAATCTAAGAAAGAAATTAACTCCTGAAACCAGGACACTCAGCTTATCCATTTATGATTTTGTTTCTGAAAATGGCACTTTTGAGTACCTTATGTACAAACTCAGTCAGATCTGAAGGCAAGCAGCAACATAAGGACTCTTACTATATGGTCAGAGTAAATGTAAATGAATGGATGGTGCAACAAATGATTCCAGGATGCCACTGCTGATGGATGTTAGGACCCCACCTCCCCCATCACCACCACCAAACAAAAAAGAGTATAGTTAGGTCACTGCAGAGTTTAACATGGGTTAGTACAAGCCTGGTGAAAAACAATCTGATAATGCAAATCAGGTAGTAGTGGTAGTGAAATATGGATGGAAAACAAGCAAGAAATGTGGAAGGCTGCAGCCACAGCAATGCAACTTGGGAAAGGAACAACAACAAATGATCACTGTACTAAATCCAGTTAAGAATGAAACTATAACATATATTAAATGTAGAAGGCTTTTCCTCACCAGGCAGTAGCCATGTACCATTCAAAGCTGAACATGAAAATCTGAAAATACCACGTTGCTATGTAAAGAGGATTATTGTGCAAGAAATATTTCTAGTAGTCAGGAAAAAAGAACGATTTCTTACTAAGGGCAAGCTCTAATTATTGATATAAGAACAATAACAACGGTTAATGCTGATAATCATGAATATTTGACGCCTTCAGGTTCTTGCCAGGCTCACCACAAGCTTTGTCAAGTTAAATGCTGGGAGGAAGCAATGTAGCTGGAACTTGCTGGAATGCATTAGGTGGAGAAGAGGAAACCCTATTTCCTGACAAATAATTTTTTCAGCTAATGCTTTTTTGTAGTATTTGGCCAGCTGCATTGTTGAGTAAAAATTATTTTTGGAGAAAGATGGCACAATTTACTGAATAATATATAATCTTAAAGAATAAAATGTCTCCATCACAGCAGGGCTATGGAAGTAGGCTAAAGCCTCATCCTTACCTACACAGAGTAATTATTCTATGTAAGCTTGAATTCTGTGTATCTCAGGCATGTCAGAAAAGCATCTCGCAACTTCTTCCACCTCAAGTCCCTGTGGTCATCTGGACGGTAGAGCCATGGCAAGAGAACTGAGCTGGCGACAAATCTGACTGTGAGCTTTGCCCAGAGGCCCAGTGGATGGGCCCCCGTACCATGGAGGGGTAGACACATGCCTTGCTGCTGAGTCCACAGGCAGTATTTCATGCCACTTTCCCCAGAGGATTTAGACCAGAAGAAAACCACTGCAGAGTTTAGCTGATCCCTTCTTTACTCTCCTATTGGAGCCTTGTACAAAGAAAATGAGAGCAGACACCAAGCGCTGTACTGTAGTGTGATGATTAAGATTTATAGAGCGAAAATATTTTTTCAGACTGCTCCACTAGGATGGCATCAAAGAGGAATTTTTGCCATACTTCCTGCTATAACAAGCGAATCAGATGAGTTCTGAGTAGACAGTTTTTTTCTGCAACTTCAGTACTTACTACAGGTAAAACATTTACCAGATGTATTTTTTTTTTCTAATTATAGTCTAAAGATCTACTTTGTTCTATTACTTGGGGTAGGTTAGGCATTAACAGAGCAACAATGGAGTAATACCCCCTGCAACCGCATTGTTCCTGCAGGCAAAACTCCCTGTCTGCGTTGCCTAACAGTATTGTACAGGCAGAGATGATCTCACCCTGTCTGCGTTTTGAGCTGACCAGGCATCATATGGATGCAGTTAGTGCATTTGAGCTAATAAGAGACGTGGCATATTAGCTTGGGGCAACGTCTGACATTTAACATGTCTTCCAGTTGGCTTGAAGTGAGCTTGCGTCTGTCTCAGTGTGAACATTGCCTCTGCCTGAAAAATATTGTGCAAAACGGTGTATGAAAGACTTGCAAAGTGATTTTGTGAAATCCTTATAAAGGCAAACACTCTCTCTAATATGGCATTACTCCTATTAGAGCTGCAGCTTGAGTAACTCTCATATATGATCAAGAACCACCAATTCAAGTTCTCTTGTCCCTAGTTTTCTCTAAACACATTTGGATTTTGTTAATCTCCCACTGCTGGCACAGATTTTGGCTTCTGTCACATCACGTAAAAGGGGACTGCCTGAATTTGTTTAGTTTTTCAGTTTTTTGCAACGGAGTTTCCACTGTCATTTTCATCTCTCAGTACATTTCCCCCTTCCTCTCTTCTGAAGCACTAAAATTTGACAACAGCAGACAAGTAGGCGAGGAGACATTTCCCTTTTGGAGAGTCCTAATCCAGGTTTTCCTTCTGTTGGCTCCAAAGCTCTTAAGCATTTTGTCCCTGTTTCCCTCTTCTGCATAGAAAACGATCCAAGTATGGTAGATATGAAAAACCCTGTATCAATTAACTTACATCCTGTGAAACATTAACAGGAATTAATAGTAGAGCCTTTCATTTTATAAGAGAGTTATATAGTGAACTGGAGAGCTTCTGGAAAAGTACAAGAAAATGCCAGGAAACAACCTAGGAGATGTCAGGAGTGGAGCAGGAGAAAGCTGCTCCTGATCTGAGGGGTGTGTGGTAAGAATGGGACTTGGGTAGGTTCTTGCTGACATCAGAGCAGAACCTGGCCTCTGCTGTGCGAAGTGGCAGAAAGGCACCACTAAAAAAAGAACCTGAGGAAAGCCAGAAAGAACAAGCTGTTTCTCAGCAGATATGTGAGGATGGAGCAACTCCCACGGGAAGCCAAGCACGAAGGAGAAGTGGCCCAGCCAGCATGGCTGGCTCATATCTTAATATAGCAGGCTTCTTGGCAAAGCAAGGGGGTGAGGCCCAGTGGAGGAGGAGACCTGGGTTTGCTTTCTGAAAAACCTGTTTGTAATAGCAAAGAAATCCCGCTGGCTCTGTTCCAGCAAACCGTTAGGATTCAGTGATCTGGCAGTGAAATCCAGCTGTTGGAGGTGCATTCCTCAGTGCTTCTAGTAGATCCTGCCTGCCCCATGTCCACAGGTGGTCCGTACTCAGTGGGGGATTAGCTAAATGTCTGGACAGGAGGAGACCCCATCCTGCTGTTAGCAGCCTCTACCCTCTTTCCCCCAACCCTCCTCTCTGCAAGCCTTTTTGGAAGCAAGTAGGCATGGCAAATGTGCGGTGTTGCATGAGCATACACTGACAAGCAGGAGTCAGCCCAGAATTATTTTCTTCATAAACACTGCACACCTGGGAACGGGCTGCTTCCAGCATGGGCTTCTGCAGGCTCAGGCTGAGCTGTTACGATGTGTGTGAATATGATGTTGCTTTTGCCTAGTCCTGACTAACTTCTCTCCCTCAAAAGAAACAAAAAATCAAAGCAAAACAAAGTATTTCAAGCAAAACAAAAAGCATTGACAACATTGCACAATAAAAATAATTTCTAGACCTGAATCCTGGGTGCTGCCTCTGCAGTACCGATTGGCAGGTAGGGAGATGATTAAATATTGTGCTCTTTCCTCGCTGTTGCTGTCTCTTACATGGCAACTATCTCACAGTCTTTTCTGACTGCCTACTCTCATTTCCATGCTTTTGAAACCTAGACCTTATTGGGTTTTGTTTTTCTTTGTTTTCTCCATTTTGTTGGTGCCTCTTGGTTCTGTCCCATCCTTTGCTTTGTGGTCTTTGTCTCCATTCTGGGCGCTCCGCTGGTGTTTCTTAGTAGCCTTTCAACTCCTTCCTCCCTGTTCCTCACCCTTCACTCCAACTCCTTCCCTCACATGCTCCCTCTCTCGTGCACATCCCACCGTTCTATTTCTTACACACATTTTCCTATTTGTTTTCTCTTCCCACACATTTCTCTCTGTCTTAATTCCTCCCTCCACTCCCAGCTGAATGTCAGCTATAGTATCATTAAGAAGCAATGGGAGCTGATTAAAAAAAAAAAAATCTGATGGATTGGCTTTTAGGATTGGATTTATAGGATCCTGTTCATCTGTTTTGTTTTTAGTGAAAGAATTTAAAACAATTCCAAAATCCATAAAAACTTTTCCAGGTTCTCACCTTATTTGAAACTGGATGTCATGTGTATTCCATATTTTTGTCATATGTAGTGGTTTAGAGCTACTGCGTAACATGAGCTTGTTTTAATTGAGATCTCTACGATGGTAAACCTAAACCAGAACTGCATATGTCCATGTACTACAGGCTTGTCTTTTATTCGAAGAGGTGTGCACTGGCATGCAGAGGATGCAGCCATTCTTCTAAAGAGCTTACGCCTGGACATGCAAACAGAAAACCCCTTCTTTTCAAATACATGTAGGTCCTATTTACACAGGTCTTGCATGACATATCACTTCCTAATGTTTTCAGTCATAACCTGCTCACTGACTTTGTTTCCAGCAATCATCAACAGTAAAATGGTAAAAATTGTAGGAAAATGAAGGCTATTTAAAAGAAGTCACAGTGCATGTAGCTTTCACTGTGCTGGTGTGGAAGTGACAATTGACTCTGCAAATGCAGACAACTTCTGTGTGTTCATAATTTGTTTACTGCTAGTCAGACGTTCTCACTGTCCTTTTTTTCCATGTCTCTCGGTGCTGTGTGGAGTTGTAATGATTCAGGGACCAGGCAGCTGGTTAATGCAGCTCATGTTGTCACCCTCACGGGGCTCATTTGCCTACAGGCATGTCAGAAGGAACAAGTAATATAAGGGCATATATAACTGTAGTTGGCAGCGTACTGAAAAGATGCTGAAGCTCGCTTTAAATGAATAGCGTAGGACATCAGGAGCTAAGTAGCTGAGAAATAAGATAAATTTGCTTGAATGGAGCATTGTGTTTCTGTAGTTAGGCTGTGCCTGGTACTTGATCTAAATGAGGTATGTGTACATGGTGTGCAGTGTAGACGTCCCCTGTGTGCTATTTGTACCTAACACTGTCTTGCACATTTTCAGTATCCAGCCACAGTTCACATCACCCTCACTTCTACACAACGTAAGTGTGATGGGAGGGAGTAAAGAAGATAGAGCCGGACTTTCCTCACTGGAGTTAATGGCACAGGGTGTTACAAAGACCTTCTGCTCCCCGTGTTCAGGAATTTGAAGGTTTGTTTTTTTCTCCCAAACCTTTAGGGAGGAGTATGCAAGGAGTGATTGATATTATGCTAGTTGGTGTTCTGGTCTTTAACTGTGTGCCTGCACAAGCCTGAGCCTGTGTGAGCTGCTTCATATTGGGCAAGGCAAGAGAAAACCATGTACCCTTTGCATTGGTGCCATCTGGGTTTGGTTTAGCAGCTGGGGATGACACTGCAAAGCAGCAAGAGACGCAAGCTTGTTCTGTCTCTCCATTTTGGATTATGACTGTTGACTGAATGTGTGTGTCCTTGGGTTTGCTAATCTTCTTTCCTAATTCCTCTCCTGCAACAGACACTATAGGTTTTCTGAGCGCTTTGCACCAGCATGCAGCAGACTGTTGTAAGGGAAACAGGAGATGGCCACACACACACACACACACACACACACACACAAAAAAAGTCTTACAATCTCTTGGGATGATCTGGTGTGATCATCTGTTGAGCTATTCCAAGGACCTGTATGTGTGAGTTGTTCCAAGGCCAGGTTTTCACTGAAGGGAGTAAAGAGAATCACGATTATTACTGAATTTTGGCTGTATATTGCAGCTGTGTTCTGTGGGAGAGGAGTTGTTGGAGAGTTCAAAGCTATTGACTGGCAGAGGAGCCATGAAAGTTTGTAACCTTGCTGCCACCCAGTATAATATAGTTTCTAGTTTGGATCAGTTCCAGCTGTCAGACCCCAATTTACTAACCATGTTGGGAAGGACACGAGTTTTCTTTTAGAAGGTCAGTATCATTTAAGGTTATTGAAAGCAAGGAAACCTGTTCCACCTTTATAAGGAAAACATTGCTCTGGAGTTTTTAGAAGCACACAGTTATAATGAATAACGAACGTATGGTACTTTGTGTAGTGTTTAGCTCAGCCGGAGAAGGAAAATAATGGAAGTTTCTTCTTTCTGCCTGTGTGTTCAAACGAAGGAAAATCAAAGCTGTTATACCAGAGCTATATATCAGCTAATATATTTTAGGAACTGTGGAATGATCATAATTACAAAAAAGTCCTCCAGAGAGAAATTATGACTCATAGTTTATGTTCTCTTTAGTGTTGCTATGGAAAAAGAGGTTAGTGCCAATGGTCATACAGCAATATTAATCTCTGATCTGAAAGAAAAATAAATAACAATCTCTAGCTTAACCCAAAGCAGATTTATTCTCAGTTACTGCAGCACACTCCATTAAAGGGGATAACCATGTAAGAAAAATTAAAGATGACATTGATTATCAGTTCTCAACATGCAGTTAGAGAGAGTTCTTTGTTTGAATTAGTGTGCACTTCAGACTCTCCCATTTGACTTGGCAGAGCGAGAGGAAGGGAAAAAAGGCATTTTGATCAAAAGGAGGGCAGGACAGATCAGCCACCGCCGACAGCTGCAAGTGTGCTGATTAAAATTTCTTTATGCATGCAGTTAGACGCAGCCTGGGGTTGATGCTGGTTCAAATGCAGATCCTGAAACAAAACCCTAGCAACGGGCAGTTGAAAGTGGTGGAAAGTGGCTATCAGCCTTTTTCCATTTATTTGGGAAAGCAGGGGCCTTAAGTCAGAGAGTGGCGGATACTTAACCTACTGAGTCAGCACCCTCCGGGCTGCTCTGGCAGTTGTTTCCTGCCAGTTGTTTAGTTGCCTAGGCAAAGCCTTAACTAGGACTGGGGCCAAACAGCTGCGTGCTTGCTTTGCTGGGGTGGTAAACCTTTTTCTTTGCATGCAGGAAGACTACCTGACACCTTCCTCTTGACACTCAGAGCGAGTGTGGTGTGTCTTAGTGGGTCACAGTGAAACTTTGAAGCTTTTCTACCTAAATACTCAACTTTGTTTTCCAGAGTTGGAGCTGCACTTGCTCCATTGTAAGCAGTTACCGACAGCAAAGACCTTACAGTCAGGACTTAGCTTGAAATTTAGCTCACAGTTCACCCTGCAAAGCAGGCTATAGCCTTCCTTTCTGCCACACTGTTGTGTCTGCTGTGCTGATGGCAGTAAAACTTTTTATTCTGTTGATGAGCTAAGCAGATTGGATTGGGGAGATACACAGATCTCATGTCCTGCATCCATGCACACAGCTCTTAGTGATGGCCACAGGACTTGTACGTTTGGCCCAAAAACATTGTACAGCTCAGAGAGTCCTTTGAGCCAGCTGGAGGCTTTTCACTGACTTTCAGGGTTGGACAGTTTGCCCTCCAACGAATTGCCATTACTTCACTAATTCTCCTGAGTTTACCTCTTTTTTAAGCATGAGACTATCAGTCACGTAACTGTTTGGCATTACAGTGTATAACAATACATGGTTTTCATTGCATCAGCGTAAAGGGCGTAAGGGTATATTTTACCTTCTGATCCTTTTCTTCTCTTTCTTCTGTCTCTTTAATCATCAAACATGCTTCAGTCAGGCCTGTATGAGGGCTTTCACTGCATTCTCTTATTTGACAGTGAAATGGTCCAGAAAGCCTGTATCTGTGCCTTTTCACAGAGAAGCCAGCTCACGGATTAGCATGTGGGGGTCAACAGGATGCTCTTTGCCCTTTCCCCTAAAAGGGGACAGAAATGTCAGCTGGTTTTCTGGCATTGAGAATGGAAGTAGCAGGAGCCGCTGAGTGCTGCTAGTTTAAATATTTATACCATAAGGACTTTATCACACCCTCCTTCTCTGTGCAAAGCTCCCGCTTATTTCAGTGGAGGTCAAACTCTGGATCTGTGCAGCAGCTAACAGGTCAGGTCTTCCAAGGAATAATGGTATGAGTGGAGTTCACAGGCAGGTGCTGTCCCTGTGTTATTGTGTCAAGAAGGGTAAACAAGCAGTTTTTTAAAAAAGTAATTATGTAGACAAACCTGTCAGCACAAGCATGGAATACCCGTGCATATGCTTGACATCTGCCAGCTTGACAAGATCCAGGCACATACTTCAGATACTCAAAAGAATACAGTGCTGCTGGTGCCGCAGTCTGCCTCCTCCCTGAAACAGTAAGTTTCGCAGACTAATGTTTTTAGTCCGGACTCGAGAATGGAAGGAGAGGGGAAGAAACATCTTGGGATCCTGAGCTTGCTTCTTCCTCTGGTTTATAAGATCACACAAAAGCCGACATTCATGAGTTGAGTAAAGATTTTTCTCTCTTGCAAAACATGCTTTCTCAGTTTTGTTAGGATTACAGGCCCGCTCGTCCTTGTAAATGTGTGATTGCGAGGGAGAAAATGTTTAATTCTAGCCCTGCAACTGATGGCTGTGTTTGTGGTGTATCCTTAAGTGGGTATTTGAATTAATTCTCACAGATGCTCAGTATCTGCATTTCCAATGGTTTTACTGGATAGCATTGTAATGCTCTTAAAACACTGCGCATGGGATTCGTTTCAGCATCTCTAAAACTGGATAAAGCATGGCCAGGAGTATTGTTTGAATTAAAGCTTAGTAGGACAAACAAACCAGGCGTATCTGAAAGCGAAATGTAAACATGATGCTGGGGTTCCTGGTTAGTGCTTCGTGGCTTCGGGAAGTTGACAGCTGTTACATAAAGGTTAAACATGCATTCTTTGGTCTGTCAGTAAAATTAAGCCTGCTAAAGACTATGTGGCACTCTAGAAGACAAGAGTTTAACTGTGCATAAACAGAATATACACTTCGATATAAATATGCTTTCAGGACTATTTAAAGTATTAGAAGTGTGCTGCAGTCCAATAAAAAATGCAGATGGAGCTAGCAGATTTTGGAAAGTGCCTGACTACATTCAAATGGGCTAGAGATCTGACAAGTGTCTGGAAAGCAAAGCACTGGTGTTTGTGTTGCTAAATAACAGCAGAGGGTGAGAAAGAAAACGGTACAGGTACAACGGGGACATGAACTGAAGTAATAAATGCTTGACCTTTAAATTTCATCTTTGCCAACTTCTCAGACTGCTTCTCCCAAAGACTGACGTGGCTGTGGTTTATGTTATGCTTTTATTTGTCATATTTGTAGTTAGTTACAAGTAAAAATGATTGAAATCCATTGTAGTTAATACAAAATAAAAATATAGCTGCACGAGTTATGCCATGATTTTTCTTACAAACAGTATCTCCTATATGATACCATACACTTAAGAGCTTAACTCTTAATAGTACTTGCCTACACTAAGCTCTTATTGACTAACTTCCAGTGTGATTTACTGGTTACAGATATTACCCCCGTGGAGTAATATCTGTTAATCATTTCATAATGGTATTTTTGCTGTAGTTTTTATTTCTTCTGTAATTTGTGATTCTAAATACAAGTTGAAGGAAGCAACCTTTTAGTGCAATGTTAAGTATCAGTAGAATTTTATATATATATATAAAATAAAAATAACCCACTGCATAAACAAACAAGGATGTAAGGTAACTGTTGTGGGTATTGTGCTTCCCTTTCCTTCCTTCCCCCTTACCTTTGTTACAAAGTGACAGGAATGAACATTCATAGTGAACAAACTACCCTGTAACCTCTCATTTTCAATTAATTTTGAAAAATTACAGACTTCTAATTTTGAGAGAAGGTAGGTGGCTTTGATGAAAGTTATTGGCAGAGAATCAAATCCTGTGGCTTTGCAGACTTATCCTTATGTAAACTCATCCCTGCCATGAAGTTCACTCCATAACACATTGTTCCCTTTAGAAATGCCTAAAATATTATTTCACCTTTTTTGAAAAAATTGTCCTTACATCCCTGTAATTAGCTAACTTTTCTGTTTAGATATAGCTCTATATATGAAATAATTTGTAAAAAGATAAATTATGCTATATTCAAAATACTCTGAGATACAAAGTTGTGCAGGTGCAAAGTTTGACAGTATATTGCTATAAAGACTAAGAATTAATTAATTAGTGTTATCTGAGTATATATTTTTTAAGCTGGGAGTATAGTATTAATATTGTGGGTTTTTTTTTCTTTTTTTACATTTCATAAAATTTCATACTTTCTTCAGACTATCTCCATGTTTGTATCAAATTCCTTCTATTTTTTGTTTCTTTGTTTTCAATTTCTGATCCCTTATAGGTGCAGTAACTGATCACACATTCATGCTTGTCACTAGCGTACTTCCATAACTCTGGTAGATTGAAAAACATCTTTTCATTTCCCCCTAAACACAGTCATTTCTTCTAAGTGAATAGCGAGAGATTACTGGCAAAAATATTTCCCCCACTGAAATGGATGGAAGAAACTTCTCAGCTTCGCCCTCTAAGTACTCCGCTCTTTTAGTCTTACCATTCGTGGAGCAAAGCCCCAAACAAACTATACGTGTACGCACAGTTACTGAGGCTGTTAGTCTTCACAGAGCATAGCAAGGAAACCGAAATCAAATGTTCTCATTGGTATTTCTACATTTACATACAAAACTACTCACAGTGCTGTGAAATACTGAGAGAGAAGAAAACAGAACAAAAATGTTTGGTTTTTGACTACTCTCCACGCATTCCTCTGACCTAACCAGAAGAAAGGCAGCTGACCAGCTTGCTTCTACTAGACATACTCTTTTCTGCTAGTCTCTTACGCCAGCTGACAGTGTCTCTAAATTAATAAACACCAGTGACTCGGCCTAGAACAGAGGATGTTGCAGCCTGTGTCATGGACCTCGTTCACTCTCCATTCCTACACGATGCAATAAATTACCACTGCAGAGAAAAGGATGGAAGAAACTGAATTGTTACTACCAGCTGTGTAGCAGAAACCAGTTACTCGCCTAAGTAAAACCGTGCGTATCTGGAAGGCGAAGGAAGGCTCGGGTCGATTACGCTGTTTGGTCTATCTGCAGGACAGCTGCTTGGGCTGTTTCTTCATCAGATGATTGTTCCATTTCCCCGCCGACTGGGTTGTTTCTTTCATCATACAGTTTCTGGCTAGAAACTTCTAGAGGCATCCTATACTCTTCATCATCTTCAACAATGGACAGCTCGATGTTGTTGTTCATCATGACGTTCCCTTCCATTCTGGCTTCCTTCTCTAGAGAATCGGCTACTGCTTTGCCCTCCTCGGTCAGTGAGGTGGTAGGTGTCATATCTGAGTGCATGTCGGCGAATGACATTTCATCCTCATTCTCAGCTTGGTCGTTGCTTGGAGTTTCTGTTGGTCTGTCCTCAGCTTCAGCAGGGCTATCTCCTTCACGGACTTTCTTCACGTTGAACGTGAGGGGAGATACTTTGAAAGCCGAACTCTTGGAAGAGGAGGATTTCTGATGATGTACAGTAAGCGATTTCTTGATCTTTTCTCTCCGTTCAGGTGAGACAATCTTTGTGCTGATCTTGTTCATCTTCTTCTCAATGTTTTGGCGGGAAAATGCTTTCTTGAGGCTGTCTACCTTCTTCAGGCTGGATCTTTTAATTTTCTCAGCTCTTGATTCTTCTGTTTTCTCCTCTGCACTGTCATCCACGTCATCTTCCTCGTGAAACATTTCATCATCTGAACCCAATTCCACTGTGTGCAAGGTTTCTTCTAGTGTCTTGTTCTCATCCACAGGCTGCTCCTCTTTTCCTTCTGTAATGCTGGGAATAGGCTCTTTTGCAAAAACACTGGCAGGGATCTCATTTTCCTCCTGAAAGAATTGACAATATTTGAGTTTTATAGTTCACAGGACACAAATTTAGTAAACAAAGCACAACCCTGAACAATTACTTTTTTTCCCCCCATGATGAGATGAAGGATGCTGAATGTTTCTTGTTGTTTCAGTATATTTAACCAGTAACAAGCCACTCAAAGCGCACCGAACCATTATCTGGTACAGTTTAAGACTAATGAGCTGTCAGCTGTAAGATTTCTCTTTCAGAGTGACTTGGAATGTATACAGAATGGAAATCCCACTCTTTGTCATTTAAATTAGATACTCTTTAATAAGACTTTAGCTGTAAAGCTGTACACCTATGCCTGGGCAGAAGGGATCGTACGGTGACTAAGGAGGTCATTCTGTGGACCCCTGTGTAGACCTATAGAAGTCACGTAACCCCCCAGAGCTTTCAGTTTCTCTAGCCAAAGACTCGGAATATCTCTGCAGAGATGTTGGCTGCATCTGAGAGGTATCTTAGATGGCAAATGCAGTTAGCACTTTCACTGTATTTCAGAAAAACGTACGCTGCTGTTAAAAATGTATTGTTGACGCTGAGAAGCCATGCAGTCCATGATGCAGAGTATGTGCTATTTTACAGCTCTTTACAGAAAAAAAACATCAAATTTGGTTGGTAAATTGGTAAATATTAAAAATATGGACAGGAAAACTCCTTGAAAAAATAATAATTAAAAAAGTTTATGGCATACAAAAATAAACATAGAAAACACTAGTAGTCACTTCTAGCTAAGAGGAAAATGATTGCTTTTTAGAAACAAAACCAAGAAAGGGCATGGAAAGAAAGAAGGTATCTGAAACAAAACAGGCTGAACAAGGGCAGAAGCTGCAACTGGTAACGAAGGCCCTCTGTGACTGCTGGGTGCAGCAGCCCTGCACCCCCAAGCAGTTCAGCGGCAGCACAATGAACACTCTGCTCTGCGGTAGGTTTTGCCGGCATCTGCCCATGCAAAGAAAAACCAGGCTCCTCGCACACTCCCTTTTCTTTTCAGAATCGTTATGCCTTAGATCTGCACGTTCTCTATTTATTACCTTTTTATCACCTTCAGACAGAGTGCATGCAGTATCACCTACTGTTATGGATTTGAAGGATTTTTTTTTTGCCCGCCTTTGCCCCCCCAATTCATCTTTAGATACGGGAAGCAGTAAATGCTGAGTGAAATGGTTGTAATAGTCTCAGATCTGTCCCTAGTGGGCCTGAGTGTACAGTTAAGGGGAAAAAAGGCCACATACACTTGGAAGTTCACACTCGTTATTTCAGGACTGAGCATACAGTTGTGATCACTAGAGAGAACAGTGTCTTGAGTTAAATTTGCTGTCACGACTGTATAAGGATGTCTGCATGAATATACCACAGTACCTTGTACGTGGTTGCTTTTAAAAACAAAATACTCCCGACTACCTTGTAGCGCTTCTGGAGCTCAAAAATATGCACGTGGACAGGCAGAATCATTTTATACCATATACACACAGTATATAATCATATATACTGTGATTCAAGTGTGTTGATGAGTATCCCTTGGTGATAAGAAAATGAAAAGTTCTAAAAAATCGATGGCTGTTTGACAGTTTGTGTGTGCTTTGCTTCTACGGTTTCCACACACCTTCCTGGACCAGCGGCCTCAGTCAGATCCACTGGCACAGACGAAGCTTTCCAAGCCCTTTGCCGGTAGTGGAACATCTAACAAAGCCAGCTTTCTTCTCCTAACACCTATAATGTTGATGCAACTATCGGCAACAGTGACCAAGATAAGAAAACAAAGAAAACCTGCACCAGCTTTAAGTGAAAACAGCTGTAACTGCAGTACAAATATTTGTATTTTCTCTCCATTGCAGTTAATGAAATGTGAATTACATGAGTGGGTGCAGTGTTAAATTATTCCCCAGAGCATTAGAACTCGGTATAAAGCATAATTTACGTGTCTCTTGCATTCTTTCCAAACCTAGGTAATCACATACAGTTTTAAGCACCTCAACATTCAGGTGTAAGTGCCTGAATGGCATAGAAAACTCCGATTTTAATGAGTAAAGATGGGTTGTAACTTTTAACATTTTTGATCTAGGAAAGTGGTGTCGTATGAGATTGATCACAGTGCAGTCTGAGCCAGAGATGGGCCTGTGTGGCTCATCTCAAGGTCAGTTTAGCTCTGTGCCTACAGTATCCACATTAAACTGAAGTACTGCATGCAGTCTCTAGAAGAATATGGACATGGATTTTGTTTCAATTTTAATCAAATTTGTGACTGAGTAGAAGAGAGACTGTCAAACTATCCATATTTATAAAGAAAACAAAGCAAAAACAATATGCTACACAATAATGAGCTAATGGTTCAATTAAAAGCAGATCCTAGGTGGTCTTTGGCATTCAGGCAGTACTGGCATTCGAGAAATTACCTCTCTGTCCAAGTTTCCTGCATGGCCCTGGAAAACATCAGCCTCTGGACATCTATTACTCTGCTTGTAAAATAGGAGTGACATGCTTTCCTATCTCGTGTTTCTAAAAGACCTTAGGATCACAGGAACTATTAAAATGCAAATGAAAATAAATTAAGTGAAATGCTTTGGAAATACAAAGGTGCTGTAGTAGAAATGCTCTGTGGTGGAACAGATATCGCTGTTTCAAATACAGTTCCTGATAACATGTTGTAAGTGCGCTATTGATAACTTTTTGGTCTAACAGCTTTATACGACACCTATATTTTGTTTTGATACATTTTTCAAGCAGTCTGGTATTTCATTTAGGAAGACTAGAACAATACACTGAAAAATGCCAACTGTTACAAACTGCGTAACTATTTTCCATGCCAAAAAAAGTAGAACTTTGATCTTTTCTTCTTGATCTAATCTAAAATTCTGAGAAAGCAATACATCTTTTTATTTTCCACATCTGAGTTCAAAAACAGCGCTCGCATTTTCTCAGATGAGCTTGACTGTAGGTAGCTAGCTCCTCTGAATTTTATTGCCAAACAGACAGAGTTGTGCAAGTTCTCTGTGTAAAACAACCCTTGCTTACACTGCTAATACTTGCAAAGTTAAAATCAGTGCCTTCGCTGCAGCTTTGATCGGCCATTCTTGGGAAGTTTCTATAGGTCATAATCTCAACCCTAAGTTTTACCAGGAAGGAAGATAAGATGCGTAACGGCGTACTATGAAACTGGACAGCCTGAGTGAAAAGGTAGTTAATTTATTCAGAAGTGCTGCGTAAGGGACATCAGGGTGCTTTGGTGTGGATGTTTGTTACGTGTGTGCTCAGAGGCCATGGCCTTCAAGAAGGAGAAATGGCATTTTCCCATGCTTACAGCAGTCCAGGCTCCTCTGTCCTTTGTAGATGCTGTTATATGCCTAAAGGATTACTAGTCTAAAACTTGTTTTGCTGCACAAAAGAAGTCAAAAGATGACAAATCCTTCTAAAAACAGCTATAGCTCCACCTCCTTTCCTTTGGACAAATACGTGCACTTCAGACCTGGATGTCACCAAGGGGAGGGAGGCGGGCAGGGAGCAGGCTGGGACTGCGGGTAAGGAGAAGGAAGTTGCCAATTTGCACGTCCCGCAGGCTGGGGTGTTTTGGGAGCACATTGTGGGTTTGGCTGCACCAAACTTCCTGCAGCACAGCTGGATCAAGTCCTAAGAGCCACGTGAGCTGTTTTTGTCATTAATCAATAGAAGAGTATTCTCCCTGCAAAGGTCCAGTGGGAAATTTAGTAGCTTGATAATAGCATTATCAGTTTGTAATTCTTCTGTTTCCCTCACTTGTTCATTTTTGAGTTTTAAGTTGCTTTTTCAAAAGGTTATTACAGTGACCCAAACAACAGGATACGACCAAATGGCCAATTTCCTGTGCCTTCCTCTTGCTTCATTTCAGGATGGAGCATTTACCAAGAGCAGCATCTGAAAGGGGCTCAAATATCAGCGTGCTTGACCCCAAGCTGTAATTTTGACTTATTTTACCTGTCCCATTCACCAGTAAACGTGACAGTTAATTGAAAAATTAAACATGAGCCTTTTTTATCTTGCATTTTGCTTTTGCAGCTAAAAAAGCAAACAAAACCCACACCAAACCAGAACCAAAAAGCTGGTCATGTGGCGAGAACAAAATAGAAGGGAACAATGCCAAAGCTTAACAAGGATTTTTAAAACAGTCACTTCAGTGTTTTGCTAAATTGCTGTGTCACTTGTGGCATTTGTAATAACTTTCGCATCCTCAAATGCTTGGAGTGGAGCTCCATTAAAATATGTCACCAATTAAAGAAGTATATGCAAACTAGGAATAATGCAGACAGGCTAGGGAGAGAAAACTAAGAGCATTTTAATGGAAAATATGTAAATAGCTGAACTTTTCTAAACGCAGTTCATTCTCAGCATGTATACTGAGGGAAAGCTGATGCTGGCGAGTGGCAGCACGGTTTCATAAAACGCGGAGCTGGAGCTCAGTCGTGTTCTAGCTGTGCTCAGTGCTCCCACCAAGTATCAGGGACTTCAAGGTATATGGTGAATGCAGAACGGAATCACAAATGTGTATTTTTATTTTCATACAGAGCTGTCTTCCTAAGCTGGAAAAGCGGGTCCTAATGAGAACGTGCTGTGTGAAGTTCGGGATTGATTTTTTTTTTTCAGTGGAAAAGAAGAATCCCTCCAGCTGAAGAGAGGTCTCATACATCCAGATTTCCTTTTACAGAAATATGGCGTCAGTACGGCCTCATTGCTGCGACTTCTCCTTCCTGCAATTGTTTTTCCATGGATTCCTGTGTGGGGCAGGGCAGAAGCCCAGCCAGCCTTCTGCTTTTCCTGCTGTACAATTATCCTAGCAAGGCGGTGGCCCCACTGACTACCAGATCGTCCCACCTCAAGCTTGTAAGGAGACCCCGCAGGGAGGTTTCAAGGAGGTGGGCACACAGGTAAGGCGCCTGCCCAGGCTGGCAGCAAGCGTATGGGCACGGCCTGGTCAGCACCCACCATCCCTCTGGGTGCGGCCACTTCCCCAGTGGAAAATCCCAGCTCCTCCCAGGCTCTGCTGGAGAAAGCCCTGGGTGCTGGCCACCCCAGCCACCCTCCCACACCGTGGGAAGCTCCACTAGCTGCCCTGGTTTTCCAGAGAGCCACGCTGCCTTTTAGCAGCAGGCCAGTGCCAGGAGCAATTCCCAGTTGACAGATGAATTTTTTTTTTTTTACTGAATTTAACTGCGGTGTTTGTTTTCTAAGGCTTGTGTTCCTCATCTCCATCAGCTTGGGATCAGTTAAGTTCATCTCCCCCCGCCGTGGCAACATATTTTCCAGTGAGAGATGGGAACAGTCCACTAAAGTTTTGTAAAAGCAACGAAGAACAGTCCTGTCCAAAGGTACCAGCCCGGTGACGGGCGGTGGAGAAGCAGTGGATTTTCCTTAGCTGCTGTTCTTGGAATGTGGGGCATGTGCTGTTTGCTTTGGGGTTGTGCACTTTAGGACCCAACATTAAGGAAAGGCTCGGAGGTTTAAATAAGCCTTAGCTTTGTAATACTATTTAGTGTCATGAAACAAGCAAAGCCAGCTCTCCCCTGTCAGGACGCTGCTTTACCCTTCAAACCCTTCTTGGCAAGTTTTACCGTTACTTCTCACCCAGCGCCTGCAAATCACTGCCTCCAGCCAGCAGCAATGGGGATCTCCAGCCGAGGTAACATTAACCGCCCTGCACACATACAGCTGTATTTTTGTCTTTCTGCATTATGTCATCTTAAAATTTGAGTTCTGTGGAGGAAGGCAGTGTAGTTGTAAAAGTAAGGCCTTAATTCTCACGCTTGGAAGTAGCGGAAATGCCACAAAATTACCTTCCCCCAGGCCACGCTAGTGCACCCTCCCCATGAGGAGCATTCAAAGTCTAGGTCTGAACCTGGAGGCAGGAGCCAGTCATTAGCTAATGGGGCCTGGAAGATGGCAGTGTTTTGACTTACAGTAACGGATCTTAAAATTACTTGCAGAAGCGCAGAGAACATGTGTCTTTTAATTTACCCAGTCCCTGGAATAATTTCCACATTCTTTCTGGGGTGGAAACCATTACGCTCAGTACACACTGCGGCTCCTCCTCTTTTGGCTTGACAAGCCTGGACTGTAATTTGGGAGAACAATAAGCAGGAAGGTGGGGGCTTCCTTTCTGGGGGAAGCGCCTGTGCACTAATCAGGCCTGCCAGCTTCTAAAATCAAGTACTGCTCTGTTGTTTTGTGTTTGTTTAAATAGAAAAAAAAACCAAACCAAAACAAAACCAACAACCCAGGGAGCAGAGTTATCGACTGACAGACGTAATAACCCAGCTGACAAGTTTAGTGTGAGGAGCTGGTGATGTGCCTGAGCTGTGGCTACTCCAGCCCCACCTTCGTTCTCCTTCCTTCCTTCCCCCAGTGTGTTGTGGAGGTCTGGCTTTTTTTTTTTTTTTAAAGATGTGAAAGTCACGTCCTGTGTTTAGTTAAAGCTCACGCCGTGTTCTGTCCAGACCATTGCTTAAAAAGGGGAAAATATGCAAACTGCTGCTATCACTGGATGGACTCCCAGGGAGCTGAGTTTTTAGCTGAATTTTTAAGCTCATCCCTGAATGGGCCAGAACAGCCTGAGGAGCAAAACAGGGTGTGAGGCTGCGTGTGAGAGGGAGCTGCAGCCTTACCACTCTCCGGCTTCTGAGGGCAGATCCAATGGCAGTTTCTAGGGGCAGTACTCTTTAAGTTAGCAAAATGGGCTCTTTTCTTAAGTTTGCTAAATAAGAGGGCCCTTTCTTCAAGTTTACTTAAAAAAACCCGCAAAACAACACAACGAAACAATTTTCCCCACAAATACTAAGAGTTACTACAAGAAGGCTCTCTCCCCAAGTTTGCTGAGAGTTAGTAAAACAACATCTCTTTCCTCAGGTTCACTAGGAGTTACGAAAACATAGCTCTTTCTCCAAGTTTGCCAAGAGTTAGAGGGGTCTTCCCCAAAGTTTGCGAAGAGTTAGCAAAAAAAGGGCTCTTTCCTCATGTTTGCCAAGAGTTAGCAAAAAAAAAAAAAAAAAAAAAGGCTTTTTCCCCCCAAGTTTGCCAAGAGTTACCAAAAAAAAGACTGTTTCCCCAGGTTTGCTAGCAGTTACCAAAACAGGCTTTTTCCATAAGTCTGGTAAGAGTAAAAGTGGGCATTTCTCCTAAATTTGCTAAGAATCAAAGAGGGCTCTTTCCCCAAGTTTGCTGAGAGTTAGCAAAAGACTGCTCTTTCCCCCTGTTTGTTAAGATTAAAAGAAGGGTTTTCTCCCAAGTTTGCTAAGTTAACAAAAAGAGAGCTCTTTCCCCAAGTTAGTTAAGAGCTAGTAAATAAAGTCAGTTCTTTCCCCAGGTTTGCTAGGAGTTACCAAAACAGGCGTTTCCCCCAAGTTTGCTAAGAGTAAAAGCGGGCGTTTCTCCTAAAGTTGCTAAGAATCAGAGGGCTCTTTCCCCCCAAGTTTGCTAAAAGAAGGGTTTTCTCCCAAGTTTGCCAAGTTAACAAAAAGACAGCTCTTTCCCCAAGTTTGCTAAGAATAAAAAGCAGCTTTCCCCCCAGATCTGCTAGGAGTTGGCAGAAATGGGCTCGCTCATCCCTCGAGTTCGGGAGCGATCTCGGGGGGGCCAGGAACCCGGGTGAGGGGACGTGGGGCTGGCGGTGGGGCCTCTCACCTGGAAGATGAGCACCTTGAAGCGGTCCCGCCGGAGCAGCTGTGCGTGATGCTGCTCCAGGCGTCGCACCTGGTCGCATTGCCTCTCCAGCCGCTCCCGCACGGCCCGGGTGTGGGCGCACACCTTCCGCGACTTCTCCAGCAGCTTTTCCACCGCTTCCCCCGTCGCCCCGTGGCTGCGGCACAATTTCCCCAGATCTCCCTGAATACCCCGCACCGCCCCTTCCAAACCCCGCTGCCTCTGTTCCATCTGCCGCTGCTGCCCTTCCACCGCTTCCAACATCGACACCAGTTTCTCCAGCAAGGCCAGGACGGTCAAGGCGTTCACTTGCCCCCCGACCGCCTCCGACGGCGGGAGCGGGGGGACCGCGCTGCCTCCCGCCGCCTCCCCCATCGCGGCGCCGGGATGGGACGCTGGATGCCGGCGCTGCTCTTAAGGGCTGAGCCTTCCCCCTCCCCCGGGGAGGTTTCGGGCAAAGCCCGGCCCCGGCCCCGGCCCGCCCCGGGCGGCCAAAGGCCGCCCGGGGCGGGCCGGGGCCGGGGCCGGGCCCCCGGTGCCTCCCCCCATTCCGTATCACCTCCCTTTTTTAAAAAATAAGGGGTGTATTTTCGCCCCAGGCTCTGCGAAATGCGGCAGTCGGCTCCTCGCAGGCATCAGTAGATGGCAGGAGATACCGCGGAATGCGGCTGGGGATGGGAGGGAGGGAAAAGAGCGGCCGGTGGAGAAGGGGATGGAGGGGGAAATGAGGACGGGAGGGTTTGTGGGCTGTCGGTTGGAGTTCAAGCCTGGCGTTTTCTCGGAAGGAGTGAAACTAATAATAAAAATTAGAAGTTATTATTAAACGTGACAATTATAATAATCTATAATGTGTGCTATAGCAATACATAATTATCGCGTATAACAGTATCGTTAGTTGGTGTAGTTGTTCTTCTATAATATTAAAATATTTTTAAGTATGTGTAATAATTGTAATAATTCCCATACTTATAATATATTCACACAGGGTGAATCAAATCTCCCAGCACACGGAGCAAACACCCCATGCAATACCAGACTGGGATTTTTTAGTAATAATTTAAATCCTCCTCCTCCTTATTATTACGGTTTTTAATAATAATGTAGATAATGATTATTCTGTTCCATTCCATTCCATTCCATGCCATTCCATTCTATTCCATCCCATTCATTATTTTTTTTAAATAATAATGTAGATGAGTATTGTATTGTATTGTATTGTATTCTATTCTATTCTATTCTATTGTATTCTATTCTATTCTATTCCATGCCATTCCATTCCATTCCATTCATTATTTTTTTAAATAATAATGTAGATAATGAGTATTCTATTCTATTCTATTCTATTCCATTCCATTCCATTCCATTCCATTCTATTCCATTCATTATTTTTTTAAATAATAATGTAGATAATGAGTATTCTATTCTATTCTATTCTATTCTATTCTATTCTATTCTATTCTATTCCATTCCATTCCATTCCATTCCATTCATTATTTTTTTAAATAATAATGTAGATAATGAGTATTCTATTCCATTCCATTCCATTCATTATTTTTTAAAATAAGAATGTAGATAATGAGTATTCTATTCTATTCTATTCTGTTCCGTTCCGTTCCGTTCCGTTCCATTCCATTCCATTCTGTTATGGTTGTTATTGTTGTTGTTTAAACCACCCCCCCACACCCCGCCAGTCTGGTGTTGCATGGGGTGCTTGCTTGGTGGAAGGAGTGCTGGGAAATTTCCACCGCCTGTGATGTGAGATTTGCTGGGCGCTCTGCTTGCCCTGACTGGATTCTCCGGTGTTTCTTCGGTAAAAAATCATAGGGTTAGGATGGCTGTTTTAGCGGAATAGCGATAAACTGGGTGCGGTGGCAGAGGGATAGTGTTTTCCAGCTTTTGCGAAGCACCAAAAGGAGCTACTTGGCATGAAGAAATACCAAGCTGTTTAGAAGAATACAGAACTGTTCCCAGGTCTGATCCAAAACTGTTATCATCAGGGAAAATATTACAAAGTTGCATGGCCTTGGGTTGCTCATCTGCATGCTGACGTTCTCAAGCACAGTCAATTTCTTTTTATCTTCGTTCTTAACATTTGCCTGGTAACAGGACTTTTTCCTGCAACGCAGATGTTTCTAATACTTGGGTATATAGAATTCTAATACTTGGGTAGCTGCAATATAATATTTTTTCTAATACTTTGGTATAATTCCTCCACGATTTTCCTGCATCCTGTAGATTAAAAACATCTATTTCGAATCCAAATGGCTGTGATCCTCACCTTTTTTTTTGTACACAGAAACGAAGATATTTTAGTCATTTTACCATGAAAAGGAATAAAAATTAATGACTTAAGAATAATGCAAATGAGTTAGCTGTTTCAATCACTGCGTGTTCGAGCCCCTGAATGTTCTGCAACGTCACCATTAGTATCTGATTTTTTTGGTCCTTGCTTTTCTTCAGGCTGCAACTTCTGGTCCTCGAGTTGTGGGAGCTTGAAAAATGCGTTTGGTGAGGGAGTTCACGTAGGAAAAAAATCGCCGAGTCTGCCAGAGTTGTCAACAAGGAAAGTATGCCGGGACTGTAAAATATGCAGGCTCTGAGGGGAGTGGACATATTTTAAAGGCATTAACCTAAACAAATCCCTTCTGTTTCCGCTGGCTCTCCCTGGCAGCACTGCCTGCTACGCCCTTCCTAGGACATTCGTGTTTCCAAAGGGCTGCCGGTGTCCACCCCTCTTGGTACGGGATCCTGCCCAGCTTCCTTCCTTACTCTCCCTTTTTTTTGGCTGGGACCTTGGAGCCTGGGCAGGGAGGAGGCGTTTTTGCAGAGAGCAGCGGATGACGTTGCTCTGGTGGGGTCTAACGTGTTGTCCCTGGGTGGAGAAGAGCAGGAATTCAAAGTGGTCACAGTTTATAGCAGAGACGGCGCACCAGGCTGGGCCGGGTGACGGAGGGGAGGGATGGAGAGAGGCTGCTGCCTCCAGCGGTACCAATCCTGCTTTTTCTCTGCCGGCAGCCTTCTCCATTGCAAATCCAGAGGAGCAGCAAGCCCAGCTCTCCCTGTCTCTGACTCGGCTCAGTTTTGAGTGTTCAAAACTCCCATCCCTGTGTGCATCCTAGGGAAAAGCTGCAATGCCCCATGGTAGCCAGCACAAAATCCAAAGTATGGTTTCCTGGTTATTTCTCTGCCCCAGTAAAGCAAAGCCAGGGACAGCAGCCTTGATGTAGCTGCAAGGCCCGTCAGCACCCACCGCCGGGGGTTCCTCGGGTTCCCCACAGCTCAGAAGGTGCCGTGTTGCCCCTGTGCTCCCTGCCCAGCCTTGCCACTCGGGTCACCAGCCCTGAGGCGACGCCGTGGGGACAGGAGGGGTGATGAGACCAGGAATAAGATGGCCCCAAACTGGTACGTTTTCCAGCCAGCCGCTGAATTCCAGCTGTGGGCTTTGACACCAGCTGTCAGCTCCGATTACCCGTCGCCTCTGTAACAACACTGCCAGGCTGGCTGAGCTGCCAGCGCTTGGAGGAATCGGAGAGTTTTTATGCAGGTTTGGGGGTTTTTTTAGTTTTATTGATTAATTGGGCAGGATAGCGGAGGAGTTTTATTGCCAAGTTACAATGCAGGTTTTACCACTGAGAAACTTTCTAGAGGAAAACATTTTGCATTTATTTAGAAAGAAGAAGCATTAAAGAGATTAAATTTATCAGGGTCATCCAATGTAAGTCAAGAGTTCTTTTCATGTAAAATCAATGTGTGTGAATTACACGGACAGAAATTGGAGGTTAACTCTTAACTCACTCATTAGTCACATGATGTTTGATGCTGGAGCATTACTGGTAATTTATTAAGCATGGAGTAATAGGCAAACCAATATGACAGGAAAGAGTGGAGAGAGGAATTAATAGGAGAAGGAAGAATGGCGGGGACGGCACAGGTCATCCTCAGCTTATTGAAGTTCGTGTCCAAGCTCCCACTGACTTTAAGGGTATGGTGTGGGGCCATCTAACTGTGCGGACACAGGTAGGTGAAGAGCTGGTTAATGAGAAGAGCTGTGGGAAGCCTGGGAGGAGAGCCCAGCAAAGCAGGGTGGGTGCCTCGAGGGGGCTGATATCTGCTCCCAAGGGTCCAGGGGGGAAAAGAGAGTACAAATGGGACGGGGAGAAGCGATGCTGTGCCTATGGGTGCAGGGACCAGCGGCGTCTGCAGCCAGCGAGCAACTGAAGACGTGAAACTTGGTTGCCTCTTGCTGGAGGGTTTCTCTGAGGGCTGATCCTGGGTCACAGTACCAATTCCCTCCCGTGGGTCTGCTCTTTCTCTTGCAGTGGCACTTGTCACACCATTGGAGCCTCTGCCTTTCAGCCAGGGTTGGTTGAAACTGGCCAAAAGCTTCTGGGGAAATGGAGGGCAGACCAGCCGATTCGTTATACACGCATGGCGATGGAGGGAACCTTGTGTTATTTGGCAGTGAGGCTAAAAATGCTGATGGGATTTGTCCCAGCAGAAGGCATTTCTACCCCTTGGTCACAGGCTGCTTCTTCCCCTGGCACAGAGCAGAGAAATTAGTCCATCAATCCTTAATGTTGCCTTTTGATGTGTTTTAAAATAAAACTGTATGTCTGTTATGAGCCAGTTTCACCGGCAGCACCCACTCTGTGTTGTGCTGTACAAGCATTAGAGAAGAAACGTAATAGGTTAGAGAAACGGTGGCTGCTTTACTGCATTGCCTTTGGCACTGAGCAACCAGTTTGGACCAGTACAACTAAGCCAGCCCTGTGGATAGGTGCCAGTAAATGCGGTGGATTATTGACAGCCTCTCCCTTAGCACTTTGAGAAGGTATCAGTCTCCCAAATAGGATGTAGTGTTCTGTGTATAGGAGCAAGTGGTGGGTCAGGGAGAAGTCGCTTACCACTTCACAGCTCCCGGGGCGAGGGAGACAACCCGGGAGGCTGCACACACCGCGATGGACATGCAGAATATTTAGCACGAGGCCAGCAAGTGGAAACCCACCACCTGTGTACAAGGTGGATTGGGATCTGGGCAGCTTGGGGGCCCTGGGAGCAGCGGAGTCATAGAATCATAGAATCACTTGGGTTGGAAAAGACCCTTGGGATCATCAAGTCCAACCAACAACCCCACTCTACAAAGTTCTCCCTTACACCATATCCCTTAACACCACATCTAAACGAGTCTTAAACACACTCAGGGATGGTGACTCCACCACCTCCCTGGGCAGCCTATTCCAGTGCCTGACCACTCTTTCTGGGAAGAATTTTTCCCTAATGTCCAGCCTAAACCTACCCTGCTGCAGCTTGAACCCATTCCTGCTTGTTCTATCACCAACTACCTGTGAGAAGAGACCAGCACCAACCTCTCTACGGTGTCCTTTCAAGTAGTTGTAGAGAGTGATGAGGTCTCCCCTCAGCCTCCTCTTCCTCAAACTAAACAGTCCCAGCTCCCTCAGCTGCTCCTCATAAGACTTGTGCTCCAGACCCCTCACCAGCTCCATTGCCCTCCTCTGCACTCGCTCCAGCACCTCGATATCTCTCTCATATTGAGGTGCCCAGAACTGGACACAATACTCAAGGTGTGGCCTCACCAGTGCCGAGTACAGGGGGACGATCACCTCCCTACTTCTGCTGGTCACACTATTTCTAATACAAGCCAGGATGCCATTGGCTTTCTTGGCCACCTGGGCACGCTGCTGGCTCATGTTCAGCCGCTTGTCAATTAGAACCCCCAGGTCCTTTTCTGCCAGGCAGCTCTCCAGCCACACTTCTCCAAGCCTGTAGCGATGCATGGGGTTGTTGTGGCCCAAGTGCAGGACCCGGCACTTGGTCTTGTTGAAGCACATTCCGTTAGCATTGGCCCATCGGTCCAATCTATCCAAGTCTCTCTGTAGAGCCTCCCTATCCTCATGTAGGTCAACACTCCCGCTTAGCTTCGTGTCATCTGCAAACTTGCTGATGATACACTCTATGTCCTTATCAAGGTCATCAGTAAAGATGTTACTTTGTCCCAACACTGAGCCCTAAGTCGGTGAGAAGGGAGCTGTAGCAGAAGGATGCAGCAACATCCTCCTCCTCGACGCCCTGGCAGCATGAGCCTTTGAGAAGCGAAGAGAGGCGGTGGGTGAGGCACTGGCTGGAAGAGGCTCCAGGCAGAGACCACCATCTCCTGCTGCCCCGTCTCTGGGGTGCACAGGGGAGCAGGGAATCGTACCCTCCCTGCAAGGGCTCTGCTTGTCCCGATGGCCTTCCAAGTTGCTTCCCGAGGGAGGGTCCCCCCCAGGGCCTGGCTCCTAGCTGGCAACTCCATGCAAACAAGAGTAACGGTCTTCGGAGAGCCAATATGTGAGAATGGGAAATTTGGAGAGTCACTGCTGGGAGAAATTTCAATATTTGGGGAGAGAGAGAGAGATGAGGCTGGCTGACGGGAAATGTATCATCATAAAAGAACATGAAACTGCAATTTTGCTCTCTTGTGCAAATGGTATCCAGCAGAACTTAATATGCAACGAAGAAATCCACTTCCACTTTATCGGCCAGACTAAATCATGTTATGCACAGGAGACTTCCTTTTGCTATGTGCCAAATAATAGTAATAATTCTGTGCAGACTTGTAGACAAGGAAAAAAAAATAAGCCACATAAAAATACCATATGTGCCAGGCACTTTTTGTGTATTTCCTCAGACATTTGAGGAGCACAATAATAAACTACTTTTTTTCTTTGAAAAGCAAATTAAGTTTATGTGAAAGGGGAAATAATAGTTTCCTTAGCTTCAGATAAAGGAGAATATTTCAGCCGCTCAGTTGGACTTTTTAGCGGCTCGAACAAAAGCGAGGTCAGGACACCAGCAGATACAAATTGAACAGCATATGGCCAGTCAGACTGGACTTGCCAATTTATTATATTCATCTAGCGAGTATGTGGGGCACAGAGCAGGATAAGCAAGTCCATTAATATCAGAATAAAAAAAGATACAAAGGGATATGAGAAATGGCAGGATCTGCAGGATGGGCCATGGTTACCTACAGGGAACTAGCTCTGCTTTTGGAGCAGAGAAACAGCTTCATCCTTGGAACCTCCTCCCGTGGCCAGGCCTTTGTGGTGGGTGTGAGGATCTGCGAGGTCACAGGGACCAGGGAACTGGAGCTTGAGGGAGGGGCTTTTTTTTTTTTTTTTTTTTTCTTGTGAAAGCCTTTTCCAACTGAAAGATCGGCTTTTTGGAAGTGTGGTTAAAATGCTCAACGACATTTTAAATTTTCTCCGAAGATGCCAGGTTCTTTTGAAGAAAATGCTGGGTTTTTTTCCCCAATTTCAGGTCAGAAACTATATATGGTGTTCCCCAGGGCTCAGTACTGGGGCCAGTTCTGTTTAATATCTTTATCAATGGTCTGGACGAGGGGATCGAGTGCACCCTCAGTCAGTTTGCAGAAGACACCAAGTTAGGTGGGAGCATTGACCTGCTTGAGGGTAGGAAAGCTCTGCAGAGGGATCTGGACAGGCTGGATCGATGGACCAAGGCCAATGGTATGAAGTTCAACAAGGCCAAGTGCCGGGTCCTGCACTTGGGTCACAACAACCCCATGCAGCGTTACAGGCTTGGGGAGGAGTGGCTGGAGAGCTGCCTGGCAGAAAAGGACCTGGGGGTGCTGGTCCACTGCCGGCTGAATATGAGCCAGCAGTGTGCCCAGGTGGCCAAGAAGGCCAACAGCATCCTGGCCTGGATCAGGAATAATGTGGTGAGTAGGACTAGGGAAGTGATTGTCACCCTGTACTCGGCAGTGGTGAGGCCCCACCTCGAGTGTTGTGTCCAGTTTTGGGCCCCCCACTACAAGACAGACATTGAGGTGCTGGAGTGGGTCCGGAGAAGGGCAACGAAGCTGGTGAGGGGTCTGGAGAACAAGTCTCATGAGGAGCAGCTGAGGGAACTGGAGTTGTTTAGTCTGGAGAAGAGGAGGCTGAGGGGAGACCTTATTGGTCTCCACAACTACCTGAAAGGAGGTTGTAGAGAGGTGTGTGTTGGTCTCTTCTCCCAAGTAACAAGCGATAGGACAAGAGGAAATGGCCTCAAGTTGTGCCAGGGGAGGTTTAGATAAGATACTATGAAAAAATTCTTCACTGAAAGGGTTGTCAATCTGATAACAGGCTGCCCAGGGAAGTGGTGGAGTCACCATCCCTGGAGGTACTTAAAAGACATGTAGATGTGGTGCTGAGGGACATGGTTTAGTGGTGGACTTGGCAGTGTCAGGTTAACAGCTGGACTTGATGATCTTAACGGTCTTTTCCAATCTAAGCAATTCTATGATTCTATGGAAACAGAGCTACTTTCCCCTTTCATTTTTGTATATTTCTGGAAAAAAGAGGTGTTTTTCAGAGAAAGGCAGAGATAGTCTGTCTGCTTTCTCTTTCCTCCTCCATTAAAAGAGAGTGAAAATTAGAACACTTTTAAGAGTTTGAAGTTGAATACACATGCGTGCTTTTTCTTGTAGGATACTTTTTATTACAATACATTCTCAATGAATGTTTTGAAATTTGAATGCCTTTTGAAATTTCCTACGGAACGTTTAAGAGAGCAACCTTCTTGGAAAGGAGAAGGATGGTCTGCTCCAGTGAAGACTGGCAGAGTGTTCTCATGTTGCGCTATGGAGAGTGCTTAAGGTGATGCCTCTTCCTAATGGAGGGGAGATTTTCTAGCAGTAAATCAGGGATTATCATCAGTATTGTGCTAAGAAGAAGTCTTCCTCTATCTGGCACATCCCTTGGGATTGTCTTTATTGATGAAAAGCTGAAAGCAGAACCTTCCCTGCTTTGTAATGAGGTTGTTTTGAAGAAGATGATAATGAAATCACATTTAATGGAAGCAAATAGAACATTAATTATGTGAAAAGCAGGTGAATTGAGGAGATCTGTTTTCTACAGATAACTGGGGAGACTCGAGTCACTTTTGGTCTGCAGACACGCTGCCTTTCATATCCCTTGAATCTTTTATTTGGGATGACCTGGAATCTAGAGAGTGTCTTTCCCTCATCGCTGGGGCATCTGTCACGTTGTGCCATGAGGCTTCATGTTGTTCAAGTGACATCGCAGGAGATAACAGTGCAATGCAAAGCCAAGCATGATAAATATGACATGGCACGTCCAAAACAATACTTGCTTTTAGTAGATCAGTTATCCTTTAAAAGCTAGTATTTAGGTTTGTCCTTAGATAATTCAATAGCTCCCGTCTCTGGGAGGAATGATGTCAACCTGAGTTACTGTTTCTGATGAGCAGCGCTGATGGGACAAGATGGCATGAAAAGGAAGAAAGAACAGCAGAGTCTGGCTGCGCGTCCCAGAGCTCTTTTCCGAGTACTCGGTCAAGGTGCGGTTCGTGGGGCTGAGCACGATAATGGTGGGCAGAATGGTCAAACGGGATCTGTCACAGGCCAGCTGGCCTCCCTGGTAGCATTTGCCCACCGCAGCACTCTTGGTTTTTCTCTGTCCTTTTTATCCTCAGGTCACCACTAGCACGCCTGTGTTAAGGTAGTGGAATAAAAAGGAAAAGGACCACCACCAAACACATGGTAAGTTGTGTGAATTGGGTAAGTGAGGAACTGTTGAAATCGAATGATTAAAAAACAAACCGGGACTTGAACCTTAACCAGCCAGTTTGTCATGAAAACTGCATCTGGTGTGACGTGGCAGAGCTGGAAGGACCTTGGGTATTTGGCAGTATCTTCTCTCCTCCTCTCTTGTGCTCCGTCTCTCTTTCCAGCACTCTCCCCTTGCTGTCTTATATATGCCCTATGCATGCTGCCCTCTGTTCTTGATAGTAATTATTTTCAGGGATTGAAAACACTTATTATCTTAGTTATAAAAAAGTTGCATATTTTTCAGAGCCCCTGTTGAAGTTGGAAGAAAAAAAAGAAGGTTAAACCAGGTACCGAGCATCTGCGGTGCATAGTATTAATACCTTATTTATTATTGCACAGTGTTTTTATTCAGAAGTATTGAATAGGCAGAAAGTCATCTACATAGGACGTGGCTGAAATGTCAGGCTGCAAATTGATGTGTTTACGCAGCGAGCACCGAGGATTTTAGACCGGCTCTCTTGCATGCTGTCGCGCTCCACGTTACAGGCGGTGAACCCACGTTCGGATCACAGCCATGAGCGGGGTGAACTTGTGTTTTTTAACCCGAGCACAGTTCACCGGGAGTTATTTACACCCATTGGCTGCAGAACTGAACCCGTGGTGCTGGTCAGTGTTTCAGATGACGGCTTGCTTGTGCCCTGCAGCAGCCCGTAACTCGCCCCGGTGCTGCCTCCCTCCCCCGGCTGTCATCCGAGAGAGTTTCTCATTGCGCCGAGGCGCTGCTGCAGCTGTGAACGGAGTGTGTCTTTCTCTACAAAATACTAAATACTAAGGCCTGACTCTGTCCGCAGGCTCCAGGCTGTGCTGCCAGGCTTTCTGGAGATCCCTGGGACAGTATCTGCAATTTAGGGTTGCAGCCACGTCAAGGTTATTCCTGCTGTGAGAAAGGATGGTGAAGCGGCTGCGCTGGGTGCACTCTGCCACGCGTGATCCTGTGCCAAAGTCGATTTTGTTTTGCTGTGTGGAATGTGTTTGAACAAGATCTCGGAATAATTTTCTGTTCTCTGGGTGGCTGCAGAAGGGTTGTGGCGGGGAAGCTGGTGGGATAGTCTTCCTCCGTGCTGGCCTCTTGCTGTGCATCAAATCTGGATGCCGTTCCCGAGCAGATCAGCCCTGAGATCTCTGCTCACGCTGCCAACGCAAAGACTAATTAGTCCCTGTCATGTGGGGTACCCTAAGGAGGAGACCAGTGCACTACAAACTGGTCTGGACCTGCAGAGCCATTCTGTGTCTGTCACCTAGGGACTATCAAAAGAGTAATGACCTTGTCGCTAGTATGCAGCTGAGATGGGTGTGAAGCGACGACCCAGATGTGTAAGACTCCATCCCATAATTAGTCCTCCAAACCAACCAGCTGCTATGCCATTGCTTTTCAACTGGCTCTCGCCCTGGTTGCGTACCCACACGGTGCTGCTCGAATAATTTCACAAAAATTTCTCATAAGTGGAATATAAATCAGTGGCAACTGTACCTATCCCCGACTGCACGGTGCCAGCTGTAGGCAGGTCCCCAGGTCCCACGGCTTCCACTGTGAATGGAGATTCATCTCTTCTGCTTTTCGTTGCTTAGGTGGGGAGGACAGGGAGAGCTCGGGGATTTAAGGCATAGGAGGAGTACGTGGGCATCTCCTCTAATTTAGAGTTGTCCTCAGCATAGGATTTTTTGGTACTGCAGACCTATTGTTAAAGGGACATCATCCCTCCAAAAAACCCCAAACCAAAGTGTTTTCCTCTCTGAGTCTTCTGACAGCGTTGCAGGTTGCTGAAAAAGGGCTGAGAAAATTAATCTTCATCTGGGGAGGGCTTTTTCTCCTAGCCTGGTGTCTCTGCAGAATCTTGCTTTCCGGCTTCTTCATGCTTGCCAGGAGCAGTAGCCACAAATCCAATACTGAATGGGAACAGGTAAGACCATGGAAGGAGAAAGTTGTGACTGAAGAAATGGAGCATGAGGATTTTGGTTTTTTTTCTCCAGATAAACTCCCTTTTATAAAACCTACTGGGCCAAAAAAAAAAAAAAAAAAAAAAAAAAAAAGAAAATAAAGAAGACAATTGGCATTGTGCTTTAGTAAAGTGCGTTCTAAAAAATAGTGCGTTCAAAAGAAGAAAAAAAGCCTGGCTCCTGACTACTAAACATGTTTGCCCAACCTCAGAGCTTCACTAAGAACTCTACTACGTTTCCTAGCACTAGGCATCATAGCAACTGTTCTGCAGTGTATTGCTTTACAGTGCCACGGCGGGTTTATTTGTTTGTTTGCTTGTTTCTGAATGATCTCTAGGCGTCTGAGGATACCTCAGTGGGTTAAGGCAAGCAAGATGCTGTAGTGCTATTCCCGATACTACTTCGCTTTTAACCCTCATGCACAGAAAGCAAAAAAGCTGGCTGCTGTAAATTAGCTACGTGTAACTCCAAAAAACTAATATGAATGGAAATACTGACTTCCTTAGCTGACTTGTGATGAAAAATATCATTCAAGGGACTCAGAAAAATATCTCCTGCTCTTGGACAACATCCAGCTGAATGGGAAATGTAAGGAAAAAAAAGGCAAGCTAAATTCTGTATGAAAACATAGCGCTCTTTCCACCCTCTCTCTTTCTCTTTTTTTTTTTTAAATGCTGATAAATGTTTCCCCCCTGTTTATCGTCACATCGGTCCACAGTTTTGCATAGTGCAGCAGCGCGTAGTTCAAGGTAGCACAATCTAAAGAAGCAGCACACTTTAAAGCTGTATTTTTTTCCGGATTCAACATCGTTGGGCCAGACCAGCAGGTCTGTACCTTCTGCAGCTTTAATGAGGTTCAAGAGGACCAGGCAGACCAGGTTGTTCTCCACCTGAATCCTCTCTACATCATTTGCCGTATCTGCATTTGTGAGAATCCTGCATCCATGAGAGCTCTCCATCTTGAGATGTAAGTGTGTGGGTGTTAATAAAAATGAAGTGGTTTTAAAACAAAAAAAAAGAAAAAGGCAAAAAAACCCCCCTTCTGGCCAAGTTGCACTCGAGGTATTTGCCACAGGGATGATGCAGGAGATTTGCGGTGAGTTGTTGGGTGATTTGAGGAGTTAAGTTCCAGACTAAAAAGAAAATAATCAAATTTTCTCCAACAAATACCGTCAGGAAATATTTCCACATCTTCTCCAGTTACTAAATATGGTAATAGTGAAAGAAACAAGAGCTGAATGTAGGAGCATACGAAATGTCAGGTTGTAGGAGGTTAAAGAAGTCTTTTGAAGTCCAACATCCTGAATAATTTTCCTCTTGCGAAAATTTGATTGCCTTTCGAATAACCCTGTTTAGGATGCATTTACTGATCGTTATCTTGCGGGCTTACATCCCGTAATGAAATCTTCCCACTGCCATCCCGAGCTCGGTCCTTCCGGAGCCGGGGGCTCGGCCGTGGCTGGCGGGCTGGGGCGGTGTCGCAGCCCCATCTCACCCCCCTTTCCTGACACCCGCCGCTTCCCTTCCTCTCCCACTTTTAAAGGACAGCAGAGTGTTTCAAGTGTTGAAATCCCTGTCTCACAAAAATTGCTCTCGACTGCCTGATTTCTTTCGCCTTACAAGTCGTAATTAACTAGGAAAAGGTTAATTCTGCACCTTCCAGTACCTTCTCTCTGATATTATTCAGACCATGGTTATCTTTCCCAGTCTCCCTCTTTCCTCTGGCTCTCCTGTAAAAATGGCTTTTCAGGATTAGTTGGTTTCTGATGTCGGTATTTTTGTCTGTTGCCTTGTACGTCTCTATTTAAGAGCATATTACCAGTGTCACTTCATGTGAAATGCATGTAATTATTTTTTAGGTTTGAAAGGTTTTTGCTTTTAAAGGGCAAGCAACTCTTTTCGGCAGTCTTTCCAGGTGCATTGAAACACGTGGGAATTTCCAAAGGCAGCAGGAGGAGAGGTTTCCTCATCAGAGGAGCTAGCCGGTGTCCCTTGACACTTTCTTTGGGAGGATGACAGTCATCTGCAGAGGCTTTTCAGAACCTAATTTTAAGAGCATTTTAAAGAAATCTTGCCTTTGCTTACAAAGAGGGACCACCCACGTAAGGATGGATGTCTAAAATCTATTGTGCATGCCCTTCTAGGAAAATTAAAGGTAAGAAAATGAAGTTTTAGAAGATGTCAAAACCTTTTCCAAAGAATTTATTTATTTCTGGATTCAGGGTTTTGTTTTCTCATCAAAAGTATTAATCAAATTCAGCACGGCTTCACCAGTCGACCAGGTCAGTCTTCGTCATCATCAAAAGTTATTCACTGTCCCCAAATTCTGCTGGGCATGTCCAGCAAAATCAGGGGCCATGACGTGGTCTTCTTTTACAGATTTTTGCTCCACACTAGTTTAATTTTCTGTGTGCCGGGAGCGCCGGGGAGCAGTGTGGCACAGCCGGTAAATGGTGCTCAGTCAGGGGCAAGCCACCAAAGCCCGGCTGATGGCCAGCACATCATTGCATCTGGCTCTCAGGAAAGACCTTCTGGTGTAGGCTATCGCTGTTTGTGACTACAGGGGTAATCCATGTTTCAGGCTCTTCTGATGGGACTGGAGATTTAGTACAGGATGGTATTTCTTAGTTTGGTGAAGGATAGTGTCACATAACGTTGTTGGTGTTGCTACTCCACCACGCCATGATTAACATGTTTTGTCAATAGGCACTGGAAAAAAAATAGAAATCAAATCTAGAAACACCCACTGAAAAAAAACATAGAGCAGCCAAAGGAACAGAGGTGTGGAAGGGGAGGTCCCACCAGTGGGGGGATCATAACTAGCACTTGTGGGGGCTTTACAGGTTCTAGTACCTCACAGGGAGGCAATACTGTTTTCACTGATGTGGATGAATATTTGTGAAACTCTGGTAAGGTAACGTGGGGCACCTGTGCAACAGACGGTATACAAATACATCCCACATCCTTTGAACCAACCTTTAATATTCTCACAATCTGGCGTGTAAAGCACACACAGCTCCACCAGCCTTCTAGTCCCTGGAGTTCTCTCAAGGGTGAGGTAAGGACATGGTCAAGAGGTTCCTTCACTGTTTTTCTATTTTGGATAGGAGTGGGTTGGAAGCACTTCAGCTGTGCTGCTGAACTCCTGGTTTTGAGACCTCTTAGTATTTCTTAGTATTCTGGTCTTTGCTTACTTTATTCCAGCACTAATTATGGCAACATTAATGTAGACCAATTTTAATACTGAACAAGCATGCATCAACATTTGTGAAGCCATACTGCCGAGTGACTTTACAGCCGTCCTTGATGACAGGGTGGAGGTGTACAAGAAGAAGAACTGGGAGGACTGGGAAGGGCTTTAGCCAAATCCTTGCATATGGAATTTGAACTAATTAGACAGGGACAAGGAAGAGAACTGTTGGCAGGAGCAGCAGGAGCAGAAGGGGAAGTTTCCACTCTAGTGAATCCCTGGTTACAGGTGAGCAGAAGTCAGGGAGACGTGGGAGAGCGAGCGAGGGCAGACGAGGTCCCTGCACTTGCTGTTACTGCTCAAAGCAGCAGTGGGTCATTTGCCACAGCATTTGTCCTCCTGAAGTCCCTGAGCTGCCTTTCCCCGGTGTTGACCCAGCAGCATTGATGGAAGAGGGCCTGCTCAAATCCAGCAGCAGTTGCTGCTCGTCTGGGGAGCCCTGGTGAGGGACCCAATGCTCTTACCCTCTGGTATTGACCAAAGTCAGAGGCACGACTCTCCGCTGGCTGGACCTTTGGTGTGCCCTGGTAGGGGGGGACTTATGTTCTTCATGTAGCCTCTGGCATAGCAGCTGTGACTATCGCAGCAGGTGACACGTGTTGGGATGAAGCAGTTCGGGTCCCTGGGGGAGCAACGACAATGGTTGATTTGTAGCCAGGCTTTTAAGCGCCATTTGGTAGAGCAAATGCATTTAGAAAATAATACTGTTGAAACAACAGAGCTGTATATGTTGTATCCTTGTCCTCTGAGGATCTCCTTTCTCCCAGCTTTGAGGAGAGCAGGACCAAGTGGTCAGGCTGTCCTGCAGTCATGACAGCCCCCATGTACCTCTCTGAGCAGCACGTCCTAAAATTCACTCGGCCTCTTCTGAAACGGCTTCTTCATTCTTGGGCATTAGGTTGGCTTTTGTCCTTTGGGTTTCCACCTCCAGCACAACAAGACTTGTCAGTGTCTCGGACATGAGCTGTGGATGATGCCGAACTGAAAGGTGGCCCATTTGTCTTTTGAGCTTGTGCCAGGCTGTCTTTCAGGGTAGGGCTGGTGTCCGGCAAGTGCAGCATGGGAAAACCAAGCGATTGCTGGTGTTTGTAGAGACCACAGGGAGTGATGGGCAGACAGCAAGAGCAGTCCTACGCAAACCTGAAAGACAAGGTGACAAAATTAACCTTCAAGGGGGTTAATTTATTGAGGTTGTTTTCAAGCAACTTCATCATTTTCTCCCTTTCTTCATTCTACCTCTGGTTTTAATGCTGACTGCAGGTGTGGGGAGAATCACCCGTGAGCAGAGAGGATGTGAAATAAGGAAAAAAGGGGGATTTGAGACCTCCAGCCTTTGGTGGCGGAGGGGACAGGGGTCCGCGTATGTGAGTTATGAAAACCACCCCAGGTAAGCGTTGTGCACGCTCGTCCTCCTGACCTCGCCGTTCTTCTGCACGGATTTCTCCCGCAGCAGCTTTTGCGATGACCGCCGGTGTTGTTTTTAGTATCGGTGAGGTCTCTGCCGTTGTGGCAGTCCCGCCTGGGCCCGGCTCCTCTAAATTGCTGGGGCAGGCTGGCCCCCCGCCAGCCCGGCCAGCTCCATCAGCGTAATTGGGGCTCCCGGCAGGGCTCTGCTGTGCCGAGCAGCTGGTGCAACCGGGGCACCCTCGGCAGCAATCGCTGCTCTTAATGAGTTTGTTGCTGTTTCGTTAATGAAGGGGTGGCTGGAATGTCATTTTTCCCCCTGTACTGGTTTTCCAGACCCCTTCTTGAGAAAGCAGACCATATTCTCTCAAAACCAATACTACACTATTCTAGATAAAATTGCTTCCTTTTTTTTTTCTCCTTTTTAATTTCCTTTTTAACCAGAGCAGAATCTCTGAAGGCATCAAAATTGATACTTTTTGCATATACACTGCTACTGCATTTGAAACTATTTATTTGCCCTTATCAACTAACACAGACATTTCCTTAGAAGACGTTGCTATTCCTGGTTGAGTAGTGCCACATATTGCCAGGAAGAATTAGGATTTTGAGGAGGAGAGGGCTCTATGTTACCAAAACCTGACAAACAAAACCCACCGCATGAACCATGCGTGTTTCTTTGAGTGCATTTTCCAGAGACTTCTGCAAAGTCTTTTGCGAAGGGAGCAGCAGCCAGAGCTTCACGCGCACAAATGTCAGCGAGTGAATGAACAGCAGCAAAATCGTTCCCTTTTTGGAAGGTGGTGACACTTTCCTCCCCAGCCCTGGAGAAGCACACACCGACACAGGCAAGACAGGGACGAGCGAGGTGCTGAGCTGGTCTGCGGAGCAAGGACTCGACCTGGGGTCCGAGGGAGCCCGGGATCTGACGGGCTGGAGGATTAGCCTGCTTATCTGCTTTTCTGGCTTTCAGTTAGGATTTAGTTAAGAATTTCCTTCATCTGCATCAGCAAGAAGAAATAGATTTGGAAAGGTCAGCAATAGGTCAAAGATTTTTAAGCACACAGTTTGAGACTTTTAATGTGTTGGAAATGCACAGGCTGGAGTCAAATCCTGAAAGTAGGTCCTGGGCGTCAGAAAAGTTAAGTGTGGGAGAAGCTTCTAGCCGGGACTGCCTCGCTGGATATACATGTGTTTGCGAGCAGCAGATGTACACGCTCCATTTTGTGCTGGCTGTTCCTTCCTCCACACCAAATCCCCCCCCCCCCCGGGTGCTGCTCCCTTTCAACCCACGGGCTGGGGTGATGCGGGGTCTGGCTGGGGGCCTGGCCTGGGGGAGACCGTCCTGCGGGGCCAGGGCTCCCCGTGCTGCAATGCCCGCGGCCCTGACTTTTTCGACCCCCTTGGCGCTTTGCCCACCAGCACTCCTCCTCTGGTAGGTGCCCGCTTTGAAGCGTTACTCCTCTGTGGGCAGAAAGAGCCCCCTCAGATTAATGGTCTGCCTAAAAGCTAAAAAAGAAAAAAGGAAAAAAAAAAAAAAAAAGAAAGAAATCATTTAAAACGTCACATTAAAATGCCACTCCACATCTGAAAGGATCCATTAAAACTTTTATAGAGCTTTTTACATTTTGTTTCCCCCGTTTTACATTTTGTTCTGGATTCAGGCACTCCCCTCTTATAATTCTCCTTTGTAATAAACATTTTTGCCTTGCTTGGCTCTGCACTAATGGGGACTAGTTGCTGTGCAGAAGGAAACACGAGGCTTTTGCCTAGAATAGAGCCTTTCTTTCCAAAACCACTATTCGCCGAATCCAGCCTGGGCTGGAGCCGCAGGCACTGTGGGCTCACCCCGGGAGGTTCCTGCACCATCTTTCCTAATTTTTTTTTTTTTTTTTTTTCTGAGGGACTCAGAGAAGTACATCTGGGCCTCACGCTGCGATTCTCTGCCTCCGGTTCCTTTGCCAAAGGCCGGGTGGTGGCGGGGGCAGAGGGAAGGGCCGCGTGCAGCATCCCGTGGCCAGGGCTGTGTGTCCTTCTCCTGGGTCCCACCTCGCTGCTCCCGGTCCTGCCACCTCCGCCCGTGTCCCTGCTGCTCTGCCTTTCGCCACCTCCCAGTCCTCACGTGCGTTCTTGCTTTCCATGGCCTTTCTGTCAAAAATAAAAGAAAAGAAAAAAAAAAAAGACTTCAACTCACAAATATCAGAAAAGTAACACACAATCCCTGCTGCCTGCGGTGGAAGCTGGGAGCAGTGGGCCGTATCCTGCATCCCACCCAGCCCATCCCCTCCAGGGGGCCGGGGAGATGCTCAGGGAGCCAGAGGTGCTGGCTGGCTCACATGTTCACCCTCTCTGCTGGCTGAGATGCTAATTTTTCCTTGATTGCAAACCCTGCATTCATCTTTTGTGAATTATCTGTGCCTACAGACACGGCATAATGGCTTTAAAACCCAGCTTTAACCCCCAGCGCCTTCTAAAGGGAACCCGCTTGTCACGGCAGGTTGTGCATGGAGGGGTTGGTGACGCTGACTGTTACGTTCTTGCTTTGAAAAGAATTTTGTTTAAGACCTCAAATTTAGACTCTAGTGTCTCAACAGGAAAATGCCAGCAGCGTATCCAGTTAGTGACCAAGGGAGCACCTTGTGCCATGTATTAGCCCTTCCTTGCCTTGCCTTTTCTTTCTTCTTGTGTGTGCACGGCGTTGCAGAGCCCGTCGGAGGAATTCCCACTCGGCACTCACCTGTAGTTGCCGACTGCAAGATTGGGCAGTGCATTATTTAATCCTTCATCTTTTCTCTAGCCCCTTGTTCTACCCCTTAAATCAATATGTATTTTTGAAAGTTAGAGATTTGCAACAAAGCCTTTGCCCGTGGGTCAGTACACCGGGTACGGTGTGGCTGCCCGGATGGGCATTTCTTGGGAGCAAGAAAGGTTTGACGCCGGCGTTGCTGAGGCGGTGCTGCCCCGTGGTGCTGCTCCTCGCACGGCTCCTCTCCTTGCTGCGTTCCCTTGTGGCTGCTCCTCGCACGGCTCCTCTCCTTGCTGCGTTCCCTTGTTGGTGACCCCGCTGCTGGGGCTTTCCTGCCCTCTCCCTGCCTGCCTGGCATCGGCACACCTGAGCCTTGCAAACAGGGCGGGGGCTGGCTTCAGGAATGCAAATAATGTTCCCTGTGCATCCACACCACGTCTCTAAAAACCTTTTCATCTTGTTCCTTGTTGCCCTGGAGGATAATTACTTCAAAGAGCAGCCCCGTTGCCTGGTGTTTCAGTTTATCTCATTACCATTGTGTTCGCCAAGCCAGCCAGCTTTGCCAAAAAGGGAATCGAGGTTGCTGGCAGTGCTGGCTGGCTCACATGTTCACCCTCTCTGCTGGCTGAGATGCTAATTTTTCCTTGATTGCAAAACCTACATTCATCTTTTGTGAATTAGCTGTGCCTACAGACATGGCATAATGGCTTTAAAACCCAGGCCCGAGCTTGTGGGCCCCTCTCCACGGGCCGCCAAAGGCAGGGCTAATGGATGTTGTTAGAATATTTACTTGCCACTTTTTTGGCTAAGGGGAGCAGCTGGCAGGCACCCACCGCTGGCAGAGGGCAAGCGGGAGCATCCCGTTGGATGAGAGGAAGAGCTGGAGGAGGCACAGGGATGCAGACGGACAGACAGATGGAGGGATGGATGCAGGGACGTACGCACCATTGCAGAGGTCAGTTGTGGCAACGCTGACTGGTTGCCAGAACAGCGATGAGATCTGACAGCTTCTGGCTGTAGGGGCTTCCCCAGGCTTCAGGAAGACTAGAACAGCCTCGGGATACCCTCAGGATGGTCTTAATATAATCTGATTTTCCTCTTCTAATCTTGAGTTGATTGCGACAAACTACGTGTAAATTTTTTAAAAGTCTTTGGTGCAAAATGCTGAGCCAGCAGTAACGTAGCCACAACCCGAACGAGCATTCGTGCTCACGTTGACGTGTGTTGGCATTGCCATCATGGTCAGCACGGGGCACCAAGCTTTGGATTGCTGCTTAAAATTAGCTTAATGGCTGAAGATTTTTTTGTTGTTTTTAAGTTCCCTCAAATCAGACACCCCTCCAAAAAGAAAAAAAAGAAACAGAAAAGAAAAAGCAAAGTCTGAATCTGTTGACCCAGGTCTGACCAGCACTCGCAGGGATGGATGACATGGGGTGGATATGCACATCCCTGGGTTTTACATTGCTCTTTAGGATAAACCTGCCCTAAGTGATGCTATGGCTGTTGCTAAGCAACAAGTGATGATTGCTGTAGCCAATATCCCTCTCTTAAAGGTACACTCACAAAGAGTAATCTTTTGTGTGCGTGAAATTAATTTGCAGGTGTGTGGATTTATATTAGTTAATGGCAATAAACTTTGGCAATGCTTCAGTGCAGTGTTAAAATGGAATACAATGTGACATGAAGATACTGCGGAGCAAAAACATTAAGCCCTCCCCTTTAATTAATTGGAACTTAAAGCTGGGATATCTTACTCACCAAAATAAATTAACAGTAAATCAGGTTACAGAATAAATTAACAAATTAAATCGGGTTAGTTGGAAAGTTTAGAAGGAAGAGTGTCTGTGAGCTGCCTGCGTTGCACAGACAGTTAAAAAGTCTTGAGCTGGAAGGGAAGGCTCACATGGAAAAACTGTCCAGGCGCCGCTTCAAAGTGGCTGATTTTCAGTCGTTATCATCAAAGACTGGACCTGCTCTAAACATGGATTAAAACTGGGCCCTGATGTACTGCCCAGTGAAGCCAAAGCAGCCACACCAAGGACGGACTTTGGCTGTTCATTTTCTTCTGGTTTTGTGAGTAGTTGCCATAGATTTGCAGCAGATAACGCTCCTTTCACAGGCCATCGCAAACCTCTCTTTTCCTTTGTTTAAATTTCTTTTCCTTCTCTTGCTTTTCCCCACCAGCAAGGGCTTCACGTTGTCTCCCGTGCCTGCAGAAGGTGCTCCCACCCCTCGCTTGCTCCCTGGGGATGTATCCTGGCTCCAACCTGCGGATGCAGCGGCTCTCATCGCCCATTGATGTTGCCCGATGGGGTGGCTTTTGGAGATGCACAGGGCCGGTGGCAGGCCAGTGCTGCTGGCTCTCAGGGTCTCCAGGAGTGTGATGGTCCCACCGTGCTGCGAAGCTTCCCCTGGGTCACGCTGGGCTCGCTCTGCTGCCGAGGCACGGCTGGAGAAACGCTCCTCTGCCGGCAGCAGGGAGAAGGGGAACTGTGGCAAAGTATTTTAACTGTATTACTTTCAGGTGGTTGCTACATCTTTTCTAATTAAAATAAAATCATCTCAGGACTCCTGAAATGAATATTTGGTATAATAGATTCAGAAAGTGATGAAAATGTTTTCATTAAATAGTGAGAGAGGGAGAGAGACCCTGCAAGGCATAGCATTTTATCTCAACTCTCTAATAACATTAATAAACTCTTTAATCTTTGTCACGTTTATGACTTAATGGCAATCCTTAAAGACATGACAGACAAGTAAGAGCTGCCAGGTTCCTTTAACCTATAAGCATTCATATTCTTCCCAGGATTTTGATTAAGTGGAAAATTCCTCTGCGATGGGCTTTATTCTTGGTGTAAAGCTGTGCTCTGCAGTCGGTGTGAGTGGCAGAGGATGCTCAGCCCTGCCCGGGACCCGTCGCTGGCCGGGAACGGTGGTGGCATCTCCCTCCTCCATGACTGGGAGTCAGGTGGGTGCCATCGACCGGGGGTGTTCGGTGTCAGCCCCGGTGTGGCCAGCCTGCACCGTTGCCCTTGTCCTGCTCCTGCTGCCTGGGCACTGACCTGACCCTGCTGATGGTTGGTCATCACCTGGGGGACTTCATCCATCCTTTCCATCAAAAGTGTGTTTAAAGTGATTGATGGCGAACTTTATGTTGTCTCACCCACTTTCTCTGGGATGAAGAATGCTGAATTATAGCTCTCCCCCCCCTATTTTTTGTGAGGTTTTGCTTTCCCTGATGGTGGGCGAGTGTTTGGCCAAGGGGGATGTGTGGATAGGGATCAGCACAGCCATTGCGACGAGCCAGAAGCTGGGGCCGTGCCTCCCTCCCTCTGCTCCCTCAGCCTAACACATTACAGGGGTGAGTTTCTCACCTCCTGCCCCGCTCCCAGCAGCCGGTGGGGTCCCTGAGCCGCCCCTGTCCCCCAGCAGCAGCCTGGGGCTGCGGAGCATTTTGGCAGGAGCTCACCAGGATGCTGACACGGTCTGCAAGGATCAGCGGGCATCCAGCGTGCAGCCCGAGGACCCAGGAGAAGGGAGATGCATGGTGGGTTACATGGTCCAGTTAGGACACACCATAAATTCCTCACATACGCATGTGTTTGTGGTAGTCTGCGATTTCAAGCAAATAATATTATTTGCTAAGAACAGCCTTAAGAGTGTCATTGGGTTGCATGGTGAAGCGCTCCAGTTGCAGGTGCCAGGCCCAGAGCTGCCAAGCACAAACTTCACTCTGCCCCTGTGTGCCCTTGTCCTGTGGTCCAAAAGAAGCAGGTGCCCACGGGAAAAACAGTATGTGATGGTGTAATTAGGGGGCGGCACAGCAAGGCAGGCACAGCTAGGAACTGAACCCAGGCTGTCTGTTTTCTTTCTTTTTAAAAAAAAAATGTTTTCAGACTCCCAGCAATCTGGCATTTTCTAATCTTCGAGTCCTTGACTATAAAACCTAATTAATGCTCTTTTAATACAAGGTTTTTGCATTTCATCTCCCAGGGCCTTTTTTTTTTTTTTTCTTTCTTTTTTTTTTTCTTTCTTTTTTTTTTTTTTTAATTTTATTGTTACATGTGAGTGCAGCCTTTTTTTCCCTCTATTGCCAGCGTTTGGACCCAGGGTATCCATTACTGCAGCCACCTCCCGAGCGTCCCCCAGTTGGAAGCAGAAGGATGCTCCGGCGATGGGGTGAGTCCAGAAAAGGGTGGTCTGTGACAGGTTGGCCTTTTGGGTCCCCCCTGGGTACCCTGCGCCCCTGGGAGAGCCGGGGCAGCCGCATCCCTGCCCTGCCTGGCGCGGGGGCGTGGGGGCCGCTGCTGTGCCCCAAAAGAAAGAACTCCACACGGTGCAGATGGTATTTCATACAGATTTGGTTCAGCGTCATCTGCTGCAAACAGAAATACCAGCTCGGTAACTTCACTGTTGTCAATGATAAGCTGAAACCTCTTTGGTTGTTTTTCAGTCAAATGCCAGTAACAAAATGAAAAATCACCATTAACCCCCTCCTTTATTTGCATAGTTTCGATGCTGTCAAAAAAAAGACAACATTCATGTAGCGTAAGGGGAATTTTTAAATAGAAGCATTACATTTTAAAGCCCTAATAAAGATAAAAGCAAAATAAATACTGAAATTTGAATGTAGAGAATGAGGGAAGAAAGATTAGCGTGTGCTGATGAAGTAATGAAGGTAGCGGCTGGTAACAATTTTTAATAGTACATTAATGCTGAATTACTTCGGAATTTCTGCAGGAGTCGAGTTGACATCCACATAAACACCGAATGAATTCCACATGATTGGTATTATCATAAAGAGCACCAAATGAATTAATAATGATGGAACACTTAAACTAAAACGTTGTCTTCTCTAATCTGATGTCTCTTTTATGCACAGCACAATTCATTTTTAGCCAACGATGACCCTTTCTTTCGTTTGTCTTTCAATTTAAAAAATATATATATTTATTTTTGCACGAATGTTCTGCTCCTGTACCGCGTGAAGCGGGACTTGGACTAGTCCGTCTTCATAACAGTTTTGCGTTGGCATCGCAAAATTTAAGAGATATATGGAAGACATCTGGATGTATTGCTGGGAAAATGACTATGACTAATAAGAACCATAATAATAACGATTCCGCCTTGATGGTCCCACATGTGCAGAGACCTCGGGGCACCCTTAACAGAGTTTAATAAACTAAATGGCTCACTTTACAGCGACGCAATATGTCTCCCCCCTCCCACGGAGAAGCCCAACAGGAGAGGAAGCCTGAACCTGCGGTCTGTGTAACGCAGCCGAAAAAGCAGCGGCTGCGGGCGGCCGGGGCAGCGATGCCCCGTGGGTGCCAGGGAGTAGCTGAGCCCCAGCACTGCGGATACATGGGTTGGGGGGCTCGTACTCCTGCCAAACGCGGGCTCCTTAGGGTGGCAGGTAGGCACAGCTCGGGGAGGGGGAACACCAGCAGCAGTGTCGCCTTCCCCCGGGTCACGCCAGGTCCCTTCCCGGGGCCGGGCTGGGAGCGCTCGCTGACATATTAGCAGTCAAATGACATTTAGGGAGCACAAGTCTCGCTCCCTCCCGCAGGCCAAGTAAATATCATTAGTAATGATATTAAATCTCAAATTGTGCTCCCGCGCTATGGCAACCACTCAGCAAGCATTTGCTATTGCTGCTTGTTTCCAACAATTACGCTCATAGACTTTATTTCTTAGAAAACTATTACTGACCATAATCCTCTACATGGCAGGCCACGAAAAAAAAAAAAAAATCACCGAAAAATAAAAGGCAGCCCAGCTTTCGGAGTGAGGTTGTAGAGCTGCCAAGAGGTGGGCACGGCAGGTTTGATTCGTGTTAAGAGGGTGGCGATGCTGGGTGCCGCACTGGGGAGCCAGGCAGGGCAGGGATTTCTTCCAGCCAGTTAGCCTGGATGGCTTTAGGGCAATGCACGCTCCAAGGCCATTAGCTTACTCTTCTGTATACTATCTGTCACACAAACATATATACATATATATAAAACCATATTTATTTTTATATATATGTGTATTATTATATGTAGGCATGTGTATATGTTACATATGGGTGTATATACAGACATACGCGTGTATATATGTACACACACACACACAAACCCTCTTAGCTGTTGGCTTTTCCCGCTGCAGAAGTGCTTGCCGCCGGTGGCAGTGTCGGGCTGCCGGCCCATCACACGTGCCGCGCCTCTGTGACAGAAGCAACATATAATTATATTACAAATTAACTTGCAAATGCTGGTAGAGATGTATTCCACAGGAAAAAAAAAAAAAGGCAAAAAAAAAAAAAAAGCGGTTTCATCTTCTCTCGTGTCTTGTAGCTGGTCCCTCCAGCACAGCCTGCGTCTGTCAGGATCCGTGCCCTGGGAGCACTAATCATTTTTATTAACCATTAAACAAGAAGATCCTTTTTATTTGAAAATGTAAAACATGCAGGAAGCGCTATCTGTAGCCGCTAATTCAGGTCACATTAAATGGCTCTTCCTCACCTCTCGGCTGGTCCCTGTTCTGCTGAAAGCTCCTTGCCGTAAAGCCCGCCACGGCCCCACTCCCCTGTCAGGGGTGACGGGCTGTCGCGCCCATTTGCATTTAGAAGCCGGATTTTATCCTGAGTAATTACACTTCATTTCTGAGTGACCTGATGTAAAGCAAGCCCGTTTTAAAGCATCTCTCATGGCAATTTTATGAGACGTTACTATGTTTTCTTAACATTTTTCACCTTCCAATCGTTTTCATTTCACGTTGGGGTGGTGACGGGTGAAGGTGCTGTGACCCCAGAAAAGCGAGCTGGGGGACGGCGGTGGCCGGGGTCACGTCTGTGTCCATGGGGTTTGGTCACCGGTGGGCTGAAGCCCTGCTCCTGCCCCTCCTCACCCTCACGAGGAAGAGCCACACGGGGCTGATGGCTCCCACGGCCCAGGGACACTCGGATGGGTGAGAGACCTGGTGTCATGGCTCCTACCTGGGGGTCTGCTTCTCATAAGCTGAGCAAAACGGGCCTCACGTTTTATTTACAGAGCCGTGCCTGATGCCGCCTAGTTAGCATTATAGAGCAGATTCCTCACATGCTTTTTTATTATGCAGCTTGGCGGCTGCTGTGTGAGACTGCGGAATATTTTACTGCTTTGTGGCTCACATTCAATACGGCACAAAAAAAAAAAAAAAGGAAAAGTTGACAAAAATCCTGCTTGCTTTTTTTTTTTTTTTTTTTAAGATACATCTTTGTTTTCAACAGCCCTCCCGCTGTGACAAAACTATTAATTAAACTGAAATGAAAATAAATTAAGCCCACCTGATATGAAAAGCATTTGAAGGCAAAGCGTCAGCCTAAAAGCTGGCCGGAGTAGGAGCTGGCTGTGCCTGCCCCCCTGCCTCTCCTGTCCCCCTGCCTCTCCTGCCTGCTCCTGCCTGCTCCTGCCCCTCCTGCCGGTGCAGGCAGAGGCTGCTTTGGTGGCCCTGGCAGGGCGCAGCATCCTGGGGCAAAAACTGAGACTTTTGGCTCCCGTGCCAAACAGAGCACAACTGAACTCGCTCAGTCAGCCAGGCTGTGGCTCGTCCAGCCCAGAGCTATAAGGAAAATATCGTTATTATTAATAAAATGGCTCTAAAGACCTAATCCTAATGGCCATATCTCCATCTACCTTTAAGTCTGGCTGAGGTTAGTGGTTATTCTGGAGGGAAAACCACCCACCAGCACCCCCAGACATGGGCATTCCCATACCTAGCTCGCCTTACGGACTCGCGGGAACTGATGTTTGGAAATACCTTGGAACCAGCCCCCCAGCCCGCCCTGGCCTGGCCACATGCCTATAAAAAAAAGAAAGGGCCAGCCCGGCTGAGGCACGGCGCCTACTTTGATGTGCGGTAACGAACTTCGCTTTTAATTCGGGGTTGTAACTTCCATCCCGACGCAAAACTGGGAGCTGCGGAAAAGCTGCATGCATAATCAGGGGTGAAAGCAAGGATGCGGCGCGAGATGTGTCTGATGTCGGATGAGAGGGAAGATAGCCTTTAATCATTTTGTTTTCAAAGAAGCTTTAGAGAGCTCTTTGAAGATGACGCTTTTTGAGAGCTGCCTCTGGAAAACAGGAGGCAGTGGGTACCCGGCGCCCACCTTCTGCCCACATCCACCCGCCCCCTCGGTTAACCTGCGCGTGGGACAGACATGGACCCACGCGGGCGTCCCTGCTGCCGGCATGTGGCCCTGCAGGCTGGCACCTGGTAAACGCCTGCAAAGCTGGGATGATCTTGCGCCGCCCGGAGAGGTGAGACCCGGACGGCTACAGCAGCAAGGAAAAACTGCCCCCCTGCCTTTTCATTGAGGGAATCACGGGGCCTCAGCGTGCAGAGGCAGGCGAGTAAAGGGACTGGTGGCTAGAATAGGATGTGCAGCCTCCCTTCAATAACAGTGTTGTTTTTGTAATGATAATGTTCTGCAAATCATGTCTTACTATCATTGGATGAAAGGGCATGATAATGAACAGCTGATCAGACTTTATTTTAAGGAAAAGCATAATGATCCCTCCCCGGGGCAGGGGGGTTGGAACTAGATGATTTTTAAGGTCCCTTCCAACCGAAACCATTCCATGATTCTGTGATGGAGAGGCGTGGAAGCTGTGCCCATCCTGTAGTGCGGCATTTGGGGTGGGAGAAGGCGAGAGTCGTGTGTCGCCCACCCGCTGCCGTCAGGCTGTTTGGTGCTGGCACAGGCGGCTTCTTTACAGCCTGGGATCCAGCAGAGCGGGCTTGTTGGCCTGCATCTGAAGGCACCGAGGGATTGAACGTCACCGGGACATCCCAGGCTGGGGAGGGTGGCTGAGCTCAGCTCACCAGCACTCGGCGTGTGCCAATAAGTAGCACCCCTGGCTTTATCTTGAGGACCGAGTTCAGGGGGTGGTTGCGTTAAGGGCATCATGTACAAAATAACCACACACCTTCTTGCTCCAGAAGTGTTACAGGCTGAGCGGAAGCGCCTTGAGGAAGGTGTGCCAGCAGTCCTGGTTTTTACCTGTTTTTACGAAGTGCTTTGGCCTCAGCAGAACAGCAGCCAGGCCGGTGAGTGACTGCAGGCTGTTGGGATGTCGGTGGCATGCGTTGCCCCTAAGCAATCCTGCTGAGTGTGGCACTACTGGTCTTGTCAGTGGCTTTGTACGTCTAGGTCTTCTCTTGTGTGGTTTGTAAAGTATGTGTGTCCTGGTATTTGAGGCTATTTACAGATGCCCCACCACCATGACAAAAAAAGCCGATGAACCACCCAAAATAAATGAATTGCCACCCCCCTAGATAAGAAACGAGCCAACACCCATTGGGGTTGCAAGGGGCCTTGTTCTGCCTGGTATAAGGGGGCATTGAGAAGTGGACAAATGGCAACCCATCATCACCCCTTCATGTGGCTCTGCGCAGAGGAGCTCAGCTCTGCCTCCGTGCGTGTCACTGTCCTCACCCACGACTTCACCTGGCCAGGTCCTTATGTTCCCAAGCCCTCCTCCATTTTGTGAAGTTAAACTGCACAAAGACTTTTCACATCTTGAGTTCTGGCTGCCATGCGGCTCTAACAAATGCAATTTCCAGTCATAGAACCAGAGAATCATAGAATGGTCTGGGTTGGAAAGGATCTTAAAGATCATCTAGTTCCAACCGCCCTGCCGTGGGCAGGGACACCTCCCACTAGACCAGGCTGCTCAAAGCCCCATCCAGCCTGGCCTTGAACACTTCCAGGGATGGGGCATCCACAACTTCCCTGGGCAACCTGTTCCAGTGCCTCACCACCTTCACAGTAAAGAATTTCTTCCTAATATCTAATCTAAATCTCCCCTCTTTCAGTTTAAAAACGTTACCCCTGTCCTACCGCTCCACTCCCTGATCAAGAGTCCCTCCCCATCCTTCCTGTAGGCCCCCTTCAGGTACTGGAAGGCTGCTGCAAGGTCTCCCCGGAGCCTTCTCTTCTCCAGGCTGAACAACCCCAACTCTCTCAGCCCGTCCTCACAGCAGAGGTGCTCCAGCCCCCTGATAATCTTCATGGCCCTTTGCTGGACCAGGTCCAACATGTCCATGTCCTTGTGCTGAGGACTCCAGAGCTGGCCGCAGTACTCCAGGTGGGGTCTCACCAGAGCGGAGCAGAGGGGCAGAATCACCTCCCTCACCCTGCTGGCCACGCTTCTTTTAATGCAGCCCAGTCCCTTCAGAAGAGGACAAAGCAACGAAAAAAATCCACATCAAATTTTCTACTGTGTTTGGTACAAGTTCTGCGAATGTTTTCTGTAGAAATCTCCATTCCTGTACGCACAACCCCAAGACACAGTTCGTCTCAGGCTGTGTGCCCCATACACGCACGCCGCAGACCCCAAAGAGGTCTGCTGTTCCCTGGGACCTGTCCTCCCTCTGTGCATTAAAACCAGAATCACTTTCCCCGTTCTGCCCTCTGGATTGCAGCAAGGATTTAAAAACCGTCCCTGCCCTTGGAGGTGGGAAGGCTTTGTGACAGGCGCTGCAGCTGGGGATTGCAGCGATTAACGCCTCACAGATGCAGGCTGCTTAGGGATTAAACGTGGCCTTGCACAGCAAAAGCAAGGCAAATAACTTTGGGAAGTGTACAGATAGTGCGTTGGACTCCTGTTTTCACTTCTAAAAGTGATGCTATGCTATTTTAGGCCAGGTCAAGCCTTGCCTTTTTGTTTAAAATCAGGTTTATTGCTATAGCTACACGGCTGTGTATATGTGTTAACATTTGATTTTTTTTTTTGTATTGAATGTAAGTGACTGAAATAATCCAGATCTGATAGTCCCAGTGGGGGGACTGACATTTGGATCCAGCTCAGAATCTGTGCTTTCGATGCTCGTTACACTCCAATACCTCACTCCGAAAGCACAAAGCATGGGGGGGGCGGGGTGGGGTGACAAGAGTTTTCCACTTCCAACCTAATCCTCAACCTCACACTGAAGTGCTCCTCGGAGGCGCTCGCTGCCGTTGCTGCGTCGGGTTTAGTTGATGGAGGGATCTGAAGAGGGGTGTTATAATGCCACTTAGGTATCGGTTTAATTAGCAGAGCTTGCAAAGTCTCCCTAGAAGGGATCGTGTGCCACCAAACCGGCACAGCCCCGCGCTGCTGTGCTGGGGTTCCCCTCCGTGTCGTACCACCCCTGCTAAGCCTGCGCGTGGGAGACAAACCAGCAAGGACTGGACAAAGAGGAGGATTTTACAGTGGGTTTTGCCTGGAAGGGTCCCTGTGGTCCAGCGGGCCAGGATCACGCCTGCTCGCTGCCTCCCTGCTGTCACTCCTGCGCCGCACCATCGCTCTTCTTCGACTTGGAAAAGAAGCCTCGAGGACCGGAGAGCTGGGGGCGAGGGCTGAGGAGGCGGGGGTGGCTGTACAGACCCCTGTCCCCCTGCCTCTCCCCAGCCCAGGGCTCCGGGAAGCAGATGGACCCTGCAGGGCCGGCAGCCCAGCGCCGGAGAGCTGCCACGCACCGTCCTCGGCCCCGCTGCCTGCGGAAGCACCGCACTCCCACTCCCATCAATCAGCACAGACCAGCTGCCTGGAAGCGTCTCTTGCCAATCGCCTTTTATTACCTTTAAAAAGCCAAGAAACCCAGAACAAGACAAAAACTGAGACCGTGTGAACATCATGCAATGGATTCACTTTAAAGCAGGCTGGGGGGGGGGGGGACGGACAACCAAAAGCCGTGTTAGAGTAGAAGTATCACTTCATCTGTGTCTGAGGGCCAGATCGGGTGGACTGTCACTGGTGGGGTTGGTGGTGACTGTTGTGAGTGACCAGACCGATGCTGAAGCAGGAAATGGAAACACATTCATGAGCCATCATCCCGAGTAACCCAGACCTGATTCTGACTCAAATGCAACTTCTTACGTGGTGATGACAGCGAGAAATACTCCTAACTCTTGTCATGGGTACTTTCTGCCTAGGTAAGTCTCTTTGGAAAGGAGCAGCACAATGAATACAAGGGTTTTTTAGCTAAATTATGTTATTTAGTGTGACTAGTACTTCAGCAGTCAATTAGTGGAGTGGATGTTATCCAGCAGGAGTGAAGTTACCGCACTCTGCCCTTCAGTCTCACTCTGTCGTCTTCAAAATTCATAGCACAAACTAGAGTGACATTACCTTCTCGAAAGAATGTGTTTTGGAGAGTTTTGGCTGCCATGGAAATAACTTTGCATCTTGTCCATCATGTGGATGTGACAAAACACATGCCCTTATTTTCCTCAGGTATAGCCAACATTTGAGTTCATTACGTTTAATGGAGTAGGGTCACCCATAAAGTTATTCATAAGGTATTTTCTGAGTGGTTTTCACCTTCTCTTTGAAAAAATAAATTATATCAGCATGTTCATGAGGTACAAATGGTACTGGCATTTCAGCTGTTATTATGTTATTAACTTTTTTAACCTAATAATTTTCAATCAACAGTAAGAAGCAATTTTCACTCACTCCAGTGACCAGAGTTGGAGATTCTGCAAAGCGTTCTTGTAGGGTTCACCTTGACAGACACCTAATTCCCTCCCAAATCGAAACATTACCCCCGACACTCCCATTGCGGTTACCGAGAATCTCCATTTCCCCTTCGGTTAGGATTTAATTTAGAAGGCAAAGACTTCCTAAGCTATGGGAGAGTAAAGATAGATGGTATGGGAGAAGGCGGCTGATGAAAAGTAGTTGACTCCGGATCTGAAATATTTTATCCCTCCTCAATGTAGGTTAAATTATTCTTCACCTTTCCCACATCCATAATTGTCGCTGATCTTGGACCAACTCAAAACCCTACTACTGAGTTCAGTAGACTCAAAATTGCCACTAGAACTGGAAAAAGAAAAAAAAAAGAAGAGATTTGTTAGTGTCCACATACAATATCCCAAGACTATACACAGCTATGAGATACAGCAAATTTACGAAAGGCAATTTTTTCTCATCACTGAGTATTTATTATATATAACAAATACATGAAAAAGAAAAAACTATATTGTGTGATATAATAGTTTATTTACATTACAGAAAAACATCAAGACAATGTATACTATTTCAATATATTCCATACATAATCAAATATAGCTGTAGTACATGTTCTCATTGGTGTAGATTACCACAAATGCAAGGCAACATGTGTAGATCTTGTCTTAATCTTTTGTCTATAATACTGTATTTGTAGTCCAAGCTCTCTGCAGTTAGTTTTGCCATTGTGGAAACATGCGCTCTTTAAATTACCTTGTCGATGCTCTTGTTGTGTTGTCTGAACTGTAGTGCCCTGTGTTTGCTTCTGTCTGTGGATCCTGTTGCTCCTGGGACATTTCCTGGAAAAGAGAGTTGTGAGAATACACGGCTCTTAACAACGCGCCTGCTCAAGGGTCCGTGCGGGCAGCGGGGGATGTGAGGGCGAGAGAGGGATCCTCTGGCCCTCGGCACATTTCCTCTTCAATGAAACGAAAGGGCTGGCTAATGGCACGCTACCACAAAAAGCCCCACAACATGCCACAAACATATTGTAAACAAAAAGATGGCAAGGGAAATATTTAAGATTCCTGCTCCTTCCTGGAGAGCGTGGCGAGACTGCTGTGCTGCAACAGATCCTGCTGCACCACATCTCTTGGCTCATCTTTAAATCACAGAATGACTTTCAGCAAGGCGCAGGTAGAAGATTTAGGACGGTCCTCACGCTCACCTGCTCAGCATCCCAGGCCTGGGAACTACTTACAGCGTGGACGCGGGGCTGCCTTTCTGAGGAGCTCAGCGTCCGCAATCCCTATTAGTCTCCATGGAAATGCTCCATGCTCAGGTCATTAGCGAGCAGCTACTTTACTTACGGGTGCCTGCACCGCGCTACGCTCCTCACACGGCTGCTTGCTTAGCGCGGAAAGCAATCGCACCGCAAAGGCAAAACCTTATTTCCTGTGGATGGCTGCAAAAGCAAATATCTTCTGCCTCAGGACCTCACAGTGCTCCTCAGCAAGGGCACGGTTCAACCCTTCACCTGCAGCAGCGTCAGCGACGGGGGCTGCTACAGCGTTTACCCCTAATAGAAAGATTTCTGGTTTCCTCCCATGGAAAGGCGCCCTTAGCAGAAAGGCACGGAGGAGTTTAGCCCCGGGTAGAGGCTGCGGAAGTTCTGAGCAGCTGAAAGCCAAGGGGGTTATGGCAGAAACCGCTGGGCGAGCGGAAGGGCAGCAGGGCGACCAACACCCTCTAAAAAATGCTTGTACTATTTGCATGTAGGAAAATGGTGAGCTACAGAAAACCAACCAGCAGTAAAACCAGTCCTTTACTCAGGGTGACCTAAGTTAACTTTTCCACAGGAGGAGGAAAGAAGCTGTTCCTAATTTGGCCACATGTTTATCCTCTTTCTTCAGCCGAAGCTCAGCATGAGTTTCTCGCCCGGGGTGCGCCTCATTCTGCCTACGTGTGGGCAGCTACACGAGAAAGACTGAAACACCCGCTTGGAGTGGTAATGACAGAAGCCCCGCAATACTCCAGACCATACAGGCATGGAAAAAAAATCCCTTTATACTGGGATAACTTGTTTTTCTGTTACTGGGAGGCTTTCAGTGGCACCTCGTGAAGCCCCTCTGGGTTATGTGGCGGGGCCAGCCCACCCCTCTCAGTGCAGTGAGAGCTCATTGCGCTCGTCTTCAGCTCCGTGTCAAATAACAGCAAAATAGAGTGAAATAAATTTTTACTGACCCCTTAATAAAATCAAAAAGGCCATTTTTCCCCCCTGTTGAATGGGAGTGATGCTATAGTTTAGTGACGCCAACTGGAAGGCTAAACAAGAGCATAAGGACTTACGAAGCATTTCAAATGCTGAAATACAATTATATAAGCGTTCCAACAAAATGTGGGTCAGATTGTCTGACTTGCCTCACTTTTAAGCCAACAGAACCACCCCCTCATGAGAAACTGTATGGCTGTGCGCTATATTTGCCGTCGTTCCTTTCTTGGAAGCGGTAAAGTAGGCTGCTATGATTACTCCAGGAAAAATAAGCCTGCGTCTCCAGCGCTCTCGGAGGTCACGGCAGAGCTTTCATTATGAAACTAATGCAGACTTTAGCTGGTTTGCCATTTCATGACAAACTCATTATTCACTGCGTGTTCCTAAAAGGGCGATCAAACTTTCTGAGTGAGTCGGGAGCCGCTGTTGCAAACACAGGGCTGATTCACTGAGCCGCGTGTCATGTGCACGCTGACGGCCCCGACTGTCCCCACGCGGCCCTCTCCTGCCCGTTCGGACGGAGGCGTCGCAGCAGGACCTCGCGGCGCTCCACGGGAGGACAGCGCCGACCCTCCACGCACGGAGAGACGGCACCGCTAAATTCTGCTGCAGCCCCCGGCAGCCACCAGGCTGACCAAGCTGCCAGGCCTCCTCCCCAGTCGCAGAGGATGGGATTTACACCAGAGGGTGCAAGCCCTGCTTTGCCCCAGCGCCCAGACGTGCCAAGCAGGGTTGGGGAACCAGGCGTGGAAAGCCATGGTGGGCACAACTGGACTGTTTTTGTAAGAAATGTGGAGGTACCAGGTGCTGACCAGGAGGGTCAGCAATCCCAGGCGATGCAGCCGTGCACTCCCAGAGAACGGTGGACACCGACTGCTCCATCTGGAAGCAAGGAGGTGTGCATCTCACAGACGCTTTCTCAAAACGCACACTGGCAGTATCTATACGGTCACTCAGTCCAAGGTCAAAAGAAATTGATTCAAACTTAGAGATTACTCCAATTAATGATGAAAAAGCACCTCTTAACCAAAAATGCCCACGTTTAATTGCATAAGACACTATGCTACCAATTGATAGAAGCCTGGGAAGGCCCCAGGGCCACGTACTGACACCACAACTGCTTAAATGCAACGCTATTGCATTTACAGGTAGGCTGTGTCTGAAGTGCATTTGGATTTGCTAAGAGGGGCATTGGCATTTAACCATTTTTTTAGACTTAATCATCTGCTAAAATTGAGTGACAGCTTTTGCTTGCTCCTTAACTCTTTAATCAAAAGTTCTTTGTAGTGCTCTGTGTGGGTGATGCTTTCATTTATGAACACAGCAGTTATATCAATGTAAACTAGGTACTGGAGCGCAGACTGCCTGCCCTCCCTCCACTGAAGCTTGTTCGCAAGCTTGAGTTACTCACAATGTGATTCATAGCAGGTAAAACACATTATGCATTCATTTTTAATCAAGTTATTCTTCACATAAATAAGCTGCTGTGACTAAACATTAGGGAAGCACTAAAAATGCAAAGCTGTAAAGAAAACTGCTGAGAATCATTATGACACTAGGCCATACCTATATTATTTACCATCTTCCTTCACTTTTATCATTGCTTCTCTTTTGCCTTACCTCTGAGCTAAAAGTTCTCGGGCGTAGGGACTGTGCCTCACCGCTGCACCCCCTTTCCCCCCTACCCCTTGGCCGCTGGTCCCCTACCCTTCCACCCCAGCTGCTTATTCCTATTGCTGGCACTAGTGATGAGCAGCCAGGTGGCCAATCTCATCAAGGAGCCGAGCCGCTTAAAATTAAATTCTCAGTTTTGTGGGTTGAGTTTTCAGCTGAGTCTGTCCCCTGACTGCGTTTGTTGTGTGGCTACACAAATGCTAATGGTGGCACAAGAGCATTGGCAGGACCAAGTGCCCAGGAGCCAGGGGAAGGGCAAGGGCAGACCGCCCCTGTCAGCAGCATAGCTCATTTATCCAGATTAAAGTGTCTGTGCAACAATGGCCCTAAAAGTGCCCGGGAACTGCCCAGAGCCTTCCAGCAATGGAGGACACCCTAAAGATTTGCACCACTGTAAAGGTACAATTTTAAAAGCAACAACAGTAACGACAGCTAAGAGGTTTGCAATAGTAGTCTTACGCGGCTCAAATGCAGGGTTTGGACACAGCGCATCAAACTCATTTGATAAATGAATTAGGTGAAGCTGCACTGAAATGAGCAGCAAAGAATTTGTCCGCAGCAGCCTTCTGAGTGAGGGAAGCTTCCCTTCTTTCTCGCAGGAACCTGGTAGGGTGGTTTTAGTGCTTTCAGGAGTTCAGGGTGTGGAGTTCAAACCAGTACAGTCAGGTTCTCCAACGCGGATGACTTCAAAAAACTCAATTACTTATGCATATGCTGCCACAATGCTCTCTTGTCATGTGGATTTCTCTTAGGCCACTTAAGAGTACACTTTTGCAAATGTATCTCGAATCATTATGCTGGGATGGAGATGCTCTGCAGTAATTACATGCATTACAGAAAGAAGTCAAAAGATCATAAATTAACTTGGTTACAAAGTGTGCGGGAAAAGGTACCATCTATGTGCGAAAACAGTGTGATGGGTAATTTGCATTACAGTACCAGATCTCTCAGAGCACACTGTCTTCATTCTTCAATATAAAATATTCTGCGCTACTGTGTCAAGGTGACAAAACCAGAGTCACCCGACAAAATGTTACAGAGCAATTGTTCCACTATCGGTTACTAGACCATCTCCTTTTTGTTACCACACACTACATTTTTGGTTGTCTGAATTAATTCTGTGAGTATCACCGCAATATAATCTATTGACTCATTCAGTATTTGCTGTTGAGTTGATGGACTCAACTGGGCCAAAAAAGTAGCTACGTTTCATCAGACGGTTTCGGTTTATGCCTTTAGGCCAGAGAAGGACTTACGATTTTTTGGGGTTGTCTTTTCTAGAAACAAATGCTACACTTGTCTTCCAGCCGGGTAGTGCAACATAGGGACTGAGATATCTTAGAGATTTTATTTTCTACAGAGGTATGATACCTGGCTTTTGTTTTTTTGTCTTTTAAAAGAAATTTATTTCTACAAGAGTGATTTATCAGTGTTCCTAGCTGAGTTAATTTCACCTCGTAATTTCTGAAAGCAGCCTGAAGATGTCTGAAGTTCAGAACTTACGCCCAAGCCCTCCCAGATGCAGTAAGTAGGGAAGCGGAGCAGCACACGTAGGAGGGGAAGGATTGCATTCACCTCTCTTGTTCCGAACTACCCCGGGGCTGTCGTTTCCAGTCAACCCCCTTCCTCCTCATTAAAGAAAAAACCAAACATATATGGCTTGGTGTGCCACTATCTAGTGAAGACCTTAAACATGTGCGGTACCTTCGAACATGTATACAAGCCTAATGAAATCATTTAATCAATGGGATTGCAAACAGGCTTAAAAGTTTGTATGCTTTGCCTGATTAGGACTAAGGGAATGGGCCCTTGAGGAAACCAATGGAGATATGATTAGTTTTATTAAGTGCTGATCCAGCTGCTGTATTTATATTCCTCTTATTTATATGAGCAATATTTGTCCAAGCATCTGAATACAAAATAGGAAACGTCATTTGCTGTAGGCACCGCTGCTACCTAAGTTTGATTAAGATGGAAGTAAAAATTCAGTCATAATAATGAAGCAGTACTGGCTGGCCGGACCAGACAATATCGTCTGGTTGTTGGTGAATTAAACAGTATTTGTTATCAGTAGTGTCACTGCAGAAATCTGTATAATCAGTGCACAAAGCAGGAAAAACAAAAGTCTTTTCTTTTTCTATTGCAAAGTACCAAAGATACTGACCTCGTAATACAGAGGACTACAACACAGATGATAGCAATCTGGATGGTTCCAATCACAGCTGCTATTAAGACATACTGAAATCGTACTGGACCTGGAACCACATATAAAACGCTGTAGTCCTTTTTTTCACAGTGTTGTCCAGTATAGCCGGCATCACATCTGAAACAAAAAATATTTTTTCCGGTTATACTTGCTGCTTTCAAAGAATGCAAAAAAAAAAAAAATTATATCTGAAAAAAATAATCAGTGGCCTAAGTGTAAGCTTCTGTGGGGTTTTTTTGCAGGATGCCCCGCCCCCCCCCAAGAGAACACTGATGCCTCCTTACCTCTCAGAGGGAAGACTTCAGGTCCTCAGTGTCACCAATGTCTGCGAGAGTGAAGGACACTGCTACAGTACCAGGAGGTGCCCAGGGACGGGGACTCGTCTAACATCAAGTAGAACTACTTGCACGTTGTGATGAGAATCCATTTAGTTCCTCGCACACCATATTTTAGATTTCTCCCTTTCTTTGGGGAGGTGGGGGAGGGTGAAAAGCCATCTAGTTGTGGCTCCTTATGCAGATTACCCCTAAGGAGGTGATAAGCAATCATCCAAGCTCCGTATGAAATGTGATTAGATGTTCCTGCAAGTGGATACATCATTTACATTTTGTCTGGTTGCTATAAAAAACCCTCTGTTGATGCTGCAACCATCCACCCCAATGCCGCCTGCTGCGCTGCTCACCAGTTCCCATCCTGCAGCCTGACATCTCCCTTCTGTGATTTTGGGGAACAAACAGTGGTTTTCCCATTTTAGTTCTTGCCCTCTTTCCCCTAGAGAGCCCAAGTGAGAAGATGCAAAAATCCAGGTCAATGGCAGCAGCAACCATAAGAGACCGAGCCAGATGATTGTCTGGGCTCCTCTCAGAAGTGTTAGTGGGGCACTGAACCTGATGGGTTAAGCCTTGAACTTCCACCCTTTTCCTCTCCTGCATTCCCACAGCAGCCAGCAGCTTGAGGAAAGGACATTTTTCCATCTCAATGGAGAATGCAGCAGCTGCGAAGAGCAAAACGTGCCCTGGATGTTTGTGGGAGCTGGGAGAAGCTGGTTTGAGGATCTGCCCAGGGGAGTAAGTCTGGTCCGTATCTTTGCTTTCCTAGTCCAACATCCCAGGAAAATGGTGCTTCATGCATAATAGTCCTTTTCTTTGCCACCTGGTTGGACTTCAGAAGTCTTTGCAGGGTGGCATTCACTGCAGAAACACATGCTTTCACTATTACTCCTCCTCCCTGCCCTAACCTCCTCCAAAGCCACCTCCCGCACAAAGGAGCCACCTTCGCCCCAGCCCGCTGCCCCATGAGCATCACTCCTGCCACAGCAGGGCAATATCCCTGGTGGCACTCCTCTTCTTCAGACTGAAGAGGCTACCTAGCAGCTGTCGGAGCACTTTGTGAAGTGCTTTTAAAAATATATCTAAATATAGATGAAGGTTACGGAATGTTTTTACAATCAATTAACCTTGTGCATAATTCGATACACTTTTGCCACATAAAATGGAGACTGCGTTGAATAACTTAAGTCTAATGCGTTTTGTAGCACAAAGGGCCATGGTTACCATTATTTTCCATATTTTATTAAGATTAAGACTTTTTTAAGTCAATATTTTCATGTGTGTAGCCTTTCCTTCTCAGTAGAAGGGTTACCTGCAAGACGGTTCCAGCATGTTAGTGGAGTGCTCACACTTGCCGTGCATACAGAAGCCATTGTAATGCTCTGGACAAGGGATGTAGATCCCTCTCGCACTTTCTTCCAGTTTATTTGCATTCTCTGTGAACACAGGGGAAAGGAACATTAATCTGACAACGCAGGATAAGGTGAAATGATGGAAAGAAGTCAACATATAAAAGAAAGGAAAATCAGAAGAACAAGATGTGAAAGATGCTGTTTATGGGACGCAAGAGCAAGGGTTTGCACCTTGAAACAGGTAGGCCAATGTAAATGCAAAGCTTTGCAAGGTTTTCTGTTGTTCTCTTGCATATCTAATTCCTGTGAAATTACAGCAGACGACACACCAAAAAAAAAAATTAACTATTCAAAATCTTATTACAGGATAGCACATGAAAAACGCCTGATCATTTCTGTTATCGGACTGTCTCCTCACACCCAGGCAAGGCTAGGAGGAAGACTCCGGACATTTGCATGCAATGTACCATTACAATATATTTGGTCATTCAATACAACATATTCAAAAAGATGATTTTATGGCTGAAGTAGAGGAACAGGAGTCCAGAGCTGAATGTATCACCAGTGCTACATGCCCGTGCCCCACGGCATGGGTACCTTTAAACTCCTTTAACTTCTGTGCTTCCTTCTGCAGCTGTTGAACAGCCACTGAGACTGCAAATCCTTGAAAATGCCACCCGCCATGTAGCCAGGAAAATTTAGTTTCGAAACAGGTATGTGCTCAACGTTTACATTATGGGCTGAAACGCAGAGCGTTACTTGCAATAAACTCACGTGAATTTTGCAGACCGCCGAGGTGTTAATTAATCTGGGTAATTTTGGCAAATTCTTCCATTTAACCAATCAAATGATAAAAATTGATAGCATAATCTAGCCACAATTTATTAAAAACAGAAGGAAAAAAAAGATCTCCTGATAGATGTGTGATGAAATGTAGTTTGCACACAAATAAGCTGAAGCATTTGGATCCTCCAAAGGAAGTCCCTGAGTGTTATGAAACAATTGCAATTTGTGTTCTGCCTCCAAGCCAGTCGTGCCAGCAGTAGGTACGCTTAGGTATTATCCCACCTTTGGGAAAAGTGTGTGCGGCAGATCCAAGATGCAGATTTTCATAATGAATTTCTTTCCCGTCGTGGCTGTCCAAGGAGAGTTTTAAGAGTCTCTGACAACTTGCACTAATAAAGTTGGTTATATTGTCCTTATGTTAAAACAGGCGAGGACAAGCTCCCAGCAAACGAGAATGACAAGGCAACCTCTACATCCCTTTAGACAGCATTAACTTCTCTGTTGTTGTTAGGACTCTCAGGACATTTCAGCACGAGTGATAAAATCTCTTCTTGGCAAAGATGAAGAGACGGGAGGCAGCGATGCTAGGCTTATGTCGCAGCCCCAGCACTGTTTTCTCTTAACCTCAGGAAAAAAACTGCAGCAAACACAGCCTGGAAAGTCACAAATCTAATAAACAACACTTAATTTTCATCTTTTTTATTAAAGAGAGGAAATTCCATTCATGTGCTTCCATGAGATACTCCAGCCTGTAGGTCCCCAGAGAGGTACAACCGGCACTGGCCTTGTGGACTACTTGCCATATAGCCAGCGTTTTGCGAGGTTACCTCTGCACTACAGCCTGCTAGCGCGTGTTTTTAAATGCATGTCTGTTGAACACAAATCTGTCTGCCCCTGCTGGGTCCCTGCTTACATTGGGACGCCTGTGCGAGGCTGCCGTGAAGGCTGTTAATGACAACGCAGCACAGAAGCGGGCATCGCGGTGCAGTGATGATTCCTGCGCTTGGGGCTGACAGCTGCTTCTGGGATGGCACAGATAGGACGGGTTGATAGGAAGCATGTTGTAGGCCTGGCGTAACCTCCTTCAAGAGTTTGCCCAGGAATTCCTGCTACTGGAAAGCGGAGTAGCAGAAGATCCATTTGGTCTAGCGCTAAACATTTTTGGCTACTTATCACCCCCTAGGGAGGCACCAGCTCCTAGCACGTGAAATATACACAGAGAGAGTTACTATCCCACCAGGACTTCGTGTATGTTCCTTTTTTCCACCTGGAACTCTTCCCAGAACAGAAAAATCGTGTGTGACATAGGCCAGCTCTCAATGGACTTGCCCAGCGCACACAGGTATCCTGATGTACTCAGGACCTGTTGGACTCCATACACGTGTAGTGATCATCTAGGCACCATGCCCGATGGCTTCTGGGTGTGCTGGACCTCTGCTATGGTTCACATTCAAACATATTTCTGTCCAGGAAACTGCATCAAGAAATACGGGTTCCTTATTAATACACATTTTTTTCCTGTTGTGGAAAATATGGCATTTCCTTCAAATCTTCTATTATCAAGAGGAAGTTTGCTTCCTTTCTGAAGAACAGGAGACCGCCCTGTGTGTCTGTGTGTGTATCTCTGATCCTTCCTCCTCAGACACCAAGACATCTCTGCGATGTCCTAGGACCACCACCACCAGCGTGAGAATCCCTCCTCTCGCCGATGAGCCGGCAGTGTTGCTAAAATGGTAGGATACCATTTGGTTTCTTTTTTCTTTAAAGGCAGGCTTCAGATGGTGAGGGAAATTGTTACTTTCAGGACAGACAATCTGCTAGGACTTGAAAGGGGGACCAGGACCTCTCCCAGACTTGCCGGATGCTCTCACTGTGTGTAGGCTGTAGACTGGTAAAAGAGGAATGATTTTTCCTCCTCCTGCAATCATGTGGGTAGAAACCGTGTTTTCTTTAAAAAGGCATCTAGCATACTTGAAGCAAATCTAGGAATCCGGGCAGAACTTGCAATTACACCTCTAAGGCGAATGTTATGACAGAAAAATGCTTTACTGAATCAAATAAGATGGCCCAAGCTTTGCTAGCGCTTCATAGGATAAACACTTCATATGGGAACACCTGTCATCTGGCTTGGAAGAAACCACAAAACTTAGACACGAATTGCATGTAGTCCCTCATTTTGACTGATGGCTGCTCTGAAAGAGTTAGGGATTGAACAAAAAGGCAGAAAGGGTGGAAAAAAACTTGTATTTTATTTTCATCTGCCATTTTGGTCGTTCGAAAGACAGACGGCAATGAAAGCATCATTTACTTCAGGCAAAGAAGTCCCCCATCCTTTTCCAGCACATTTGAATTCACCCAAAATAATTCCCCTGTCTAACAAAACAGGTTATTTTTCTTATTACATGAAACATCGTTTCTGATTCAAAAGAGAGACCCAAGCACTAAGACATGCTTTAAGTATTCCTTCATGTTAAAACTGACTGCTCTCATTCCTGAAGGATCTGAGCACTTTGCAGTAATACAGGATCAATGAGATGCCATCACGAATGCATCACAGGGTTTACATCACTACGAAATGAGAATTAGAAATCATTTCTAAAAAGAGAGGATATGAAATAAAAACATGTTTAAATCATGAATCAAATAAGAACCATACAAAGTTCCAAAAAGCAAACTAACGAAATAAATTAAGACTTCCTCCCTTATTATAATTTTGGATTATTTATAAATTCAATACTGGAGGCAATCCTCACTAATCAGATTATAGTATCACCAAACTAGGGAGCCCCTCTATCACACCAACCTTACATCTCCAGAGAGCAAAGCTTAAATACAGTCACCCACTTTTTTCCAAGCACGGCAGATCGGTATTCATAGCGCAACAATACAGACTCAATTCAAAGTCAGTCAGGTTTCAGGAAAGCTAAATTCAGTAACTCCTCTTCATTAGACTTGCTGCATTGTTACTGGCAACTATGCGTGAAAGTTTTATTTGCACCAAAAAGACAGATTTGTACCTTTTTGTGATGGCTAGAGTTTGAGACAGAAGCTGTAAAGCCTAAAGATAAAAAACTCGAATGACTGGGTCAATCTCTCCTATCTCTGGACAAATGTAATTGCGACACATTTCTCAAAATGCTTCCCCTTTTCATTTTAAAAGAAATACACCCTCACCCTCCAGATCGACTGTTTTAAGAAACCTTTTCTTGAAGCATTTTTTCTGATGGGAAGCATCCCATTGATGAAGCCAACGTCTTTTTCATTTCTGGCAACGTTCTTTGCATCTTTAGCCTAACATGACATTTCATATTGTTCGCATCTTTTGTTAGTGCCAGAACATGACATGATAGCCTATCATATAAGATACACTAGTCAAAACAGATTATTTTTAATGCTTTGAGGCCAGATGCTACTTTGTGTAGCCTGAAACAGCTTATCAACTTGCTTAGGCAGAAGAGTCTCCCAGTTGAAACACTTGCTCTCCAACCCTTCTGTGGATGTCAGGGAGATGCCGAGATGATGAAATATTTCACGGGGGTAAGAAATTGGATCCTGAAAAAGTTACCCAGCGTGACTAACCACCCACTCAGTGATCTTGCTTTTCCCGATGGATTATCTTCTGAAATGTTAAATTATTTAAAGCTATCTTGTCTAATTCCTTATATCTAGGCTGCTCCTGTCCTCTGTTAAAAAGCAGTGGAAGAATTATTTCAATATATTTTGTATTCTTTTAATTTCTGGATTAGCTATACCTTTACTTCAAAGTTTTTGGAAGCTGAATGTGCACCATTAGGATACTCGGTTAAATATCTCAGTGGAGGCTAAAATTCAAAAGCCGCAACAGTCTGCTGGGTTGCAGGGCCCGACTCTGCAAGGGATGAGAACGACGCAGCCAGATTCTTCTCTGGGCAAGTCCCATCACCAGCTCCCAGCTCCCATCTGGGCTAGCATGGGGCTTCTGTTACACAACTGAACATGTGGAGTAGCGCCGCTGATGAACGAATAAATCCATTAGTGCCCTTGATGAGGATTATATGAAGTACTGCCTGGAGTGCCCAGAAAATTCTTTCCAGACGTAAGTTCCTGCAATCCACTTTGGAGAAATTCAATAAAAATCCAGGCAAAAATAGGATTCTATGTCCAAAAAATTGACTGCCGGGTACTTAATCAGTTCTGCAGGGCTGGTAATTCTGTTGTTCTTTACATTTGAAGCAGTGAGGCTTTCTAGGTGAGTTTCCGATAAGCAAAGTAGAGGGTCACCGCCTGTAAATGTGCACGTTAGCATTTGCAACCGTTCTACAGTGCGTAATGATGGAGCTTATAGAAATATAACTGCCCATATAAGAAAATATTGCTCACTACAGTGTGTAACCTCATGTACAGTCACCACTGGACAAGGGAGGTCCTGCAAATATATATATATACACACACACATATATTTCATCAAATAAGGGACGGGATGTTGAATCACGTACAGTAACAGCTATTTTAACACCTATCTCATTGGAACAGCGGTAAGGAGAATTGACTTACATAATAATCTAATCTTTTAATACTGCTGAAGTCAGTCAACTTTGCAGCTGAAAGCTCTCGCTGATATTGAGGTAGTGACTCCTTACATATCTATTTTCAGAGGATTTATAAAGGGGGAAAGGGATTCTTGGGTCAAATGTACGTCCTTAACCTCAGCTCCTTTTGGAAGTGTGTGTCCCCCACTCCTTTCACCTCCTTGGCAGTCTCTCCAAAGATACGCTGCAGAGCGTAGCATGGGGAACTTAACAGTGCTCCTCTACTAGCATGGTAGAGACTTGGTGCAGCAATTTATATTTGAAATCAAAATAAAGGTCCAGCAGTATCACCTGTGGAGCAAAGGTGGAGAATGCCCCGAGTTTTGTAGAAGAGCTTCAGTGATCGACTAGGGGTGGGACTCTGAATCCTATGGATGAGCCTAGAGAGAGTCTACGTTACTCATCTGCAATCCTCACAGAGTCAGCAACTGCTACTCTGCTGAGGAAGAGGGATGCTTCCTCAGCCCAGAAACGTTTGCAGCATCTGCAGAGGCTCAAAGGTCCCTCTGCCAAGTCAGAATGAATGGGGCCGTATTGTATTGCTCCCTCTGAAAGTGCAGAATTGCTTTAGCAGTTCTTCTGGTGCTTCCCCCTCTCCAATAGCATCCAACAAGAATTAAGGTCCCACAGAAACTTAGGAGGATGAAGTCCTTAAGCAGGCTTCCTACTAATGAAGAACCATGCTGATAAATCCCAGCTCAGACCCGGCTCTGATGACAGAAAAGAGATTTCTCACGAGTCTTTGCTCAACAGCTCCAGACACCTTGCCCTTGACAAAGCTGCCAGCAGCCACGCTGCCATCCACCACCACAGCCATACCTCGTCATTAAGAGCTGCTCAGATCTGACCTATTAATTATCTTGACACAGTATGTTCCCTTCTTTCAAAACCCTTCATACCTTGCTCTGGATCCTACAGACTGTCTCTTCCCAATGAAGAAAATGTGCACAAGCAACTTGCCTGAAAATCCCTGTTTGGGTGGGCGTTGGAGCGAGGATTGAGAAGGAAGTGCTTGCTGCCACTCCAGGGGAGCTCAGCAGCCCACTCTCCCCGAGAGCTCGTGGAAAGCGAGACACCAAATGTCAGCTGAAAACCGTCTGGCATCGCTATGCTGCAGCCCCAGCCTAAATTCATCCTGCAGCCACTCCAAGTACGATCTTCAAGCCAGTCTTTCTACAAAACCGCACAAAAAATACCATCCCCGTATTAGCTATTTTACCGAGGGGAAAAAAAAGAAATGGAACTTTGTGAAATTAAATTGCATTCGCTTCTTTCCTCAGGCACAAAATAGGCTTGCTCAACACAGTAATTTATTAATTTTAAATGCTCCTATGCAAATGAGTTCCCTGGAATAAGATAACATCCACTTTCCTTTTAAAATAATCTAGTGCTTTTTGTGTCTGAAAATGATGGCAAGATGTCCTAGTGCTTTGCAAAAAAATATTGTGCTCTGTCTTTTGCAGCAATGTATTGTATTATTCAGCCTGCTGCTATAATTAATAATAGAACCATGAATTAAGACACTAATAATCCCCAGATGTTCAAATGGCGAACAAAACACTTTCAGCTTGTCATCATATATATGTGGGCTATGCTATATATGTTAAAGCTATCTCTGAACATTTGAAATCGAGAAGTGCTTTTATTTACAACATCTGTGAACACATCTTCCTCATGTGAGAAACTAGGCAACTTGTTAGTCATTTTCCTGCACATCACAAGACCATTTGTCTACTCAAACTAAATGTAACCTTTTTTTTTTGACCCTCATTGTTTTTTCAGTGGCCGTAGTCCACCTGTATCCAATGGCTGGGTCACAGATGCTTTACCCTAGAGACTGACAGACCCCCAGCAGCTGAGCATCCTCCAAAAATAGCACAGCATGTAAGTACACGCTAGCAACCGTTGCTCACATGTTTGAACAGGAATACCCTGCAATATTAGCCAGGCTGACATGGAGAGGAGAGGAGAGGAGAGGAGTGGAGAGGAGCAGAGCTGAGAGGAGAGGAGAGGAGAGAGAGGAGAGGAGAGAGAAGAGAAGAGAAGAGAGAGAAGAGAAGAGAAGAGAAGAGAAAGAGAGAGAAGAGAAGAGAAGAGAAGAGAAAGAAGAGAAGAGAAGAGAAGAGAAGAGAAGAGAAGAGAAAGAGAGAGAAGAGAAGAGAAGAGAAGAGAAGAGAAGAGAAGAGAAGAGAAGAGAGAGAAGAGAGAGAAAGAGAAGAGAAGAGAAGAGAAAGAAGAGAAGAGAAGGAAGAAGAGAAGAGAAGAGAAGAGGAGGACCATGCTAGCTAACATGTTGCTTCAAAAACCGCATAATTTTCTCAGCGTTCAGGTGCTCATGCCAGCACAACTCCTACCTGGGGGCGCCTGTTTCCCTCAGGGAGGTAAAGCCCAGAGCAGGCTATTGTCTCACCGGTCGTCTGACCTCTTTTGCTTCCCCACCACCACTTTTCATCCACTGAACCCCCGCCGAGGCTGTCGGTAACAGCAGCGGTCACTGCCGTGTAAGCGGATCCTGCACACTGGATCTGAGGACATCAAGAGGCGACGCACTGACCTCTTTCCTTCAGCAGCTTCTCAGAGCAGTTCATCCCTGCCCGTGATCGGCACCTGCTTGCTTCCCAGTCCGGTAGACTGGAAAGGTCTTCAGCTCCCCATACCGCCTCTATGTTAGCTGTCACCAGGTCACTCCTCAATACTTTTGTGGATAAACTACACAGACGGAGCTCTTTAAGGCCGCCGCCGCAGAGGCAGGTCTCGAGGCCGGCAATCGTTGCTACGGATGTGATTTAATGATGTGGGCCGTATTGTGGATTTATCCCTTTACCGGGGTAAAGGGGCCCTTACAGTTTGCGCTTCCTTTTTTGTTACAGGATTGAATAAATCTGCGTTAACCCCGTTCCTAGAATAGATTAAATCCCTCTTTGTGCTAACTCAGCTAGTCTTCGTTTTTGGCAGGCCGCTGACGTTCCCTTCACTCAGATCCCCCTGTCTCAGAGAGATGCTGCCGTCCCCGTGGGAGCAGCTTCCTCCCCCTTTGGAAACCAGCCATGTAAAGGAATAAAGTCGTAGTTTTTCTCCTCGCGTATGATCTCCTTAGGCAGCTCATGACAGAGCCCTTAGAGAATGAGTTAACCTTATTATTATTGTAATTCTGTGTTGAAAAAAAGTTGGTGTCAGTTTAGAGATTTGTGAGGTTCCCTCCGTGCCTGAAGGCAGAGGGGCGAATGCTGCATCCATCACATGTGGCACGGCACGAGCGGAGCGGGTGTCACCCCTCTGTGAGAAATTCCTCCCAACGGCTTGGCTGGTGGCTCGCTTTCCCTCCCACCCACCTCTCCTTGAGCTCCTCATTAGCGCCAGTGCTGGAAATGGTCAAAAACGTTACAGTGGGAACCAGAGCAAGGCTCCTCTCTACGTCCTCTCCTCTGAAAAAGTATGCCTGAGAGCTGCAATTTACTCTTTAATACCGGATTAAACAGAGACGGAAATACCATTCCAGTACGTGCATGCGAGCAGCAGCAGATGCTTCTTTATGTGACCAAATTGTGTCTCCTTCAGAGCAGGCAGGCATGGACCTACAGGATGAGGCAGAGGGTGGCTAGGAGGGACGCTGACATCGGAAGCATCTCCATGTTCAGCACAATCTTCTGGGGCACAGGAGCCAGCCCATGGTCCCCACCGCACGGCCCCGTGCAGCACCTACAAACACACGCTTCTGCCGAGCAGCAAAACCAAACAGTAGCTATTCACAACCATTCCCGGGCTAACACCAAGCGACGCAGCATATTGGTTAACTTAGTTAGTGGTGATTAAGGAACAAAACTCCCGAACTTGACCGAGTGATGTCCTGCTGTTTCTGCTTTGTGTGCTACTATACAATTTCTATATCAAAGCAGCCTTGCTAGTGCAGCACTCGGAGAGTGGCTTATTTATATGTAGATGCAGCTATATGACATTTCCAAATGCCATACATTTGCATATGAAGGTTCCACTTTTCCCCCCCCCCTTGAGTAAACAGAGTCTGCTGTGACTCCAAAGCAGTGCTTTCACTCAATTCGAGGTTTCTCCCTCCTGCTTGAGAAGCTTAAAAAACCCTCAAACGTCTCATTTTCATAACTTGGCAACCTTGGCTATCAATAGTGTCTATGGGCAGGTCTTTTGATTTATAGCTGTACCTTTGATACCAAACTGAGCACGGAGAGCAAAACTGAGAGACCTTAAGATTTCATGTGAAATGGCTACAGATAATCTGCAATACAAATCAATATTTGCAAATAGGCCTCAGACATATGATGGAAGCTTGTGGTCATCCTGAAAAAGGCTGTGGGTCACATTCCATTATAGCTATGAAGATGATATTGATTTTTGTCACTGTTCTTTCACTTGAGAAGAAGAGCAGGAGCTCATTGCAAGAGCTGCTGGGGAGCTCCGAAACTGCAAACCCAACACGAAACCACAACCTCCTGTAATGCTGGGAAAGCCAAGTGGACATTATATATTCAGCTTCCTTGTCACAGATAGATAAGGCTGAGGCAGATGGTATGTGGGCAAAGTTTCAACCTGAATACATTGCCTTCTAAAAACCAATAGCGCTAGGAAAACATCCCAATTTTGTGGCACGAGGCAGACGAACACGTTACCTGCACAGTACAGAGCCGCCTGATGCGGGGCCTCGAGGTATGTGTTATGGAGGAGTTGGAAGAGCTTCCAGTTGGCAACGGGTGTATGGAAAAACAACGAGTCTCAACACCTCTCACGTACCACCTAGTGTGAGCAGTGTGAATTATGTATAATACACAGATTGAGCCCCATCCTTGTACACATTTGTGCTGGGACGCGCAGCCAAGGGTGTAAGCTAAAGGAAGCAGTCTTTCAGCATCACCAGGCGGCATGGGAGTGCTGATGGCATGCGGAGCGGATGGTGGAGTCACCAGGAATCAGCTGTCCCCCTCTCTCATAGCTCAGCCCTGCTCCACAGCTGCGAGCAGACCTCGTCCACATCCCTGCCTATCCTGTGGGTGGGCAAACGTCGAGGTGAGGACGAGCCATTCCCTCGAGCCCCTGCTCCGCCTGCTGTTAGGGGACTGTGACAGGCGCTTCCTGACTGTGACAACAGGCACAACAACCCCCAGGAGTCACCTTTAACCGTCACTGCAGTCTTAGCTTATGGAGTTTCACCCATCTGCCACTGCATTTCTAAAGGACTTCATCCTCCTCCCCCGGCCGACTGGTAGATAGCATCAAATATGACAAATGGGATGAGGTGCCAGAAAGCTGATAAATACTTTTGATATGGTCCTAAAAATAGTGAAGGGATATTTGTACCCTTCTGACACTTCTCCAAGAGTAGATTGATATGCATGACCTAAGTTTTAAGACGAGTGTCAAGAATATTGATGTGTGGAGGGAAAAAGATCGTCTCACTGGCACCGCCCCGGGGGACAGTCGCATGACTAACGATGTTTCCCGTCTCCCGGCCTGGGGAGGGCTGTGCCTCTGGTGCCCATCCAGGAAAAGAAGATTCCAGTTGCCACTTCAGCTCTGCCCACCCAGGATGTATCTCTTCCTCTGTGGCCATGATGAAATGGGAGAAACAGGGTGCAAGTGCTCTCAGTGTCTGAGAGAACTTTTCATGGCTGGCTGGCACGTGGCTCACACTAGGGCAGGCTGTGACCGCTGTACGTCTCTGGAGGACTATATCGGAATTAAACTATCTAAGGGCTTATTTCATAAACACAACGGGATAAAACATGCAGCACGGTTCAGATGGAAGGGAATGATAGACTGGGTAAGAGTTATAAACAGTAATTTTGGGGCAGATTTGCTCTGGAGGAGCAGTAAAACAGGGCATTGTAGTGCCCTAAGTCATGGCCTCGCAATTGCTGCCCGGCTAACTTGTGCTCCACACGGGATCAAGCCTGCTGTGTTTCTGTGGGTACACCCTGTAAATTTAGTTTAGGATTTCTACCTACCTACCTAACTACCTCTGGAAATGTGGAAGTCAAACTCGGATTTTTGCTCTCCCGTCCAATCCCTACAATAATGTAGACTTCAAAGGTCTCAAATTCACACACGCAATCCCAGTGTCCTGAAGTCATTCCCTCTTTGGCACCTCTGCAGGTGCCTGGCAGGAATTTTAGTATTGATGCAACTGGCGGCTCTTCCAGTTTTTAAGGACTACGTTGATAAAAACTGCTTTTAAGCAATTTAACTGTGGATTAAGAAAGCACGTTCTCATGCTTGTATGCAGATGCACTTATCATCTGTATCTACCTGACTATATTCAGAGGAACACGCACATTTTCTGTAACACGAAGCTGCATTTGCCATCAATCCTCGCCCCGTCTCTTCAGCTATGTGAGTGGCTTTTACTGGCAGAAAGATTGGGCAGACGATCAATGAAACAAAACAGGAGCTTCGTTTTGAGGAACTGCTGCAAATAAAAGCGCACCCTAATCCAATTACCAGGCTGTCCCCTAATTTCCAATAGGAACTCCGTGTCTGAACGGATTGTTTTCTGCGGAGATCAATGGATGTCAAGAAGCAGTATTGGAAAAGGTCTCTGACTTATTTTCAGGACTGCCAGCATGACATTATGAGAATTTACTTTTTGGTTGCACGCTTCAAACAAACTCAAAAAATTACAACTGAAAGCAAGTATGAATGGCAAAACTGTCAGAGGTTTGATGGAAGACACGGAGACGGAAAGGTTACTCAGGTGCGTGACAATGCGGACAAGTAGGTCAGGGATGTCATTTTGGCCACAAGGCGTTTCCTTCAGTCCTTTTGACAACCTGAAGGATTTACAGCCCCAGTTTTGCTCTAATTTTATATTCAGTTTTGATTACTAAAAGCAGTATTTTTTTTCCCCTTTTTTTAGGGGGGGGAGGGGGGAGCGCATGTCGGTAAGGTGCTGCCAAGCTGGAGCATGACACCCATTTGGCTCCCTTCCCTCCTTTCTTTTTTTCCAAGGTAGCATCTGTGCTTGTAAAAATATGCTGCCCAAGAGAATTCATCCAGGAAACTGAAGAAAGAGCTGCAGAATTTGGGGGAAGTGTGTGTAAGAAAATAGGAGACTGAATTAAAAATATGTAACTCCTATATAGCGTATTTTCGAATGCTTCCTGAATCCTGTGCCTGGCAAATCCCTTGTGCGTATCTTGGTTGTTTTAGTTGCCAGAAGATGACCCTGAATGGCCTGTGACTACTCAGAGATATGTCTGTTCTTGGCTAAAAGCGTGGTTTCAGCCATGCTTTTCACTGCTTTTGTTCGGGCTATTCAGAAAAGTAAATACATTTTATCGGCATGTTGCAAAACTGTGATCACCCCTCTGTACACAGCGCAGCACTACGCTTGCTGAGGAATGAATCCTGCTCAGTTTGCCTCTGTTTTCACTCAGTTATCTCCCCTGAGTCCTGCATTGTAAAACTGTGATGGTAATGGGTCCGTGCAGTCTACAACTTTGCTTTCTGTATCTGCCTAGTTCTATTGTTAAAATCTTTTGTCGCTGCTCAGAGATCAGATTTTAGCAGACTAGATGTTAGAAATTCCTACTTGGTAATCGGGAGTTCCCATGCTTGAAGCGGGAAAGATATCCCTTGCTATTCACAATTTTAAGTGTAGGAGAAGAAGGTAAAACAATATAAAATGCCACCGCAGCAAACCTGCTATATTCTTTTACCTAACTTACCAAGATACGCTTTGTTTCCATCTGCCATGAAACTGTCATGTGCAATAGCATGACAAAGCCAAAACCTCTGCATTTTCTTGGTTTTGCAACAAAAGGGTCCAATCCTGCCGTACAAATTTAAGCTTTTTGTCTATTACTCAAATGCTGCCAAAGGTCTGTCAGACAATAACTGGTCTCTGAGATGCGGAGAGGAGACCACCCAATCCTGCAGAACATACTCTGTGCCTATCAGTAGCTCCTGGAGCGGAAAGAGACCCCCCCAGGACACACAGCGAACTGAAGACACCGTTAAGGAGCCACCACCTCTCTTTGTCTGATGACTGCAAACTCTTCCAGAAGCACAATGTCCTTGAAGTGACTTCTCCATGGACCCAGCTCAGACTCTGCCTCCCAAAATAAGCCAGCTGCAGATGGGGACTGGTTGCCTTGTGATGTCCATCTCCCATCAAACTCTTCTCCTCAGACCCCATGGCTCCCCCCACCTTTACACGTTGATGTATTTTGGCGTGACAGGACACAATGCGAGTGCAGAGCTTGCCCTGCTATTTCTTTCCATGAAGAGCAGAATAGCTTCTCTATGCCGCAGAGGTCCTGAGATTCATCACTGGTTACACAGCCCATTTTGAAGCACAGCCAGAAAAGTGTATTAAGAACATCTTTTTTTATAAACGAATACCTGCATTTACTGTTTTTATATGCCCGCACCCATTATTATTGTCTTGCAGAAGTGCCACAGAAGTGAGCTGTAGAGATGGCATTTGTGTAAATAAAGGGTTTGGTATTTTATCTCAGCGCTCACTCCTGGAGCTAATATTCAAAGTGGGAGAAGCTGAATGGAAAAGAAAGGGCAATTTCAGGAAATGGAAAATTTACTAAGAATAAAAATGGATGAGAAAGCTGTACAGAGAAATCAGGAAGCCATTAAACTCAATGGCCGTTCTCCCACTAGCTTCAGCAAGGCCAGAATTTTACCTACTGCCTCTTTAAATCTTATTCACTCTTATAACAGTATTTTAAACCAAAGAGCTGACATCCTTCTGCCCAGCCAAGGCCCTTTAAATCACTGAAATGCAGGATGGAAAAAAATCCGCAGAGCCAGATGTGTCTAAAGACAGTCACAGTTCTTGTTGAGGCAATCCACAGAGGGAAATGTTTAGCATATATTATGCCTGACAAAATACTAATAGTTTATCAGTTTTGATATTCTAGACTAATAACAAGCCCTTCCATGGCTACATCATTTGCAGAGCACAGAGACAGGCTAGACTTCTGCTACTTGATTTTAGAACAGTGTTTTTGATTTAATCCTTTCCCATCCTAGCTAGATGGAAGTACACTTCCATTATCAAATGAAACTGGGGAGGGCGTGCTTTTGATGTATACCTAACACAGCTTTAAACGACAGATAAAATAAAAGAGGGAGATTAAAACCATAGGGAGGGGTTTAAATTATTTTTTCCCCCTGAAAAATATTTTGCCATTATGTAATGCTGTTTACAATGGCTAGGGCTGGTGATAGCAGCAGTATTTCGATTATTATCAAAAATTTCGATTCAGTGCTGATAACATTCTGAAATGCGTGGCCGCTGATTCTGAAACCGCACATTTTGTTTCCAGCTGTTGTATTTGCAGGAAGAGAGTTTCACGCTAACTTAATGCTCATGGGTACGTGGTAAAACGACAGTCCAAGTGCGTAAGAAGTCACCTTGCTAAGCAGGTAAATGCGGTGTTTCAAATCTGAGTTTTCAAGAGGGCTTCCACCTGCTCAGTGGTACAGACGTGTGCCTGAAACTGCTGCGGCTGGGCTCCTCCGGGATGCAGAGAAATGCTTCTATGCAAAGAAGCAGCGGAGCTGCTGATACTCAAAACGCTGCATCTCCCACAGCATTTCCTACCGCCTATAAACCACTTCCATTTTTCTTAACTGTCACTACTGGTTTCAGTGTCTCATATCCTAAATGTTAAGAAATACAAAAAGAGTAGGTACATTGCATTGCTCAGACAATCAGTGCAAGGTGCGGGTTTTAGCAGATGTATTCGATGAAAAGGAGTGGAACCATCAGCAAAGTGAAAACGATGCAGCAAAGTATTTGTCTGTCTTTACTTTCTTTACTCAAATCTATTAAACTAGGCAAAAAATTGATACTTGTCTCCATGCAGTCTAATTCTGAAGGTCTATTAAAAAATAAATTCACCAGCTCCTTCTTTTCTTCCCTAACCATATTTCTTTTCACTCTGCCAGATGCATTTATACTTCCTGAGCACAGGTGAAATCCTTTGTTATCTTAAGGCTCAGGTTACCATTTCACGTGTCTAAATGATCAAATTATCTTGTGTTTGTATTGTAATTTGACATGATGATACTCCTTCTAGAAAAGATGATGTTTCAGTCAGTTCTAAGTAGCAACTTTCCTTACTATACAACTTACTTATTACAACTGTCATATGCTTTCATCTCATGATATTTTGATATCTAACATTTCATAAAGAATGCCAAAACATCCCATGAAACAAAATTCTGAAGAAATTCAGTTCTATGAATATTTCAAAATATTTTTTTTTAGCATTTCAGACTAGATCAAACACAAATATTTAAATGTTGATGTTTCCTGAAAACGGATGTTCTAGCATCTCATTATAACTTTAACTCTCAAATCTTTGAGAAGGCTCTGTAATTCCTAACAGCAGATTTACAGAAACTAGGCCTAAAATAGAGCTGCTAGGCATAAAAATACAGTGCGGTACTCCTTAATATCCGTTAACCAATTCAAACCAGTGTCGTGGATGGCAAACTGCTGCTGCACACCATCTCAAACAGCATCCTTCAAGGATGACGCTTGATCTAATCAAAGCGCCTGGAGGAAGGGTGGGAACCGAGGGAGAGCGAAAGTCCTACCCAAATCCAGGCAACAGGATTAATTTTCCCAGCCTGTTCCTTGGGGAAGAATGACAGAGTCTTGTCTCAAATACTTTTTTTTTACTTTCCTTTCTTGTAGGGGAAGCAGGGGAGTTGAGAAGGGAAAGAAGATGCTATCAAGAGAGAAATGCCTTCATCAAGATGTCGAAAAGCCAAAGACAGTTGGGATCTAGCATCTTCCTGGCACGTGGATGAAGTACAAGGCGTTACAGACCGATACGTGAAACAGCACCACAGCTGACACAGGGTGAAACGCAGCCATCGTGGCAGAGTGTCAGCAGAGTCACACGTGCCACCACCCTGCCTCACAGCAAGTCTCAGACGGTACGTACACGCTTTCGCTGGTCCTAAGGGAGAATCAGGCTGCACAGTTTTTTGAGACCCCAAAGGGAGAAGAATCTAAACTTCCCTGTGACTTCTGATATGAAGTGGGTTTGGGGCTGTCTGCAGTAAATTTAAGTACAAGTCTGTGAAAGTCACTTCGTGGCCAGACTCTCTCAGCATTGTTAGATGGAGTTAATATAGAGGTCTGTTATTTAATCCAGGTATATGGCAAAGGAGGGGCCTGCAAGTGGTGGGTACCTCATCTAAGAAGTAGCAAAGATACAGTATTAACTAGGTGCCACAATGCGATTTAGTGGGATATAAAATGACCTTTTTTGGATAACTGTAAATCCTTTCACAATAGCAGAGCCCACATGCTCTGCAGGGCCAAGTATTACGGTGCATATGCCATATGTTCAAGGCACTGAACAGTGGTTGTAGATCATGCTGCTGGATCTTCATTTCCATAATCCCCTGAAAACAAAGGCTGGGAAAAATAAATTCTGGGAGGGGCTTTAACTAGAGCATAACAACTGCAAACCATGGAAGTGTTTCTCCGAGAGTCCCTTCCTGCATTCATTTCTTCTGGGTATCCTTTGCCATTAGAGGTCCTGTTTAGAAGGAAAGTATCTGGTTAAAGACAACTTGAGAAATCAGGCACATTTCAGGTTGTGTTGAGTTTTAGGGATCATATTCTTATGTGTAAGCAGGAAAATGTCTTTTTTTTTTTTTTTCTGCAAGCTCTACCTCCCTTTGAGCTTATTCATTTTTCTGATCAAAACACTGAGCAGAGGACAAAAAGATCAGCAGGTACTGAAAGGCTCAGATTTGCTCAGGATGATGGGTTTCTATGCTCCAAATAAGACAAAAGATACGTAAACGATACATGATGCGTTTATGGACTGCGACACAAAAAGAAGAACCCATAGGAACTCCTGGGTGAACTCAGGTCTGCTCATCTCTACTGCACATGTAATTTCTGGTTTTACCCATCACCTTTAACAGAACAAAATGTTACAGGAGACTGTTTACATGACAGTATAAAGGAAAAAACAACCAGAAAGGTACACACGGTCTCGGGGAAGCAGAAGAAGTGGGAGCCCGTGTTTGGAGCAAGCTTTATGAATTTTGCACAGTTCTGATGGAAACCCCAGATGGAAAAATATACTTACATTACAAACTCCACCCTCACCCCAAATTCATTTCCAGGACTTAAATACTCCAGGGATGCTGACAACAGTAAAATAGCCTGGTCTGATTTTGTATTTTTAGGCTGCCCATGCCAATATTGGTGTTACGACTTGGTACTTGCTTTTCCTGTTTTATTTCCTACAGATCAAACTCTTAGCCTGGACATAGTGAATTTTCAGGCTACTGAGCTTCCACGCAAATCAAATAGCTTTCTTTATAGTGTTCACTCACAACATTACTGAATTTGTTTATTACGGGACGAAAGCACAAATGAATTCTGCAACTTTTGATTCACATTCATTAGTGACTAAATTAAGGGCTAAGCTTTAGAGGCACAAATGGAAATGCTCTTTTTCCTTGAGCTACATCGGTCTAGGTAAAGAGATGTCTAGCAGTTCACCTGAGACCTAATTTAAGTTTTAATGCTAACAATTACAGGTTCCATGAGCATGACACGGGGAAATCATAAGTAATGAAAAGGCACAATTTCTCTCATTATAAAACCACAAAAAAGCAGAAATCCAAAAAAACAAGGTGCATTTTACCAAGCTGAGCGTACGTAATTCAAAGTTAAAGGAGAACTCTCGTAAAAAGTGAGGTATTCTCTTGCGGCTAGCAGATTAAATGAGCAATATTTCTCACTCCCTATTGCCGATTTTTAAAATCTCCGTAAGCCTGTTTTCATTTTGCATGCTCCTCAGGAAAAGACTGTTAGGAGTAAGTGCTGTTAAATCACACGGCGCGGCGCGGCACTCCCGAGGGCTGCAGCTTCCTTCCTGGCATGGGACCTGTTTGTGAGGCTCCTACGTAACCTCCACCTCGGTGCGTCTGGCTCATCTCCCCCCCAAAATTATGTAGATTTTAGTAAGATGGAGCTTAGCGGGATCTAAAGATACATTTGAGAATGTTCTAGAGAAGAAAAACATGAAGAGTAGCTTATGCTGCAGCACCCACCACTAGACAATTGCATTAATGCCCTGTTTTTTCATATTTTAGAAATAAAGCACCCAGTCCTCCTGATGACACAGAAAAACGCTGGAGTGGGACTTCCCGCACTCCACCTTTTGAATCCCAGGAGTTAAATTACAAAAAGAAGCAGCTGCAATTTTTCATTTAAAAAAAACACCCAGGACAAGTGAAGGTTTGGGGGCCAAGTGCGTGGCTGGGGCTGACAGTGCTGGCTACTCACGCTCTAGATCAGAAGTATCTGACAGGAAGATTTATCAACCTACCAGCTGGCCTCTCTCTCTACTTTTTAAATTTTCTTCTGGGTATCAACAACAGTGGAGGAGATGCAAGGTAGCAAAAGGGATGGAGACCGCCGTGCTATCAGGGTACGCTGGTCTCTCTCTCACCTTTGAAAATCACTCAGAAGAACCCCAGAATAGGAATATTTTCTTATCTGTGTTTCATAGTACTCCATAGATTAAACTAAGTTACACGCAGTTATTATTTCCAAGTCAATGCTATACTACTTTCCGCGACGATAAATTTGAGCTTGATTTTGGAAACCTCCAGGTTCCACGCAATGAGCTGAGACATTTCCGTTCTACTTTTTGAAAACTTTTCTATCAGAAGTGCCTGGATTAGGTAGGCAAAATGACCAAAATGCCTTCTCCACCTGCCTTTATTAGTAAATTACTCTATAAGTGGAGACCGGCTCTGTTCTTATATCATCTTAAGTTTATGTGCCCCAGACTTCAGCTATTTGTAGACACCTACATTTTTAAACAATCTTAAAGGACATTCAGGTATGTGGGGCATAATATGGTCATATCTCCCGGAGGGAGATGCCCTCATTGCTTTCCTCAAGTCACAGGCCAAAAATACTCAAAATTGTCCAGCCTGCAATACAGCCTATAATGTTTTTTCTTCTCTGTTTTGTAGAGCTCATCTGCCACCTTTTGTGGACTTCCACTGTGCATAAAACTTAGGTATATTTTCATAAAACCTTGCACTTGTTAAATGCAACTAACAATTGCGGCAGCATTCAAAAGCTTCACGTTTTTTCAAGAAATGTATCAATTGTATTATTCTTGTACTCCCAAACGCCAGGAGCGTGCGTGCCTGTGTGTGTGAGCACAGGTGGAGGCCGCAGCTAGACAGCATTCATGTTGCCACACAGCTGTCAAAACATTAAAATGTGTTTTTTTCAATTTTTAAGTGATTTGATGGAAATGCAGGAACGCTTCCTAAGTAATCTATTTGTTTAGTGTGACAACCTCTGACTTGGAGTCTGTAGAATCGAAAGCCAAGCAAATCTGCATATGCAAGGATGCAATTTCCCCAGTGTTTTTACAAAGCTGCAGATGAAAAATGGTTTCTCTCTAGCTGTGATGGATGCGCGGTGCGCAGCTCTATGTCTCACTCGCTAATTCCATTAAGAAGAAAGGAAAGCCTGGTTCACAAAGGCAGAGCAAAACTGCATGATAGTTTATATCCCATAGCTAAGCTCCAGGGCTTTATTATTCTTCACCAGTTTAGGAAATGGCTGACGCGGTAGTAGACACAAAATTTAATTTTAAGGGACAATGTCAAGTGGTTTACACTCAAAAGTTAACCTACTTTGAAAATGTCATAATCTGGAGAAGGAATCTAGCCTGAAATTCTCATTCCTGGGGGAAAAACAAATAAAAAATAGTCACTCTATAGAAATCCAGTGCTGCTGTTGTGATTCCTGGCCCCTCTCCAGGCGTACTACAGACAATGAAGACAACTGTGAAGATGAATTCGGTGGGTTCTGGGTTGCGCCTGCATCACAGTCCAGTGCTTCTCACATGTGCTGGGTCAGTGCCCTGCTGCCAGTTCTCCACATTTTCTTTGCTAGGCATGACGTGTTCTCCCGTTCAAAGGGATTTAGAAGTTAACGATGCAGAGTGGTGAGTTTTGGTAAAGTTTTAGGATAGTTTTCTTCTCTCAAATATAAACATTATGTTGTATTTATTTTGGAGTCCAAGACTCTTGGACTTTCAAAGAGACTCTTTAGTGTGTCCAAGACACTTCTTTATCCTTGGAGTGGGGAATCTGCGGTGGCTCCCATGGCCTTCATCCCACAGCCCTGGCCCAGCCAAGGGAAGATGATGTGTTGACACAGATGCATTTTGCCCTTTTTGGTGGAGCATTCAGTTTGCTTGGGCAACGCAGCCATCTGCTGGGTTACTCGCCCAAGCACCTCTGGCAGTGCCAGGAAGGCCCCAGTGCCAGAAAGCGGTCTGAAAAAGATCCAAGACTGTCGCGTAGATTTGAAATCCCATGGGAAACCAGGAGGGAGAGCAGGGAACAGAGCAGCCATGAGCAGATGCGCAGCATTTTGTGCTCGTTAGCGTTTCCCAGGCACAGCAACAGCATCAGCAAGAGGGGCCACAGCACTGCCTGCAAGTGAGTCCCCGGACTAGTCAAGACCACCTGAAGGCACCACTTGAGGCTGCTGCCAAGGGAGAGTTTACTGCTGTTGAGGAACCCAAAAATATGGCTCAAATTGACATTTGTGGATTCGCACTTTTCACCAAAGGAGACTATCAGGGCTGAAAATGCCTTCTTCCCCTTTCCATCAGCTTTGCTGTGCTGCTAGCGTTCATCTTCTGAGATTGATCTAAGAGAGGTTTGTCTGGCCTGGAAGATGATATTATTTGATATGTCTATCAAATTTGTCAGTGTCTTCGCTGACAATTTTCATGAATATATAACATTGAAATATGGCTCATCCATACTGACTTATTCTTTATAGTGCCTAAAATGGCTTGAAAAAAAATCTCTGTAATTTGATAGTGAGAAAGGATAAAATCAGTTAGGGGGATAATTGCTAATATCCAGATCTTAAGAAGGGAATATAAATATTGAAGAATAAAAATAAACAGGCAAATGAATAAAGAAGATGAAAACTCCTTGATTGCCTAGACTCTGAATGCAAAAATGCCACCAAAACACCCAATTTCTTTAGGCATATAATGGGGAAATTCAAGAAAACATCAATCACAGGACTTTCAGCTCAGACACTACACTCCAAAAGATATATTACCCTTAAAATGTTTAGAAATGCTCTCTAATGGAAATTGCAAGATAAAATACATTTTTATTGGATTTGAGGGTAAAATCCCACCCACTCACTTATTGACTAAAACTAAATCTTATTTCACAAACTTGATCAATGTCAACAACCATTTGTTGAAATGAGTGAAAATCCCCCCAAGTCTGATAAATACTTTGGGGTTTCAGAAAAATGAGAAGCCAGAATTGCACAGAGAGAGACACAAACACACACGTATGGACACTGTGCTGACGCGTGCTGCACACGCAGCCATGGCAAGAGCGGACTGGTGAACCTGGAGAGGTGGACACTGTCAGAGAAGGGTCACCCATGGCACACCCTGCCCACGTTTGCTTTGCCGAAAAAGGGGACACTGCTTTTCGGGCGTCTCTGACATTAGTCGGGCATTTCCAATACTAGAGTAAATCTTGCCTGTGTAAAGTAAGAGCCCTTATAAAAGCAAGGCGATGCAAACTTCATGCAAAGATTTATGCTCCAAAGGAACGAGTACTCTCAGTTTTGCGAACTGAAAGATTTGTGTGTTATCTGCAAGGATCAACGGGCTTGAAAGAACGGGAGGGAGCGAAGACAATGACTGAACAGACGGTTTGAATAGCTCGATATGAAAAAAATCAGCTGGGCGATGGGACTTGTGGTTGCTCGCGAAGCTGCTGCCTTCCTGGGACCCCACGTTGAGCGTGTGGGGGTGGTTATGGAAAAACCCGCACCACTCGGCTACCACAATCTCTGCAAAGAGCATTTGGCACTGCTGCATTAGCATAATTGACAACATCAATTATGCCCACTGCTATTTTCTCCCCTGGGAATGTCAGTCCATACGAGTCAGTGTTTTTAAAAGCACGCAGTGCTCACAGTCTTGGTGATTTTTAGTGCCATTAAATGGTAGAGAACAAAGGTATCCTCCGGAAAGGAGCAGGCTTGGGGTTATTGCTTCAGAGGCACAATGGCTGAGGAACCGGTGCTTTTTCACACAAAGCTCCCCATAGTCAGGGCAGCATTTCCCTTCTGAGGAGATATGAAGGCAGGAAAAAAGTAGCACATACCACATTCCTTTAATAGCCATAATCAAACATTTCTGCACTTGAAAGAACACGAGGACGACATGGAGTTCCCTGCCTGGCAAACGTTGAAGCCTGAATGTCCACCAAGCCTGAGTTTTATACTGCTGTCTTCCTTTCCACCAGCTATTTCCGAAAGGCTGGAGTTGTTACAGCTTTTTGATACAGTGGTCCCTTTCCCCTGGGTCTCCCTGCAGGGTTATGCCACAAACATTTGGGCACACTGGAGGCATGTGGATTGCCCTGCGTGGACTTGCAACTTTCAACCTACATGCTGTCACGATACATAAAAATGGAAAAATTGAGCAAGAATAGTAGTTAGGTGCACTATAAGAAGATGCATCATTAGCGGGTGTAAGCAACTGTCGTTCAGGTTAAATCAATGGATGGCACCCGCTGACACCCACCCACACAGTCGCTGCCCTCGAGAAGCCCCCTGGGGCCTGATCCATACTAAAAGCCTAGAGGAGCTGCTTGCTAAGGTGCAATGATGGTGCCCTTCAGTGCCAAATAGCTACTTACTGGACCCAACTGCTGATTTAGGATGTCTCCATCCCCACCCCTGGCTCCAGGGGAGTGAGGTGCCCCTCCACAGGCCCCTGCCACCTCTCACTGGACCATCCGTTCCCACGCTCCTCCTGACCCCTCGGCTCTCAGAGACCATCTCTACTGCAGACCCGCTCCTCGTGCCGCAGCTCTGCCCTCCTCCCTGCCCACTAACCCAGTTTCCTTCTCTGTTCCTTGCCTGACTTCCAACCCCTGACAACGCTTTGCTGGAACCAATTTTCTTCTACCCCCCATCTCTCCTCTCAAGCGTGGGCTGAAATATCATCTCTCTCCGAAGCGAGAGCTATTCTCTTCCTCCTGCCCACTTGAGCTAAAGGTGCCTTCTGTGTGTCTCTTCCTCTGTGACCCATGACTCGGTTTTCTCTTGTCATCGCTGTGATCTCCTCCTCCTCCCTAATCCTCAAGCTGCTTTTCCTCCCTTTTTGCTACAACTCAATTGCTTCATGCTTAAATGTGTTGCCTTCTCTCTCTGTGATGTGGGTCACTGCCATCCTAAAGCTAAACCACCAGACAGCAGCAGAGTAGGACAGGTTGCACAACATTTAAAAAGGGACTGGATGTCTCCATCTTGACGTGCGGATGCCAGCGCTCTCCTCAGGTTCTCCAGCAAGAAAAAAAAAAGGATTTAGCAAAACAATATTGCTTGCCCTTATTTCTAACTGTAACTTAAAATAAATCATTTTGGCCTACTTGGCCATATCTCCTGCACATCATAGGATACAACCTCAGCCCTTCCAGCCTTTTAAGAAAACTGACTGCTGCCTCCCAGGAAGAAAGCTGAGACTAATCAAGGGTTTGGGGGAATGAAAGCTTTTCCCCTCTTCACATGACTCTTCACTCATGGAAGGGCTCCTTGGCAGCGGGAAATATCTGGACCACGGCTCATCTTTGATCTTTTGGAAATAAATCCCAGCAATCACTTCCCATAGAAATTTCTACCCTCACTGCTTCGTGCTGCGGCCACCCCCGACACCTAGCACTCCTCTGCCTCACCGAGTCATCATTTATTCATAGGTCTATGTTTTAATCATCACGCACCATTTTTAAGTAGGAACAGAACAACCACTTCGAACAGCTGGGTACCCTATTAACACAGGGCCGTCGTGCGCAAAGCACCCTCACAAGAAATGACCAGAGAGTCAAGTAACGCGGGGGGACTCTCCCGGTAAGCAATGTTAAGACCTGTGAAACCATCAGCTGGATTTCACCTAAGCCATGCAGCAAGCTGCTCGGGCAAACCCAGCGATCTGCACCTACTCTCTCTAAATACCTACTTTCAAACCACAAGAATATCACAAACCGAAGCAACGAACGCATCCCCTGACCCATTTTCACAATACCTCCCCAAAGGCTTGATTTCTCAGCGTGAGCTGTGAATATCTGCATGCACGTGTGCGCGCACACACACGTTCAATTTCTAAATCAATCCTCCCAGGCAAAGGGTGTAAAAAATGTCTCCCAAACCTTGCTAGTATTTACATGTTTTTAATTTCAAATGCCATATAAGGCTGTTCAGCCATTATATTTTACTGTAGCTTCTAAATAAATTAAAACCATTTATCACTTAAACAAAAATATCTTAAGAACCTTATTAACTTCATAGTCAACACACAGGCAGGTAATATCTATTGTGGCAACGTTTCATAGTATCACAGCTATAATCTGGATTTTCACTTTCTTAAACCTGTATATTGTAACAAAAATATGCACAAGCTAATGCACTGGTTCGGTAATTTTCAAAAAAATGTCTGCTAATCCTGGCAAATATTTTGCAACATTTATTTCCACTGTCGGAACAGGTGTTTCATGGCCAGAATATCTGTACATTGATAAAAATGGGAGAAGCCCATTTTTTAAGAAGGATGCTAGTTTCTAGCAAAAGCAAGAGCAATGCAAAGACAGTGTTTTCTTAAAGTAAACCAACAAAACGATACTAGAAGATGAGGACACCTCACCTCAGCAAACAGAGGAGAAAAGAGACTTACGCAGTTCCTGGGAACTGTCACTGTCACAGAATAGGAACCGTACCTGCATAATCTGTTCTTGCGTAATGCCCATCTTCTGATTTTGTAGTTGTTGTGGTGTTATCTGTGTGAAAAGAAATATGTCGAGTTGGTCGAGGAGCCTGTACTTGATACAGACTATGCCCCAGCCAGCCGCCAGCGCCCAGGCGAAGGTAGCTCCGCTTGCACGCACCGCATTGCTGCAGGCTGCGAGGCTCCCCTGGGCCTGCCAGGTGAAAACAGCAGGATCGGGCTTTTTTGGAATGAAACATGAAACACGTTCCATTAAGAAAGCACATTTTTTCTCTGACAATATGTGATAACAGATTGCAGCTGGGATAAATGTATCAGTGTGAAGCAGGAGTTGTCATTTCTGCTCTATTTGAAGTAATTGGGGAGCTTTAACGTGTAGCCTGAAATGATGCCACGTAGGGTGGTTAACTTTAAAGAGACAGGAATAAACTAGAATGTGTTTCATACACCTGTATAGTACGGCCTTGTAAGTAGATGTACTGAGGATTTATAGGTCAGAAGCTAAGGGGAAAAAAAGCTATTAAGAGTCTGAGCCTCAGTAGACACTTATTTACGGGAGCTATTTAAAGGTAAATTTTCTTCATTTTTATTTTAGAACAAAAAAGAGTTTTTAAAGTCAACTCAAGGGCTACAGGTGCTGTAATAGCCCATGAGCTGGGCCCAGAGAAGCACGGCATTCATGGGGAAAAACTGCGAGTCTCGAGCTGCTATTGGCAAAATTCCCTTCCAGGCATGTTTGGCACCTTGTGGGCCCACTGCAGGTCCCAGGAGAAACCAGCACCAGCACCGCCGCTGGGAGCACATCTTTGGCCTCCTGAGATTGCTGCATGCTGCTCCAGTTAAGGGAGCAACAGAGGATCTATCCTGGGTGGAAAAATGTATCCGAGGGGCTCTCCTGCTGTCCTGCTCCGACTCCTACTCGGAGGGCAGAGCTGCTACGGGCAAAATCCAGATGCCTGATTTTGAAACCAGTGCAGGGCTGGCCAGGGTGTGGGAAGGGTTACGCACACCACTCCTCATGCCTCGCTTGGCACCCATACCAGGGAGGGCTCTGCCCCCTCCCGCAGCCTGCGCTCCACAATATAAATTGCAAGAGTCTAATCGAAATGTAAGAAGTGCCAAATAAGAAGCTAGCCCTGGTTCTTTTTTTTCCTGAACAAAAATTGAAAACATTCTTTGAAATGAGTTTTGTTATGAGAGTTACCTTGACATCGACCCAAAGACATGACTTCAATTTTCTCCTGTTTCTGGCATGATGCCTCTTTGATTTGACATGCATTATCATAAGATTTCCCATCGGAAGCACAAAGAGGATTGAAGTTGGTTTGGGAACAGTCAATGTTGCACACACACCTGAAAAGATACGGAAAGAGAAAAAAGAAGAGGCTAATATGAGAAAGTTTTTTCATGACATCACAAATACATCTCAGAAATAAAAGCGTTTGCGTTTTCCTGACTGCACAATGCAAATCAACAGAACGAAAGTGGAAAGTTCTGTCAAGAGGTCATTTGTATTTCTGAATGGAAATGAAATGCAGGGAGAGGGAAGAGACACAGAAAAGAAAAGTGAGCAAAAGGAAAGATAAAAAAGAGCGTTATACATGGAAAACTATGCCACAGCATTACCACTTGTAATTTCTTGTAAAGCAAAGAACACCCAAGCAGATATGCAGATTATTCCTCTTGCTGTGCCCTCTTGCAATTAAAGAAGCCACAAAATACACCTCTGTTGAGGTCCTGCCCATTGGATGTAATGCTGTACAAATGTGGTTTTCTATTGATTTACGATTTAATTCTGATAATAACTACAGCACCTATAGGCACTCTGATCATAATAAAAGATGTGATACTGAAGCATCACCTCATCCTACTGGGATAAAACCATCTGCCAAGACTGGAACTGACACTAGCAACGCGACTGTCCTCTGCCTAGGGGTGGTAGGATCTCTCCTACCAGGACGTGGTGGGCCTACCCAGTATTAAAACCAGGGGAATGCTGTTTTTAGGAGAGACTTCATGCAGAAACACTTTCTGAAGCATTTGAGTAACTCAGCAACCAAAAAGCCTTACCCAGGTGTCACCCAGGAAGGTCAGTGTCCCCTCCTGACTTGGCAATGTGCTCTGTGCGTGGTGAAGAATCCTGTGGCCGAGAGCAAAGAGTGGGCAAGCACAGGATGGGCAGCGGTGGCCCCGTCCTCAGGTAGCTAATTCCCTTCAGTGGCTGGTATGCATTAGGGGCATCTCCAGAGCCACAACAACCCAGCTCGTGAGTTCCTGGGCTGCCCTGAGACATGAACTGAAAGCCCAGCACTGGCTTTGCTTCAAAAACCAGGTCTGGATCTGAACTAACGCACCAACGTGGACACATCCTGGCCCCAGCAAGCTTCGCCATTGCTTATAAGGTGGAGAAACCTAATTAACTTCCACCAACTACAGGCTGCAGCCTTTTTTCTTTAGGTTTCTCCTATTTCATTATCATTAGCAATGTCATACACTCTTGGGCATCCTCAAGGGAAAGGCATGCTAATCTTCCATCCCCTGACCGTGCCGTGTAACAGACAGCTCAGCCTCAGCAATGCCTGCATTAGCACCACCGTGATTCTGCTTGGGGACAAAGCCAGAGGTCTAACCTGGCAGTTGCTTCGGCTCTTCTGAGCACGTAATTGTGCACGTGCTGCTATCTAAACTCTTCCTGGCTCCTTCTGACATTTAAGGCAAAGTAATGCGGCCAATGTTCTATCTCCAGCCCACCGGTTGTGCTGGCTCCACAGCTCTCCCTTTGGAAAGTTAAGTAATGGAAATGTCAGCCTCTAGCCTTGCTGCTTGATTTAAGAAAGTGTTTAAAAGTCAGTTCACCTCCCATTCGCAGCAGACATCTGGACACCTTCGACCACTGGAAGTGTAGAGGGATATATGTAAGAGAAAACCTTTGGTGGAAAGATGAAGCATAGGAAATTAGACAGCGTGGGTCAGATTTCTCCATCACCAGCTTTGGCCTCTGGCCTCCGGCCTCCGCAAACGTGCCCAGGGTGATGAAAATCAGTGGAACCAGTATTCGTCTTCTTTTAGACTTTCTTTACATTGGGTAGGTGTGTTTTCCCCAAATGTTCACAAAATACAGAAAACTTCAGCTCAAAAAGAAGCCAAAGGTGAAAAGCTGTGGTTATAAATTAAATTACATGATTTCATAACTGGTGGAATAAAAGAGTCTGGCTCCCTGTGTAACCATTTCCCCACTCTGATGAACATATAGAATATAAGAAAAAAATCCAGCTCACTTCCTAAGAACCTCCTTATCAGAGGAATAAGAATGTTCTGCTCCACCGAAATATTATCCATCGTCATTTCTTCCCGCAGCCGTTTTCAGCTTCCCACCTTAGTCAAACTCACTTCATTAGGAAACATCTACTGCTCAAGTAATAGTAATTCTTTCCACGTAGCTCCACCATTTGCATTTCAGATGGGACACAATCAGCCATATGCTCCTTTTTTTGTAATAAACCCGCTCAGAAACAGCTTCACTTCTCTACATTTTGCTACAAAAAATGAGTGTAGGTTAATATATATTATGTCTCAAGTCAAGAGAAAATTAAGTCAACGAGAAAATTAAAACAAAAGGATGCTCTTTAGGGGAAGTCTAAGCAACTTTGGATGCAATTTCAGTAATGCCTAGGGGACATAGGAACCTATGCTCAGAGTTAGACACTTAAGAGACATATTTTTAAAGGTGTTTAGATGCTTAAAGATGCATGCAAACACTTTGTGTGGGATTTCTGAAATCTCAGAGACCTATCTCCCACTGATTTCAAAGACCATTTCAGAGCCCATTAGGCATTTATTTGCATCTTTTGATACCTTCCAAAAAACAAAGCTCCAAAATGACTTTTCTGACCTCCTTCAGTAAAAGTGAGAAGAGGACCGAGACTTTTCTCAGCTCCATTCTGAACCGTGAGACCAGCCTTTCTTTCCAAGCAAGACCTCTGCAGCCGCAAGCTGCATTAAGAGGACGCGCCACACGAGCACCATGAACCACACGCTACTTGTGCTGCTGTCAGATGGCTGGTGTGCGAGGAGAGCAGCAAGGGACAACCTCTGGATGACACTATATGCTCCGGTCTTATAGGGTCTCCTGCGTGCAGCCTGATGTTCAGGGCTGAGGAGACAGGCAGGAAAAAACCACTACAATAAACTTGTCCCCCTGCTCTCCTTGCTGCAAGGATCTGTGCATCATCCACCCCTTGCACAGTTTTCAGCGGAGAGCTTCTAGCTTGCATCTGCAGTTTTTTACTGCTTTTGCACTCACATACTCAAATCCTACTTTTAGGCTGCACAATTAAGCCAACATCAAATATACGTCTGGAAATGCTAAAGGTAGGATTGCATCAGGAAGATTAATGTGCCTGGGTTGCTGAGTCTGTTTAATTTATAGTGCTCATCTTATCAGGGAAAATGACAGTATATTCAAACACGTTTTTTTAAACCAGAGGAACAAGCAGTCTGCCATTTCAACCTTGCCCCCTGTAAGTCCAGAATAGTAAATTACAGTGAAAAAAGTGGGGCATCTACTCCAAACCCTGCTCTGGCAGGGGGTTGGACTAGGTGATCTCCAGAGGCCCCTTCCAACCCTACCATTCTGTGATTCTGTGTCCAAACGTGCATGCCCAGGCACCCACGGCCACCGAGCATACATCATCCTCAAGCGGGATCCACCGGCAATGTAATAAATACAATATGAATGGCATTTAACATATTTGATTGAACTAAATCTTACATCCATAGGTAAAGGTGCCTTCACTTCTTGAAGCGCTATAAAATGCAGAAGTGGGACTGTCTCCTATTAAGCAGAATCAAACTGTGATGTCCCCATTCGGCCGCCAGGGTGTACATTAGGTGAGAGTCCTAATGGTTCTCAAGATTTCAGATGCTGTGGGGCGACACCGAAATCCCCTACCCCAAAAAGAGAGCCTCACCCCAACACTTGTCATGCCCAGAAACCCCGTCCTGCTCCCAGCTCGCACCCAGCGCTGGTGCTTCCCCTCTCACACGCAGCCTGCAGCCTGGCCATCTCCCGGCTCTGCCCCCGTCACCTTCTCGTTCTTTCACAAGTGACAAAATCGGAGCGGTCTCATCTCTTTTTGGTTGTTGGCCGTACCGGTCCCGGGGTCCCTCCATGTCTCCCTGCCCGAGTGGGGCTGGAAACACGCATCCCGCTGCTACAGGGCTGACCAGCAGGCCGGCTGCCTGCCTGCAGCTTCCCAGTCCCTGAGGCACTTCACTATGCCTCTAATTTTAAGTAATTTGATCATTTGACCATTTTATCATCCTAGCTATGACTGATGATTATAGTTATATCAATAAATCTATTTGGTTTCTGTGCTCCTAAGTGTAGCGCTGAAGAAAGCTTGGCAATATAAAGGCTGACTGAGCTTTCCTCAGGCTCAAGAAGCTGTGAGAAGGTCAATGAGGTCTCCTAGGGGGTCACAGGATGAAACTGTACCCAAGAGCATACACAAAATACATGTGTAAGGCTTAACTATGCCTTCCGCAGTTGGAAAAGCAGCTTTAAAAGCATTTGTGAGGGAAGAGTGCTTCCAAGATGTCAGCCGATACCCTGCAGCTCCCCTGAGAAAGGCAGAAATACGGATCGCTGTCCCACAGGCCCATCGCATCTTTCAAGTAATGGGCTCATATGCTAATTGATTAAAATTTGGGCTGTCACTGTAAACAATCATTAAACAAGGCTCACTTTCTTATGTCTATTCTTCCAGGTCATTATGATAGTCTCTGATGAGTTCCACTTCTTTTATATGGTTTATTTTATTCCATTTCATTTCATATGATGAAAATCTTGGAGGAGCTGAACATCCAGCAATCCGCTTCGTTATTCTGCTGATCATGAAAGCAAAAAAATCAAAACAAACTAAAAAGACTGTCCATCGGGCAAACCTGAGCACCTCCTCGGGGGATTTTGGGCTAACTCCCCCAGGCGCATCCTACAGCACAGTTTGGCGACATTGCTGGACCCTCTGATGAAAATACCATGTCAAGGCAGAAGTGGGAGGTCTCCGCAGACAGGTTGGAGAAGCCCACGAGGCTGAACTAAGCCTGTGACAGGTTAAGATGCTGACGGGCACCTCCTTGTGCCTGACTCCTGACTTGTGGGGTGCAACCCACCGCACTTCTGTCTCTGAGCTTCTGTCAAGGCAGTAACTTCAATAAATGTACTGAACAGCACAGGGGAACCCGTGTGCATTTTGGGAGAGGTTGTCACTGTTTCACCTGTCTAACATGCTTCTCCCCTTCCCCGGGAAACGAGGGAAGAGCGCAGCAGTAGACCAGTAGTTACTTCTTGTACAGATCTTGGCCATGAAAAAAAAGCTGCCCAGACCTCAGAGAGGTCTGTGTCCCAGCAGTGATGGCAATGTGCTCCACCAGGCTGCTTGGCCAAGCTGGAGCAGCTAACTTGGCTTTCTGTTGAATTAGTCTCTGTAAAAATTAATGGGGTCAATAAACCAGGCCCGAGTGAATATACTGGTGAGCACACAGGCTCCTAACTCCCCATTCTTTTGCAAATAACATATGGTATCATTTTCTGAGCACAGAGAGTATCTGCCTGCAGAGAGCATGCCACCGAAGAGAGGATTCACCGCTATGAAGGCCTGTCCCTGGAGGGAGGAACTGCGTTTTAAAGAGGCGTCTCAATAAAACGAGAGAATCGTTCTTTGCTATAATTATATTTCCTTCGTTCATGAATAAAGTATAATCATTAGTGACACAGAGATGATAAAAAGAACCCCACTCCACGCTTTATCTTTACTCCTAAGACAACTATTCGGTCTTTGTTTTCAGCAATGTATTATTGAAAAATAATTTAAAAAAAATTACTATGCAATATCTGTGTGTAGTATGAGGGAGGTTTCACATGTAGCTCTGACGGGAGGAGGGGGATAAATGAGACAATGCTTCTAAAAGCGCAGTTTTACTGGGAACAGATGCAGGCACATTTTTGTCAGAGCGAGATGGCAATGGCAGTTCTTCCCTATTCAACATCTTTTAATTAGCCCTCTGCCGTTTGGAAACCTGAGAGCATTGTTGGTACTACCTCTGTTTATTAAAGATTCATATTCAGACTTTGCTGGCCACGGGTCATTTGCTTTTTGGAACCAGAGCAACAGAAAATTGTGTCTGAGATATCTGCAAAAAAGTACTTAATGAAATGACTAACGTCTTCAGCCAAGTGTCTAGTTGATTACAGGGTCCAAACAGCAGAACAGCAATAAATCTGCCACAAAGAGAATTGTCAGTCAAGAAAAAAGGCATAAAACCAAACAGACAGGGAAGCGAGAGCTAAAAATGTGAAAATGCAAATCTAGTGTTATTTTTACTAGTCAGAGCTCTGATATTTGAGCGCATATGCTAATTTGGTCAAGTGTGAGATCCCACCACGTCTCACTGAGCACTATTTTACAGGGAAAGCGATGTTCCTTTCTGCGATCATTTTAAACATGTCGTGTATTTTCTCTAGGCAAAAATAAGAAAAAAAAAAAACCAAGGAAAAAACCAACAACATTTTGCAGCAAAAAAAAAAAAGCCCAAAGCTTTCCCTTTGCCATAAAACAGTGTATAAATAAAAACACGGTTGTTGTACATTTATGATATTTCCACCAGAGACATTTCTTATCTTCCTCTCTTTTCACTAGAAAACAGTGATGAGAAACGCAAATTTCTGGTTGGGTGTCAGTGTGGTCCTCTCCAAGCCCCCTACCCCTCCGAGTAGGGTATTAAATGCCCTTTTCAAGCAAATCTGGCAGTATACGCCTGCATAAAGAGCCTGCCAATCAGTCCCAAATGCCTTCTCTATCATTTGGATTCCTGCAAGGTTTTTCTTTCTGGTACGCGGGGCATCTTTGTTGACATTACCAGCAGGCAAGTTGAAATGAAGCCAGCCTTAACATTACGCCTCAACATTCGAACACGCACTGTACCGTGCTTCAGCCGTGTGTCAGGAGGCTGGTGGGAGCACTCGTTTACCCGGGCAGCTTTGGGTATGTCTAATACGTCTCAACACAACGCCACGCAGAGATGCTTGAACTAGCTCTAAGCAGGGACTGGCAAGGTTAACCAGGCTGGGCAGACATGTGCTCACACGCATCCACCGCCCCCGGGAGCTCAGCGAGCCCGTTCAGACCATCCATGAGGTGTTGCATCGTGCCTCGTTCAAACACACTGCCTGCGATACCCCTTTACTGGGGAGCAGCGACAGGTCACCTCTGCTACCCACCTTGGCACCACATCAGGCATCCTCAAAGCTGCCCGTGCACACAGGCAGCTAAACTGGATTGCTCCGGGGGCTTGCAGGCACCTCCCTTTTGACATCTGTCTCAAAAGGACCACGTAAATACCAGCTTCTTTCTCTCACCCTCTGCCCATTTACAAGTACACCATCAAGCTCTACAGTAATCTTATACAAACCTATAGCAGCAATGACTTGGTACTCTTATACCCATTTTACAGAGAGGTAAATTTTAGTGTAAAGTCCAGGCACGCTCAATACAGAGTCAACAGGGACTTTTGGTAGCTTGGTCAAACTAAGGTACACTACAGTGGTCTCTGCAGCTTGTGCAGCACAGACCAAGAGCATGGCACCCAGTGATGTCTCCAGACAGAAGACAAAACTGCCTGGCATCATTGCCTGGTTTCGCATACAGCTGAACATCAGGTACGCAGACATACATATATGTAAAACAGTATATAAAAAATATATTCGTAATGCACACAGGCACACAATTTTTTACACTTCCTATGAATCATACCCTACAACCTGTCTGTGCTTGCCAGGAGATTGAAATCCTATCACCGCGCTCTTAAGAACATCATTAAGAGGCTTAAAGAATAGAGACTCTGCGTGTCTCCTTCAAAACAAACTTTGCTGTATTTTTGAGGCTGATGCAAAACTTCAGCTGCAGTGCAGAACAATAAACAATACATATTTTATAATGGCAGTACAAAAATAGCATGCGATATTTCTTTCCTGGGTCTTCTAGTGCTTCTCTTCTGCTTTAAGATCACAAGAGAAGAAAAAGCGCAGCTTATTTTGAGTGCCTTCCATTCAATGGTATTTATCTAATTTATTTTTTCTTTTTGTCCTTTGCAGCCCAGCATCTGCATTAAGGGCCTTAGCAAGTCTACTTTTCACCGTGGCTTCCCTGGGATATTTTACCTATTTTGTCTGTTCAAATGTTTATCTTCACCAAGAGTAAAAGGAGAAAAGCTTGATTCCCTCAGGGTGACACAATGTTTCTGCATGGCATTTCAATAGCATCCCGTTATTCAAACAATTAGAAATCACAGAAACCATGCACAGAATTATCAGCACAGTGCATAGAGATTTTTATTATTATGTAGTGCATAATGAAAATGATTTGAAGGACCCCAAAGCATCGTAACAGAAGGAAGTGCTGAATAATCAGGTGGTTTTGTTGGATTTTTTTTTTTTTTTTTGGACTGCAAGAGACCAAAATATTGTTTACTGGACGTATGTCAAGCTACAATGCACTGAAGTGGTGAATATATTTATTGCCGCCCTTCCTTGCATACCAAATGCAACCCAGTCTGTGGGCCTAGAGCCAGGAGCTCAGGGCAATTGCTGTACAGCTGCCACGCTGCTGCCGCTGCTGCTTAATAGCAGAGGGAGACTGGTAACGCTTAGAAATACGTATGGATTTCTCAGAGCACATTTGCTATGACAGCTCATGGAGGTTGTTTGTTTCAAAACGGTGTTGTGGACCAGTCCCAGAGGCACCTCTCCTTACAGCGCTGAGGAGAGCTGCCCGGGCGCTGGCTCCTTACCGGAGCCAGGCCAGTTTGGTGAGGAGCTGGTCCCGTGCTCCGCCAGTTTTCATGGCTTCATCCTGGAGACTGCAGCTCATGAAACCCACTTTAATCTGCTGTACAAGACACTGCAACTTGATTCCTGATTCTCCTTTTGTTTTCCCCCCCCGTAACTTTCTTTACTGTAAAGTTTTCAACAAAAACCATCACAAGCTCCACCTTTGCCTCCCTTTTACAATTTAAAGCAGCAATTATTATATGACATGCATCTGGCTTCCCGATGCCTCTAGTGCCCTCAACAGTACACTGAATTGTACGATAAAACCTTTAGGGCAAAATAAATGTCTCATTTTTTTTTTTTTTAAACATCACTCCTATTTAAAAGGGACTAAGCTGTGTAAAGCAGTCTTTGCTAGACTGGATGCTTTAAACACAAACAGATAAAATGGAGAATTACATGGGTGACAACTGGGTTTGAAAAGCGATGGAAAAATCCTCATGCTGGCTGTGTGACTGGGGAAGAAAATTCTAATTCTGTTCACATGCCAATTCAAGCATCTGCAGGTATCTAGCGCATGAAGTTTATTTAAAGCACATAGAATAAAATAAATGCCTTTTTATGGTTTGCCTACACTCGGTGTCCTTCACGTCTCTATAGTCTGTGTCAAAACAAAGCTTTGCTGACTGTTTCTCTCCCTCTGTAAACATGTGAGGCTGTCCTTCACGAATGCTTTATCGCTGCGTGCCTCAGGCTGCTGATATTGTTCGCTCCTATCTTGAAGGCAGCAGAATAATGAGAATTGTTCCCACGAATCCCAGCGTTTCGCTTTGGCCTGCAACGTCTGGTGGGAAGCATGGGACACCATCTAGCTGCAGGTCCTGGCATGGACCTTGCCATGCAGCAAGGCTGGGTCTGCTCTTGAAGAACTGTGGCACCAGCTGGGATGGGACCAACGGCAAATTTCTGGTAACAGCTTTGTTAAAAACACCAGAAGTTACTTCTGAAAGTGGACTCTGATTTACCAGTGAGAGTATAGGGATGACAGTCTTCCTGCTAGTGGAGACCAGTGCAGTGCAAGCCCCGTCCCATGCGGCCATGTACTGCCAGTGGGGAGGGCAAGGCTTAGGAGCAAACTTCCTAAGACTAGTAAAAAGAAAACCATGGTAAAATAATTCCTCCTCGTAAAGACTCCCTCCACACATGCAAAATCAGACTGACTTTCACCATAAACTGCTCTGCGTCCTCAAACACCTGTGCCTTCTGCTTCCGAGGACAGACCCGCCTGAGGCAGCACCATCTGAATCGGCTGCGTACTCCAGGCTACCCTGCTTGGTAGGCTGGCTTAAATTATAAAACAAAATCCAGTCTAGCTATTTAATGAAATTTTAGGAGGATACTCTAGGATTTCGCTCAGGCTTTGTTTGCACCTCCTGCACAGATAGGAATAAAGCAAAATAACCTCATGTCATCCCGCACCATGACAAAATGAGATCTCGGCCACAGGTATGAGACTGGGACCAATGCAACCCCCAGCAAATCGCTGCACATGCAAGAAGGAGAGAGCAGTAGTAACCCCCTTTTCCCTCAGAGCATTCAGGTCTGTAGGTGAAAGCTACTGTACTTTACTGGCTGGGGATGCTGCCTCTTCTCTTGCTGTCTCACGATGACCACAGCGGCTGGCTGCCTTTGGGAGCAAGCCCCAGAGGAAAGTACTGCTGCCAGGGAAAAGAAGATGAACGAATGCATGAAATGTGCTGTCTCAAGATCACGTCCTTGCCAGCAAACCAACAAGATGAGAGTAACCCTCTTCAGGTCTGGGACACAGATCGGTAGAATCCACCTGCAGCTCCCAAAAGGGAGGCACCGCAAGCACTGCACCCTGGCCAGGATGGGTGTCCCTGGGGCATCCGTGCTCCTCCACATGGAAGAGCTTCGTTACAAAACGGGCAGGCTGAGAGACAGCGATTAAATCTGTACGTCTGGGCACATCTCACGCAGGCTTTCAGCTGCGACTTGTACATGGGAAAGGAGTGCGGCAGGAGATGGCTGTGGGGAAGGGACCCCTGCCACCCCGCAGGGGCTGTGGGAGCCGAGGTCAGCCCTGCGCGTCAGCTCCTACTCAGTTTTCCTCAGGCTCATATTTAATACATGGGATGTATTTTTAATGGCTTATATGCGTGAACAAATCGTGGCCCTGATGTTCCAACATGGGTGTGTGAAGGAGCCTCCGACCTTCTGCAATGGATGCAGTTTTAATTTAATAGTTAACATAAAGTGGGATGGAAGAGACGAAGCATTCTATTAAGACATTTGATAATAAATTGGAAAGTGCTTTCCCAGTCCTTTACATAGTTTTTCTCTCTGCTGATCTATTTAGCCAACACGTGCAATTCTGAGCTACAAAGTTGTATTCCTGCTTTCGTAAACATACTTACATAAAACTCAATAACAACACAGTCTATTTATTGCTAAAATGCTAGTAGAAAATTGGAAAAGGTATAAATACAATTCATTGCTGGTGATCTCCTGCCCCCTGAAGGCACTGTAAGGCTCCAAATCTTGCTCAGTTCACAGCATCATAAAACCGAAGCAATAAATGTCACTCTGTTCTTGATTGCGCATTAGGCCAATTGGCTTTTTATTGCAACTAAATAGGCCGTCATGAAGGCACCGCTCAGTTTGCTACTAGGGTATGACTTTGGCTAAATGGGGGGCCAGGGAGGGAGGAAAGCTTATTTTTAAATAACAAAAAGGGGAAAAGAAATCAGGGGAAAAAAGGCGTAAAAGCGCATTGCTTTCCAAGGTCTCTGCACTTGCTCTTTCATGCTGTAATGCCCTGATGCACGCAGACGATGATGTGTCAATGCACATTAATATTTGATGTGCATTATCATATTATCCCTTATGTGCACTTTCGCAACCTGGCGAGCCCAGGCTCCCCCAGCCGTGGGGTTACACAACCGCGTGGTGGCTTCTCCTCGGAGCGCCCGCACACAGCTCTGCCCTTGCAGAGCCAAAAGGCATCTTTTTGTGCACCTCCCACAAAGCGGCAGGAGCCGGGCGTGATCTTTACAACACCCTGTATTACAGCAAGAGTACAAAAAACAGACTGCCAAAACCATTCCTTCAAATGCAAATAAAGGTGTGCGCTCGGAAGGCTGCTACATTCTCCTACCTAGGACTGACAAACGCAGTCACAGCTGGTGGCAGAGGAGTAAACACCAAAACTCTGCGTTCATTTGCTCCCCTGTCAAACTGGGCACATAAAATTGTTGCCCTCTACCGTGCTGTTACGTGTATATGTTGATCCGTGCATGGAAAATTCCTGCAAATGGAGAGGGATGCTGTGGATGTCTCACACCATGCCCAGCCCTGCACGTGCACTGTTGGAACAGGCACCGGCTGGCGTTACCGCAGCCCGCAGCCCCAGCCTGGACACCAGCCGAGTGGCCCCACACATCCTCCAGCTGTCCCTGCCATGCAAATGTTTAATTCACCCGCTCCACGCTGGGTGTGCCATTTCAGCGTCCGAGCCAAGCAGAGGGAAGGCAGGTGAGGAGGACCTCCCTGCCGCCTTCAGGTAGCGTCCCAAAAACCCTCCCCGAGCCCCTGCGCGTGGGCAGCCACCATGGCTCCTCCCGGCTCTCCAGCAAACAGCAAAACAGATGAGTTGCAAGTCAGCTTTAAGTTTTCTCCCTGCTTCCACAGTTCTCTGCCCTTTCTCAGTCCATCCCTCCAGCCTTTTCTGCTATGACCACCCAATCCCTCTGTGCCTCATGCCTCCCGTCCACACACCATGTGCTGAACGTAGGGGTAGGCACCTTGGCCATGGAAACCTAGCAGGAAAATTTGGCTTTTTTGAACCACACTTTTAAAATGACTGAAGCTTTTTTTTTTTTTCAATTCTAATGCGGACAGACTAATAATTGTGAAGACAAATGAGCGCTCAACATGTCTTTCAAGCCTTCCTCCCCTTAAATTTCAGAAAAATTTGCCTCTTGCTCCTACAGCAGCATGATACCATGATAAGACAAGAAATCCCTCCAGAATCTCGGAAGTTATTTTTGGCTTTTCACAAATCAATATTTCCTCTGAAGCAATTGAAGCACTCAGTAAGACAAATTCTGCTTTTATCATCACAGTTTCCAAGTTATTCCTTTGCACTCTGTGAACGCCTGCACATTTACACTCCAACAGTCTATTCTCCTTTCTGCCAGCGAAAGGCTCCGCTGGCTACTGAGAAGTTCCTCCATGGTTATGAGTAAGGTTCTCTACTGGGACAGAACTTTTGTTTCACTGAAGTCAGTGGAATAACTTTCATTGACTTCCAAAAGCTGTTAGTTCACCTTCTGAAACTGAAAACCTAGTTTGGATCAGCATCTGAAAAGAGGAGCACAAGGGAAAAAATCTATAAGCTTTATGACTGTGTAGGGTATTATCCCCTGGACACCCAGCAAGTTTTGCTGTAATTGCAAAAGATAAAAAATGTCTTTTTTATTACAAAACCAAACGTTAGGGATTCTAGTTTTTGGATAAGAGATGTATGTGTCGTATAGGGTCCCTAAAAGACCTACTTGGGTGAGTGGTACAGATGGAACACAGTGTGGGTTTGCATTTATCTGAGAACATTTAGAGCCGTGATATATAGTCTACATAACAGACTTCCTCGATGTATAGAGAAAATATAGCCAATTTCTTTGTGCAGGCTGAATTATTTACCAGAGTGTTCCAAAGTGTATTGGTAATAAAACACTATGAAGTATAAGTAACTCCAGACAACCTTGGCTTATGTTAAAACCAGGGTTTTTTTAAAGAATGTTATTAAGAAAATAAATCCTGAGTATCTGGAAAGGCAGGAGTTTGTCAAATGAACATAAGCCTCTGAAGGATTGTGTTGACTCAATGGATGGAAAGGTCAAATTCTCCAAACCACCACCCTAAGGGAGTTGGGAATCAGTCTCGCTTCAAAATTGAATAGGCTTTTTTGGCACAGGATGAGGGTGCAAAGATGGTAAGGTGATTTTGCAAAACTTACCTGACTCGGAAAAATGGCTGTTTTTAAATAAAACCAAATAAAACGTATGTAGAGTAAAACAATTTCACCAGATGGCCAAACAAGCCATCATTTTTCCAGACACTACCTTTCTAGCCAAGCACTTTCTAGTACTGCATTCAGTTTAGAAATACAATGTGCTCATTCCTGCCTCCTCCTCCTCAACGAGACTGGACCATAAGCTGTTCTTAGAGAAACTTCTGAAGATAAAAGCTAACTTCTTGTTCCCGCATCTTCTCTTGCTCTTTCTGCAGACTCACTGCTGAAGAAAGAGGAAACCCACGTATTTTTGGCTTGATTTAAGGTCTTTTAGAAGTCAGTGGGGATCTTTCTCTGGCTATGGTTGGGCACAAAGTCACTTCCTCACTTGCAGTGGTTTTAAGTTGAAACTGCCCACTGGAAGAGTCCTTCAACACCTCAGCAGCTTACCAGCGAGAAACCTGATAGGAACTGTGGCATTCCTGCAACACTCACCTGGTGACCTTATTTTCTAGCTCTTACCTGATGTCTAGACACTGGTTGCTAATAAGTCTGAAGCTTTCACCGAAGCTGGAACTGCTGCAACTTTGTTCTTGTTTGTGCTGTGGACAGCAATTCAAGCTACAATTTTGTGTTTTGCGAGTTTTCACACTTTTTTGCCAGTTCACATGGCATTTCTTTCCACAGCCCAAATGAAGGAACGTGGCCGTGTTCTCTATTCAGCTCTCCCGCCTCAGGGAGCAGATCTGGCTGAACAGCTTCCTATAAAAGCCACCGACCCGGCCCTTTCTCAGTGCAGGCTTAGTAATTAAAATAAAACGTACAGGCGGGTAAGCGACATCTTGCTTTTTCTAATGTTCCCGATGTTTTGTCTTTCACTGCAAATCCTTCATGGACCATTTTCCAGTTGCTCAGTCTACTTTTTTACTGCATTGCAGACTCAGCCCATGGTATCTCTAGAGTTACCTTAACATGGTGTCTCAACAGTTACACTACAAGTCAGCTGCTTTCTTTTTATTTCAAACTCTTTTAAGCATAGAAGACACCCCAAATGAAACATTAAGAGCCAGAATTAGGCTAATTTCTGGGCAGGCACTGGTGTTAGCTCTGTTATTAGGATGGGGCTAAGGTAAGTGACGTGGGTGTAAGAGGGTGTAAGCTGCTTGGTCGTCTCCTGCTGTGCAATGCAGTGGTTGTGTGGTGCAGCACCTTTGCTCTGTAAATCCTTGCCTGGACTGTTATTAGGCATGACTACTAAGCTCCATGTGGGTCCTGCACTTGGGTCACAACAACCCCGTGCAGCGCTACAGGACTGGGGAGGAGTGGCTTGAAAGCTGCCTGGCAGAAAAGAACCTGCGGGTGTTGGTCGACTGCCAGCTGAATGTGAGCCAGCAGTGTGCCCAGGTGGCCAAGAAGGCCAACAGCATCCTGGCCTGGATCAGGAATAGTGTGGTGAGCCGGACTAGGGAAGTGATCATCCCACTGTACTCGGCACTGGTGAGGTCCCACCTCGAGTACTGTGTCCAGTTTTGGGCCCCTCACTACAAGAAGGACATTGAGGTGTTGGAGCGTATCCAGAGAAGGGCTACAAAGCTGGTGAGGGGTCTGGAGGACAAACCTTATGAGGAACGACTGAGGGAACTGGGGTTGTTTAGCCTGGAGAAGAGGAGGCTGAGGGGAGACCTTATCACCCTCTACAACTACCTGAAAGGAAGTTATAGAGAGATGGGGGCTGACCTCTTCTCCCTGGTGACAAGTGATAGGACAAGAGGAAACAGGTTCAAGTTATGTCAGGGGAGGTTTAGATTGGCTATTAGGAAACAGTTTTTCACTGAAAGGGTTATTAAACATTGGAATAGGCTGCCCAGGGAGGTGGTGGATTCACCATCCCTGGAGGTGTTTAAAAAAAGGGTAGATGTGGTACTTAGGGGCATGGTTTAGAAGTGGTTTTTGTCAGGGTAGGTTAATGGTTGGACTTGATGATCTTAAAGGTCCCTTCCAACCTCAGCAATTCTATGATTCTATGATTCTATTTATGCAGCAGCAGCTTTGCTTCATGCCTTAGGTGTGATCTCAAGCTAAGCAGAAATTTAAGTCTTTGCAGAATTGCATTTTTTTAATTACTTGATGCCATTCCTGTGGTTTTTTGTTCCACAAGTCCAATGAGTATCTTTAAATGTTATATGTAGCCATGAACAAAGATCTTTTTCTCTAAAAGAGAAAGGAAAGCAGCAGCAAACGGCAATATATCTACTATATAATGCACGGGACATTGCAGATGTTAAAGAAGCTCGTTGTTTCTGCATCTGGAACAAGTAGGTCACACATAGTTATTACACACACTGCTGAACATGAAGCAGCCAATACCCGTGTAATGTATGTGAGCTTTCAAACTACCTTTTAGTACTTTATAGTAGTACAGCATCTTGTTTGCAGATGCTCTGGTTGAGAGCAACTGATGGAAGGGGGAAGGGACCCAGCTCTGGCTGACCCAATTGCTGTGTGGATCGAGAAGCTGGCAAAATCATTAGTTTCTTTTATATGCTTTCTTTCTATACTATAATAAAGATAAATATTGATTGCTAGAGCAATATTGATTGTAGGGGTCACTGCAGATGGCAGCTGCATGATTTGCACAAGTATCTCCCATGTACAGTGCTGCTTATTTGCATGAGAATGCAGTTTCACCATCCTGATGCGTTGCCTTATAAGAGCATTTATCCAAAATATATGTACCAGTGATTAGCAGTAAAATATGAAACAAAGGACTGAAACAGTTCATCTTCTTAATACATTGTGTGTGTGTGCGTGTATGTGTGTGTCTGTCTGTCTGCTGTGGCTAACTGGCGTTTATTGTCCCAGCCATGCGGAAAGAAGCGCAGGACACAAGGGACCTGCTGTAATTATGCTGCAACGTCAACACCTCAGTTGGGAATAGCACCCAGCTGCACAGCACGCCTGAGACTGATGCTCCTTCCTTCTCCCACTGACCTAGACACTGAACATGCCAAGCCCCTTCATTCAGGCCTGGATGCCTTCCTCCAAGCTCCCAGCTTTGGGTCATCAGGGACACAGTGTCCCCACAGAATGGCTTCAGCATCTTCTCCTGAGCCGAACCTGCCCGGTGGGATCCTTGTCCACTTGTGAGAAATGGAAAAGGCCTCTTCTGGGTGGATGGGGCTCATGAGGAGGGAGGAAAGCACCAAAAGCATGGTGCGTATGGCAGAGCACAAAACCCTTAACGCTCAGCCAGGGAGGAGTCATTGGGGTGTGTGGGATCAAGCTGGGGGAAGCACCAGGGGTGTTTCCGCCCCTTTTTATCACTGGTGCAAACCCCTGAGTGGCCCGTATCAAGGTCAGGTTACCTCCTGCCAAGGATACTGCTGCTTCTCTCCTCCACCTGCAACCTCCAGGAGGGTGGAAGGGGAAGGCAGAGGAGCAATGTGCGGAGATGGCCTCCTCACCTCCTTGGACACTGCCAGGCTGCAGGGAAAGCACTCTCTCCCAAGCACATTATACGTCTCTGCGCGTCTGTCATAGGAAACCGCATCTTATTCTGGGCAGCGCTGCACTTTGAGACTGCTGCTGACTGACCTGCTGGTATTGAAATTCAAAGGAAAAGCATGCATATTTAACCCCAATTCATCATTTTGATTTTGATTAACTCCACAAGTCAGAGGTTTGCAGGCTTTAATCTTATTTTAAGAAAATACTCCTGTCCTCCCTTTCTCGCCTTTTCCAACAGGAAATTCAACAGAAGGGTTCTTCCTATTATTTATCTCCTTCCACTTACTTGGACACATTGTGGACCTCTGAAATAGCCGCCCAGCATCTATCCAAACCATGGCTTGTCCAGTGTAGAGAGAGTGCTCTTATTTCCTCAGTGGCCCATAAGGAGGAGATTAATACTGGAATCCAGGTTTCTGACGTGGTTATGCACTGACACTAAGCCACTTCAGCAGCTGAGCAGGCACTCCCTTTGGTGAGTACTATTTATATACAGTGAGTGAGTATTTCGTAGACGCTTTTTGGAAGATCTTAGAAATACACCACGGTTCAGAACGTTACGCTTCATTCTTCATTTCCTTTTAAGTATATCTCTCAGGGTGTTATGTTGAGTAGCCCTGTCTTACAAAATCAATTATTCCTTAGCCAGCTCAGAAATAAAACCCAAAGTAAGCAACACCAAATGTCTGATTTACCAATAGATTGCAATCCAGTGCTAAAGAGCACAGCCACTGCCCTGCTTTAAATATTCATGAAGCCCACTGGTGCAAAATGCATTAAAGGTGGGAATAATGCCAGTAATACACGATCCTCTTAGTGACAAGAAGCTTTCACATATTAAAGTAGCAAGATGTTAAAGACTTTCAACTGAACAATCTTTGTTTTTAACCCAGAGAAAGAGATTCACTAATGGAATGCCAAATTGCATTCACTCTCATGATATTAGACTGGCGAATAGGATAATAATACATGTGCGCTTTACCATGCCGCAAAAACCCTGTTATTACAGTGGGTTCTTTTCTGCTTTTTCATTGTACTTTCCAGAAAATGTTCACACACATATCTTACCCCTTCGAGTAGTCTTCTATGTGACAAACCCTCTATCAGAATCCCAAGAGTGTAGCCATTAACAGATTGGTTTTACGCAAATAAGAAGATTTAAAAATAATGGTGACACAGTACAATAGCACAATTTAGCTGAGTGACAACTGGCAATGAATAACAAAAAACAAAAAAAAAAAAAAAGAAAGAGTTAAACCAGAGACAAGGGACTGCAAAATAACAGACTGTGGCAATGCAGAATAATGTTAATTGTCGCTTTAAATCATCAGCAGTCCAGCCACATCTGCTATCACACCTGTGCTCTCTTCTCTGATCTACTCTGGCACCCTAGAAATATTAGGCAAACAGCCAGCCTCGCATCTCCAGCTCTCTGTGGCCTGGCTCTGCTACCAGACTGCATCCCTCTTACCTGGAACGGATCAGGCACTGACCCTGCACCCTCAAACTGTTTCTGATTGATAGGGGACGCTGCCGGTGCTGGGCTCATCACCCTGTAACAACAGGTCCCGGGACTGCTGGCACCCACTGTCCCCATTTGGATTTTACAAACCTCATCAGTCAGATGAGACAGATAAAGGAGCCCTGCTTACATCTGAAATTTGGTCCACATAAAAATAGCGATCAAATAATAAACTGAAATTTCTTTTCCCACTTAATCTAAGGACATTTCCTGCACGCCGAATCTTGGCAGGGGGAGTGGGGGAATATGTCTATCTGGTGCCAAACATGGAAATTCAATTAGCGTACATTTGAAAGAGGGATCTAGGTCCCCCATACATGGTCCGCTTTTATTCTAGAAATAAGAATAACAAAGAGCAAACACCCAGAAGGCTCATTTTTTAGAAAGACGTTTATCCAAGACTAATCAGGGGGCAGGGACAGGAAAACAGGGCTCTGTTACGGCACATGAAGTTGTTTACTTCAAAGCAAACCTTTAACAGGCTTTACATGGTCTTTGTACTTCTGGTTGGAAATCTGCTTTCCTGCCTTTTAACAGTTCGTCTGGTAGTATCTTCCCAGTAAATGCCCTTCCCTGCTTCCCGCCCCGAGAAGCATCTTTCCCTGCAGAAAGATCGCCTGTCAATAGAAATTGAGAACTTCAGCTCCTGCAGTCATTACACTGCTCTGTACACGCCAAGTTGTTTCAAAGGGGAAGAATTAGATAGCGCAGAAGCTGGAGTGGGAACTTTACTGGGGTAAGGCGGATCAGGCTATTTTACCAAGCTATTTCTGGAAAAAAATAAGCAGTGCTACTCAGTGCTTATGATTAATAATGTTATCTTGTAGCTAATTTTATTCCTTGCCCCTCTCTTTGCCTGCCTTCCAATTTGGAAGTGCACTTAATTATGAAAACATGAGCACTAGACTGTGAATTTTGATATATTAATTTTACCGTGGTTTTGTTTCTACACTGCACCACCAAAACTCTCAAGGACAACCGGTCAAGGAGACAATGAAAATCCTGACATCTGGCGTAATTTTCTTAAGCAAAGTCAAAATTAAGCAATTTCTTCCACACAAATCTCATTACGTTGCTGCAAACCTATAACCATGATGCATCTTGCTCCTGTTTATCAACACCACAATTTCTTTCAATGACTGGAGCCAGAGTAAGGCCCCTGTGGTTTGTTTGCTTGCTGTTTTTTAAAGACTAGAACTGGAGGTTATTAAAAGCCTGGCAAGACAAAACCAAAACGAGCACAAATGGATGACCACGACCATATTCCTAAGCTTCTTCACTGAGCAGTAAAAATGTTCATAATTTCATGCCTGACCAACAGTGCACGGATGCCTTGCCTGGATGAGGTCAGCCGCCCAACATTGGGCCCAATTATCATGTTCACCATTCATTCATTCTTTCATTGACTCCTCTCTGGCTCCATTCCTACCATCCAAGTTAGAATTCGGGCAATATTGCTTTATTGACATCTCACTGCCCAGTCTCTGTATTCATCCTTTAGCTAGCACCAGCCCACAGCTTCAGAAGCATCATCCAGCCAACAGCTCTAACATTTACATGACTATTTTGTCGTCTCTCTACATTTGTATTAATTACTTTGATAGAAATATGAGGCTTGGCATAAAGGCAGTGTTAGAAGTATAGCTCTGTGAATACAGACTTTTTTTATCTATTAGCTGTTTCAAAATCACAGTGAAATGATTAGTTTAAAGTTGGCTTAATATATGTTTGCATAGTATCTAGGCAAAATGAAAAAAAAAAAACTCTGAGTAGATACAATTATTTCCCTTCAGCTTATGCGGTTCAAGTTTAAAATAATAAAAAAAAACCCACCGCATAATTTTGAAACCTCTTTTAAAAAATAAAAAATAAACCAATTTCCATTGAGAAAATGTCTAAACGTACACTGCAATTATTTCAAACATTTGCAGGTTAAGTCTTCAACTTGGGCAACTAGGAAAAAGCGAGACAGATTTCCCAGCATTTCTAATACCACACATGAATTAACATGATGATAATACTAATGATACTTTTTAACCGGAAAAGCTTTAGGTCAATTATTTTTCCCAATTCTATTTTTACCAAAGTATAAAGCAGTAAAACCCCAGATGGAATAACATAAGTTATAACAGCAACAAAATGGATAACTGTGTTTCTAGACTTTGCCTAAATTGTGCATGTTCCAAATTTATAAACCAGACTGCTTTATCCATTTTTTTCAGAGTAATAACCATCTCAGTCACTGTGCGATGAATCTCTGGGCGCAGAAAATTGAATATCTAATATTTGTAATGCTTTTCTAAACCACAGCACTTTTAAATAATACAACATTCATTAAAATAGAAGAGTAGACCAAATTACTGTACCAAACATCCTCTGCATCTTCGTCGCACTCTGCCCCAAACTGGCAAATGTCACAGGTCGATGTCTCTTTTTGATTGGTTTCACCTGAGCCTTCATTGACTGTTGGATGGAAAGCAGAAGATCACACATTAGTAAAGACAGCACTGTAGCAAAGAACCTCTCTCTCTCTCTAGAAAAATCTATTCACCGCGTCAGCTTAATGCGTTGCTCACAGAGCCAATGCCCGGCCAACAGACAGTATTTTTGAATGGGGCCAACACAGACATTTCCATGTTTGTCTGTGATAAATTATGAAGCTAAAAAGGGAAACTGGAGAAAGACCCTTCCTCTTCCTTTTCCACTTACACCATGATCCCTTCAAGCCGCAGCCCGGAAAGGTTGTGTCACCACCGAGCCTCACTGCTTTGTTCCCTGGGAAAATAACGGAGCAGTATTGATAGCATCACACGCTGCCTAGTTCATTCCAAAGGCAAAACATTTTTCTCTTCAGAAGTACAGCTATGAGCCCCAAGGACTAGTTATATCTGGCACGAAAGATTTAGTGCTGCCAGAGGAGGGGACAATCTCCAGCACAGGTTAAATCTGAAACCCAGGAAAGTCAACGCCAATGTTTGCAATTGTGTAAGGTTTGTACCTGGCCCTGAAGTCAAAACCATGAAGGGACTAAGGGGAAAACAAAAATACGGGTGTAAGAGGACTGCAAAAAAATATTGACATCTGAGTCCTGAAAGAGAGAAACAGACCACTACGGCAAGTACCAAGAAGAGAGTATGTTAAAAGATCCAAGAGAAACATTATCTACATTTGTATTAAAGTATATAAGCACCTTTAGATATCTTTCGAAAGATGCTGCTTTCTAGCACGACACTGTGCCTAGTGATGTCCTTCTGCCAGTTACAGAATAATTAAACCAACCCAGACTTTCAGCATCAATCAGCTTTGACTGATGTTGTTATCTGCATAAACAGCCTCTGCAGTGTCATCCTTTCATTTCTCTTTCATTTGGAATCAGCTTACTGCACGTTTGGGTCCAATCTACCAAAGCTGGTGGATATGCTGAAGTGTGTTGGCAGCCCCAGTGACACTGATGGGACAAATCACCTGCCTGATGTTGTACATCCACTGCATGAGACCATTGACCTGGGTGTTACTGGCTAACTGGGTTGTTACCAGAGGTTTTCGTGTTGGAGTGCTCTGACTTTGAATAGGCTGCTTTTCTCATGCACTCAAGAAAGAACAAGAGTCCCAAGCTTTCACAAAGCTGTTGGAGGACAAAGGGCTTTTGCCCCTAGAAGAGCAAGTGTGACCCTAATGCCTGTTTTTCAAACTTGCTTTCTTACCCTGGACAAGTTGTTCCCCACTATGTCATGTTCCCCACTGCGTAAAATGGGAATAACACCACTTTCTACCAACAGAGAATATGGAAACAAGTATATTAAAAGATCATTATATGCTAGATACTACAGTGATACAGACCACAGAAATACTTAAGGTAGACGGTTTATCTAAGAAGTTTTTACCTGAGGCTTAATATAGTCAAAGGAAGTGTTGGTATGTTTAGGTATGTACGTATGAGCTATGCTGCAGCAATTTCTTAACAGTTGTGCCTGAATTTACATTATATTAAACTGAAAAAATTCTCCCATGATGAGCATCCTGATTATCCTGAAAGGCAAAAAAGAGGGTTTTGCCCTACTTGTAGAAGTTTGCTCACCTTTATATCCATAAAATTAATGTACAAAAAACCAAAGGGGAAACTCAGAAAACAGACACTGGATTTTTGTTCTACTGCACTGTCAGGCTTTGCAGGGAGGGTCCGAGCTGAGGTTCTTCCCTTTCCTTAAATAACTGAGGAACTCTTCAGGCTCACATTTTATGAGCGCCCACGTATGAGGGTGGACAAGGTGTCCAAGTGCCATGTCCGACCAACATTAGCATCTCCATGTGATGCACGAGGCACAATGCAGTTCTTAATTTCTACTAGAAAATAATAGGCCACTCCGTATTTTTCTGAAGCAGCTCTGCATCCAGCATTCCATAGTCAACGTGCACTTTGTCATTAAATGTCCAAGCATGCAGCAGTCTTGATTTAAAAAGACAGCTATTTTGTCTGCTCTCTTTTCTCCTCTGTTTTCAGTAACCACAGATAATATTATTCTTTACATTTCCTTAAGATCCTCTCCCTCCACAAACACACATGCTGGCATGTGCACCCACACCCACGACTGACACACACAGGGGCTTGTTTTCTCCACGCTGTGCAGATAAATGCTTTGATAAAGCTGGGCATTTTAGAAAGAGTTATTTCCCCAATATTTCCTGCTACTTTTTAGCTTGAGGACTAGTGGATGCTCATTTTCTAAGGTGACTCTTTTTCCTTTTTTTCTCCTCACTGCACTTGCTGATTTGCACTTGCTTTCACATCCCAACTTAAAAAAAACAACGCTAGCAAAAATAAACTAGTTTCTGGATTCCTCTTCTGAAAACAAAAGGGATATGGTTGTCTTTTTCCCGTGCACGTTACGTAGCTCTCATGTTAGCTGTGGTTGAGGTTTAACACCAAGACCCTATAGGAACGTAGCAGGGCTCCAGGGAGGCTAATCTCTGAAGCCCACTGCTTATTACTCATACAACTGAGAAATGTTAAGCTGCTAGTTTCTATTTGTATTAGCAAGATTAGCAACTTCCATAGTTCAAGGAAATGTGCTAGCACGGGTTAGAAGGTCACTAACATTATCTGAAAGTCACTTCAGAGACTATCTCAATCTCCTAAGCAATATAAATCCTTTAGCTGGGAAGGCACTACACACAATTTACAGAACCAATGGACTGTGGTAACCACAACAGCTCCTGTTTTAATCATTTGGTCCTTTTCTGGCATTCTCACTGCACTCAGATCAAATAGGGCACGATTTCAAGAATATCTGCATTGCTTGCAAGCCCTAGAAGAAAGAAACTGGTTTTGAGACATTTTACTTTGTCTCCATAGCTGAAAAACTAGACTGAAAGTGTCATCAGTAGATTGGTCTGATTCTGTGCTTACCTCCTGTAATATCAGGAGAAAACTAAAAGTCTCAAACTATCCCCCTGCTGTAGACACCTCTACTTTCTCTTCGCACTTCAATCTCTTTTGAGTCAAGAGTCTTCTGGAGGTGCTACAACCCCAACAAATCGTGCTATGACTTTCTACACGCAGCTTCCCAGGCTCATGCTCTACTAAGCACTGATAACTGGTTATTTAGCTGTTTTAACAAATGGACACCAAAATCTCTGTGGTTGAGCTTCTGCTTGAGCAGCCTGCTCTATTGGGAGGTGTCCCTGCCTGTGGCAGGAGGGTTGGAACTAGGTGATCTTTAAGGTTCCTTCCAACCCAAACCATTCTATGACTCTATGATAACCCTTGCTCAGTCTTCCCAAGATGTTCCACCAGTGTCGAAGGCAGGATGGAAATAAATTTTTGCAATTTCCAGAATAGCAGCTCCAATGGGATGGTTATGAACATGCACGGCAGCTCACAGTCTTGATCTGAGATACAAAGCATCATCTATTTCCTAACTGACACAAGGGACATGCGCATAACTTGCCTGATGGACCATACTGTGAGGAGTAAAGGGAAGTGTAAAGAGTAGCTGATGAGCCATGAGCATGAGAGACAATTAGGTGGCAACAGAAACCTCTCACTCTCTCTTCACTAACACGCCTCTGAAGGCAACACGGCAAACTCAGGAGAGTCCCTGTTCACTTTTCATGGGGCTTTGTAGGACTACTAACACTATTACAATAATCCTTATTCAATATATTTTAACCATACTGAAGAACACAACAAAGGAACAGCATAAAACATCATCACCACACACTTGAATATACAGAAGTATGACTATAATAAATTGTTATGATTGGTTTTCATATTATGCAGTCTTCCATTGATTTATATGATCAGATGCGTGCTCATCGCAATCCCTGATTCTGACTTGACTCCTCATGGTGGGACATCTTTGCTATTGTTCAAAGAAGTACTTCAAACAAAGCTTTCTCTAGCTGATCTGAACAGGATATCCACTCGTTTTTAGCTATAAAATCTAGGTAATAACAAAAATCACATGGAGATGAGGGTTGATGGCCATTTGTGTGTATTTTGGAATGAAAGACAAAGTGCAAATGAAAACGTGGAGGAGGAGGAGGAGAAGAATGGTCTTCAGAGCAGCTAAGGTGATCTCACCACATGCTTCAGTCCTAACAGGACTGCCCTGGGCTGGTGTCAAGGCAAGTGGATGAAGTGTGAAAGCTCTGAGTAATGAGGGCAGAGAAGCCAGAAGAATTTACTAAATATGTTAGAACAAACACTGCCTACACCTCTACCAAATGGCTAAAAACACCTCACAAACTCGACCAATAAAAGCCCATATGCTGCAAGCAACTTCACTCTAATCAATAAGTCTTTTTTCCTGAAAGCATTAGCTCAGTCAAAACCTGCAAAGTGAGAAAAATGAAGGGTGTGAAGCAGGGGGTCGACTCACAAATGACTCTGCTCTCGAAGTCTGGCAGAGGCTCAGAATGGCCCTATGGTCAAAATGAAAAGAAAATGGCCTACCTTATCGGTAATAAATCCAAACTCTGACATGCCTTATTCTGCTTTTGTCTCCTGCCGTCTGGCTCCATCTCAATAAATACAAATTTGCTCTCTCTCACACACACAAACACGGTGGGGAAACTACTTATCTCACAAGAAAATAGTGTCTCTACCCAGCTCAGGACCCGACTCACAACTTCTCAAGGAGACCTGAAATATTCTCCTTCATGCCAAGGGGACATTGATTGGTTTCTCCACACCACCAAGGGTCAGTCCTTGAAACTACCTCTCCACTATTGATGGGCAGGTTATTTAAACAGCACCAGGGTTGTGCGATACCTGAGCTGGCTGCTGGTCTGGAAACCAGACCACCTTTCCCAGGGCTTTTATTGCTTTAGGGCCTGTCTCGGCTGCCTCCACATTGCCATTCTCAGCCAAGTGCTGGAAAAGGTTAGCAAGACAAGTTCAGTATGATGTGAATACCTAACAGGGTTTTCGAAGAGGAACTAGATGTATCCAGCCAGCTCAGATTGCTGATAAAATGTGCTCTTATCTTCTCACTAAAGACCATGTAGATACAGCCTGGCACTGCTTTCATGCCAGTCAGACTCAAATTGCACTGTTTTCCAGCTCTCTTACTTCTACTGTGACTCTCAGGTTATACTTTTCCTTAAAATCACAGCTGGTGGATTATCAAACGGTATGAGGATCTCAATTTCTATGTATATTTGTTCTGAAAGGGATGTCTAAGCTTTAGGGATGTGGAGAAAAAGCTTGTAAATATAATAAATACCAGAAACTATAAAGTCCATAATTTTTGAAAACTTATTATTTTCGTAGGGCTGATTCAGGATTTTTCAGTCCTGCGCAATGCTGAGTTTATGCTGGACAGGAAAGAAGCACTTCTGAAACAGCTCGCTCTTGTGCACGGCCCTGCGCTGAGCTCACCCCCACCTTGTGAGGAAGGCTTCGACTCTGCCCTGGGTACAGTCTAATTAGTGCAAGGAAGCAGTGTCTGGGAAGTGCCCGGAGTTCAGTAAATAACTAGTTCAAAAACTGTTTCACGTTATTACTAAGCGCTGCTGCTCTCTCTAGTTCCGTCTTTACTTTTTACCTCCTGTCTTGCTTCCTGTCATGCCTTCCTTCCCATCCTCTTTTGGCTGCTTTCCTTTCCCCACCACCCCCAATTCTTCAGTTGCAATCACCCCAACGCAGGGCCCAGCACGGAGCAGCTCTGGCAGCCCTCCTGACGAGGGGCTACTGCTGTGAGGAGGGGAGTGGGCCCATGCAAAGCCTTGAACCTCTTGCTTCACACAGCTCAATGTCTTAGAAACCAGCCTTCTCCATCTGCCATCCAGTCCAGGGCCTTGGAAGCCTCCCCTGACGAGATGGGCAGCCTTCACACCCTCTGAACCTCATTTATTGTGGCTAAAAGTGGATGGCATAGGAATGGTTTCACAGGAGCAGCGTTGCTCTTCTGCATCTATCTAATTGCAGTTTTCTCCTTTCAGCGGGCACAACTGGAAGTCTTGGGAAGACCCAAGAGCACCCAGGTCTGAAGGACATGACCCCCTACAGACCTCTGGGGGGACTTGCCTGTATTTCTACAACTGTGGCCAGGGGGGAAGGGATTCAGTTCTTACTCAAAGTTTATTTATTCTAAATAAACACCATTTGCTTGTTTCTGTCTCATGCATATCCCCGCTGCTCCCACAGTGCATTTGATAAAAAATTAAATGTGATTAGTCGAGGCCAGTTTCTCCTAGCAAATATCTCTAATGGCATTTCAAAAGGGATGGCTCATTGAATAAAACCCTATTGTAAGCTTCCTGAATGCTGACATGAAACAGCTGTGATTATTGCACCCTTGTGTGGTCCCCCTACAAAATCTGATGCTTGCCTGGTGTGTGGGGGATGCCAACACCGCAGATTTATGAAGGTGTACGATGACCAGCACTGGCAGTATTTGCCAGCTTGAAGAAGAGGAGGCTCATTTAATTTTGCCAAGAGCTTCCCCTCATAAACAGCTTTGAGTAAAAAGCCAAATAGCACGTGGGGACTATTCATCTCTGCCTTGCATTAATTTAATTTTAAAGAGAAATCACTTCCTTGCAGGAGAATTTTCAAGGAATAGATACAGCTTGTTGTAAAAACGTGTCTGCGATGCCGCCAAAGCTTTTGTGGCATCAGTCCCTGCTCTCATGTACTTCAATATGCCCAACAGCACGAACAAAACAACCAAGTGGACATGCCCACAGCTGGATGGATGCAATCTGACGGGTCACCAATTAAGGCTGTTATTACAGAGCCTGGAAGGAGACTACTGTAGTCCTAATTGCAAGGACCAGAAGATTTTTCAGGATCAAGGAGAAAAAGAAAAAGATGATGTCTGATTCCCCCCTCAGGTTGACTTGCCTGGTCACACACATCATTAAACCTCAGCGCTGTGTCAAGGGAGATGGGAAGCTGCAGTCCAGGAAAGTACCCAATATCATAACGCTTTTCTTATTTGTCAGAAAAACGGCCATCAAAGGTTACTCGGGGGGACAGTCAAGTGTGAGCTGCTTGTGGCCAGCCGGCCCTATGTGCCAGAGGGGAGCGGAGCAGCCAGGCTCGAAACCCTCTTCACCCCTTCTGTGGTGGACTGCAAAACACCCTCTCCTTGAGGACCTGCAAAGCGCCCCAGCGTCATCAGGCTCTGCTGAAAAGCAGGGACTGGTTCTGGCCCTTCCTCTTCCTCTTGTATGTCTGGGCAGAAGCTGCATCCCATACTGCCTGAAACAGGACCTTACTGCTGGATACCTTATGCTTGGATGCACGAAACACATGATGAAATGATAATCTGATGGACAGAACATACGGACTATATACACGCCCTAACATTGCACAGCGAATCCTATCGAGCAAATACTGCAATAGATATAGGTTCGGCTGGAGGAATACGAGTCAGCAGTGCCTTCCTCTGCAGGGGAGATGCTACAGTCAGATATAAACCACAGAAATTACCCATTTGTGCTCTCCCTGACCTCTGTCAAGAATTCACATTCCACCTGAGGTTTTATTCATTCTCGGCAGAGAGGAACCTGGATCACCAAATTTAGAGAAATTCTGAGAAAAAAATAAAAAAGGAAGGATCCAACCCACGGTTTCACAAAACCTACAATAAGGAAGTCCCAAATGGGTGGCGTGACTTTCCAGGACCTTCCGCACCGAAAGAGTGCTTTTGCCAGCTTCCTACCTGGTGGAAGGATTAAAAGAAGACTTGAATGTGAACCCTTGCAGCTACTCATCTTTCAAGAAACAGAATGAAAGGAACAAAGATAAAACCTAAAAGAGCTGTCTGGCATCCACTTGGTGACTACTTCAGTTTTAAGGTCTTTGTCACTTTGCTATTGATTTAAGTCTGTGTATCCTTTTGAATATTAGTATGGCTAGCAAGATAGCAACATCATACATAAAAATGTTCTTTATTCCAGAACAGATGAAACTCCCAGTGGTAAAAGAAGATTTAGGTATCTCTGAAGATTTCTTATCGCTGTGCAACATAACTCTCTAATGGTTCAGTGCCTTGGAGGGTCATCTGAGATCACTTATCACATAAATCAAATAGGTGGCAGGCTATAAGAGTGGAAGCCTATAGCAATTTCATGTCTTTACTTGCAGACATCAAATCTATCTTTTAGGCAGACTATAGAGGAGATAATATGCCACTCCATTTACGCCACTGAAGAAACTCAAATCTGGGTATTAACCAATTTTAGGAAGCTGCTCCTAGTCTTGACTGCACCACAATTATCTTGGGAAATGACTGGGTTTAAATCCTAAAACATGGACCGCAGACCCTGGTCCTGGTTCTAATTTACGCTAAGGCTTCTGTAAATCACTCTGGCAATGGAAGGGAGTGTCAGAGCAAGTGAAAGTCCAATTTACTTTATGTCCCATTTACATGATCAGGGTGGTGTAAAGTGGCTCCACTGTAAAAATGACAGTGAAGGTCTACCTTTCACTGACTTCAAGAAGAGAAGCACAGTTTTCTTCTCCCACTGCGCTTTTCTTCCATGTTACTCCTTTCTCTTTATTTCTATGGTGCTAATGCAGGTTACACACGTGTAACGGAGGAGGCGCAGCCCCGGAGCTCAGAAGTCAAGAAGCTCATCCTCTGTAACGGGGTCTCAGAAGGAGCCAGCTCAGTCAGGTGCCAAAACCGGCTGTCAAACCCCATGTTCAGCCAGGCTGTACCCTTGCGGTTGGGAGCCACGATAGATGGCTCCTCATCTGCTCTTCCTCCACCAGCTCAGGGGACAGCCTGTATGCAAAGGGCGACCCCCGATCCCCCTTCACAGCTCCTGCCCCAGAAGAATTTAGTATTTCCACAGTAGCACTCCCCGATCTGGAATTTTCACCACTGAGCTGATCCTTAAAACTTGCACAACCAGGGCTCATCCCCGTGTTTGCTTCTTTCTCTGTAAGTGAGAATTTCCATTTAAGGAAAAGAGAAAAGCTGGCTCAGAGCTAGTTGTAAAAATATCCCTTCTGACATGTGCAAAGGTGTTTCTGCCTCCCCAAGCCTGTGGCACGGCAGTCCTTGGGCCTCTGCTATAGCTCAGGGTGCACAGGAGTGCGGGCACCGACAGATCTTGCTAGAAGCTAAGATGAGGGCAACTGCAAAGTTTCTAAGTCCTGCAGGAGGAGATAGAGTATTTATGCAAGATAGATCCTATCTTTTATATAACCCTATTCTCCAACAAACACGAAAACGTACTGCATCAGTTAATTGCATGAAAATGTTCAGCAGTAAGACAACCTTTCAGGACAAATGGGAAAAAAGTGAGTCTAACCGTGTTTTTCCTCTTTATTTCCATTATTAGTGGGCAAGTTGAGGCATTGCACGAGTGGCACCATTACTGGCTTATTGTACTCCTTGGCTTATGGTCTATGTGATGGAACAGTCGTGTCCATAGCACAAAACCCATGACAAATACCGGCAGCACTGCTGACAGCCTAAGCAGAAAGGCAAGGGAGTTCATGAGCAGCACAGCCATTCCTGGAAGAGCGGCAAAGATTTAGGAGAAGAAGCCTCCACGGGCCAGGTCTGTGGATAAACCGGGGATCTATTTTTGTGCTGTCACCCAGAATTTATGTGACTGTGTAGGGAAAAACCTCCCAGACCTCCACTAACAGGACAAACAGGTTGTGTGCCACATGTCAAACTCAGCCTTGATACGAGCAGTGGAGAAGCATGGATTTGAATCCGTTTACACCAGAACAATGTTGCCCTTCTGAGCATAATTTTACAGATGTGTTTATGATATAGGAGGAGCCATATGGCACGAAAGGTTTAAACATTTAATCTCACTTAGCTTCAATACACTGCATATACAGAAAATTGGAAGCCCAGCAGGAAAATGCCAGATTTCATTCTCACTTAGTCGTGATTAACCTTTATGAGCTCGCTCCGAGTTTTGTCACCTGCGCAGACAGTCGGGGCAGGCAGGCTGCGAAAGCCTCGGCGTCCTGCTCTGGCCAAGGCGCCGCCATCCCTGAGCTCAAGCTCTCCAAGGGCTCCGCTGCCCGAAACGTGGGCCTCTCCCAGCTGAATGGCACTGCACCCTGTTCCATATCTTCCCCCATATATGGGGACTACAGGGAGGGAATGAATGACCTGGAGGGACTCTCCCCCTTCTCCTCCTGCAATTGCGCTTCTTTGCACAGCTCAGGCGGGTCAAGTTTAGAGCAGGCGTGCACCCGCAGACAGATGCCAAACAAAGAGCTGATACATATCTCACTTGGCAAATAGGCTCTTTCTCATTAATATTGATTCCCACACACAAACACTTTAGCTATATTCGCTGATTGCATTACCATTGCAGAAGTGTAATTAACAAATTAAAAGGGAGGATTGTGATTCAGTTTAATTTGGGGAAAATCTTTAAATAAAAAAAAAAAAAAAAAGAAAAAAGTCTGATGTTTGAGGATCATTCCCCTCTGCTATTCATTTTAATGCCTGGGACATGCTCTAAGAGAAATGCTTTCGTCCAAATAAACATGTCCTGAGGATGCTGCAGTATTGGCATACCCGGGCACTTGAAGAAGCATCAACGAGACGAAAAATAAACAAATGAAAGAAATCCTGACAGATGCTAAACAAGATACTAGATTGCAAACGAAGGTGTATCATCATGGAGAGAGGAAGGGGGAAAATGCCAGTTGGAAGCTGCTCAGATTGATCTCCGAGTGCCAGCTTATTCACAGAAACTTATGAAAAGCAACAGAGAACATGCACACCATCAGCCCAGGTGAAAGCCAGTGCCACAAATATTTGTGGAAGGAGGGAAGGTAGAAAATCTTGCTGCCCTTCCAGATGCTTGTACGATAAAATAAACGAGCTCCACTAAGTGAATCAATGTTTGCAAGAGCAGTCAAAACTCCTGAGCCAAAGTTTGACTGCTTTTCTCTCCAAAAACCAACTGAGCACACCTGGAAGAATGGCTGCAAAATGATATCTACTTCCCCTCCCATCTCCTATGAAAAACACCTTTCAGGTGATCTAATATTATGAGAAACCATAATCATTAAGGATTGATCATGCTAATATAATTTTCTGGATGGCTTATTAACCTACTAAGACATGTTTTTCTCTACTTCCCTTCATTAGCGACAGCAATAATTAGGTAAGGACAGAGTAGCAAAATTGATCATATGCTACTGCCGAAGGGGACAGAGAATGTATCATGGACATTTAGCATAATGTTCTCCAAACCCGAGATGCATTAATTATATTTAGTAACACAGTTATTTTCTGCCTTTGATGGAAAGAAACCATTAATATAGAGACTGTATAACAGAAGCTTATTTTTCTCCTTTTCCAAAATGGAATTTTCTTTTTTTTTTTTTTTTTTTAAATTCATATTACAAAACAAAACGAGAAAAGAAAACATTGTGGTCTCAAGTACCTCCTGATACCATCTCCTTTTCCTATTTCAGTCTTGACTACCCGTCTCCTCGTGAAACTGGTGCTTTGACAGCAGGGTGGTCACAGAGCTATGGCTGGGAAGCAAATAAGTGAGTTACACTGTCATCTCCCGGGCAATAAGCCCCAGGGACACTTACCTTATTTTTTCGGGTCAGCTTCAGCCAGCCTTCCCCCATCTGCCACCGGAACAAAGAATCTGTAGTTTACACTTAGGGAGCACCACTCAGAATGCACATATAGTCGCATATAGAGCAGTGTGCCCAGGTGACCAAGAAAGCCAATGGCATCCTGGCTTGTATTAGAAATAGTGTGACCAGCAGAAGGAGGGAGGTGATTGTCCCCCTGTACTCAGCACTGGTGAGGCCACACCTTGAGTATTGTGTCCAGTTCTGGGCACCTCAATATGAGAGAGATATCGAGGTGCTGGAGCGAGTGCAGAGGGGGGCAACGAAGCTGGTGAAGGGCCTGGAGAATAAATCTTATGAGGAGCGATTGAAGGAGCTGGGACTGTTTAGTTTGAGGAAGAGGAGGCTGAGGGGAGACCTCATCACTCTCTACAACTACTTGAAAGGACACCGTAGAGAGGTTGGTGCTGGTCTCTTCTCACAGGTAATTAGCGATAGAACAAGAGGGAATGGGTTAAAGCTGCAGCAGGGAAGATTTAGACTGGAAATTAGGAAAAAATTCTTCCCAGAAAGAGTGGTCAGACACTGGAATAGGCTGCCCAGGGAGGTGGTGGAGTCACCATCCCTGAGTGTGTTTAAGACTCGTTTAGATGTGGTGTTAGGGGATATGGTGTAAGGGAGAACTTTGTAGAGTGGGGCTGATGGTTGGACTCGATGATCCCAAGGGTCTTTTCCAACCTAAATGATTCTATGATTTAAAAATTTTATAAATTTACAGAGATGGCGGAATAGCAGCTGCACTCTGAGCCCATGTTAAGGTCCAGCTTCTCTGTTTGCAACATCAACAGCAGAAGCACCACCAACGTGCGGGCTGGGGGATGACGGAGCAGCCATACGAAGCGTCGGTGTGCGCTGCCCATCACCTTCCTGACCGGCCCACCAGACCTGCAGCGTGAACTTTCCCGCACCACCCTGCCAGCGCGGGAAGCACGTGTAAGCGCGTGAGTGACAAAGGCATCGCAGCGATGATGAATTTTTACATGTTTTTTTTTAAATGCCAGCGACTGGCTTTCCCTGAGCTCTCCCCCCATGTGAGCAGCAGGCAGCTTTCTGTAGATAAAAGCATTACAGGGAGCTGAAAAGAGTTGACATTACAAACTTGGCACTCCGATGGCACGCTGCACAAACAGGGAAAGGGAGGATCTGCCAGAGTGAGAGCCAGAGATAATATGAAAAGCATAAACCCAACATATTGACCTTATTTAAGTCCAAACAGCATAACACCAGGATACTTAACGCAAAAATGTCGAAAACATTCTTTATTCCACACACACATGAATGTTTTCTTTAAATATGCAATTCGCTTGATATCTGCAATCCCCCCTCTTCAGATGCAAAATCCAAAATAATGATTATATCAGTCATTGCTTAATACATTCAACCGTGGCCCTGATTTTCATGCATGAATGGTCATTTACATATCATTACCCATCATGCCATCCACCCAGATTTTTCTTTCTAAAGTTGTCATTTTAAAACAAAAATGCTTAAAAAGGGGACTTTCATTTCTCGTTATCTTATCTGTGCTCTTAGCGGCTAATAGACCAGAATATTAAAATGGAAAATTCTCAGTGTGTGTGACAACTGCCACAGTGAGAAGATCTTAGAGAAGAGGCAATTATCAAGGGATTTTTCTCAAATTTGGGAACACATATGGATATGAACAGAAAATCTGAAGCAAACCAACCAGAAGCAAAACAGTAATTATAGTACGTTCTTCTGTTTTCCTAACACAAGTCCTTGCTGGGGACAAAGTTAGCTCCATGTCAGGAAAATCACTGCGGACATGAGGTGCAGTTAGAAGCTTTGCATGAATAAATTACAATTTTTCAATTAATATTGTCCATGCCCACAATAAAGGAAAGACTTTTTTCCCCTGCCTTCTGTTACTTTTAAAGTAATTTTCAGCTGTGTTTAATTAGGAAATTTCTCTACAGAAGGGAATGTGATAGAAGATTAATTCTCTATTTCCTCACCCACTGTGTCAGTAGACTCAAGTGGACGCTCTAAACCCCAGTTAAATACGACAAGGATGATCAAGCACGGAGCTCCTTTCAAGAGGTCGCGTCCGCAGACTGTAGATCTCATTTCGAAACAATAGAAACGAGTTAGAAAATGGTATCTCTCTGTGGCGCAGCGCCACAGAGGAACAATTACAAGTGCTTCATGGTGCGAGGGTTCACCATGCTGGCTGAGAGGGTTCGCTATTGCGGCTAATGATACCAGACGCCACCAAGTGAGAAATAGCATTTCCACAGCCACTGATGTTTTGGGTCTTCTTCTCCTCTCCACCACTAATAATTATTCCTCTAGTAGTCACATCCTATTTTACATCTTTTTATGCCAAGTGTGAAACAGCAATTAAACAATAAATAATGAAATGTTCGCTTGTGGGCAATATAGTAAAGAATTTGGTGGGGTTTTTTTAAGGGAATAGACAAAGGGTGCAAACTGTGTTTGTTTTTAACAAACAATGAAGGGAACGAGCTATTTACCCTCAGGACGTAAAATCCTACGAACGGTATATTGCTGCCAATGCTAAGTAAATATCGGGTTAATGCTTTTTTAAATTGAAATCCAAGACAGAGCAAGAACAATTATTTAGAGGAAACTCAGACCTACAAGATACTGGAAGATACAAGACATCTCTTCGACAGAGAGGGTAAACAATTTTCTCAGAAATTTTATTAATGGAGTAGCTGAACATCAAAACAGAAAAAGCAGCGATGATTTAGAGAAGGAAACACAGACTTGCAGCCCAGTAGAGACCGAGAGGCTTGTGCATTGATTAACTAGGACCAGATTGTTTTAATACAATAGGAGTTGTCAGTACATACCTCCTGGGGACAGGAAAGGTCAACACAGGACAACTGGCAGAAAAAAAGTGTGTAATGCAGAAGAAATCTCACTCCCAATTTTATTCTGGGCTTAAAAAAATAAATCAATACTTTGGCTAGTCCAATGTCTATTTGTCCCCCACCCACCCCATTTCTCTATCTTTATAAGACATTCTTATCCCACTCTGCTTGACGTTGCTCTGGTTTCATGTAGAGACATGCTCCAGCAGAGTATTTAAGAAGGGGCAGCCACCTTCGCAGAGTCCAGGGGAAAGCTGCAAAGACGACATGATTCAGAAAACATGACCTCCATGGTGAGCTTAGGGGAATGGAAATTTTTTACTTTGGAAAAAGAGAAGATTGAAGAGAGACTAGTTGTCTGATATAAAAAGGAATGTTAAAAAGGCTGCTATAAAAAGAAGGATAATCAATTGTTCTCCACATCTACTATTTCTGGGACAAGAAATAATTGATATAATTTACAGCAAAGGAGATTTAAGTTAGATATTAGGAAATTTTTTTCCCAACTTCTAAGAATTACCATGCGCTGGAACAGGCTGCAGCAGAACAAAGCTTGTGTGCTCAGAAGTGGCTTCCGAGACTGGTCCATGCAGATCTCAGCAAGGGACAGCCTAACTATAGTTGTTCCTATCAGACTTGAGAAGGATGGATAAGCTGATCAGTTGAAGCTACTTCCCGAACTACGTGCTTACGACTATATCATCCCTTTTCTGCAGGTCAGGCAATGGCTGGGCTCCATATTTACACTACTCAGTCTTTACTTGAACAAATTCCTGCTGAAATTAGGGGCATTTTTTGGTAATGTAATTAAAATGTCTTCATGTGGGCTAGGTGTATGATGTCTGCCCATGTATGAGGTCAGTATACATTTTTGCATTATCTCTAGAAGTCCCTGACTCCTGCAAATTTGGAGGATTTGGTTATACCTAGGACCTTGTGGACAAGATTTCAGCTCTCCCTCTGGTCCTGAAGAGGTAGGGGAGCCAACTGCATCTTCTTCCTCCTTCAAGAGGGAAGTTTCTTTTCTTAGACATGTTGGTTTGAAAATCTTTGTTCCAGTTGACCAAGTTTTTGTTTCCGTTACAATAAAATACCTTTTAGAAAAAAGGCATACGTCTCCTTAAAGGGAAAACTTTTTTAAAAAAATTGTTAAATGGGTTGCAAAATCCATGTTAATACAGAAATACCAGCCATGCACTGCATTTCCCAGAGCAGTTGGCAATGAGCTTCCGGTGTTATCACTCAGCTTGTCTCTACGTAGGTGAACCCCAGGGAGGCCACTCCTGCTCAGCGCGGAGGTCCTGCCCTGCCACCCTCATGCCAAACCGATGCCACCCGTCACGGACCCTGTGGCGGCTGCACCCCTGATGCAAAGGGCAGAAGGCGGCAGAGGGAACAAAGCTCCTCATGCCAGCTCTAAATCTGCGGACGGCAAAGCTGGGCGTCTTGGGGAGCCCTGCTTTCGGCCAGAGCAGACTGCGACTGCCCGAATGTGTGTCAGGAGCCTCAGTGGCCCCTGCAACAGCCGAGAGTCACGCGGCGCAGAGGGCTTGTAGCCACCTTTGTTCTGTGTCCCCTGGAGCTGCGCTTTCTGTGCCGCATCTGCCGGAGGCACAGCACAAAATCTGTCCCCTCTGTTCCCGTTTCCAAGGAGCGAGCAGCCCTTTTAGAGCAAAGCCGGTCTTCAGAGGTTCCTCAGGCTCCCGTGTTCGCAGCTAGCACCCACGCTACGTAGCTGCCCAGGTACACACTTAGGGGTGTGCTTTCTTCCCCTTCCTTCACGCAGGAAAAATTATGTGAGCAGTCGGGCCTGGGGCAGAATTACAGTTTATCTGCATAGTGATAACAGAGCCTTTCAGAAAGGAAATATAAAACGATGAATCGGAGGTCTGGACATACCCATCTGTCATACCCAATAAGCACGCGTGTGCCATGTGAATGCCTGGTCACTCTTGTAATTAGCTGTTAAAGCTGAATGGGCAATTTTCAGCCAGAAGTGCATGAAATGCATGAACATTTTAATGATGTACAGAACAATTAAGAATATTACGTGCACAGTTCCTGATCACCTGGAGGTTTTCTCTCTGCTTAGCGTTGGGGGAATTCAGCCTCTTTAACCCTATTAGAGCAAGAGGACACAGCTGGAGTCAGGAAATGGGGAGCTGAATAAATCGCAGCAAGGCAGGCTCTTTTTAAAATGCAACTTTTCCTTCCAAAATCTCTTGGATAATGATGGAAAAACAGTCTGCAGTGAATTCTGATGAAAAAAAAGAAGGAAGGCCATAATAATAAATGTGTCCCATGTGACAGCCGGGAAAAATAAGGGGGTCTGATTCAGGTCCTGTTCTAATCAATGGGACTCTCTTTGTTACCTCTGCTAACAATCACATTAAACCCTTTATGTTTGGCTGAGTAGACGCAGCAGAGATAAGAAGCAAGAAAGCCTAGTCCCTGAAATGGCAGCTAAGCATGAGGTAAGGCACCTGAACTCATCCTGCCTGATGCGGTAAATCTGTATGCATGAATACATATAGAATGCGTGCAGATGGTACGGATGCTGTTTCAGCAGAGAGCAAACCCCTTGTGTCTTCCCTGCAAACATGTGAAGAGGGGATCTGGATTAAAAAAAAAATCACACAGAAGGCCATCAGACCCTATAAGCATAACCAAGCGGCCCGGTGTGGTGGGCATAAGTCTTAACACACATGAAGTATTTGCAATAGAGGATGCAAAGTTGTTCTTGCTCAAAACACTGTGTAAATTTGGCTTCAGGAAACCCCCCCAGGATAAATTCCATCTGGCATGTGCCGGTCTAAAACGTAAGAAATGCTGTGGCCTTGGATGTATGGCATGGCGAGAGAGGAGGAAACGCCTCCGGGCTCAGAGGGAAGGTCAGCTTTCAGCTCCTCTCAGGTGGGTGCCCACTTGACTTCAGCGGAGCAGAGCTGACTCCTAACAGGTGGGGACCAAGCTCTGGGTGGTCACCATGAAAATTTCTTAGGAAACGTTAATTAGCGCACGGTACATGTGGGTATGTTTCTTTGCAAAAGCCTGTTCAGAGTAGAAGCAGCGTAAACATCACCTAATCTAACCACTGCTTTCATGTACCTTATTTTACACTGAATTGCTATAAACTATCCCCATAGTATTTTGTTGTAATTACATGCAGTAAAAGGAAAACCGGGTAATTACCTCAGACTCTGCAATAATATTTCCACATTAAAATGTAAGTGCAAGGTGCATAGCTCGTGTCCGTGTTTGAACCACAGGAAGAACAGAAGACTACTCATTTGAGGGGAAAACCACACATTAAAAAGCTCTCTGCCAGCTACCAGGGGTCCAGGGCTGTCACGATTTAGGCTGGGGGTCTGCCTCTGCTCATATCTCTGTTGACAGCAACGCACGGTTTTAAAAACAACTGCGTGCGTCTCCAAAGGGTCTTTATCCTCACTGGGAGCCTGGTAACCCCAAAGCATGCGCAGGTGAGCTTAAAAGAGACCATTTACCCATGGAGAAACCAGCTTTCTGACCCCAGTCCCCCAGCGTGCCACGGGCTGGGATTAAGAGGGGCTGCCGACCCCTCGCGCCTGCTGTCGGGCAGCAATTGCAAACATTGTGGGGGAAGGTGGAGTTGGATTAGCCGTATTTCACCTCCAGAGGATTGTCTTCCACGTTGAAGGATTTTCTGTCTTTCATGAGCTTTTGCGCTTCATTTAAGCCCTAAATAAAGCACAAATGGCCCTCGGGAGTAAACTTTACTCTCTACCTGTCAGAATAATTTCCTACCTGAATTAACTTGTGAATACACTTTAAAAAAAAACCCCACAGATGCATCTTCTCTGTAGCCTGATTATTTGCCTGCTTTATTTTCCAAACTTTTTTTTTTAATGTCGCTTTTCCATTTTGGGTGCGAGTGGAATGACATTAATGGACTGAGAGAGTGAAGAGTAAATGCAGGCTCGGACTTTGTGTGGTGTGTGAGATCTGGTTTACACAACCCCCCCTCCCGGGCATGGCTGTTTGCTTAATCGTACTCGCATGGGCTCTGCCTGCCCAATTTCTCAGCACCTGCGTGCTTAGCAGATACACTTGCAATGAATTCTTGCAGTGGGAGTTGCGAATCCTCTCTTACCACTTTGCATCAGGACGGGCTACGCGAGCCCCCCCCAGCCTCGGCTGGCTGAGCGGGAGGAGGAACTTTCAGGATGCCCCGTCACAAGCCTCAGAAAGACAAACTTCAAAGAGCAAAAATGGAAGAAAAACAAAAGGAAGAAAAGAAGGAATAAGAAATGTTGGTTAAATACCACCATTTGAGATGCGGATAATGAGAAATGACAAGAGGATAACACTGAACAGACACAGTTGGTTCCAGCTTTGTTGGGAGAGGCAGGGACCATGTCAGTCCCTTCCTGAGGGGTGGGCCCATCCTTGCAAGTGCCCCCGGCAGCCCCACCGAGTTAATCACCTCCAGACAGAGGCAATTAATCAAACTCACCCGAATCTCTGACCCACCATCTGATAAGGCTTCTTGCAGCTTTACAAAACTTGGCGCCTGTGTCGCATCTCCCTTGTGATTTCAAATAGGAATGCCTTGGTGCCCCCGTTTCCCGGGGGGAGCAGCAGCACCAGAAGGCAGCAGCAAGCCCCCGACGCCTGTCAGCGGCTCAGGCCACACTCTTGGCTCCAGGCGGCATCACCCTTCTGATCGTGTTGGACAAACAAAACAATTACCGGTTTTGATTTTTTTTTTTTTCATGTTTTTTTTCAGTCTCAACACCCATGGGGGGACCCGTTCAAGGAGGACGGCACAGGTTTTTGCATCACTGCTCAAGATCCGGACAGGCCATAAAATCTTGGCCACCCAAACCAGAGCCGACGGCTGTTTTCTAAGATAACCATGGATGTATGAAGTTTGCAGATGGCCTTGCTTTTGGGTAGAGCAGAACTCTTCCTCTACCCTCCAACTTTTTGGTGAGAGCATCAATAACATGCCAAGGACAGCTGCAGAAGCCAGGAGAGGGCTGATGGGCAGCAGGAGGCCATCTGAGAGGATCTCAGCTGCACCACTCAACCAGCATCTACCAGATGCTCTGCCTAGCTCCGTGTTATCACGTTATTAATGAAAACAGAAATTGCCTCTTCCAGCCTCATTATCACAGGTAGTTTAATCAAAGAGCTAACAAAGCAAGCAGGGAAAATGCAGCCATGTGTTGCGCTAGTTCCAAGAAAGATGCTTTAGAGAAACCTCAACAGTTGGTGGCTGAGCTGGCTGCAAAGCAGGTGACCTGTCACTGCCAACGCCATGGTCTGGTTCCAGGTGCTAAGCCCACAGGGAGCTCCAAGTCCCTGCTAGAGCATTCAAAACCCTATAGCAGAGCATGAAATGTGGTTCTCTCTTCTCTCCAAGAACCTAGTGTTCATCGCTCTTAAATCAGCCACAGCCTATTTTTGCCACATCCCACCTTCTTGCCGGGATCTGGGTTCACTTTCTTCACTGCTTCACAGAGGCCCAACGCCTGCCCCTTTGGGGTTCGGGTCTGCATGTAGCAAGGGAAGGCAGGGGATGGTTCTTCTCAAAGACCTTCTCCTAACTTGAAAATTCCCACAGTGGTTTTTCTTTCTTTGTTCATATTTCTAAAATGGGATTATTTTATGGGTAGCATCTCCCTAACACCTGAGCACCTTCAATGGTCTTACACTGTGCCTGTCTGCTTTGTTAATGCTGCCGTCTTCCTAACAATATTTCTGTGCTGAAATGAAATTCACACACTGCATCCCCTGAACAGTAAAAGACTTTTCAGGGGATAAAATATAATTGCTCAGTGCATCAAGCATGATTGATCCCTCTGCATTTCCTGGTAATTACCCTCAAGAACAGTGTGCATTAGACACTCTCTGCTACCGGAAGTAGTGTCTAGGGTCCTGTGGTCAGGTTTACTAAAATACCCCCGGCATTATGTGACCTATAAGATATATATGCATATCCTACTTAAGTGCATTCCATTTTGCTCTCAGATTTGCATCTGATCAAAGGAAAAATGTCCATAAAGCTATTCTACCACAATACCACTATTTAGAACAAGTAAAAAAAAAATCATATTAAAAAAGTCCAGCATTATGCTTTCTATTGGCTTCTACATTTTTTTGTACTCGTTTTATTCTTGCCCTTTACACAATGTATTTACAAACAAAAGTCCATATTTAGACTTGATTCTGGATATTAACCTTTACAGAGCATCTATTTTTCCCTCTGCAAGCATAAGTTTTTTAATGGTTATTTTTTATTTACAACATAAATAGATTAACAGAATTTATGCAGTATCAGAAAGCTTCATCTCAGCTTTGTCACACGTGCCCGTGGGATAGGCACCTATCTTTTCCCCGTTTCATACACACCATCTATATCTACTGGTCGCCGCTGCCTCTCTGACAGGTCCGGAATAGGTTATTCTTGCTCTGAACTGATCCCTATTCAAATACAGGATCTGATGCTGAAATATATTCCTGCTTACCCAGTAGTACTATTACTTCAACTTTTGCTTTGAATCACATTATTTCTGATCCTTCTACAACAGTGGCAAACCTAAGCATCTGAGTAAATGACATCCCAAATAATTTCTGCTCCTTCACCATTGCCAAGGTGAAACAGCGCACCTGCTTTACGCTTGCTTCTCTAATATTTGGTTCAGAAACCTATCAAAGCCAACAAGGACATTAAGCAGTTAAAAATGTCATAATCAGCTGCAAACATCCTTGCCAGGCCATAAACACCATGTCTTTGTGAGCTACTCTTCCCTCTTGCCAAATGGGTGGATCTAAATAGTCCAATCAGCTGAGCTCTACATCACATCAAAGGTATCATTAACAAAATGGAAAAAATGGTACAGGTCCTTCTAGGAGACACTCAATTTCCTGCAGCCTATCCACATTCTTTCTTTGCACTATTTTGGCTTGAGATCCCAGAGACTTGCCCAGAGTTCAGTGATTTATTCCCAGAGAGTCTTTGGTCACATTGTTCCATCTTTTTTATTTATCTTTTGCAGCTGGCCTCATGCCAGCAAACGTTCCCCAGCACCTATATAAAGTTTCGGTGCGCCGTTCACTGGTGTGCGCTGTGCAAAAGGCCAAACCTTAGTGATATTCCCCCTTTCCGTGCCGCTCTGGCTGAGCAGCCGCCAGCCTCCCTGTCTGCCCGCGCTCTCCAGCACGCCCATAAACCAGTCCCACAGTCCCGAATAGGCCTCATGACACCACGGCTTCTTCCTTAATTGCTTCCACAAATTTTAAACATCACTATTGCCTCTTACTTTTGAGTTAGATGGGAAGGAGCGAACCGCAACCTCCAGCGACTACTCAGAACATGGTATTTGCTGCAGATCTATTTTTTCAGACCTCTTAAGTACACTTGTAATTCACAGCAATTTTGTACCCTGCCTGCACAGAACAGGCTAAGGGGTGCAGATAAAGCTTTCATGCTATTGCTAATATATTTTTCTTCTCTCTACGTATTCTAGTACCCATCCCCACGCCTTAATTGGGTTTGGGATTTTAGGTGCTGAAATTATTGTTCCTAGGACTCAGCAGCCATTTGTAAGCTTTCAAGGTAACTCTTCTGTTACCAGATGAAGGATCTTCTAGAAAAGCTCAGAAGAGAAATAACCATGTCATCTTGACTTAACGATGTCACGTTGATACGTGGTAGCGGATCCCACCATTATCACAGAAGGGCTAAGTGCCACAGACCCACACCAAAGAGCTCATCTGCTGAAAGGCTGACACTGGAAGTGTCCCTTGAGCCCAAGGACATTTATTCTGGCAGGATGACTATGGTAACCAAAACGTAGCTACCACATTCTCACTTACCTGTCATCTGCTCTCAAAAATGTTGAACACCAGAGGAGAACTCAGCAATAGCATCATGGAAACACCTACTCCCATGCACAAATTAACCACCAGGGCCAGCCAGGTGAGTCCTGAGCTAGAGGGAAGGGGTGGCTTTGCACAAGAGAACAGCGGTTGCTGGACGCTGAAGGCAATGGAAAGGGACAGAAGATGGTTTTGATGACTATTCACAGTGTCCCTCTGGCTCTTAGTTGCCTTTTTGGCTCCTAGCTTTCTACTGCAACATATCTTGTAGCTATATGGTCCCAACTGAGCATCTTAAATATTTGTGTCTATCTACATGGAACATCTCCTAGAGAGAAGAATATCACTGTCCACATTTCACATGAAGAGACCTAAGTACGGAGGCTAGGCTCAGGCTGCCGCTGTGTGGGTACTGCAGCCCTGGGTGTTCCTGCTGCCCAGCTGTTAGCTTCTTTCCGAGGCCATAAACCTGGATTTTCTTACTTTGTACTTACTGAGGGGAGGGGCTCAGATTACGTCCCGTATGCCATCCTTCTATAGGGACAGGACATGGCCACTTTCAGCACAGTCTTCAGGAGTAAGATTCTGAACTCAACTTTGCAAAATTTGAGCATTTGCCGGCTAATGCTCTCACTGCCGGCCAGCATTCCTCTTGAAGATTAGTATCCCAGGGTGGAGCAGAAGGCTTTGTAGAAGACAGGGCTTGTGGTGATGAAACAGGGTAGATGTTTCACAGACAGGTAAGAAGAAATTACTATGGCAACACCACACGACTTCATTAGAGGTGGAAGAACTCTTTTCAGGAGAGCGGCATGTTCTGTAAGGCCTGATGCAAACTTATCTTTGTGGCTACAGTTGGAGAATACCTGAGAAAAATAGGTGGGTGTGTAGATAACTAGAAAATTGGCTTATACTGCCGGAGCACACCAAAAGCATAGTATAAAAGGACAAAGAATAGCAGAGTTTCCATCATCAGGTTTTGGAGGAACAATGCTAGCTACACCAAGATTTGTGCCTTGCCCACCTAAGTAAGACCATATATCTTCCTCTGTTAAAATTCCCAATATACTAAGTTCAACTGTAAAGTTCATATTTCTATGCATATTGCATTTCTGAGGCAATCAAGGATACTGCCAGCAATTTAATAAATTTATAGCAAATACATCCAGGCTTACTGTAGCAACACTGTCTGGGTAGCAGTTTTGCATCCTCTGAATACAAGTGGCTATTAAAAGGACCAAGAACAAGAGTTAATTATCATATTTAAAAAACAAAAAACAACAAACCTCTGCCTCTCATTCATTTCATAGACTTCAGCACTTCACGAAGCTAGGCACAGAGTTGAGTAAATAAGCCTTGTGGGCTCAGTTTGAAACATTTGTAGAAATGAAGAAGGGTGGGTACCGTATTTCCTTGGGTAGGGAAGGAAAGTCACCACATTAAGGAAGGGGGTTGGCTGTTTCTGAATAAAACCCGGCTGCCACTGCATATATTGGAACATGACCTGAAATCAGATTTGCAGTCGTGCTGCCAGGAAACCGAAGAGATCAGCTGTTTGTTTTATGAACCTCCTGATGTCTTCCCCTCTCCCTGCCTGCTCCAGTCTAACCAGAAAGCAGCATGATGGATGGGAGAAGGTCTCCCTGCTCCTGAAAACCCCTGCAGTGGAGGCTGCAGGCAGGCTGTCACCTCTGCCTGTCACTCCTGCCAGGGCAAGGCACTCCAAAACACCCTCTGTGCCAAGAGTCCCTGATTAGCCCCACATTCACCACAAAGCCATCGTTATCCTTGCTTCTTGGGCCATGATTGTTACACCCGATGGTCCTCTAAAGACAGTTATAAGCTGTGTCTCAGATAATATAATACTGCCTGTTGAGTAGCAGTGCTCTGCAAGACAGGAGACAGCACTGCCTGGAAAATGCCTGCCCCTCTTCCGCAGGCAGCAGATCCGCTGGGCTACACGTAAGCCCTACAGAACGATACGCCACTTGGACACATCAAATACCAAAGGGGTTATGTGCCTATGAAGAGGGGCCACAGGCTCATGGCAGAAAAAGGTAAGAAAACTTCTCCAGTCTGTGCACATGCAAGTCGGAAAACTTTCAGACTTTTTGGATGAAAGGCATTTTTAAGCATCATCCCTCTGAAGAGACTGGCAGAATAGAGACACTGCCGGAGCACTCCAGCTTTCTACTCTCGAACTCCCCAAAGTCCATGGGGAGCACAGTGCTACCTTCGGTCAGCTTTGGATCAAGCCACAGATGCCAGCAAAAGCCATCCCAAGGGTGGCATTGCTTGTGCTGGTGCAGTCTGCCCACAAGAAAAAAATCAAGAAGTACACAGAATTATTTGAAGGGAAAATAACCCTGAATTTACTTTTGGGCAAAGCACAAAGCTTTGTCTTTATTACCCCTCTCCCTAGGCAGATCTTTTCTTTCCTCTTTCACACTCACCCTTCAATTTTCTGTTTGTTTTCTGGGGACACGGGCAGGTTTTGACTCTCACGGTAGATATTACTCAGAGAACAATAAACAGGTGTTTTTCTCCTTCAGTTGCCTGAAACTTCCCTTAATGTTTCATTACAAGCACATACAGCTGGCTCACAGCGCACACAGTACAACTTGAAAAGAACTGTGGGTCGAAGTATCTCACAGCAGAATATTACCGTGGATTTAACACTAATTCCAGCTTTATTCCTTTCCTAATTCCTGTATCACATAGCCTTATCTACACAGATAAAGCCCCTTGAAGTGCACTTGCTTTGATGCACGGATGGAAGACTTCTGTCAAAAAAATGTAAGATTTGCTCAGAAAACAATCACTGCTATATTTAGACCACGGTCCACTCCAAACTCCCCTGACAGGTTTCAGTGCAAACAAGCAAAGGCTTCCCTCGGCTGACTACAAAAGTTACATTTAAGACAGGCCAGCGGTCTACCAGCGTGATGAATTTTAACCTCTTGCAGTATTTCGAGCATGGCCACTGTCTCTTAAAGCTAACACCACCATTACCAGCACAGTATTTGCACACCACGTAGCTAGTTCCCCAACTGCCTCAGAGTATCAGTGTCCCTGAAGGGCGTCCTATTGATCCGTAGGTAGATTATGTTAGTTGCTTGGCTTTGGGAGATACACACTCTCTCTCCAGCATCCTTGCAGAAAACGGCTGTGTTTAATCCACGCTCTGCCTAGGTTTTCAGGAGCTCTTCAAGCCAAATCATAATGGTGCAAGGCATAGATCTTTTGATGTCAAATCCTGTACGATTTTACAGCTGGCAACAAAGAAAATTTACATTTATAGTAGACAGCAACTTTCAGCAAGGAAGATTTCAAAGCGCTTTATGAACTATCATTCAAAACAAAGAACACTGAAGACATTTCTGGGTTGAAATATAGAAAATATTGAACACAACTACTCAGCAGCTCAGGGTAAAAGGTGAAGAATACCCCATCCGATTGAATGCATGCAATGAAATTTTAGTTAGGCCGGATGCAATTACAAAAGCTGGCATCTGGCCAAGCCACCAAGGTTAACTACTCTACTTTTTCAAAAAAGTATCATGGGATTTTTCTAATGACCACAAGTTAATGATGTTGTGTCTGAAAGTCAGCACCTCTCCCCTTACAGTGGCCTTTACAATCATTTAATAGCAACGGCCTGACACTCGATCCAATGAGAAAATCCCAAATAACCATTACCACCATCTCAGAAATTTGCTTCTCTTAGAAAAATCACTGTGGAAGGGATCAAGTGAGTCACTAGGTCCAGTTCTCTAGAATCACAAGAAAGATCACACATATAATCAGATCACTGATATTGAGTCTAGAAAGTTCGATATACCTTCTTCGAGACTGACTTCAAAGTTATGAACACCATAAACTTAGTACCTTCCACAAAAGGAGCTACACAGACCTGTCATAAATTCAGCTTAGTAGCTGAATACTTTAAAGTATAGTAGGTATCATAAATTTTGTGGTAACTTGCAATACATGTATTCTTGGACTATGCAATAGAAGGATATAAAACTAAATATAGAATTACCACATTGGACTGCTGTGGTGTACAGTAGGAATCGTTACATGGATTACTTAAGTAATAAAGGGACTCTGGTAACCTATTCTTTATTAGTCCATCGAATCAGAAGTACTATTAATAATTATAATTAGTAAGAGCATATCCCTGTGTGACACAATGAAGAAGTCTCTTGTAGGTGAGACAGAACTATTAGAAAATCATGCATGGCGAGCCAACTTTACAGTCATTAATACAACAGATACTGTATGTTCTTTGCACCAGTTTTCCTGTCTTCAGATCTTAATATTGGGGTACAAGTCTTCAGTTGAAAAAATGACAAATAAATCATGTACAATTTTTATTTTGCCATGCATGCTTTTGGATTTATCTTGTCCCATCCATTCCTTTTAAATGGACTTCTACACCATTCACTCAGACAAGTGGGGACCTGTGCTTTCAATTGTTTGCTAGACAAATCACGACAAATAAAATGCAGACTTTAATTTTGGTAACAAATGGTACCTTCAAAAAGGGGCATGGAAAAACTAGAAATCCCAAAGGCCTTTATAATATTCCATTGAGATCTCAGGTATTGCTCATGCAGACCAAACCATCAGGTATTGTTTGCTGGCGAACATACATAACATTCTTTGCTACCAGATATAAAAACCGCAAGTGTCAGTAAGCCTTAGGAACCAAGGGTATGATCTACCAAAATCAACAAAGGTTTTTATGTTGATTTCTGTGTGCTTTGACCCTCACGTACCAGATTATAACGGTTTACCATTCGCAGCACGGCATTTGCACAGTTCACTGTCTCATGTCCCTTTGTTGAGTGTTGATCTGAGTAGTTAAATGAGATGTTACAACTGACCTTTTAGAAACACTTGTTTTGTGCTTTTCTTGTGCAGGATATTAGATAAAGAAATCACAATAACTCATGGTAGCCTGGCCTCAGAAAATCTACTATTCTAAAACAAACAAAGGCAAAATAAATCAGGCTCAGAGAAGTTGTGGAAGTTTCCCAGGTGGAATAAATCAGAGAGCTCCTCTACCAGCCATTAAGATCTCAACTGCCATCAATGAACTGAGCACCTAGCCTACAGGATCTATCTTGTGTTAATTCATTAAATTCTAAGCAAATCGTACAATAGCTTCACCGTTACTTTTAACACTTAGCACATTATACCGTCGTTTGCCAACAATTACTTTTTCTTGGTGCCAGCATTAAACGTGCAGCCCTAATGAGAACTTAATGGGAGTGAGCTTCACATCAAGTTCGCCAGAAATTTCAGGTTTTGAAACATTTTAAGGTCATTGGTAGATGATTCTTTGAGTTCCCACTTGTTTAATTGTTTACAGGTAAAATGGTGCATCTGATCTTTGCTCTTATGTTAGCTGGAAGTGAGCATACATTTGTGAGTACCCGTCAAGAATTTTTCATCTGGCAATTCATTTCCTGTAGATGAAAAAGCTATCTTCTGGTCCTAATACTCTGATCTTTATTTGATTAAAAGGATTCACTCAGATTTATTTCCTTGTGATATTGCATAATATCATGGCGCCCTGTCTGTTTCGTGAGATCTCTTCAGAGGTCACTTCTGGGCCTTCCTCCCAGTCCCCCACCTCAAAAGTACCACTGTGGGCACACAGCTGATTTTGCTTACTGTCTTGAAATATGTGAAGATGTTTAAGTATGCAGGCAATGCAGCCAAGCTATATTCAAAGGTCTCTTCTGTCATCCGAACTGAGAATGTAAAACCTGATGTTAATATTAATCAAAAATGGTTCATGAACGTAGAGCTCCCGCTGAAAACAGAGGGATGTACATATTCTCTTAGCTTGGATCAAACCTCCGATGACTCAGATATTTTTCAGCTAAATGGGACCAAACAGAAACAAAAGGAGCTTGAATAAAACGTACTTGTTAGGACTGCCTTTTCTCCCAGCGAAGAGGGTTTTACAGCTGTGCATTTGGAGAAGGGAAAAAAAACCCCCACAACATTTATGTACCTTGGTATGAGTGCAGTAACTCAGCAATAACCCAGCACATAAAAAAGGAACGCACAAAAGGCTTCAGGTGAAACTCTCTGCTGTGCAGATTGTTTGTCTGCTTTGCTGGTTCACCCTCCAGCTCTCCTCAGAGGCAGTTTTAGGCCTGGGAGATGGAGTGGATCACACTCAGGCTTTGCCCATTAAAAGCAGCACTGACAGCTGTCTTCAGATATTTGGGTCTCTATACCCAAACTTGAATGCAGCAACCAAAGGCGGCATAGACACAGCTAATGTGCTTGATGAATAGATGGATGGATGAAAAATGAAAGCATAAGAAACTAAATTTGACTGAAAATTTAACATGTTTCTTCAATAAAAAAAATGCCCCTTTTAATGCAAAAGTTTCTGCTTTAAATGAAAACTTTTATAATTTTTTTTGTGCCAGAACTCAAACTTATTTTCATATTTATGTGATTCTAATAGTGTATTTTTAGAATGGTGTCAGGCTCATTGCAAATAACTGATGTTTTCAGGGTTTCTTCTCAATGACAACACCCCCCGCCATCCCCAGCTGTTACAACGTATTTATTCTACTGCTGCGCTAAGAGTAAGTGAACAGGCATAAGCAGCAATTCAGTTGGCATTTTTGTTATATTAGAAATATCTGGGATCCAATTCTGTGCTACATGTTTTCTTAGTGCGGTGATGCCGGTAGGACTTGCACTTGTGTGTCTCTACAGACAATGAAGATGAAAAAGTATTTATTCTCTTAAAAGACAAGAATTACAGAACTGTAACTAGAGCAGGGCAGAAGAATTATATTAGTATTCTTTATATTAAAAAAATAAAACTATCTGGGAGTGGCTGAGAATCCACATTTATTAAGAGCCTCAAACTTAAAACCAGATTTTTTTGTGATCAAGCCACTGGAAGAATTTTTATAAAATGAAAACAATAACAGAAGTCAAAGTGTCAGTGTAACTTCACATCTGGAAAATGTTGCTCCTTTCTTTTTCTTTTTTTTTCTAAGCAATAGCCTCTCATGTTCGTGGAAACATTGCTTAGCTGAGCTTTCTAGGAAACACAGATCGTTCTGCTTCCAATTGCACTGGAAACATTCTTTTTTTTTTTTTTTTTAATTTTGGCATGAAAGCAGATGATCTAAACACTGAAGTGGTTTGGGCAGCATGAGTTTTAAACCTCGTAGCAAACAAAGCATTTTTGTCACTGCAGCTCCATTCAGACATGTGGCTGGACTTGACGCAGCCCTTCCCCTCACACCTCTGAGCAGCCGTTTGTAGAGGGTGAAGTCTGTGCATCGTATATTCTTGTGTATAAAGTGAGAGCAACATACCAAAACGTCAACAGAGCTTCCATATACATGAAGACCATGCAAAAAAGGGCTGTCAGACTGTCAAACAACCCTTCAGACATCAACTTTAGGAAAGGAATCATATTCCAGAGAATGGAGCAAATCCCAGAGACCTCTCACTTCCTCAGGAGGAAAGAAACTACCTGCCCAAATCCACCACTGGTCAGAACTTTTTGGAGCTCCTCTGGTCTTGCATCATGCAATGGGGGATCTTCCACCAGCCGCCATTTCTTCCTTCCAGAAATCTACCTGATTTGGGATCTCATTATTTTCCACGCAGTCTTATAGCCTAGCTCTCAAATGCTACAAACACAAACAAGATTCCTTGCCAGTGAAAACATCCTCAAACCAGTTTTTTGAGCAGCCCTCCCCTTTTCCAGAGTGCTTGCTCACACCTCCTTCAGCAGCATGACGTTTTTCCTCTGCTCTCCCCACGCGTTTGAACCCCCGGCATCTTCGTGGTCCTCTGGTGTCTGTCCCATTCCCTTCCCATCTCTCTGACTCTTACAAACACTATAAACCCGTACATCCATTGCCTTGTTCCTTTCCTTGAAGACCTATAAAGTCAATAGACACCTCTCCTGAACATCCTTTTCCGATGTGAATCATACTTGAAAAGAGAAACAAGATCAGCAATGCAGTAAGAGGGAAGTTACTACATTAAGGTGTGATCACGAACCATTTTTACAGCTTTGCTTGCATCCTGCAGCCTTCCTGTAATGACAGTCTCCACTTACTCACCTTCCTGTTTTAAAAATTTGAACTCTCTGGGTCTTCTTTTTCAGCCAGAAGGAGCTTAACCCAGTATGGATACTATCATAATAAATAATAAAATAGTTGCGTAATATAGTCACCTGCATCAGTAGATAAGCACAGATCTTTCCTAGGTGCTCCTACAGAGCATTTCTTCTTTAACCCTGACCTGGGATTTAAATAGTAACGCTTAAATAGTAACGGCCCACAGACATATTAGACGCCACAGTTTTGATGGGAGTTTAACAGTCTGATGCATTATTTGATTTCCAAAAGCAGTCAGCGCCAGCCCATCATTAGACATCAAGGCAATAATGTGGCCCCGGGGAACGCTTCTCCCTAGGCCCTAGTAATCACTATCGGCCCTTAAATTTCATGCCAAAGCGTTAATTCATTCAACATTTTGCCCTTTTTTGTTACAGCTTAAAGAAAAGGACAGAGGGTAATTTCATACACAAATTTACAAGAGATTTGGTGTTCATCTGGTGTGAAGAAGGTAATTTAAAAGCTCTTTTATTTAGAAAATCTAAATATAAGAAACTTTGGCCTTCGTTTATTGGGATTCAGAATCAGGTCTGGAGACCAATAATAGTTCAGCTCACAAACCATAAAGAGATGTAAGCCCCACTAATTTCATGCTCCTTTAATCTGCTTTCATCAACTGTGTGGATTTTGTAAAAGCACTCAAAAATTAAATGTTACCATTTAGTAAAAGCATTGACTGATTTCTAAAGGGTTAGCTTGCAGCGCCGCTGAAAACATTAGTGACACGGCAAATAATCCAGTGCTATGAGCTTCCCCGCACTACATGATTTCTATTCTATCAACATAAATATTACTGTATGAAAGTTATTCCATTCTCTTAATAAAGGAAGAGAAAAAAGCTTGGCCTGGATGTTGATCTGCTTCCGATGAGGTTATAAATAGACTGTTACTCGTAGTCTCCAAGACAAACCAGTTTGGATGTGCTCAAATATCATATTCATTAACATAGATTGTATTTACACAAATAGAAAAAAAAGACAACAGTGAACAAGGCCATTGATTTCAATGCAACAAGCAACGCAAAGCAATTGAATGCTGTTAAGCAACAATGGGAGCAATATTGCTTTCACGAGTTTTAAAATAAATTTTTTCAACACGTTCTTTCTTCATTTCTGTGATCATTGTTATCATGAATAATTGCATTAAGAGTGCCGTTTCATCAAATTAACTTAGAACCGCAATAACCTTTCACGAAGATTTTTAGGATAGTAGTTACTGTGAATATATAGAGGGTTGAGTTCTGCAAAAAAAAAAAAAAAAGAGACCAAACAGCTTAGCACAAATGAAAACACATTGGGAACAGCAGATCCTGGCACTGTGCAGTACAGTTATGAAGAGCATTAATGGAGAACAAGCCCGATGCCACCCAGCTCATCAACTATCATCAGTTTCTTGAACTAGAAAAACCAATATCATGTTCAGCCTTCTACCCCAACTCAGCAAAATGCTGAAAAAGCTTCTGTGAGCAACAGCCACAGTGCACGTCAAAGGACCGCCCACTGTTCCTGTTACCAGTCAGGAAGTATCTGTGACAAAATTAAGACACCTCCATGTGTGATCTTATGCCTGACCTGCATTCCTTCCCTCCTTGGAGATGAGTGACACAGGAGAACATCTTGCCACCAGCCACTGTGGTAGATGGATACCAATAAATTTGCTACACGCTGCCTGGGCACAAAACCTCCTTATAAAGTCAACAGGAAAGCTGCTTCCAGCATCAAGTAACTTCCAGTGCTATCCAAGCATCCAGACTTCAGAGTCAAATTTAGATGGTGGCAGCACTGACCACAACTCCCCCAGTCATGAGAAATACTGTGGATATAGTAACACCACAGGGGTAATGAGGCAGTGATGGGCAGACCATGAGCCATCTGGCTGTGATGCCACTGTGAGAAAGGCAACAAGATTCCTGTGATGACGAATTTTCACCAACAGGAGAAACAGAGAAGTATTATTAATACTATTATTGGAGTGCTGTCATAAGCTCTAGTTACCCACGCTCAAGGAATCCTGATTTCTGAATCTAACTGACTATGGATAGGGAGAAATAGAGAAATTCCAGGAGACTCTGGCCTGTTTGACCTAAGACAGAGGTTGAGAAGTGTGATGACTATTCATGGGATATTGTGTGAGTGAAGAGAGAGATGTGTCAGGAAGTGGAAAGAAGTAGGATCCATGAGCCATTCAGTCTCTGCCATCTCTGTATGTAGCTACTCAGCTGGCTCTCATCGGAGGAGATCTGGAGAGTGATCTTGGCCAACTTCTTTCCTAATAGAAAATCCACACCCAGGAATTCCTCTGAGATTCAACTTTTTTGTTTGAATTTCTACATTAAACTACTCACCCCTCCGGAAAAATTTACAGCATTTCTGTAAGGTTTTAAAACCTGCTATAGAATCTTCCACAGTAGGGAAAAAAAGAAAGTGTGTGAGAGAAGGAAACGCACATAGAAATATTATTCCTTGCTGAAATCAAAGGATATTTGTTTTGATAACATTACACTGGATTTGTCATGTCCCCTTCCCTCCCCCTGAACGTGGGAGGGAAATTCTGACATTATGAACTCAGCTGAAACCCTGCTCTGGTTACTGTATGATGTCTGCAATACAGAGATCCAGGCTGGGTTAATGTTTTCAAAGGAATGGAAGGTGTTTAATAACTTTAACTCAAAGACTGCTGCTAAAATTAGTAGTATGTTCATTTTGATTGATTCAGTGTTCAGAACAGACGGGCTCCGGTGATTTTATCAGAGTCCCTGTATGGCTGAAACACCCTGGAAAGAAAAATCACCCATTTCACATCTGCTTCGAGAATCAATTGGTAAAGCCCTTTATAAACAGAAAGCAGGGGAGGTGAGCAAAAGCACTACATGTATTTGTTCAAAGTACAAAACGTGCAAGTCAGATCTAAGGAAATATTACATGACAACTGGATTGGAACTATGCAAGGCCAACCTTTTCTATACTGTCTAGAGATCCTTTCTTCATAACCTCGGGCTACTATCAGCACTGTGATGCCTGCAACAAAGTACTATGTGCATATCAGTACTTGATGAACTGAATGAATAAATGTTAAATCCCAAAGCAAGCCGTTCCTTGTGATCTCTGTTAAAAGTCTGCAACCCTTTAGAACAAGAGCCTTAACATCATAATCTCCGTGGCATCTAAATCATCATGAGAAAGAGTTTATTTTCCATACACCGTGTTCTGCCAAGCAAAGTTATTTTTCCGAATACTTATTATGTAACTGTTCGATGGGAAAGGCGAGACTGGAGCAAACCCCGGCAGTGCTCAGCTCAGCCTGATGAGATGCCTTCTGCTAATTGGAGCAAGTTCCTGCTCAGGTTCCACCCTCCTTTGGCTCTTCATCTTCTTTGCAATCCCTCAGTCGAAGCACTGGCAGAGGCCGTGAGCGATAAGCAGCTCCTCCACTACTCGGACAGTGCTGTAACAACTGCCTTGTACTGGGAACTTGCTGTTTATTTCCCAAAATGTGTTCATGTCAAAGTACTTTATCAAGGTTCAGACTCAAAGAAAGAGAACAGGACATCTGCGTTCAGGGTCTGATCCACAATTAAAAGATTTCTATTGAGCTGGATGTTTGGACTGAATCCCTGAAGCTGCGCTTCCATAGCTACCTTTCTCTATTTAAACACAGGCTTCATTTAGATCTGTGTTTCCACTCTTTGTAGTTACCTCAGGTGACCATAAACTGGGTGAACACAAGATAAAAGACATTAATATCCAGCGCTGTTAAGAGTGGTGAGAAAGCAAAGCAGCAAGATCGCAGAGCAAAGATTCAGCAAACAAGGGCAAGAATTCAAGACTGATGACGGAAGACCTAGGAACTGTGAGACTGTCTTAAAAAAAGTCTTTCATCAGAAATAATCAATCTGAGGCCCACCTTGGGTTTCCAGATTGCATCGCCAGCTTGATTTCTACCACAGAGGGGCAAGAGAATCCCTTAAAAACTCTCAAAGAAAGCTCAGCTCTTCAATAAATCACATGTAGAGGATCCTAAGCTTGTGTATAAATTCAAAACACCATGGAGTCCATGATAAAACCACAAAACTTGGCAGCAAGTGCCACCCCTTTGCTACACACAGTTGGGAAAGAAGCCATCTTCCCAAAACATTTATTTACAGCTCTCTTGACAATATATACCTACACCTGAACCCATTAAGCCAGTATCAGCATTCTCAGTGCCTTTAATGATCTCCAGAACGGGCCTCTGGAGACAGCCAGTCTCTGAGCCCTGGTAGAGAAAACCAGAGGTGTTGAGGATGGAGGTTTTCTCCGGCCCCAGAGGCAATATGCGTGGCAGCTTCCAAAAGGCTTCATTTCCCTGACACGGACCCAAAAGTGACCCTGTACTCGGACTACACCAGTCAGACTGAAAGCAAGCTCTGATTCTGGCATTAATCAAGAGGACACAGTATGAGACCTAAAGGGAGCAAAGAAAAGATGGAATCAGGAAACCACAATTCATCATTTGCCTTCTCAGTATCCTGTTAACAACGGAAACTTCCAAACTAATGATTATTTGAATGCAGCCTTATACGTAATGTATCATCACTGAACAGAGTATTAAAACATCAAATAAAGAGTTCTAAGATTAACAGGATGTTTACAAATAATTATTAGGAGTTGATTGCCTAATTTTGGTCTTCGGTTTGGTGTATTTACCTTCTTATATTCAAATATATCTGTACTTTGTAATATTTACATATATCTAGTTTGTGGCTTCACAGAGTATTGCTATAAAAATGCTGATTTACTATTTATGCAGACACAGTACACATTTTACTATGCTGCAAATGCAATTTGCCAAGCTGCTTCATTCCTCCTTTTGTAATTGTGTGATTAATTATCTTGATTTTCTTTTATTTATTTTGCTTAATAAACTTTTCAGCAAAAAAAATCACAAAGTTTGGTTCTTGTTAAAAAAATGTGATTTCTAAAAGGAAAAAAAAGATCTTTCATATCAGTCTTTAGGTTTATCACTTAGCCTAACTATTACCCCTCTATACTAAGAGAATTACTGTGTTGAACGTTCATAAAATATCATACTTAGTACAGGAACTGCATTATTTTCTGTCCAACGTTGGTTGGTTGCAAGAAAAAAGGAACTGCTACATACACAACCCAATATTGGTCAATCTGATTTATGGACTGATAGTTCACCACTAAATAAGGCTGAAAAGTGCCCTCCACAGGCACAGGAGAGGCACTGGTGATGTGGGAGGTTGTTTCTACGCTTTGAGGATGGTCCATGGCTTGGTTGTGCCAGGCACTGTACAAATAGGTATGTTCTAGCTATTGCAGTTATATTCAATTTCCCCGGGTACTACTGATATGCAGTAATTCTTCCAGGATATGGTAAATTGACTTAAACCCACAGCAGTGCATATTTCCCTGCCCATCACATCCAACGGGTAACCCCAGATGTATCACCAAGTCCTTAAGCATCATTTCCACGTGGATCTCCTGGTAACAATAATGAGAAGGTCAAGACTTTCCCCAGACCATCATATGGCAGACCAATGAAGGACAAACTACCCTTTCTGCCCATCCCAGATTACGGCTTTCTGCACAAGGGAGGAGAGCGCAATGCTTCCTCTGGGCAGGTAGCTTCAGCAAGGTGGAGAGGGTCCAGGCCTTGATGCCATCTCCCCAGGGGGCTGCCAGCAGAGATGAAGCAGTAGGTGCTCCCAAACGCTTCTCTCCTTCAGGCACCCTAGCTTTGGTTCTTGTTGTCTCTGAGGTCCATATACATATCAACAGGCAGACAGACAAAAAGACTCCGGAGGGCATATAACGATTGAGAGGAAGAGCCTAATTTGAGTGCTCTGAACATCCTCTGGCCCAGCTTGTCCCACTTGCCGTTGTGCGCAGGGGCAACCGCAGAGGCTGAGCTTCCCCTGCAGGTACTTAACGTTCAGAGGCCAGTGGACAATGCAACTGTCTCCCTTTGCCGTGCCGTGAGCAAAGGAGGTGGGGTTCCTAACAGATCAACTCCTCTGCGCAAGTAATTATATCAAAAGTAACACATTATCAAGGGAGAGGCAAGGTAAGGAGCTGTGATGCTGTGTGCTTTTTGGTTAACAATACACCATCCCTTCAGAAGGCAAAATATAATCCTGCCACTATGCCTGTACATATAGCAGTGCTTATGGTGATCACAAACCAATAATACTTCTTGCTACAGAATTTTGATCAAGTAATAATATTAATAAACACAAAGACTTTCTACTCCACTGTAGGAAATGCTTAGAAACGAAAAATGATGCTTCTGAAAACACCAATCTGGGGCAAAGTTATGGATGTTTTCTTACACGCATCCAGTGATTTCCATTTTCTCTATTCTTGCATACATCTTTTTCCTCCATTAGCTCATTTAGTCAGGGTCAGATTTACGAGGGGTGAACTGGCTCCCTCAAAGCTCCTTCTACGGTCTCAGGAAACCTATTACCTATATCTCAATTGCTTATTTGTAAAATGAAAATAACTACTCTTCTCATAGAGGAACTTAACTTCATCACAAGAAGACGTATGCTCTGACTACTAACACTGTAATATTCTTCTTTAAGCCATAATAATGCTGACATTTTACTAGTGTTTCGCTCTTCCCCTCTCAGAATTGTTAGAGCTAAAAACCAATGCTTCGTACCATGTACTGAAATGCCAAGGAAAAGAGTATGATATAAATATACAGATATGAAACCGCATCTAAAAATGATGATTTTGATCTTTCAAAAGACAAATCACTAATCTCTGGCTCTAATGAGATATGGGATGGTAAAGGTCATGCTGAGTGAAGGACTAAGCTGACAGATCAGTCCAGAAGTTTCAAAACTAATATCGCGGCTCTTGTCCCACTGGGGGGAAAAAAAGCAATCCTTTGTATGTACTGCAACAGACTATTACAGGCACATTAAAGAGACCCGTTAACTGTGCTTAATGCAAGGACAATTCTAAACTCACCCACGGATGTGCAGGCTGAAGCGTGGTACTGTGGTATTTTAAATGCCACAAAATCATTCCATTTATTCTTTCAAAATACACTTTCAGTCTGAAACCGGTAAAAGCTCCTTCACCTCTGCGCATCTTGATGAGGATTATTAATGTGATACAGTAGAAGTTGCCAGGTGACTGTGAAAGGACCTTTGGTCAACAGTAACTTGAATTAGCTGCTGACATGAATAAAGAAATGCAGGGTAACACAGCTTTATTCAATTTGGGACTGGCTGGTTTAGGACTTGATGTGAATCTGATACAGAATTGCCCATAAATAAGAGCGCTACCGTAATCCTTGACTTACACCTTTCATCCTCAACATTTTTAGCATTTCACTGTCACTCCCATTGGGTTGCCAACTGGTGCTTGGCATTCTTTGCAGAGCTCTGCAAAGAGTGGATCTCTTTGTTTCACTGGCTGACATTTTTCCGGTGTTTCCTTCACTCAGGTTAAGCTGGGCACTGTCTTATAAAACCCAGCCCATAGTGCTTTCCTCTGCACTAACAGCAACAAAGATGTGCGACCCCACACACCAACACAAGCTGGTACAGAACTGCCGGACCTTACCTGCTGCCTCTTTCTACTTAGCCCCCACTGAACTGGCTTGTCCATCGCTTTTAAGGTCTTTGATGAAAGCTAATGCCCTAACACTAAGCAAAAACTCTGAGAAAACAGCCAAACTTTTTCCTTTGAAAAGTCTGTTCCTCTACGCCCCCGACTGTACAAACACCGTAAGGCACGGCTGAAAGCGCCTTACTCTCTGCTTTTCTTTCAGAAGCCACTTTAAGCTTATCCTGGGTTAAATTTGCAATTACGCTCTTAGGTACAGATCCGTTTGCAACACACTAATCAGGTTCAGCTGACTGCACAGACAAAGAGCAAGGGAAGCCGCACTGCGAGCCGGAGAAGGCAGGGAGAGGAGGAAGCAGGGAAGAGAAACGAAGGTAACATTTCTGGGGGAAGCTGTGAAACGAGGCAGTTTTCTTCGCCGCTCAAGTGAGCTCATTATTACACGCAGAATTTGAGGGAGATTGATTAATTGCAAAAAGGCCTAGACTGGACACAGTTATTGTCATTTAATTCTAAATAAATACAGTATCACACAAATCGCATCTAAGGGGAACAAAAAAATCTTTTGTCCCTCTCAGCAGTAAGGAAAAAACTAAGTAAACAGTGTTAATAATATAAACAAAGGGATGGAGTCTAGCAGAGCTTTTAGGTCACTGACTCCATTCATAGAAGGGGGAAAGAAAAGAGGGTAAGGTACAATCTAACCTAATTATGGCTTTGTAAAAATTATTTTCAAGCCATTAACTGAGATTTGGCCTACTTAGATTGTAAACTTCCAGGGGCAAAGACTTGCTCTTCTCTGTACTTGCACGTCTTGCAAAATGAGGTCCGTGTCCCTCATCAGAGCTCCTGGGCCCTGGTATAGTAACCTACCACACCACGAAGGTGAGCCAGCCTGGGCTAGCCATGGGCCAGCAGCTGTGCCTATTGCCAGATGACCTCTGAAGCTCTCATTTGGCATTAACAGGTGTCAAGGCAGAACACGGTTTGAGATTTATGAGGTAGAGTGGGAAGAATGAAACTGTTTAGTTTAATAATTGGTCTTTCCATGAAGTCCCAGTATCTCTGGCATTAGAATAGGTAACCATTCCCTCTGAGCAGAGATCAGCATGAGTCAGGAGCCAGGCCAGGAAAAGCTTTTCCCCAGAACTCATGGGTATACAACATGGTCCCACCCAAAATCAGTCATCCAGAATCTGGGTCAGTGTAAAAAAAATAAAAGTAATTGGAAGAGTTACAAAGTTGAGGGGGAGTGGACCTCCTGGGAAATGACCCCAACTATCTTTCAGACTGAAAGTGCTATTCACTGAGAATGAGCACATCCTTTTTGATTTTCTGTTTCTTCCAGGTCAGCTGCCCGCCTAACCTGCCATACACAGAGAGCTGCTTATTGTCATGGCTCTGTTGTGATACGTATGATACCTGATGGCTTTGTGTGGTCCTCAGGTGCTGGAACCAAAAAAACACATAAGTGATTTCACGGCGCAGGTGGGGAAGGACTGGGGAGAAGTCCTGCCCAACTCTATGACTGCAGAGAAAAAACTCAAAAATATAAAAGCACCCTTAAAGATCCTGAAACCAAAAGGGAATAACAGAAACACGGTATTTGAAAAACAAGCTGATTTAGAGTCATTCCTGGATTCGAAATGGGGTGGGGGGAAGGTGCAGCGTAGAAATTCTGCGTTCTTAAATGGCCCGCACCTCCCAACACCACGGTGATTACATTTCAATGGCAGGTGAAGAAGTTCCACGGTGTAATTTATAAGTCATCTCCAATCTACGGAAAGCTCTGGTATATTACAAATAAAAGTGCCTCGCTTCTTACACGGCAGTCGTCAGATGTCAGGAGTACAAGTGCTTGGTTCTACTGGTATTCAGCCTCTGCACAGGTTTGAAAAACACGTGCAGAAGATTTGGCCAGGAGCATTATTTTTTAATTAAGAGCCGGGGGGCCGGGGGTGGGGGGCTGGGGGGGGACAACGGATCTTTAGAAAGCATCTTAAACTGACAGAGTGAGGTGTGTGGAATGACCTAAGACAGACAGGCACTGATTGAAAGCCATTGAGGTAATTCCAGAAGTAATTAGATCTTTGGCCAACAAAGTGATGAAACAGGACAAATGACCTTTTCTCATTTGCACACTACCAGCTTATTTTTCTGATTTGTTTCACTCTCCAGGAACGGTATTTCTTTGGAACAGTATTTCTTTTAAATACTAACAGAAAAAAAATATTGCTACAGCAGTGAGCTGAGATGCAGAGTATCTGGATTCAGTGCCTGGCTCTGCTGCAGATTTCCAATATGACCTTGGGCACACCCATTAATCTCTTGCATCTCAGTTCTTTAGCAGTAAAGCAGAAGGAGAGCTACTACTTTTTCCTCGCTCACTTGCCTGTCTTCTCTGCGGAGCCCGTAAGCATTTTTGGAGCGGAGAGTTTCCTGGCATAACTATGTCTATAAATTTAGCAGAGGCCACATAGGTCAAACGCTATGCTAGAAGTCAAGCACGGAGAGGCCAAAGACAGCATTTGGAGGCGCTGCCTGGTCCCTGTGCTACCTGTACCTGGGTCTTTGCTCCAGCTGGGGACCAGGTCCCCGGGCTGTCCTCTGCCCAGCGCAGAGCTGGAGGGGGCAGTGCTGCCTGCGCGGGCAGCAGGTGACACCCTGCCACCCCTCCCGCCCGCCCACTGCAGATAAACCAGTGGCGGAGCATCTGCGAGGCTGTTCCCATGACATCAAAGCCCTGCTTTTTAGAGCAGAGGAGGAAGGTAGGATTTAGGCCTAAGCCACACGGTAACTTTTATATAAGGTGCGGTATCAGTTAATTACGGATTGGCCTTACCATCTGTGAGACAGCAAATACATAAGTATGCACCCAGACACTGACATACACATTCTTTCTGTACAGAATATACAGAGACACCTATGTGTGTAAGCATACATATCATTACACACCCACACATGATCACATTTCAACACAGAGAGGAATGTCAGAGTTCATTTGCCATCAGAAAAAACATCCAACTTGACACATTTTTCACAAGACCTCTGTGAATTCAGCGTAATTACATTTTTGAGAATGTATTTTGCAAACATGCCAGATAACGCCAGAAGCACAGCTTTGAGTTGACTGCATTCTTACTCCCACCAGTGTCCTTGCTATGACAGTTTTGATACAAACAGTGTGTATTAGATCATTAGTACAGAGACAACCCTCTCTCCCTGCCATGCCTTTGAAGCTCAGCCTGATGAATGGGAGCTTGCTCCTTTTGTGTTCAGCTCAAACAATATATCAGAAAACTGTGGCCAGGGAACGGCATATAGATTGCTTCCGACCACGCTTCTGGGGTGCTCCCTATCAGCAGAAACAAACAAACAAAAGTACACAACATGCCTACAATCGATCAAGGTATAATTTTCTAGAAGCATACAGGAGGTCACTGGTTGACTAATAAGGCAGCCAATTATCCAGGGTCCATTAAGTAGCATGAGCACTCCGACCTCCACCCGCCTCCGTAAGATTCCTCGGTGCCCCGTGCGAAGAGGAGCGCATGTGCATGCCCCCCCTCTGCCTGGTGCAGTCCCTCCTAAAAAGCAGAATGACATTTAACTTATGGAAAGGGGCAAAGAATAACGAGTCAAAGATTTCTGTGCATGAACCAGGAATGAGGGCGGGGTTTTTCGCTTAGCTGCTTTTTAAATTTTAAGCACTTGTGGAATATTTCAAAAGGCAAAACTTGTAAAATCTCTCTCTTTGCATGAAACAACTTGGAAGAGGCGACAGTAATTACAATCAGAGTTGTCCAAAGATGCAGCCTTACGCTCTGCATCACCCTTTTGCTAATCAAGTCGCTGTATTGATCACCTCTCCTTGGATGCTTTCCCTTTTACCCGGGGGGCTCGTGTGGTGTTCGCCGTATGGGTTGTAGCTTGAGCTTTCACAACTCCATTACAGCAGGGCACTGAATTTGATTTGGGACACAGTGAGGCAGCCCTGCACCACAAATACTGCAGATACCTACAAATACAAAAATCCTTCAGCTCTTCTATAGTTAAATTTGCCCTCCAGAGATCACATGCCATTTCTATCACTGTTAGAGAAGCAGAATAACTTTTTTGATTTTTCGCTTTCCCTCAGTCTTTTGCATGACTCCCACAACTTTTTGGATCAGAATTTAAAAGAATACTAATTTCCTCCAAGCCTCATGAGAATAAGCAGCTTCATTCAGATGAAGCTCCCCAGCCGCAGCTCCCACTGACGGAAAGGCTGTACTTGAAATTGTGCTGTACTTGCAACATGAAGGAGCTTTGGAGGAGAAAGCTGCTGTGAATCCAAACCACAGGAACTGGCTTTATACGTTCTTCTGACCATGAAAGCATCTGGAAATCTAAATTTTGGCTATTTTTGCAAAAAAGAAGGCCTCCTTACATACGTATTTATGGACTTAGTTATTTTTCTTTTTTTTTTTTAAAGATCTGGCATAAACTGGCTCCTCTCTGTTGACTTTGCAACTACACACAATGCTTACGCTGGCTCCACATTGACCCTGCTGATCCTCCTTGTCATTTCTTCCTGATTTGCTCCTGTGCAATCTCTGCTCTGAATACAGCAATGATGATCAGCTACATCTTAGAATTAGTGGCTGGTTTAAAAAGATTTATCCCAATTTTAATTAAAGACAGTTATTACAGTCACATTTGAAATTCAGTCTTTTAAAAAAAAAAAAAACCAAAAAAAAAACCAAACAAAAAAACCAAACCCAAAACACTACCTAGTTTCGTTTCTGCTATGCTAATAAAATTGGAAAAATTCTGCTGGAAAGTTCTAATGATAGCACTGTATATTTAAATTTCAAGACACACTAAGTTTAGAACAAGATAATGTGGCATTTTAATTATGGGTTTTCTATTTATATATTTCCTGTGTGGCATAAGACCCCTTTAATGAAAGCACGTTTTAGAGTAGCTTCAACACCCAGCATTATTGCAAGTTTTTGAATGTGCCAGAAGCTTATCAGCTAAAATATGTTAATTTCTCTAATGGGATAATGAAGTCTAAATGCTTTCAGGAAGACATTGCTATGATAATGGGTCTACTTAAAACACAACATTAGGAGAACCTTGATTACAGGTTGCTCAGTAGTTTCTGACTTCCTTAGGAACCAGAGTTTGTTCCATACCTAATTTGCTGCAGGAGGTGCTGGGAAGGAAGCTCATTTCCATTTACTTAGGCAATCACCTTCAATAACATAACCAAAACAGTTAGCTGACTGAAAAAAAGCTGCTAATACAATAGCATGACCCAGACTTGGAGACCGACAGAGAGCTACAAAGGCTTTGAGGATGAAGCGAGGCCGAGCCATGGGCAGGGGAGCACGTGGATGGTGAGATGGTGGCACTTACGTAAGAAGCAGATGGACAGTCAAAATGAAGCGACAGGTTTGATGAGAGGAGAAAAAAGCAGGGGAAGAGTTACGTAAAGCAATGAAGATGGCATGCCCACTAAGGAAACCACCTGGCCAACGTCTGTGGACATCCTTGGAACAAGACTCTCCTTTTCTGCTTGTGCAATATTTAGTCACTGGGAGGCTCCCCCATCAGAGCCTCAAGACACTTGTATCTTCTAATGCCCTCTTGGCTTTATAAACCTGTTCACTCCCCAAGACTTGAACCTTATCAATGAATGTTTCTTTCACCTTCAACACACACTTGCAACCCTCAGCGCTAGCCTTTTGATTCTCCCATGTTTCCGTCCCCTAGAAAGCACAATAACCTCACACTACTTCTGATCAGGAAGGTGCAGAAGCAGAGCTGTGGCATCTGCTTTGTGTCCCCCAGCCAACACCTTTATACAAAACACCACGAGCAAAGCCCTGGACAGCTTAGTCCTGCACCTGCCTTTGCTTCAGGGCTGAGGGATGCAACACACCTATGTATTTTACCATCTTGAAATACCAGTATAAGGCCTTTTGCCCCCGACTGCTCACTACCCCACCTGCGGCAGAGCCAGAGACCATTGCCTCGCACCTGGGTTTTGCTGGGCTGTCAGCTGCCCAGCCTGACCACAAACACATGCTTCTTCATTTCTCCATGTACCCTGCCAGCTGCAGGATGTGGCCACAACATTGGTGGCCTGATCACTATGGTGACCAATGGTGACTGGTCACCATCGACCAGTTCAAGCCAGCAATGATTCAGCTTGTTGCTCAATGGTAGAAAAAGATACACGGTGTGTAGAGGAAGCTTCTTGTCAAGAGGTGTCCTATGTACAAGCTTAGCAAGCTTTTACTGAAAATTAGATAAAAACCTACCAAAAAAAAAAAAAAGGAAGAGAATTCTCTGCTTCCCAGTGTATCACACCAAGTTCTGACCTCAGACATCACATCTGATTTCCATTATAAGAAAATCAAGAAAGTCTGACCCTGTCATACAGATACACTCTTTGAAAGGAAAACAGCTTGATATTTGTCTTGATGTTTTCAGCTGGGACTATGCTCTCCCTCGTTTTGGAAACAAATGGCTCTGTAAAGCCAGCAGTATCGAGCTCAGCATGATCTAAGTGAACTAAATATTCTACCTTGGTATTTGCATTTTCTCTTTTACCAAAACAAATAGTAATCCACTCATTAAATCCAGTATTTCTGTAATTAATTTGCAGTCATTACAAATCACCTTTAATTGGATTAGCTATAATTACAGTAAAATAATTCCCTGAAATCATAAGTTTTATTTATGGGGGTTTTTGATTTTTAGAGATATGAACGTGAGGTGAACACGAGAGGTGAGAAACACTTCAGAGGTAAATATTAAAACCCCCTCACTCTTATTTTCACTGAACTCGTCTGTGTATTGCCTCCTTTTGTCCCCAGTGATCCTGTCTTGTACTTGGACTTGACAGACCCCAATTAGCCGAAACGGTGATTCATTGCTGCTCCTCTGCCGCCTGACCTGGCCCACCTGGCTGCAGCATGGTGGCAGCTGGTGTGGGCCCACAGGACTTCGATGGCCGTCATGACTCTCCTTTCCTCAAGTGTCAGTGTGTCCCTGGTGTTAATCACCTCGTTCTGACGAAGGAGGATCAAAGCCATGCCTATGTTTTAAAAACGGACAGGCATTTTCCTTGGCACAGCATGACACGACTTTAAGGAGCAGATTACTCTGAAATATCAAGTTTTTCTAGCAAAACAGGTTCCTTCACAATGGCTCAAGTTAGGCATCCACAAACTACTTCCCACACTCACTAATCCCCAGATTAATAACTCACCCCTGGCCCAGGTCTGCAGTGTAGATACTACCACGATTTTTGGCGTGAATTCCAACCCAACTCACACTTTGCGTTAGGGAGGGATTATTTCATAGCCAAGGGTGCTGCTGACCAACTACGCCTCTTGGGTTAGACTCTTCCTTGGCTTACATACATCAACACAGCTGCAGCAACTTCAGTCAACATTGGCTGAAGATGTGGAGCACACACTATGGGACATTCCCTTGCGCTGCACAGGACTTTACAGCTGCCGAAGCCATCTAGGTTTCTCTGCTCGTATTCTGAGATGAAATCAAATGTCATGTAAGGAAGAAATCAAACAGAAAGAGGGCAATGACCTATGGGCATAGCTGACCCTAGACAAATGGAATAAATTTGCTGGAAATACAGGGTTCTCATTCAAGACCTTTCAGTCTTAAAATAAAATTACATGGCACGTTGGCAGGAGTTCTGGCACTGCTCTGACTAACACCAGTCACAATTTCACATTTAATACATGCCGTAAAAATAGCACATTTGATTCACATGAGCATGTCATGTCACATAAATGTAACACTGTGCTGCAAGTTACATTTTCTACCACGTATATGAATGCGCTGCCTTCCTTTCCACTCACTCCAGCTCCTTGCAAACGAAAGTACAGCAAGATTTAATCAGGCTGAGCAACCTTGAAAACTCATATTTTAAATAGATGGAGTCAAATTAGCTACTAAGAACTATAAAGCACAAAACAAAGTTCTCTGGGAAAAAAGAGGAAGTTGAAACAGGTGCTATATTTTTAAAAAAACCAACTCCTAAGTGATGCACATTTTATGCAACCTGACTTTATCTAAGGCTCTAGTGTTTCCATTTAACTAACCCCTCAACCAAAATGCATCCCTAGGGCTTTTACCAGCCTTCCACACTGCTGTTGCTAACACATACACCTCTGGCCTGATCCATCTCCAGCTCCCCGTTTTCCACAACGGTTCAGGGCTGGCAGGCGCAACACTCGCTGCAGTTAAAAAGCAAATTCCTCCGTAAGGCAGAGAGAAGCAGGACTGACATCCATGATGCCTGCAGACCACTCTTTAACCGTGCAGCATCGCCTCAGACACAGGTTCACCTATCCTCTCCAGCTCTGCTGGCATCCCTCTGGGGAAAGCGGGCAGCTGCCCTTCCTCAGCCCCTTCCCAGAGGTGCTTTTGGCTTGTGCCCGGCCCTGTGCTGAGCCACCTCACTGCAGAGGACAAAGCTACGGATGCACAAGCTATTTTCTGCTGGGTGGTGTACTGAAACGGCGCGGCCAGGGGCCGGGAAAACAGCAAGGCCAGCAAAACGCAGGGCAGGACCTCAGCAGCCCAGGGTGAGATGAGCCGAGATTGCTGCGCTTGACAAAACAGCCCGATCAATATGTAAAGGAGAGAGAGGGTAGAGAAAGAGTAATTAGAAAGAAATGTTAGTTTTTTCCCCAGTTTCTCTTCAAGTTCCATTGCCAATCATGGCATAAATGATGTGGAGCTCATATATTTAGCATCTTTGTTCAAGACATCGCGTGGCTCAATTCATTTTGCTTACAGTGTGTATATTGCTTGAAAATACAGCCTCTGACTTGATGCTCAGACATTAGGCAGACATTAAGTATGTTAATATTGCAGTTGTAATTACATGTTTTTTTCTTCTAATTTTGGAAGGATAATTCTTTGGAATAATTACATAGAGGCTAACTAAGTTCTGGGAAACGTTTGAGTCACCAAGAATCACATCTGCACTCCAGCAGAAAGGCTTGGTGAAATCTTGAACATTTTTATCCCTGCTAATTATAAGAGCTGAGAAAAGCAAAAAGTTGGTTTATGCCTTTCAGGAGAAACACACGGAGTCTATTTGGAAGATGCTACAGGGATTTCCTCTAATGGAAATAGTATAGCTGCTATGACAACTTTCCGACTTAAATTTTTCTGAAGATTTTCCACTTGACAATTAGAGCAGTATTTTATGTTTATCCAATACCTTCATACTTAAAGAGCAGGCAGCCAAACTTCAGACAACAACATCTCTCAAATCTTGTAAGCTTCCCACACAGAACTCCTGCCTAGAGCCAGGGACGAAACGCAGGACATGCAATCCGTGGTACGCAGACGACTTTGGTTTGTAGTACAGTCACTGCATAATAGGACACTAAAATACTCCCAAAAGAACTGAAGAAGAAAATTGCATACAACTGAAACTGCCATTTAAATGTCAGGCTTGCAGAATTCCAACTCTAAAGCCGCTTATTTCAGAGCAGGCAAGGACCCCTGAATAAACAAACAAATGAAAAACAAATGGAACTTTTCAGTGTTCAAAAATGTGATTTTAAAACCTGAAGGTCTAACGTTTAAACAAATCAGCAGCAGCCGAAATAAGTTCAAGTGGAGCTGCTGTACCTTATTCTCCTCCTTCCTTGCCCAGTTGTCATGCAGATTTATTTCAGCTGCCCAGGGTCTCTTGGTAGTGTTTGTGTGCTACTCGCAGGTCTGGAGTCCTCTATTCATTCGCTTTATTTAAATAATAATACATATGTATAATCCTCCTTCCTGCTGTAACTGTTCTACTTGAAGACCCAATTAATTCCATTTGTTACTTCCTGGTGTATTATTTCTTCTCTACAAGCTGGAATCCCTTTAGGATGCCTGTCTGCCCTTGACTACTGATGATTTCATTGGCTTTTCAATCATCAGAGCCTCTTCCCATGGATTTTAGAGCATTATTGTGATTGTCAATTTAATAATGCGGGTTTTCATAGTCAGTGCACACTGCGGGTCTCGAAAAAAAAAGAAAGAAAAATTAACAATCCTGCTTTCCACGGCTTTAAAATAAGTTAACCAATTATTTTGATTTTTTTTTTAAATATAAGTAATCCAATCTTATATATTGTATGTCCATATATTATGTGCTACATATACAAACACTGACACTTGCACAGCTCTTCTTCTGTTACTGGTCTAAGCAATAGCCACAAACTGCCTCAATCTTTACCCTTAAAGAAAGAGAGCTTCCAGAAGAACAAAGCAGGAAAAGGATCAGCCATTTAAATGCCTTTAAACAGAAGGCACTGAGGAATGGCACAAGCCATTACATCTGATGAGGCTACCTCACCGTTTTTTTTCCAAGACATTATGGATGAAAAAATGTTTAGCATATATTCAGGAATTGAGTTCTTGTGTGAACAGTTGACCAAATGGTCTGTAAGCACTTGAATAAATACTTCGAGGCACACAATTCAGAAACAAAGGCCTTTCCTGAGGCATCAGGCTTCAGGGATCCAAGTTTCAGATCACTTGTACTGCCTTTTGCACTATTACATGATTAGAAAAAGCATTAAATGCCTAGATACCCCTGTGGCTGGGTAGATGGATCAATTTAGCTCTCGGGTTTCAGGCAGAGCTACACAACCGGATTCACTGCTAGAGCTGCAGCCTTGGAAGTTATACATCTCCAGCCAGGGCCACTGGTCCCGTCTATTGGCCTGCACCCAAACCGCTCTGGCATGGAGTGGATGAAGACTATGAAGAATCTTCCCTATTCTTCTGCTAAGGTGAACAGCACAGTAGCACCCATAGTTTCAGCAAGGGCTTCTACTGATGTTTTTGGTAGCTGAATAAACACTATAAATGCAAACAGAAATGACACTTTCTCTTAATACTCTGCCCCGTATTGCTACCACCACCTGCAGTGGTGCTCTAGAGCTGAGAAGAGGAGAGAGGTCAATAGGAAATTTCTTATTTTCTTTCCATTACTTTGGCATCGCTGGCCAAGGGAGGCCCAGCTCCCCAGGATGTGTCTCCTGTCCTGCTGCCTGAGCAACGCTAAGGTGCTCACACAGTTTGGAGCTTTTTAACTGTTCAATGTACAAGTGCAAAACGAGGTGTAGGTCTGAGATTCCAGTTACACCTGTCAGAGCTGCCCAGACACTGAAAGGTTGATGTTTATGAAGTTACTCAGGACCAGATGAGCTTCAGCTCTCCCTCAGTTTTGCTCAAATAATGATTTCCAAATTAAACCCACCATAAGGCTGCTGATCAGACCAAGAGAGAGCTCACAGGCGTAGCGTGTCTATGAGGTTTCAAATGCTGCCTTAGTTTTTTTCTTTTAGTTATTGATCAACACAAGCACATGAGCTCATCTGTTTTGAAAGAAGCGGTATTAAAAGAACACGCCAAACTGCAGCCAGTTATGTCAGGTTCTGGGAACACCCCACAGTCAATCACTTAACAATTAGTAACAGTACTCCTTATAAATAAAACTAATACTGTCCCATTAGCATATAAAATAGTGTACAAAAAGCACAGGGAGGAAATGGACAAGTTGGAACACTGGGAACGAAAATGTTCTTAAGTGTAAAAGTGCTTCCCTAAGATGACACGTATCTTTTACAAGGGAGTTGAAGCTGGAAGGAGAAGACAGAGGCAAATAAAACAAGGACCAGCACAGAGAAGGGTCTTCCACGTCCTGAAGGGTCTTGTGTTCAGCTTTCAGAATCCCAGGAAAAGATGACATCCAAGGAAATAGGTTTCGTTCCAGCAAAGGGATCACTATTAAGCTCATTAACATATCGCCAGACCCCAGCATTTAGGCGTATTCACAGCTGATTCTCACATACAAACACATTTCCTCTATGAGACCATCCATGTTCACATTTACACTCCCATCTCAACGCACAGGCCAAGCATCCGTTGGTAGGTCTTAGCAAGCGATTTCCCACTAGGGGAGCTCAAGGATGAAGCTTCTTTCACCTTCTTTGGAAACAGCTGCTCCCGGCTATCACCAGTGACGTGATTTGGAAATACGTTGACCCCGGTCTGATTCATGATGAATATGGACACAGGAACATAAAAATTGTGGGCATGCATTTATGCACAATAATGCACACAAAATATGCATTAGGCTCCCTTGTAATGCTCATACCTACAAAAGGTTAAATAGCCCTAGGTGACAGAGAGCTATTTAAATGGACCTTTTTATAATGGCAAACAATAATGCATTCTGGTTACCTTCTGACATGGCTTACTTCCAGTCAGCATTAAGGAGAATTACTACCGGATTTTAATACATCTTGGTTCAGTTTCACGCGGGCTTATTGTCTTCTAATTATCAACACAACAATTTGATCCACATCCAGATTAAGGCATTGCCCTGACTTCTAACACCAGAGCAACGCCTGTGCTGGTGCGCTGATTTCTCAAGCAGTAAGCAGTTTGCTGTTGTCTCACATCCCCAAGGCACAAATAAGCAGATGCTGCATTAAGGCTTGTTTAACAAAACTGCTTCAGTTGTGATATACATTTTTAATATAATATACTGAGTGCATTACAGGGAGAACTGCCAGGGCCAGTAAACTCATACAAATTCATTAGCAAGACCAGCTTCTCAATTAAGCCTGGCTGGAGACTAGATCTAGTTGAAAAGAATTGTCCAGAAGCAGTTGAAATGAGTGAAAAGCTTGATCGTGTTTGCCACACGTGAGCACAGATTAGTTTACCATTTCAGTTTTCTGAGCATCGGTTGGGATTGCTTCTCATCAAGGACAAGCTTCACTGACCTTTCGCTTCTTTTCATCACGAGGATACTGTGGTTGGCTTGAAAGCTTGAATTTTTTACAATATTACTATTCTGAGCGTAAAAGCAGAGGCGCAGCTTTTAATAAGCAGAATGGGTTCTATATAGGAGACACTAGTAGCCAAATGTTTTGGAGCACTCATCGACGTGCTTTCATTCATGGGCAGGTTTAGAAGATCAGAAATTATATCTTGTGTTTTCGAAAGACAAGCCAAAGGAGGAAGCAACATTTTCACTTTCTTTGGCTTATTTGCATTTCTTACCTACACTCTTCTCCCTCAATTGACATTGTCAGCTGCAGGATGACAACTGAAGAGCACCTCTGGAGTACTCTGTAGCTAATCCTCCACAATGCCTGTAAACTATGCGGTGAAGCAGTGATTACAACAGGAGCTCTTCAAAAGCACAAATTTTGCCCTTCCTTCAACAGAGGGGAATCTCCGTTGTGCACTTTGAAGAAACGCAAGCTATCACAGGATTATTATTCTAAACATATTTTTTTAAAGACAATGCGATGTAAGATACACCAAAAATTAATCTGGCCAGCAGCAGACTAAGGTCTACACAAAGCATCTGCTGGCTGCCTCGGGTAAAACATTACATTTGTCTCGACTGTGTTTATGGCAGAACTGGCTGCTACTGCTAAGAGCTGCATTACAGCAGCCTTGTGCGACAGCTCACCTTAAAGGAAGAGAAGTCCTGTAACACAGCCTTCTCCACTACACTTTCAGGACTGCTGTCTTTTATGAAGCCCCCTGGCACTAAATCTTGCCAGACAATAACAATGCAACCATAGTAAGGGGGAAGAGCTTTCCCCTCTCACTACTGGTTCTTTCTTCTGCCTTTCAGTGTATTCCTTCACGGGGTCTCTTGAACATACCCAACATGCACCCCTGAGCAGTGTTCCCAAAAGCTGATCACCAGGCCAGGGTGCTCTGCGGCATCTTCTCCCTCTCTTCTTTACGTACATACATGACCATGAGAGTATGCTTACTTTTGTCCCCATGAGATGATGGCACCTTACTCACAATTTATCCTCATGAGAGGTAATGAAGATTGAGGGTCTCTGGAACTTTCAGTGTGTTTATAAACTCAGCTGAGACATCAAGCTGAACCAGTCTAACCCCTTACAGATGGCACTAAAAGTGACACCAAGTCCTAAAAAACATGAAGAATTTTCATTGCCGGCCCCATTCCGAGACACTGCCATTTGACAAGTGACATGGCTAAATGACTTCTCTGTGCCTTTAATTTAAGGCTGGAATTTGCAGGGATTTCCACAGTGACACTTGTATCATACGTGTTAGCACCTACTACCACTATACAAGTAGCTGGGCACTAATTTAACCCGACTTTAGCGACTTGTGCAATCTGACAGCTCTCCATGCTGTTCACCTGCCGTCAGATTAGAGTCTGCTGAGGATCTTACATTCCTTCTACACCCCTTTAAATTAACAGCATATCATCAGTTAGTTCTACAATGCCACTGAACACAAAAACAGCAAAGAGGACTTTCAGAGGCCCTGATTCTGAAGTCACAGCACCTTTAGAGGAAGGGAGAAAAGGCAGATTATATCCCTCACCACCACGTATTGCCTAAGAGAAACAGGGGGGTGTATTCCTAATTACATAGATTGCGCAAGTAATCTCTTCAAGAAAGAAGAGACTTCCGAAACGTCTCATGGAACAGGATGAAAGATTAATTGTGCCCCCATTTTTCCTGCCCCTAGCAGCTGTTCAATTCTTTAGTTAAGACAAAACAAAATCTTTCCTTCCTATGAATTAAGTTGAAAAGGAACAAAGCAGGAAGACCCAAAGATGAAGACAGGAAAATGCGATGAAGTAGCCTGGTGGATTTCCAGGCTACTATGTGTAGAGGCTTCTTCACATCAGTTTATCAACTTTGAATTTTCTTGTGTTATACGTTTATAATTGTTTTCAAATAATGATAATGGTCTAGAAAATGATTTCAGATATTCTTTACAAAATGTAAATTACAGATAGATCTTCTCAGCACTACTTCCAAATTAAGGGTACTTTTTTGTCTGCCCTGGCCCTGGCTCGAGACTAACAAAACACAGATTATTCTTAATCTACTTGACCCCTGTAAACAGGCTTAACTTTACACAAATGCCTGACTGCTGAGTGAAATTAAGAGCATCTCTTTTAACTAACAAATGTTGTAGCACAGGAGTTGAGGTGGAAAGGAGGTGCTTAAACCTCAGGTAGAGGATAGATGGATAGGCACAAAGAAAACAAAAAAATCCTGTTGAAGACTGTTAAAACTGCTGTTTTCAAGTAGTAAGGATGGATGTCTTAAAAACAAAACCTTTCACTTCATACGTACTATTGTCAATTCAAAAACGTATCATGGTATTGTTTTCAAGTAAAAAAGAATCCAAGAAAATCCTCCTGAACAATGTATGGAAAATTTCAGCCCCAAAGCACCTGTCATCCAGCTAAAGACATCCTGAAAAGAGTACCTTATAGCAGAGGAGCTAGAACGCACTGCAGCTTTCCAACCCCAATCCCTACGTAACACTAACGGGTTCAGATACACATTTACTCTACTGGTTACAAGAGTTCCTCTCCACCTAAAATGCTCTGATTTTGAAACAAAAGTTATTCCTGCTGCCTATAGAAGCTGCTTAGGCATTTGGCATCCCTCATCTTTAGGGGAATACTGAAGTGTTGAGATTGAGGGCCTCAGACTTGATCCACTCCACAGGATACAACCTGATAAGAGCATACCATGTGAATGGTAAATGGAAAAATCAAAGGAAAATACCCAACCATATTTTTCCAGAACCCACAGCACAGGCAAGATGTGAGCTCCCCCTGCTGACACAAGGGAACCCTGCCTGGCCCAGCCACCACTGCCACAGCAAGGCAACAGTCACCACCACTGGGGCAGGAGGGGAGAAACCCCAGGATGAGGCCAGAAGGAGCTGCGACAGCAAGGATCGAGCCAAGCCTGGCCCTGCTCCAGCATCTGAGATCTCACAGCTTGACGTCGTAACTCGCTGAGCACCCTCTGTTCTTTTTGGGAAATGTAATGAGCCAGAAACCAGCTACGGACAGTACCTGAGGGAGCTGGGTCAGAAGGGGTTATGATGCCAAAGGTGCCTAGGCAGGTGACAGCTTGCCTTTTCACTGCTGTTTTCTAGGTAGAAGCTCCCAGCCTGATCCCCGCACACGGACAGCTCGGCCAGGCCACCTTCACCATGAGCTGCGCTGTCACCAAGTCACCTGCTGAGCCTCTCCAGTGCTGCCTGCAAAGGCTTCACAGGGCAATCCTCTGGCCAGCTTGTAAAGGTCCCCTTCTGCCGCTGCTGTGGCACCTCAGTGAACGGCAGGACCCTGCCCCTGGCGTCCTGAGCCACTGAGCTGAGCGTTCATTTCCAGAGTGTATACTCAGGTACATCACCACTGATCCTGGCACATTAGGTCTCAGGAAGAGAGAGGGGACACCAAGGAGGGGGCCACGGCCCCACTGCAGCTCCTTGCACAAATGGGGCAGGGGAACCTGCCCATACTCCATGATGCCAGGTGCTACAGGGCTGAATGGTCATCTGAGAGGGGACAGCACTGCTGTGCCATGCAGAAGGGAGCGGGAGGCAGGAGCCAGGTGACAGCACCTTATACTCACCATGGGAAAGCTCACAGTTTGGCAAATACTCAAATCCCATAAGTCTCGGGGATTGTTACACAAGGCCAGGTGAGTGCTCTGCACATTGCTAGCAAAGGCCTTTGGAGAGCCAGGGAAGAAAGAACAGACTAACAAAAACTTTTAAAAATATTTGAGGAAACCTGTGCCAAAATCTCCTTAGATGTGTATCTATGACTAAGCATGAGAACTCAACTGCTGCTGCTGTAGAGAGGATGCTGCTTGCTGGTCACGGTCTAAAAGCACTGATGCAGCAATAAGCACAGCTTAATTGCTGAGAAGCTTACATATTAATAGCAGAATTTTCGGTCAGAAACATGTAAAAGCCTGTAGGCTTTGGAGCAGTAAAATAGAATTGGGGCCGTACGGTGGCAGAACAAAGTCTGCTGAAGAGTGTTGTATTTTCTGCCTTTGATAGGGACTTTCCAGCGCTGTCAGCTGAGCTGCAGAATTAGAAACCTGACATTGCAGCAGTCAGTTTTTAGATTTCAAGCTGTTCAAATGACTTGTCTCCAGGGAGGGATATCTAGCCCACAGGAATCAATATCAAAACAGGTAAAGATGCTAGTGTACAGGGGCAGCCACCCCAGCCCCATGCCCCAGCCAGATCTACAGAAAAGGAGCCATGGGAGAGGATGACGGAAAAACTTGCTCCCTCTTTGAATCGGTACCAGAGAGATGCTATAGACTATTCACTACATTTGTGAGATTGCAGCTTGATTATATTTGATTCCATGTTACAGATTGATCTTCCAAACGCCCTCAGTTCACGCTATGCCAGAGCTCCAAGCCACTTGCTGAAGAGATTATAAAAGAGCCTATTTTATCATATCTTCACCTCTGAATGCATTACAAGTGACATTGCTTAATTTTAGCCAATCTGAACAGCTAATTAGATGTAAACAGATTGAAAAATTGTACACATAGGACAACTCATTTTTCAAAAGGCCACTAATCTAAACAAACCTGAGTCCATCAATTTACTTCAGCATTTGTCTAAATGAATTACAGCATAGACTTGTCCTGCACTGGCCTTGTGATTCATCTAACTGGGTCCCTCCTCTTTTGATGAAAATCGCAGGCACTTTACAAAATAAGTTGTTTATAAAGGCTCTGTTATAAAAAGATGTAGGTGTGCCTCTGCGAGTCTAGCGGACGACGTATATGAGCCAAAGCAATTACAGCCTACTCTGGTACCTTCTCTCTCACCTCCCAAACCCATCACATACATTAATACATCAAAGCCAGGGAGGCTTTTTAATTAACAGATAAAAATCAAATTATATTTAATCGTAATCAATACAGGTTCCAACTTCAGAGCTCTTTGAGTGCAAACCTCCCCTCTGCTCTCACCCCCTTACATCAGGAGAAACAGGAAGGAAAAGGATCCTGGAGAGATCCTCCAGAGAGAGCTGGTGATCCTTCTCAGGACTTTCTCCAAGCACCAGCTGGGGGTAGGCCAGTGATTACACTGGGAATCAGACCAGCACTGCAGGACAGAGAGAAGCCCAAAGGGGCCTGTTATGACAGAGGTGAGATAGGGAGCTGCCAAAGTTATCCAGTGCCAGACAACATAAAGAAGTCTTAGGATGAAATGCAGTGTAGTGTGGCCTATTTTTAAATACAGAGCAATTAGCAGAGCATTATGCATGAGGTTTTCCACTTGCTACTGAAGCCCACATCTCTTCCATTACCTGCGTATGTAAATGAACACAATGAGAAGGGAGAGGGCAGAGAGAAAAACACTTGTGTGGATTTTGAAATGAACAAACATATCCACATAATCAATCCCTTTCCAGACTGCTTAACACAGAAACCTTGCTGAACAAAATCGGCTAATCTCAGACTATTTCATGTGTCAACTAATCTATGGTACCTAGAATTAAGGGTCCACTGAGCATCTGTTGTGACCTCCCATGTGACAGCAGCCCTGGACTTTCAAATTCATCCTTGTTTGAGCAGAGCAACCTAGACATCCAAGTGTCAAAACCTCAAGCGACGCAGAATCTGACATAACTTTTAATCACTTACTTCTACGTGCTATTGCCTTCATTTACAAAGATGCATCTAAACTTTACTCTGAGTTTGTCTAGCTTTAATTGCCAGCCTGGCATCTCATTAGACCTTTGTCTGTCAGCATGAAGAGCCCTGCTGCTCATTTGTGTTCCCCACACAGGTACTTACTGACCGCGGCCTACGCACCCATTTCCTTTCCCTTGACAAAGCGAAGGGCATCAAAGCTCTCACAGCAAAGCTTGCTTGCCAGCCACCGCCCTTGGCCGTGCACAGCCTTCTCCCCTTTGGAGCTGCAGGCGCCACCTCCGCTAAAGGTAATTTGACATCCTTACCCCTGCTCAAGAGTCTGCTTCTTAAATATACCGGGATAATTGTGGCCCTTTGACCCGCTGTGTTCGCAAAGGACTCTCGCTACGAGCCCACTAACTACCAAGGCTCCAGCTTGCTTTGTAGCATCACTGTTTCCAGGGGGGGTGGAACCTCGCTCCTCTGGTTTCCCGACTTTGTTCTATGGTTGTAGCTTTTACGTTTGGCCACTTCAGGCGGCCTGATCTTGCACCAGTGTACCCAGTAAGTCAGATTGGTCGGTGCCACTGAACTGTTCATTTCTTACTTCCTTAGCTACGTCCACTGAGAACTTGATCAAATGAGGAAAGAATGTGCCCACCTCGTTCACTGGTAAAACAAACAAATAAATAAATAGCTTGAGGCTGATCCCTGTGCTGTCCATCTAATAATGATAAATCTACTTGTAATTACATTGTGAAAGGCAGTTTTTACTCCACTAACTGTGCGCCATGTTAATTTTGCATGATCCTTGTTCCTTAATCATAGTGGCATGTAATGGCACGCCAAATACTTCACTGACATCCGCATACATTACATCAATATTGTTGTCTTTATCAAGCAAACTTGTAGCTGCAGAAATAACATTTCAATTAGTTGACAAAATCTATTACATCAGCCCATATTGCTCAGCATTAGTTCTCATTTATTTTTTTATTAAGGAGGTCCGGGCCTGCATGTCCTGCCTTACCTCAATCAAAGTCAGATTGACAGGCCTATAAATATGTGGGTTTTTTTCTGCTACCCTTTTTAATACCCACACACCTACGTTCTCTCAGACCTTTAGAACTTTCCCATGTTCTCAGACTTATCGAAAACCAACATTAAAGTCCCTTAACCAGCTCTCTTTAAACTCCTGCCTGCAAGATATTTGGTGCCGCTGAGGTAAAAAGGGTCCTGCTTCAGTAGCTGCTTTTTTAATAGGTTTAAATAGGCACCATCATTATCTAACTCCCATGCAGCTAGAACAGATGAGATCAAGATGTCCAAGGCATTAAAAAAATCGTATGAAACATCAGAGAAGAATTTTGACTTCTTCCCCAAATCATGCTATTTTCGAAATGTAATTTGGAGATCTCCCTGTTGTTGAGCATTTTGGGCATCTATTCAAGTAGTCTCCTGAGTGACTAAAAACACGTTATGTGCATGTTTTAAATGAAAAATTAATCATGTTCTATAACACTGTTAAAAAGCCCAAGCTGAAAGACGTGTGGCAACATCTTAAGAACTGGTAATGCCATACCATACAATCTTAACTTGTCTGGATTTGATTATGAATTGTTCTGGATTCTTGGGCTTCCACCACACTCATTAAACTTGTCCTATATGTGCATTTACATAAAGTAGGTGGCAATCTCCAGTTTGCTAAGTGTCTGGGAATCAGTCATGCCCTTCCCGAAGATAAACTCCCATTGACTTCAAAGATAGCAGGCAAAATTTCTCATTTTATTTCCCTATCTCTGAAAGGAAAGAAAGCCTCTTAGACAAAAGGGAATTTAAACGTGTAATGCAGAATATGTTAAATTTGTCAGATGCAGCTGAGGTCTGAAATGTAAGAGCTAAAGAAAAGCGAGTATATGAACCTTGAGAGAGACTTGGCAGTTTTCATCCCATTTGTTCTTTTTAAGATCTCATGAGAGCATCTAACAAAATCCTATGTCACGCCAAAAGCAGTTCAAAGCAAGCGCATAGTGAATCAGCTTCTTCAATCACTAAACCACAGAATATATAACTAAGAGATGCACAAGGATCTGGAGAAGTTCTGGTCACTCCAAGACTGCCTCAGGCCCCACTTGTGCAGGACATCCACATCCAGAAGGAAACTTAAAAGTCAATGGCATTTAAGCATGTGATAAAAATTAAGCACGTGCTTGAACACATGATCTTACTCCATGAAGTAAGGCGTCCCTAGTAAGCGTGACAGAGCCATTTGAAAGCCTGAGAAGCATTTTTCTTCCCTATGGAAGGACTCCCTGCATAGGAAAGTGAAATGGTGGGCTAGATTTGCCTCTCACTGTCACCACGGCTAATCTCCAGTGATTCCACAGTTGTCACAGGGAAAATTAATCCAGGTTTACGGAGATGTAGCAGACAAATATAGTCCACTACGTCTCTCTCTTGCTGTGTTTACAATAACAGACCAATAAATGAGCATTTGTGATCAGATGCCCCCTTTTTAATCTGTTTGCTGTGGTATCATAGGATTTGTTTGCTGGTTTGATGACTTAGTTATTTGTGGATTTACAGATTGCACATGATTAGACAGCATATTTTGGATTTTTTTTTGTTTGTTTTGATGTGGACAGAAAATTTCAAATTTTAAAGCAAAACCAGAGCATCCTCAGTATTTTTTGATGTAGGTAAGCATCTTCCATTCACAGGTTCCTTGTGTGCTCTGAACTACTCAAAAGAAGTGCTAAAAACCATAAAGGACTGCATAATTTAGGAAAGAGGCTATGAACGGACGTCATTGCTACTTCTCACCTACAAAAGTCTGTGGATCTTTATGGCATCTTCTATTCACTTTCTTGGGTTTTGCTTGAAAAGCTGAAAATGGGCCACAGATCATTCACTACGGGTCAACTCTTCCCCACGGTATTTCTCAGTGTTGACAGACTGCTTGAGGGGAGCCCAGCATCCACACCAAGAACGCAGCAAGGACTTTGGCCCACTAATAACAAAGTAAGCACAGGGATAAAATGCATCTCTTCTCATGGGATTTTTGCATTCTAAATTCAGAAGAAGCAAGGAAAACATAGGCAGAAGCCAGGCAACTAAATCCAAAACCAGTGTCTCCCAGACTGGTACTTCGTATATAACCCTGGAGAGCTTCAAGTCCACAGGAGCTGCGGGGATTTGCTGGAACATCTGAGGCAGGATCGATTCGCTCAGTACTTAGCTCAAATGAGAGCCTGAGAAGAATCCAAAAGCTGGTATTCCTGTTGTTCCCATACCTTCCTAGGATTTCCAAAACTGCTAATGCATCCCACCCAGCATAAAATGCCCATGGCAAGCACCTAAAAATTCAGCACTTGCAAATACCTGAGTACTTGTCATCTAGTCAACAAAAACAGAGGAACTTCATCTTTTCCTAATTTTCAAAGGCCATGAAGAGACATTAACTGCCTTTTCCTGACCTAACTCTTATATAGGTCAGATGTGCACCAGCCCTGAACTAGAAGTCATGTAATCACGTTAGGACAGTGAAAGCCTGAGCTAATAAACCCAGCCTTTCAAAGAGCTTATTGGTTTGGGCTCGGTGCCATGCTGAGGTTAACAAGGTAAAAACCTGTTTAACAAAGGAGACGTATATTTGACCATCCACAGTCAGGTCAATCATTTAAGATTTAAACATTCCCTCCAGAGGTATTCACCCAGTCAGCGCACGTTGCTTATGGTTGATTCTGTACCTTCTGATGCTGCTTTAAATTATACGCCCCAAATGAAATGAGAGTAGAAGAAGCTTTCCTATTGCCTTATTGCAGTTGATGATAGCACGTGGGGTCAGCAGATATTCTAAATTCACATGAGAGAAGTCTGTATCACCCGTTACACCCAGGCAAAGAAAAGACAGGATCTGGAGCTCAAAATATGAATTCCTTTTCTTACAGAGGTTAAACAAGAAAATTCCCAATATTTTCCTATGTATCGATAACACATGTGTACGTGTGTGTCTATCAGCACTGCATTTTATACACTGCTTCATTCAAGCCAATATACACTCCAGGTTTTACGGTGTATTTTGACTCAAGGGTTATTGCTAGGACAGTGTTTACAGCAATATTCACTGTGTTCTGCATAGACCTGCCCATCAATCATCCTTATAATAAAGCAGAAAGGGAAACTGGTGGAAAAGCAGCAGAGCTGTTGAATTCAAGTTAGTCATACAAACCGAGCATGGAGACAAGCACAAACGCAACTGGGTTAAAGTAGCCATTTGCCTGTTGATTAAAGAAAAAGAGATACACACGCTGCACTACAGTTTGCCTTAAAAATAATATAGGTTTCAATGTGTTAATTTTTCCTCCCTATTTTCTCCGCGTTAGCGTTTCAAGACGACTGCCGCTCCATACAGATTTATAATATGTATGTGTTTACTCACACATCTCTAAGCCAAGAGGAAAGGCAGACCAGAATTCCAAATCTATCATTAAATCTACATGTCAGCACCTACAAAGAGCTGCAGGACTTCAATTTTTCTGGATAAGATTGAAGGGATAAATTGAAAGAACAAACAAACAAGCAAGGCACTCTCATCCTTAAAATACACACACAAAATGAGGGACACAGACAGAGGGGGTGAAAGAAGATGGCTTGTAAGGTTATTCATTTCCATGTTTGTCTAACAAATTAAGAATAACTTTAAGAACAGTATAATCTCTGATTCTTTCTAGATTACATATGGGTCCACTGACAAACAGCATGGTTCCAAAGGCACAGCACCGGTTTGGCTCTGAAGCAGCATGTGTTATTCCCAATTCAGCCACTGAAGCGTGATGCAAATTCCAGCCTTTGCCCAGCTTGGATATCCAGACTCTGCTTCACAGATTTTATACTCTCCCTCACCGTGAATAAGTGCCTCACAGTATCAGGGTGTACCACACTGGATTCCTAATCTTATAATTAGCACCTCTAGACGCTACTGTAAAATAAACGGTGACGATGACGTTGATGAATTCTGACTTGTTTTTTCATTCTGCTTTAGTCTAGGTCATAAAGAATTAACGTAAAAATCAAACTAGGATAAGATCTGCGTACCCAGGGGCCCCACACGATTCCCACTGAAGTCAGTAGGACTTGAATGGAAACTGAATGAGGCTCTGAAACTAATTCAACAGAGGTGCTTGTGGACTGCTGTGCTGGGGGTCACACAAACACCCAGTGCGACAGTCACCCGCACGAAATCCATTGGACTACGAATGCAAGCCAACCCACAGAGCTAAGAATACAGATGATGCAGAGAGGGGAAAGAAGTGTTCAATGTCAAAAAGAAAACAAGGAGTTTCAAAGTAAAAAAGAAACCAAATGTTCTCTAGCACATTAAGAGCTATAATGAAATACTGCATCTTGAGCCTGTTGCTGTTTGAAGGAAGCTAGGAAACGAGCAAGAATTCATTATGAAGCTGTTCAAGACTAAAACATGAATCATTGAGTTCTAAAAAAAAACCCAGTTGTCTAGAGAACAGTGTAGATGAAAATGAATGGAATCTCTTTAAATTACTCCCTGTATAAACTCTTTCACATTCATTCTCTCTGCCATTGATTAGTATCTTTCTGGGATATGGGTTTTTAAATAATTCCAAACCATAGTCCCAGCTTCCACAATCAAAACACAAATGGCTCTTGATTCTGCATTTTTAGTCTTCATTTACAGGGAAAAATGTTTTCTGCAGTAAGAAATTTGAACACCTACTGTTCTTACCCGTTTACTAGATAGCCTCAAAAGTGTATGCTGAAGGCTCAGTAGTCAAATGAGATTAAGATTCTCCCGTTACTTTACAAATAGGGGACTTTTGTATGCTATTGCTGCATAACGCAGGGATTAGATCACCTCTGGAAGCCCTCAAGATCATTAAAGTGCTAAGAAGCTGAGACCCCTCTGATCCCATCATCCCTGACAGTAAAGCAGAAACCCCCAAATCCTAAATCATAAATTGAGAAGACGTCTCTGCACACCCAAGCAGGAACGCATGGAAGGTAAACATGGCAGGCAAAACGTGGCCTGTTTTGTTTCTGCTCTGTCCAGTTTCCTGAAAAAAGGAGGCCTTTGTGACCACACTGTGTGTTTGTGTATGTCTGACCATTGCACCACCTCCTTTCCAGCAATTTCTGAAGCACCAACCAGTTATCATTTCACTTGACAAGAGTTCCATTGAGGGAGAAGCAGTACTGAGAGCTGAACTCTATCAGTCATGGGGGAAACCACCGCAGAGCAAGAAACTTGCTGTGTTCCAAGAACCAGAAAAACTTGATGTCCTCTACTAGTTTGGAATTTGAGTTAATTCCTTATTAGATGTGTACCTTACCAGGCCAAACAAATCCAACCCAAGAAATCCAACCAGATACAAGTCTGTTGAAAAGCTGGTTTCCTCGTCTCACGGGTTGTGGAGTGATACACAATAACACTAAGGGAACCCCTGGGAGGAAAATGGAGGGGCTCTGGTAAGAAGTTGTAAGTGCTGAGAGGCAGATTCCTGCTGCTCAGGATGGTCTTCAGCAATTCAGACTAAAGGATCAGCCTTTTTAGGTACCTTCAAGTATAAGTCCATCCGCCCCTTCCCTTCCTGAAAAGTCTTTTCAACCTAAGCCTTCTAATCCACTGTGCCCAGAAGGTGGCCTGCCCATGCCCACAGTGGTCCCCCAGGGCTCCCAGTCTGGGTCTCCCTGGCTTCAACAAACCTTCCAAAGAGAGACCGCAACAGCTGCACAAACCTGAACCTTGCCAGAAAGTCTGCCAGCTCTGAGAAACACAACATATATACGCCCAACACAGAGCAAACAGCAATGCCAAAGCGTAGCGCTCGCCTGCATCCTGCTGGCACTGTGATGGCAACAAGAGAGGGGGCAAATTAGCAAGGGAATGGCTGTTCCTAAGGGCTCCCAGCACCCGAGATATGTCAGGTACCTCACTGCAGACATACCCAGCACCTCTGACACCTACAGCATCCAGCACAGCACCATTCTGCTGATTTAGGCAGAGGTACGGCCAGCTGGGAGGGTCCCTATGCCTCTAGTTTTGCAAAAAAAGTGATGCTGCATTGGTTAGCAGTTTGTTAACCAAGACTGCTTGAAGAAGCGCAAGAAAGGAAAATTTTCATGAAAACAGAAACCACACAAGATTGCCTAATATCTCAGGCTTCTCATGGGAAAATATTCCACTCATGATTGTTGAAGTGGATTTTACAAGACTTACTGTGATGACATCCAATATTTATTACAGCGTTTACAAGACGGTGTCTGGTAAAGAGTGATGTAGTGACAACATTTACTTGGCTGGATTTAGCTTCTTAGGGCACATAAATATACTTTTGTACTTTAAGAACAGCCGTGGCTGGCTACTAAATCTTGAATAATACAAGGCAGCTTTGTAGACCTTTGAACACATGCACCAACTTGGTTCTGTCTCCTTCACAAATCTGCTTCCTTACTATCTGCCCAGTCAGTCCCCAAGGTCCTATCCTGCTCATCTTCTGTCAGCTTTAGCTTTTAAAGTGAAACTATTTGGAAATCACGCTTTTAAATTCCTATGCTTTTTCAGTATGGAATTCATTACTTTCAGAAAGTGCCCAAATTTGCTTCCCCACCTTGCCCAGTTATAAAACAAACTGGAAATCTTATCTGTTTTCCTTCATATATACATGATGAATTTTGCGTGTCTATTTTAATTTGAGAACTTATTCACTGGCCATACGTGTAAGAACCCTATCATAAATATAAATCAAATTTCAGATTTCTGTTAAGCACTGAATAAGGAATGTCTTTGGTCTAACAGTTTAAAAAGACAATTTAAAAGGACATTAGAGTAAAATAGGAATAACCAGAAAAAACTTTTTAAAACAAATAGCAATATTTTAGATTGTGTTTTTTTTGGGAGCCAGATTTGAAACATCTTAAAGTGTCCTGATTTCCAGAAAACAGCCTGAGTCCAATATTGGAAAACAAGGTCCCTTGCAAGTGCCTCATGCTCATGTTGTTGATGACTTCATAAGTAAAAATAATACTTTACCTACACATTGCACTTTCTAATATACTGGTTACCAAAACTACACGAGGACTAGGTGATACTCTGCCAAATAACGGGACTGTATTTGAAAAACCTGAATCCAGCCAGGAGCAGCCATAAAACTGGGCAAGAGCCCAGACCTGCTGTCTGTATCTTATGCAGAAAGCTGGCTCAGCTCCTGGTGGCTGCCCGAGCCGGAGAAACCCAGCAGCATCCCAGCCCAATGCCGACCTTGCCCTTCCCCTGCCATGGGGCTCCTACAGCTTACTCAGGGGGCTTGGGCAGAAATTAGGGTAACTCCTAAGGACCACAGCCATCCAAACTAGCCCTGGCCCTCCCAGCCCCCAGAGAAGCCTGACCCACCAGCCCCACCATGCAAATAACTCCCAAAGGTCATGTTCCCTGCCCCAAGGTAGGCCACCACCCAGACCCAACGCTTATACTTCCACGAAGGATCAGTCACAAACCCTAGGAGCAGTGTTACACAAGCAAACCCAGAAATAACTGCACCTATGAAATAAAAAAAAACCAAACAGCCAAACCCAACTTAAACGCAAGTTTGCCTACATTTTACAATATCCCCTATATGCAGCAAAGGGTTCGCACTATATCCATGTTCATTTTTGCTGCTGCTGCTCTTATAAAAACACATTGTTCTTTCTCTGTGACATTTCTTCATATCTTTGAAAGAATGCCCTCCGTTACCACAAAATATTTGGCTTGAATCCTCCTGCGAGGAGGAGCCAAGGGTTTAGCTCATGTTTTAAAAACAAAAGAAATATCACTCTAAACATGAAATAAAAGAGTGCAACTGTAACAGTAGATGGAGATAGAGCTCCTAGCACAACCTATGAATAATTCCAAGTCCTATTAGAAGTAACACAGCTTTCTGAATTTCCCTAGAAAACGGCATGTCATTATTAGGTTCCAGCTTGACTAAAATGCAAAATGTCACTTTTTTTCAGAGAAAAAGCTAAACAAAAGACAATATGCAGTGTAACAACTGAAGTGAAAAGCATACCCGCTTACAATCTGAAATCGTGAAAGACAATGGGGTACCCGTAAACACAGAGATCTTAAAAGATGGCTCTTACCTCCGTCCCCAGATCCTGAGCCGGCATCTGAGAAAAGAACAGAAAGAAATTTATATTCACGTGCTACAGTATGTCCTGTAAGCATGCAAAGCAAGACTGTTCAGTTAAGTGTATTACAGCAGACCTTACGTTTGATGTCATCCCTGGGTAAATTACAGAGATCTAATCTGAACATAGTTCACTCAAGCCATTTTAGTCTCAACTCTTTTTCTTTAAAGTCTCTGTATCAGACTAAAATAACGTAAGCCCTGGAGTGCTGTAACATCTTCACAAGCCTCTGCCTCGTTTTGTTGTACTGCGACTGGTAAAGCTTTGTTCCCAACAGTTGCGCAAAATTACTTCGCTTAGCCACTACTAAACCCTCTCCATCAAAGATAATTTTTTAAACGCATTTTTTTGAGGCCGGACCAATTGGAAATTCATGTCATCATCTTTACAAAACAGTGACATCTCATGAGATCATAACTAGTTGGAATAAACCATTGAAACGATTTTTATTCAAAGTCTTTAGATAAATGATTAAAATGCTGTTTTTCTGCAGGTTGTTGCTGAGTTTCAAAATTGACTCCTTTATTTTTCCTCTGCTCAGTGTTTTGTTGGCTGGAATGATGAGAGTCACAAATTTAGAAGGGGCAACATCACGAAATTGCCAGGCCCAGGGCTTCATTACGAAACCGTCTAAGCAAAGCAAAGCACAGAAATGCACACACACGTTGGGCTACCAAAAATAGTCCATGAGAGGAGTTTCTTTCGCAGGAAAGGGAGGGAGGTTGTCATCCCATCCTCCCCCTTAGTCGAGGGGTTATCCATTTATCAGCATCAAGATTAACAGAAAGAGTTTGGAAAGGCTGCTTTGGGATCCAATTACCCCATGAACTGTTAGATCTAGTTTACAGACAGCAAGGTCTGGTGGATCTGAACTGGCTTGTACATGCCATCATTGCTCAAAGACAAAAAAAGGAAAACCTTTATTTAAATAAACCTGTCACAAGGATGGCGTAAAACAGTAGATTTACACAGCAAGACTACCTGGGGCAGATGCACAAGGGGGCTGGAAAAGAGAATAGAAAACGATAGTGTGATGTTCCTTCTGTCCTGATGCTTTTGCCCAAATAAGCTACAGAGGAAAGGCAGGTATCTTCATTACAGTGCCCTCATGGCTCTGGGAAGCGCTGCTTTTCCAGGTGTGCCAGGTCTCCCCAGCACAAAGAAATGAACGCCTGCTATCACCTGCCTCCTGCAATGAACTTCCATATTCTCTGGCTCTTTGGACGAAAAGGACCTCATGTCTCTCCTCCTGCCCTTACCCTTCGATGCCCAGACCCCTGCCAGTCACAGCCAGGAGGGCTGCCTGCTGCTGGAACACTCTCAGCAGCCCAGGTCTCTGATGGTCCTGTGCACCCTCTCTCTGCCCCATCCCACAGGGAAAACCTGAGGTACGTGCCTGCTCCCTTCTCCACTGAGCCTCCTCCTTGGGAGAAGGAGAAAAGAGGCCAAATGATCAAGACTTCAGGAAAGCCCTCCCCGTTTCCAAAATCCACAATGCGTTTCAGGAGACAATGCTTCCAACACAGCCATTGCCAGGGGGCAAGCAAGTTTAAGAAAAGATGTAGCAACACACTGAAGTTGTCCCTTTAATCAAAAAGTTTGAAACAAAAAACACCAGTTGCTGTGCTGAGAGTTTATTAAGTTGAACAAATCCTACGCCACAATAGGCTTTGTCAGCCTGAGTTCCGTTTAATACCAACTTATAGACAAAAAAATTGCAGTGTATGTCATTTTCCTCTTGAAAATTGTCAGGGAACAGCTTCACAAAAGAACAACTTTTCCAGGGAAAGAAGTTTATTTTCCTCTCAGGTGTACGAAACACAAAATTACAGCACTGCAAAAAGTTTGTCTAATGCACTTTTTATTGACTCCTCCATCCTCAGCCACGAGAAAAATTCTGCTTTAAGTTTAAAGAACTCTCTCAAGAACAAAGGCTTAGTCCTCCTGTTCTTTTCAAGTGAGCTTCACTGCCCTCCTCTAACAGATACTGAGCACAAAAGGAAAACATCAAGAACTCCTGCACATAAGCATCTCAGTTTTCCTGGCTGCTTTTGCTCATTCGCCTATCTGGCTGTTTCATAAAAGCAGAGATACAAATAACTCACGCTGCTCAGAGTTAAGCAAAGACGCCTCAAATGCCAGTCAGTTTTCACATACACTCTTTAATGAATTCTTCCAGCAAGTCCAGGAAAAAAAAAACCCCTGTTGCACAGACTTGTTCATTAAGTGTTTTTTTGGGCCAAATCTTCAGGTGGTATAAATCAGCAGGGCTCATTACAACCAGTGGTCTGTTGAATCATACCAGCTGGGAATCTGGCCCTATGTGCATAAGGAAAAGCCTAAGAGACTGGATTGCAGGCAGTAATGCTCCAGTTCTATCTCTCCAGATTACGGAGAGGTTTGCGGTAATCCAGATGCCCATTTATCAGACATCTGCTCGTTTAATCTGCTACCAGTTACTTGTCGTAAGCACTCAGAAGTGCATGCATCGCACAGGATGATCAGGAGCACAAGATACTTATTTAAAAAAAAAGAAATCAACTTCTGTGCTGCACTCTTCAAAACAGCGTCAAGGGTATACTGTATCATAGACTGTGAGCCTATACTATGTTATTTGCTTAAAAGGGAAGGATGGTAGCAACTTCTCGTGCCTAAAACTGCAAAGAATTGACCCATAATGAATTCAAAGGAGGGATTCAAATGGCTTTTGGCATCCACAGGTTATTTTATTCAGGGATATGGCAATGTCCGCAGGCAGCCTGGTGCGTGTTACACATACCAGTCGCACACGATCCTTCGGACACCAGGAGTATCTCGCTCTGTTGCTTGCAGGCAGCCTGTTTCAAGTAGCATTCGTTCTGGTAGGTGTCACCATTGGAGCCGCACACGGGCACGTAGTCATTGTTACACTGATGGAAATGGACAGAGAGCAGCAGCGTTAGTCACACAAGCGGGGTGGCACAAGCATCCATTTGGGTGTCATCGTCCCCGTCCCCCCGCCTCCTCCCAGTATTAAAACCCTGGGGAAACAACATAGAGGGAGACACTGACCTTCCTTTTCACATTTACAGCTATCGGGGATGGGATTTTTAAAAAGACAAAAGGCAGAGGAGCATAAACCAGACTTGAACAGGTTCGGGAAAAGATTATCCGAATGGGCAAAGTGTCCAACAGCTGCCCCCAGAGAGGCCTCTCCCTGTGAGAATGGGGGGATGGGGGACGGGGGGGGACACGACATTCCCCGGGCAGGAACACGGGCCAGGCAAACATCTCCTCGCATCTGCAATAGCAGTTTATTTGTTTCCATTGGATGGCAGCAGCCAAATTGTAAGGAGGAGGCTCGCTTTTCCCCTCCCCCTGCACATACACACCCTCACCGCTTCGCAGAGCGCCGCCTGCACACGCAGGAGCGTCCGCGCGTGTAAAACTCCCTATTTAAGTACTTAGCTGTAATTAGAACTGATTGGACAGAGGGAATTTATTTCCGAGAGACCTATGAGCCAGAGCCATCCCTCTTTCCGCAGAGACGTGTCTGTTCCCGGCGAGCTGCGGCCGGGATGCTGTGGGAAGGTCCGAGCTCTCCCCTCAGCGGCGGGCGGGCGGGCGGGAGCAGCAGCCCCGCCGCCGGCTCGGCCAGCGCGCTGAAGGGCGCCCAAGTTACTCGCCCCGCGCACCCTGCCGTCACCTCAAACCCCTCCTCGGCTCCCCAAACCGCCCGCTTTGTTCACTCCGCCGCTGAAAGGCGGCTTTGCCCTCTCTCGCTCATTTTAATAAAAATAATTCCATTTTATATTGAAAATTGGGCAACCTACCGGGTGCAGTTATCGTAAGATAATCGCACTCCGAGGCTTAGAAATACTTGGATGTACCCTGTACACGGTAATTATATCAGGGATATGATTATCTCATGATTACTGTACTCCTGGTATGCCTCATTGTTTAATTATAACAAATGGAATGATCACAATTATTATTTACAAATGCTCACCTCTGCTTAAATCCAAGTAAAAATTAAAAAGAAATCATACTTCCTATTTAGCTGTATTATGCCACAAAGTGTCTGAGGTGTGTTCGTCAGGCACAACGTACAACGCAGAACTGAAATTCCAGGGATATAAACAACAAATATGCTTTAAAGTGAATGACTACAGAAGTGATTAACACAAACAATTGCATAGATTGCATTAATTGCAGGCCTCCGTGCAGAGCAGCTGCCAAGAAATTATTCATAGCTGGTCAGAGTGACATTTTGATTGGGCCAAATCAAATGACATTTTCCTTATGCATTGTATTTTCTTAAATCTTCCTGAGCTGCTGCCCACCCCCAGCATTCTCTTCCCTTGGAAAGAAAACCAGCAGCCACAACAGTAGAAATCCTCTCCTTCTGCTCCTAACGAAGGGCTCCTCCACGCAAAGATTGATTAAAAAGTGTTTCTATGCTATTGTCACCATTATGTTCCCAATCTGAGCAGCGTTTCTAGCAGAAAATGCCAACTTCATCCATAAGCTCAACAGCAATTGCTAGAGGCTGATCTGGAACACTTAACCAGGACAGTGAACACAATCATGTGAATTTTCTAAAGCATGAAGGATCCAATCTTGCCTGCTTTAGACATGCTATCTGCTTGTCACCGAGGGGACTTTTTGCCAGAGCAATCTGTGCAGAATTTGGCCCAAAGTATCTCAACGGGCTCCGTTACATGTAGAAACAATGTTGGATCCTCTTCCCCAGAAGCACCGTGGCAAACTCTCTGCTGGTTTTGCCCAGAGCAAGAGGCGATGCTTTACACAGACTCAGCTGCAGATCTGCAAGGCCAGTCGGCCCTGTGTTACCAGCGTACAGCATCATGAGTGAAATCCTGATCCCTGGAAACGAGTGACGGAGCTGCTATGAGCTAGGCTGAAACTTCTTCCAAAGCTTGGCAATTTAAAAATGCATTGGAAAGACACCAGGGCTCCAGGAAGGATTAACTCTCTCAACAGGAGTTTCCCCATCTCTCCTGTGGCTCCTGCCACACTCGAGCGTGGCTTCAGCCAGCGGGACGGAGTGTGCTCCTTGATGAGCTCAGAAACGGCTGCACCACCTTTCTCAAACTGTGCTGGACCCAGATACATTTCTTCATCTGCTGCCTGTTCTTCCCACCACTGCCTTTGGATAACCAGTATTCAGACGGAAAAGGCAGGTACCTAGGAGCTGCTGCTGAGCCACAGGGAACAACAGGAGTGAGAGCTTCCAGACAGATCCTGCCTTGGCTTTGAGCTGGGATGGCTCTGAAAGCCACCAGGAAACAGTAGTGGAAGTTACTCAGGAAAGAAAACAAGACAGCTGATGAGAAGGTTGTGACGTTAGTCACCAGGTTATTCGTGACTCGCTAGATTCTTGTACTTGACCACGCTGAATCCAGCATCTGCAGCTCTTCACTGCCATAGCATACTTATTGCTAATACTGGAGGATATTAGACCTTGACTGTCACAGTCTCCTCGGTCTAGTGACACATTTTTGGCACTGGTTTAGGGCTCAATAGACCCACCCCTAGATGTGAGAATGATTCTCCTTCCCTAAAGTAAGGCCTGATCAAGCACTTGGGGAAATTCATGTCAAAACTCCCACTAACCCAGCAGCATAGTGCCATACTGTCGACTTCTTACGCACACAGGTTTATACAATACAGCTGTAGAGAAGGGAAATGGACACATCCAATTCAACCAGCATCAGTCAAAGGCTGCCTTCCTCGGCACCAGCAGCCTCAAGTGCCCACTATCACAGCCAGAGACAAACCAGCTTTGCAAGTGTCAGGGTCAGTGCTGTGCACTGAAAGCATAAGGTTTATCTTCTAAATAAAATTACAACCTGTGTGACTCCTCATCCTGCTAACACTGTTAAAAGTTTGACCTCCTCCTACTCTCGTGGATTAACTATTCCCAAAATGCCACCTACATATTGAACCAAGTAGTACGAAAATATATTCCGGAAACATAATATAAAGCTGCAAGTTGGCCAGGTGATGTTCCAGCTCCACAAACACTGAAGCTTGTGAGGAATTCAACACACATGAAAACAGGGTTCTTTCCTCACGTAAAAAATAGTGTGTCCACAGTCTTGGTGACTAAAGAGAAAAGACATGCCACATTGATGGAAATACTCTGGTGTATTTTTGGATATACTTCATGACATCTAAGAGGGAAAAGAACCCAGGCTGCCAGACCTACAGCTCTGGGCAGACTGAGGTACAGACCCCAGCAAGATGTGTCTCCAACTACATGCCTCCTGGCACAGCTCTGCACCTTCTGGTGGACCCACTGAGCTTGCTTTGGGAGGGAAAGGGCAGTGGTTTACCCCATGCTCAGCCCCACTGCTGGAGCCAGCGCTGGCCCAATGCCTTCCCTCCCTTCTGACACCAAGGTCTGGGCTTGTCCTGAGCAGGGGACAGGTCTGCGCTTACTGACTAGAGTGGGACGTGGTGTTTTCCAATGCAATACATGTCTCATCCTGAGGAGTCAGTGAATGGGCTACCATTTTGCAGTAGAGTACGACAAGACAGCCAACCAATATGAATCCCTTTCTTAGTACATGCCTGCCTGCTCTCCAGGCATGGAAGGCTAACTCAGGTGTTACAGAGCAGTCTGATCATATTCATCCTTTCAAATAACAAAATTAATTTTAACTCCACTTGGACAAACACGATGCACCTGTGATTCCGGTTTGAAAAAACCCCAAACCCAAGTTGCAGAAGCCCTGCTCCCCACTTCTGCCACCCCCAGCCCTGGACTTTTCAACAGTATGGAAGGAAAATCAGCTTTCTGTCCTTGTCTATTCTCTTAAGCTGCAGTTAAAGCCCCTGGCAAATTCTGAAGAAAACATGAAAAGTAATTATAGTGATGAGGAGTCTGCTATTGATTTGCTCACTATCACCCCTGAGAGCTGTCACTGAAACGGGGGACCTGAATTCTGATGGAGGACCCCCTTACTCGTGACATAAATTACCTGGCTGGCTCTGCCTCACTTGGCCAGCCTCAGACATCACACTAGAAATTAATTTTCTACTCTGGTGGCATATCTTTTTGGCTTGTCACGCTGTCCACTGATGTTACAAGAGAAGCGAACATCCCCCCAGCTCTGCCTGTATCAAAGCAGACGCGTTTGACTACAGAAGCCCCCGGCACTGCACCGCCCTTTGCAGCGCCAGCACAGGATCAGCCACAGGTAATTTGCCCTCCAAGGTCACAGTCAGCCCTGCGGCTCCATGGAGGGCTCAAATCAAGACAAAGAGCTCCAAGTGTTTACAGGGCCTGATCCAAAGGCCACCGAAACCAAAGATTACTGCGGGTTTCAACTCATTTACTAGCGATCAGGCCCACAACTGCCCAACTCATTCTTTGGATCTCACTTACACATTCATACACCAGTTATCTGATTTCCTTAAATCTGTTTCAGCTGCCCCCTTGAGAAGTGCTCAACTCAGCATATAGATAGCTTTTACCTCTCAAAGAAGAGACAACACAGCCCAAAGAGGTTTACTTAGCTTCATTTACCCTGAATCATGAGGGACTGGCATCCTCTCTTGGGAAAATAGGGCTCCCAACACCACCTTCCCTGCCGATAGCAGCATCTGAGGTTGCTCCTTCTAGGCTATGAGTCCACTGCTTTATGCCAAATGGCAACACCAAACTGGGACCAACGACAAGACCCAAGCGCTCTCTGTGGCCACTCTAAGTTCCCAGTGCTCATGGCACAACATCTGTCTTAGCTTGCCACCAATGGGACAAGTTACAGACATTTCACTACGTTACAGATTCTTCTTAGAAAGAGAAAGCAGACCTACCCTTAAATCACTGCACTTGCTGAGCCAAGGCAAATGCTCAAACCAGCATTCTTACATTGAATTTTTGATTGCATGCAAACTAGAAATGGAATAAAAAACCCCCACGGTCAGTACGAATTCTCTCCCAACACAGGAAACACAAGCACTTCAGCGAACAACTGTCTTGTTCTTATTACAGAAAATTCCGTCTTTGTTTTAAATGAAGGAATTTATCACTTGTTTTTTTTCTCTGAAGACACATTTGGCTCCAGAAATATAAACGATACTTGTCACGCTTCAAAGCGAATAGTCTATCAAAGCTCAATAATAAATTAATCATTACAGATGTGCACGATCTTGAACTGTGCACTATTTGGCCTGCTCTACTGTAAACACTCAAATCAGTGTTACGAGTTCCACAACTTCACAGGTCCACATTAAAATGCAAGAAACCACAGGGGCATAAACGTATATACAACACGTGCTGGTACATGCTTAAAACTCCTTTAATTTGTTCAGTTTTTATTCAGGTCATTATGTAAAGCACAGCTGTTTTGCGAGTTGGCTAAAACATATTAAATGGAATCCTTCATAATGAAATCATCTGACTTTGAGAATGCCTGAGGTTTAGATGTAGCTGCAAGAGGGAGAGAGAAGAAATAGACAGAAAAGACCCTAGTACGCAGTAATAGCCCCCCTAAAACTATATAAAACCTAAAGGAAGTTCATGATTTTGGAACAGAGGGATTGCTCTTTAATCTGATCAGCTGGGCAGATAAACAGGCAGAAGCATTGTCACTATGCAGTCCTTCCTGAAAATATCGCATAAGCACATTACAGATCCATTTCTTTAACTAGATCAGAACTCCGAATACAATAAGCCGTGATCTGTATCAGAAATGAATTTAGAAAGGACTCTAAATCCTTGTTAAAAGGGCAGAGACGCAAAATCAGAAATGCACAACCTGAAACTGCAGACCCGAGGGGACATTTAAAGCCACAGCATCCTCATTTTCCCAAAGAAACTTATGTCTTCTTGACACCAGTTGGTTCTCCTGCCAGCTTTTACACAGCCTACCAGGTTTTCCCTCTAACTTCTCTGCTCATAGAGAAATAAATTGCTAAGTGACAGGTTATAAAGGGAGATCCTTGATTTGTATTCTCATTAGTGAATTAGAGAACAAAGTATCAATCGTCTTACCTTGAACTGACAGACACAAGTCACACTGTCTCCAATCCTTAAACATTCCCCATCAAATTTACAGGTATTGGTGTCGCAGAGAAAGAGATCATTTTCTCTGTCATCATAACCTCAAATGTAAAGAGGAGAAAAAAAATAAAAAAATGTCAGCTTTAGTCTAGCAAGCGGAACAATACAGGATGATTGCATTTTAATGCACACAGCACAATAACCTTGTTGATGAAATGATACAGTCCAGATTTTCTTGTGTCCTTCCCTGTCCTCAGTTTTCCACTTTTTCTCTTGTTTCTCCCTCAGTCTTTCTATTAATCCTTATTCCCCACAGCCTCACACTTTTTTTCTATTTCATAGACTCCGTTTCCTCAAAAGTCACCCAGTAATTATGCTATTTCATGGCTCTGGGTTGGAAATATCATCAACTTATCCCCATCCGATCGCAAATGTGTTGGACAAAAGTCCAAATTGGAATTCCTCCAGCCCATGATGCAACAAAGCCCCCAATAATAAAGACAAACAGGCTGTGTGTTTTCCGTGATGGTCTGTCTGATCCCAATGAAGATTGATTGCCTCCAAGTTAACAGAAGTGCCAGGTTCCCCACAAGCCGCTGAGTGAACCTAGCTCTTTGCCTTCATTTTCTCCAGGAACCAACAGATCTGACTGAAGATTCAGTTCACGAATACAAGCATGAATTTCAGATTTCGCTAGCTGACTTCCCACTCCAACAGCGTGCAGCAAGGTATTAAACAAAACAGCTATATCAGACTCCAAATCCATTAAGATCCAAATCCATCAATTTGTTTAAAGAAAAATCCTAGCACTCTTAACCATATCACTACATGTTTAAAATTAAGATCTTACAGTGGAAATCCACCCCAATCTAACATATTATGCGCGATGCACACATTACCCCAAATAACACTCTTTCCCTTAGAAGACTATTAGAGTCTAATTTCAGAATTACTTTACGTATCGGAGAAGGGCCGACTGCCGACCTACATAAAATACTCATTATTAAAGGTCAGCCCGACTTTAAGGAACAGGCACCGGGTGCCCGGTGTCCGTACTCCGATTTGCTCTCGATCGGGTGCGCACGGGAACAGCCGCCCGCAGGATGCGCACACACGGCCCGGCTCCCCTCTCCCTCAGACACACGCCAAGCTGCCCCGTTGAAGTGCGGGAGTTGCGCTCCGGCGGTGCCGGGCAGCCCTGCTGCGGGGAGCCGCCCGCGGCGCTGCGCCCCGGCGGAGGGGGCGCGGCTGCCGCGCCCGGCCCCGCGGAGCTGAGGGCAACGGGGTGCCCGGGGGCTGCGGCCGCGCCGGGAACGGCAGCGAGCCCCAACGCCTGGACTTTTTGCCTTCTCTATTCCCGTGTTTCCACCGGGACGCGGAGTCGCCCTCTGAAGTTGCCTTCCCTGAGCTCAACCGCGCAACTTTGAGCGCCCGGCAGGGCACAGCAGGGCCGGGCGCGGGGTGCCCCGGTGCTTACCGGAGCAGTTCCAGCCGGTGGGCGTCTGGCAGTCGCTTAAGGAGGTAGGGAAGGCCGCCAGCTTGTCGGGGCGGGCGAGGACGAGCAGCACGGCGGGCAGCAGCAGCCAGCAGCAGCAGTCGCAGAGCGTCCAGCCGCCGCCGCCACCGCCGCACTGCCGGGGCGGGGAGGGTTCCCAGGGCACCATGACTTCCTAACTCAACTCTCCGGCGGCGGCGGTGGCGTACCCCCCGGGCGGCAAGGACGGGCGGCGGGGCCGCTGGGCATCCCGGGGCCCCGGCCGGCGGCGGCAGCGGATCAGCGAGCGGCGGCCGAGCGCGGGCGCGACGCTGGGGCGAGCGGCGGAGCCCGGCGGGGCGGCGCGGGGGTGCGGGCGGCGGCGGGGCGGGGAGCGGCTGCCATAGGGGCCGGGCGGCGGGAAGCGGGGGGAGGGCGCGGAGGGGCCGCCGCCGCGCAGCCGCTGCCGCCGCCGCCTGCCCCGCTCTGCCGCCCGCATCCCTCTGCGCGGGGGAAGCAGCAGGTCCCGGCCCGCCGCGTCACGTGCCGCCGCGCCGCCGCCCCCATTGGCCGAGCAGGATGCGGGGCCCGGCGGGCGGGGCCGGCGGGGCCGCTGCGCCCCGCGGCAGCGCCCGGGGCCGGGCCGGGCCGCCGCCGGGCGGGGTGGGAGAGGGGCCCCGCGGCGCCGCGCCCGCGCTCGGCACCCCCGCGCCCTGGGGCGACCCCCGCGCCGCGCCGCTGGCTGCAGGGATGCGGGCAACCCCGACGGGGCGGGGGCCGGCAGCGCCGCGCCGCACCGTGCGCACCCATACGTGTGCGCGTCCATACATGTGCGTGCCCATACATCCCATACTTGTGCGCGTCCACACATGTGCCTGCCCATACATCCTATACGTGTGCGCGTCCACATATGTGCGCGCCCGTACATCCCATATATGTGCGCATCCATGCATGTGAGTGCCCATAGACCCCATACATCCCATACATGTGCACGCCCATGCATGTGCATATCCATACATCCCATGCATGTGCGCGCCCATACATGTGCGCGCCCGTACATCCCATATATGTGCGCATCCATGCATGTGCGTGCCCATACATCCCATACATGTGCGCTCCATACATGTGGGCGCATCGCCCGCTGGCCGGCGCAGAGCCGCAGGTGGCAGGCTCACCTGGGTGCGCTGGCATTGTCATACGTGAACCCCCGCCCATCGCACACACGCCCGGGCGCTGCTGAAGTTGCCCGGCCGCCGCGCACCCCGGGTGCCTGTACTTAAATCACGCGCGGATGCGACGTTAGGAAAATAAAAGACCGTCGCGGCTGTGGGGTCTGGGGCGGGCACACGGCCGCCGAGGTGGCGAGGGGAAGAAAGGAGCACAGCGGGGAAAGCGGGGAGAAGAAAGAGAGGGAGATCGCGCCCGGCCTCGGCAGGCAGCGGCCAAGGGCTTGTCGGGCTGCAGCACCATCCCCGCGACGGAGCCGGAGGAAAAATGCACCATCACGGCGGCAGGGAGGGCTGCTCTGCCCCGCAACGCCTAACGCACGCCCGGAGACCGCGGAGCGAGGAAACCCCGCCGCAGCTTCCCTTCACCTCCAGCCGCCGCTTTGCCACGGGGCTGCGGGCGCCGCCTCTCCCCGCTGCGCCCTTCGCCGCGGGTCCTCCTCCCCTCCTCCTCCTCTCCGGGGCTTTAGTTTTGGGAGGTGGCGGCCAGGACGGGCGGTGGGGACTCCAGCACCCTCCCGGGGAGCACAGCAGCAGGGTCGCCCCCGCCCCCGGTCGGTGCTTTGCGGCCAATGCTCGGAGCCGCTCACCCCGGTCCCTGCTCAGCTTCGCCCCCTCCTCCGCGCATCTCCGGGGCCGCGGCCACTCGCCGCCGGCGCCCGGGGCGCAGCGAAGCCGACAGACACCTGTCAGGTAAACGGGACCTCTTCGCCCCCCGCCCGGCACTTAACGTGCGGCGCGATGGGGCGGCCGGCGCGGTAAGGACGCGTTAGACCGGAAAATAAAAAAAAAAATAAATATCGGATCAATTCGGCCAGACGGCAGCAGGGAAGCGCTTTCTAGACACGGACGTTCAGTTCCCGCGGACGCGGGCAGCCCATGCGATTGGGCCGCTGCCCGGGGAGGAGGGAGCCGCCCGCCGAGCAGCCGGGGCTGTCCCGTCCCGTCCCGTCCCGCAGGGCAGGACGGCGGGGCTCCGGGCTCAGCAGGCAGCCCCCCCCGCCCCTCCTCTTCCTTTGCCCCCTCCTCTTCCTCTGCCCCCCCTTCTCCCTGCGGGGCGCAGCTCGGGAGCCGGGGGAGGAAGGAGCCGCCCGCCGAGCAGCCGGGTCTGTCCCGTCCCGTCCCGTCCCGATCAGTGGGGCAGCAGCGGCCCCCGGACGGGCAGGGGCGAGCCCCGAGGGCGGCGGCTGCGGGCGGGAACAGGCACGGTTTGCCTGTTCCGGAGACCCCTGCATCTGTGTCAGGAGGCTCTGCTGGAAGTCTGCTTTTCCCAAAAGGATGACCTCCTTTTCGACCCCTAAGTTAAAGATTTAGGACTCGCTCTTTAAAAATACTGACTGATGGATTTGATGCAATCAAGCTTTTGAGGGGTCTCTACAAATCCATACAACAGTATTACTGCCTAGTATGCCTTCATATGGGGGGCCCGGTACGAGGGAGACAAGGAATATTTTATGCTCATATCATTCCTATCTAATAAGACAGGTTTTCTTCTACCTTCTTTCTGACCTATACATCTACATCTGCTCCCTGCTCTGCCCACCTGCCGCTATTTGTATTGACCTCATCTACATACCTGCAGTCCAAAAGCCTTTGCTACAATTAAAAGGGTATCAATTTGCACATTCCAATATGTGCTAAGGCTCTGAAGAAGATCCACACAAATCCCTGTGCCTACTGTTTCCTATTGACTAATCAAGCCATTGACTAAGCAGCACCTCACAGAAAGGAAATAGTAATTTTTACTGCCTGCTAGTGGTTGCACTGAGCCTTATCCTTCATCTTCCGTGGGCTTACAAAGCATCTGCCAGCTGAGCACCTGGTGCCAAATCGATTTTTTTTCTTTCCCTTTAGCTCTTTTTTTCACCTTTTTGTGCCACTCCATTATTCCATTTACTATCATATTCTTTCTGTTTTCCCTTTCCCCTCTCACCTCTCTCTTTTTGTTTTTAACTTATTTCTTCTTTCGCATATTCATTATTTGTTGCTTGCTGAAACTCAGCTCTCTGCTTGGCTGATCACTGAGGTGCTTAAAGGGAAAAAATGTCCTAGCTGGCCAGGTACCACAGCCACACAGACTCACCAAGGGAATGTCCTGCTCTCTCTTCCTTTCTTCTTGCTCTCCCCTTATTTCTTCTTCCTGCTTCCGTGCTTCCTCTATGTGGTCTCAATGCTCTATTTTCTCCTGGTTGCAGTTACTGTGGCCCACAGTTTCTATTCTCATTCTCTTTTTTCTTCTTTTCCTCCACCCTCCTCCCTTCTTCCACCCCAAACTCCTCTCATTTCCACATAGCTACAGATCATGAAGGCACCGCTGCCCTCCTTATTTAGAGACCAGTTTAACCAGACCATACAGAGAATTGAAACTCTTAGGCCAGTCTTTCCCAGTCTCACAGCCAGGCTCTCTGATCCATCTCTTCTGTCACTATAACTCACGCCCAAGACGATACCGCAAGCGTATCCAGCATTCACCGAGTATCATTAAATACAGCAGCAGAAGCCCGGCTATGGCCCGTGTTCTCCCCAGAGTGCCGTATAACACCGCAGCGACTGAGTCTCAGGCACACGGTTCTGACTTACATTTACCCTGCTTTATTTTTCAGCCACTTTTCAGTTCCCAACAGGAACTGCCTGGGGAGACAAAGGAGCCCCTCTATTTTTGTATTTGTTTTCTGACTTTGGAATATGGAAGCTCCACCAGAGGTCCTGTAATTGTCACAACATGATGCTTGAACTATGAACCTGAAACTGTCTGAAGGGCAATCTGCAGTATTATGGGTTTTGCTGTGACTAGCACTGGTATTTTCTTTTAAAAGATTTTCCTCCTTGATATGAAAACTTTACTTATAAAAAAATGTTATGATAAAAATACATCTGTCGGTGTTCCAAAAGGGACAGCTAGACCCACCAGCCCCATTTCTCCATTACTCTCTCTCATAATTTCTTCTGAATTATAGAGACTGAGATACAATGATTTTTTCATGTGGTTCCTAGCTCCAAAGCACACATTCTTCTGCCCTATTAATCTGACAACGCGCACACAATCTCTCGGTAACATGTTATTCCCAGCTATACTCCAGCACTTGGGCTAGCTGACACCTGCATCTTGTACTCCCTGATGTTCCCATCCCATCTCACCACTACATAAAAGCTACTACTTGTAAACCATGTGACGGGTTCACTACCACGCAGGCAGCGTTATGCTAGTGGGATGTACAAATTGTAACCAGCATCTTCTCCCCATCCTCCGTGTCCAAACCAAGTACCAAAGACCAACAGCCATTGGTACAGTTCCTTGTGGTTACATGTTTGGCTCCAGTGCTGGATAAGCAGCAAAAGTGATTCAAATCCGTCTCAGAAGGGCTCATATATTATGAAGGGAGACTATATCCCGAGTAGTAAAGCTGTTACTTGTGGAGCTTTTTCGAGGCCTGTGCAGCTTTTTGATGCTTATACTACAAGAAACGGGCAGATGAGCAGCCTTGAGGGCAGCTGATACTGATACAGTTTTATCCAATACACATGGTTACGCCACATGTACCAGCACTTGGAGGAGATCAGCTCCTAGATGAAAAGCAGATGGTTGAGATGTTTCAGGTGCTCTGAGGATCTCAAAGTGAGGTCAGGTCTGCCCTGGCCATGCACTGCACTCCTTGAGCTAGGACTGGGCAGCAGTAGCCAGCAGCTGAGGCCTGGGACCAGACGGCACCTGATCCCAGTCCCACGTAGCCACGTCTGTGAGTAATGCCTTCTGTCGCTCTGCTTGGCTAGGAGAGGGTGTACTAGTGACAAATTATGCAACCTCAGTTATTCACACTTGTATTATATATCGTGGCTGTGCTGCTCTTGGAAGCCTGCAGCTTCCCAAAAGTTTCCCAGAACTTGGGAGAAGCCAACTGGTACAGACGAGCTTAGCAAAACCTCCTCAGCAATACAAGCCACGGGTACACAACACCCATTCTCTTTCTGCTCTGTCTACTCAAAAACTATAAAGCTGAGTTTGTGGATGCTGATCTTTAAAACACTTTACGGCTTGTGTCTGATGTCTCTAAAGGCCCTAGGAAGGTGACCTTGGTCAAGAATACCAATGAAAAAAAGGCTTCTTACACTCTAGCTAATATTCATCAACAACATTTTCCTCAAGCCGGTACCAAAAGTATGGTATAAGGTTCCACAGCTGCTAAGAACGAATCCCATCAAATGTACTGCTGACACCATGTCGCCACATGTTTATGAAACACACATGTACAGAATTAAAAAAAAAATCCACTTTGTACAATTCTTGAGAGAATGAGAGCCACACCACGTGCGTGATCAACTGCAAGTTACCACCAGCAGTGTTAGTTCCTAGAAAAAAAAAAAGTGAAAAAAATCTATTTCATCCACAAGAGAGTTGACCAAATAAGGTCCTAGCCAGTACGAAAAATGAATGGAGTGTAGGAGTCACCTATTTTCAATGTAAATTCCTCTTGACAAAAGAGCAGGTCTGATTCCAAAGACCCCAGAAAAGGCTTGGGAGCCCAGCTGCCAGTTAGAAGACCAAACCCAGAAGGAAAGGATGTTGCTTGTTCCAGCAGAAGATCAGCAAAGGACACACGACCTGTATGGACTTGCTGTGTATGAAGCTGGTGTTTCTCCCCCCATGGAAGAGCAAAGCTTATTTCAGGTCTGTCTATTTTCAGGCCTGGTTTGACCAAAATTCGGCAGGCTTAGCCTACACACATGGTCCTGTCAGAGGTTTGTGAATCTCAAGCAGATTTTATGATCATCTATTTTTCATGTGTGCAGGAAAAGCACACGTGGCTTCACTCGAACGCACAGGCAGTAGGGTACTCTTTGCCTACATGCAATTTTACAGATTTTATACAGCTTTCATCTAAATGCACATATCTCAATGCAAAGTATACCACTCTTGGATATCACATGGATTTTTAATGCTCTGAGGAATCCTTTGGGTCTATAAACAACAAGTAGATTGCATTCATCTACATACCGTCAGACTTTTTTCCCCCTTACTTGTGAAAAAAATAATGGCTCTTATTCTTCACTTGAACTAGTGTGTGATCCAAGTACAATTCATGGCCCATTACGAGAGAAGCATGCCGTATTTTTCATTGTAATTAACTGCTTCAGAGCAAGACTTCTCATGTATAAAGATGAAGAAAGGTCTCAGCTTTTCCTGAAAGACAACTTGCCTTTCAGCAGCGTGTCTCACACTTGGAGTTTTGACTGAAACATTCCACTACTTTCGTGACCTGTTATGCCAAAAAAGCTGTCTCATGTTATGCTTTACTTTCAACGGAATGTGCTGGCACATGCCAAGAAACAGAACAAAGTATTGTAATATATACTGGAACATTATTTTGTGCCGCTCCACACATGAAATTGATGTCAGAAAAAATTGCACAAAGGGCATGGAAAATGCAAATAACTCCTGTGATCCTTTTACCTTCAGTTTTAAATAGATGGATTGAAATGCACGGATCCTAAAGATTTATGCATCCGTTTATAGTCCATTCTGGAGTTTTAACATTTCATGCAGCTTGTAGGAGGGAGTGTATTATTTATACAAAGTCATGGTTATTCAGCAGTGTTTATTCCTGAAGAGCAACAAAACGACTTCAAGGGAGAAGAAGAAATTCATAACTCTGGTTTACTACCAGGGTTAGCCAACTTAATAGTCTTCTTTCTTGACTGATTTACAAAGAGCTTTACTCCTACAAGCACCTTTGTAGGAGTGGACATTTTGCTACCAGCAGTAGAAATCACCTCCATCTCCTAGGACAGGCAGCACTACGATGGATTAAGTGGCTTGACAGTCCTTCGGAGAGTCAGATACTGAAAGAGGTGGTGGTGGTGACCTTTACCGTTGTGGAGATACTTGAGGTTTATTTTCGCAGCTCTCTTCCCAGCACAGTACTGAACGGAGATGCAGAACTGGGGCCTGCAAGGAGAAAACCTATGGCAGCTATTTGTTGATATAATTTCTGTGTGCCGACAGTTTCTTGGCCGTGCAAACTATTTCTTCTGTCTGCTGCAGTGTAACATCCATCTCTTATTTCCCATTATTTTCCTTCTCTATCTTTGGGCTCTTTTGCCCAGAGTTGGTTTTAAGGCAAAGAGCATGAAAGTGTTATAATGTGAGAGAGTAAGTGCAGTCTTAGCATACCATTGGTCTTTCTAGCTATTCTTCCTAGCTACTTTACCTCATTGGAATTGTAGTGGTCCCTTTTTTTCCTAGCAGAGAATAAAACTGTTTCAGTGAAAAAGAAAAAAAAAAACCTGGAGAAATACATCAGCATTTTCAAATGGCATTTCTCAGTCAACTTCTAGGTTCACCTTCTTGCAGAAGTTACATTCAGCTCACCCCAACTGACCGCATAGTATCCTTCTACCTAGATACGATTCCTGCAGACTACCAAGGAGAGCTAATAGTTTAACCGAACAAATCCTAAGCAATCTGACTTATCCACTCCTACCTTCCAGTCCTCTTAAATATATTCATCAATGACCTGGATGAGGGGATAGAGTGCACCCTCAGCAAGTTTGCTGACGACTCAAAGCTGGGGGGGTGGCTGACACACCAGAAGGCTGTGCTACCACACAGAGAGACCTGGACAGGCTGGAGAGCTGGGCGGAGAGGAACCTTATGAAATTCAACAAGGACAAGTGTAGGGTGCTGCACCTGGGGAGGAATAACCCCATGCACCAGTACAGGTTGGGGGCTGACCTGCTGGAGAGCAGCTCGGTGGAAAGAGACCTGGGAGTCCTGGTGGACAACAGGATGACCATGAGCCAGCAATGTGCCCTTGTGGCCAAGAAGGCCAATGGCATCCTGGGGTGCAGGAAGAAGAGTGTGGCCAGCAGGTCGAGGGAGGTCATCCTCCCCCTCTACTCTGCCTTGGTGAGGCCGCACCTGGAGTACTGTGTCCAGTGCTGGGCTCCCCGCTTCAAGAAGGACAGGGAACTGCTGGAGAGGGTGCAGCAAAGGGCTACAAAGATGATTCGGGGACTGGAGCACCTCTCTTATGAAGAAAGGCTGAGGGATTTGGGTCTCTTCAGTCTGGAAAAAAGACGGCTGAGGGGGGATCTTATCAACACTTATAAATATTTAAAGGGTAAATGTCAGGAGGACGGGGCCAGGCTCTTTTCAGTGGTGCCCGGGGACAGGACAAGAGGTAACAGGCACAAACTTGAGCATAGGAAGTTCCACCTAAACATGAGGAGGAACTTCTTTACCCTGAGGGTGGCAGAGCACTGGCACGGGCTGCCCAGAGACAATGTCTCCAACTCTGGAGACATTCAAAACCCGCCTGGACGTGTTCCTGTGTAACCTGCTCTAGGTGACCCTGCTGTGGCAGGGGGTTGGATTAGATGATCTCCAGAGGTCCCTTCCAACCCTACCGTTCTGTGATTCTATGATACCTCCACATGGGGAAATGCTGTCAACAGAAACATCTGAACTGTGTCTATCTGTAGAGGCGAGAGGGCCCAACTGCAGACAGATGTAGTACTGCTCAACATACAGATGTATGAGCCATTTTTGCTTGTTTTCAGTGGACCCTTGAGGACAAGCTGTTTAACAGATGCAGCGAAGGAGGAGTGCTGTTTCCTGCGAGAGAGGCAGCATTGCTGAAGGCCCACAGACACTATACACTCTGATGAAGTACCTCATATGGGTCTTCTGATGTATAGCTAAGAAGCAGAGATCAGAGCAGGGTTACAGCGGTGTTTTTCTTGTACTCTCGCAGGCAGCTGGAGGCTGGGACTGCTCAAGGACAAGAGCTAGTGTCTCTGTGGTTAATAGCTCCTGATAGATTTTCTTTCCATGAATTTCCCATGAACTACACAAACATATGGCAGCCCGGAGGACCTGTGGCCATGAGTGAGAAGATAACTTTCTTAAACTTGGCACCTGCTAACATCATTTGATACTCCTACTTCATGCATTATGAAACAACATACAATCGTTTCGTATTCAGTACCTTGTGCCAGACCATATCTGTAAGCTCTGCTACATGTCTCCTGATATATTGCTAAATCATTCTAACAGATAACAGCCTGTCCACGCTTTCCTTCTGCATATCGATGGAGTCCTAGCATCAGCCTCCCTGCTTATGAGAAGAATGTGGGCAATGTCTGACCATGGCGTGCACTGCTGTTACGAGCGTCCCTGCCACAGTAACTGAGCACGTGGTGTGGGTACCAGAGCATGCACCCACAGACACTGTTTTGGGAACAAAGGGCTCTTGTATGCCCCAGGGAAATACCAAGATGTGTATGAACGTGGACTTCAATTCAGCTACTCTGTCATGGTATCACGCCAAAGTGACTATGCCACAGTGGTGGTATGGTCCCGTGCACTAAGCAGTGAAAGGCTGATGGGCAGCCTTCATCTCGCCTGTCTCAGGTCAGAGAATGAAGGGACACGGGAGCACTTCTGATTGTTCTTGGGGATGGGGCATCAATGAAAATTAAGTATAACAGAAAAAGTGCTAAGACTCTCGAAGGATTTGCATAAGAAGGATTCTCACAAAGATCAGATGTCAATATCCTTAGAAACTTTTTACACACACAGAGGTGCATAAAAAATAATGATTTAGCTATTATGAAATCAGATTCCATATCTGAGAAGGGAGAAGCCCAGAAGAGCTACAGTTCTGAAAAACAGATCATTTGGCATTTTCTATCTAAGGATCTGAAAGGGATGTTTTGTCAATACTGACATTGTACACAACAGACTACCAACAGTTAGCACAGAGATAATGTTCTATGTAAAATTAACAACAGCTAGCACAGAGATGATGTTCTAAGGAAAACTAATATTTAACGTATTTAACGTATAGCACAGATACTTAGCCAGATATAGTATTTTATCAAGCCACACTAATCTATCTGATTTGCAAGCTATCATGCATATATTTAACTTTACCTTAAATGAAACAAAACAGCTAGACAGAGAAGCATTGTTGAAACCTGAAAACATTTCACTCCCTATCATGTAATTAATTTTTTATTCAAAATGTCATTGCTTGTGTGCGATAGAAACATTTTTTATGATCAGTCAGGCAAAAGTAGTTAGTATTTAGAAATGATTTGAAGGCATACCAACTCAAAACAGTAAAAAATGCAAATGAAGATGCTTCACTAGCTAAAACATTGATGTCAAATAACACATATAAATGGTAACTTTAAAAAAAAAAAAAAAACAAAAAAAACCCCAAACCAAACAAACCAAGACTTGTAAAGTACATCAAGGAAAGCTCTGTAATAATAAAGAGACCTTTACTGCCTAACATGGAAAGTTTAATAGTTTCCATTTAAAGAAAGAGGAATTAAAGGCAGACTGCAGTTCTAAATACCACCCCTATCTACTCTGAAAATGGTGGCACAGAATCATTTTTCATAGGTCTGTGACATGCATAAACAGAAAGCATCCCGGGTACTCACTGCCCGACACGTGAAAATAAAACTGGCTTTTGCATCTACTAATACTGGGAGACCCAAACTGAAGGTGAGCAAGATGTCTTTGCACTTGCGATATCTTGTGAACTTGTGAATATGCAGGGGTCTATGGGACCTGACAAGATGCATCTTAGAGTCACACAGAATCACAAAACGGTAGGGTTGGAAGGGACCTCTGGAGATCATCTAGATCAACCCCCCAGCCAAAGCAGGGTCACCTAGAGCAGGTTGCACAGGAACGCATCCAGGCGGGTTTTTCCAGAGAAGGAGACTCCACAACCTCTTTGGGCAGCCTGTTTCAGTGCTCTGTCATCCTCAAAGAAGTTATTCCTTATGTTCAGACAGAATTTCCTGTGTTCCAGTTTGTGCTTGTTGCCTCTTGTCCTGTCACTGGGCACCACTGACAAGAGCCTGGCCCCATCCTCTTGACACACACCCTTCAGGTATTTATAAGCATTGATGAGATCCCCTCTCAGTCTTCTCTTCTCCAGGCTAAAATAGACCCAGGTCTCTCAGCCTTTCCTCATAAGAGAAATGCTCCAGTCCCTTGATCATCCTCTGGATGATCCCTGTTGCAATGTTGCAATCCCCAGTTGCAATGGCATGAGCATTGGCATTTTGGACTCCACCTCCCAAGTCCTTCAGTTTAAAGCCCGCCTCACCAAGTTGGCCAGCCTGCTGCCAAAGATTCCCTTGCCTCTTCTAGACAGGTTGGATTCCATCCCTCTCTAACAGGTTATATTCATCAAAGAATGTCCCATTTTCATGAAAGCCAAAACCCTCATGACAGCACCAGCCACATAGCCAGGATTTGATATGCATTATCTGTCCATTTCTGCCTGCTCCCTTTCCTCTAACTGGTAAAATGGCAGAAAAGATAACTTGGGAACCAGAGGCCTGAGGGAATTGGCTGATGTCATTACCAAGCCACTCTCGAGGCAGTTAGGTGAAATTCCCAGTGACTGGAAAAAGGGAAACACTGCACCCATTTTCAAACAGGGTAGAAAGGAGGACCCTGGGAACTACCACCCTGTCAGCCTCACCCCTGTGCCTGGGAAGATCATGGAACAGATCCTCCTAGAAGCTATGCTAAGGCACATGGAGGACAGGCAGGTGATTCTAGACAGTCAAGACAGCCAGCATGGCTTCACCAGGGGCAAGTCCTGTCTGACTAACCTAGTGGCTTTCTGTGATGGAGTGACTACATCAGTGGACAAGGGAAGAGCTACAGATGTTGTCTATCTGGACTTCTCTAAGGCCTTTGACACAGTGACCCACAACATCCTTCTCTCTAAATTGGAGAGGTATGGATTTGATGGGTGGACTGTTTGGTGGATGAGGAATTTGTTGGATGGTCGCATCCAGACAGTAGTGGTCAACAGCTCAATGTCCAGATGGAGACTGGTGACAAGTGGTGTCCCTCAGGGGCCTGTATTTGGATAAGTACTGTTTAATATCTTCATCAATGACATAGTGGGATCAAGGGCACTCTCACCAAGTTTGCGGATGACACCAAGCTGAGTGGTGTGGTTGACAAGCCTGAGGGATGGGATGCCATCCAGAGGGAGCTGGACAAGCTGGAGAAGTGGGCCTGTGTGAACTTTATGAGGTTCAATAAGGCTAAGTACAGCATCCTTCACGTGGGTCAGGGCAACACCAGTATCAACACAGGCTGGGGGATGAAGGGATTGAGAGCAGCCCTGCCGAGAAGGACTCAGGGGTACTGGTGGATGAAAAGCTGGACATGAACTGACAATATGTGCTTGCAGCCCAGAAGGCCACCTGTATCCTGGAGTGGATCAAAAGAAGCGTGGACAGCAGGTCGAGGGAGGTGATTCTGCCCCTTTACTCTGAGATGGCACCTGGAGTACTGCATCCATCTCTGGAGCCCCCAACATAAGAAGGCCACGGACCTGTTGGAGCAGGTCCAGTGGAGGGAAACAAAGATGATCAGACGGCTGGAGCACCTCTCCTGTGAAGACAGGCTGAGAGGGTTGTTCAGCCTGGAGAAGAGAAGGCTCCAGGCCAACCTTAGTTTGGCCTTCTAGTACTTAATGGGGACTTATGAGAAAGATGGGAGCAGGGCCTGTTGTGATAGGACAAGGGATAATGGCTTTAAACTAAAAGACGGTAGATTTAGTCTAGATATAATGAAGAAATTTTTTATGCTGAAGATGGTGAAACACTGGAACAGGTTGCCCAGAGATGGGTAGATGCCCCATCCCTGGAAACATTCAAGGTCAGGTTGGATGGGGCTCTGAGCAACCTGATCTAGTTGAAGATGTCCCTGCTCACTGCAGGGTCCCTTCCAATCCAAACTATTCTGTGATCTGCAAAGTTACTCCTCCCTCTTCACCACATCTGAACTATTTTGTTCAGATGATGATCTGTGTCTTTGCTGACCCCACTCCACTCCCAGCCCCTGTCCTATGAGGTTCTGAGGCACAGCATGCACCCTACTATCTAATGGCCCTGTGCTTCTGGAAGAAGCGGGACCCTCTGGCACAATAGGCTGGCTTGGTCAAGTGTCCATCCTCCGCCTGCTTGCAGCCCTAGGAGAGAGTCTCAATTGCAACCGGGTGGGCTGGGAGGAAGCAGGATACAACCAGCAAAGGCTTTTGCTTCCTAGGGAAATGGCACATTGTCTGCTCACAATACAGCCTTGCCACTTGTTTTTCCTTCACTTTGTAAAATATGCTAGGACTTCAGAACAAGGTAACTACTATTACTATTAATTGCTGTGCACGAGAAACACACAGCAGCTACGAAAAGTTCTCTGCACTCCCATGTCCTGCATTAGCCACTGCCTCACTCTACAGCTGCGGACAGGGCATGGAGGAGTTCTGTTGGTATAAGGTCTCCGAAAGATGCCCTGCAGATGATTTATGAGCTTAGGCTGCTGTAAATAGTTCTTATTTATATCATAGCAGGAAGATGTAAAATCTGCTACATGTCAGCTCTGTAACTGAGGAGGGTGTGTGGATATATAATATGTGGATAATAGATAAGGTGCCAGTAGATGGCTCTCAAGATATGAGGCCTATGGCTTTCATAGGACTGAGACAACTTCTTGGGTATTGAGTAATCGCTGCCTTTGCTGCATGCTAGGAAGAAAAGAACCATGCAAACCGTATTTTGGGAAGGTGAGAGGACATTGCATGAAACTGGGACGTCTCCTCCCCAGACCTGCCTCAAAATCTCAAAGTTCTTAACTCGGTTATTTTTGATAATTCAAAGCAAAAATGCAACCCTCTCTCAGTAAAGCATGCTTGAAATTCCCCTTTAATTCTTCAAGTGAGATTTAAGGGCTGTTAAAGCAGACTGGAAAAAGTGGAGAGACTACTTCTGTAGTACCCCTGTCTCTGTGCAAGAAGAGGTATTGACAGTCCCAGCAGGGTTATGTGGTTAATATGTTAGATTTTCTTAACTAAACAGTTGAGTTATGTCTATTTAGAGTTGATTTTCTCAAGCGCATGAACTAAGACCCCTAAGGAGAGGGGGTCCAGCAGGGAAACTCACAGTTAGCAATTCTACAGAGGATTGAAATGAATTTTTAGTACTGTATGAGTGAAGTAGATAATATTTAATTGCCATTTTTGCTTTCTTTTAAAAGGAGCAAAGAAGAGATGATCTCATTCTCAATCTAGGCAGTGATTTATATTCCAAGTCTAAATTTTGTGAATTGAGCAAAGATAGACAACAAAAGCAAAAGCAATCAAATTCTTCCAGCTATTTAATCACTCCTAAAGCAAAGGATAGGACTTGTACAACATAACTTTGTTCAGACAGCTGTCCATGTAGCGTATGAACTAGAAATTCTGCTTGAAAATTTATTCAAATTTTAATTAAATCTGTTTCTGTCGATGCTTTAAATGCAGTTTTTTCAAATAGCATGTCCTGGGGCCTGCGCCACCCAACTGTGATATATTTTCCTGGTCAGCGACCCCAGTCTATATTTATTATACTCCTTCTGTTTCTTGGTTTCATGGCAGGGACAACTGGAGTGACTGCTGACTAAATAATTAGCCACAGGAATGCCTTCTCTGTATGTATCTGTACTCATTAGGCTAGTGAGAAAATGTAACTTACTTTCATAATCTCTTTCCCTATAGGTACCTGGCACTTTCCGGGAGCAAAGTAGGGAGAAAATGTAATTGCTAAAAGCTCACCCACTCATTATTAGACTAATGATACCTTTTTCTCTCAGTCTTGCCTGATAAAAGGCAGCTGTAGAAGTGAAGGTGTAGAGCTGCTGCTTTCCATTATAATAGGAAGGAGAAATGCAGGCTTGTAGTATTTCTCCCCCCATCAAGCAATAGTGGGAGCACATAAAATATTACAGTATTATATAATACAGTAGAATAATATAATAAAATAATATACTATTATTGTCATACACAGCATGCCAAAACCATGTACACAGCCACAAGCAAAATAAGGGTGGAGGCACAAGGCATGTACGGACACCGTCCAATGTTAGGAGTCCCCTGAGTGACCTGCCTTCCCTATGTGTCCTCCAGAGGGACAATACTTCCTAATTTCAGGTCCTGCTCCTAAATCTGTGTATGTGTGTGTATATCCTTCCTCTTGCTCCCTCCTACTGCGCTCCTACCACAGGCTACGTAGGGAATTTAAGGAAAATAGTCAGGTAAGTTAGGTATCCCACCTGTTTTGCATGAAGGTACTTCTTGTATTTCATCCTATTTTAAAAAACAGGGCTGAGTTGGGCTGAGTTGAGAAGTTGGGCTGAGTTGAGCTAGGATCAAAGTGCTTTATTTTGGTTTCTGCACTTGTGCTTTTTACAGAAGACGAATGTCACTCAACCCATGATACTCTTCAAAACCTTGCATGAAACTCTGCTCTCAGGTTTGAGAAAGAACTGTTGAACTTAAACTACGTCAATGTAAATTACATCCCTGAACTACAGCCTTTAACATATTAATAGGGGTACCATAAGCTTTGTGAGTCATGTAAAAAAGCTTCCATTCTTTCACAAGGTCATAATTTCTTTTTTTTTCCCCAAATTCCTCCCGTATAAGGAGGTAGAGATTGGTATTAGCGTTTGTAGAAAGTTGGATGACATTCTGATCCCACTGAAATCAATGTGAGTTAGTTATTTTAGTTAGCCAGGATTTTTTTCTGTCAGTTTTCATGACTAATATAGTTAACTCCTTGATTTACATACTATTATCTCCCTGTGAACTTTGGAGAATCTCATGCTCATTTCTTTTTATTACAGGACTAGAAACTGTTAAAGAAAAGCTTACCTTGAAGTGTAGAAGACAAGGTGGCGATTCTGCAAATATGAGCTATCTAATGAATTCATGGCTTTCCCTACAGAACTGTTCTGGTAGTGGTGAGGGATGATGGGAATTTTTGAACAGAAATTTGGTAAAAAGGAAATGCAGGGTTTCACTTATTATGCTTCTTATTTTATGGATCTGTGCCCTGATGCAGTCTCCCATTCTGAACATCTGGTGTGCCTTAAAAAGAAGATTCTTCCACGTGGACCCTGGTTCCCAATTTCCTCAGCTATTATTTATTGCATCGTTTGGGCTTTAGAAGGGATTGCTGAACCAGTGTGGATAATCTAAAAAATAAACTTAATCTAAAACTAATGCTAACTGTACAGCATAGGAGATTTAGAAAAGCCTACTAAGCAGCCAAGTAAAACCCTTTCATTTATCTTGGTACTTCCCAAATCCAGCTCTGAACAGATATGGGACCACAAAGAAAAAAAAAAAGAAAGAAAAAGTACTTTCTGAGTGACCAGAAGGCAGAAATTCTGCACGCAAAACTACTTGAAAAAGATTGTCTGAGCAATGTTTAGGGATCAGAGTGGTTTGAACTCCCCGACATTGTTCAGTGCCTGCCCTCTTCAGTCTGCTGACCCTCTCCGAGCCAGTGCATCCCAGTTACACCTGACACCAACGTTACGCGAGGGAGAAGTAACCAGTAGGAAACGCTCATTCTGTGAGCGCATGGATCCTGTCTCAGTTGCAGGGTGGCATCAGGAAGTTTCAGCCCTTGTTTTGAGAACCGTGTCTATTATCCAGACTTAAGCCAAATCATCTTTTTTTAATTTAAATGATAGCCACCTTAATAGCGTACTGCCTGAAATGTTCAATACTGAGGTACAACGCTTTCCAGCCGTGCACAATCAAATACAAGGGGCCCGTTAATGCTGTGTGCTGGCACAAGCTGACTTTGGGAGATAGAAAGGTGATTAGCACCTTCTGAGCTCTATCCAAATAGAAAGCTGAAACAATATGGATTGGATATGAGCATTGCATACAAAATTCTTCAGCATCACGTCTTCAGTCTTCAGAGTCGAGGTTAGTGCCAATGGCTTCAGCAAATGAGGCAAAACAATCATACATTCAAGGCTTTCAGGAGTGCGAAAGGCAGAACTGTTGGTAACAGCAGTACTGCTCTTATACCGCTCGTTAAATGCGGTGTCATTACATGAATCCTGAAAAGCTCGTGAACCCAGATGGAGTATTTTTTCTGTAGTCTTTCAGTAATGGACACTGACTATGCAGAGACAGATGACCCTTGTACTAGGTATTGTACAAAGACCTTCTGGCAGCCCTGGGGATTTTCTACACCTCAAGCAACAAGTTCTATTTAGAACTATTCACTTCTTCAGAGTAAGAAAGTTGCCCTTTTTTGTGTCAATACTACTTGTTTCAGGTAAGGATTATTTGAATATATTAAAATACTCATTTATTTTTTTCTTAGGCTTAACTATTGTGAAGAGTTATTGCATTGCTATAACAGCCTATTGTTTTGTAACAGTAATGGGGAAGATCCAGTCCAAACCCTCTTCTCAACCATATTAATCTGTTCTCTGTATACCCACCACCTTTGCATGTGTCATTCAGAGAACATAAAATAGCCCAAAAGATGTGGGGAGCGAGGTCTGGATTGCCTGGTCAGATCCTCTTCAGTATTGTTATAAGTACATTTAGGATATCTTGCTGAACCAAAATTAACTATTTTCTTGTTTGACCTTCAAGAGAACTTCTAACCAACTTGGCACCTTGAAATATAAACACTTTCTTAAAAGCAACAATATGTCTGCACCACTACATTTCAGTATGGTACCTAAAGACAGCATACAAGTACCTTATTGCAGAAATTTGTTCTGTGCCAGCGAGCAGCCCCAGCACAGATTTAAATGACGATGTCTCCCTGCCTCCTTAGAAAAGCCGCACAGGGCAGAACTCAGCTGCCCAGTGACACTCACCCAAGTCACATCCGCTGGCTGCAGCTGACCCAAAGAGGTGGGAAGCCGTGGCTGGATCTAAACTGGTAGCTTCACAAATCTGGGTTCAAATGTACTTTCTGACTTCACTCTGAGGGAAGAGCTGAACACGTGGCCTGTCCCTCCCCTGTGCCAGGCGGTTCTGCAGCAAGTGTGGCGTGAAGGCCACCAGGGCTTGTGGTGCGGTCTGGCTGGGTTCCCAACCCAGATGAGCAATGACCAAGGGCACGCATGGGCCTTTGGAGGAGTGACAGAGCCAAGACCACTTATCTAAACAACCCCTACCCGTGAGAGATGGTGCTCCAGAGGCAGATGCTCTATTGCATTCTGTAAACGATATGTTTGTTAAAGACCATCAAACAGCTTAGAAATAAGATTTCTGGGAAATGTACAAAATGAAAGCAAAATTACAGCACTGCTGTAGATAGTGACAAAGCATGAAGATACATCAGCGTTAAGTAAATAGCTAGCTTGGGGTTTTCAATTGCAATTACCACATACTCTCTCTGTTTGTAATACCTAGGAGACCCATAGCACATTACAGAATTTTGTTAATTACTAAGTAAGTGAAGAAAGAGAGAAAAAAATATTATGGCCAAAATATATATTGTGTATCGATTCAGAGAATTGTAATTTAGGTTTAATAATTTATCATTCCTCTTAACAGGCCTCACTGTATTTTATAAAAAGTAATGAAACCTTAGGAATACAGAGGAAATCACTTCACCCTCTGTCACTTGATCTATGCTGAGAAATGGGAGGGAGTGGTTTGTCTTCCCCTTGCCCTATTTATAAAATGCGCAGCTTGGCAAAGAGTAGATTAGCAAGATTACAGACTTTTCTTTGTTGTTATTTATCATGCAACAGTGGACAGTAACTGGTGTTTGATGTTAAGAGAGTCTTCCCAGGTAATACCCTCAGGAAGTAATCACAGGAGCACTCAAAACGATGACAATCATTGTCCCATCAATTTGAGCAGTTCAAACCAGCAGAAGTTGCTTGGCTCGTTGAATGATAATGAGATCATTTCTCTATTGCTAGAAAAGCTAAGTCACTTCCACTAGTACTAGAACACTGCAAGCTATTAATGAAATCACTGTTGGTTCACGTCTAACTGGAGGAATAACCACAAGAAAACTAACTTGTCATAAGAAATTATTTAACCTTGTTACAACACACATACAGATCTGCAGCTTTAGACTGCTTTGAGTGTCTGTGCCCATTTGGGCTAAATAATTTCATAAAAGTGCACTGTAAAAACTTTAGGGGAAAAAGCTTCATACAGGACTTCAAAGAAACAACAGGTATTAAGTTCTTATGTGTGCTTTCTTTGTAAAAGCATTAATCATTTTCAGTTACTGCTCATTTTTAGCAGAGATAAGTACTACCACATCCACACTGCTGAAATCAGAACTGTCAAACAGCTTGATGGTACAGTGAGGAGGTCAGGTCTCAGCACTGTTTCCAGTGGAAACAGGGCTTATGTGATCACATTGATTATGAGCATGCAACTCTTTTCCTCCCTCATCCATTATTTATTCCACTGGCTGCTTTCAACCAAACTAAACAATCACAGATTTCTCAAAAGTAATTAAATTCCTACAAGTTTCCTTGAAGTAGACAAATAGGAAAAGGACAGAGACCCTAGACATGCTCTGAACTAAGCTCATTTTTAATAGATACCGAAGGACCTCAAGAGGAAATCCTTGAATGATCCCAATTACAAGTAAAATCCATGTGAAACTTTGACCTCTGTCAAAGGTCATTAGACACAAATGAGACCAGTAGACACAAATCTAGTACTGATGCACTCAGAGCTTCTCATACACAGAAAGGCCTCAAAAGCTGAGCTGTATTTGGCATCTTCTGGGTCCAAGACATGCTACCTGACTGCCCTGAACCAGCGGCATAGAAATGGTAAAGGCATAACGTCCTCCAGCCATGCGAACTCCCCTGTTCCTCTTGAGTGCCCTGAGGCGTCAGGAGATCGCAGAAGAGATTTGTTTTGGTGAATCTGTACCAGCTGCCATCAGCTCTTGCATAGACCTTGCATTTTGTACAAATGCCTGATATGTTGGAAGGCTAGGGCACCGTCCTAAGATTTGGAGAGACATGAGCTCTCTACCACACACTTCTGGGTGATCTTCGCATCACTGTGCAAATCCTGATTCATAAAATGAGGACGATAGCATTGACCTGTATAAAGAAACATGTTACAAATAGTAAGGTAAGCACGCAGTGTGGGGACATAAAGGGGGCATCTCAAAAACAAAGATAAGATGCCTAAGCCTGGAGAAAACTGGGGAATTATCATAGAGGCCACCTTTTCTCCCACTTTTGCATAACTTGTCTTCCAGATTTTAGCTGTGTTATTTTTACATATCTCATTTCTCACCTTTTTTTTGACGAGATATCCCCTGTCACCAATTATTTCCTTCCAGGTGATTCAATATATGTTCGAGGCCTGGGAAGCACCAGAGGAACAGCTTGTAGCTGCAGAATGAGTCTTTAGGAAAAGAGTCCGAAGCACCTGAAGAGGTGGCATCCCAGGATAGCTGATACCCTTGTGAAGGCAACCTGTATTTCAGTGAACCACTATTCTGCCTACGGTTCAATTTATATCCACTGTTGATGGATATAAAATCTCTTGACTCTTACTCATTATAAAATTGACTTCCCAAATTTTAAAAATTCAAACAGGTCTCCAAACAAAATCATCACAAGTAGGAAAAAAATACGTATGTGGCAATCACCTATTAAGAACTATAGACATGGGGCATGGCATCTAATCCACTAATCCCCAACAGCTGGAGAAAAGTCATTACTTGCAGACAAGCACAGATCTTCCTAAGCCCCGGTGTCCTTTCATAGCTACCCTCACTTTTCACGTACTGTGTTTTCAGGGATGGGATGCAATAGCAGAACAGAGGTAGCTTCTCTGATTAGGCAAACATACTACAAATATATCCTCAAATGTATAATGTATCGCTTTCCCCCTCCCAATGAATTAATTTTTCTTTAAAGTTCAATATTTGTTAATTGATGGAAATGCTGTTCATTTTTTTTTAATACTCTCTTCACCTTTTGCTATTCTCGAACCATCTCCCTTTCTGAAAAAAGAATGTCTGAAACGTCAAATGCTTAAGTAAGGTGACTTCTATTTATTTCACCTAGATGAAACTAAAGAACTAGCCATTTCATATACAGTAGGTAGTCCAGGACAAAGATGGAAACTAAGTGGCTCCCCCCAGATCCCTTTATATCGAGCCATAGATCATCTTACTGTTGTGTAGAGGATAATGAAAAGTAGCAAAGGCACTCCCATACAGCCAGATCACTTGTCTTCTGCTTAAAAGGCATACTTAATGATATAACTATTCACGACTTTTCATATCGAAGCAGATCAACAGATTACACAGCTTGCAAATAGCTAAGTGGATCTTAAAAAGAGCAGAATGTTCCTGGTGTTATACCTGGGTAACACTGTCTATTACACTGTCAAACTAATGAAGCCCGAACCAGCAAAATTCTGGGTAGCAAAACAAGGTATATCTGCCAGCTCTAGATGGACCACTGAATTACCATTCATCTGCTCACAAAGTTTGGTTCCAATTACACCTCTGAATTGCTCATTCCTTGAGGACATCTGGTGGAAGTTGCTTTCTGAAAGGTAGCCACATCTTTCACAAAGTTATGCAGATACAACAGCTGTTATATATATGGTCACCCAAAAGCGAGAAGTGGCATTCTGTTTCTCCCCCACCTTGGAACATAAACTTATTTCTTTGCATCTACTGTTCAAGCAGAGTTTGACTTTTTGTTGTTGTTGGGTTTTGTAGTTTTGGGGTTTTTTTTTCTTTCCTGCTGGCTCAATTTCCTTACGCATAAGCGTATGCCTGCAAATTACAGATGCCGTGTTGCTAAATTCTGGCTTTATATCTAGAAGGCACTTCGAAAAACCTGGCTGCGGTTATGCTGACTGCTACACGACTCTTTTGGTAGCAGCTGTTTTTTCTGAGTCAGCTGGAAAACAGCTGTTAGTTATCTACCTTCTCCTCGGTCAGAGGGTGCTCACTAGAGGCGGTTTTTGGCTTTGTGATACAGGTTCATCTGCAGGAGATTGCTGGGCAGATATGGCTTTTCCCATATGCTAGAAGGCCACCTCTGCAAGCAGCTGTCATGTGATTTGGAAGGTGTTACAATGTTCCTGCTTTTGAGAGTTTGATTAATCAATATAATGTGAATTTTGTTCAAAACTGTATGGGGCCAGCCTAAAACTCACAGTTATCAACAGGAATGTCTCTACACACTTCATTGCACTTTGAGTTAGATTGTGCTAAATATGGCATCTCTATTTTCCCAGCAGATGACTGTTGGAAACAAAATTCATCTGTGTGCTCAGAGATCAGAAAAAAATCTATACCCAACTCAAGCAATGCATAAACTTCGTCTGAGTTAGCTACGTGCTTTGATTATTCTGTCATTTAGACTGGCTTGGTATCAGCATAACTCCCCTGGCCTCAGTCAAATGACTCTGGATTTACCCTGAAGAATGGGCGAGAACAAAGGCCAACATCTTTTAATAGCATAACATGGGCTATTTTAAGATATACGAGACATAACAGTACCAACGTTTACTAATAAAGGACATTTTTAGAGACAAATAAGGATGCTATTTACCTTTCCTGGCTTACCGTGAAGTAGAAGGGATGACTTGGATCTTAGCCCTACAATAGTGAATGGGAAAAAAAATAATCCATCAATATTTTTAAACTGAAATTTTACCAGGATTTTTTCCTATGGCAGATGAAGAGGTACATCTGCTCACATTAGTTGAAGGCCTGTTTAATAAAACTGCATGAATTGTCATAATATACATTGTCACTATGTTTATCTGATTTGATTTTATATGATGGGAAGAAGGGAAATAACTGTATTTAACACAGAAAACCAAGCACGTATCTCAAATGATGAGATTTGTCCCAGCCTTTACTGTGATCATTTGATTCTACATGCTCCCCACCCCCACTTCTGCGTTTCTGTGCCTACATCCTTTCTAGGTTTTATCTGACTTGAGGACTAAGCTTCTAACTCTGGAATGAAGATAGCACACCTGGGTTGCTGCGGTCTAATTAACAAAAAATGACTATTAGTAGGGTAATTGTTGCAGGAAAATTGTGAAATGTTCTAGCTGTATAGTAAATGGTATAGAGTGCTACACACAACACAAACAAATATGCCTAGAAATGTCCAAAATCCCATGGACCTCTTCAGTTTTCCCCAATTTCTTGGCATTATGGATTTCTTCAAAACCCTCATCAGCCTGTATCACAAGAGGCACGCAAAAATATAATCATACAATAAGCTTTCTAAATATTTATAGTACCAGGGGATGAGAAGACATTTTAAACACTTAATTGCAGGACACAGCTGAATACAGAAGTCAACGCATGTACCGTTCCTCAGTCCCCCTCTGTTAAGGAGAGGGATAAATATTAAAATAATGTAGGGCAAGAACAACACATACTAGAGCTAGATCGACCCTTTTCCGAGGGCACAGAAAATCAGCTATTCTTGATAAAAGATGTTAAAAAGGAGATATTTCCAAGAAGTTTTACATGGCCTTATGGACAGATCTGCCCCTTTCCTTGGCTCAGCCTCCACAAATGAGAAATGGGCTGGTGACCTGCTGTCCTCACAGCCTGCCCGCCTGTCCATCTGTCCTCCCTGGTGCGGCATTTTAAAGCACTGCTCCTGATAAGAAGGAAAGGTAAGGAGGCGGGGGCAGAGGGAAGGGATTTTTCTTAAGGGGAAAAGGTTTTTCCAGCGACAGAAACCCATGTGTTACAGACTGGTACATGCTCAGCTCTTCCCTGCTTTCAGATTGGTTTCTACTCTCTGGTACGTACTATTTTTTTCATTCTACTTTATCACCAAAGATCAACTCTCCTAAACAGGAATTTATTTCAGAGCAAAACCAGAGGCTGGAGTCCACGCAAAGAGCAGAAAAACTCCTTTTGAATAAATTGCCACTGTGACCACAATCTGGTATCACACGAGCACCAACCTACTCCGCTGTTGTAAAGGTTATGGGATTTGTCTTGTCTTTGACGAACCTTAGGCTGCTGTTTCATATTCTAATAGAAATTAAAGAGCTAATTACATACAGTTTAGACTACACATGAGGGACACAGGCTCAGCTTCCAGCTGAGCTGGGAAAATTTTAATTGTTTAGTTAGAAGAGCAATCTATTCTGAGACACGCAAAAGCAGCTTCTGATTCTAGGTTAAAAGTCATTAGAGCAAGTTATGATCTTACAACTATTAGTTTCCTAATTTAGATCAAGGAATAACAACTGTAAGGAAAAGGCAGTGACTGTGCAGATTAGATCATTAGACCCACAGTCAGCAGAACTAATGTCCATTAACCTAAGTGGCGGCATTAACACCCTTCTTCCTGGCACGGACCCACTGCCTCCCCGTAACCTGCGTTTCTGTAAGAACACCTGGCTGCAGCAGAGTGAGCCAATTCCGGGAAAAATTAAGCAGGAAAACAGCAACGTACCTGTCTGGCTATGGGATTTTCCACCATAATCTGGAGTCTACCCGTGACCAGTGCACGGGGGTCCCCTCCTTCCCACCCAGACTACTTAGGACACTAAGGATCCCAGTGCCACTTCATTGGGAAATGACTGTGTGAAACTGCAGGGCAGAAGGCAGGAAAGCACCAGTTCTCTGGCCGGCATCAATGTCACCTGAGTTACTGCCTCTTCTCTCCTGCCTGGTCAGGCCACCCGAAAACCTGACAGACGGCTTCCAGCAGAGACAGGCTGCTGCGCTGCCACCGCCGGTCTGGGGCTCGTTGCGTGGATCCAGGAACCACAGGACATCAATATCCCACCCCCCCAAAAATGAAGCAGATAAAATTCAAAGGCATTTTATTTTTATTATGACGAAAAAATATCTTCATGTTTCAGTAGTGAATGCAAACACATGGATTTTAGGGAACTTTTAATATTGATTACTTCTTAGCTATTCTCTTTTCGCATAAGAGGACACCCCTCCATTCTCCCCCCCCCCCCCCCCCCCCGCTCCCTGCGTCTACCACCATTAGCTGCCCATAGTCTGCAGTTAGCAAGGGATGTTATTTAAAAACTGCTAATGTGTAGGCTTTAAACATCATCTTTGTGTTGACGGATTCTGTGTTACTATGCGGAAGAAGGGAGTAACAAAAAACAACAATAAATTAGAAACTTGCAACAACAGTGAGGTTTAACGAGAGAGCATTCACACAGAGCTGCTGAGGGCAAATTAAATGAACCAGGATGGATTACCATCTGTTTTGGGCAGTCTCACTTGGCAAGGGTCTAAGACCAGAAGGGACTGGTGTATCTTTGCTGTCTAGGTCACCACACCAAGATGCCTAAAACAGGCCTGAGCCCCGGACTGAAATGAAACAGTCTCCTTCAACTTTCCCTCATGCCAAAGCATCACAAAGCAAATGCCTTTTGCATAACCCTTGACAAGTTATCTGCCATATTAAACTTGTGATTTGCTCAGTTGAGTCTCCAGATTTATCTGTTCTATTTTAATTGTGGCCATGATTCAGTCATCACATCCATTTTTGGTGGTATTGGTGAAACTGTACCACATTTATCCAGTAATATGCTCACTTTATTAAAAAGATAAGGAAGCAAATATAAAATGAAAGCTATTAATAAACATAGGACTGACTGAGTAAAAACCACCCTATGAGTACTCATAATTTAAAAGAAACTAATCACATCAGTCACTGAATTAGTGCATCTAAGGATCTGGGCTCCATTTTCTAGGGACTACACAAATCTGTTATAAAAAAGAAATACACAGCCTCTGCTTTCAGGCAAAAATATTGGGTAACTGTTTCAACACCAACCATTAGTTAGATTGCCTGGTATGTTGGTGGAAAGTGCTCAATATTATAGGTCCACGAACAGCATAAAACCATATAAACCAGCATAAAGAGGCTGCCCCCCTCAACCCTTCCACAGTACCATCTGAATTGGTGCTGAGCTTCAGTTCTAGGGTGAAGATCCTGGTGGTGTGAAGGGACCTGTGCAGGTCTACAGCATCGTGCTTTTTGCCATTCTGCAAGAAACTGCTGGAGCACATGAAGGTAAAATATTCAGTGTGGCCCCTCTCCACCTGAATGACCTGGGAACAAACTGTATTTTAGCTACAAGTGGACTGAGTCTATGGACTAGAGGTCACTGCTCAGGCAGAGCAGTGGTGACTCGGTCTCTCAGCTGGTGTGGTGGGATAGTTAATCTGGATCTTTCTTTTTTTCCTGAGCTTAGGTGCATAGAAGAGACTTTGCCTAGAAATTTCCTTTTCTCACCTATCACAAACAGGGCAGAGACACCCAAGGCTTCAGGATGATGTTCTGTGACCTCTGAAGAAATACAGGTTAGAATCCATAAACGCAGCACCATCAGTGATCTCTCTTTGGAGAGGAACTGCTGAAGTATATGATAACACTGCTTAATATGTACTCACATAGCCTACTGACAAACAAGAAGGGCAATAAAAATAAGAATCCTGTCTTTACTCTTTTCAAAGTTTCCCCAGCACAACTGTCATGACCCACCATATTCCTGCTGCTCTTAAATAGCAGAGAAGTTGTTGTTCCAGGTGAGCAGAGCTTTTGTTTCTTACCAGAGAAAGAAAATTATCATATTAGGGTGGTTATCTTCTCTCAGTCCTTGTTTCTACAGAGTTGATTCATTGTTATGGGAAGGAATTATTCCTAATGGGAATATTTTATTTTTGGCTTCTTCTGGGTGTTGGCACCGGTAAGTGAACATGTGCTGCCCCCTCAGTTCTCCTGGGCCTGATGAGACTTAGAGCAAGGAGTTGCTGCCCCTTTGCCCCTTGTTCCCCAGCCGGGCAATTATTCCCCATGGGGAGCAATCTCCCTTTCCTAGCGCTGGCACAGGCATCTCCTTCAGCTGTTCAAGCACAGTGAAAGCTCCCGAGGTCTAGGAGAGCCTGGACTCTGCAAAGCTCTGCTATTCAGCACTCATCAGGAACAGTGGGAACAGGGGCATCTGTCTATGTCAGCGAGGTACGTTGCTTACGCTTCCCATGATCCTTGTGAGACAGGAGAGCACAGCTCCTCCACCTGCAAGGGTCATTCTCGTCATCAGTCACCGGCTGCATTAAGGGAGGAAGCGTGAGCCTTGTCGTGTGGATACATTCAGACCTGGACGCTTCATATGGGATGACTTTTCTGAAGCCTTAGCTAGATGCATATTTTCTAAGGGACGTCTGTGTGGTACCTCAGATCACCTGGGTACCGAGGTAAGAGGCGACTCTGCACAGGAAAGTGAATCCACATCGAACTCCAGGGTGTTTGGATATGACGTCTTGATTTTGCTCTTTGTAGATGTAGAGAACAGCCCCTGCACTCAGCTTTACTAACCTCCAGCTGTAAAACAGTACGTGCCACATTGCCTAAAACCACAAGGCTGATCAAATCCCAAGATATTAATATGCAGAGAATTGCCCCCTTGCTGCCTTTTGAGCCTGTAGAGAACATTTAAGTTATTTTGCAAACTTTTCTGCATATTCAAAAAGTCCAGAAAAACACTGTCTTAAAATAAAAACAGCTTTTCATATAGCCCTGGGATTCTTGAGCTCTGGCTAGAAAAAGCCATCCAAGTACTGAAAGTGTCTGAAGAAAAGAAAATATGAGAAGTCGGAGCCAGCAATACTGGCATTTTAAATGAGAATGCGAATTCCTCCAACATGTGGGGATAGTCAAAGAAAAGAGAAGTTGAGGATTGTGCTCAGGGCAGACAAGGGCATTGCTGGAAAGTGAGATGAACAAAGAATTTGGCAGAATTCTATTCACAGACTGCCTCAGCTGAAGCAGGTAAAACTTGCTCTTTTCTTAGAGACCTGTTGTTGTATGGTTTTAAAACTTTTTTCCAGTCTCCTGCCTGTCTTCCTGCTGCAGATTTAAAGAAATAGGAGGCGGGTGCATTGTGAGGATGAAGAATGAAACAAAAAAAAAAACCAAATAAAAGACAGCCCTTATCATTCTCTGATCTCTTTCCCAAAGCTATGAAACAGGCTGCAAAATAGCTGCTCTTCAGCCACCCAAAGAGAAAGCACCTGATGCAGCCCGTGCTGTGCCCCCTTGCAGGAGGAAGCATCCCACTCCCCAGGACCGCTGCGGTGATCCAGTCCCTTCTCACACTCCGTGGCAAAGTGGGTATGGGGGAAGGCTGGCAAGGGAGCCAGGAAGCAGAGAGCCAAGAGCGGGGAAAAGGAAGCAGGAAAACTACCAAGACAGACAGAGTGGAGGAGGCTGGATGAGAATTCAAACAGTCACAGCCAAAACGAAAGGCTAAAGCAGAGCGCTATATTTAACAGAACTGCTCAACTGAATGTTGCTGGAGAGCTTAAGTTTCAAAGGATCATAGAGTTACGGAGTAACTTTAACTTTAGTGCTTCTTCCCTGCTCTGTTCGCGACCTTCACTGCTCCCATCACATTTGCATGTAGGTGGCAATTTCTCCAGCCTGCATCTTTGCACCTGGCATTTCTTCGAGCAGTCGCACATACCTAATAAGCCTTTCCAAATATTACGTATTGCTTAATTTAACACCATTGTCCTGAAGTAATTGCACGCTATGGAACACACGTAAAAAAAAAAGATTGTAAATTTGGCTTCAATAAAAGCCGGGGAGCGCTGAGAGTTTAGTAGCAATGTAAACTCATTTTAAGACACTGCTTGCAGAACCAAGCAGGACGAGAAAGATCTTGAAGAAAAGTTACGAAAGGGCAGTTATGTGGAATTCCACTACTTCTGCTCCCAGTTTTCTGATCTATAATTCTTTCCAACAATTGTACAGTAAGCTAAATAATTAATATTGCAACACAGAATGTTACACCATGAATACATTCTGGTGTAGTTGCATGTATCTTCAGGCAAATATTTCATGTTGCCAGCTTTGTTTCATTCTAGAGAACAACCTTAGATTTGACAGCAATACACTCATCAAACCCTATTTGGTATCAATATACTGATTGTTCTGGTGGAATTTATATTGTTAAATGTGTATCGACTGGTTGACATTAGATGACATATGTGGCAATATTAAAAATTTCTGACAAAGTTACACAGGATCACATCAAAAGCTATCAAAATAAGCCAGTCTGACAGCAAACACAACAGTTTAAACAAGTGTTTGGTATTTGACACTGTGTTCAAATGCATCTTTTGTATTTTAACAGGTAAGCCAGGGTTAAGCTTGAAGAATTTGAAATAATTTATTTGGAATGTCTTTATTCAATCCACACAGTAAAAAACACTGTCCAGAGTGGGCTCAAAACCATGACACAGATGAATTGCTTCATTCTGACTCTACACAAGGAGTGAACTGGATATTCTTTAATTAGGGAGAGACATTTTAAGATATTATGAGATTGACTGGAAAATTTCAGAGACCTTTCTGGTTTGCTGTTAGAACTGAAACACAACAGTGGATGTAATGAAAATAGAACAACTTGTTTCTTCCTCAGGAATCTGCCGTTATGGAAATTACTATGTGTTATAGAACCCTGTTCTTGTAGACATACGGCCTAAGCCAAAGACCACTGAAGCTGGTGGATTTGGGAGCAGACGCATAATGATCTGTCTAAAAGTCAGAACACTGGTGGATGTATATCACCATATTCTACTTGTTTTGGTGTAGCTAAGCCAGCTACATCAGCTCAGAAAATTAGCCTTATTCATCTCAGGCAATAAGGCATCATGTTCAGAGCACAGACCAGCTCTGTGGCAGATGAGTAACCAGGAGTTTCTGAGACATGGCAGAACTGTATTTCATGATTATCTTCTCCAAGGCTTAATTACACTTAATGCTCTCCTGTGACAGAGTGAGGTGATAAGAGAGACTTTCTCATGCCTATTTGTCAACAGAAATACCAGAGCTAATAACAGCAGTCTCCAATAAATTCCATCTTGAACTTCAGAACATGACCAGCTGTCATCTCCGCCCATCCCTGCCCGGGAGACAGTGACAAGCCAGGGAATACGGACTCCTGCTCTTAATTATTGGACAAGGAAGTTGCCATGACACAATTGCTTCTCCCGTTACGTCAGGTTTTACCAAGGTTTTCAGAATACCAGGGTCTGCTTTCCCTCACAATAACAAAGGGTCTAGACCCAAACCCCTGTGGTAGCCACAATCCTATTGCCAAGCTGTGAGAGACAATACTGGCATTGCACGCATTTCAGGGTGTGCGCACGAGAGAGAGAGGATGAGCACACAGTTCAATTCACACTCCGTGGTTTCCATCCTGAAACACAAGGAAACGTGTCCAGGATGACTTCAGCTGTCACTTAACAGAATGCCAGACCCCATCTGTTCTTTAAATAACAAAACAAAACAAAGCCCTCCACTTAATGTTGGAAGATACAGAAGGTTTTGATTGTAAAGCTGGGTAAGGCTCCCTTATTTGCAAATTCCAATGGATAGTCAAGAATAAAGCATTCTGAAATATTGAGGAAAACAAGAGCTTTAGATCTGCTTTTTATCCACCATATGAAGGAACCAGAGGGAGGAAACCAGGTGCAGATCTGAGTATAAAACCGCTCACACCCACCCAGCACAGTGGCAGTGACATCCCAGAGACTATTGGGGTGCCAAAAATGAGTGCTGTAGAAATAGGAGGAACATGTTCTTAACGTGAGTATTTCAACTGTAAAACAGTATGCGTTTTTGAAGGAAAACAGTATTTATTTAAAGGAAAGGTCCAGTTACTTCATGATTTGTGATCTAGATACAAACACGAGCTCAGACTCACAGAGGGAGACAATATCCATGGACTTGTCTGACCTTCTCCCCTCCAAACAGTCCCCTCAACTCTTCTCTCAGTCCTTTCTTGAACTGCTACTTGTTCCCAGAGTTGAAGGGGCTGCAGCATTTTACCAACTGATCTCTTCGCCAGTTTTTCCCAACACAAGGAAGAGAGCCACTTTTGACCATCATGCCAGAACTGGAGAGCTATCACAAACCACTTGGTTAAGCTCAGCTAAGCCTGAGGTGGAGCACAGCCAGAAAAGTGTCTAGGGAGAAAGCTTGGACCAGCGCATCCCTAAAAGTCCTCTTAAGTGCAACACGCCGAGCGGATCCCTCCCCTTGTTCCCACATTGAAGCTTGAACTGCACAACTCTAAGAGGCACCTTCTGAAGGTGTTGATGGAAATACAGGAACACTGCAGGCCCCCCCCCAGCCAAGGCACAGCCCTCCTGGAGGAGGCAGTGGCTTGCGGCCAGCATGGTTCTGGCAAACTGCTCTTGGTGCATACGGTAACGCAATGAATCACCACGCTCTTCCCCGCTAATGAGAATTTACTGAGAAATCTCAGAAGAATTATACAAAGCTTTGACAGTTACAGCCAGGGCTACAAAGCAACCTCCCAGGGGGAACTCCTGCCTCCTTGCCAGGTCTCTGGTACAGTGTGGGACTGGATGAGCTCCTGTCCTCTTGCAGGTAGAGCTCAGTCATGCTCACTGGTGGCACTCCTCTCTGACTCCCCTCTCCTCCCCATGACACAGGCTCCAACCCAGAGCAGGCACTGGGTAAGAGAAACCTCTTAGCTCTCTCAGGTTGCAATGGCAAGGCTGGGGGCCACACTCTGCATGTGACCAGACGCGCAGAGGAGACCTGCACTCTCTTGCCTTAGCCAGAAGCTTGTCTGTCCCACCACCCCACTTACAGCACCGGACGGGCATCTCAAGAGAAGATGCCTGTGAGAGCTGCTCCTGGACAGCCACAAAGACCTGAAGAAGTGACAGGAACACACAGAGATGTGGGATTTCCTGACACTTCCCACCACAGGACCGAGGAAAGTGCCTGAATCCCCCAGTGTAGAAGACTGGAACCCCTAAAATGCAAGGCCACAGAAAGATACTCAAGCTGGAGATGTCCTGGACTTCTTACAGGAGAAGTCAGAAACCACAGACTTCCAGCCACATAGAGGCTGCAGGCTATGTGCTCCACATATAGAAAGAGGAAGAGAGAAATGCAGTATCAATAATTTTTCTAATGCTTTTTTTAGGAAATATGCAAAGGTGCTAGAGAAACTGCTCTCCTCATTCCAGTTAAATAAGACTAGCATCTTCCAGTAATTTCTAGTAGGGTGCACATTTGGTTTCCTGTAAACTATAAATTCATGAAGACAAGCCCCCACAAACCAGCATGAGTAGGAACCATCTCAAGATTTATGTGCACTTGTCATTTTAAAAAAATTCCCGCAAATCATTTATACAGCAGGACGTGTACATGCTGGCTGTGAGCAATTAATCAGGAAACAACATTTCACATCCCTGGGCTGGCATTTGAGGCGTGGCCTGAAATACAGTAGGGTGGAGAAAAGGGAACTCAAGCATCTTGTAAATATAGAAGAGTTGTCCTTATATGAGTAGACAGGGGAATTATGAAGGAACCAAGGACTGCATGTGCGTTTGCTGGGAATGTGAGGAAGAGCCGCTAGCATTTGTTGAGATTTCTCTCCTGGCAGCTGCCCAGGTCTCTGTCTATTTTGAATTTGAGCTGTGCCAGTGATGAAGGAACATCCTGCAGCTACAGGACCCTGGGCATGTCCTCACTGATATCTTCCTAAATGTTTCTGAGATGAGTTCCTGGATCCCCTTATACTCATGGATCCAGGAGGATTCTCCAGTTATTTCTCATTCTTCTCCGATAACAACTTGTTGCACAGCCCTTACAGTACATAAGAAACGAATGACTCCTGCTGGAAGTAACTGGCATAACTATTTAACGATGTTCAAGTGCCACCAGGAGAACTGAGATTTGAAGGGAATCCATGCAATGCTGTTGGTTATGTTTCACGAGAGCAAGTGCAGCTCGTGGCTGTTCATTTGAATAACAAGTTGATTGTAAATTCATGATTCTTGTTATTTCAGGAAAATGTCATCACATACTCAAAAGCTGAAAATCTTTAAATGCTTTTTTAGTTGACATGGAGGGAATTATGAACTGTAATTTTGTGACAAGAGTAACTAAAGGCTGGCTATCATCTCAGTTTAACTGCTAGCGGAAGGAGTCGGGGAGCATGAAAGCAACCATCAGCCTGGAGTCAGTCTGACGAGAAGGGAGGAGGAAATTTTCCTCCATTTGCCTTAGTAGACCAACCTTCAAAAGCAACTGGAATAGAAGTCTCCAACCACACAGTGGAAAAACATACAGTTGAAAAGCCAGCCACTAGCCCAAAAAAACAGTGCAAAGGCTGATTGTGGTTGGAACTGATGAGGCTTTGCACCAACTTCACAACACCCCATGCAGTTATGGCGGACTGGCCACAGTGGCCGTGATTTAAACCCAGGATTTTCAAAAATCAAAATCAACTTCTCCAAGCACAGAGTCTGTCTGATCTCTTTCAAGCTAGGATGAATAATACAGATATGTTTAAATTTGAAATATTCTTCCTGTGAGTTTTCTCTTCCAGCAGCAGCAGACTCCTATCCTCCTTCCCCAGCTGAGCCAAGACATTCCTGAATGTTTTATAACTAAAAATCTTTTTCTCTTTGCCCTCCTATGTAGATTCCCACACCCTGCAGCCCAGCATGACAAGTTCTTTTCTTTGAAATATTCAGCCACTTTCAGTGAGCCTTGTCAATCCTTTACACCTATTTTAATTGAATATTTCAAAGCTGAGTGAGATCAGAGCACTTTGCCTGGGTGGGCACTCACTGATGATGTCAGGCTCCCCCTCCTCACCTCTAGCTGAAGCGAACAGATAGCTCACTTCTTTGCGCTGAGGGTACGATGGATGTCACAGCCTAATGGGTGAAAAGTGGTGATGAGGGAGCTTGAAAAAGAGTAGATAAAGCATGCTAAATTTAGAAGCTGTTTGTTTTCAAGAATGGGATTGAACTTTAACTCACATCAAAATAGCGTCTTGCAATTCTGCAGTTCCATGACATCTCCGTTCCTTAGCTAAGGGCAGGAAATAAAAAAATAAGCCAATTTTTAATAGTGAGTTTCACTGTTTTTGTTCTCCACATCTCCAAGTTTGGATGCCTAGATCATATAGATAGATGCAGCACCTAGGTCGGCTCTAGATGCAGTGTAGTAGCTTCATCCAATCTGTGTTCTTTCCAAAGAAAATCAATAGGAGATACTAGAGACTCGATTCACACCAGAGTCAAACCAATGGATACATTATTTCCACGCTGATATAATATTTAAATCTTTTAAAACAGAATCTGAACGGCTACTAAATGACTATTAAGTTTCTAAAGCAGCTTGTAAAATTCTGGATAAATAAGAAGGCAGCACAACATGGGATACCCTCTACCCCAGTTGCACTTCTTTGCTTACACAAAAAGCCGCTTTTTAGAGGGAATGGCTATGCAAACCCAAAAAACTCTTGTCAGGGCATTCTGAATATTGGTGACCATCAGCTCCATTAGCATCAAGCCAGAGGCAGACAACTAGAAGAGACTGCCATGAGAAAAGTCCTGCAACTGAGTGCAAGCAAAAGGAAGACGGTATTTTCTTGAAAGCTATATAGCCAAGGAAATACCGCTAAGACATTTTGACATAAGAGTTTTTGTTGTGGTTTTTTTTTTCTTTTTTCTTTCCCTAAATCATCAGTTTGTTCTAGCTGGCAATGATAGTGTGAAATTAATTATTTCTATACGTTCTCCAAGGCAGAATCCCCTGCAATTCCTTGATAAACCCATATCTCATGCTCCTGTCTTCATCAATTTAGAGTCTTTACTTCTCATTAGAATTAGTTGTTTATGGTTGACAAATATTATCTGTATTTTCCTTGCAAAAATGATCATGGGGATAAAATTTCCATTTTTATATTCACAAATAAAGCTGAACAATTATATGGCTTTTGGCATAAACAGGAAGACAAGATTTCTTTTCAAATATTTTTTCTCCCTTAAATTCTCTATTATGGTATTTTGGATCCAATGCCTGAACATTCAGTGTAATTAATTAAGCTTTTTATTCTCTTGAGTATTTTAGTGGGATTTGCCAAAAAATGTTTGGAAAATGGCTGTACATTTAATAATAAGTGCATTGGCTACTGTTCCAGCACTCCTTCGGAGTCTATAGCCACAATAAGCATAAAACATTAGTTACGTCTGGGAACTGTGGCCCTGTTACATGAACACGGCTTAAAAACAAGAAATGAATGCCTGGCTTTTCTATTAGACCAAATGATAAATAACATATTGGAATGAGAACCCAATTACAGGTGAAATGGGTAAGTTTGCCCAAATTGTGAAGGGTAGGGCTCTAGCCATTTTGGTCATCAAAAGGTTGGGGCAACAGACGGAGAAGTAAAGAATAAACATGTACTGGAAATGACTAAAGCAGCCTGAGCGCTAAAAGAACTGGCTACCAAAATCAGAACTGGACTCCAGAAGATGTCCAGCACTTAACCTCTAGCAGGACTCTACTGTTCATAATGACCTGGGTGCAAATTCTGTCTCATAAAGTCTTATACTCTTTTTTCTATTTGCTTTCTTCCTTACGTGTTTATTCTACTGTCAGAGTCACTGGAAAATAGGTTAATAAAATAGGTTTCAAGCCCAAATAGAAAATGCTAGGTGACTTCACACTATGGTCCCTCATTGTCACTATGAGCTGGGTCTGCCTCCAAGCACCTGTTTGCACAGGATCCGATGTGTTGTAGTCTTACTACAACTGCAATAGCAATGGAAAAATAATAAATCCAGTCACTCTGTTTACACAGGTTTTCAGTCAATGAAGACATATGGGTTACTGGCCCTCCAGCCCTTGAGCTGATTTAAGGCCTCATTTCATTGCCCCCAGAAGAGAAGTTGTTAGTGAGCGCTAATGCAGCGCAATAGCATTGTCTGAAGTTGATCAGAAAGGAAAAACAAGATGCGTACAGCTCTGACCTCAACTTTTTCCTCTTTCACTTATAAGGTATAATAAACTAATAATTAAATATTTGAAATAATTCCAGTGCCCTATGTGGTTTTTTTTCCAAACAGCTTCACTTTATACAATTCTTTAATCAAATGTGTAGGAAAGAAGCACAATGAAAGCTGACGTATGTTTCTGTACTAGTAAAGAAGGGATCACATTTAGCTTTGATGCAAGCATAATGCAGCCTGCCACTGATAATTGTTTTGCCCCATGTGTTTAGAAGTGTTGGGATAGACTCTACTAGTGAGATACCCTATAAAATATGGGTCTGACCGAGCACTTACTGAAGTTAATCTGATTTCTTTTCCATGACACTAGCAGAGATGATTTTAAGCTCCTAGAGCAGAAGTTGGCTCACAATTGTCCATTTTCTCTTGTCATTCACAGAAAAGAAATTCTACAGTGCCTTTTCAAAGATGATAGCTGAGTTTTAAATTCATGCTTTTATTTTGCTTAAAGAGAACCAATTTCTTTCAAATAAAATGGTCTTTTTAGCAGAGTTCTAGCACATGTTTCCAGGGTCAACTTCTAATAATACCCTGTACAAAAAAACAGTTGTGACATTCATTCTTTGGTGCAGCAAACAATGAGACTATAATGATGATAATAACTGTGTTTATTTTTGCTTCTGGACAAATGTCATCCATTCTCCATACAGTCCTGTAGTGCAGTGGGCCTGAACCACAGCCTCCATGAGGATCAGCCGGCACAGTTCCACCTGGCCCAAATTCACAAAAAATCTGCTGAAATATGGCATATTTTTTTTCTATGCTTTTCTCACTGCTGAATAGATCTCCTGTAAGAATCACTACTTTTAATTTATGTTAAAATATTTCAGCTAAAGATAAGCTGAAATAATGGGTGCTAACGATGCATTTAAGATCCTCCTGCTGCAGAAGATCACCCTGTGTCTGTTACAGAGGTCCCTTCACCTACTCAATGAAGAATTACCTTCAAAAACTAAACACGTTTGTTTGCCAGCACCTTTCCCTCCTCCAGCTGCCCTATTGCCCCATTTTAAGGAAACGCTCCATGCAATCCTTGCTACTGAACTGAGAATTTTATTTTAACTGTTGCGTGTTTAGAAGATGGTTTTGCTTAAATAATAACTTTTCAGGCTTTGCATTTTGCAATTCAACAGCACACATGAATACCTCTCTGTGATGCTCTTTCAGAAAGCTTTGCTCTTCTATAACTATATGGGAATATAGTTATAGAAGAATATAACTATAACTATGTGGGAAGTTATGTCTAGGGCTGTGAACTCCTTGTGGCTCAAATGGTCACTAATAGTGATCTAATCTCTATTTTTGACAACATGAAATAAAACTGGACCTTTGGATTATTAAGAACTGGTTAGACAACCCTAGGGCTCAGGCATTGGTTTAAGCTCAAAATATTTACAAACAATTTCCATAATGTCACTTAATCCTTCTGGTTCACTCAAGAAATGTTTAAACATTCAGATCATGAGTTGTGCAGGGCAGCAGCTGTCTTGTGTGTAAATGTATGGTAGGAAAAGGGGATCCCCAGAACTGGCTGGAGGTTCTTGTATGCCAACATCTTATATGCAAACATCCTGCTACAGAAGTTCAGTGAACTACACATTTTCAGGAAGTTTTTCTACTGAATTTCGTTGTAACCAATGAAGAAAGCCAACCGCATCCTGGGCCGCAGCAAAAAGAAGCATGACCAGCAGGGTGAGGGAGGTGATTCTGCCCCTCTACTCCACTCTGGTGAGACCCCACCTGGAGTACCACATCCAGCTCTGGAGTCCTCAGCACAAGGACATGGACATGTTGGACCTGGTCCAGCAAAGGGCCATGAAGATGATCAGAGGGCTGGAGCACCTCTGCTGTGAGGACGGGCTGAGAGAATTGGGATTGTTCAGCCTGGAGAAGAGAAGGCTCCGGGGAGACCTTGCAGCAGCCTTCCAGTACCTGAAGGGGGCCTACAGGAAGGATGGGGAGGGACTCTTGATCAGGGAGTGGAGCGGTAGGACAGGGGTAACAGTTTTAAACTGAAAGAGGGGAGATTTAGATTAGATATTAGGAAGAAATTCTTTACTGTGAGGGTGGTGAGGCACTGGAACAGGTTGCCCAGGGAAGCTGTGGATGCCCCATCCCTGGAAGTGTTCAAGGCCACGCTGGATGGGGCTGTGAGCAGCCTGGTCTAGTGGGAGGTGTCCCTGCCCATGGCAGGGGGGCTGGAACTAGATGATCTTTAAGGTCCCTTCCAACCCAAACCATTCTATGATACTATGATAAGTAGGTTAGAAATATTAATGATCTGTCAGTAAGTAATTTATCTCAGGAGACAATGGGAAATATTTAGCAGTGAGAGAAGTGGGCTTTTAAAATTATTATTTATTTCAAACTTCTTGCAAACTACTGATGGCCACTATTTATGCCTGGCATGTGTGTGCTTGGTGCTCAAGGATACAAAAGAAATCAGTTTAAAGAGATGGTTTTCGTATCACTGCTTTGAGTGGTCTGACACCTATCCCTTCTGGGAATATTACACCATCTTAACAGCAAAAGAAAAAAAAAAGAAGAATGTTTCTGGAAGAGCTATTTTTATATACATTATATATGGACCGCAGCAGCTAAGTATAAGTTTCAAAGATGGTTTACAGACATGGGAGAAATGCAAGCAATAAATATATATTCAGAAATGGGCATTTTAGGATACTCCATATTACCCCACTCATTTCCCTACCCTCACAATACTCCAACTTCGATCACTTTACCTTCAATAACACAAGATTTCGCAAGATTTGCTCTCACAATATATTCTCAAATAGTCATTGTGCAGTGATGATCAATACATACACTCTTTCTTTTCCTTTGAGATGAATATATGCTATTACCTCTGACTGACATGGTCCTAAAGATGTCACATCTACATTTCAAATAAACATATTTCTGTTATAAAGCGTTAGACACTTTATAACACATCAAGACCTCACCAGTTGACTTAAAATCCATTTTGGTCACTACTGACATGAAATGTCTTCTCACACATAGTGCACTGGGCTGATATTGCAGGAACTTGACAATTAATTTTAGCTCCATCTTTACCATAATGAACGAAAACCAATTTCTCTTCCCACTGAGAACAAAAACCTCTTCCCCCTCAAAACACACACACAAGAAGTCTGGATTTTTTACCTTTTTTTTTTTTAATAAATAAATGTGGATTCTTCCACCAGTTGTTTTTAATGCAACTGAAAAATCCAACCCCCACTTTCCACCTACCATCTTCACGGTTTGCCAGAAAAACTACCTGGACAAAATGCAACGGAAATATTCAATGAGTTTATATTTCCAGCAGCTCTGAAAATTGGATTGCTTTCAGCTCTGCTTTTATAGGACAGGTAATCTTTATGATCCTTTAAAAAAAAAAATCCCTCTAAACCTGTAGGATGAGAAAGCATTTCTAGCACACTGCGAAACAACAGAATCACGCAATTTCTTTTGTAAAATAATAGCTTATTTTAAAAAAAATGCAGAAGGCCATCCGCATCTAGGGTCTCAAGAGGTTGTTTAGGTTCTTCTGGAATGTATTTCCCTCCCGCCACCAACCTAAGGCCACACTGCACACTGGGGATGGAGACGAGAGGAAGGATGGGAGTAGGAGGAAGGAAGGGAGGTGGGGATGAGAAAGGAAGGACTGCAGAAATCGTATGTTTGTGATAGATTTCTTCCAGTTAATGCTGAACTTGTAAAAAAACGGACTATTTGGATATCTTGTTTGATTATAGTTCAATATATTTTGAACATATAGTTGCACATATATTTTGAATGCTGAGGAATTAAGAAAAACTAAAGCAGCTGCCTACTGCCAAGAGAATGCCTTGGAGGTGTATTACCTGCACACAAGTTATTTTAAATAAATATTTGAATATTTATCTTTTGAAAAAGAGATTAAAAATTCTTTTGCAGGTCAGCAGTCCAGCAGAGCAATTCCTTATAGCAGTCCCTATTCTCTCTATGTTTACATTTAAGACAACTGAAATTATTCTCTTCCTTACCTAATTTCTTGTTTTCCTCTCTTGCTTTCATTAACAGACTTTGATTTAATAGTTTTTGTTGGAATCGTAGTTCATCACTGTACCAAAGATGGTAGCATCCAGCAATTTACTTGTCAACCTCTTCTCAATACACAAGCAATTTTTCATATAAAAGAGGAACTTACTGGAGCAGTGGTCTGTTGTTATGGCATTTGGACCTATTAGCGTAGTAAATTTATCATTATACATGACATAAAAGATGCATTATCATCCATTAAGTTCAGGTAGAAGCACACCATTGGATGCCTACCACTGGATCTCTCTCACACCACAATATCCTTTCCAGTAATGCGTGTGTGGTCTTTGAAGAGTTTCCCTTCTAAATGGTACCCTACAATTAAATGTGCACAGCTTTAAAACGTAAGACAACTGTAAGATACTAGCATCAACATTTACTGCTATGTAATGAGGCCCAGCCCAGTTAAAAGTCCATAAATTATTACTTGTTTTACATGGACAGGAAACCTGTTTTTGCATTTAGCTTCTGCCTCCCCCTCAAAAAAAGATCTTCCATTACTTTTTTCCCTTTTTGTTTTATTGCAGGCAGGGAGAGGGAATCTGCACAGCCCTGAGCTTCTAAAACAGAGGAACAGGACCTCCAGGCAAAAAGCCACCGTGCCCAGGAAGCACAAATGGATCCCCAGGGCTTTGCTTAATCACAGTCTCAAAACACCCTCTAGTTTTAATAAAATGATCAGAATAGCAAAATTATTCTACACCGTCACATACTATGGTGCTGCCCTGAGAAAAGTGTGATTTGATCTAAGTTTATACCTGTAGGTAACTAGTTACAGGAAGGTAATTTATCTATCGAGTTTTGCCTGTTTTAATTCTAACAACGCTCTTTGGCAAACCTAGATATCTTTTTTTTTTTCCCTGCATTCTGTCTCCAAGAAGTAAAGCCCAAGATAAAATTGGAAAGGTCATTCTCCCTTTTCCTTTCTCTTCTCCACAGTGAGAAATGTTCCAAGATAAACACACCTCTCTACCTGTTGTAGCCAGACTGACCTTCGCCCATTGAAATCTGTTGGAGTTTCACACCAAAACTATAACAGCAGCAGGAATCACTCAAAAGCACATAACATTTTCATTTCAAGGGTGATTAAATCTATGTCAAATTCTCAGGACCGATCCGTAAAGATTAACAGCTTTCTTCATCTAGTTTCTACTGTTCAGTCATTTCACAAATTTTGCCACTGCCTTAAAAAAAGAGGGGAGGAAAAAATGGGGAGGGGGCAGAGGATGACAAATTCTACAGTGCCAAACCCTGATTTTGAAGTAAGCAGGGCTCAAAGTCTAACTGCCAGAGGCAAGAGCCTCACATGTCACATCTGCTGCTTTCCGAGTAAGCTAAGTATTTTGTCACCAGAAAGCTGATGAACTGAGAGCATCAGTGTCCTATTGGAGAGAGTAATTTGTCCTATTCTGGGTGTCCTATATGAGTGGAGATGAAATTGAGGACGCCAAGAACAAACACCTAAATCTTACACTACTTTTGATCAAACTTCTGCTTGCCTGCTTCCCTGCTCACAAAATCCGAAACACACAGTTTTCTTTACACAGTTGTTAGATTCAAAGGCAAAAATGATATCTAGTTATGTTACCTTAATGTTGACTACTGGAAAAAAGACATACTTTTACTTTGTAAGGTAAGAAAGCAAGAAGGCAGAAAGTAACCGATACTATTTAAAACATTCGCATCAAGAAAATATGGTGTTTGGTGGACTTTTCCATTTGAAAAAAAAAAAATCATTGAAGAAAACATCCAATGATCTTAACAGTTAAGAATCCCTTGACAATCCCTCAGTCAGTGCAGAAGAGATGCCCAGATCACGTGCACAAGTGTGGACCTGCATCACGTATCTGCAGCATTGCTGCTTAAGAAATTATGATGGTTTTTCTAGCAGTTACATGGTCTCAGCTAGCTTGAATAGAGCACATACAGAGCTGGCGCCATGAAGGAGTATGAAGCTGCCTTAAGTGTGTCCAGAGTCGGTAAAGGAGGTCCCATGGAGTCATCACTCCCCTGAGAACCACAGCAGCCCTCTCGGCGTTTGCACTGTCGGCAAACATTGCAAATCACTTACTTCCTTTGGTCTGCTAAAAGGGATAGGAAGACGGGAGTCCTTAGGAAACCTATCACCCTAGGATGGCACTGCATCATTGCTTCAAAGGGAACTGCTCGTGAGCATTACGAGATACTGTCTGACTTATCCTCCCACCACTGATCAAGCCCACAAGGTATGGCTAGAGGAATGAAAAGTGCTCCCCAGGTGCTTTCTGTTATAAACTGGCAAAGGGAGGAGAAAATCCTCTGAAATCACAAAGACCTCGATTCAAATGTGCTTGCAGAAACATCTTTTTATCTACAAAATGCTTTTGGAGTCCAATTAAGCAAAGTACAGAAGGGGATGGAATGGCCCTGAATAACCTTTGCACAAGATAATGCTTGTACGCCACGAGCGTAAAAAGCCATATAAGTTATTTAAACCCATATTTTTTGTCCATTTGCGGTAACGGCTATCGCTGCATGCTGTGTATCAATGGGCTGACTTGTCAGTGGATGAAGCCTGCTATTAGCCAATGAGTAACATGGTTTCATGCCCCTCAGACCTTAAGCAAAGCTTAGCTTTCACTGTGAAATATGGATATATTGGCAACACATGCATTTTGGAACGTTAGTGGAACACCTGGTACACTTCAAAAGTATAGATTCTTTAAATTTTACCACAGTGCCAGGTCCTGTAATGAATATTTACCATTAAGTGTAGTTATTTTGATTTATTGAGTCTGTCCCAAGCTCTAGATGTCTGTACGTGATTTATGTTTTAAGAACAATACATACAGATTCCAATAGACACTGATGTACGCTCAGGTTCCAAAGCATTGTCAACTGCAGACAACCTTTCCAAAACATCCACGTCCCAAACATCCACGTCCCTCTCTGCTGGGGACGACCAAGTTTTAAGCCTGACGTACCCAAGTTCATCTGAATGACAGAGAGAATAACCAGCAAGCACTTCAGAATACGGAAAACTTGAACACTGGGATGCCTTGAAATTAGTCCAAAAAAAAGGAAAATAAAAATAATGATTAAAAACCCCATATAATTCATTGCACTAATCACAAGCTTGCATTTACTGACTCTAGAAGCACAAGTCCTTGCATGGCAGCTACACTCTGTTTTACCACCAGCAAGCTCATAGCGAAATGTTCCTAAAGTCAGATCCTAGTGCAGCGACCTGGTACTGCTCATCCTCAAAACAATCCATCAAGCACAGGCACACCCTTTATCCTGCACTACCTACTGTTGTTCAGGCCCTCTCAGCTGTTAATTACCTTTTATTATGAAAGCAGACATCACCCTGAGGAGACTGTTGGTCTTCTGTGCTTGGCTGCCCCATTCAAGATCAAAAGCCACTTTGCAGTCACATGCAGTGATGCCAAGGGTGGGCTCTCGGAGTTCGCGTGACTGCATGGTCCTGCTGGGGAGCAGGACGCTGGGGGTGGAGAGCCCCCCTACACAACCTGCTGAGTTCTGTGCAACAGGAAACACGGCCTGGCCCCACACACACCTCCTCGCACCTACAAACCGTGAAAGCAGTGGCAGCATCACAGGGGAGGACTGTGACTCTTTCATCCAGCGAAACAGAAAACTCTCCAAACTTCTCCCGAGTCCTTGGATGCCCATGCTATGCTCTTTCCTCCATCTTCCTCTGCCTCTTGCTGTGAGCAATTTGCATTCCTTGCCCATCTTGCTGCTATGGGATGTTTCTTGGGCTATCACAGGCAAGTCACTTCAGCCCAGGTCTTCACACCTTTCTCACCCACTTAGTATATTTAGGTACTCAGAGGTATGATGAGACAGTTGAATTTGCAGCTCCAAACCTTTGACTAAACTCTGCAACCCAGCTAGGTATTTACTTGTAATTTCCAGTACAATCTGCTCTAAATACGTGAAAGTACATAAAGATACTCCCATTCATCATTCTGCATTTCATTTTGTAGCTGTATATTAAGGAGAATAGCGTTGTCCTTCAACAGGGCACATGTGAAGCGTTTGGGTACAGCAGCAGGAAGGTCAACAATAAGGTTGCCAGAAATCCTACCAGAGGACACAATGCAATGACCTTTTAGGCCAGAGGGCTGCGTACATTTTTTGTAATGACTGTATTTTACTTCTACTGCTATGCAGTGTCTTAGGTGGCAGTCTCTGGTATTTCTCACTAGACTGTGTCTCACCAGGACATCTCCATCTTAGACAGTAAAGCCCCCTGGAGTGAAACGTTATTTAAAAAACCCAAAATACTTTGAATTCACTATCATATGTTTCTCCAAATAAGAAGCCAACACGAGTGCCCTTCACCTTGTGTGGGAGGGAGCTCAGAAGGGTACTTTACCCATTTAATCGTTTACAGCATTAAAAAAATATCAGTTAATGTTAAGGATTTATGATTGTGTCCATCACAGTCAGTTTTAACAGGTAGTGTTTTTCATTGTTTGACCAAGAAGAACCAACTATTGTAACAAGGATTGACCCTGTCAGCACTGCTCAAGGCAGTTAAACATAAGATGTTATCATTGGAAACAAATAGCTGGCCCCTTATTTTTGTGGATGGTAGAAGCAGCTTGTTACCATGGCAATGTTGCATTTTCGTATTTTAAGGCTACAGTTGAAAGGGGCAAGCAACCTCTAAACTTTACCAGTGATGCCTGTGGGACAAAACAGAAGGCAAAAATGTTAGCCCTTTTGTTGAAAATACATTTTCAGTTTTGGGGGAAAAATATTTAGGGTATCGCGTGTGTGGTTACGCTGTTGTGTCACCTCACTCTTACAAGCATACAGTTCATCTTGGTGATGATTAGATGGAAAATTTAGTGCTGCTCACATCACCCGTCTTCATTATCCACAATGTTAAGTGGACATGGGTGAGAAAATTAACATTTTAAATTTATTATTGTGAATTAATTAGCAGAGGTTTTTACATTTATTTAAATGCAGATATTTAAAAGATTCCCTATGGGAGAAAGCAAAACATTCCCTGGAGTGGAATTGCATTTTAAGATCTAACGAGCACTACGTATGCATGCGTGCAAGCAGATATCGAACATGCACATGAGAACTTGTCATCAGCTTCACAGTCATTTAGGCATCAGGTGAAGCATCTTACTTCAGGAAGGCTCATTTGCCCAATTACAAGAAAGGCCAGAATAAAATGAGGGAAGCATGGTCAAGCATGCTAAGGTAGAATCATTCTATCCAGAAACTGCCGTAAGTCAGCGCAATGGATTGTACCAAAAGGATTGTCACCAACACACTGCTTTTGTTGTCCGCTAAATACAAACAGAAATCAGAAAACAGAAGGGTGGACACCTATGAACGTTAACTCATAGCTCATTATGTTGCAAATGTGGAGTAATACTTTTGAAAATGTTCATGACTAAGCAGGCACAGTTTATCCCAAATGGAAAAAACACATTACTCAAACGCAAAATTCTAAATCAAAGTAAGCAAGCTGGACAAGGGCCACGGATGGAAGGAAGAGAGGAAGGAAAGAGAGAAGCAAGGACGATACACAGAGGAGTTGTCTCAATGTGGTCTAGTAATGAGCTTATACCACAAAGCCTTCAATGTCTTTTAAGGCTTTCTTTTTTAAGTATTTCAAAATTTATTAATACTTCAGCCACTTTCCTAGCACTTACTAAATTTCTGGCTGGGATGGCATTTTGTGGCATTGACTTCCACAGCTTAGCACACATTTTATGAAAGATGCATTCCCATCCAACCTTCAGTTGCCATTTTCAAGTTAACTGAAGATGCCTGTGTTATCTCTCTCCGATAAGAAGGGGGGAAAAAAAGTTATCACACGGCTTTTTTCTTTGGTTCCTTTCTTTACGCTCTACACAACAGAAATAAAAACTTCCCGATAGAAAAAGTTAAGATTTTTCTCTTTTTAAAGAAAGCTGGTCCAAGGCAAATATGACTGCTTGAAATGTTGGCCATGAGAACCTCTTGCATAGTGAATTACCCATCTGTGGGCTTGGAACAGAAACAATGCAGACCTCGTATTTGGACGGATCTTCCCATTTAATGCTCTTTCCAACAAACCATTCATAAAATTCATAGCTACAGCTGATCCCAGTTACTCTGTTTCTTTCTGCACGTTTGTCTTGGAAAGCCTATTCCACATCTTTACAAAGCTACGTGCAGAAGAGTAATGTTTGACCTACAGCAAGCTAAAGGCCCAGTGCTCTTGTCTGTGGCTATCATGCAGCAGTGGTCAGGTAGTCAGTACTACAATTGCTGACAGTGTGTTTGAGGATTTTTCCATTTTTATTCATCTCGAAAAACATGTATCCTCAGAAAGCAGACAGCTCTGTCGGTTCAGCATTCATTCTCGTCCCTTTGCAGTAAGTGGGAGCCGTGCCACCAATTTCAGTGAGAACAGAGATGGACCCAAATGCAGAACTGGATGAGCCTAAGCTGCCATGCTTCTGTGGACTCTAATTTCTAGCTATTCCCCTATCATTATTTGCCCACTTTTCCACCACCAGTCCCTCTGATTTTCCTTCCGAGAGACATGATATCTGAGGTTTTGACAAAAGGATCTAATAATAGCAAGGCTGGTCTCAATGGGATTTTAAACAAGAGATTGTTTCTTTTTTGAGGGAAAATGTTAAACTAATGGCCATCTCTTTTCATCATCAAGTAAACAGAAACCGATGCTTCTCTGTATTATGTTTCTATTCAAAATGGGGCAGGACAGGGAAATGTAGGAGGATGTTCAAACGGTTTCAGGAAAGGACAACCCAAGTCTCAAAACTCAGTTCCTAGATGCATCTCAGCATGCCCATGACATCAGAAAATAGCCCTATGGATGCACAGGGCACTTGTGGTACTTGGCAAACTGTAGTCTTTCTGATGACTCGAAGCAGAGTACGTTAGTACTGACATTATGTTTCTGTGCCCACATCTATCTAATTTATCTGCTCTTGGGACTGTCACCGATAGATCTTGTCTGAAAAGAACTAGAAGACCAGAAGTCACATTTGATAATCCATAGCATTCATATAAGGTAGCGGCTGTACTGTCACTAAAGGTGACAGTAGGTATCCCTTGCCTCTCCACTGCTTTCACTGCATTAGGTAACAGCTTATTTTAAAAATATCACCCTTTGCGCAGCAATTATTCTGAAGCAAAAGAAGGTGCCACTGAAATCAAGAAAATTTCTCTACTTTTCTTGGAGCTTAAGATAAGTGGGTTGTATGATGGACGTGGAAGGATTAACGGGAGATGAGAAGAATGTGTTGGTAGCATTGTTTGATGCACTTTTGAAAAGACAGTTTTGCCACACGTCTGCTGTAGAGAGACGGAGATAAAGGATGTTCTCATAAATAAAGTGCTGGAGGCTATTCCATTGTCCTCCTACACAGTACACCTGCTTTTCATCACATATCCCATCAGATAGTTCTCATAGCTTAGTCTGTTTTGCATTGCCATATGTCTTCAGAATACTTTTCTACTACTTAAAAAACAAACAACAGTCATAACAAAGCCATCAAGAGTTTTGCTATTTGCCATGCTTTATACATCACAAGAAAATAAAAGGCTCAGACCCTTTTTCCTCCACTCACAGCACAGCAGATTAATTTAGTTTGCCTCTATATCTGCAGAAGAGCATTTCCATGATGAAAATTCAGATGTCAGGGAGATTCAGTACTGTATTAAGAAACAAGACATCTGTTATGGTAGGCTCTGGCAAGGAGTGATGTTCTGTAATTGAAATGCCCAACCTCTTGTGGGTATCAACTCAATAAACATCCTCATTGTTGGTGAAATTTTTACAGACAGAAGCTTCTTAGCTAGTGAAGCCAGCAACAAGCCTTGCTTCTCTGCATAGAAAAAAAGCTGGCCCCTATACATACAGTTCACAGGATGACAGAAATGAGGGAGACAAGCAAAACCAACCGTATTTATTCAGAGAGAATGGATGAACCTCATTCCCCTCCTGAAAAATATTTTCAGAAGGTGTTCATTCCCAATGTGGATATTGGCTGAGTGGCTAGATCAAAAGCATGCTGTAACACCTGGTCTGCCGTTATGCACAGCTGCTTGAGCTTTATAGAACTTTCAACGTTCTGTTTTCCGTCATCAAGACTATAGTATCTTTTGGTTGTAAATCTAATCCTCAGCAGTAATATTCTTTAATGTCTTAAAGTCTGTAAAAGAGTTTTTCCTCTAAAGCATTGGTCTGCAACTTCTATGTTTGATATGTTATTAATGGGAAAGTTTCATCTGATTCAGGTAGTCTACTGCTGGCTCTATTGAAATATACAAACTTACAGGGTTTTTTTTCCCTACATTATACTTTGTTATTTCAAATAAAAAAGTGATTCCTGTCCTATTTCTCCTTTTACAGTAAATACAACATCATGACAAATAAAGTCTTATCCAAGAATAACCTGGAGTCATTAATTTGTCATGGAAAACTAAAATTGGAGAAATATTGACTCTTTCATCCAGCAGTAAACACAAACTCCAGTACATCAGAAGTAAAGAAAGCTGTATTAGACACAAAAGCAAAACCAACAGGCAACATGGGACTGCAAAAAGAACCCAGTGAGGTAAGAAACAAAAACTACAAGACTGCTCCACATACACAAAGGTTTGCACTTGCCCGAACAAAAAACATGTTGAGGATGCACAAATTCAGAGATTTGATTCACGAGCACCCAGGGCTCGTTCTAAAAGTAAGGCTGCAGATCTAAGGTAAGTAAACACTTGCTGCTTGGCCGAGATCACGTAACTATTTCTACCCTCTGGAAAGCTTTCTGTGGTCATTTTCTAGAGCTTGAATGAAACAGAATAAATGTTATCTGACATCAGTAGCTTAGTTCTGACCAAAACTCACCTGTGAAAGGAGACAACAGCAGTGGAACAAGTTATTCTCCATATATACTTTAAAAAGGGAGAGGAACCGAAAAGGGAAAGTCACTTTACATACAAATCCAGTTTTACCACCCTACTTAAAGAGCCCAGCGGCAGAATTGGATCATACTTTGTCATCAATGACACTACAATATCCCTTTATTTATCTGTAATCTCTTTCCCAATCGCGTTCACCTTGCAGACAGACAAAAAGAGAAGCTTGCTACTACATTCTGAGAATTTAAAGATCTGCTTCCCTTACAAGTGAAGAACTGCTTTCTGAGTACAAGCTATGAGATAAAGATCTCAGATTAGAGAACCTATTTGTTACTCTGATAGAAAACTTGTTTCTTAGTGGTTTAATGCTCCTAATATCACTTTCTGCTCAGATTAATGATCTTTTTATTCACTCAATTATTTAGTTTTGATACTTAATTTGCACTTAATCACATATCATTTTATGATTAGCAATATTGCTATAATAAGAATGCTTTGAGTTTCTATGGCACTGTTAACTCCAGAATGTTTTGAAAAACAAATGAACACTCTGAGCGACCCAGTTTTTGCTGATGAAGCAAGTAAACCACAAAAGGGCGGAAAAGAAAAAGAGGAAAATCTGAGTTTCTTACAGTGAGCATTGCAATTACTATAGGATTATTACCACTTCAGTTACACTGTCTTGTCCTGCAGTGTCCATGAACGCATTTAATTTACTGTCACATTCTTGTTGAGGGTAAGGTGTTGTGGCCTACCCTCGAGAGAAGAAAAAAAGCACAGAAATACCTTTAACTGGAGTTTTTTCACATGCAACTTCACTAGCAGGTTCACATCATTTTTCAGATGTTAGATTTTAATAGCTAGATGTGTCCTTCTGACTTAGAGGAAGACACGTGAGGCAACAGTAACGCTTCCAACATACCAGCTGCGCAAGAGACCCTGTTAAGCAATTGCCCATCACTTAGGAAGCTGTGATAAGGCAAGTGCCCCTCCACAACCTAAAACTGTGCCAAGTTCTAAGTCTGAAACTCTTTCTAATTTGCAAAATCCTTTGAGAACGCAGATTCAGAAAGAGAGAGAAGCAGCACGTTAATGAATGTTATGAGATAATTTAAACCCGTGTATTTTAGAGCATGAACAAGGACATCAAACTGAGGGGGCATAAAGAACTTCAGTGTTTCCAAACAAATTAGGCCTCACTTTTGTCATCTTTAGGTTCTTGAAACATCACCTTTTGAATTACAGTCAATGTAAGACCGCACTGGACATGCAGATTCTCAAAGATGTCATATCCCATGATTTGCAGGCAGTAATAAGGACTGTAAGTTACTGATGCATTCACAGAGCCAGAGAAGAGCAAACTGCAGAGTTCAGGCTACTTCCTGGTTTTTAGAAATTCTTTTAACAATACGCTCAGTCTTCTGGCTATTTTGCAGTTAATAATCTTGATTTTAACTAGCTACCATTAGGAAATGGGACAAGACTTCTTTTAACTACATGGTATCTGAAAAGCACCGTAACTTGAGACTTAGCAGACTACGCACTTTTGCCTCTATTGTTTGCCTTTAAATAAAACAATCCCTGTAAGGAACTTCTAAATTGTTCCCATCCAGCCTAGGTTTAAGGATTCTCCATCTTTTTATGCCTGTTTCCTATTGTGACCTAACCTCATCACAGCAATTCTCCTTGCCTTCTGGTCTCCACTCCACAGCTATGGCTTAGTATTTGGTTGGTTGCTGTGCCTGGGATGCAGGGCTCTCCCACACTCTTTCAAGGTTTCACAGGTTATTTACTAGGCCTTGGATGTGATTTAGAAGAAAACCAGGCTTTTAGCTAATATACTACAAACAAACTCTTGCTTTTGTGGTGCTCTGACTGACCACCTCTAAATGACTTCATATAAATGTATAGCCGGATATATAGTAACTATTTTAATATATAGGCACACATAGCAAAGAAGAGGCATAAAGAGATCATTAAAATAAGTGGTATGCTTGGGAGGTGGGAACTGTAGGATCTAGACAACATGAATATAAAACGTAAGCACAAGGATAATAGAAAAAAATATCAAGACCTGCAGAGACGTCTTTGTAAATGTCAGTGCAGAATTTGACCTTTTGGTATCTATCATACATTCACTTGTCTTTCTTTGGGACTGGTATCTCCAATGGCATTTTGCATTGCCCTGCAAATCCTGTGGTGTCTGCTCAGAAATACTGCACTGGGAGGATCCGAGAAATAAGGCAGACAACTTCAGAGACCACAGGGACAAAAGTCTATTCTTAAACTGTCCCAAAACCTAAGATGCATCCCTATGCATCCAAGATATTGTGTAAACATTAACCGCAACAAATTAGGCCTCACACTTGTCATCTTTAGGTTCTTGAAACATCACCTTTTGAATTACAGTCAATGTAAGACCACACTGGACATGCAGATTCTCAAAGATGTCATATCCCATGATTTGCAGGCAGTAATAAGGACTATAAGATACTGATGCGTTCACAGAGCCAGAGAAGAGCAAACTGCAGAGTTCAGACTACCTCCTGGTTTTTAGAAATTCTAATTTTTTAGAAAATTAGCATTTCATGCCTGTGAACATGGAGCTCCACATTCTTTGGATGCAGGTAGAAAGGAATAGGTTTACTCACCCACGGCACCTGCAAACTTTTTCTTCATCTGCGTACATTGTCTGAACTGACATTTTTTGGGGTACGCAAAGGCTGCTATCAGCTACTTACAAAAAATGCCTGCTCCCCCCTTCTCCCCCCCCCCTTTTTTTAAAAAAAACCCTAGCAGTACACAATGAGAGAAAATGATGAACTGATGGTGATCATGGGGCAGACATGGGCACTGAATCCTGCCACTGGCCTCTATCGCTGTACCCATTAAAGCTGCAATCTACAGAAACCCGTGAGGTCCAGCAGGAAAAGGAATGCTACATAAGCCTTGCAGCTTGATCTTTACTTTTCACCTGTTAACTGGAGGAAGGGGATTTGGGAAGAAGATTAAAGGTGAAGTTATTTCTTAACTAAAATGGGACCCAGAGGACCTGGATGTGACCTAATGTTCTTATGACAGAGTACTGAAACACTGGTGTCACCGAAACAGCCAGATTTTACACGATACTCTTGACAAAGAGATTCTATTCCAACAAGCACTCGGATGACACCGTGTTCTTATCCAAAATTACTAGGCTTGTACCATCAAAGGGAGGTTGAGGTCCCCATCCAAAGCATGCAGTTGGGACTACATGTCAATCACTGCAATAGCAGCACACATTACAGAGAGATGAGGTTCTCTGCATAGCAATAGAGCTGCAGTTCAGCTGTGTTTCTGGACTAAAAGGATTTTGTCATCTCATTTTTTGCTTTGGCACTGGAGTTCTATAGGGGTATAATGGATTGTATAATAAAGCACTGACTGGTAGACGCTTCAGTAAAGTAGATTTTTTTTTTTTTTAGTTATTGAGAGGGGTTTTTTTTTAAAGAGACATATAATTCCTTATCCTCCTCCCCTCTTTTTAATAAAGAGGAAAGAAGTATATGACCTTCTGACACTGATGACTTGAATAGGACACATGAAGACACTGTTGATTACCCCAGCTGCTAGCAGATCCTGTCTACATGGGAGGGCAATGTTTCCAGAGAAACCCAAATCCATTTCTCAGAGGTGTAAGAACACATTCTTTCTGTTTACTGTTCAAAGGCATGGAGACAGGTATAAAAGGAGACAGAAGCTGCTAAAGATATGATCAGCTGAAGCTAATCTTGCCTCCGATGTGTGAGTTGCTTCCTCAGTGCTCTAAGTGCTTTGCTATTGATGCCGAAAGATGTACCACTCATGGAAACCAAGCATGTGCCGACATTGGTTCACTCAGCTGGGGCCTCTGCACACATGCTTTCCTGAATCTCCCTGCAGAGAGCTAAAAGCCCACTCAGATTTTAGCCCCCTACTTACATGTTCTGCTAAATCAGGGTCTTAAGGCACCTGCTGTATCTTGATTCCTATTGAGCAATGCCTTTAGCTAGGAACTTAGCAAATAAACCCCCAAAGCAAGCATTGTAGAATAAAGACAAAGCAAGGAGGCAGGTGTGCAATGCATACATGAGGAAGCAGAAATAAGGCTGTCCTTACCTAACCTGTACTAACCTTACCTACCAGGGTATTTTCCCCAACTCTTGACAAATCACAACTTGGTTTAAGACTAAAAATCTTCCTCTACGTACATTAACAGTAACAATACACTGATAATTTACTGATATGTTATATGGAACTGGATAACCTACTGCACGAAATACCCATTTGTGGTATTATTTTAGCACACATTTGTTCTGTGCAGATGTGTGTTCATGTCACAAAACAAAACAACTGGTAATTCATTCCAGTATAAATATTTGCAGGTGGGTTTTTTGTTTCTGGTGTAGGGGGTTTTTTTGTTTTTTTTTTTTGTTTTGGTTTTTTTTAATAATCATTATTAATTTTTTATTTCTCTCCAAACAAGATATTCCCCCTAGAAGTTGTTTATGTGGAAAGTGGAAGTCTTTTCTCTTTTCAAATAACCTGTAGTTCAGATTAATATTTGCAGTTTGAATGTTTCATTTAGTTAACATCAAACAATGAACAGATGCCAAGAAAAGTTACTGATCACAAATTACAGCATCCTGACAGCAAAAACACTGCAATATCAAAAATCTCAATGCTATTTGTATTTCCTTTCATTTTAATAAATCCCAGGCTTTTAATTTTGAAAATAGCCTTAAAAGAAAATGAGTACGGAACCCCCATAAAATACTTATGTCCAAAGACCAGCAGACACAACAAATGCAGGGGGAAAGCAGCCATAGACAGACAGCATCCTTTGGCTCACTCAGTTTGCCCAACATAGAATCACAGAATGGTTCGGGTTAGAAGGGACCTTAAAGATCACCTAGTTCCAACGCCCTGCCATGGGCAGGGACACCTCCCACTAGACCAGGCTGCTCAAAGCCCCATCCAGCCTGGCCTTGAACACTTCCAGGGATGAAGCATCCACAACTTCTCTGAGCAACCTGTCCCATCTCTAGTCCTGGCCTAGACTCCAGCTTTTCTTACCCCACAATTTCTAGTTAAAGCTTCGTAGTCAGTAATACAACTCTTCCACATGCTACATCCACATCTGCAGCCCTTATTCCTTTCTGGTTTCCACTAACTACTTTGCTAAGTTTAGTTTCATCCTCACATTTCCCTTTCACTGCAGCTTGAATATGTTTTACCTGCACATCCCTTTCTCAGCAGGTGATTCCCACAAGCTGTGTCTCAAGACCCACAGTGTTACCTCCTTCCTCTCAGGATCAATATTATTGATTTATCTACTACCGAAAGGCTGAAAAAAATGAACCCACTTCATTCAAACACTGAAAAAGCCCAGATCTGAACACCACATGTTTTCAGGAATTGCGCTGTCTGAGAAAAGCAGGAGGGAGATGATCAAACACGTGAGCTAATTTATTGGCAGTTAATAATTTTGATCAGCTTCAGTCGCTGATATCTTCTTAAGAGAACCATATTTTGACTGATAACTTCTCCTATTTCCTGCAACAATCTGTCTGCAATCAATAGATACCTGAGAGCAGATACTCCTGGGATGCGCTGGTCAATACACACACGGAAAGGCAGTTTTCTTTTTGAGCTAACTGTGGATAAATTGCTGCTGTCTGCATCCACCTGTGTACCCTTTAACAACTACTCTTTATTCAGAGCCGCTAGGCCTGTATATTTGGACACAGCTATTTATGAGACACAGACACCAATCCTTCACCACCACCATCCCCCCAGAAAGACCCCACATGTGCTTGGTTTGTATTTTTTGGAGATAGGCAAACAACACAAACAAAATGAAGTGCATTCAAATACTTTTAGATTATTTTCCTACTTGTAGAAACATGTGGGATGTGTTCAGTCTTTGAAATTATTCACATTCAGAACAGAAATTTCCCCTGCTCTCCACAGGAACGAAGCTGTTCACTATCTGTTCACTCTGCATCCTCAATACCAACGTTTGGATTAAAAACTGTTAGCGGTCACCTGTCACTTGAGACCATTTCCATTACTTTATGGGGGAAAAAAAAAGATGTGTTATGATAAACAAAATCTGAAGTTACAAGTACTGCAGGCCAGATCCTTCTCTGCTTATACAATTATCTTCCTCTAAGACTTGGGTAAGGGACCTCCTATCCTCCTGTGTGGCATCTTTCCACCATCGCTTTGTACAAACTTATGTGAGGGACTAAGGATATTTGATTCAATTTCTCAATTAAGTAACAGCTGCTTAAAAAAAGGTAAAAATAAGCTATGTGAGTTTTCCTCTTGGTTCAGACTACATCTCCTCTGATCCTACTTGCATGGACCACCTTTAGTTACTGATTTCCAGAACATGTGATTCTACATCCTCCCAAATGACACAGATGTGGTTTTATAACAAGAGTTTTCTGAGATTATAAATGGTAACAGAGAAGAAACCACAATAAGCCATTTTGGGAATTTAAGTCTGTGCTCTAGCCAAAACATGAATGGCCCAGGCAAACAGACATGGAAGAGATGATGGTTCCCCACACGCAATGAGCTTCCTACCTTTTATATCAAGCAGTTTAGCCACTGTCCCTCTCCTAATCCACCCAAGCCAACGTGCATAGCTATTCAGTTTGCACTGACGGCCTCCACTCTTGCACGCTTTATTCTACACCACTTTTGGAGCTCCAAAAGGGAAGACAACGCTCAGGCTCTATCTCCTGCCAGAGATTTCCTGCTAGTAATTTGTCAAGCAAAATGAGCAAATTCTCACTTCCTGGTATCCAGCCTGAGGATACCCTCCCTCCCCCGGACTCAGAGATACGCTCTGGCAGAGCGGGCATTTCGGAGTGTTCCGCAGAGATCATTGCACCTGCCTTCCTGACCCCCTCCGATTTCTCCCCTCTGCCCCTCCCTTCCCTGCAAGGCAGAGAAAAGCATCTGCCTCTAGGACAGCACAGGACCTAACAGAAGCCCCATTCTTGTCTTTCTGGCAAGGAAATAGGGTTAGGTGCTTCAATAAGACATCATGCATGGGGACTGGGAGGGGGGAAGGGATGAAAGAAGCCAGCGATTTCTGTCAATATGTGCCATTTGTGTGCCTGTCTCATACTAATTTCAATATAAAGTAAAAACAATTTATCGCTAACACAATTTATTACCTATTTGCATTTCAGGATCTTAAAAATAGAGCAGGCAAATCATAATGCATGATGCCCCTAGTGATTTCTATTCCCTAATTACACTGATAACTTGCTTGATTAGTGCTATGCTTTGTACAACAGGACTAGCTGGAACAGAGAGAGTCTTTATTTACTTCAGAAGGGCTCTGGATATGATTAGCAGGAGTGCATAAATGTACATTAGCACACATTAATGCAGCAACTAATCTAGACTGTGGACAGAAACAATATGTATTGTATTTTTCTACCCAGTATACTTCTATTTGAAAATTCCTTCCACAAGTGCCTCTGAGGTACGTACTTTAATTTTCCTGTTGCAATTTGTAATTACCTGAGATTGATATGTCTGTTTTTCTAAATAAATTGCTTTACTGGCAAAAATATGCCCTCTCTGTAAGCAGATTATATTTACTGCCACACAGCACACAACTTCTTTCTCATTGGGAAAGAAAGGTTTGAGCTCCTTGCTGTGAGGGGGGTGGGGTGGGGGGTGCTGTTTTGTTTTTAAATGCATCAAGGATGTTTTCTATCCAGAAACACAGCTGCTCTGCAAGTGATGTGGATGGTTCTGACATCCACCTTCTTACCAAGGATATTTGCATTTTAGGGACTTCCAGTGGGATCTCTGCATCAGTGAGAAGTAGCTTTTGTACACAAAAACTGGCACCCCAGGAAAGAGATTGATTATATCTCTGTTCTCTAGAGATGCATTTGTTGTGGCCTTTGCTAGGACGTACATGCTAACTGCTCACCATGACAATTATTTCCTCTATAATATAGGAAATACAATAATTGAGATTTCCAACACAATGGCAAAGTCCTTAAGTACCAGGAAACGGAGAGGAAGTTCACCCCCTTTTGTCTATGGTGCCTCCAGGCCCCTCCACACCACCACAGCTAAACAATCAATGGGCATCCACCACCGCTCTGCGGAAGAGTGACACCCTGAGAGGGGGACAAGCAACGCCCTGCTAATCAATTCATGTTCCTAAGCCACAGACGGCACGATCCTTTCAAGAGGGAAGGGAACTATACATCACCTCAGGACCTTATTTTCAGAATTTGCAGAGATGGGTTGATTTCAGTAGCGTGCTGCACTTCCCATTTGACAAAGCACTGCCCTAACCGCCCCCCCCCTCCCCCCCCCCAAGTCTTTGGAAGAAATGTCCTCTTCCCCAAGTTCCTTTCACCACTATCCACTTTTGATAGGAGAGTCAATGGTTGTTTGAAAGTGATTTAAGTTTTTAACGCAAGTCCCTGTAAGTGTTTTCATGTTGTACTATCCAAAAATCTCCCGGCTGTGCCATCATGACATTCAGTGATGGATAGTCAGCATTGTGATCATCTTCAATAGAGTCTTCTATACAAAGGCACAGGGGTTAAACAATCTTCTGTTCAAAAAAAAAAAAGAAATAAATCCCCCAAAAATAACAGGATGTACTTAGTAGTTGCTGCCTGTACAAGCCAGACACACGTTTTCTCTTCTGTCCTTACCTCAGAAGCGATACACTTACGTGCCTTACACTTACAGGCAAGCACACACTTCGCAAAACCACTTGCATTCCTCCTAATTTGGCATTAGTGAGACACATTGTACTGTAACTTCTTGGATACATTTTGCTTGTCTCTTGCTAATCAGGTTTCACTGCTGGCCGCCAAATGGATGATGCCCAGATTTCATGAGATTTGGAGCATTGCAAATTCCTGTTCTGCTGGGTACCTGACCATGTCAATCTGCAGTCTTGCTGACACGTAGCTGAGTAATTTCACGAAGGCAAATGCCAATACCAAATCACTAGAAGGATTACCAAGACCATGCTTCGTATGCATTGTGTATCACCATGCTAAAACAATACAAAGAAAGGATGCTCACAACAGCTGAAAGGAAGGAGGACGCTGCAGAATGGAATTGTCTTTAAAAGAGCGCAGCTGGTCATACTGATGCTTCAGAGGCTGCGACACGCTTCAGATGAGCCTACAGCTCAGCATGCAAAGAGCAAGAGGGGAAAAAGAAAAAACTTGGCACTTTGTTTAACCGTAACCAGACTAAAATATCTCACCTTCTGCCTTCAGAACTGGGAAGTTAGGTTAGAGACTATGAAATTGCATAGCTTTTCTGGTGAGATGCTCCTCTGCAGTATCTATCACTTAGCTTTCAATTTCTTTCCAAGAGTTATGGGTCAATGGCTACAGTCAAGTATAACCACTTCCTCGTGCTTATGATAATTACTAACTCCCACTTTATCACTGTGCCTTTTATCTGAAGTATCCCAAAGCATTTTACAAATTCAGCAACACATCTATGTTGGACCTGATCCAAAGTGCATTAGGGTCAATGAAGTTAATATACAATGTATTATATGCATGTAAACATTGGATAAATTACTTGCAATTGCATAATTACAGTTGAGGGCATCCAAACTGCCTTAACTCTGCCCTATAGTGATGGAAACAATAGAAAAGAACAATTGGATGAGTCTTCCAAAAACAAGCTGTATTTTTTGCAGCTAGTCCAAATTCCGACCGTATTAAAATAGTTAAATCATAATTAATGTGTACTGTTGGCAAAGGACTGGGTTTAGGTTATGTGCACGCCTTAGCTGAACATTCCCATTCTTGAGATTTTTAGAGTGTAACTATCAGTCTGAATTTCTCAGATCGAATGCAGTTTATCTGATAATCTTTGAAAGAAATTATTAGGGTAGAAGAGATGACAAACACTAGTTCTATTTTAACACCGTATTTATCTAACTAGTGATCAAAACAAGCCTGTACACGTCAGTATGCCATCTTGACACTTCCCAGAGCACTGGAAAATGCATACTGCTGCAGGAAGTCCTTAAATAGGAGACATACCAGGGAAAGGATCATCCTCTACTTCACACCCTTTATAATGCTCTTTCCTTAAATATCCTCCAGTGGGTACTTTAGAAATAAGACACAAGCTGGCTGGACACTTCACCCGACCTAGTGCAACAACAGTGCTTTTAATCACACTTTTTAGAACATAGGCTTTGGGCTATATACTAAGACTTTTTTAAAAAGTGTTCAAGCTAGCAAATCTGTAGAGCCATTTCAGACATTGTCTATGACTTCATATATTCTAACAAAGGCCTACGGCTGAAGAACTAACATAAAAATACTTGCTTTCTACCTTGAGGCTGATATTTTAAATGCGGACACCAGTATTTTAAAGTTGCAATAAAAAATAATTGTAATTTTGTCATCAAGACAGCTTGAAGTCTATCATTATGAACACTGATATGTTATTTTGAATTTGGCTCCCCTTCTCTTAGTGACATTGTTGGACTTTTACTGAGTAAATGACCTCCCAAGTATTTTCCTGTGTGGGCTTCTGTTTTCCTCAGCACCAAAAGGAAGAGGAGACTGAGAAGAACTGAAGAAGCTAAACAAAGCACCCCCTTACATCTGCCATGGGAGACAAAGGGACAGCGCTGCAGAACAGAGCTGGTGTTAAGATCAGTGCAGGTATCCCTCGCATTCAGTATCTGCTCTGAAAGTGCTTCTGCTACAACAACGTGATTCCCATCTTTCTTCCCAGTAATTCACACAGAGAGTGCGCCTCAATTCACAGGGGAGGGATTACAGCAAAATTGCAGTGCTTGTGAGGTACGCTGGGTTGGCAGCCTCGGACGCCAACGCAGTAGACTATTCAGCAGAGACTCTCAGAACAGGTATAAAACAATACAAGCAGATGTCATTTCCTCTACTGGAAAGAGCTCCGCTCTGGAAAAGCTTTCCCTCTGCCTTGGATCAGGCTCCCCAGGGACAGCACAGCTTTTCTGCCAACTGAAGCACAAACCGATGCTGTCTAGCCCAGCGTGCTGGTTGTGATAACTAGGCTTGGAGCATCTACTCATTGCGTAGTGACAACTACGTTCAGCAGTAGCAACCTTCAGCCATTCAGATGTCTGTTCTGAAGATACAGAACATCATATTGTTACAGAACAATATTATAACATTTCATTTGTCTGGAAAGCATCACAGTTCTTCAGTTTTGAATGGAAACTGTTTTCACAGCAAAAGCCCTTTCTGTGTCAAAGCGTAAAGCTTTTACGAAACCCTTCCAGTTCAGGTTTGCAATAGTATCCTGCATTGCTTTAATAACTACATGTTGTTGCGTCGCTTCCTACTATTTACTAACTAATAAGCTAGGCCAGCTTAATAAAGACTATGAAAAAAACTCCCTTCACTTCAAACGCTACAGATATTCATAAAAACTGTGTGAGGGTGAAAGGGAGAGGAGAAATCTTTTCACCGTGAAGACAGTTAAGCAGAGAAACGGGGACCCAGACAGGCTGTGCAGTCTCCAGACTTGAAAGTTTTCAAGGTCTGACTGGTTAACGCCCTGAGCAGCCTTGACTCACAACCAACACTGCTCGGAGGAGGCTGGAGTAAGGGTCCCTTTGAACCTGAATTATCCCACGATCCTGTGAAAGTAACTGCCTGACATAAACACAAGACAAAATAACTTCAAAGTTAGTACTGGATTATCCAAGTATTTGATAACAAATACATTTGAGTTGGAAAAAGTCTCCCTCCGCTTTTCAAGCACAGTAGGCCAAAGACCTGACTGATAAAGGCAACAATGATGATAAAAGCTAGTGTTTTACCATGGTATTACTGCAACTTAGGTGTTCACAATATAATTAAAAATCTTTATAATGCACATATTAATGAACTACACAACAGCCTACATAGTTCTTTTCTAAAATTCAAGACTTGCAGTAGTACTACCAGACATAGCCGACATCAGCAAATCAGACTTGAGTTACTCGAGTCCTGAAGGGATCAGGTTTGATGTAATTCAATAACAAAGCACATATAGCTAGAAAAACTTGTGAAAGTGCAGAGAGCACAAAGATTATTTTGGCAGTAAGATGAAAAAGTGAGAGGTAAACTGCTGACAGTTCGGTGACCTGGTAAACTGGCAACAATCCAAGACTACGTGTTTATTACAGCCATATGAAAAAAACCGCTGGCTCTAACTATGAAATGAGTTTAAAGATCAGTTAAGTTGTTGAAGAGGAGCTCTTAGCTAGCATTAAGTTAGCAGAGCTAATGCCATTCTGAGTTGCACACCAAGGGAAATATATTTCTAAATATTGCATTCCAGTTCAGGAAGCCATATTTTAGGAATATGGAAATAACAGTAAGTCATAAAAGTTGGTGGAAAAAAAAAAAGATATGACTGATACTTTAATTACATCGCCCAGTGTATTTAGTTAATCCAATGCAAATTTTAGAGGTGAAATTTTAGAGTTTTTATTTTTGCTGTTCCCCCAAGCCACAAATAAAGAGCTCTCAAAGCACATCACAGGGTAAGGGCCTTCCAGTCATGTAGACAACGAAATAACAGCAGCCAGTGATTGGCTAAACAGCAGCTTCAGTCCCTGGGAACCGCATTACAACAAAAATCTCCAAGCCCCTGGAACACTCCAAAACTGAACAAAAACCCCACAGCCAGCTGGCTGTCCTTTTACATCGATGCTCATTCAAAAATAATTTTCTAAGAGGCAACTGGTGCCATTCTGAATGCAGATACCAAAGGTGTGTATGTTTAGGACTCGCTACAGTGGTACACCCAGTACTGCAAGAACCAGCAACTCTTATATTTGAAGTGATGCATATATTACTAGTCTTCAACTGGCTGTCAAGCTCTACTCGATCTTCCTCCCACTAGCGTCTATTGTAATCTATTTGTGATTCTAAACATCTGAAAAACCTCAGAAGCTATAACCTCATTTTAACATTGTCACTCTTGCTTCAATGGGGCTGTGAACATACAGTGCATAGGATATAAGTGTTAAGGGCAAGCATCTAATTCCCTTTGCCAAAGGCAGAAAAATTTGGATCGCCTTGAATACTTGGCATTGTGAGCGCGCACAAACCTGAAAGAGAATAATTAAGATGAACGTTGGCTTGTTCGGTCTTTTTTAAATGGGGCTAGTCATGAAGGGAAAAAAAGAACCTTAGAAGAAAAAAAGTGATTAGAAGCATTAAATCTGGTCATTTGGCTTAAATCCCATCCTGAGTCAGTCTAGTAGGAAATACAGACACTTGATCTCTCTTCCCTCCTCTGTCCTTTCCTTTCCCAGTGAATTAAGTGTTACGATACCCTATATCACCCTTCCTGTTGTGCCCCTTTTATGCAGACCTGTTTTTTCTACTTTGGTTATATCATTATCCTCATTTTAGCTCATAATATCATACCTATAAAAAAAAAAATTCTGTTTACCAAGGAACTTGTACTTTGTGTAAGCATTTTGAGTAGATGACACTACATCTACCTTCTTCACTCCATTATAGCTTAACATAGCTAAGAAACATGCTTCCAATTTTCAATTAATTAGAGCAACCAGGTGTAAAACAGTTTTAGAAAGTGACTGATCTGCAAACTATTTCCTCTGTTAACAGAAGCAGCTTGGTGTGTTTTTTGTTTCCTTGGGTTTCTTTTTTTTGTTGTTTTGGGGTTTTTGTTGTTGTTTTAAGATGGACCTCTTCTTTGTCAGTATTCTCATAAACTTTTCAAAACAAAATCTTTCTTTTCTGTTAAAAGTAAGAAAAACACTAGTAATAGATACTGCGTAAGTTATGTATCAGGGGGAGCGCTTACTACAACACAATTTGTCTTCCAGTTTAGCCAAGATTACAGTTGACAAGATCTATTTTTCCAATAAATTCAGCTTATTTTAATTTTTCCAAAAGAACTTCTTCCAGGTCACTGCTAGCAATCATCCTTTCCTTTTCAGAGGCACTATGGACGACAAAATTAAACACAGACCTAACTTCGTTGCTGAACGGCTACCAGAAAACTACACAGAACCCTGGTAGGGGGTGAGAAACAGCATGATATTTTAGTATTGCAGGAGAGGAAGAGCATCTCCTCGCTAACAGCTGCCTCAAAACAACCCATCCAAAAGGACGCTGCTTGACTGCAAGAATAATGCCTTGTCCTATACCGTGTACTTCTCTCACTTATATAGCAACTGAAAGCTCAATATTTACATCATGACCCAAATAAGAAAACATTGCAGGAAAAAGGCCATCCTAGCCACCATTTGACAGCTACTTATACGGAGTAAAATTTTACTGGCATTTGAGACAGGTGCTACCAGTCCATCTGTGGGCAGTGGCGTGACCTGGCCTTGCCTGTCCTGGCATGCCAGGGGAGGACGATTCATTTTGCCATCTCCTGGATGTAATGCAGGCTGAGCAGCCCAGCAGGTGTTTTTGTTCACATTAAAGGCTTGCAAATGGTGCTGCTAATTGAATTACAAATTAACTCATTATCATATATAGTAAGTAATTTCTTTAAATTAAGTGGAGATTAATTAGAATAGCTGGGCAGAATAACTGAAGCAAAATGGTCCCACCCCCCCCATCAACATCTAAACCTGTCAAATTATTCTAATCTGACAGAAATTGATTTGGGATTATCAGGTGCGTCTGTCAAACTAGCACCAAAGATCTTCAAAACCTCAGTGATTCTCCTGATATTAAAACTTAGATATTTGATATCTACGCTTGAGAAGATCCTTGAAAACAGGGAGTTATTTAGCAATTTTTCTTCAAAGAATGGATTCAACCATGCATTTAAATACTTATGAAGGGCACATTTGTTTGTTGTTTTAGCAGATTAAAAATACCAATAGAAAATAGCCTCTATGATCCTTTGAAACTTTATTAAATTGTTATGAATATCAGAGTAACACTCCCTGATAGCTAATAATTACACTGTGGTTTCTGCAGGTTATAGAAATATATTCATGGTCACCAGTGACACTGGAGCAATTGAGGTTATCCTTCATATCATGACACTGTGTCTATCTGTAGAACAGAACAAGACAATAAAAATGCTAAAAACCCCCCAAACCAATGGGGTTTGGGAATAAAGATTCAAATACCGCAATGTTTAAAATCTGTTCCTAAAGGAGGAGAAAATGACCAAGCATTATAAATCATTATTAGCAACTGTAACATTAATGACAAAGACAATTTAGAAATAATCCATCAAATGATCAAGAATTTTCTTTCTCCTCCTGTCTGTATAAGCAGTGCCACATGAAATCACCCAAAGCCTTACAAATAGCATTTTCACTGCTGAAAAATAACGCATTAAAGTCTTTTCATGTGAGTCCCAATAAAGTACATCGTGATAAACTGCATTTTAATTGGAGACTATGAGAAGGAAATTAATTTCACCAACAACTTTCTGTGATAAGGAGAGACATAGGTATTTGACACCAACTCAGTCTTGTAAGCAACTCTAACATTTACCAAAGAAAACTGGGATTCAGAACGCCATTTTTTTAATCCTAGAAAGGGGCTAGGTAGGGTGGGCCCGAGAAACATGTGAAAAGCATGTAAAACATTAATTAACACCTCAAAATACCACATCTCCAGCAATGAACAACAGCCCAAAGGACTGGGAGGGCCAAGAGGGCTGTAACATGCAATCACCCTTCCCAGCAGGAAGGACTCCATTTTCTGTTCAGTGACCAATACACAGCTGACAACAGAAACTATGATGGACACTATCAAGTAATTATTGGAAAAATTCCATTCAGAGACATCATGGATAGATACATTTGTATGTGGATGCCTGAGATGGAAAGGTGACAGATCCATATTTTGTCTACAAAAGTAGATCATAACAGAAGAAAAAGTAGTGAAAAAAAAGAATATCTATTTTAAACTGCCTACTTGAAAAAAAAATCAGTTCATTTTCCAAAGCTTGTCTTTTCTTTCAGTCATCATATGTGGATGTAACATTCATGTCTTAGTAGTGTTTAAAAAAAACCTAGAAAGCACACCTATGCCAAGAGCTGAATGAACGCCAATGAAAGGCTAAATACAGCCCTCCCTCTTCTTTAAAAGTAAAAAAGGAGAACAGTTAAAAAAAAACCCACCATGCTGGAAGATTGCCATTTTACAATAAGAATCAGAAGGAACACAGGTCAAATTCTTTAGGGGAAAAATCCCCCCCCAACCCCGGTCAAAACCCACAAAAACCAACCCGGCCACCATAAGTGCCTTTGAAGAAACAGAGAGAGGACTTATCCAGACGTGAGACGATAAGGTCAGATACACTCTGTCAGAAGTACTGAACACAGAAGTAAAAAACACCGCTAAAAAAACACCCCAGCCACAAAAGGCATAGTTCTAGTAGTTTCAGGCAGTTTGGCTCATTTTCTGCAAGCTACATCAACGCTGCTAAGCAAAGACAGGAGGCTTTAGACATTGGTGTTGGTTTGTTTTAGTAGTGATCAACATCATAGTTCTATTGAACTATAGGGTTTCGTCTCCTAAGCTCAGGTTCTCAAGAGACATGAAGTTCTAGACATTGTGCGTCCTGCAAGGACTTTCACACACACCCCTGTTTATAAACCCAGAACTCCCCATAGGAAGAGCTGAGCACCCAAGAAGGCTATTTTGAGAAACTACAGGGGAAGGAAAACGGCTTAGGACTTTGATATCCTCCAGTGTCTCATGCCAGGTTATACAATCTTCATGGAATAACTTTAATTCAAGACCTACCCAGAAGCTGAAAACCATTTAAACCACATCTTAGACTAAACAATCATCACAGAAGAGCAAATTTGACTGAAAAACTGTTGTGATAAATGAAGAAAAGCTTGTTTCTTTCCTTTTTCTCTTAACGTAAATTAAAATGCTATGACAACCTGACAACTTCCATGTCTGTATGGATAAGGCCACATCTTGGCAAGTCCTCTATGGCCTCTTTATCATTATGGAGACATTTGAGGAAGACGTTTGCCATTACTCTGACAAACCTGCTTGTTCTCATCCACATCTAGAATGTGTGTGTGTTACAATGAACTAAGAGGAAAGCAGATACACCCAAAGCAGAGTAGAACAGCTGGAGCCCTCACTTCTGGAAAGGCAAGAATGAAGAAAGAAGTTAGAAGAGAGTTAAAAATGCTAACTGCAAAGTAATTAAAATTATCTATAAAACTATCAATGGTACCATATTAGAAAGCAGACCATTTCCACAGCCACAAAAAAAGGTACCATAAATTAACCAAATGACACACTAAAAAGCTTAAACAAAATCTGCTAATCCCTTTAGACTCAGCCTCTAACAATTTTGCAAGAGGAACTGCAGCTCTTTTTGAAAGAAACAGTAAATCACCCCCTCAAGCAGCATATCTTCCTGCAAATAGGTATGTAAGAAACTAAATCTGTCCCAGTTGGTTCAGAACAGTGTTTTAGAGCAGCTTATGATTACATTTTAGAAGAACTTTCTCCTCATTTAAAAATTCCATCAGTTTTAAAGTTAAATCCAGAGATAAATTGGGCACTTAGAGATATTAGAGGCTTTTTCAATAGATGTTCTGGACATTGTACTACCTTTCATGTTATTCTAGAGGCTAGTTAAGCTCATTGTTTGAAGTCCGAAAGCTTTTGGAAATTGACGTCTAGGGCTAAGCTTAAATCTTTAAACACTTTTCAAAAGGAAGATTCATTCTGAGAGCCAAACAGTCTTAGCAGTCAGCCTTTTCAACAGAACCTATTTGCAAAGATGGATCTGAAATAAATTACTTTATCTGGCTATATCAATGAAAGCCATTTTCAGAAAAAAAAAAAAAATCTTAACACGTCAGTCTGTTGTATTCACAGAAAGCAGCAGTTTCCAATTTGTCCTTTGTACAGCTGCAAGTGAAGCAAAGATCTTAAATTCTTTATCTTGGGGAAGGGGGTGAGGAGTAAAGAAGGGAAATGTAGACGTAAAATACTGAACTCATTTATTTGGACAGTAGATGAGGCAACAGTGATACGTTTATTGATTTGCTGCTCTAATAATTAACATACTGCTTTCAGCCTTAGAGTTTTCATCAAAAGATTGAGCTGTTTAAGACAGCCTTTGGAAAGTCACTTCTCAGAGATGCCACCTTAAAACGGAGCAAAAGCACTATAATTTCTGGTTTTAATTGGTAATGAACAAGCCAATTCTTTGAAGACTCTGATCCACGTGCTCTGACATGCAGAGTTGTGCACAATAGTGTAAAAACCAAAACACTATGTTGCATACTTGCTTCGAAGTGGCACGTATGTTGGAATAGGACACTAACATGGAAAAAATCTCAATTATAAACATGGAGACATCGGAAACGTGTCCTTCATCAGGCATCTTACTCCCCCTTCTACAATGCACCCCTGCACGACTAGCAAGTTAACAAACAATTCCTTAGCAAGTGTAAGAGAAGAAATAAAAAACAGGCTCCCAGAAATGAAGAATACATTTCCATTAAATTCTACCATGCTTAACAAAACAGCATCTCATTCATTTTCTGCGAGATCTGCTCACTCATAGCCACAACAAACGATTGCAGCTTAAAAAGTAGGAAGGGAAAGATGATGTTCTTTACATCTTATGGTCTTTCCCTGTCTCCTGGCATCAAGGAAGCTGTGCTTATTAATACTAGCTTATTTTTCTTATGACCTTTACACAGGTGGCATCTCAGATGGCAGGAGAGGAACGATTATGGTCTGTATGAGCCCAAAGTCCAGTTTGTTTTCTTAACTCCTGACTTTTCTCAGCAATTACTTAGAAAATTCACTTTTATTCAGAGTATCAGCACAGATCCCTGATCTTTGTTCCTTGCTACATGCAGATAATTAACCCATAAAACCAGTACTTTCACACCATAAAAGGAAGAAAACAAGGTCACTAACTGAGAATTCATCTACTCCCTGAACAGAAGAACACACAATCTCAGTTAATCGCCACAAAAAGGCTTCTGATAATATTGTCTCATTGTCAGCATTAAGTCACAATAGAGGTCTTGCCCTTACAAATGCATCTACAGAGGCAGCGCTCAGGGCCCGTGCAAAACTTCAAAGATGAGGACAAAGGCAAAGAGTTTTTATTGTCCTTCCCCCAGGTTTCAAAGGAATAAAGAGGCAACAAGGATAATAAATCCAGTGGGCCCTGAGGAACCTGTTGTCCATGAAGTGGTATGAAGTCCAAATACATACAGGGATTTTCAAATTAGACACCTGCTTAAAACAAATATATCACAGCTCTTAAAAATGCAGCCCTGGGATGAGACCCAGGGGGTCCCCCACATGGAGACCTGTTCCTCCATTCTGTGTCACCTGGGGTTTTTTGCCAGCATTTCTGACAACTGAGAGCACTAGAGTACTGGGATATAGACAGATACTTATATACTTCAGTGGATAACTAACTATTACTGCTGCTTGGATACAAAACTGAGTAGCAAAACCATTCACCCCAGGCTACATGACGGTTTACTTCAGAAGACGCTACAGAAAATACTTCAGAGCCATGTGTTAAGGTGCACGCGTTTTAAATTCCAGGTAAGCAGCTTCCACAGAAGCGTGAAACTGCTATTCATACCCAATACAGTTCAAATGAACTGTGTAAGCTTTTTTCCCTGATGCATTTTTAATCATATCCTCAGTATATTAATGTCAAAATGAAAACTTTTCCTTATGTGCTGAGAAGCCCATTTGTAATTAATTACTTCTCAGTGTTTTTATGCTGGTCTTTCTACTTACAATTTTACAGTTCCAAAGAATAAAATACATCCTCTTTAATTTAAAAAAAATAATATACAAAGCCTTATTACTGAAAGTAGCAATAGATTAATGTTGTGACAAGATGGACTATAATGGTGTTTAGTAAAGTTTGCAAGCTCAGGTAGAGCAAACGTGACAATCTTATAAGAAGGAAATGAAGCAAAAAGCATGTGGCAGGATAAAAAAAAGCACAGGGATGAAACAAAATAGTTATTGCCACACGTTGGGATTCTACAGTGACCTCAAATACTGCAACCACATGGGAAGCCGTCATCAAAATTACTAGTATTTTTGTCTTCCATTTAAGTGTAGCTATACTGTAATTAGAAAAAATCTTGCAAGTTTTGTCTAGACAGAATTCAAGTAATGCCCTTGTGCCTCCTCCTGCTGGATTCAGTAGTAGTTTCAAGGAAGTGAAGAGGGGAGGGAAATGCAACTACTTTTATAACCATTAAGATTTCTTAAAAAGACGAACAGTGAAACCAGTGGGGTTTGTCTGTCCTTTTCCCACAAGACTTGACTTTGCAGATAGATGTCAAAGTGGCACCAAAAATCTCCAGACACTTAAGCATTAACAGAGGCTGCTCCGGCTTCTGAATACAGTGGTTAAGGAAGAGATGTCTGCTGGTGCAAGCAGCAGCTCTGGAGCTATGTGCCTTAAGATCTCAGTGGCTGCAGAAGAGTGGTGTCCTGGTGCTAGATCAGAAGGAAGCTCTGCTCAGTCTACCAAAACTTTAGTAAATATGGGTTCACGTTTGTACCCTGGGATAGACTTACTTTGACCCATCTCCACTTGGGATCAACTTTAATCCGCAAAGTAGGCAACTGTGTCCAAAAGGCCACTCACCAAAACTGTTGCAGGTGCTTAGATGACCAAATGTCTTCCAGGGATCAAATCTTCTTCCCCGAGCACCTCAGACTTGTTTGCCTCAATGACACGCATCTCACACTGGAACCCACCAGAATTTTTAGGTAAGGGATTTCTTTCCCCTGATCCACTGCGGGAACCTGGATGCTTACCGTGCCTACCTACACAACACTTACCAAACAGAAGCTGTATACAGAACAGCCCTGGTCTGTGAAGCAGCTCTACAGTCTGCAATGCAGAGAACTTCCTTTTGTTTGGGAATGAGAGAACGACTCCATGCTACAGCCTCCCAGAAGCCGGGAAAGATTTTGTCCTAAACTTTACCTATAGAAGCTGTTAAGAACACAACCAGCTGTCTCATTCAAAAGGATTTTTTTTTTTTTTTTTTTTTTTTTATCCTGTCTAGAAGCACAGCTGCTTTTCAGGACATGACGATGTGAAGATGTCAACTACTTGTTTGTCTGTCTGTCTAGCAGACCTGTTCCTCAAGCGTAAATGCACTCGTGACCATGACAAAAGGAAAAGTGATTTTCCTCCTTCATAAGTCCTGTTAGTTTTACAGAGCCAACATGACAGCAGGCAAGCCAGCTTTGAGTTCCCTCTTATAACAAGGGGAACTGGTTGCTAAGCTGTATTTTGTCACACCTGCACAGCCCCAGTGAAAAGGCAGGTGTAAACAGAAGCTGTAATTTGCCCTGCTGTTGCTGATGCATGGGAAGGCAAAAAACCCAGCTTGAGCCAGAACCCCAGTTGAATGCACAAGGCTGCCAGGTAGAAAAACAAAAACATCTTTTTACGACCAAACCGTGTGTATTTGATCTGAAAATCACTAAGGCACAATAAATATGGAACCCCACAAAGAAATTTTTCTACAGTCAATTTTCAGAGAAGAGCTGCAATTTCAATTCAATTAAAAAGTTAACTAAGAAAGTGAGTTGGTTTTTTAACTCAAAATAAGTATTTTGCTGCTGAAAAATACAGTATGTACAGTAAATATGGTCTGGCAGGTACGGTTTATTGCGGGGCTCTATTGGTACAGATAACAGAGTTTTGTTCCAGTACAACTTAAAACAAATTCAGACGCTCTATGCAGGGAAATAAAATATGGAAAAAAAAAAAAGACAGCACATCAAACACCATAAGATCATAAAAAAGCAGAACACAGATGTGCAGAAATGGCACAAAACCCATAGGAAAAAGAAAGATCAGATATTTGCTATTAAAATGGATAGCTAAAGCGTATTCTTTCCCTGATCTCACACCACAGCAACTTTCAGTAGAAGCAGCGTACCACACAGTTTCTTCCATCAGTAATTCAGGAAAAGAAAAGAAGAGTCTGTAAAGAGCAGAATGTTTCCTTTTTTGGTCACACAGATTAAGAGGGAGATTTTGAAACCACATTCAAACATTCCTGTATCGATAGCTTCCAATTTTCTCTTTAACTCAACAAAAAAAAGAAATAATGGCAGTGCCCTGAAGCAGGAGGCAGTAAATAAGGAAATCAGAGAGGCAACAGAGAAAAATACTGAAGAAGGTTCAGAGAAAAACAGATGTGTATGGTGTGACATAGACACAACCTATATGGAAGGAAAGCTACAGATTCAAAGAGTCTTTTAGTCACAAGTAGAGAAACATAAAAGAAGGAAGAAATCAAAGAAAAAGGTCTACTTGTATCATTAACCAAGAAGAAATACAGAGTAAACCTCCAAAAATGAAAAAAAAATCCTAACCTTTACAGTGTCTCAGTTATAAAAAAGAAAGTGTAAGTTTTGGCAAAGCAAACAGAAAAAAGCTAGTGCGCTACGGCAGACTCGGTGCCTAAAGAAACGTTAGGTTCATATTCTAAACAGGACACCTCAATACTTTCACTGCGAGCAGCCTACGCTTCCTTGCTAGCCCCGGTGCAGCAGGAAAAAGAATTGTTTAGCAGGTATTCAGCTTTGGTTTGCCCATACCAAGCCAAGAAGAGGAAAGGGGGCTGTGGCCCACCACTGAAGTTCCGCAGGAGCAGGTAATGTCCTAGGGGCTGGCTGAGAAACCCCCCACCCCCAGGCAATCAGTGCTTGTGCTCTGCAGTGCAAGTAACAGGATTCTTGAAAATATGGTATGACGTGTTTATGACGGCCTCTTTATACATACGTGATTCCCAAGCTGTAAAAAAACCTGACCAATATCTGTAGCCTACACAACGGCTAAAGATTAAGCGTCCCTTGGGTATGGTAACAGTAGATGGATTCACCAGCACAGAGTGCAGGGCATAATTCTGTTGGGAACGATATTGTGTTCCCAAAAGTAAATTTCAGTTTTTTGTGACCACAAACCACCAGAGGAAACAAGACGAGCCAACCGCCTGCAATCATAAACTAAGTGTATGGAAAGACATTTATTTTTATAGCACACAGAAAATGTGACAACCTCACCTGCAGCTCAAGGAGCCCCATTGACTAACACACCCAAGACAGACACCATATAAATGACTAAACACTAACCTCCCATCTGAAGCCACATGCCATGCTCAGAAGCACACATCGGAGAGGACCTTTAAGAGCAGATCTAAGCACACCACTCTGACAGGGCTCAGAGTAATTCCCTTTCCTTCAGAGCTCATTCTTTACACCAGAAGCAAGATCTTCACCAAAATCCTAACATACAGGCAGCACACAGATACTCACTTGCTCCTCTTGTCTAAATGTGTAATACTGCAAACAAACAGGGGTGAGCAAGAGAAGCAGGACCTCAGCTAAATCCAAGAGCAGACACACACTCCCCACTAAACTGGAAATACTAATATGACCTGTTTTGGCCATATCATTTCATAATGCATAAAGTTTCTTACTTGTTTGCATGTGGAGAAGAAGGAGCTCTTGTTTGCTCTTATTCAATGTTGGGGTTTTTTTTGCTTTCACAGAGGAGAAACCAAGCCTGCCAGCTACTCCCTGAGAGCTCACCTGTGGCTAATTTATAGCCTTGACCATGGCACAAAGCCAACGGGGAGAGTGGAGGCAGAGAGTGGGTAACTCAGCTCTGAAAGGAAACTTTACAGGCAACAACTTTGTGCTCATTTCAGGGTGGAAGGGGAAAATAATTCTTTCTTTATTTAGCTCTTTTCTTTCTTTTGCCTCACGTTTTTGGCCTTTTTTTAAGGTTCCAACCTTCTTCATCTCTTAGTCTGCCTTTCTTTTTACACCAAGCGTTTATATAGCTTCAATTTCCTGTAAAGGAATAAGCTTAAATGAAAACTTAAAGGCATATTTTAGACCTGAGTGAAAAATGCATGGTTTATTCTAACAAATTAAAACCCATATCCAAGAGCTGTTGCTGTTTTACCAGGGAGTGTTTTTTGCAGTTGTCTTTCACAAAACTGAAATGAGTTTTCACATTCACTGAAATGGGTATTTACTTATGAGCTAATGGGAAAATCTTCTCATCAGTGTGCTCCTGTGTCACGAATCGTGGCAGCTCCTGCTGCACCAGAGCAGTGGTCCGTCTCAGCCCACGTTGCTAGCCTTGCTCGGCGACAAGCATTATTAATTGCTTTGGGGAACAAGCCTGGGAATAAGCACTTATGAAATTGCCTTTCCCTGTTTAGAGGTTGCAGTCCTTACCTGTTAGAAGTGCACGCTCCATGGTGTTGGTTTCTCACAAAAGTATTCTAGGATGTTTGTGGGAGCCTTTGAATGCCAGGGCTTCTTCAGATATGTGTTTATTTGAGTTTTTACAGATGTTTAGGTCCTAAAAGAAACATCCCTGCAAACAATATATGTCTTATGCAAACGTTCGCAGAAAGTCATAAGTAAGGTAAATTTGGATTTTAAAATTCTTGTGTTTTACTATTTCTGCATGCTGTTGCTTTGTAAATGCAGCCTGCTTGAATCCCCTGCAGAGAGGCAGCCCTCAGGTGATGACGCATCACTAAAGTCTTCTCTTGAATAATGAAGTAACAGAAAAATCTTAGGTTGATTTTCAAACAGGCGAGCTCAGTCCACAGACTGGGTGCACGTGGAGCCTTCCCGCGAGAATCCTCTCCTCACACATTCCTGATCTCAGTGGCGGGTGTAATTAATTCTCATGTCCTCTCACACATCTTCCTTCTCATTAGCAAGATTGGGATTATACTGGGTAGTGTCTTGTCTAGTCTATTAAAATGCATATTATATGACAAAAAGACCTTCAGCATCCAGAACTGTCAGTCTAGCACATTTCGGCTCCCGCTGATACTAGTGGGAGTCTCCCACATGTAGGGAGCTGAATATCTGAGCAGGGATCTGTGGTGTGGATATGAGGACAATATTGCCTTTAGTCACTGCTAGCACACAAGCACGTAGAGAAACATTTTCCTTCAGTCTATTCTTTGGTATCCTGAAGACGAAGCGTCTTTACTCTCTCCTCAAGAAACTCACTATGTACTGCACTGGAGAAAAAAAGTCAGGAATAATTAAAGAAGACATCTGCTGTCCGAACTTCTGACAGAAGCATCTTTGATAAATAATTCATCTTAAAAATCTTGAGAGGTATGAATGAGATGGCAAACGAGGTGCTCCTTTTCAGCATGCAGGCCTTCCTGGGTGACCTCCCATGGCACAAGCAGCTTATAATATCCTGGAGGGGGCACAAAGAGAAAATAGTTTTAACAAATTTGTCAATGAAGCTGTCAAATACAGGTGTATGCTACAATCAGGTACTTGCATGCTTCACGGCAGACACTATTACGCAATTCATGAAGTATCAGATAGCTTCCCACAATGAATTCAGGGAAGAAAAGGGAAAATATCAGACTCAACCCACCAGCCACAACTGAAAAGCAATGTAACACATTAATAAGAGTTCGCACAGTGTGTGTCCTTCATGCAGGATTGCAGTGACAAATATCCATGCAGTTACAAACTCCATGGCATTACACTGTTTAGACCTCAGGGAGCATCCTGCCAATTTTCTACCTATCATTTATTTTCAGATCCGGTGGTGTACACACTTTGAGTGCTCTTAGCAGAAGGTCACATCCAGTGAAGTTTCAGCACCAAACCATTTTCCATCTTTGCTTCTGAATAGTTTGATTTTAAATACTTTGTTATACTTCTTTTCAGGGGACGTGTCAGAAGGAGGTCGGGGAGATGAGTCTTCCAGCAATGCAATTCTTTTGCTTTCTCCAGCATTTACTCTTACACACATCAACTGAAACATCTGCAGTAAAAATTTTGCTCTTTTTAACCTTACATCATTCTTCCTAAAGCTCTCCTGATTCCTACGCTAGCGATGCTTATGACAAACAAATGTCTAAAGAAACACTTCATCCCTTCTCACAGTTAACAAGTAACAATGAGCATTCTTCATAATGGGAAATCATACAAATAAAATTTTAACAGAACCAATCTTTGTAAATCAGGTCTCTTAAGTGTAGGGCGGTTGTGGATAAGAAGATACAGATCAAATATAAAATACACATAAATTATATATACATATTTACTGCTTTGGACTAGATTAGCCTATATGAAAATTCTTTATAAGAGAGAATTGAAAAGGTAGATTTCTTTGCTGAGGGCACCCGAGCTGATCTCAAGTATTTCTAAGAGGTATTGCTATGTGATAGGCAATGCATTACTGTGGAAGTAAAAAGTGCCCTGTGCTGAGGAGGGGCTCCCACATGGTTTGAATTTGACAAATTCAAAACAGTAGTAGGATGGTTCATCAGGAAAGGTGAGAGACACGCAGAAAGACATTTCAGTACGGCCCGCAGCAAGCTACTCCTTGCTCGTACTCTGAGACCCTGAAAAATAGTTTTCACAGTTTTGTTTTTTTCCATTTCTGTGTTATATGGGTCAATTACATTAAACTTTGGACATTTTCCCATCTTCTTGCCAACCACCATTTACTTAACGTAAATATTGATTTTTTTTGCCTCAGTTAATCAGAGATCATCTGACAGACTCTTACAAAGTCTAGCCGACTCTGCCAAAGGAAAGCTCCACACAGATCCTGTTAGATTGCCATTGCTTTACTGAGGGAGGAAATATTTTTATAACTGATTTTACTTTCCTTCTACTTCTGATGGAAGAAAAGTCACAAGCTGAATCATGCTTACCTGAATCCAGCCTACAGAAGCAGGAACAAGGGTGCCTAAGATTACTCATAATCAGATTTAATTAGGACCCATTTTGGGTAACCAAACTGACTTAAAAGAAGAGAGAAAGGGGGGAAAAAAAATCCCTACTCTATTCTACACAGAAGATGTTATGTACAGGCATATGTGTCAAAGTAAAATCTCTAAGGACTTTTTTGACTTGGAAATAGGTGGTGCTTAATAGAGACTTTACGTTTTATTAAAAAAACTATGTAGTGACATTCAAAGACGTTTTCTCGTCTCATGTTTTTACTGTTCTGGTATTCAGGCTGAGAAAACAAGCACAACATTTGTGCTGCAAAAGTATTTAATACTTTACACGTTGCTAAGGGAGCATGAAGTTTTATAAATTATTTTGTAAGAGCCTCTAGCACTGCGTCTCTCGACTCCCTTCAGTGACGTCCCATGAATCCTGTTTAAACAAGCGCTAAGCCTGGAAACTCCTGAGGTGCACCTGGACAGTAACCACACTTTTGCCGCTTTAATCTTCTTTTGATTGCACGCAGTGCACCTTATCCTTAAAAGTCTAAACACAATTGTGCATTTTGATAGAAGACCACAAGCCAGTTTTAATTTACTTTTATTTATTGGCTGACCTGGCCCATCACCAAGGTTGCATTACACAAAGATGAGAGCCTGCTGTGCCCCCTGCTAAATAGCTAGGTGGTTACCCAGAGTCAATGATCAAAATTAATGAAGAAGGAAAATGAAAAGGAGAAGTTCAAGGCTATTAATGAAGAGGCCAGAAATAAGAAGCCTTTTATTGAACACCTTCTAATATTTTGAAGTTTTTTCTGAATGAGATCAGCTAAATAAACTTATGAGGACAACACAAAACTCTTACTGGGTACCATTTACATCTTGTCATTTTGCTGACACTTGTCCTTTGAAGAAAGAACGCCAAATTTGGTTACATAAAATACAAGCAGACTCAGATTTTTGCTTACAAGTCAATCCACAGAAGACCTGAGAAAAGAATTTAAAAAAAACTTTTTGAGAGTGACATGTTATAGCTACTCCTCCAGAAAAATAACTTCTGCAATTTGTGTTCTCCCAATACTATATTGTATCTGTGATTCAGACAGGAAGAAGTCTAATTTACACGGACATCCACATCTAGAAATAACAATTTTGAAAAGAAGCAGGAAATGTATTTTCTCAAAATGAATTAAATGAGAAAAGTCCACTTCTCTTATGACCATGATGAGACTGCTTTTATGCAGTTTTATATAGTTTTCATGTTTAGTGAAAGAGGATATTCTAAATTAAAATACAATTCTTTTACCAAAAAACATACCCTTCTGCCCTTTACAAGAATGTCCCATAAGCTGAAGAGCTGAATGTTGTGGACATTACTGAGCAAGTAATTGCTTCCTCCAGAGAATGTCATATTATGTCTCCTATACAATGCAGAACAATTTATTTTATAATGCATTTTCACAGAAATACCTCGCTATTCGCAGAAGTTATGTAACACTGAAGCATTCTATTGTGGAGCACTTCAATGAAAGGGAAGCGGTGTAAATGCAGGCAGATGAAAAAGTGAGCTGAAAAAGTTTGTATGCTGGTATTGAGGGTACCGCTCTCAAGCCAGGAGCTGGCAATGAACAGAAACTTTCCTGTCGCAGACAGCACAAGAAATCTAAACTTTCCTAATGCGTCGTTAAAGCGGATGTGAGGCAGACAAGCACGGAGCCTGGCGGGGTGAGGGTAGGAACTACTGCAAACAGCAGAGAGCAGAGAACCACAGGATGAATTTTAAATGGAAGAGGAGGCACTGTTGGACCGACGGAAGGTTGTAATTAGGAGACTAAGAATGATACAGGGAGAAAGCAGAGTGCTGTGTAGGATGTGAAAAGTCTTGAAGACAAGGAGACTGTTTTATAACTAGAAGAATTCAGAGAATTCAGAATGCAAATAAACGGTTGCATCTTACAGGACCGTGATTATTTGACCTGCTGTGCAGTACTATTATTGAAGACTTTACAGACCAAATGCCCTGTGAGAAAATTAAAGTTTGTAGGAGCCTCCTTTGCTGGCTGGTGAATCCTCACTGAATGCATGGACATTGGGAGCAAAGTTAGTTACAAAAATAGTAATTCCACTAAGCAGCTGCAATGGTAATCACAAAGATGCTTCCAAAACTGGTTTGGGACTTAGGGTGAATGCCTTTTTTTTTTTGTTGTTTTGTTCCTTGACTTGTTTTCTGAACTGAAACTAAAGCAAAATTTCCTGAAAAAATGAAGCTCTGACTTTTGTCCATCTCCAGAGGCAGTGTTGAGGCTCAAGAATCAATTGCAGGAACTAAGGCATGGAATAATGTATCAACAACTCGGAGGAGCAGGATGTGTAGTTTTACAGCTGATCTTGAACAATGGGACACCCATTGCTTCTCCAAAATTATTTTAAAGACAAATGAACTGTAATAGTGCATCATGCCATGATTGTATGTTGATGCCTTTTCCTGAAGTGATGTGATGACACTGTGGTAGGACCATTAACCCATCTGTCACTTTCTGCATTTGTCTCAATCAAACTGACAAAAGGATTGTGTAAATGTGACTTTTGGCAAGGCAAACCTAGTGTTACAGACCTGACATATAAAAAGCAGTTGGTATTGAAAAGAGGGACTGACGTGACATAGACATATATTTGAAAGTAGGACCCTTGCTAGAGGACATTTAAATAAAAGATTTGTCATTCCTCTCAAGCAATTTGAGATTATTGCTAAGACACCCCAAAGATTGCTGTGATTTTTGACAATCAGCCTGCACATATTATACAGAACATCACACCAAGCATGAGAAAAAACAAATTCCTCTAAGGTGTCATCTTTCTAAAATAGAGACATCCAGTTATCAGTAGGCACATCTGCAAATACTGCCAGTGCACTGACAGTTTTAGAAACACTGCTCAGGACTGTCAGGAACAACGTTTCAATAATACTGTTGCCCATATCTCACACAAAATTTCCATTAACCGAAATTCTAGTGGATTGAGGACTGTATGGCTCAGCTGAACACAGCTATATAAGTCAGAACCATCCTTCCCTTTCATATTTGTTTTTAAAAAGTATAATTTGTGTGTGTCTTGTCTCTTTTCTTTAAGATATCATGTATCTTTACCATATAACTGAATTTCCAAAGATGCAATAACTGCTATTGTAACATTATCTTCTTCTTTCCATATCTAAATAAAGATATAAATATCCAATACCTCTGTAGAGATTATTGTAGCCCAAGGAAATATTAATTAAATATTTCTCTGCAAAATTTTCTCATCTTCCCTTCCTTTTTGTTCCTAATTCATTAAAGTACACGTGGAATGCAGATTTCTGCTGCCTTTTAACAGCTCTCGGTCTGTTGAAGTGTCATCCGTCTTGTTATTTACATCTGTTTTGTTATTTACAGACTAGCTTCTAGAAGTGAAGACAAATAGAGAACATTTTCTGGAGCTCAGGAAAAAATCTGCAGAATACCTACTAGGACATCGATACTTAGAACTAGTATGTGGAAGTAAATAGTAATGAGAACCAGTATTTAGAAGAGCTGAAGACCAGTGACAGGCTTAAGACTGATAAAAAAATAATAATCATATTGCAGTGTCTTCAATAAGCATTGCTCTGCTTTCCAAATGTTATTTCACTGGTAAAAGGACTAGAGCTGTTAAATTCTAGAACGTTTCAGGACAAAGATGACAAAGCCAGAAGCTGTTTCAAAATTACTAACTAGAGGCTAGAAATGGAAACTGAAAGTCACAGCATCCACAAAGATACTAGTTTGGTGACACATTTTCCCCTCAGTGTCCTGCAGCTACCTCCCTCCCCAAGGAAAACCCCCACTATCCATCTTTTTACTCCAAACACCAAGTCGCTTTTTGTTTGTTGGTTCTGTTGCCCGAGTAACATCTCAGCAGGATCAGTTCCATGATCTAGATGACAATGAGTACACCCTCAACACCGGCGATAGCATGCTCTGCCAGCATTTTTATTTCCAGACCCAGACAGCTGCCTTGTCACGGCTGAAGGAGTAGGACAAGAGGGGGACAAGCTGGTGAAGTAGGAGCATGTGGAAGGACATGGGCAGAAGGAATCTCCAGCTAGCACTACCACCCAACAACGTACCTCGACTGGGGCCTTTGGTGTTACTGCTCTCTAAAGTGCAATCAGAGCAGAAAGAACAAATTGAGGAGGGCTTGGGAAAGCTTGCCTGTTTTTCCTACAATATCAGTTGTCTAAAAAAAAAAAGTTATTACCTCCCCCGAACTCTTGTCTAACAAATAATATGTTCCATCTGCCAAGTTTTCCTTTTTTCCTCTTTTTTTTAAACGCCTCAATCATCCAGGGATAAAGGAACGACAACTGTATTTATTTTATTTCCCTAAGTGTAATCTCTCTCCACAGCAGATGTGACAATTTACTGCCAAAGTAAGTTCATCACACAATTAGCGGTGTGAAAGGAAAGCCTATTGTGTCCCATAATGGTTTTTCTCGCCATTAGCAGTTAATAATTACCGACACCAGCTTCAGGGCGGGCTAAGCCCCTTCCTGCCCACGCCCGAGTTCTGCATCCCCATTTCTCCGCAGCACGGGCAGCGCTGTTCTGCAACCACTGGGGACAGGGGCAGGAGAAGATGCTTCGTAATGAATCCTGATAAAGCTGTTGTTTTATTTCTCCCAGACCCACAGAGACCCATCTTCTCAGGTGGTGCGCATGGCTGTGTCTGGAGTGGCATCAGTCCCCTAAAGTCACTTGACTCATCTGATGGAGATTGATTACTTTCCCGTTGGTGGTATTTTGGATGAGCCGTTCCTTTATGGTTATTGTAATGACTTTCCTATAAACTTTTATTGCATTTTCTAGTACCATTTCATAAATATTACTAGCACAATACTGAGTAAGTTCAACATTTTATATAAAACCCCATGAAGTAATAATAAAGATTGTCAAAATTGGACCTTTAAACTACATAACGTATTTTCATACAAATCACATTCTACTAATTGACCCTGCTCTGCTTTTTTGGTGCTATCAGCATTTCCTGTGACAGGTACACTGGCTCCCCTGTGAACACCTGTCTCTGCTAACTTTTTCGCCTAGTAGGCTTAAAAAAAAATCTATTTTGGGGCTTTTTTTTTTTTTTAATTGAGATGAGGGTTGGTTTTTCACTGAGAAGTCACAGAGATTGCTGTTTTCTGGTAAAACAACAACAAAGAACGAAAATAAACTCAACAGAACTCCCAACAGAGTCAATACATCAGAAATTTATGAAGAGCCAACTTAGAGTGTAAAGTTAATGAGCACATATTGAAGCCTGTTAAACCACCGTGTACATGCTTCTCATCTGGGAGCAAGGCAACCTTCAAACTACATTAACCTAAGAGTACTTTACCCCAAACAAGGGCACGCACGCTGTAGTTTAAAGGCTTTTATTTATGCCCATTAACTTTACTTGAGCTGTTTGCATTTGCCTGCTCCTCTCTAGGCAGGCCCTGAAGTTGCAGTCTGTCTCTCTGCTGCTCTGTACCAACTTCCACCCAAAGCAGCAATCTTGCTTTTCCAACCAGAGGGCCACAGTTATCCCTAAGCCCTCATCACCAATTCACTCCGCCTGTCAAACACTGCTTGCAGCAGGGGACAGGGCAGTCACTCGGGGGTGTCTGCCACAAAGAGGTCCCTGTTCTCTATTCTGCTGTGGAATGGGCTCTCTCTTTCCATTCACTGTAGTGAGAAATAAGACGCGTGGTTTTGATATCTAATTCAGATGTGTAAAGTGGGCATACAAATAACACGTCCTATCTCTTGGGACGTACTAGGGAACCAAAAGACAAAGAAAGCAATAATGGACTGTTCAGTGAGATGGGCAGAGTGCCCTGGTGGATGTTCCAGGATAGTTGATAAGAACTCTATGTTACCCAGTTTAGAAATGAGTAATATTTATTCAGGCAGCATTATTGCCATAATGGAAAACTGTTTCTCTAGTTAGATCAGGAAATGGAAAGTAGTTTTTGAATACTTGAAAATATATGGGCTGTGTAAACCAGATGCTGGATACAAAGCAATCCGAATTAACAAGCAGCTCATCACAACCACGTAACTAGCAAAACTCCAAGCAGCTTTTACTCCTATCATAGTCAGATGCATCATTTCTCAGACCACGTTTGGCTACATCATGGTCATATATGAACTTCTTTGCTGGTTCTCCTGCTGCATTCCCACACCACTTCCTACACCACTTCCCACACCACTCCACTCGTGCCTCCGCTTCTCACTAGACTCTCAGCCTAGGTGACTACGGGTCACCTTCCCTTGGAAGTGTTGTTGCAGAGCTCAACCCTGCCCCTTTTCACTTACACATGTGAGAAATAAGTTCCGGTCCAAATGAAATAGGCTCAGGCAGAAGCCTCGGTGAAGCACATTTTTATTCATGTTCTTGCAAGAGTGGGTGACTTAGCAAGTAGGCACACTTTCAGTTCTTGAAACACACCTTTTTATTTCCTAATCCCGGCTGAATTTTTCCCTCCCCTGTTTCCCATTGGTTAGGTACTCCAGGGTTCACAGTCTGTCCGAGGCGCCTAAAATTCTTCCCAGATGTCCTGCCTCTGTTTACTTCTCCTTATGCTACACCTAAAGGGATTACCTGACTAGTTTATTTCTTTCCTTTTTGGTAAAAAATTGCTCAATGTCATTAGCCCTGGTTAAATGTTTGACTACCCTTCTAGACACTAATCCAGTATGAATCACTTTGTCCTCTTGTCTGTGTGATAAGAGACATTCTACAAGTCTTTGCTGGAACCTCTTTGTCTTAGTCATTCCCTTATCATGTCACCTCTGATGGAAATGGCTTTTCTCCTCTGCAAAAGCAATACCTGCCTTTCTTACACACCTTCCATGAACAAGCACACCTACCAAGCACATCTGGCATGCTTATCTAGCTGTTATACCTCCACCTGGACCCTGCTGAGACCTTGGGCTGCCTTACTAGCTGGGGAGAGGCAGCGTGTAAGCAATGTGGTCCAAATGTGCACACACACTTATGCACACCCCAGGCCTAAATCCTCACTGCCAGCAAGCCTTCCCTCTCAGAACATTCCATGGGCTGCCAAGAGAGATTGCAGAGAAAGTTCATAAGAATTGCTGTATTTGCTATATAATAATGGGATTGGGTGACGTCACAGGTGACTGATTATTTCCCTCTGATCCAGGTAACTGTTGGGCTGAGTGGAGACTAGAAAAGAGCCTCTCAAATCCTGTCCCCCTTTCTTCCAACTCCCACTCATCTTCTGTGTTCTCAGAAAGGGGACCGCAGTGGTTCAGACCAAATCCACACTTTTGCCCCATATCACTTCCCACAAGGAGCTGCACCCACAACAGAGCTGTCTTCACCAGCAGTCTCTCCGGTCCCTGTGCTTTGCCTGCCAAGCTGGTACTATGCCGTGTTCACGGAAAAGGCTGGAAGACATGGAGCAGGACTGAAGCATAACATTTCATCGAGAAGATTCATTCATCATAGGCTATTTAGGATTTGAAATTGGCACCAGCTATTCCTCAAAAGATAGATCGCAGAGGCTGCAGAAAACGGGACGAAAAGAAATTTGAGAGGTCATCTAATCTACCCCATATCAAAAGGGCCATCTGTGGCATATTTGTCTGACCTGTTCTCCAAAGCCTTCAAAGACGAAGCGCCCATGATCTGTCTCTCCGAGGGTTTTTAGAGCAACAATCCCCCAGGACATGGAAACAGGCATCTTCATCTCCAGCAGGGAGCCAGCTATCAGCGCAGTCGCACTGCACAGCTCCCACCCATGTTTCCACTTGCTGGGAAAGTTGGCTGCTATATTTCTCAACGCTGGGTTTTACGAAGCAGTTACAGCAAAGAAACCCCCTTCAGAGCAAATCCTCTCACACACGGAAGATTTTTTCTGGCTCACAAGAGAGTCGCTGCTGTCTGGAGCATATTGCATCATGTGGGACGATTTCGCCCTATCCTAAGCTTCCTCATAATTTCTATGTCAATTTCAATATATCAAATTAGGGATTTCTAGCAAAGCTAGATGAAAGAAAAAGCACTAATTTGTACTTTTCAGAACAAGGAGTCATTGGCCAAGTGTTATGCATTAAGTATCATCTTTAAAAAAAATTATTTTGTAGGTTCTTCCTCACACCAAACTACCAGAGGCTGGCGCAAGAAGCCTCCCGTAATTTTTCCAAGCTTTGCACGCTGTGTTATTATCTGCACATCTCATCCATTTGGGTATTTAAAAACAAGGTTCCAGCCACTTTCAGCTGATTTTTCCGTAAATGCAAATTGCTGCTTAATGTTTTCAGCCTTCTCACTTTGCAGTGCATCAGCTGGTAACCAGGCTGCATTTTGCTACCCTGAGCACTAAACTTAATTGTCACTCGGAAGTAAATTCTTCTGTAACAAACAGTTTTGTCCCCTCCTGCCATTCTGGGTTTCACATAAAACTGAATTAGCTTGTACATGGTGATTTGTTTCCTTTTAAATGATACCGATTAAAAAGAAATCACAATCGGATACCATGCTGCTTGGCAATGGCAAACAAAGAGTAGCCATGTTCTTCTGAACATGGGCTTTAGCAGAAGTGAGCAACAGAGGCATTTTTCCCCTTCATTGCTCTGCCTCAGTTTTTTTTTTAATTATATATATAACAGGCTGCTCAGTACTCTTCCTGCACAGCCTCTTCACTTTTAAAGGAACAGAATGAATCTCCTTGCAGACTCTCCGCTATTAATTGTTTATAATGCGTCTATCCGAAGGAAACACTTACAATGATATCTCAGCAAACATTTCATATTACTTATAGCAGTAAGTGCTCTAGGAAGTTTGTATGAGCTGCTCCCTCATGGCTGAAATAAGCCTACTTCATACTTTTCAATACTGTACTGCCTTGGGACTTAGTGCAGTAGACATACATTTCAAAGTTACATAAGATTAATTTTTTATGCCATTGAAGCGAATTGGCTTTGTAATTAAATTTATTTTCAGCTGTATTTTTTTTGTGTGTGTGTGTTAATCCAGAATGCTACTTAGCTTACATTTGCATTTGGAAGCTGCGGTTTTAAAGAGCATTATAATATAGCATGTGGGAGCTATGTTAAAATTTATTTTCTAAGAAAACTAAATTCTTATAATTTATTGGTAATTATGTCAAATGTTTTATAATGAAGGGAACTTGAGAGAGGAGGAATTCCCTGTCTCCTGAATTTTTATCTGTTGATGGAAAGAGAGTTCATTAATGTAGAAATAATATCCATAAGTAAGGAATAGATATGTCTCTCTCTCTTCTGAGTGTGAGCGTTGAATATCATATGAATTCAGTAATGTTAAAAGAACAGAAGATGTGATGGCTACATTATGCATGAACCTGGTGTAGTTTGCTCCTTCAAACTTTGTCAGCTTACTTGTGCTTTTTCATTCCTTTTACCGCAGAGATCAGAGAGCAAAAGATTCCCTTGTCAGGAGAGCTAAATTGGATAATCATATATAAAGGGTAATAGGAAGGGGGAAGGGAAGAGGGAGGGTCTCACTCAACAGCTTTCAAAGATCATTAGTGGAAAGTTAACACTGAAATAGCAGCGGGCTCACATTTCTGTAAATTCCAGTTTGCTTTCCCAATTTTATTTTTTAAGTGTAGCAATGGAGCAAACAACACCAGAAAATCTCTGGGGTCAATGAGTTGATTTCCCTGCCAGGCTGGAATTATTCCCAAGAAATTGCTGAACACTATCATAGTTTGTTACCTTAGCAAGTCCCAAGAAATGTTTCACCTGAAATAGCAAAAATCCTATTCTGAACAGATGTAATGTAGCTTTTTAATATTTACATCTTCCCAAGTCATTCCTTCCCTACATCGGGGACAGGATGCTAGATACTTAGACTGCTACCAGTTCCTTTGCTTTTCAACTCAGGAAAACATTCTTATTCAGAGCAGCACTTAAGTAAATGTTCAAGTGCCTTCTTGAATCAGAACCAAAATTGTCACTCTCTAGATGATATATGTTTGGCTATTTTAAACTTTACCTTTTTTTCCCTTCAACTCTTCCAGTTTGGGTTGTGGTGGGTTTTTTTTCCTGTTGCTCCTCTCTGAGAGCATTACCATCAGCGTTCGGGTGAATGCGCTCCCAGAACCAAATGAATTGTGGTCACCACTCTCATATCCACCCACTTTATTTAAAAAGTTGGAGGTATTGAATTTTGCACTTTTATCTCCTTCATTATGAGAACATTAGTCTGTGAAGCTGGATCAGATCTCTTAGCAGTCACCATTCACGTGCAGCCCATGCTGACTCTCCTTCCTGCTCCGTCAGACAAACCGTGATGAAAAGGAGAGGAACACAGGACTGCCGGAAACATCACCCAGGTGGTGAAGGGAGACTTCAAAGCCTTTGGTGTGAGAATAAGTGGAATGATAAAGAGGATTGCCTCTTGCTTACAGAAAGCACAAAGAAGAGTAACAAAACATCCACCAACTCTCCCTCCCATCGTATACATTAACTGAGTCTGAATTTAATTTGCGTAACAAACTCAAACCTATTCATTTCTACCGCATAGATTACATGAAGGGTAAACTTGGTCTGTGTCACCTCTTACCCTGTGTCTCTAATGCATCGCTGGATTCTGTTCTTCACAATTTCAAGTATCCATTTTGGATTGAGTTACGGTCGTATGGATAACAACACCTCTGTTGCACACTTTTATTTTCTTAAGAGCTGAATAAGCTTTTTTACCTGAGTGGGTGCTACCACAACTGTGATCTCATAATTCTCTTTTCTAATGATATTCTACTATTTGGTTTGCAAGGCACAAAGTGATGCAGAGTTAGCTTAAAATAGCGAGTGTGAGAAGGTGGAGCAGGCCTTTAGTCTTATAACTCACCACCTTATAATTATTTAAAAGTTCTTGACTTACTCCATGTATTGATATGCAGTGCTGAACTCCTGAAAAATTAAAATTTTAGAAGGAGGATGATTTCACATTATATTATTGCTTAATGAAATGACAGAACCTTCAAATTCAATTAGATATCTTCTTGGTTTTAGCCAAAAATCAGGCCAGTAAGAGAAACAGCATGACTTTGAAACCTCACTTATTGATGCATTTCATCCTCTAAAACTATACAAATTAAATGAATGAGAATCTCTTTTCTCCTTAGGGTTATGTTGAAATATGGAGAGCTGAAGCAAGGACAACTTTTACAAGACTTTCTCGGGCATTTAAGAGTTCTGAAATTCTGACTTCAATCATCCAGACAAGCTTTCCCAAACATGTTTCTTGGCAGGAGCGAGAATCTCAAAAATGTCCAGCATTCAAAAGATGGTTTACAAAGATACATCATTAGATCCTTGAAACAAGGAAGCCACCAGCACACCTAACAGTTTGGAAAACCTGTCTCAAGCAGCACACGTAACAGACTAATGGTGCACTGTTCATTTTCAGCCTGGAACCAGGCTTCATGTATGTCATTACCTGCTATGTTTTTCTGATTGTGGCATGAGAAAGAACAGTATAATTATAGTACACATATATCTTCAATAACATGGATTATTCACCAGCCTCTAACACATAGCTTCTACAAACAGTATATGGAAATTGCTAAGGATTATATATAAAGATACTAATCACTAACTATGCCTGCTGAGGTCCTATGACAAAACCCCAGTCGCAATCACTCAGAAACAAGATTTTAGAAAAGGTTTCACCATCTCATTATGTACAGGCTTCTGTTAGGGGAAGCTGGGTATTAAACAAAAACATTAATCCTTGCTGAGAAAAGGAGAAGAGGATTCTGCATTGACTTCCCAACCACTGCTCACGGTGCTGAGCAGGTTTGCAGCAACAAACCCAAAGTTATCTGTGCAAGAGTCAATCAAAGTCAAATGTAACACAGCACACAAAAATAACCCCAATTATCACTTCAGAAATAATGCCTTTGAAATGAGAAATGGACACTTCAAATCAATTTGGCCTGCATGAATAAGTGCCTTTTTAGACAGTAATAGGTTGTCTAGACTCTCCTTTCAGCTATAGAAGTTCTGGAGTACAGCAAGTTCGTAAATCTATAATATGCATGCAGACTGCATTCAAAGTTTCATGGACAAAAAAAGAAATGACCGAATTGTGTATTTTCTTGTTTCAAAAAAAGACAAAGCAAGTATCTGCTATGCTTTTCTGCATAGCTAGGGACAGCTTATCATCATATACCAGATAATAAGCTGGTATACTCACTCTAAAACATTTAACTCCCTATCCAATAAAAGGCTTCATGTGTGGTATTTTTGGGGAAGAACTCAATGTTTCCAATCATGCTTGTGGTTACCTTAAGCATCAGGGGGCATTTCCTCATCAGCTGTGGTGTTCAGACCCCAAGCACGTCACCCGCAGCACGTGGCACACATCACTGGTGTCACAGCTCATGCTGGGCACTTTGGGCAATTATGGGTTACGTGAACATGGCAAAAGAGCAAAAAGTCTGGGTTCGTGTAGTATGAAGTGCAGAGTCTGTGCCTCCACGTCACCTCCTGCTCTGAGGATTCTGGACATGGCCTCCTGCTGTACCTGTACACCAGTCTGAGACCCCGAGGCTCATGTACCGCTCGTGCAGAGTAATGGCACCGTTTGAGGAGAGAGAGGGGCACAGTTGTTTTCATTAAAGCGTGTGGGAGCTTTACTTTACCATTATTCATCATTACATAGAGGCCTGTGTGGGAAGGGAAGGGTAGGGTGCTCTGCTGCAGCCCTGACGGTCACAGCTGGTGGCTGTGAGAACTCACCCAGCAGCTTTAGGGCTCCAGGGTGATTTTTTTTTTCTGAGGAGACTTATCCCCTCCTGACAGAAACTGGTGTCCACCCACTGCAGCTGCAAGGCTGAGGCAGAAACCCAAAGAGAAGCACTGCAGCCTGTCTGCGCCGAGTCCTCCACCCAAACGGGCCTCCCAAGGGCTGAAATAGCTGTCCAGGCCTTGGGCTGCATGGACCTCCAGCATCTGGAAGTCCCCCTGAAGGCTGTGGTGGATATCACAGCAGCAAGGGTGCCCAGCTAGAACAACCCTTCAAACAAGTAGCCGTGTTATGAGGAGGAGCTCAACAGGCAGTGCAGTATCTGCGAACATGGGCGGGAGATCGGTAACATGGTGGTGTGTACTGTTCCAGCCCTGCCTTAAGGCTGTGCAAGGGGAATGGAAGCCTGCGTTCAGCCTGGAGCTGGCTGACACAGGTAACTCAGGAGATGAAGGAGACAGGACCTTTGTCTCGGCTCAGGGCAGAAGGAGGAACCATCACCTGCAATGCCCCTGCGTAACAGATGGGGTGCCCTGAGGCTGGCGAATGAAAAGCATATGAGTTACAGACAGGATCCAGGAGAAGCCCACCATGCAAAGTTGATCCAGCCACCCACCCACGTTAGAACCAGTGCCACCTGAAAAGCACATAAAGTATCAGTAATTGGAGGTTGCCTACCAAGGGGCACCGAAATACCCATTCACCATCCAGACAATTTCTCTAGAGAAGTTTGCTTCCTACCAGGAGCTCACATTCGCAGTGTCACTGAGAGGCTGGCAAGCCTGGTGAACCCTACAGAGTATCATCTGATCCCGCTATTCCACGTAGGGTCTAGTGATATTGCGACAACTTAGAACCACCAAAAGGGACTATGTTTTCCTCAGAGCAATGTTAAAAGGATCGGGAACACAGGTGGTGGTCTCCTTTATCCTCCCAGTCAAGTTGAGTGGTGCAGTTGATTCACTAGAGGGAAGGGACGCCATCCAGAGGGACAGGGACAGGCTTGAGGAGTGGGCCCATGCAAACCTCTTGAAGTTCAACAAGCCCAAGTGCAAGGTTCTGCATCTGGGTCCTGGGACAATCCCCAACATCAATACAGGCTGAGGGATGAAGAGTTTGAGAGCTTTGGTTTAAATCTTGTTTAAAGCTTAATAAAAAGTGATAAGATCTTATTTAGTAGGTGTTGCCCAATAAATTGCTTGCATTGTAACTGAAAAAAAAAAAAAAGGCAGCATGAAAGATTTGCTATGTCTAAGTAAAGATAGTGTCTCAGAATAGGATCCATTCATAATGAATAAGAACCATAAGATTTTCAGTGTTTCTGACTGGAAGCTTTGTTAAAACAGTGGTACACAATCCCTAATTACAACGATTATACAAAATAGTATAATAAATCCTATTAGATAAAAAAGTCAGGGTGTTCTGTTTGTAAAATCCAATTTAGTCTAGAGAATGAGAAAGTGATCTTTTGTCTTTAACAACTTGGGGAAAATAAGCTGGATTTTAATTAGGAAAGAAGTATGATGAAATTAAAGCTAAAGGAAGAACAATGCCTTAACAAAACTAGCTGAAGAGTGTTCTTTAAAAACAAAAAGTGTTTTCACTTTTTTTTTAATTGTAAATTGAATTAAGGAGCCCACAGTTATTATATAAGAAAGATAATTACAGAAAAATGTTCAGTTGGAGAAGTGCTTTAGGAGTCAACTGGGATACATTCTTCCAAGTTTTAGTTTATTCCATAGAAAGCATCCATAGTTGCCTGTGTGAGTACACAGGAATGATCCATGCCTCAGCTTTATCATGGGCAACTCTTGCCAAATGCCTCCTGCGCTGTCTCTGGCACAGCTCATGGTGCTCAGCCTCCATCCCCTACCCGGCTGTCCTTCCCATACCCATGCTTGGGTAAAGATGGCTGGAAGAAGGGGTGAGTGTTTTGAACAGGAGATATGACAAGTGGGGTGGGGTGGCACAGGAGGAAGTTCAACCGGTTGGAATAGAGTCGTGTGACATTTTGGCAAAGAGCTTCAGCAAGAGAAGTCAGAAGGAAGGAAAGCCATTATGAGTGGTCACAGCGCCTGACCAGCAGCGCAGGCTGATAAGGAGGGTGGCAGCCAGTCAGGCACGCTTATTTGTGCCTGCGCATATGCATGCCTGCAAAGCACAATTCGTGTAGAGCAAATCTCAGCCTCTGCCTTGATCTGACCAGAACAGGACAAGGCAGCGTTGGAGCCAGACATAAATCTCCCTCTGCCTTTGGGGAGAAGGGGAGGAAAAAAAAAAAAAAAAAAAAAAAAAGGAAAAAAAAAAGGAGAGAGACAGACAAAAGAAAAAAACACAGGGAACAGGAACATTTCTGGCTAGAAAGAAGGAAAACTCCTTGCTGAGATGCAATTCCTCTACTCCGTGTCATCTCTTCCCCTACCACAAAAATTGTGGACCACAGGTACTTTCCAGCTGGCCATCAGACTTCCTCTTTCTCAGTTTGAATACTTTCATTAACCACAAAACCAGGTTCTCTAATGTCTTAATCCACAAATGCTTTAAGAAGCCAGGCATAAGGAGAAAAGGAAGGCAAGAAGGACATCTTCTTGGGCTTACCAGGTGGAGGGTGTGCAGTCCACTCGCTCACCCTTTCCCAGTTCTGTGCTCCTCTCTATGTGATAAACTTTGTATGCTTTGTGGAGGGGATAAGGAAATCAGAGAAATAAATCTCTCCAAAGAGAAGCTGAGCACACCATCTTCAGCAGGCGCCAACTCGTAGGTATTTAGACTCCAACCCTAAATATTTGCCTCTCCATAATGGCAGCTTATGCAGATTTACAAAGCCAGGGGACCAGCTCCTGTTATATTAAACAGTGTGTCCTTCCCTTTCTCATAATAGTCTCTCCAGACTGTATTGATTCAGACAACACATAATTAGTGCTGACTCAGATTAAATACAGTCTCAAAACACACCTGCATTTTTTGTCTCGTGACACAAAGGCAAACTGAAGACCCTCATGATTTTTACTGTAGAAACATAAAAGTAGAAAAAAATTCTGCAAATATTTATGGAAGTTTTACCATTCTACATGAATCAAATATGAACCTGAAGTAAAGCCTTTGCTCATTTGGGCATGTGATAGTGTCTAGAGTCATTTTCAGAAATATACATTGGCTCAGAAATAATTGATTTAGGTTGTTTTAGAGAAAGGTCCTTGGACCTTTAGGGCTTCAGAACTGCTTAGTCAGGCAATTAAATGGAAGCAAAAGTCACCTTTAAACTCTACACCCAGCAATTAAAAATATGGAGTTACATTTTCTTATATGTTTTGATTTCTTTAGGGAAAAAAAATCGCCCCAAAACCCCAAAGCTAAAAGTGCCTTTCGCCCTGCTGGACATGGATGCAGGCTCTGTACCTATGGATTTGCTGGCTTTATATTTTATGATAAATGCCTATTGATGAGTAGTTGGCATTTTTCTGAGGGCCCAGTCCCATGATCTGCTTTTCTGTTGCTATACACACAGCATTATACTTGCCCTTTAGCTTCGTTTCCGCTAAAATGTGAAGACTTCATGAGAACAGGGCTCCCCTGAAAACAGCCGTCGCTGTCGGTTGTAACGTTCTTGCGTGGATAATTTCTGCCATTAAACACAGACACTGGACAGAAAAAAACCCCAAACACTAAAACGAAGAGCAGCCACAGAAACAACACCTTCTAGCAGGAATGACAGGTACTTAGCAAAAGCGTCCTGGCCTGCCACGCTTCTGGTGCTAGGAGCTGAGCTAACAGGTTAGCCTGCAGCACCAGCACAGGCATTTTTGCAGTCAGTATTTGTTTTCCCAGCTGAAGCGTACAAATGGTTGTCTGCTTTTCCTTCTCTCCATTACAAGTCAGCCTGTTTTAATTTGTGCAGTTCTGATTTTTGTCAGTGGTATGTCATCATATTGTTCTCAGAATACTCGAGAAACATTAACGAAACACAAAAATGTGCTGATTTGTGAAAATAATAACCACGCTACTTAGAAGGAAGGGAATATATTTATGCTGGTAGGGATGTAGCGAATACAGCCAGCATGTTTAGAAGAGAGTTCTGATTAGTTGGTTCCCCTGTTCAAGCGAGCACATGAAGCCTGCTTGCCAAACATCAGTCATCAACTTATCTACCAGCTCACCCAAACTGTGGTCTCCTGGTGTTAAAAAAGAACGGGAGATTCACCATCAGATTCATTAGAACATGTCCAAAGACTGATTTTCATCTCTTCTGATGGGCCTTTCTCCATTTAACTTCTTGGTCAGCCATTCAGGAAGAAGCATTAGTGGAAACTCATACACACTGCATAGAGTTTACTGGTACGAAGCAGTAAGTTACAGCTCAGGGACATCGGTGTGCTCCACTGCATACAGCCAAAGCAACTACTGGCTCTACCAGAAACACTCAGCTTTACTAAGCCACTGAAGTCTGCCGTCTTCAGTGTGCCACAGCACTAGCGCTCACCTTCCATTAAAAAAGCTTTCCTTATTTTGTTCCAGCTGATAAACATAACTGAGATTGACATTAGCTCACGCATGACCCATTAATGAGATGCAAGCCTTTGCCATACATGTCCGTGATGATATCAAGAAAGATAGCATGCTCCAGTATCCTCACACGAGAGCCGATACTGTGAAAGGGAGAACGTTAAAGTAGCTGTGCGTGGTGAAGCAATGTTCTTACTTGATTACAGCTCAATGTTAAAAAAAACGCTGCGGGGAAAGGAAAGGGCTGTAACAACTACCCAGACAGGGCAGCAGGTGGTAAAGAACAGAGCCTCTATAGGGTCATACAGAACAGGTGGCTGCTTGTTTATAGACTTCTGTTTTCAAAAGAAACATATTTTGCAATATGAATTATGGAATATGCCCTATATACTGTAAAGGAAGACTGGAACCCCTCATCTCCTCTATTAGGTTTCATAGAGGAACCTGTGGTTGGGTTTTTAGATAGGAAATGATTCTTTCAAGTTTCTGTATTCCTCAAGCAAAGTCTTAATAGAAAGGCCTGTGACTCCCAAGACTACAGGTCTGATACCTGGTCTGGTATTACCACCGTGTTGTTGGCCTTCTCTGCATCTCACATCTACACACATCCATTGTCAGAAGCCAAGTTACTATGAACAGTAGGCCTACATACCTAAGCCAAAGTCTTTTAATTGGACCTCAAAATTCATCTACAACCTCAAGTATACAGACTAATTCCTTATTAGTGTTAAAAGCAGTACAGCACTAATGACTCGAGCAGAACAAGCTGTATTGCCACTAGTTTAATTTTTTATCATTTTGAGGCTGGAAGGAACCAATATGTAGGTCTAGTCTTACCTCTTCCATAAGACAGCTAGCTGAATTTCCCCCAGGAATCCCTTCACCAGGAACGAAAGGAATCTAGGAGAATTTGTTTCAGTACAGCTTGAAAAATTACTTCACGAAAACTAAAGCATCCCGATCCTAGTGATCAATCCAAATCCTGCTCAAATGTCAACTGCTTTCACACAGACCAATCCTTTTTCTGAAAGCCTTGAAATGAGGCAGAATTTGCTAATATAACGAGCACCCATGATGACCAAAGTCAGAATATAGCTGCGGGATCATTGGTTTTCTCTAACACACATCGATGCAACACATCAATAAGTTACTTTGCACTTTTCCTAATAAAATATTTCATGCACAAGCAATACAGAAAAAGGTTAAACTAGACAATAAACTGAGCTGCCAAAAGAAAAGAAAAATACAGGACGTGGTATACGCTGCTGTTCTTGACAGCAATGGAGTTCCACTACCTGAACACAGCAATCTTCCCTTGTCCTTCAGTAATTTAGAGCTAAGAGCTTGCTTTCTCAAAACATTTTTAGTCAGAGGCCAAACACTATGGAGAAAATTAAGATGGCAAGACCACAAAACAGAACCTAATCCATTGAGGTGCAAGGTCTGCGTACAGGAGCAGGAGGTCACCTTATAGCTGCTCTCAAAGAAATATCCCTCCTTCTCTTCCATCAGGTCTTTGTTTCCCTCCCACCACCCCAAAACTGGCATATCTTATGCACAGGCATTTCAGAGCTTGCTTTATCTTCTCACTCATATTGTCTTGCTCCATCCTCTTTAAGATGATCACTCATGTGTAACCCCCCTCCTTGTTTTAAGGACAAATCCTCCCAGCTGACACAAATCCACACAACTTTACTGAAATCGGAGGACCTTAATCAGTTTAATCAGATGAGGAAACATGCTTTCTGCCTGCTTCTTCTGTCTTTTCCTGTTGATTCATGTTTTTTGAATGGATGGATCCACCCTGTCTTTTCTCATCCTATTTCTGAAAGAGCTTCCCAGCATTTCTGCTTCAGTGGTTGTTTTTAATCTACCTCAAAACCTCTTCTCCTAAGTCTCTTCATTTCGTTCAATCCTCTATTCTACTAATAGCCCACCAAAAATATCCTGAATTGTGCAATCAATTTCTCAAAGTTTTTATTTCACCAAATTTGTATCATTACATAAATGCTTTGTAGGAATTATATGCATAAAAGTTACCTTTTAAACAAAATACACCAAAGGAATATAGTCCTATACTGAATTTTTCCTTTTAGATCCTAAGAAAAGAAGAGGTATTGGAGAAAGAAGCAGCCATTCTAATCCATTCTAAATGTGGGCTGCAGAGCTGAAAGAATATGAGAACTTCACCAATCTGGAAGAAAAACTTGTTTGCCAACCTGAATGAACACACATGCTACCAGCAGTTATTTTTACCTAGCCCAGCATTTTATGGCTAGGAGAAGCTAACAAAGTCTACTGAGAATTTTGGTTTGGGGAGATAGTGGCTGCATACTATAACGTTTCAATATGCTGCATACTGCATAACTGACCATATGATACAAATTATACTCTATAGCTCTGTCAGAGATAGAAAGCCAACATCTCACATCAGCATGTGGCAGAACACTTTTACAACCACGAGTAAATTTAGTTGCATATGCTGGTGCACGCTGGGCGGGAAGCCAATAGACCATCCCGCGCCACACACGCGGAGTCAAGTCAGGAAGCATGGCATTCACACACGGCTTAGTTTTACATCTGTAAACATGGCCCAAAAACTCATGCTGGGCGCTAGCTCTGGAATACTTTTAGAAGCAGGTTCTGGAAATACTGTTGTTTCAGTAAATAGCATGAATTAGGCACTGTTATTACATAAACCACAGGAAACGGTGCATTTTCAAAGCTTGGAGCTTAAGCTGGCACAACTCCTTTACGCAAAGATTGTATTTTTAAGGATGGGAGTTGTTTACTTAAATGTTTCAAGGCACCGTGGGTTTTCCATTGTAACGAAGGGTCTCTGTATCAGGGTCCACACACCCATAAACAATAAAATAACTTCTGGAGGTTATTTCAGTACACTCTGCTCTTCAGCTGACACCAAACATTCGCAGACTACGGATTTAAAATTTGACCCACCAGAAAAACTAGCAGAGGTCAACATTTTTGTTCATACGGTTGTAGTGACCTGTGGCTAGCACAGCAAGGCAAGTTAGACAGGGGTAAGGATAAAAAGTAGTTCTCTCTCTCTTCTCTTCTCTGTCTGCCTGGAGGGAATGAAGACACCTACTTCTGCAGCTCCAATGTTGAAATCCTTTTTGCTTTCATGTGGTTACTGTGAATGTTCTCTGGAGTATTAAATGAGACGAAGGCATTATAGTTTTTAACTTTGATGCCCCATTAAGATGAATATGCACCTAATGAGCTGAAAAATTACCATTGCTGCTTTTTTTGTCCTACTCTACAAGACTGGCTAATCAGGACAGGGGCACGCTCCTTGTGTTCTTAACCCAACAGCAATGAAAGTTGGAAGATCATATTCAAACATATGTTTAATGCAGCAACAATAAAGGCAATAACAGCTCCTGCTATAACAGAAGGACTAGAAGGGAATTTCTTCTTATTTTTTTCTTCTTTTTTTTTTTATTTTAAGAGCTGCAGTAACTATCCCTTGCAGTTCAGATGGAGTTTGGCATAAAACTTAACAGATATTATTTGTAAGCCAGCTGTCCCCATCAAAGTTGTCAGCATTTAAGTGTCTTAAGACAAACAGCAACAAAAATAACCATTACCATTGGAACCACTCATTATTTTGGAAAAAAAACCCAACAAAACCCAGTTTATTTTAATTGCAACAATTGAACTCTATCAAAGCCCCTTAATGCAGTGACTTAATCCTGTTGGAATTTGAAATATGTCCTTGTTTTCTCAGGTTAGGCTCCCTAAGAATGAAGCTGTATCTAGTGACACAACATAAGAAGCTAAAGCCAATTATATTCCAGCATTATTGACTAATATTCCCTACCTGCCAACTGGAGTGTGGCAAGTCTTATTCATACTGTGTTATGTGAGCATGGATATGAAGCTCCGTTTTCCCCTAAGGGAAATCTTATAACAAACGGTTGACAGAGCAACACACAATTTTGAAAGTAACAAATTAAAAATCTAATAAATATGATGCAAATAAAGAACACAGGAATTTAGCCATTTTTTTTTAATGCCTAAAATGAAATGCAAGTTTACCTTTTAGAGATACCTTAGTGGAAAGGTAATATTTAAGTAATGAAGAGAGCACCACCACGCTGATACCTTGCCAAAGTTCATGTCCTGGAAGGTTTCAGTCCCTTGTTAGTCCCACAAATGTTTTATTATGTAAATCTACTCAGGTGGTAAAATGTTTGTGGACCCGAGCCCAGCAACAGCTCTGATGTCCTCGCACAGTTGTAAAGCAGCAGTTTGCAAGATGCTGAGTAACTGTAGCTTCTTTGGTAGCTACAAGAGGTCAGGAGCTCTCTTCACCAAACCTATATAATGGTTACACTACGTTCTTGTAAATGAAGCCATAGGAAAGTATGCAGATCTCAACAGACAGATGTTCCCTCTGCTCCTGCAAGCATTCATTTCCAGTGCTTCCAAAAGGCAATGTGGGGTGGGGTTTTTTTCCTGTTTTAGTCAAGAATATGTTGCTCTTCTTGTATACCACATTTAGCCTATAGCAGAGGTGACACAAGAAAAAGTTTCCTAAAATTTCCCTTTAAAAAAAAATCATCAAAATCTGAGATTTGGTAACCTCATGGGGAAAATAACAGTAGGGATGACTGGATGATTCATGCCTGGTTTTTTGATGTTTTTTTTCTCCTTCTAAAAGATGCACTCCAACATTTTGCCAGAGTATTTTTCCTTTGACAGAAGTACTACTGCAAAACATGGTCCAGAGAATTATATTTTTAGCTGGCTCTAGGCCACTGGTTCTTCTCTTTCACTTACATTTATGCTAGCCGTACAATTGTTCTCTAAATTTTGGCCGGCCTCAGTAAGGGACTCTGGCCACAGGACTACTCCCCTGTATACACAGTCAATCATCACAGCACCTCCTCTTGGCGGGGCTGCTTGGGGAGGGATTTTGAAGAATATTATTTTAACCTGGGTGTGCAAAAGTACAGGAGAAGAGAATTACACTACTCCTGTTAATGACTGACTGCTGAGTTTTGCAGTCACATTGCCCAGGTCAGGGTCTGCTCGCGGCCTTGCTCTCTTTGAGGTGCTCTTCAGCTGCACACTAATGCACACGGAAGAGAAAATCCTGGGAGAGCTGCAAATGCTGGCAGAGGTGGAGGAGGCTCCTCGCGTGAAAACGCAGCACCCTGAGCTCTCTTTCTATGCAGCAGAGGAGCGAAAGCAACTTCTGCTGTTCAGGGTTTCTGAATTCCTCGTCACACTAACTCCTGCTGCTACAGCCGCAATCAAAAGGAATCCCACGGGGGAATCTAAGCAAAGTAAAGTATTTTCTAGAGAGAAAATATCACACAGAAGGAAAGGGAGAGGAGGAAGCAGCATCTTCAGGGTTGTATCTAAGCTGTGATTCCACTTTGAATATGAATCCTGGCAAAATCTCACTTTCACACAAGTAATTTGTATCCTGCATGCACTCAGTCCCGTCAACTGGCTGCACAGGAAAAATTAAGCATGATTATTGCTTAATTATCATGAGCTCTGTGCAGCCAGAGATCAGCGATAAACCCACCTGATGCATCAAAGATGCTAATTAAACATTAAAGGGTCATGAATGATTTTAAGGGGGAAAATAATAATAAAAATAAACAGGTGCATTTTAGATAGTTAAAATATTGGGGTTTTTTTTTTTTTTTTCAGTTTTGTAACCTCTCTTCCTTTTCCAAATTAATGGCAAAGTAGAAAGGGGGAGAAAATAATGGAAAAAGGAAAAAATTCAAAGTTTGGGATTCTTCAGTATGTACTTACAAAGTAAGTTTCAAGTGAAAAAGGGAGGAATTCTCACAAAAGTTCATCTTTCATCTAAATTCACATTATTTTAACTATAACATTTCAGCAAGCATAAATTGAAGCTGCAGCACGTGTACCTTCTGAAGAGTGTGCCATAATCACAGTTGTCATCTTTTTCACAGAACTATTACTGCTTTGCTACAGGTGACACAGGAAAAAAGAGCAAAACTCTATTTTATCCCAATTTACTGGACTACCGTGGAGAAGGAGAGCAGGAAAAGAGCACTTAATTCAGAAAATGAGCAGAATGCGTGTGAAAGTCGCAAGATAAGTAGAGAAGTTGTACAGGCCATGTCAACCATTTCCAAAACCATTCTTCTAGGTTACAGTATGCTTTATAAATCAGCTTAAGATTTATTAAAGTCGTTCAAGAATGTGAAAGAAGAAACAACAGGCTTTGAAGAAAATTGAATTATTTTACGTTGTCAGTGTTATGAACTTAGGAAGGCTAGTTTGTTACCAGGGATTTAAGAAAACCTGCTTTGTAGTAGTCAGCATGGGGAAATTCAGCAAACGCAATTTAATAAACAAATCCACTGGAACATGATTATTTTACTATCCTGCTACAACATGATGAGTCAGAAGGCATAATTTCCTTACACCAGTCTATAATGGCCATTAGATGAAAAATGCTGCTGTGTGCATCCGTGCTAACGTGCAATGATTCTCCTAAGTACCTTTGTGAGAGAAGCCTTCAATGGCTACTAGCACTCTTCTCTCCCCAATGGCTTGCTACAAATCATCTCCTGATCCACAGCACAAGGCTAGAAGCTAAAAAAATGAATATACCAGTAATTTCTTTTCGACAGTGATTCGACACCCAGCTGATGGAAGGAGCTAACCATGTAACCTCTACACCATAAGTTCTGCTAAAAGAGATTCTCACAAAACACCCATGGGGTTATGGATTCCTGCTAATAGCAGCAATAGGATGGATGATAAAATTATGGCAGTGTAGAAATGCTCTCTCAATTAATTTCCCATCATGTTAAGGCCATTATCATTGGATGTCATCTACCGAAATGGAAAAGAAAAAAACAAACCCAGAAGCCTTCAATACCTTTGAAAGTTTCACTCCCTTAGCACATGATATAATTGTAGGGTAGAGCAGGCCAGCCTCTTGAAATAGTTTACCTTCAAACAGAGCTTTAATGGTATTGATTTGAAGCACTGACAGGCAGATTTGCTTCAAAAACATAAGCATAAGCAGAAGAAAAAAATGAAACAAGCACACAGCCCAGAAGGAAAGCGAGCAGAGATTTATCTTTTTCCAAAAAAAAAAAAAAAGGGTTGATTCAAGATTTCTAGATGTCAGCAAGAGCTTTTTTTCAACCAGCTTTCAACACAAAGCTCACAGACCGTTGTTTTGCAGGTCTTTCTATTATACCACCTTGTATGATGCATCAGTTTCTCCAAAGAAGCTGCTTCTAACTATGACTTTTCTTAGCTTCTATCTGCAGTTTTTCTGTGGGAAGATGAGAGGGTTTAGACAGCTATGGACAGGAAGCAACACAATGTAAAGTCTATGGGAGGGCTCTCATATATATATATACACACAAATATACATATACTCACATATATATGAGAGTTTTCCATTTATGCATGTATGCGTATATATTTAAATATATACAAATGCACAACCATATACAGTAATTAAGTAGAACCTATTCTTATTTTGGCAAAATGAAGTCTCTATCAGAGAACAAAACAGACAGGTTTCACTCTGTTTTCTTCACCGGCTTGCTGTCTCGCCCTTGCTCTCTACCTGCCAGTTTTGCCACTGCCTTCCCAACACAGGCACTACCATGCATCAGCACGAAGCAGAGATCTCGGCAGTGGCCAGTGCAAGTGGTGGAGGGGCAGTGCTGTGGGGAAGGCTGAGCCGTGCACAGAAGAAGAGCTGACTGGTGTGCGGAAGATTCCTTCTGCGTGTTGATTCCCCTCCTATAATTAAGGTAACAGACATATGATTAAGAATTAAAACTCAGCCTAAGAGAAAGTGCGTGCCAGGAAGAAGTAAGCAAAAGAACATTTACAGTAAGACAGACAGAAATGAAAGCAACGAGCCGAAGCCAGCTGGAAGGGTTAAAGACTTTAACATAGCCAAAGAAAAATCTACAGCCATAAAGAAGGAAGAGGACAGAATCTTCTGGGCCATATTTTTGTCTCCTCCTGTTTTGAAAACGTACAGGATATATCGAAGAGGCATTTGCATTTACAATGCAATTGCAACAGTCTTCTGGATGTGCACACACAGCTACTCATTGATGCACAAGAGCATCCAAGGCAATTCTTATTATAAAGGTCAAAATTCCTCTTAGCTAGAAGAGAAACTGGTATGAGCCCTAACCTTCAGGGGAAAACTTAAAGGCTGATACACATGAAAATGTATCACAGGGTGCCTCAGACTATGGTCCCATGGCTTGCTTTCAGCTGAATAATATCAAGAGATGACTGCCTCTAGCTACTCATCATCACCTCAGCAGAGTTTAAAGCCTATCAGGCTTGTTACTGCTTCTCTTCCCTTTCCATACTGTCACAATAATCCAGGTGATATTAATACTCGAAACAGAAGGTTTTACTAACACAGAGTATGTTGACTTAGCCGTATTCCGCAATCGCAACATAGGCAGATTTAACAGGGTAGTGTTTCTAGCAACAGCTGGAACAGGGCAGGACACAGCTTGGTGATATTCTGAGCATGAGAACATCTTCCAGCATGGTTCAGAAAGCATTAACAAAGATGACTGAACTCTAATTCCAGATTTCAAAGATCTGAATAGAAGCAGGTGGCCAAATGAAAGAATGCCCTTTAGCAACGGTTTCTACTGCAAATAAATCACAAACTGAATTCTATATCAAATTACAAATAGGTACATTTAGATTTGAAATTTATTTAATCCCCCCCCTCTCCCCCCCCCAAGCATTACAAGAAACAGCTCTAAGTGTGGCTCCCATCTCAAGAAATTTCAGGTAGAGAAAAGCATTACTCTGTAGAGATCGTCAAATAACTTTCAAAAGGGGAAAAATATCCCATTTTTTGGAAACATCTGCTTCTCGGCTTGCTTGGGCAGCAGCTGTTGCTGTTATTGACAGCTCAGCAACACAGGAGATTATTTGCTGTTTTATGTCCATTTCCACTCCTCAAAATGAAGCAACTGACAACGGGCCTTGACTGACACCCCCAAGACTCGAGCTCCTTTCGTCCAGTGCGGCCACGATCGGGCACTACCACTGCAGTTGCCTCATTCCAGTCTTCACCTGCCAAAAGGGATTATACAATGGCAGCAAAATTGATCTCACCCTTATTCCTTGGGCAGCTTCTTTGTTTCAGCTGCCAGCATCTATAGAACCACTGCATTAAGGAATATCTGCTCTCATTTAAATGGGCTGTTTTATGCAGCAAAATGGAGAAACGTAGACTTTATGTCTACGTCAGGGGCATCTTCAGCTTTGAAGCCTCTGTAAGTCTTTTAAGCATCTCTGGATGTCAGCCATGTGAAACTGTAAGTTACCATCTGGGGCATGTTAATGGTTTTATTTTAAAAAATGTAACCTGCGACAGAAAGAACAGATTTCTTCCTCAAATGAAAGCTACGAGAGCAGAGGCATTCAGATATAAATACAGCTAGGAACCACTGATACAAGGGGTGGGAAACCTCACGCTTCCCCCTTCAAAACCCCCTCTAGCCTTCATGTCATGCAGAAAGACACAGGTAAATTCTCCCAACGACAGTGGATCATCACTATGTTTCTTGCCATAGCAATAGATGTTTAATTCCACCTTTTTGAAAGTTAAGTCACTGAAAATGCCTGCAGCTGCTCTGTATCTGCTTCACTTCACTACCTATCTGGTTTGGAAATCTGCCTTTGTAGCCAGTTTCCTAACTTCTTTTTAATCTTGATTAAAAAAGGCATACCGCTTTACTTACCCCTAACCCCTGCAAATGACTTGTACGTCCCTTTGTTTTGCGAGGCAATGTCAACCACCTGCAGTAGTCTCCATTTTGACTTATACTCTTACTCTGGGTTTCTAAATTCTGTGAAGAAAGGGATGGCACTGACTTTTCAACTTGACAGGGCTTTGGCTTGAGACGCAGCTGCAATTCAAGTGCAGGCAGCAGCGGCAAGGATCTCAGTCATGTGGGTTAGCAGCTTCCCCAAGGTCTGCCGCAGCCTGAGGATCTGGAGAAGACAGCTCCATACTGTTACTATAACAAAACACCGTGAGATTTCTGTTCCATTAAAACTGGAAAGTTGTGGCATTTCATTCCAATTCTGAATGGACACTGTTTCTTAAAACTCAGAATATTAATGGAATCACATTTTGGTGTCCAAGTCAATATGCATAACATAATTTAAAGTATGCCTTCACCGACTGGTTGAAAACACTCAAAATAGAAGAAACGGACAGAAGTGCAGTAAGAATTTAACATTTATTACTGCGTAGACTCCAGCCCACTGACTCCCTGCTGTGGAACTGGCAGGTTTGTTACAACCTCACGAGATAGGTGAGGTACAGTATTATACAAATTCCTTATAGAGTTTGACAAGTCCATTACACCTGTGATGTCTTTAACCTTGTGCTAGTTTATTGTACTGAACTTATGTCAAAGCAAATATTCCAGAATAATTGCCTGATAATGTTTGACTGCTGCGGCAATGCTACAGAAGACGTAGTGCCATACTATTCCTCCAGCTTGCAGACGACAGTATTTTGCTAAACCGTAAGTAGGAAACCAAGGAGACAAATAAAGTGAAAGCTGATGCTGACATTTCCCCAAAACTTAACTAATAGGTTTTTTTTAATGACTAATAGATTAAATCACTTTGATCTGCAAATTCTTAATTATTTCTTGCTTCTGTATTCCAGTCCTGACAGGGAATGGAAACAAAGAGTACAAAATAGCAGGAAACATTGCCTGTATTTCTGCTATCATTAGGGACAGAAATCTCTGGAATTTTCCATACGCCACTTTCTAATACTTCTCGATTGCCAAAAGAAACCCAGGCTCACAAAGGTATGTGGAAGAAAAGAGTGACTGAGAATCGCATTGCCAATTTCTTGTTGCTTCCCACAGAGCTCGCCATAACAACAACAAAAAAAAGTGTTTCATTTGTGGAGCAGCTGTATTCAATTGCTGCATAGCGCCTTCCACCCTGGGTCCAGATTTTGGTTGTTATGATTGGATGGATGACATTGCGGTCATAAACACAGTATGGGTTTGATAATAATAACAAAGGCCTGAATAAGAGCAGAGTAGCAGTAGATGGTGTGGTGTTTGCTACGAGCTGCTAGAAAGTGGATCTATGGGAGGGTTGCTTAAAAAGCAAGAGGAATAGGCAGGTAGTTATAAAGTGAGCCTTCTCCTACCACAATGAATCCCTAATCATCTGAAGTCACTGCCATGCACAGCGGATTGCTTGTTAAGTTCAAAAGGAGGAAGAATTACTCACTCTCTACAGCTGTCTACTTTCTTTCATTAGCAGCAGGCTAACCTGAAGACGCCAAACGTGAGTGCCCAACACACCAACCTTGAGTCCTCAAGGTACCTCAAACTTTTTTCCTCCCTAACATCCTGGATAATCAAACTAGGATGAACCTACCCATAAGCCTGCAAATGTGCCTTGAATAACATCATAATATACACAATGTACAAATTATATGGTATATTCTATGTCACATAGACATTCATGGTACTTAAAATACTGAAAGGCAATGACAATTTACCTGAAAAAGACAGAGTCAATAAAAGTTTGTACCAAATGGAGTATCTTATTTGAAGAAGTGCAATGAAATTAAAGAGAGGTGACTGGATATTGCATCCCTAGCTACCTGTTAAGATCTTGGTCAAGTATTTTATACTGATACTGTCATTCTCAACCAAAGCCCTCTGTGCACTGATTAATCACAGAAACACAGGACGGGTAAGACCTGCATTATGTTTTGAGGCAGAGAAGTATTAACATCTTCGGTGCACAAAAGGTAACATCACACAATAAGGGAAGAATGAAGATAGAATAAAATCCAAGGTGGAGTTTAACTTTCCTACATGCTTTTGAGAAGTCCCATGTGCAGCCCCATATGATTTATTCAAGTCTGAAGAAGAGGAACAAGCAGAGAGTCCTCCTGAATCTACTCTAATTACTAACACGTGTATCTCCACTCTCCTCCAGCAACAATTTGCTCTCACATCATTTAATCCATTTTAAGCCTTGATTTAAAAGAAAAAAAAAAAAAAAAAGAAATCTCTAAACCATTCCTCCCCAGCCCACGCACATTACATCTAACATTCATCCAGACGGAACATGGCTTTTTTGTATTATCTAAACATGCAGTGGTGCTCTCATATCTCTCAGACTGTGCCACTACTGAATTCAACTTTCTATATAAAAATCAGAGCCAAAGGCAAGCTTCTGGAACTGCACCTACCAGTCCTGGATCTCAAAAACCTTAAATAATTTGCCTGATGATGCTAAAGAAGTGTTTAGTAAAAGGATTAAATGCAGCAACAAAATATGAAATAAACATCTGTATTCAATCTTGAAGTGCTTCAGGTTACCATACATCTCTCCCCAGCTTCTAAAAACACTCCCTGGCAAAGGGTTTTCTGATTAATAGCCTGGAATCCCCTTCCGTGGCTCCAGGGGAAGGGGAGTGGATGTAGTAATCTGTTATCCACCTGTCTTTGTATTATGTCATACAACACTTACATTATCCAGGCAGATTCATCACCATAATAATGACAGCTAAAATTGCATACCAATGAAGTTCTAATGCTCGCCTGCCCTGGTTTGGGGGGGAGCAGAGCCAACTTTCTGTTCAATGAGAGGCTCATGCTCTACTTGTTGCTGTGGCAACTGGGGTCAGCTGACTTGGTGGTTTACCTTGTGGAGGGGTCGCACCTATAGGGAGAATCAAACAAGTCAGGTGACCCGAACTGACCAATAGGGTACTCCATCCCATCTGCCACGCTCAGTATAAAAAGGTCAGTTCTTCTCCACTATCTTGGTTCTTCAATGGCTGTCCTTCTTCAGTGACTGCCATCCAGTGTCAGTTCATCTGATGCTGGTAGACCATCATGTGGTAGATGAACATCAGTTCATTTACCTTTGATTCTGATTCATGGGTTCCTGAGTCAAGATCTGGAATCCAATTCCTACGTGTTGCTGAGTACAGTCTGGAACTTCCCCAGTGCCTGCTGGTGATATCTCCCTGGGAGCTTGATAAAGTTTTGTATATATTGTATCTATTTCATTATTTTATTTTTATTTTATTATTAATATTTCATTAAAGTAGTTTAGTTTTTTTCTAAACTCATAAATATCTTTTTCCTTCCTCTCTTTGGAGTGAGAGGTGGGGGAGAACATCTGTTGTCTTGTCATTGGCCAATCTGGCCTACACTGTGACATACCCCTAACTCAATTAGGTAACTAGGGTTGAATCAGATTTTCTTTATCAAAAGCTAATCAGAGAATTTCTAATTCTTTCCTAAACAAAACAGCATTGCTATAAATTCATAATGAAGCTAAACAGATTACAAATACCAGTTAAAAAGAGTCTTTCTATTATGCAACTGTGCACAATAAATACACATAGAATTTATTCATTCTTAGCAAACAACTACACTTTTATATATTCTAACTACATGTCTGTTTTTTGTAAGATGTGACTGTAAGCTTAGTCCTGCTTACATAGGTACAGAATCAGGCCTTCCACTTGCCGTGAGTCCAATGCAAGTGGATGTGAAAGAATAATAATTGGGACCAGGGTTATACCTTAAGGACCAGCTAGGGTTTGGATGAGAATGAGCCTAACTCAAACTCTGGGATTTTTTAGACTGTATAAAAGACTCCAAAAACCTCTTTGTTACATAGAAACAAGGGGAAGGATGTTTTCCAGCACCTCTGCATTTTTTCGCTCACAGAGAAATAATTTCTGCAATTGTGAGATCCTTCCCTGTAATAAACCTTTGAAGAAATTACTTCCAGTGGCATACATTTCAGGTCTGGAAAGTCCTAGACTCATACGCCTTTCGTTAACTTGTGGATAAGCACTGGCTGCCCTTGGTTTCTGACAGGAACCATGGACTGGCAACACAGAACTAAACTCCAATCTTTCCTCTTATTTTAAACATTTTACTTTAAAGAAAAGGCATATGCATATTTAGAAGAATATTTGTGCCACAACCAATTTCCACTGCTGCAGAAATATATCTGTTCACGTTCAAATCATGCATAATTGACAGTTTTTGACCATTTTTTCCAAGAAAAATTCCTTTAATACACACGTGGGCTAGGGACAAAGTATCCCATCTGCTGACTGGCTCTGCGGGCATCTGGTGAATATTGTCTTTTCCTGTGCTTAATTAGCTGTAGAAGCTGGCATAGCCAGCAGGCTGAAAAATAACGTTAGTGCTCAAAGGATTCCTCCTATTGTTCTTCCTTGATCGCTTTGAACCTAGGCAACGCTAGCATGCCTGTCCTGCAGCAGTTTTACTTCAGGTGACTTCTATCGAGCTGGAGTATCCCATCTAGAAATTCAGTATGGCAAAAGAAGGCCATAATATCTGACTCAATTCAGATATACATCAGAAGTACTGTAAAACAGCAACCTATCAAGCAAGCCTACCAAGAACATCAAGTTCTTTCTGATGAATCTGAAGTTTCAATTATTGAATCTTCTATTTCTTCTTTGCGCATTAATGTCACTGATGAAGGTACGAACACTACATTCTTTGGACAGGGCTCCACATTAGACTGATTAAACACAAGGAGGCCCATTGTTGCACTGTACATTTGAGAAAGAACACGTAGAACACCTCATTTCAAGAGATGAATGTGTTTCCTAGAGTTTGATCTCAATAATTGGTGTGCACTAAGAGACTGTCAGAAGTCCTGTGCACAATTCTGTACTTGGGAGCAGCAGGTGCAATTTCCCACTGAAATAAGAGGTCTAGCTTCAAAAGAATTTTTTTTTTCATTACTCTGAAATAAGCCTTCTTCCCCCATCCACTAAAACCGTGTTTCAGCTGTTGCAAAAAAGTGAGCACTAAAACCAGTTGCTGCAAATTTTTATCAGGTTTTTGTTATGTGAAACTGAATTATTTTATTAGGTGGGATCTCAGGCTAGGGAAAAAGTGCTTTAAAGATTTATTAGTTAAAAAACACATGATCATATCATTGATGTTTTGACAAATTTGAGATATTCTGAAGATACTCTTCAGATTCTGGGAAACACTCAATGCTCCGGAGACAGGCCAGTGAAAGAAAGTGATCTAATCAATAAGTAGTCAGAAAACATCTCAGCGTGGTATTAGCAGAAAAGCTTCCAGCATCAGCTATGTCCCCGATTACCAATGGGCCAGAAATACCTAGATATCAAGCTGCCGCAGTAGGACTAGATACAGCCACTGCCATCTGAGATTCAGGTCTTAGTGAAGACCAAACATATGGAACATTTTCTGTCTATAACTTCATACTTGCAAATGTCCTATTTCTTAAAGTGATATTTATATCCATGCCTCTGTTCACTCTGGCATTAAGGGGAGGTTTAAAAGAAAAATATAAAAAAAATTTGTGAAAATACTGTTTCTCTGTCTCTCCCCAAGCCATGCTGCAAGTTGAACACCACAATGTTGTAACGCTGTAACGCTTCTAATAGTCCCACACAAAGGCCAACACGATCATCGTTCTCAAAGCATACGGTTTTCTCCCTCATATGTTGTGTGGATAGAAATCACCACATAAACTGTGGAGGACTGAGGGAAGAAGTAATGAGAGAGATATTTTTTTCGTCTAGAAGTCGATTTCTGGTTTGTAGTTATATTCCACTCTAAAATGCACAAAAATTTGGATCATGATTTATTATTTACTATTCTGATATTTTACTTTCTACTAGACCACTAAATTAACATTAATAATGTATATACATGCAGGTGACTTTATGCCCCAAATGGCGCTATTGGCACTATTCTGACGCTTTTGTCTATAGATATATGTATTTGCAGTACAGCAATTACATCATTATGTCTAATTATGTCATACTGGGAACAAACATTAGAATCTAAATAAGCAGAATTTTCATCCGGTTTGCTGCACTAGTGGATAGAAGCACTTTCTCCCAGAATAACAATAGCTCAGCTCAACAGTTCACCCAAGTGACAAGCCGTAGGTTTAAATTAATTTTATTTCTGGAACGGAGCAAAGACTTGAACCTGCTCCTCCATTAACCTATTAAGTGCTTCAGCCACAAGGCTGCCCTAAGTGGGTCTGCTTCTGAGTGATATTATCTTTAACTAAAGCTAAAAAGGAATACTAGATTGTCAAAAACTTTCTATGGTTGGTCTGGATGAACCATTTCCCATCCCATTCTCTCATTTGAGGCAACGGCAGGATACCCCCAGCAAGTTAACTGCACAGCCACATTTCACTGTTGCTAGTGATAACTGAGTTTAGAAAAATAATCTTACAGATAAGACTGAAACTCAGAGCTAATATGACTTACCTATAGGTTCTATACAGTGTATACTAATAAATTAACTGATTAAATTAATAAAAGGTATTTCCTCTACCCACAGACCTTGCTTTGCCTATCACAGCTCAAATAGTAACTTCTGATTACATCTTCAACTGTAACCTGAAAAAACTAGTCTCATATTTTCCATGCAGGGTATGGTATAATTACTCACCTTCAGTCTATTTTTTATAAGACCACATAAGAAAGTGTCAGGGAAGTAATTACAGCAATTAGAGAGAAGTTATTTGATGCCTTTCTGTTACAAGGGCTGTCAAGTCTAGCCCTTCCTACCTGAAAGAAAATATCCTCTGCAGCCACATAATATACAAAGATACATGTTCTTGTTGAGGTTTTTAAAAAAATCTATGCACAGCCTGTGTGTGCTTTATAATCTCTCAACTCCTATTAGTCGCCTGGGCCTGAACTAGTATTCTGCAGCATTTTAACATCAAGTCCAAGACAAAACTGTCAACAGGACAACCAGAACATATCATTCTTGCCATAAACAGTCACATCACGCTTGAATTTTAGTATTACAACAGCAGAATGTCATGTTCACTTGATACAAAAATCGTACAAATTCATATTGAACACAGCAATTAAACCTATCTAGAACAACATCACCTGATGTGAGAATGTCATTGCTAGTTGTGTTAAAGGAACATGGCAAATGCCCTGAGAATGAAAGAGAAGTGTATGGATGTTAATACCACTCATGAAACATGTATCAGTAAATGTAGATGCCGTTATGTTCAGGGATATCAGTTGCCTTTTTGCACACACTTCTCAAAAAATAGTACAATTCAACAAAGCATTTAAGCAGAGCTGAAGCTTTCCAAGTGAGGGATTTGATTAGATCCACCCGCAGCAAAACACAAGGTTGTACCACCGGTGTTCTCCTACTTCCCCTGAATCTTTCCCCTGAGCCACCTGGGGAGGAGCAAAAGCTGCTATTAATCTCGCAGAGAGAAGAAAAGAGCTTGACACTTACCAAAACAGCACCACACAGGAGGTTCAACTTCACATCATCTAACGAGAAGCTGCGGCTGGTGAGAAGGGAGAGAGCTCTGCAGCATCGGGGTCTCCCAAGATCTATTAGTGAGAAGGATGACGCATCGTATTTAGTATGAACTGAATAGGTTGGAAGTCCTCCACCATCTTCTAAAAGGAAAATAAACTTTGATATTTTTCCTCTCTTTAGAGTTTCCTGATCACTATTAAGATTGCCATCACAGATGGGTTACTCCTTTCCTTTGCCCACTGCTGCCCACAAGGTCTTATCTGTCACTCTGCAAAAACTCAGTTTGGGAAAAGTAATACCAGTAGTGGGACCACAGGTTTGCTGAGAAGCATCGGCATTAACCTAATGAGATTTTTTGAGATTTTCCCTTCTAAACAGATAGTTCTATATGTGTGCCAGGAAGTAGACTAGGACTTGTAAAGGATTATTTTTTTCCCCCCCTGCCTTTAACTCATCTGTTTAGTTGGTAAATACTATAGCGCTAATTACACAGCACGGGTTTTTTGCCTGCAGGATTAGTAAGGCTTTTCAGATTTGAAGCATATTTCACCTGTAGTCTTAAGGGCTGGAAACTTGATGTTAAAAATATGAAACCAGAGCTATTTCTGAGGGATTTGCAACAGAGGCTTCTCAGGTCAGCTGTTCTGTCTTCCAGGTCAGCCCTTGCCAGGGCTTTTTTCACATCTGCTGTTCTAGAGCACATTTTGACCATAGCTCACCCACCTCATCTCAGCACAGGGCAACCCAATGAAAGAGTCGCCTTTGTCAAACCTCCCTCTGCCCAACCCTCCAAAACCCACAAACACCCAAACCCAGGACACCGAGTTATATCTGCTAGCTCAGCTACTCTTAATTTCTTTTTAACATTGTGCAAGAATGATGCACCAACTTTTCTATTTTCATCAGAAACCTTACTCATCTTTGCCCTCTGGAACAGCTCAACTATCTTGAAACATTTCTCTCTCCATAATCATCCTTTGGTGAGGGGAAAGAAATAATATATTATAGAGCCTAATCTGTTACCAGACATTACTAGTGAGTGCCATTTCTTCCCCAAAATGTGCCTCTTCCTATCTGCCCTTTTCCAGAGTTAGAAACCATCAAGAAGAGCTAGGTATGTTTAACCTAAATAAAATTAAGAGCTCATCTTCTGCCGTGGACAATACTTTCATGTAAAAAGATACAGCAAAATACACGCTAGCAGGGAAAGATTTAATCAAAGTGGAAAAAATATAAATTACTTTCTATTTCAGAAGACAGTTCTTGAAAGCTGTCAAATCTAAATTGGTTTCACTTGGCTTTTGACCTTTCCTGCAACAAAGCCCCTGAACTCAGAGGCCGGTTCAGTATCTCGTGTACAAGTAGAAAAGTTAATGCATGCACCTGCTGAGCACTTCACAATCAACTCTTTGGATCTTCAGAGAAGGGAATAGGCACAAGATAGAGATTACAATGCCAGGAAGAAAACCCAAACCAGAAATAAGGTCCTAGATCTGGCAGACTTTCTTTAAGGCTATAAAGAAGACTAAGCTGCACTGAGGATTTCTCTAACGCATAACAGAGTTTTTTCCTGCAGAGAACTGCAGGAGGCTACATATCAGAGTACTGGCAGGACCTTTACACGGAGTTCTCCCTCAAATTTGCGACTGTGCTTACACCAATCTCTACACAATGACAATGCTCTAGATAATTCAATGCATGTTATGGAAAAAAAAGTTCCCACACTTCATCTAAATTGTATGAATGTTTGATGCCAAGCAGTTCAAAGCACTCGCCACAACTCAAATTCTCCTGAGATTGAGGCATGGTAAGGTAAGGAAAACACACACACACTGTTGTATTTTGATGCTACAAGATCCTCTGTACTCAGAATATTACATATTCTGTAGTTTCAATAATTCAGAACACTACATCATTTATACAGGGTGATTTGAGTCTCTGATTAATGATAGAAGATAGTTATAAATATAGTTATCCTAATTGAAACCTTCGGCTAGACCCGTAGGTGTCTGACCTCTTTACAGCAGTGAAAATGGTAAATTTTAACACATATATATATAGATAGATATATACACATATAAATTTATATATCTATGGCCTAGGTACTGAAGTTCCTAATCTCCTTATACTTGCATGGAAATGAAGTATCTTATAATGCTACAGGTTCCACAGATTTTTCTAAATTCTGATACATTTATTGAAAAAAATTGAAATACTGGAAAAACCCTCTCATTTTACTGCACTAACTATAGATGCAGAGAGTCAGATCCTGTAAGCATAAATCAGCATAACTCTATTGAAGATGGTGCTAATGGAAATAGTGATTTATACCAGCTGAGGTTCTACCCCATACCATTTAGAATTGCTTGTAAAGACTTTTAGTGGCAAACACTGCCTATGTTTATTTGCTCAAGCAGTCCTGCTAATTTTAATTGAATCAATTCCTTAAAATGAGCAGGGTTTAGCCTGTCTTCTTGTATGACTTACGTATGATATCCTTCTGCAAATACATCAAATAACAAAATAAACACTGATCAATAAGAACAGAAACATGTATTTGTTTAATTTTGGAGCCAGGTAGTTTATAGTTTATGTCATCTGTAGTTTATAGTTTATATGATAGCACTTCTGTTTATACAAACTTAATGTCTAAGAGAGTAATTGGAGTGACTTAGGAAAGAGAAAAATACGAACATCCCCAACTTCTCTTCATTCCTAAATGTTTTCTTCTGAAATGATTCACGCTTCCTTTTCTATACCTATTTTGCTTATACACATTTTTTTAGCAGCGTTGTTTCTACAGCTATGTTGCTTCTGAAGCTTTACATTCTTATTTCAGAAACGGGCTCATTAGCCACACTGAAATAAAAACTTACCACTCAGAGAGACGGTCTCCCAACAGCATCCACAGTTGCAGGGTGATAGCTTAAATCATCTTTTAAATACACACCACACTTGTCTCTCAGCTCCTTTCAAATTTGAATTGTGTTATGCATTTTTATTCTTGGGATGTTCACCTTGAATTGTATCCATGAACCAAAATAGGAGCACATAGCAAATGCTTCTTACTTTTCTTTAGACTTTGACATAGTTCATAAGAAAGCAGAATTTAGCTGCCAGCTTCAAGCAGTGTAGAACAGAACCTGCACACTTGCTCTGAGAACAGGAACGCGGCATTAGACGTAGCTTTCACACCACAGTTCCACCAAGCAAAAACTCAAATACCTCCTCAACCCCACTCTTCCCACCCAAGCATCTGCAATTCTTCATACATTTGGCACAGTTATCTTCTAAACCAGAAAGGCCCAGAAGAGAAACTGATTTGGACCAGGTTTGTCACATGCAGTTTGGATGGTCAGCAGCAATTCATGCAAGATCACAAAATCTGTTGCTCTGAAATTCAGAAACCTACATTCGACAGGACGACTTAGCACTGCTGCCAAAGTCTGAGTTTCCAGCACCCTTCCTCTTCGGCCTGGTGCAAAACTCCGTTAATGAAAAGAGCAAGCTTTAACTTCCACAGGAACTTGATTTTTTTAAAATATACTGTTGCAATGAAAGCATGCAAAATTATAGGTAATTAAAAAAGCAGCACAATGCTCTGCAGCACTTATACCAGAAAAAAAAAAACTTCTGTACAATAACTTCTACATGTTATACAACCAGTCTCAGGATAGTTTCTTCACAATCATAGCTAGAGTTTCTTAAGGCTGTTTTCCACGTTTACTCCATGTACAAAGCACAACTCTCATTTTGTATACTGAACGATGGGAAATGATTACTCTATTATAAATTGGGAGGGCCCGAATTGACTGCTGACACTGATGGAAAGTGTTTTAAGCACATCATATTTTATCATGTTAATGTCTTGATTACCTCCTGGAATCAAAATTTTAAGTGAGTACATTAGGAGTAGGTGGAGATTTTTAATAAGAAAATATGCTTACAGCTATAGAGAGTCACAAAATATGGCTTCAGCTATTCAGAAAATTAAGACGTGTCTCAAAAGTTACAGCAAATTTATAAACCCAAATTGACACCTTAATACTATTATTATTTGTTCAACATAACAATAAAACAGACTGACTGAAACTCATGCGAGCGAAACTAATAGAAGACAGATGAGCCAGAAACAGACATATTTATACACACATGGGGATTTACTTTCAAAATCAATTTTTAAAAGAGTCCCCCAAAGACTTTTCTTCAGTGCATCACCGTTAGCCTCAGTCTCTTTTCCTACCTATTAGAACTGGAATGGAGACCAAATGAAATACCCTGTTCAATCACCGCGTTATCTCTTTCGGGGAGCATTCAGATCTACACACCATGCTAGTTGCAACCATGACCCTCAATAGCACTATATTCTCTTTGTTAAATTCTTACTTCTGGCCTTCATTGGCAGTCCTTTGGAGACAAGTTTCTCAAGTGGCTGTTATCGTTGGCTCAGGAGGTGGAGTGATAGCACCTTATTCCCTTAAAGAGAAAATACCCAATAAAAATTCTAAGACAAATTGCGCAACTGCTGTATATGACATGCTGAATTTCTTTTCACTGTTTCAGCATAACATCGCTTTAACTCCGCTGACATTCTCAAATTATTCTCTCGATGTGTGTTAGCAAAACCCAAGACCTTCCACTTATATCACTGGATGGTAAAATAATAAGATAGACTGATACCCTGTATTAGAAAGGTGTTCTGTCCTCAAAGCGGTATCTGACCTTTTTGCTTGACCTGAGCAAGGTCACTTCATTGCTGCCATCTCTTTCCCCCTCCTGCTTTTGTCTGTCTGCCAGCAGTTACTGTAAGGTCTGTGTGACAGGGGATGTCTCTTACCATGCATTTATACAGTACCTGTCACATTGGTGTTTCTGTTTTTACTGGACCTAAAAAAAAATAATTTGCAAGACACAAAAAACCAAAACAGATGTACAAAGCTGACCTTTTCATTGCTTCATCTAGCTTGTGTGTGGTACAGTACTCTACACTACACTGTTGTGACTTGGTCATGTGCATTTGTCTTACAGTAAAATATCCCAATTTCATACATGCAAGAACCACGGGTTCAGAAATAGCATATTGATCAGGTCATGTTGTAAATATAATATGACACAGAGTGCAGATCAATATACTGCTGTGCCTGCTACTACAATACGGAGAACAATCAAATCATTATTTTTAGCTCTTAATAAGTACAGGAGCTTAATTTCATCATTTTAAAGGTGAAAAGAAGTGTTTGAAAAACAATCTCATTAGTGGCCGCTGGGCGAGCCCATGTCAGCGTGCAGATGTAGCAGACAACCAGGCAGGAACAGGCACCCCACGAGCCCGTTTTCCTCCGTTCACGGGCCTGCAGTGTGGGAACTGCTCTGCTCCCCCCGCACCCCAAGCAGCGGCTCTCTGCCAAAGCAGAACTGCCTTTTCTGGCACGTTGTCTGGAGCCGCAGAAGGTTTGGGGAAGGTTTTGAGCAGAGATTTATACCCGTCATGATGGTGCATGCCACCCTGCGAGGCGGACTGGGTGCAGTTCCTGCCCTCACACCTTGCATTCAAGACACAGAGCCTAGATTAGTTTTGTCTCGGTGTAGCTGTAGATGAGATGACACAGGGGTGGACTACAGTGCAAAGAGACCAAAACTTACTGAAAACAATTCTTCGCTCTTTCTCTGAACATCTCCCATTTTTATCATCTCCTTCCAAATTTGAGAAAACTCAATTGAACTGAATGGGACTCACTGAACTGCGATTCCTCTATCAAGGGTGACAAACCAAAGAATTGAACAAAACAGAACTTTATGAAATGTAGAAAACAAAAAGCAAACCAGGAAGATAACCAAGATTAAAAAAAAACAATAATCAATAACTTCAGTAACACACGTGAAATCTTTTCTAAAGAGCAACTGCTAGGACAAGTTCATTCCCTCCCGTGCTGTCACCTCCCTTTAAGTCTGAGATTATCAAGGTCCAGGGCTCATGATCAACCTTCTGACCACCAAGGTCTTATCCAGACCATGTGAACCCAACTGCACAAGCTGCCAGTGGTACATTCAAAGATTCACTTACGCAGAAATGATCATCTGTAAATGTCCTCTCTGATGCAGAAGTCACTACTTTTATGTAGTTAAAAATGGCCACAAGTAATTGTCTTTTCTGTTTTCCTAAACACTAATTTCTGGTGTTTGAACTTCATTTCCAATGGTCTAACTTCAGTAATTGCCACTTTAATCTTTTGCAGCTTCACATGTTCTTGGTAATGGAGAATAATAAATGTAAATGTAACATTTAGGCCATCAGTAATTTATCCTGGGAGAGCAGTTCAAAGGGAGCATCAGCTTGAAACTATTGGTTCGTTTGTGAAGTTTGAGGCAGGAGACCCAACTGTCATCTGACTTCAAGGAGCCTTTGTACGGGACTAATTATAAAACAAAGCCACCGGACTGGTACTGATTAGTTATTTATATTTTTGATGAAGTTATCTGCAGTTATTTTTTGATCTCTAATTAGAAGTGACCTCTAAAGCAGGGTTTTGCTTCATTTTCCGGAAGAGCAGCTCAGGAATCATTCAATCACTCACTTAAAATAAATACCACAGTGATCTTAACACTCCCTGGAGTTGATTCTTAGTTAACAAGAGAATAAAAACATCTGATTAAGTTCACAAAGCTGGCTCTCTGAGTGACTGAGGGCTTTTTTTAAATATGTCACACAGATGGAAAATGTTTTCTAGTAGTATCTGCAGCAAGTCATGACACTCTTTTTTAAATCCTTCATAATTTGTGACAGAGAATTAACAGCTGTTTTTAAAGTAAAATATAACCCATGGGGAATGGGAGGAGAGGACGAATCCTGACTCTTCGCTTTCTGACATTCTCAGACCAGGAAAGGAAAGGTTCCATTTTAGTCATTTAAATGCTAATATAATTTCATGACCACCTGTCACTCCATAAAATGTTTTCCATTGCCTTAATCACATTCTGCTCTCCTCAGCAGAAAATTAGCTGATGCTAAAATACCAAAAGGTTATTAGGAAAGTTTTATTTTCTATGTATAGATCATTTGGTATATGAGTGATCTACTTAGGGCAATACCTTAATCAAATGCTGATGCATGCAGCAATCACTTTCAAATACTAGGGAAAACAGCCTGATGTGTTAAAACATCTGCAATAGAAGTGTATCTCTCTCTCTCTCTTTATCCCTAACTTGCAGTACTTTCAGTAGTAAATGCCAAGTCCTTGGGATAGAACAATACTTCAGTCACAGTGTGTAAGACGACCCTGACTCCATTTTAGAGAAGCTTCTCCAGAAATGCCAAGGCTTTTCTATATTTTAGGAAAATGACATACATAAGCTGTCTTCTTAACCTGTTTCTTCTTATCACAAGTACAGTGCATTTTCAGCTGTTTTGACTAGACACTCTTTTCAAGTAGTTAGGTAGAAAAAATATTAAGATGTTCAACAATATCTTTAAGAAAAATAGGAAACGGCAAATACATCAAAACATATCTGGAAGGAAGCAAGTAATGAGAACATGGAAGTAGGAGTCCAGCAGATATTGAAGAGATCTGCTTTTGTAACACAGTAGAAAGGTTTTATCTGATAAGCACTGATGGGTAGTTTCCTCCATGGAGGTTACCCAATTAGAGCAAAAATGCTGTGCTATGTCTTATCAGTTGCCTGATCTCTTTCCACCCGACTGCCTTATTCAAAGAAATATTTGCCACCAAGCCTTGGCTTACAGTAACTGTTAGTAAAATCCTCCAGAAACACACTTTTTGGAAATTGTAGACTGTTCTGTATATTACTTCCCACTGAGGATATATAGTATATATAGTAGGAAAGTACCTTTACCTGAATCATCTTAGAAGATGACATACAGTTCTTAGTACTGTAGAAATATAATGATAAGCTCAAAATAAGCCTTCAGTCTTCCAGGTAAGTTTATCTGCAGACACAAGTAGCATTAACCAATCTCTTTGACAGCAGAACTCCCCAAATTCCTTCTAACTCTATTGCTATCCTTGAACGAACAGCATGGCTCGAGCAGTTGGGACTGCAGCTAGTACAGGCAACGTCCTAGTTTGGGCTTTGATCTGTAACAATTCCATGACATGGCCTTATTACTGATGCAACAAATTCTAGTTCTTTTTAATCTCAAACCCATTTCATTATATTTGAGTCAGTTATTAATTTCTCATATAAACTTGGGGAAAAAAAGGCCTTCAGGGGGACTGGTTTTTTTTTTCTAAATTCATACTCCAGTGCTTAGATGCAAATTGTTTCCAGATATTCCTGAACAGCTCTGCAGTTTTAGCTATAACTAGTTTTTATGACTACATTTAAAAATGGTTTGTAAGTTTTCTTTAGAGCTTTTTCGTTATGTTTTAGAGGAACCATGCACCCACTGTGCAAAAAATAAGGTAATTTTCTAGACTCCTTTGGACTTGCATTACTATTGATATGTCTCCATTACTATTACAACGAATCTAAATTTTCCAGTGGAAACCACCCTATCAAAGCATTACTAACTAGCTCTAACAAAAAATCCTACCTATGCAAGACAACTGGGGTTGGTTTTTGGGGTTTGGTGGGGTTTTTTTGTTGGTTTTTTTTGTTGTTTTTTTTTATGTTACAAGTCTTAGATTGCAGTAAGATCATTAGAAAAAGCTCACAGCTCAAACTTCTCAAGCAAAAGTGGACTGTGTTCCTGAACAAAGCAATGGGATTTTTGCAATAGAAGCCACACTGGTTTTGGAGATAATATTTGTTTTGAAGACAACCTGCAACAAGCATTTTGACAGTCCCTTTGACACACCGTAGTCTCTCATTCTAAGATCTCGAAACAAAACGCAAGAAACTATTGAGTGCTGCAGAATCTTGCATTTACAGTTTTAGCAAATGTTGCAGACAGTTTCATCAGTGTCTTTCACACTACTGGGAAACAAGCAAAGGCTCATGGTATCTTTTTCATCCATTGGTAAAGAAAGCATAAGTTAGATTTCATGAGTATATGAGAACTTCGGGATCCTTTGGCAAAGATTCTGCAAATGTAAGATGTTATGATACTGTAGTTGTGTGACAACAAATTTTCTCAAGTGATAACACAGTGTTTTTCACACTGGTAACATCTCAGTATTGAGATGTTCGTTCTACTTTGTTATTTACCTTTGCCGTAGTGCTTCCTATCCTTAGGAATAAAGCGGTACCAACAGAACATGCACATAAATCACGCGGGTGTCACAGTGGTAGATATTAAAAAGTCAAGGTTTGCCACAGCGCTGGAATAGTTATCTCCTATTTATAAAATACTGGTGCCACTCTTCTCCCCTGTGTGACTGCTGCAGTGTAACCTCTGGCAATTTTGGACTATAACCATAATTGTAAATTTTCGACAATTTCTGCAGCATACTTTGAACAGGTATTTGCTATGCAGACCACACACACTCTTGCTTATATATGTGATGGTGTTGTACATAAAGTATTCATCTCTGTGAGCATCTGATGGCTGCAATATGAAGAAGCACTCTGTTATATTCTCTTTGTACATTATATGGGGGAAAACAACATAACCTTTTCTATAATAATATAACTTTTCCTTCCCTAAAAAAGAAGCTATAGGACACACACCAGATTTTAAGGCAAGGAGACAGTGCTTGGTTGCACCAAGGTGGCTGCCATCTCCCTTTTCAGAGGTATCAAACAGAAAATCCACGTCAGAACAAGCTTGAATGGAATATCTGATTGGAGGTAAACTGTAGCATAATTTTTCCCATATCAAAATGGCAAACTGAGGACAGCAGAGTTTCAGTATTTGCATACTAAACAGATGTTGGTATTAATTATTTGGTGGATCCTGAGAGAGATCAGCAGCACAGAAAGAAATCAACATACTTACACTGTCAGAAACAACTCTGAAAGAAAAGACAGTAAACATAGATTAAATTAATCTGGGAGGTCCATCCAGCATAGCCAAATACAACACACAATTTGAATGGGAATGCCTAATTGACTGGTATTGAATACTTTCTTTTTTTTTTTTTTTTTTTAAAGGAGTACCATATATATCCAAGTTGTCAGATTTATGAAAACTAAAGCAGTGCTTGTCCAGGAGACTGGGACACAACAACCTGAGATGATCAAGGAAGTGGAATCAAGGTTCAAAGATTCTATCTCGACCTGGGGTTAGCTTTAGTGAGCTGCATTTCCTGAGCTAAAGCTTTTGCTGAATCTATGCTGGGAGGTCCAGCAGACTTCTAATTGAAGCTGTGAGAAATTTTTCCTGGCTGGGCAATTAAAATAAAATCAATTAAAACAGAGCTCAAAGTTTGAATGATAATGAGACTATATGGAAAGAAGAATGAAATGGGTATTTCTTTCACATAATCTCCAATAAGGGTTCGCATTTTGCTTCCTCGTTGAAGACAGTGGTATCACTTAATTGATTTGACTGACCATCAGAGAAGTAGCCAAAATTGGAAATTGTGAGCAAAGCCTACTCTAAAATATGGAAAACCCCAAGAACAGCTAAAATGGTTCAAGATCAAAGGTCCAACTAGCACAGTCTACTCTGACAGTATCCAAAACTGGATACCAAGGGGAAGATAAAATAAAGCACACAATACCACCTTTCCTCCATCATCCAAACGTTTTTGGTTCAGGGGTTTCCTTGGCCGGATATAGTTTCTAGATATTGGGTGATCCTCAATGGGTTTATCTTCGCTGAACCGTCTCAAAACTATGCTTACATCCAGCACTACTTTAGTACCGGCTTCCTAAACTCAAGCTACTTTTTACAGGAAGAATCGTCTACATTTGTTCCGAGCACAGCTCCTCCCAGGTTCACTGGCTGGCTCCGTTTCTGTATCGGAAGTGGGAATGCCCTATCCTGCTTCTCCAAATGGCTCGTCATGCTATAAACTTCTCTCGCTTCCCCCATTGCTTCTTTCCCAGAGTGAAAAAAACTTGTCTAATCAGTCATTCTTTAGAAGAAGGCCACAATTCCCCAGTATGACTGACTCATACTTTCAATGTGCAAAGAAAGATCAGAGGACAGTTTGCTATTCCAAATTCCTCAGAGAAACTAGTTGGAATCATTATATCCTACACTGCTTGCCTCCGGTGAGGCACTCACTTAACAACCGATTCTTTTACATGATTCAAAGCACACAGTCCTAACACCTGAGCCATTTTACCGAAACCACAAAGAGGGTCACTCCCATGTAATCCTCAAAACCACTAATAAATCATTTGCAGCAGTAGAAATGATTTGCAAACTGTCATTGTTTGCTGTATTACCAAGCTACGACAAATATATTTGCTATTACAATTTCTGTATTCCATGGAGCTGAATTTTTCTGCGCAAACATCTTCAGTCAACGGAGTACCAACATCAGCAAGTTAACAGATTTTGGACTCACGTTCTCGCGAGGGTGTGCACTCCGACAGGGTTATACTGGCAATACAACACACAGCTCTCGCTTTTGCCTCTGTCCCCAGTCCCACTGGAGACACAGACAGCGGAACTGCGCTCTGATCCGCTGTTGGGGCTAGCATGGAGGGGGAAGTAATTGCGTTGCACCCCAGGGTTTTCACTCAAAAGCGCTGCTAGAAGGTACACATGCCCTGTCTTCGCTTACCGCCCTTCCCAGTGACGTGAAACAATATATGGGGCTTTTGGAACAAATCTATATATTGACTATAAATATTCCAGGTGATGATGTAATTTTCCTTAAGTTCCCAATTTCTTCTTCTGATCTCATAAAGGCTATACTGCATCTGCAACAAGCAGCTATATATATATAAAATAACTTCCACTGGAGAATAGTTTGGATTCATTAGAGTATCTGTACAGGGCGCTATTAATGTATCCCTTTCCTCACACGTGGAATTCTACAATTCCAGTTGTTAATTAAATCACTGTATTCTCAATTTAAGCTATCTTCGCATAACTGACTCATACTTTTCATGTGCAAAGATCAGAGGACAGATTGCCTACTCTAAATTCCTTTGAAAAACTAATTCAAATCATAATATCCTGGACTGCTTCTCTCCTGTGAGGCACTCACTTAACAATCTATTCTTTTACATAAGTCAAAGAGCAATTCAATTCTAAAATCACAGACCTTGAAATTTTACAACTATCCCAATTATCATTTTAAAAACTCATGATTTAACCATTAAAGTATACTTAATTAGAAATGTCACATGTGCCTAATTTATATAAATGCTACTTAAATTACAATGAAATGGGTTAGTTTTCCAGATAATTATATGTAAAATATAACTTAATAATTTCATCAGATACTGAACTTTATCCCCGTAACTCTCCCTGTTTACTCTCACAAGTTGACCATATTCTTTTCTCCACCAATGCCAGGGTTGAAGCGCAATATTTTGTGATTAATGGAGATTAAAACCAGAATTTCTGCAACATGGAAGTGAGAAGATGCTCTGGTTCCTATATGCTCTGAAGCATAGCTGTCCTGAAGGACAGACACTGCCCATCACCACATTCAATAACGTCGTGCCAATATTGTTTTTCATACAAAAAGAGAGGGTAAAGAGATTTCATTTCAAAGAGACACTGGGAGGATAGACCCACAGAAGCCTGTGAACACTGTATTTTTGTTTAACAGTTCTGCCTGGCTTTTGCTCCGCACAGTTAGATGGCTCAACTGAGTACGCTGATAGCTTCAATTTTGTAGGTATTGTTGAATACTAAAACATATTTCACCATTTTGCTGCCTCCAGAATAACATTTATTACAGATAACATTGGAAAACATTTAATATTTTCATGAACAAAAATGTTAAGATCCCTTCACAATTACGGTATAATAAAATAGCATTTCTTCTGCTTTGGGTGATGATTTTCTTCTTTCATGTAATGAGCTGTCATGATTTTCTTTATTACTTCTTTTTTACTGAGCAGTAAAGTTGCAATCTAGTAGGTGCCTAGGTTAGCTTGTCCCCAGAGCAGTATTTGATATGCAAAATATATCTTATTAGTTTTCAATTTGCCACTAGCTTAGTTAGGAGATGCAGCTAAAATTCCTCAGCAGCAGGTAATACTCCTGCATTATAAAATAGTGTTGTAAGTGATGTGTGAAGAAAAAACATGGTGCAAACTTAGCTTCATCAGGTTTTACTCAATTTGTGGTTTGTATTACTCGTGAAAGGCAGCAGAAAGAGGAATGCAATTTACCCACAACTCAGACACCAAACTGAAAAAGTAAGGTTTGTTTATTATGAGTACATTTAACCTGTCCCAAGGGGTGGAGCGGGAGACAGCAAGGAGATGAATTTGTGGTACATTGGTCCTTTTTCTTTTGACAGTAATCAAGAGGGAGAAGGTGAGGGTGGCTACTAAGACAACGGTTGAGACAACAACATGGAAATTCAGAAGCTAAGGCATGTTCACTACCCTCTGAAAATATTACAGAAGCTATTTACCTCTGCAGCATCAAATAAAATTCCTGGGAATGAAAATGAGACATGGGTTCAAAGATGTAATTTGGGAAACTGGGGCAAAAAAAAGGATAAGGCAGAGGAAGAGATCTGCCGGGTGAACAAGTTCGCAGTACTGCAGAATAAGAATGGGAAATGAAGCTCAGCATTTAAAAACTCAGAAAGCAGAATTCTTCTATAAGGTGCAAGCTCATCAGTTAGAGGATGCAGTACAAAGATAAGGATTTCTATTTAGTAAGTTATATATAAACATGACAGCCCTCAAAACTGGCAAATGCACTCTTGAAATTACTCTGTCGAGATTTTTGTGATGGTCACAGAGGAGCATTCATGCTACTGCACCGGATACAAGTTTCTTCTGGAATACTCCGTGCAGTTCTTGTCACCCTAGAATAGATCAATTCAAACTGGGAAAAATACAGAACGGTTTCCAGGACAAAAGGAGAATGAAGAGGCTATTTTATGAGAACAGACTAAAAGAGCTTGCCTGGTTTAGCCAAGCAGAAAGTTGAGAAGGCTGCAGTTGCTCTCTCCGAATAAATCAAGGGGGTAAAACCAAAGGAGCAAGAGGAGTTATTGAACCTAGAAAGATAATGGTATTTGGAAAACAAATTGTTAAAACAGACCACAAAGAATCTTAAGTTAGAAGTTAGTGATAAAGGACCACCAACAAATATGGTTTTCAAAGAGAATATGTTGGCAAAGTTACAGTGGCTGGGGCTCGCTGATACAGGAGGTCCTTTCTGGATCTAGTTCTTACAGCTCATCTTTGAAGGGGGAGATATAGCTTAGCTGAATTCCTGAGAAATTTCTTGAAAGCATGATTTGATTTTCTCAGGTGCTAACAGTCCAGTAACATGCCCAAGATAATGCATTTCAATAATTACATGTTTTTCTATCCTCAAAACTAGCAAAATACTACTAAAAGAAAACACCAAAACCAGCTTTGGGTGTAATCAAGCTCTTGGTCCCACCAACACTGTCAACATTGAGACAGATTTCCATGCAGATGCAGCTCTACTGTTTGTTTTTACAAAGTAAAACACTGGCTCCCCCCATGCCCAGATGCTACCAGAAGCAGCCTGGTGACATCAGTGCTGTGCCATAAGGATTTCATCAGTTGTCTGGAGGGTCAATGACTATTCCTAGCACACATAATACTTCTCCAGTCTTTGAGATTATACACAGCACACCTGCTGGTCACAGAAATATCCTGTTGTGTGTGGCCTACTGTATATGCAGGTATATAGCATGCCTTTTGTTTAAATGATGACACAATAAGCAATGATAGTACAATGAAATAATACCAAATGTTCCATAAAGTCAATAGGCTTGAGAATGGAAAAAATATTACTGGAGTGAATGACTCTAAGGCACAGTAAATACATTCCTTTTATTAGTTGTTTACAGTTGTGGCAATAACATGGGTGTGCTATAATGTTGTATATGTTTATTTCCTGTATGGAAGATGTATTGCCACAAGCTATTTGCAAGCTGACAGTCTCAGCAAAACAACATTTGTAATGCGAAATCGGCATATAAAGGGGCTCATCCTCATTAAGTATGCAACAAGGCATGACAACTCAATAAAATACAGGGAAGCTCTCAGCAAATGTCAGATCTGTCTGCCTCTTGACTGATTAGGATCTGTACTCTTACATGCTTGTACACCTGTACTGGGTCATTTTTTTGAGGGTGTCAGTGTGAGACTCACGTTTTGCAGATGATTTGGCTCAGTGGGCTAAAGCCAAGAAGATAAGAAGGGACATAAAAAGCTGACCTTATTTTATTTCTTCTTTATCACACTATGCAAAAGAGACATTTACTCCAAAGTACTGCATGCATCAGCTACACACAGAAACTCAAAAAAGTGTAACTGAACAACATACATCTTTTCACTCATACAACAGTATGCTACTTAGCAGGTGCTTTTTGACTGACTTTATAATCCCTAGACTGAGGTGAAGAGTGAATGACTTGCATGAGGTGATTCATTAAGTCAGTGTTGGAACCAGGAGGAGAATAAAGCAATCCTAATTAATAAGTCACAATTACAATCACTACGCACCAGAAATGTAATAGGAACATTTTACAGTGTGTGTAGTGAAGGCAGTGGATCTAAATTCTAAGCTCACTACACTAGGAATACTTTGATAGTCCCATCCAAAAAGAAGGATTCACATATTCGGAGTACCAAGGACAGAAGTTTTCAAGACGACACTGATTCAGAATTGTCAGGTTTTGTTTAGACTGTTGATTGCAGGTCATTACTCTCTTCAGCCACATGACAAGTTACTGTGATTTACAATAATTTACAGTTATTTGCCATACAACTTCCATTGCAGGCCTTACTCCCTGTTTTCACACTGGGTATCAGTTAGCATATCACAACTTCAATGCATCCTGCGAGACGGAGTCTGCAAAGAACGCAGGTCACACAGGTATGGCCTTGGTCCTGAGGAATTTGCATCACATCTACCCTTAGGATTTCACATGAAAGCAGAGATGAACTCTGGTCTGACCAGATTCACTTACACATGCATTTCTATTTTTCTGAGAGAAATTTCACTTAAAACTAACTTCTGACAGATTAAGTTGGGTTTTTAATTTTGATGCTATCCTATTTTCATTGAACTATCCCGCCTTGCATTAGCTTCACATATAGCTCATCATTACTCATAACTTAAGCTATTTCACCTTTCATTAGCCTCCTGAGTACCTAGATACCAAAGACCTAGAAGTTGTGGCTTTGCTATAAAAGTCTATCACCTGTCACCTATTCGGGTGACTATTGCCAAATATTGCTATGGATTGAAAATCTAAGAGAGGACAACAGGTACCTGGCAATCGTTCCTTTAATCACTTCGCTTATGAGCAAAGACGTGCGCTTAGCCTTCATACAATCATAGAATACCGGGTTGGAAATGACCTCAAGGATCATCTGGTCCAACCTTTCGTAGCAAAAGAATGGTCTAGACAAGCTGGTCCAGCACCCTGTCCAGCAGAATCTTGAAAGTGTCCAATGATGGGGAATCTACCACTGCCCTGGGGAGATTATTCCAATGGCCGACTGTTCTCATTGTGAAACATTTTTCTCTTATGTCCAATCGGAATCTCCCCTGGAGTAACTTGTACCCATTACCCCTCGTCTTTTCCATGTGACTCCTTGTAAAGAGGGAGTCTCCATCTTCTTTGTAGCCACCCTTTAAATACTGTAACACGGTGATAAGGTCTCCTCTAGGCCTTCTTTTCTCAAGGCTGAGTAAACACGGTTCTCTCAGCCTTTCCTCATATTGCAGGTTTCCCAGTCCTTCCCAGATTGTCTTTGTGTCCCTTCTCTGGACCCTTTGCAGCCTGTCCACATCTGTTTTGTGAGATGGGGACCAAAACTGAACACAGTATTCCAGGTGTGGCCTGACAAGCGCTGAGTAGAGTGGGACAATGACTTCTTTATCTCCGCTGGCGATGCCCTTGTTGATGCAACCCAGCAGCCTGTTGGCTTTCTTTGCCACAGCAGCACACTGTTCACTCATACTGAACTTGTTGTCCACCAGGACCCCCAGGTGCCTTTCCACAGAGCTGCTCCCCAGGTGGGTGGGAATCCCAGCCTTGTAGCCATTAAATTGATAGCAGCCCTGAGGAGAAGGACCTGGTGGATGAGAAGCTCAACATGAGCTGGCAATGTGCACTTGCTGCCCAGAAAGTCAACCACATCCTGGGCTGCATCACAAGAAGTGTGCCCAGCAGGTCAAGGGAGGTGATTCTGCCCCTCTGCTCCACTCTGGTGAGACTCCACCTGGAGTACTGTGTCCAGCTTTGGAGTCCTCAGCACAGGAAGGACATGGACCTGTGGAGCAGGTCCAGAGGAAGGCCATGAAGATGATTAGAGGGCTGGAGCACCTCTCCTGTGAAGACAGGCTGAGAGGGTTGTTCAGCCTGGAGAAGAGAAGGCTCCAAAGAGACCTTATAACAGCCTTCCAGTACCTGAAGGGGGCCTACAGGAAAGATGGAGAGGGACTCTTCATGAGGGAGTGCAGAGATAGGATGAGGAGTAACAGTTTTAAACTGAAAGAGGGGAGATTTAGATCAGATATAAGGAAGAAATTCTTTACTGTGAGGGTGGTGAGGCACTGGAACAGGTTGCCCAGGGAAGCTGTGGATGCCCCATCCCTGGAAATGTTCAAGACCAGGCTGGATGGGGCTTTGAGCAGCCTGGTCTAGTAGGAGGTGTCCCTGCCCATGGCAGGGGGGCTGGAACTAGATGATCTTTAAGGTCCCTTCCAACCCAAACCATTCTATGATTCTATGAAATTGGTGGCAGACATTCCTTCATGTTTAGAGTTCCTATGTAACTCCAGGTAGGAAAAAGTTGTAATAAAATGGACATCCATCAGAGATAAATGACACCAAATAATTTTCAGACACACATAAAAGCTTGCAGTGTTCAATTCTCTAGCCAACAAAAGAAAAAATACTAAATAATGAATTCAATGATATGGTATAGCTCCCTTGATCCCAGGGTCTCTATTCACTGGATAAGAATAACAAGAACCAATTTAATGGCAGAAATCCTACTTCACAGTAGTAGGGGAAGGGATTTGGAAGAACATGGGAAACATTTTCTTAGAAACTATTGGACCATATATATTCTTCAGCTGATCCTGCAGAGCGTCTAAAAGGAGAGAACCGACAACAAAGATCTGATCCTAGAATTCAGATGCACAACCTTCATCACATAAAACGTCCAACGTGTATTTGGAATGATAAAACATGAAATTAGTTTTAAAGAATACTTACCAATTTTTGGTCCCTGAATAACTGATGGAATAATCTTTAAAATAATCACTTTACACAAGTACTTTAGAATGTAGGCTTTTGCTGAATAAAGTTCATGAATTAAGATTTCCAAAGGTTACCAAGATTTTTTTTGTACTTATACCCTCATGTGAGATTGAAGTTAGCACTCTCATGCCTGGCTGTTAATTATTTTTATTAGATATCATACACTTGAAAATATTTTCTGATGCATTTTTCTTTGTAAGGAGATGTAGTTGTTAGAAGATATTTTTCCTATCTCACTGCAATTTTCTTTTAATTATTAACGCTAGGAACTCTGTGGAATAGCCCGGCATTTATTATTTTTCTTTTTGGTATGGGAAATTAAATTGTATATGAGATCACGTAAAAGCAAATGTGAATTTTAGAAATAAGAGTACTACAATGACTACACAGAAAGTCATGTTTAGTTAATTAGGTAACTGGGAGTATCTCTATGGATTTAGAGGTACATCGAAAAGTGCTTCTATACATGTGCCTCTTCCACAGCACAGTGTAATTATCAATGGCAATAAAAAACAGGGTTTCTAGTGCATACAGAACCTGCCAGAGGCAACTTGTTAATCAAGAGTATATTCTCTCCCAAATATTAACACTCACTAAATGTCCAACTGTGAAGATTTCTTCTTTATACTTCAAAGGGATTAAACTTGCCTAGAATTGCAGCCAGACCAACACCCCAACTTAAAGGGACAAATAACAGTTTCCTTCATCACTGGGTTGGGCGCAGATGTGAGGGATTGGGCACCGTTTTTTATGTGAGGGAAGACACAAAAATTGGAGGGGTACAGACCGACCTTCCAAAACATGACAAATCTCACAGACCTCAGAAGGGCAGAACTGTCCTTCCTCCAGAGTGTAAAGCACCTCCGCTCCTCAGAGGGACGTCCCAGCTCGTCTCGCTCAGCTACAGCAGCCGGTTCTTCTTTCCGAGGCAAACAAGGTGCCCTGTATTTACAGCTTGTTGCTGAACACCCCTTCCTCTTCCCTCTTCCCAGGATGAGTCTACCAGGTGCTAAAGGATCTGCTGCAGAAGGGATTGTGTGCTTTTTGATGGGCTGAGGATAAAACTGCTTTGGAGTCATAATAGAGAGAATGGAGGAAAAAGGTTGTTTCCCTTTATTTCAGCATCTTCTATAACTTTGCAGCTTTCTTCTCTAAAAGCCAAGACAACGCTTCCGCCTTTCCTTAGCAAGGATACAACATCTCTAAGAGCTTACAAGGGATGTTAAATAGCAAAATTCTCTAGAAAATTAGCCAGGTCAGTAATCAATCTGTGTTACTCTGTTCAAGTAAAGAACAAAGTATGAAGGGTAGAACACATGGATTACACCATTTTTTGGTGAAATGATTTAATATTTTTCATTTTTATTGTCATATCTTTCAGTTAAAGTGGTATCTGTCCATGAGGAATTAGAATGATTAGCTATTTGGCTTGCGGTCTTATTTCTAACTCTTCTTTCGGCTTTTCATATTAGCTGATATACTGATGAGTATTACACTTATAAAATTATATGACATGGATCCTACCATTCCATTACTTCAGCGGAACAGAACCTGTGCCAGCCCTGTTACAGCCAAAAGTAAGAAGAAATGGCTTTCACATTTAATTCATTAAACTGGTGTGACAAGCACCTATTTAACCAACTATGGTGTCTGACTGTAGCGTAAAAGCCTTTAAAATAGATAAGCTAAATGAGTTATATTTTATATGGACTGGTGTGTGACTAAAATTACTTATAATATAGAATTTGGAAAATGCTATACTCTGCTGCATCAGCACTAATTTGAAACACCCTCGTAGCTAACACTCAAGATTTGTGTCTGCGAATATGCTCGAATGCTGATATATTAAAATGAGATCAGGTTAGGTTTATTTTTGCAGAAGAGCTTTATAGAAGGGCTTCATAGCACAGAGAGGAGAACAACCATGAGCAGCCCTGTATCAGGACTGCCCTCAAACAGCCACTAACTACTGCTCCCACATAAAAAGGACTGGCAAGGATCATAAATTGGGACCAAACCTATTTCAGTCACACCGAAATACACCTGGCTTTTAAATTTACAGTTAAGAAAATGCTAGTGGGATGGCATTTACATGGTTGAAAGCTATATCCAGGCTCTCCTAACCCTGGGAGGTCAAAATGCACTGCTGTTTTCAACTCTTCCTGCAGTTAGGACACAGCTTGACTTTGCCAGCTGAATAAGAGAAAGAGGTTTAAAAAGCTCTTGTCTTCTGCCATACCAAGCTGCTCATTTTTGTCTTTATAGGGAAGCTGAAATAATCTCTGATAATCTGACTATTTGTGGGCTTCACCGCAAATACAAGGTGTGAAATGACCCATGTTAAAAAAAAAAAAAAAAAAAAAGAAGAAGAAATAAGGCAAGCCTTCAAACAGCCCTTCGGTTCTTAACTTTTATCTGCATGTATCTGCCACTTCACTAGCTGTCAAATAATTATATACACAACATCACTGCCTAGCAGTCTCTGAAGAGTTTTAACCTGAATCAGTAAGATGCCTGTCCTTCCCACAAAAGGCAACAAGAAAGAACATTTTACTAAGGAAAACTGTCTGAAAACCTGCTAGCTGCCTTCGCTCCTACTTTTACGGCGGCTGATTTCTTGCACAGTCTATAGTCCTTCCACCTGTGCTAGCTCCCTGTTTACGTAGTAATTAACTGAGGAGAAGAGAGCAGCAGCTAGCAAATAACCATTTTGTAACAGTACATTTTTCAGATACTAGTAAACGATTAGCAACGTTCACAGCGGTATCTGCATACCCCTAATGTCTCAGAGCAGACAGCTGGGGCTACAAAGGGAAGACGCGAAGCTTGTGTCACCGAACTGTAGCTTTGACCTTGGTCACACGTGAATAAATTTGAAGTTCTGCTTCCAACGCATTGATTCTTTGGGGGAACCTGCTACTAAAACATTTGAAATATGTAGAGAAACTCAAGCCAGAGCAACATAGATGAATTACACATTAAAATATGAACATGCTAATTTCTGCATCTTCTAAGATTACGGTTTAAATGATTTGATACAGTGGATGAGTGTTTCTTGAGAAACAATCCTCCTATTTCCTGAAGATCTAGGAACAGTACACATTGAAAAATATCTGTGCTGCACTAACTTCTACTGATAGTTTAGAAAGGTGCTGAGATCAACAAAACTTCAAGACATTTTTTATGACTATGCAGTGAGTATTGATGTTCCCAGATGTGCCAGGAACAAGCACCAAATCAAGGCAGTCAAAGTTTATTGTTTTATCTTGAGCTGCAAAAAAAGAATGAGTTCTGGTGTAGAAAATACATGCAACTGGAAAGGTAAAGTGTTCATCTCCTTGATCTTTTCTCCATAAATGGGTATGGCCGGTGGAATACTAATCATTGGATAACTTCTAGCCCTCGTTGCCGGGTCCTTGATTCATTTGATTCCTGCGGGCACCGGGAATGACAAGACACATCAATATGATGCAAGTCAGTTCCAATTTTATTCAGCTTAAGTGTTACATTTATAGCAATAAGCTTTCTGTACACGCGCTCTTACTCCTACTGATTGGCTGCATGCTATCTTCACAAGCTGTTCATGCGCTTAACTTTTGATTATCATTGGTTGGCCTTTCTCGACGTATGCTACAAGTTCCTCTTTGTTCTTCTTTTTCTGTACTCAGCAATTTCCTTCCGGTCAGCACTTCTTTATCTTCTGACCGGCAGTAACTTTCTCAAACTTTCTTACCCTCATGTCAAGGCAGGCCTACTTCGGGCCTACTCATGCTAACCTAACTCATGCCTATCACACACCATCGTCTCCCACACCTCGTTTTAAGCCATCGCAGTCAAACATCACTTACTCATTTTGAACTTCAAGAACTGTTACGGCTACTGACCTGGTTTGATTGCTTGTTCAAGTGTGCACTATCCAAGAGGAGCCACAAATAGTGCACAACACCCCATTATTCTGTGCACCTCCTGTAGACCATGTCAGTAAGAGAGAAGGAGGAAAGGACACCAGGTTACACAGGAGAAATAGCTTCATCTGTAACAATCAGCAATATTACTGGGGGTGTCAAGGGGTGCTTAAAAGGGAAAAAAAAAAGAAAAAGAAACCTGCAGCACAGAGGCCATCATCTAACATGGGTCAAAGGAAATAATACCAAGCCTATTGAAATCTTCCAACACAGGGACACGATCTCATGGGACACATAGAAAAATAAGAGTGTTCTGATGAAAAAAAACTGGTAGAACAGAAAGGGGTGGAGATGAGGAAAACGTAAACTCCACAGGGAACAGATCAGGGGAATGAAAGAGAAAAACAAAATCTCAGACAGTTGCACACTGCCGAGAGATCAGAGATAAAGAAAAAAGTGATGTGCAGAGGGTTCAGTGAGATACAGAGAGAGAGAGAGAGTCAAGAAAGTAGAGAAATACAGCTGTGAAAGATGTACCATAAGTTTGTGTGAGAAATGAGGGAAAAATAAAACAAAAAAGACCCCCAAAAGATTAAGGATTGAGAAGGCATTATTAAGACAATGAGATGGCAGGCAGGGGGAGATAATGAAGACCTCTACTGATCATCTAGAAAGACAACAGAAGCGAGGCAGGCAGTGAAAACAAACTGTGCTGGGAAGAATCAGGGTGGCTACACAGTCTGCTTTGTGAAACCTCAAACTGTTGCCACCCCATTTAATTACTCTCCTCTCTTTCTGTTTTAGTAGACTCCAGAACCACTTGAAAATAAACTTTTAAAGTACATATATGCTTATATTTCAAAGTTAAAAACTCATTTTTGTAAGTACCATGATCGTTTCCACAGTATTATGTTGAATGAACTGTTGTTTCTACAGCAATCGATAGGCAGAATTTGAAAGAGTCATCCCAGACGCTTGGCTGCACTGTACGGAGCATACCCTGCACTTCCAGTGCTGGAGGAGAAAGGACATCTCTGTGGCTGCCAGTCCTGGAGCTACAATAAATTATGCTGGCCCACACGTGGCTCCAGGGCCAAGCTTTACTGAAAGAAATTAATGATAAGCTGCAGGTTTTGATTCTCACCTTAGTCTGTAAGAAAGAACACACATGTGGCCAGTAAGCCATGAAAGCTAGGAAAGCAGGAACACGTAGGTGATGCTACTGGGTTGATACCAGTTACAAAAAGTTCAAAATGAAGAAAAGAAATCATAAAGAATTTTAGGAAATAAGTACTGATGTTACAAGATACTAAAACCCTAAGGGAAGAAGCAGAGAGGAGAAAAGAAAAGCTGCAGGAGACGGATTAGCCCCTTCCAGGAGGCCGCAGGTTCCACTGGCCCTTTCCCATTGGGCTCAAGACTGCGTGGCCAGCAGGGATTTACCAGACGATGGCACCAAGAGTACAACCATATTAATGCCCAACTGGACAACTGATGTGGTTCAGGCCACAACTCTGTACTGTAGATAAATAATTGCACGTTCAAAGGTTTTGTGTGCGTATGGTCTTGCTCCGAAATCTCCAAGCCTGGTAAAAGACTCACAAATAGAATGAGACAAAGATTTGAGGGCAACTCATGGGAGCCATGCACCAATCTGAGATTTTCGCAAATTTACTGATTATTTTAAGAAATAATACCTCTATTTATTTATTTATTGATTTATTTATTTTCATAGCTAAAAAAAAAGCACTGATTTTTTAAATTCAATTGAATTTTTTTTTTAAATTAATCCTTTGTATCTGACTACAAAAAAAAAAAAAAAAAAAACTTGGCCAAAAATTATTTCCTCTGAAATTTTAGGAAATAAATGTTGATTGTTCTTTCATTTAAATGTATCCACTATGTTTAGCCAGAAATCCTCAGCACACAGAATAAATTTTTCCATGAACAGTCCTCAAATTGACGATCATTGCTGTATTCCATGCTCTTCCTCACATTTAATCCTCCTTCCTTCCAGTACCTATTCTATATCTAACCTATGCCTGTCATAGCCTAGAAATCTAAAGACGTTTTACTTCCCAGATGGACCCAGTAGGGCAACAGATTTTGTTGCCTCCTGTTCTCCTGTGTGATCACATAAATGGTAGTTGGAGACCAAGAAGCGTAACTGCCAACTGCACACTTGACTCAGTGCTGCAGAACTCTAAGAGGCCCTAGCATATTTGGTACATGGCTCACGTTCGAACAGAAAAACTAGAATACAATACCCTCTCTCCCAAGACTTCAGTCCTACACTTGTATAAGGATAGGCAGAAAATGTTTCAGCACGATTTTCTATCTATAGAATAAAAAAAAAAATTTGCTTTTCAGCAAAATATTTGTGTACATGGATGGCGTCTGATTTCTGAGAATGTTTTTGCATTTTCGTCAGGAAGGCTAAACGTCCACTGTAACAGTACAACATATAACATCATTGAGCTGGATGTGATGTCATAATTCATGGGCAAACTGAAATTTATGAGGCAACAAGTCAGGAACTTTTAAAATCGCATGCCAGTCATTTGCTTACCAAGCAGGCAGTTGTGATCTCATAGAAAAAGAGCAGTCACATGCAGATAAACGCAACGTGTACTCTGTGTTGGATTTTCAAAGAGAAGAGCTAAACTGAATCATGACAGTTCTCTTTTGGTCCCACAATTCACATGAAAGCTTGTTTATAAATACTAGGTAAAAGGCAAGTAGTCTGCCAGTATTATACGCATTCTTTTTTGCAGTATAGTTCTCAGGTACTCTGAAAGCTTTTTTAGCCATTGTCCTTTTTTTTTTTTTTTAAACTTTCCTTTTGTATGATCTGCCCTTAGTTCAGGTCATGAAAGATTCTGGTTCTACGTGTTTACAGCCTCCTGATAACAAAATATTCTTAGACTTAATCCCAAAAGCTGGGTATCCCAAACAATAACGTTCAAGAATAGTTTGAGTGAGACAACTTAGCCCAACACAAAGGGCTGTAACGTTGCTGGGATTATGCCATCCAGTACTTTTTTAAAAACCAGAGGTACATCGTGGCAAAGACTGACATTGTGTCTCAGCGAAGAGTTTTGGGAGGGGAAGTTGGTTTGGCATTTAAATGAAAACATGGCCTCAAGGGCTTCATTGTGCTTACTGGTACATTGTTAGAGAAGAAATAGAATTGCTGAGCAGAAGTGGCTTACCTCATCTCATACAACAGCAACATCAATAGGGGCTTTGCCATTGACTTTAAAGGGAGAAGGACAAGCACATTTTCGGAAAGGCAATGTAAGCCTTGGTTCAAACCACCTGTATACTAGAGATCGGTCTTAGCAAGACAGAGGAGGCATGAACTTTTCCTCTTTGTAAGAGATTTTCTCAATTGGTTAATCTACAAGTTACAGTAAAGATTAATCAAAATTTTAGTGACACAAACTCATGCTTCTCATTAACTGAGATCTTGAACTATAGCTGGTATGAGAACTAGGAGAGAAACAGCAAGTTAGAAGTAAAGGTGAATGGAGAAGTCCCAAGAAATATAAACTTTCCAGAAATACAACAAGTCACTGAAAGAAGTTCAAGCAAGAATTTTATATAAAGGAAAACTGAGCTCCTGAAATGAAAGATGAGAAAAAAAATACCAGTTTATTTTAATCTTGCAAGTTAGGGGCACTGACTTTACTTTGAGCAATCTATATTAAAAAAGATAAGTGAGAAACATCAATTCAGTTATCAGATGAAGATTGAATTACCAGTTAAAGACTGAGTTATCAGTTACAAAAATTTATAGAATGTTACACTCCTAAAAATAATACAACTTCTGGAAGTTATCTGCTTCGTATGAAAAACCAAGAACAGAAAGATTTAATAGATTTGATTATGCTGAGGCAAACACGTAGTTTTAAACCATTTGTGGAATTGCTCATCCAAGGCCAGATGGTAAAGGGGATCAAAGACTCATAACTGAAAAAGATCACTAGACAGCTTAAACTTATAGAAAGCTATTAAAATGTGGGGGGAAAAAAACCCCTAAAACAACAAACAAAACCAAACCGGAATGAAACTGGACCAGATTGTAAATTTTGAAAACTAAACAACAGAATGTAACATTAGTCTGGGTCAGCAAAAACCAGAAACACAGGGCAACAAAGAAGAAGAAAAAAAAAAAAAGAAGTAAAAATACTATGGAGAAATCTGCATAATGAAACCTGGCTGAATATGAGGCAAGACCAGTAGAGGCGAATGAAGATCTAAGCAGTGTCCTGCCTTTGGACACTTGCTGTAGCTGCAAGCAGCAAATGAGTTTTGCAAAAGCCTACAAGAGAAGCAGAACTTCTAAAAAAGAAAGGGATATATGCCTTCAGTGCAAAGGATTTTTCCCCATCAGCTCTGAAGCCTGCTGTGATATTTTCTGCTCCCTGTTCTTAACAGTTTCCAACCCTTTGGTTATGCTGCAGATGCGCTCCTTTCTCTCCTCCTCCAACCTAGTCTGCAAAAGCCTCTCCTGGCTGAGCTTTCCCTTTGCTGAAAGCAACTGAGCACTCCCTCCAGAAGGTCTGCATGACCCAGTGCAACAGCCAGAACCAGGCAAACAGTTGGCTTCCTTCTTTGCTGTGCAGTCACCTATTTTAAGGAATATAACAGACTGTAACATACAGCAGACAGTGAACAAATAGGACGTGTGCACTATCCACAAAAATAAGAGAAGGGGAAAACCAAAATCATAGAAATCATTTAGGTTGGAAAAGACCCTTGGGATCATCGAGTCCAACCATCAACCCCACTCTACAAAGTTCTCCCTACACCATATCCCCTAACACCACATCCAAACGAGTCTTAAACACACTCAGGGATGGTGACTCCACCACCTCCCTGGGCAGCCTATTCCAGTGTCTGACCACTCTTTCTGGGAAGAATTTTTTCCTAATTTCCAGTCTAAATCTTCCCTGCTGCAGCTTTAACCCATTCCCTCTTGTTCTATCGCTAATTACCTGTGAGAAGAGACCAGCACCAACCTCTCTACATCGTCCTTTCAAGTAGCTGTAGAGAGTGATGAGGTCTCCCCTCAGCCTCCTCTTCCTCAGACTAAACAGTCCCAGCTCCTTCAATCGCTCCTCAAATAAAAATTCCCAATGAGTTAATAGACATTGTAAAAATAATAGTATTATTGACTTCTGACGTGTACAAAAACGGAACTGAGGAAAAGCATTATGACTAGTGTCTGATACTGTGTTTTAAAATACACTTGAAGAAACTTCAGCTTGAAGACCCCCAAAATAACGCAGATTTGTTTTTATATACTAGAAAACAAGTTGAATTTTGGTTTCAAATTACCAGTTCCAATGTCTATTATTACAACTTTATTAGAGAATAAAGTTGCCGAACATTTAATTTCAGATATAAAATCTTTTTTTGAAAGATATGACATATCAGTGGAGATAAAGGCAGACAACATATCATAATTTCACTGTTAAGAATGTAAAATATTAGCAAGAGAGCATGATTTTAAAGGTTATCTTAAGTCCAGGGTATCCATAATGCTTTGGCCTATGGAAAAAAACGGTTAAAAATTGTTGAAAAATGCTTTTAAAAACTTGGATCATCAACGGTGGATCTCTATGTGACATGATTGTAAATGAGAGCATCACCCTCAGAACCAGAGCTGTCAGACTTGAAACCTGTTTTAACAGCAAGTTTAGAATTTTTTACTCAAGAATTGTGTGTTTTGCTCAACTATAGAGCCACTGAGGCAAATACAGCAGTCTAGAAATTTCTGTACGTTCTTTACAAAAACCAAAACACACATACGTCTTGATACACCAATCTTGCAGCCTTGTGACAATTTATATACAAACAACTGCAGAAAAAGGGGTGAAACGGCCGTGTTGCCACAGCCATTTCATCGAGATGATTATTAATCAAAGACATGCCTGTAAAAAGTTAGGAGACACCACTTTCTTTCCACTTCCGTGAAATCAAAACCTGAGAAAGATTCTGAACTTCCAAGATCCAAACCAAAACAGACGGTTGAAAAGCAGGTACGCTGGAAAATACCGAGGGAATGGAGCAATGCAGGACTACCTTGAAAAGTGTGACAGCTTTTGATACATATGTGTATTGTCAGGGGGTTGATTTTCCCCACCCCCCCCATGAGAAGGAAAGAATTACAGGCCTTTTAAGAAGCCTGCAACATCCCTTGCACAGTCTAGTTCAAACCAGTTGCTACAGATTGGTGTTATCGTAAAGGGAGAGAGAAATCCCCTTTCTCACACATTTTTCTTTAAGGGTTTGTTATCCTCCTTGTCATATGAAAGACTCTGAGCTGTATGCTCTGATCTCTCACTGATAGTCTCACATTTACATTACATTTTGAAGAAATGCAGAAAGCACTACACAACACAGCCAGAGAAATAAAAATACCTTCGTGCAGGACAGCGCTAATAAAACCAGATTTTCCTGAAGGCAGAGTGGAAGGAGACAATTTCTTCCTTGGAATACAAGGAAAAAAATAAATATTTATATTTTTTATATAAATAAAACTTCTGAACGCTTAAGGAGCCCTGATAACCGCTCCTGTTTTAGTAGCTAACCTTTTGAGTCCCTAAGTCTGATTGACCTCTATTCTCGACCACAAATTAATAATTTACTTCAGGTTCATAGCCTTGGTCAATTTGTAGGCATAATTTATGTATTTGGATTTATGTTTTAAGAAGATTTTTGAGTGTTGCCATAGCTAATGATAATTAACAGTCTGGAAGAGATAAAGCTCCTATACGATGATTTTCACTGAACTGGAGCAAAAGAGACCAGGATGAGGCAGGTATGGGATGTGCATCCTTCTGTGATTTATCTGGCGCTATCTGCTGTGAAATGGCAGTTCTTATGGTCACAACTTCCTATAAAAATAACTATGTCTGAACAAGAGTGCGTTCTAAAATAAAGGGCAATAAGCATGCTGAAGATGTTTCTTCCTTGTTCCTCAGATTTGGGGATTATCTATGCAGTGTGTATACCAATAAAGCTTGTTTCTTGTGCTCTTCTTTCTTAACGGAGCTAAAATTTGGGGAACTTTTAACAATGGGTTTTAAAATTTTTTAAAATTTACTTTCATGTTTCTATTAAATCTTCCTCAGGAGGCAAGCATGGTTTGGCTACACAGTATAGTAAGACTTAATTTTTAACTCCTTCCTAATTTTTAGAAGATTTACAGTTCCTTTTTCTTCCTTTGCTAGGACCTTGTCTTCTGTCTTTCTAATAGTTCTTCCTTGTTTTGAACTTTGGTCTTTCTGCTCCTTCTCTCCCCTTTCCTCCTCATATACATATATATATTTAATATTGACAGTAAGGATAACATTCAATTAGGACTTAAAAGGAGAGGAAAGCATCCCAATCACTTAACTTTGAACATCCAAAGCCTATTCATTTGCTCAAAAACATCACGGGACAGAGGAGAGCCTTTAGAAGGAAATCCAGGGCTTCTGAATGGTTTACTTCAATACTTAGCTCTGCTCACTCAGTGTTACTTTTCTGTAAGCCTCAATGTAACCTTTTGAAATGTTTAAGAGAATTTCAATTTCTCTAAGCAAATAATTCAAATGTTAGTCAAATCGTACATCTGAAATTATCAGCAGAGCTTCTTCATTCAATTAAATGACTCCTAAATCATACGTAAGAGTACTGTCTTAAAAGTAAGTTGAGAGTAATTTCTGACATGTATTCATGTTACCTTCGCAACCTATAAATTCTGAAAAAGACAGTAATCAACGATATTATTCTTTATCAGAGAACCTCGAAATACAAATATACAAATATTTTCTCTCTCCCTCTCTCTCTTTAAGCTTAAAAACATTCTAAAATGCGACACTGAAGCATCCATTAACAAACGGAACATTATCAGCTCAAATCTCCCAGTGCCGCACCCGGCACAGGTCTCTAGTAAGACCTGCTCACACACGGAGTCAGCCAGTGCTTCACAATATGCTACTCCCTGGAGTTTATTACAAGCATAACTACTTGTTCTATATCACAACACAACTCAGAAAATATTCCCAGTATCCTTGATAACTCAGCCCTGTTTTTCCAGGGGCCCTGTAAGAGCTTTATTTCAGAGCTTTCCAACTGTTGTTTCCCAGCTTCCATTATTTCATTGCAATTATTGTCATAATCACTGAGAGACACAGACCTTTTCGAAATAATCTGAACGACCGCTATCTCCAATTCTTCTTCAGAACACGATGTATTCATTTCACTTTTTAACATCTTTTCAGTTTTTAGCAAAGTATTCATTTAAAATGCGTGCACTGTCTGGAAGTAAATTACAAAGGTAAAAGGGCATTTCAAGATGACTGAAAATGTACCTCTCGAGCTGTTTCTTTTTCTATTTCTAAGCTAGTTTCGCTGAAAAGGTGGTTAGGAGATCTTATTTTAAAGGCAAACGTTTTTTTTTTCTATTTCAGTGAAGTTCTTTGTCTATCATGTTGGACTCGGAGATCTCTTGATGAAACTCAGGGCTGCACTTATAAACATGAGATCTGGTCAAATAACAGACAATTGTCTGTATGTTTATTTGTATTTTTACTATTTTTTTTATAGTGGGTACACACTGTGCTATAGCATACACCTACAGTATTTACCCTGCTGTGGCAGGGGGGTTGGACTAGATGATCTCCAGAGGTCACTTCCAACACTATGATTCTATGATTGCAAAGGTGCTCTCCAGGTCAGGTTTGAATGGCTTTTATACCATGGGACTGGCAGGTCACCCAAGTCTGTCTGTCATCCAGACCCCCCAGGGTTTGTGTGTCTGAGCCTCTTACTGTCCTCCTGGCAATGCATCCAGCCAGAAACAGGACAGGACACAGACTGTCCTGTCATGCTCACAGTTGCTCCAGAAGCTCCTCCACCCCTGATATTTTGGCAGTGACTCAGGAACACCATCTGAGTGACTACCTGAAAGGAGGTTGTAGAGAGGTGGGGGTCAGTCTCTTCTCCCAAGTAACGGGTGACAGGACAAGAGGAAACGGCCTCAAGTTGTGCCAGGGGAGGTTTAGGATAGATATTAGGAAAAGGGTTATTAAGCATTGGAATAGGCTGTCCAGGGAAGTGGCTGAGGCACCATCCCTAGAGGTATTTAAAAGACAGGTAGGCATAGTGCTTAGAGATATGGTTCAGTGACGGTTTTTGTCAGAGTTCGGTTGATGGTTGGACTAGATGATCTGAAAGGTCCCTTCCAATCTAGGCAATTCTATGATTCTATGATACAGTGGCTGCAATCAAAAAACCAAGTTTCACTGTGGAGCACGTGATCAGGATTCCTACGGGAGGAAGCCAAACCAGAAGATGTGCTCCAGCCACTGGTGGGTATTCAGTACAGGAGACCAGGCTAGACCTCTAACAACTTTTTAGCAAGTACTGTAGAACAACAGAGGACCTGTAGAATGAAACTGATGAGGAGGACTCAATTTCTGTGTAATGTATGTTCCAGTGATTTTTATTCTGGAATAGGTAACCTCATCTAAACTACTGGTATCTATGGAGCATGGCACAAGCACCACATTTTGCTGGAAATCCAAAGCAGCCTGAGTTCCCTAGTAATTTCCTAAGCCTTCTCTACTATATCATTGTTTTCCCTCTTGAAAACAAGAGTTGTCCTTCTGAGAGCACATCAGCATGCAGCTGCTCCCCAAGGGACTTCACCTTTGCATCCAGCGTTACTTGGGAGTTTTGCTTGCATCTTTGCAGTGTTGTCGAACATAACATTAGCATCAGGGTAGGTTAGGTGCAGAATAACATTAGAACAATTTCAGTGTAGAAAACAGGACAAAAAGGAGAGATTTCATTTGCCTATAGACATTGCAAAGCGCTATTTCTGCTGCACTGCTGAAGCTCTGTGGCTACAAAGCAAGCAGTACTCCCAAGGTACCATTCCATGACACGTTTGGAAAGCTTTTGCTGAAATATCCTATTCCATCAAAGCCAAAATATTTCCACTTTCACAAATCTCTTCACAAAAGGTAATATGAGTAAGACTTGCTTGACTTGCAGCAATCCAGGATGACACATTATGCCCTGGATCAGGCAAGAATTTCAACATCTCCCAGAGCTCAAGTCAGTATCTAAGACTCCAGGTTATAATCACACACACATACTTCCATTTCTCTTGAGCACTGTTCTTCACATGGAAACACTGTCATCTTCAGCAGGCTCTGGAGATAAGTCAGTTCCGTTGAGTAGGGACTGACATCTCAGGAATACACTAATTATAACAAAGTTTTGCATGTTATATTTAAGAGACATTTTTATATAATCATTTACTAGTTGAGACAATAAGGAATGTAATTAATAGTTAAACGGCAAGATTTCTGCAATTTGTAATTCCCTAATTGCTATTTTGGATTTCTAACTGAACATCAAAATGTCATAATCTAGTGGCACCATACACAGAACACTTAAAATGTCAGCGAGCGAAGAAAATTACTTTAGAAAAAGGGGTTCAAGAAGTACAGATCTATGATTTAAAATGTACAATACCTGATGGCATGAATTGCATTATGCAGAAACAGCTCTTTTCAGTGCTGTATACTCAAGATTAGAGACTGCAAACCACCTATTTCAGAATCACAGCTCTCCACTTCCCCTGCTGAGATGTCAGATAGACTCGGGCTAAATTTGATGGCAAGTGTTCCAGGTCCCGTCTGTCAGGTTCTCCCGTGCTTAATGAGCAGCATACTCTTTGACGAAAATACTGTGTAAACAATGAAACAGCACATCGAAGAGGTGTAAATGAACTTGCTTCTGCAGTATTTTCAGTCAGAGCAGGAAGGAGGACTTCTAGGCAGGCCTGCAAAACCCTGCTGTGTCCCTAGAACATAATGGGCTCCTGAGAGCAAGAGCGTACATTAGGCACATTAAAGCAGTTTAGGAAGGTCTTTCAATAAGTTTTCTATAAACGCAACTCACTCATCTTTATACGAAGCCTGTGGTTCCAGTGGGTGGGCTCTAAGAAAGAGTTGCCAAAACCCTCACTAGTTTTTATTTCCTATGAGTAACACCACCTCACTGCAGGTACAGCACTCAACTACTTTGGACTAAAGAACACACAAAGATCATCAAATGTTCTTTTGTGCACGGATATACAGTCATCTTCTCAATCACCCCTCTTAAAAATCACCACTTTGAAGGATAGCTGTAGCACAAATGTTTCCAAGCATCAAAGAAGGGAACCCCACATCTATTGGAAAGGTTATATTTTCAAGAACGACAACAGGTTGATCAGTAGTGTGCATGGGAGCACCCCTCCTGGCTTCATTGACTTATCTAACGAGTCATGGATTTTAAGATATTTTTCAGCTTTACAGTGTCTGGGTTAGTCTCTGGCTTCCCAGCCGAGGTTACAGAAACCACGGAAAATAATAGCAACTTGTGATACAGGCAGTCAGTGCTCATTCCCATTTCCCCCCATCTTCCCAAAACACCCATGCATATCACTGTAACATTAAACCGTCTCAGATAGCCCTATTTGCATAAAGTGGCCTAATTTACATTGTTTACTGTGCTGAAGTAGGTTTTAATTGACACTGCTACAGCCCGAGCATTTTTTTGTTACTATACCTACTTATATTAGTCTAAGGTAAAGGGCACTGAATTTACTGTGTGATATGCATAGCGTAGCACACAATTTTAATGCTGAAGAGGTTCACCACATATTTTGGAGAACTGTCCTCTAGATTACTGAGGAATAGGTCAATGCACTGGCCAGATTAATTATTTTAAAAACAGTGTTCCAAAAGAAGCTATAGAAAAAGCATTTGCTTGGGGGTGGGGGGGGGGCACGGGACAGGGGGGAGGGAGAGAGTAAATACCACAGATCTATTTCCAGCTAATGTCTTTAGTTAAATTAGCAAAGCGTTAACATCAGAACCATGGATAAGTAGCAGAAAGATTAAGTTCTGGAATGACAGACCAGTCGATCAAAACTAACTGAAGAGAAAACAAAATTTTCTCAGGAAATAAACACATCACGTCATGAGACTGTTACCGCTTCAAAGAATACAGATGTTTCTGGCAAGACAATTAGCACAGCTGTTTTTCTATTCAAATCACTGTCCTTTTCTGCAGCCGTCCACATTGCAAGTGGTCAGAAGGGAACCCCTGGGGATCTGCTCTGCAGCTATTTCTGCATTGTTTCAGTCACATCCATAAGCAGGAAATTCGGTCTCATCATAGTCCTTTTCTGTTTGAAAGGATCGGCTTTCACTGTGGGGGAAAAATCTCTCTTGTTGAATAAGAACATCCATCATAGTTTAAAGAGAATTTCAGGAATGACAGGTACCTTATTTAGATAAGGTGACACATTACTGCTTCCTTTTTCCTCCTTTTTCTTATACAGTAAGATCTATATGGAGAGTAAATTACTCTATCACACCAAGTAAGTATCAAAGTCAAGCTCCATTTTCTGAGTTTCCTATTCCATATCCCCTTGAATTCCTCATCTAGCTGTTTGAAGGACATCTGAAGTGGATTTCTGGTTCCACTGCTCTTCGTATCAAATATTTCTGCTGGCTACACTGAGTGATAAAGCTTACTGAAATCCTTTTTCCTCGGAGAAGGTTACTGGCAGGAACCATATTGGAACTGAATTGCTGTTATTGGTTGTTAAGAATAGGGACTTTAAAAAAAATGAGGCAGCTATAAATATCGCTAATTTAAAATACTCTTTACAGGCCTTCCAGATTGTTTTAAATTGTTTTCTTTAAAACTGAAAAAGATTAATGCACTGAATAGAAGTTAAGAAATTAAGAATTCTTTGAAGCTATTATTGCCGTGTCTGTGTCGGAGCGTGACAGTCCTTCCTCTGAGCACTGACCAGTGCACCACGAAGCAGGGGGGGCGTGCGCCTTGGCCATGGTCACAAAGTAGGGCAATGCAGCACCAGCCACACGCTTCCTCATTCTCAAATCTGACGCATATTTATCATTTTTCTATTTTTCTATTTTAATAGCTATTTTGCAGATGAACTCCTAAATATGACATAGATGGGAAATGCTGGAAACCACGCAGAGAGATACTTTTCCCGATTCCAGGAACACAAACTGTTAAATTGGGCCAGTTACACGGCATACATCCTTATGTATGGGAAAGCTGGGAATTAAATGGATCCTGGCAGAAAAGACTACCTTACCTGACAGGCTTCATAGACACTGTGATTGAGATCCTCTGTGCAACTTGACCCTTATTTACTATAATAAGTACTAGCGTGTGACTCAGTATGCTTGAAAATCTAAACAGGAAAGGCATAGTAAAATTAACTTTACTAGGAAAATTACTAAAAATGGACTCAGCATTATACGCATTCATAAAAATATGAAGAGTTACACTCATCGCCCCACTACTAAAAGCGAAGTCATTGCACTCTATGCAAAGGGTGGACTGAGTTAAAAATACATCTGTTCCATAAAGCTTTGATGAAAGAATCACTCAGGGTCCCTGAAGGTAATTTATGGAGGATGGCTAGGGATGGGGAGAGGACTAAGTATTAAGTACTACCTCAAAAAAGGTTTTAGCTGCAGACTAAGCACACCTCTGTTAGCACCATAGCAGCTTAGAGAAGAAGTACCACACTGATGTAAAGTCCCTGAGTCCCTATTAATGAAGTCCACAGCACCTTCTCATCTGGCTTGTCTTCAGCAAAGCTATATGAAAATCTTCAGAGCTATGAAAAATACCTCTCAATGGTCCTCTGCTGCTGTCCACAGAAATCCTTCATACATCCTGTAGGAGCAATTCCTTTCATCTGATTACAATTTACTCACAGGACAAAAATCAATTTTTATCAATACTCTGCAAACAGGCACATGGACTGGAAAGGCGATAATACAGATACATGAAAGATCCAGGTAACTAGAAGCAGGAGAAATATTTAGCTGAAAAATAAGGGCACCGCATCTCATTGACAGTGCCTGAAATACAGAGGCAGGCAGCGCAGTCACGCTGAATGCACATGCCATTATGTATAAGGAACAGATACTCATCATGTACCAGGTGAAAAACTACATGGATCCAAAAAGCTAGACTGACAGACAGCACAAGCCAGCAAGTTTTGGAGAAGGAAAGATGAGGTACCCGAGTAACAATTTCAGCTGTTGAATGAATCCTGACTTGTAATAAAGAATCTGATGGGGCTGAGTGAGTTTGCAAGAGCTCAGGGAAGGAGCAGAGGTAGGCATCTGTTTTGTTTTCTGGCTGCCAAAATGATTTCCTCATATGCCTGTTGTGACCAACCTGCAGCCATGTAACCTGCAAAGATGAGCAATATAAGCATGAATATCTAAGGACTGGGGATGGAGGTACATTTGAAGTTGTATTTAAACAGAATGAAAAGCAGCTAGGTATGAGTCCTCTGTATCTGTTGCAAGTACCTGCATTCATTTTTATTTGCTCACATGTGCACCCTGGGCTTTACTGGAATGGGTCCTAAAGCAGCCAGCATCCCTCTTGGCATGATTTAGTTTCTGCTTTCTGTACCTACAAAATGAATAATGCACGGTATGTCAGAGGCTCGCCGAGCCTTTGGCCAAAGCGGGACGCACTGGGCAGGTGGAGAGGGCAAATACAGTCTACGGGCAGGACTCGGAGAACTGGGAAAGATGAGAGTCAGCAGTGGGGGGAACCAAAAGGGTTAAACTTTATAGAAAAGATGAGAAGGATATCAACGGATAGAGAAGCACAAACTTTTCTCGGGAAGCCTTTGGCGCAGCAATTATAGCTGACAGTTAACACCCCTACTCAGTCAGCCAGCCTACGGTAATCTCACAAGCTGCCCCCACCGGTGGCAGGATAAGAGGAAGAGAGAAATAAAGGACGAGGCAGCGAATTATTTTTGCACCTTGTTGCTGCTGGCCTATCCTTGCACAGTTTATCATCAGTCCTAACAGAGAAAGAGAAACTGCTGGAAGAATCATCATTCCAACAAAAAATTTAAATAATTAAAAAAACCCAAACCCCCAAACATTTAATTCCTGTTATCCTCCATCCTTCCTAATTGGAAAGCTTTGAGTGCTGTCTTCAGGACAACTCTAAAATGAACTCTGTAAGATTTTTCTGTAAACGACCTTTCTATAAATCCTACTCAAGAGCTGAGAGAGGCAGTAAACAGTTAAGGAGCCTGTTTTACAGGGCACCTTCTATTTTTCACTCCCTGAAAATACTCACCATTAAAATGTTTTAGCTGAGATTTTCAAAGCAGTGTGGGCAAATCCTCTGCACATCTCACATTAATTAACAGCAAGTGTGTGGGTAATTCCCTGTAGTACTTTGATAATGTCAGCTTTTTCTTTTTTTTTTATCCATTTAGCATATCCATGCAGAATAGGACGGGGGAAATGTGTATAGTCGTTCTAAACTGCACCTAAAAAAAATATGCCGTTTTGTTCTGACCTTATGAGCCTTTGATCTGTTCTGACAGAGAGGTTCTGATCAGCTATTTTGGGCAGATCCAGAAATGTGAAATAAATGCCCTCCTTCATGTTGGAGACCCACACCGAGTCAAGTATCTCGTCTAAATTATATTTTTCTGTTTAGAGGGCTTGGGGGAAGGGCGGGGGAATAAACCTTTCTGTTTACTCTTAGCTTTCGAAAAATCCACTGGGAGGGACTGCACAATTAACATATTAATGAAGGCTGGCCTCAGATGTGATGCCTGAAAGCAATTATGGGCAAATTAAGAATATAAATGCAAGATAAAAAAACTCATGCCTGTTTGGGACAGAAGGAACATGAGTCGTTCAGCACTGAAACAGGAATACTTTTTTTTTCTTTGTCCTAGGGGAAGGAATCCCATCTTAATTTGCTTGGATAAGGTGGCATTTCTAACGCTCGCCTTATCAGCTGCAAAAGACCAGTAACACTGTGGTACCTATGCTAGTTTGTATAACTGGTTGCTCAGCTGGATGGCGGAGTTCAGACCGTTAAAACCTGGAAGTGTGAATAGCCCGAAGGTCTCCACTCAGCTAAAGTAGAGGAAACACATAATTTTCACCACATTGATCTCTGTACATTAACATCATCAGGTTGAATCTTCTGGTCATCATTTTTCTGTGGGGTTTTGGTTTTCTTGGTGGATACCAGTCACAAACATTAGTGACTATTTGCATTAAGTCTTAAATGCGTTAATGGTGATGAATCTTGAACCGGCCTTCTAGAAAATCAAATAGAAGCAGGTGTAAACCGTCTCCGGCACAAAAGGCAGCTTCTTTTCCTCATTAGCACCAAGTGAGGGCTACACAAGAGCTGGCTAGAAAGCAGGCTTTCCATTCATGGCTGATTTTGTTTTACTCTTCTAAGCTACCGTCCAAATCAGACCAAAAACTAACATGTGCTAAATTCCCCAGGCCCTGCAACCACTTAGTGATATTGATGTTCCTGTCAGCTTTCATGACCAGAGCAAAGATGACAATTTCACTGAGGAGCAACAGGAAACGCTGGCTCTCGGGCTCAGGCAGCAGAAGACTGACCAAAGTCTGAAGCCTTGGCAGCTCCCTACATCCGTGCCCCCTAGGACAACCCGTCAGGAATCCAGGCACTCTTTGCCTGGCACCCTGTTCCGGGCTTGGCAAGCACTCGGGCCAGGGACATTATGAATGAAACATCTGGGGCTCAACAAAATGGCATTTTTATATGAAAATTCTTTTTTATTTTTCCTTTTTTTTTTTTTTTTTTGCCTGAAACTATTCAGCCAGCTCTATTATCAAAAGCCTTTACAACTAAAGAAAAAGCCAATAACCAGAAAAACCTGGAGGCAGGGAAAGCACATTTTTGAATGCTTTAGACTTCTCTCCAGGAAATTTTGACACACATGAATGGCGCTCATCAAACAATGCTACAGGAGCTACAGTATTAGAAAGCAAAAGGAGTTGAAAGTTATTTCCCCACTGCAGAAAAATAAAAGAAGTTAGTATGACATGAACTGGCTTAATTATTATCAAAATCGCTAATATTTACCCGACTAAATGTGGAACGCTTGTCTATTATTGGTTTCTACTGAATATGTGAAGTAGCAAGCTACAAAAGCCTTATTCCTTGCTATCAACTCTTAGAAAACTCACCAAAAAGATCAGCCTCTAGATTTGTTTTATTTATTTATTTTAAACTCCTATGAACTATAGGCCAGTTAAATGTGGTATCTTTTATCCCTTAATCTGTTTTGCCAAACCCTAAAGCTACGAGCCCAGAAACTCCTTTGCTGAGCTTTGGTCACCTCGGCACTGTTCCTCAGATGAGCCTTTGGAAAACCATCAGATGCCTGGCCATCTCTGGAACACGTTCCCAGCAGGATGCTCCTGGTCAGCCCCAGACCTGCTTGTTAACAAACGCCCCCTTGGCCTCCAACAACTTCATACCTTATTACAGTTAACAAAAGACAACGCTTTCAGCATCCATTTCTGCCAGTGAAGGCTCGAGGTCTTTGTTGCCAGAATGCAACAAAAATGTCTACGATTTTCCACTCAGAAGGAAAACCTTGTTTTCAAGTACACTTGTTCTTGACACTAGCAAGTCAAATGTGTTCTTTTCTATGCAGGGTCACTGAGATATCTTCTTTTAACTTACTACATCTTCTTTTTTTGTCAGTGGAGATTTCAGCATTCCTCTTCCTAGAGCCACGCAGCCTGTGAATCAGAATTGACAACAGGGTCTCTGCTCCCTACTGATTTGCTCAAAGATCTCAACAGCCATGAAAAAACCCCTGACGACGAAGTCATTTTGTATGTAACTGTAATACAACCTCCTACTGGATGGCTGCCGGGGTGCCTGGCAGTGCAGCATCAAGGAGCCAAAACTTTAAGATCCATTTGCAGACAGCTCAGTCAAAAATCTTATTACCTCTGGCAGACTGCAGAACTGTTTGATTCATTTGTTCGGAGTCAATGGCAAATACTGCATGGACTGCTTTAATCTAGAGAAAGGTACAGCTAGGCAGTCGAGAAGAAGGCTGCCTGTTTACCTTGGACACTCTGGGTCAGGCAGTGACTTCCAGAGGTAATAGAGACCTTGGCTCTCCTGAGAGCAACACGGGAACACCGTGGGAAAAGCCAGGCAGGGGTGAGCCAAGTGACTCGCAGTGACAGTGCAGAACGGGTTTGCTCTGAGGAAAGCCAGAAACGTGCCAAAACGCTCCCGAGAAGCAATGGGAAGACGCTTTCTTAGCATCCAGGAAACTGTATCCCTCCCTGCAGGGGTTCAGCTGCGTGTGATACAACATGCAACTTGCATACAAAAAAACAGTTGAAGGATGGCAATTCACTGATGCTGAAGATCAACCCCTTGCAAGGAGCCATGGAAGTTGACCATTTCTTGCCTGGTAACCACATGGCAACAAAAGACACCAAAAGTGGCAAGCAAGTTAATGCCCACATACTAGCTGTCCGTTGTGTATAATAGCCACCAAATGTTTCTCTTGTATTTTTAACTACTACATTGCTTAGCTTTGTTCGTGATAAAAGTTGCCTCAAGTGATTCAAAGCATTAGAAAGTTGCTTGGCTAGAAAACAGGGCGAAAGAAACTAACTATGACACAATAAGGATAGAACACGCTCATTTTTAAGACATTTAATCTGCAAAGTATATAGATTTTCTCTATTTAATTACACTCTTTTAGGTATAGTGTTCAATTTTATATTTTTTTAGCCTACTAAAACTTAGTTTTCTTAATTGAAGGCATCTGATGTCTTTTGGTTTGCTCCTTTCAAGAAAAGGGAGGTGGGAAAATTTTATGTCAGGGCTGTGGCAACCTGAAGTTTCTGTTGCACAGCCACAAACCATTTGCCTCCCTCCCCCCCGGCCCCCATGTACATGGCTACAAGGACTTAATACTTCTCACAGATCTGTTGTCAATTAGTTTTGTGATCAACCCACAATTAAAAGAAGATATGGTGCCAGGATCTGCAAGGGTAAAATCCGACTGGTTCAAATCACCCTATTGACTTGCACGTGCACCGGCAAAAATGTCACGTGAAATTCCGTGCATTAGGAGAGCAGGATTAGAGCTATAAGTTTTTCACATTGAAAATGCTCCTACATGTCAAATGCATCGCTGGAATTGTGAAAGAAAACCAAGAATACATTTGCAATGGTAGATATAAAATATTTATATAAATTGAGCAGAAAAATGGAAATAACCTTAGCAAGCAGGAATATTCAATGCTTGTATACAAAGCACTGTGTACTGAGGGGCTGTGAAAAAACTGGTTTGTTATGAAATTTTCTGCAATAGCGAAGCATAGTTGGGCATTATCAGTTACTAGTATCAGCCAACAAGGTTTCTATTCCCTTTTTTTTTTTTGCATCTGGTGGAAATGAACAATTGCATGATTTGTTAACAATTTAGGAACAGTAGGTAAGTAATTATGTCTCAGCAGCCTATTGATTCACCCTTTGGGGACGTACAGAGAAGACTTTAGGCCTGGCATCTGTCAGAATGAGCTTTCAGAAGGCAGCGCCTGAGCCCCTTTTTCAGAGAAACCCGAGGACATGTGACACAACACATCCCTCACCATTCCCTTTATGTCATCTCACCTGTGTCAACAATGAGTTCACACAGTAACATGGCCCAGGGAAAACGCAGCATACAACTGACTCCATTACTGTGGAACTGCCCCTTAAGTTGTGCATCTCCCTTTCCATGGACAGTATATGAACCTAAGTACTAGTCTTTACCTTAGGCACCTTGGCTTTGTATGTAAAACTGATTTTTTAAAACCACTTCCTCAACCCTATGTCATCTCATCCCGCCTGCTTTTTCTGCTGCAGCAGTATCCTACAGGGAGAACAGCCTGACAATGAGACTTTGCACAGGGATGCATGCCCCATCTCCTTCGCAGACAAAGGTCATTTACAAAAAAAGTTGGAAAAAAAATGTATGAAAAAAAAAATTCACGGGAGGCACAAGTTTTTCCTAGTACATACCTACAGGACGCAGAAGTGTGTTGCCATTGATGTGCCATTGATGTAGTTTCCAGCAGCAGTAAGTTTGGAGTAGATTAGGGCTTAGAGATAAACTCTTTGCCTGTTGCAAAAAATATATCTATTTATAAAAAAAAAAAAAGTAAGATACTGTTAGTCTCTCTTTTAAAATTAGTTAAAAGCATTTGAAACACCACCGTGCAGAAATCCTGGATGGCAAAAGACAATGCTGTGGGAAGTCCTGCTCCTACCAAGTCTTAAGCAAACGTCGTGTTTGGGAAATCATGCGTTGATCTGAAGCGCTGCCAGTCGTAACAGTTGTCATAACAGATGGGACATCCAAGGGATGGTCCCAAGAAGAGCTCTAGGACTGTCAGACGGAGAACGTTTGGACTCCGCGTGCCCTGTAGCTCTCAGTGCCTGAATGTCCCCCAGCTTCCCAAAGAATTCTGTTCCCCGCACTGTGTGGAGAAATAAAGCGTTTAATGACAAAATCATCTGTCTCTAGATATAATCATCCATTTGAAGTGGCAAATTACTACAGTACACAAATAAAAACTTAAGCAAACTAGGAAGTTTTTGTAGCATTAAACATAACAATTAGAAAGAATTGCCTCACTGATGCTGTCATTTTCTTAACCCTGTACATTTTTTCCCCCAGCACAAATCTTTGAGAGGGTAAATGATGTCGGAGGTGTTTGCAGTAAAATAAAAAAAAAAAGAGTGATAGCTATACTACAGTATTGTATCAAACAAAACCCCAATTGATTTTAATGTGACTTGTGTCCAAAATAGATTATAAGATTAAAGTTATTATCTAGTATATTAAACCTTTATTTCAGAAGTCACAGAACATGAAAAACACTCCAGTAAACTTGAGCATTCTGTGTCTTCTCCAGGACAGCTATTCACTGAAATGTTGATTATTCACATTAAAAGAAAAGGTGAAGAAAGTAGTTGGCTCCTTAGAGTCAGTTCTGGATTCATTCTGAAATCTCAGATCAAGGCAGGGAATTTTACATGCATTTAAAATGTCTTTTTCATTCTCAAGTCTTGTATTCAAATGACTGCATTGATTTGTATATGGTATGGATGAAAGTTATTTCATATTTGTTTATGTATTTGTAATTTTCAGCTGGTAGCAGTACCTTCAATAGAAAAATACAAAGAAAACACAAAGGGCTGCTGATGAAAAAGGTGATTCCGTGAATCACAGTCTTCATGAGAAAGGTGAACAGATCTGTTCCTGTCTGTAGCTTCTTGCTACAAGAGACAGCAGAAGATTGTACGAATAAATGTTCCCAACTGTCTATCATCTGGATTCCCTCGCAGTGGTGAAGAAAGCAAATCAGTGCTTTGGGGCATCATTTGTCATGAACTGTTATCTAAAGAAGCGTTTCCTGCTTCAGGAGCATCTTAATACAGAGTAAAGATCCTTAAAAGAATAAACAAAAACCCAAATTGAGAGCAATGCCTTTGAAAAGCAAATTGAAGCAAAAAGCAAAAACCAGCTGTTGCTCGCGTTATTAAAAAGCTCTTTGAAGCAATTTATAACGTAAGCTTGATATTGTTGAAGTTGCCAAAGCTAACAAATTTGAAGAGTTGCACAAAAGGACACCATGTTGGCAGCTCCTGAGACACAGTTGCTATTCCTTAAATTATTTGTTACAGTATTTGTTAAACTGTTCATGAAGGATAGATCTAAATGTAGCTTCTCAAATGAAGTCACATGGGTCATATGAGACAGAGGAACTACTCATAATGATGTACAAATACTGATATCACTAATTTTCTGCCTCTTGTGTATGTAGTCGGGGACTGTCTGATTTTTGAAGCCATATCAAGATGTACGACGACGGTGGGCGGGGAGGGGAAGCAGAATTCATTCATTTACTGGAGTAGTTGGTGAATGGCATAGATGGATAGGTGCTTCCTGTCACAGAGCATGAGCAACGCTTGGGCAACATAGTGAATTTCTGACAAAAATTCAACTGGCAGTGCCAGTGCTAAGTTCACTCCTTCTCCATAGCATCCTTCAGAAACTGCAGGTTGCACCGAATTGCCCATCAATCTGAAGGTCATTCTAGATCAGGGTGAAAAGGTGGAAAATGTAATTAAACCACCGACGACACGCTCACTTTTATTTTCAGTTTTGTTCAGTGAAACGGGAAGTGATCACGGTCTTCTCCAAGCATGAGTAAGATAGCTCTCATGTGGAAAGGTGTTGACTTGTCTCTGACAGGTCTGCTTTATCTTTTTCCAAGGTAAAGCTTGTCATGGTGATTTCAGTTTTGAACGTGCAGATTGCTTTGAGAATGACTCGTGGCCATGAAGACTACCCTATTAACTTGCTTGCACATCTCAATGAACTGAACATGCCAGAAAGCCGAACTGAAAGCTACATCTTTTAATATCTGTGACAAAACAAGGACAGCGTTAAAGACACTGTAATTTATAAAACACAAAGGAAATAGGGGAAAATATGCCAAATACTAAAACCCTCTCTAAAAGTAAAATAAAAGTTCATCCCAACATAACTATTGATGTTGATGTACATACGATATACATATGTGTGCCAACAAATAAAAGCACTACCTGAATTCAGGCACAGAATTTAATGAATACTCTACTATCAGTGAAAACTTAGTTAGATCAGGGGTCCAATTTTCACAGAAGACATTTTGCCACCTGGCTTCACAACAAAGGCTTTTGATTGAACTGTCACGCGATGATGAACTCAAGTTCAAATCCAACAAAGCGTAGCTTAGCAACTTTTTGTGGTGAAGGAATGAGTTAAGCCTGATCTCTGACTGAACCTTTAAGCTCTACGTTTCTCTTCAAAACTGGCTTTCTCTACCCTATTCACTGCTGAAAACAAGTAAACCAGACTTTTAACTGAAGCTTACCAATATCTCAACTGACAAAAAGCAGCTGTGGAGCAAGCACAATGCTTTCTGCTAGTACCAGGCTTTGATTTCCCCAGGTGCTCCTTTAAATCATTGTTTTGCTCTTCATTTGAATTTTGTCAAGAGTGAGCAAGGTAAGCTTTGATGTCCATTCACCGATACCGTACTGAAAAATGGACAGGGACCTCAAATTAAATTACTTAAAAAGGCAAACCATTGTCGTAGCTCAGCAGCATAATGCAACAGAGCAAGTAATTTATAGCATTTTGATTATTTCTTATAATTTAAGCAACATGGAAAACATTAATAATAATGCCTGCTTCTTTGTGTTTCCCTTTGATATATTGTCTTTCTACACACAATGTTTAAAAAGGATGTTATAAATTGAACAGTTTAGGCTTTTTCCAGCTTTTACTTTGGTAGAGAGCATGGAAACACAAGTCTGCTAAAGATAAAAGTGGAAGGAAATGAGAGACTAGTTTTAAGAATTCAGAACAAAGCAAGAAAGTTTGGGAATTGCTTCTTTAGAACATATTCCTTGTCTTTTATGACTCACTTCAGCTCTTCCATCGCACATTTAATACTAGATGGGGAAAAAGGCAGAATACCTAATTTTATCTTGTATTTCCACCTGTGGCTGGCTAGAAGTGTTGGATTCTAATAATGTACATACACAAGGGGTGTCAAAATAGCAGGATTTTTACATAATCAGGAACATGCAATTATACCCGTAAAGAGGAAACCCCATGCCAAACTCCCCTGCAAAAATTGCCTCAATTCAGGACACACAGCAGGTATTTATGCTAAAGAAGGGGCAGGCAGCTGTAGGACTGGCACTTGGCAAGCGCAGTCCCTATCCCACCGGTCTGCATGCCATTCAAGAAGCACCTGCCCAGCCTGAGCACAGAGCAAAGAACTGCCACCGCAAGCTACAGAACTCAATTCAGGCAGTGACCCTTGTTCGGAAGGACAACTGGGGTACATGTCAAGGTACCTTGCTCGAGGAAGCGTTTTAAAACATTGTGGAATAACCCTGTACACAATTAGTACCTGCTGGCAGCTGCAGCAAGGGATGTTGCGGAGGTAAGCAAAATGATCCCTTCTTACTGCTTTTGGTGTGCAGAGGTGTGACAAGTCTTCTTCCTCAGGCTTTTAAAGCAATTTCAGATCTGAAGACAGACACTGGGGACGAACAAATTGGAACCTGGATTTTCTTTTAGGTTTGTTGTCCGTTTTTGGCCAGATGCTGTTTTAGAACTGGAAAACAGTGAATGGGCAAAAATAGAACAAAGAAACCAGAAAGGTATTAATTGTTTTTACTGGGGAAAAAAAAAAAATCTGTCAGCTGTTGAAGAGGTAAGGAAGCCCTTTAAAACTAGGTCTGCCAAAACAGAAGTAGAGTTCAGCATAGAAGAGCGTACGGAAATTTTCTCTTGGGGAAAAAGAAAGAAAAGAAAGACAGGAAAGACCTAATTAAAAGTGAAGGTCTTGCAGTAAATAAATGATTAAACTTGCTTCAAAAGTGTGTAGAAATATTATTCCCCAAGAAGAATACTAAGTTACAGTACAGGAAAAATCCCAAGTAAAATTGGTGAGAGCTATTTTTTTAATGGAGAGTAGCACCGGATTCCTACTGTTTTATAAACACAGCATCAAAGCACAGATATGCCTGCCTAATCAGTTACATTAGGATCCCCATGGCTTTTAGGTGACACATACCTTAGTTTGGATAAAAAAAAAAAAAACCAATAAAAGTAAGTTTATTATTTCCATTTCGGGGATCTCTCCTCTCTCCCCAGTAAAACTCCATCTCTTTCATTTCAGAAGGAATTTTACATACAACCACAGTCTGGAATCAGTATCATATTAAAGCACATGAATAAATGTACCACTGGGAAACAAAATTAAGGCAGCACTTAAATGCTTTCTTGAGTTATAATTCCTACTGCAATTTCCCCAGTCCACTAAGTTGACTGAAAAACTTTGGACAAGCATACATTCTGTAGGGTACCCAACTAAACTGAATAAAAACCCTGAGTAATTTTGATGTTCACTCTTCAAAAAACTTAAGAGTGACAGGAGAAAGGACAGGATGGGAAGCTACAAAAATACAATTGCAAGAACATATCAGAGAAAAAAAAAAACACAGATGAAATTTTAAATTGACACGTAGGCATCGTAAGAAAACACTTACAATTAGCTAAGATGGAAAGAGCAAAGAACCACCACATTTTTCTTTTATTTTGTGGATTTTTTTAATGTTTATAATTATATAAAAAGTATAGTTGATATTTAATGAGTTGCAACCAGTTGCATTATTTTAATTAGTTTATGGTGATAAGGATGAATCCAAAGCAGACAGCTGTGAAGATTTGTTATTTTAATTAGCTAAGTAAGCAGACAGGAAAATCAAGAACAGTCCTGATCCACCACAGCAGGCTCTTCAGCAGGGCCATGAGGGAAAAGAACCTCAACACCAACACATCATGACTTCTGTATTAAAAAAGGGATTTGCTGGCAGCTTTAGACAGGTAAAACACTCCAAATAAATAGCATCCACTTCACAAGAGCAAAGCATTTTTGAGAGACCAAAACAATAGGCATGACAAAGAAGTGAAAGACAAGAGCTACCAAGCTTATTACGGCACAGTAACTACTTGAATGTGCTTGCAATGTGCATTATGTACACATTTATAACCCTAAAGATAGAGTATAATTATTGATTACAGCTTTAACTGATTTGGTTTGGGGCTTAGGGATAAAATAGATATTCTCCAGTCGAAAAAGTTCAGGGTTCCTGAGAAGTAAATTAGATCAGAGGTAAAAATAACTCGCTCCTACTTAAAAGCTGCTGAGTATTTCCACACCAGACATATGGACAGAGCAACTAATGAAACAGCTTTGTGTCAGAATTCAAAACTTTGTGAAGCAAGAGTACAGTTGTTGGTATCACTGGCAATGCAATTAAACATATATTAAAAAAATATGTTTCCTTTACAATGTCCATCACCTTGTCTATTTTTGACTGTATCTGCTGGGAGCGAGACATCTGGATTTATCTTACCCTGAGTATTAACCTCAAAATTTGCTTCCTAGCTGCTGCTGCTGCTACTGCAGAGGTAGTAACAGCCTCAGCGTGTCCATGACTGGCAGAGCGAGCGCCCTTCAGGTAGGCAAAAGTCTGGGCTCTCCCATTAAGCCCAGCTTCACAATTTGTCCCTCTGTTTGAAAATAACCAATTATTTCTGATTTGATTCATGTTCTCCATACACATTTTCAATCCTGCTTAAAGATAAGTTCTTACTATACACAAATTACAACACATAGACTTATGAGTTAATAATTTACTTGTCTAGCTGGGGAATTTTCCTTTTAGTGCATTATAGATGAACCACAGACAAATTCAGTACTTTCTTGAATTAAGATCATCTAGCCAATCTAATTCTGAATATATCAAGCAGTGCTGTTCTCCATGGGGACAATTTAGAATAAAGTGTGCTTCGGAATAAGGAAGAATGTCAAGTATTAGCCAAGACTGAATGGAAATCTATAAAAGATGTCAACACCATTAGTAGCACAGTTTGGATTACTAATCTCTGCTCTTCCACAGCAAACATTTTTTTTGGCCTCTACCTAAAAGGTCATTGGTCCTTCACAGATGTTAAGAAGGATCTGTAATGTAAAATGTTTATATAAGAATCAACACAGGCAGATTTAAACTAAGCTGTTCCTTCCTTACATTCAGGTATTAGCCAAGGAACAATTAGATGACTTTTAAGACTGACAATGGCACATGGCCCCTCTCATTCCTGGAGAGTGTGTGCAATGGGTAATTTTAGGCACACCGCTGCCTTGTTATGATGTTACATATCCACTATGTTCTCCATCTTCAGAAGTAAAGTAACTTCTGGTGTGGACATCTAATCTTAAATAGTTTAAATACAGATGGTTCAAAGAGGCTTGGGGTATAACTAAAGCCCGCAGCTGCCAACAGGGCATGCTGAGCGGGTTTTGAATCAGCTGTCAGATTGGTAACAGACAAATAGAATGGGGCACTAGACTCTCACTACTACACTAACAGTAAATATCAGTAGAAAAATAGAAGCTTATAAAGTCATTTTCGCTCACTCTGGTACATCCCGAGGTTGGCTGTTAAAGCCCACTGAATACAAAGAGCTCAGTCCCACGACATATTTTCCCCTGCACAGAGCACCCTCTGTGGCCTCTATAGCTTGATGTCACTTCTGTATCTTCCTTTCGTTTTTGAATCCAAGCAGCACTGGATCCACTTGTTAATTGTCCTTCATTAGTTACCTTGCAGTTTTGATTGGTTCGACTCTTTACCCTAATTGATTTGCTATTCTAATTGACTTTCTCCTCCACTGATTTTCCTTGTGTTTTATCATTTTAAAGTGTAGAAGAAACACAGAATGGAATTAAATTCCCAGTAATTGCTTATTACCATCTTGTTGTGCTTTTGTTTCCCTCCCCTAAAACAACTACACATGGCTTCAAGTCTATGCTGTGCCATCTTGTTACCAGTATCCATTATGTTTCTGAAATATTTTTCTACTTCTTGATCTTTCTCCTTTCCTTTCCAGTTCTGACATTTCCAGATCTTACTGTACCCTCCCCATCGTTTTCCTGGAGCCCATCCCAAATTCATTAACAACCCTTTGCTCCATCTCTTCTACATTGCCTTCCTCACTATGGAAGCAATGAGATTTTCACAGGGTACATAATAATCCACACAATCAAAAAACCTGACAGCACTAAAAGACTGGGGATTCTCACAAGCCATAAAACAACAGAATTTGTCCAAGTGCTTGTTGCAGTATTTTGATAGGGTGAATTGAGGAGCCTCTCTTTTTCTGGTATGGAGTTACTTTTAATCTGTAACCATATATTTCCAGAAACAGACAGCCAGAAATACACCAATGGCCAAATTACATCTGATGCTCAAAGGAAGAATAAAGAGTGTTAGCAGGTAAGGCACCACCTTCATCTCGTCTCACCCGTTCATGAACCAGTGGCAGCACTAGAGCTGGATGAGCACAACGTCCTATGAAAGCAAGAGCAAGGGGAATCATTCAATATGTTGTTCTTTTAGTCCTGTTTCATCCCTTTCTCTTGCTTCTCCATTAAAATGCTTTCTGTCTCACTCCTGCAACATATCATTCTCTCTCAAATTCCCTTGCACACCTGTTTTTCATCCTCATTCAGTTTTATTGCTGCCTTTAACTGCAGCTTTTACACTTTCCCTTCGTTTTCTTTTCCTCCTTTGATTCCACCTCCAGTTCAGAAGTGCCTCATTTTCCTGCCTGCTGACTCCTTAATCTGCTCCCTTGTTCCCAGCTGTCTTAAACTCTTACCAACCACTCTCCTCTACCACATCCTTAGCTGATCTGGGTCTTTGTATCTATACTTGTTATAAAACAATGATATTCCGTTGCCTTTTTTTAAATCTAGATAATCTCATTGAGCCCCTCTCCTTTAATTTCCTTCTTCTGTGACTACAGAATGGCTTTATTTTCATGTAGGTGTAGATTTTAAAACACCTTCTGAACATGCAGAGGCAACATTCCTGCTCCCAAATCAACTTTAGAGATCACCTTATTTACATATGAATGTATATATAAAAATAAAAGAACTAAAACCAAGCTGGGGACAGCCACAGACATAGGTATCAATGAACTGAAAAAAGGTGCACATTACTAACCATGTAGGGAGAGGCTGATGGAGCTCAACGTAAGTTAAATTGTGCACGGAGAGAAGGGAGCATAGAGAGTGAACAGCTGGAAAAAGTACTGATTCAGACTGGATCTGGTCAGAAACAGCTCTCTTTATAAACTAAAATTTTTATAACTCAAGAAAAGAACCTATTCTGACCCATATTGGACACCCCCAAACTTTTTCAAAGGCTTTTTTTCTTTGGCGTGGAAGAGTTGGTTTTACTCTTTAATGAAGAGACAGTGTTAGAAAGCTGTTCACCAGTATAATTACTCCTTTTATGTAGTCAGGGGAAATAACCCCTTTGCAGCAGAAGTTAATTTTTGCTGTCCTGTTAATATCTGAATGACAACAAAGCTGAGATACAGGCAGTTGTTACATAGGGCACCTTATTAACTGCGGGAGTTCAACCCATAAGGCCTTCCTAACATAATGCTGCTTATTGAAAATGGGGCACCTACAAGGAAAGGGCCTGAGGGAAATGGATCCTAAAATAAACAAGAAGTGATGATTAGCACATTAAGGAGGTGCACCGAGTTCCAGGCTTCTTCTCTAATTCAAAAAGCATATAAACTGAGTCGCCTGTTGTAGAGATGCCTTCTTCAATTGTATCTCCTGCTAGAAATCTTGAGACTGATGAAGAGCTCATAGGAACATTTTTGGTCTTCTGTATCTTCCAATTTAAAAAAAAATAATAAAAAAAAAAATTGTGAACACTTCCCCTTCAGATTCTCAACTGGTAAAATCCCAGCACCACTAATTAGATCTAGGCTAGTTTGTACTGGTCAAAGATCCCATAAAAGCTTAAAAATATTCTCTGTGAAAAAGTGTTCTTTCTTACAAAATGTACCAAATTATCTTCTTGGTTTGGCCAAGCTACATCCAGTCTCTCTTTGCTGAATGTGAAACTAGGTGACAGTGGCCATCAGTAAGCTTGGTTAGCTAACTGAATTAGTAAAAAATGAAATTCCATGAAACAGGGAGAATACTACAGATTTTTTTGACTAAATTGTGTGTAGTTATTTTATGACTAGGTCCACAAATGGTTATTTTCTCAGTTTCTTACTTTAATTACATGTTTATAATTTTCTGGATGGGTTTTAGAATCTGTTTCTGGCATGCTGCATTTTTAGAGCTTCGTTTACGTTGTTCTGCTATGTTACAAAACTGTATATATTATTTGAAAAGCTAAAAAGACATTTAGTTTATGGAGAGCCTCAATTTTAATTGCATTTTTTTCTTTTCCCTTTTTCTTAATTAGAACGCTTGTTAATCCACAGCTTTCAAAAGCAGAACCAAGACATTTTTATATTACTCAAAATCTAACAAATATTTCACTGTATTTATACCCTGGAGTTAACGAAAACAGCAAAATAGCAATAAGAAATACACTTGAGTTTATAGTAAATTTTCAGTAAGTATAGTTTTCAGTAAGACATAATTAAAGTTACTATGCAAAATATGATAAATAAGAAATTACTCTGAAGCATGTAGCACCCAGTATAACACGTATTTGCATCTTAAACACACTGGAAACAGTATTTGTAGTGGCAGCATAGCAGGTACCTTTGTCCCAATTGCTCTGCACAGTACCTAGATTTCCCATGGAAAACTGAATTTTGGATACTCACTCACTTTGCTTCCATAGCTAGTCTTCATTTGTTTCACAGTCGTCATGGAAGTAGGTAACAGTAGTGGGTAACTTTTTTTTTTTTTTAATTCTCAAATTAGGTAATTTTCTCATGAGAAACATGAATTTGGGCTGTGTTTTCTGCAGAGTTCCAAGAATGTTTGCAGATTAATTTTTCACGAGATCTATCCAGTACACTACAGCACATGGTAGATTTTGCTGTAACGTGATTGATTAAGCACTTGTTAAGTATGAAACGCTTTCCATAGTCAACATCACTGTTTCTCTGCTGGCTCGTTTGGAACCTGACCTAGAGCTGGGTCACTTCAACACAGATTCCTTCCTGGGAAAACTAAAGGACATACCACAACATCCTTGTATATATACAGAGATATACATATGCGTATCTAGGCACAGATCCACACAGACACAAGATCTTAACACTGGTATTCCCTATAAACACAGAACACCAAACTGGGACTCCTGATTCCCAGTGCGACTTGCCTGTTAGAGGACAAGGACAGGGTAGTTGTCTGTGCCTTGGTTTTCAACATGTCAACAAGATTCATGATGATTTCTTCTGGTAGTTTGACCTTTTCTATGGTTTGAGTTCAATTCCAGCCTTGGTGGTTTGGGCTGGTCTCTGCTTTATGAAAACTTCGTATATGGATGCAAGACCTGCTACCCCCCAACATTGTGCAAGGTGGGGCCACCTCTGCAAGGATGATAAGGCACATGATGCTTGATAGGAGGACAGGTGGGCTGCAGAGCCATGGGCACTCATGTCTCCCAGCTGGCTTTGAAACCAAGGCACTAATTTGGCAGGTAAACCTGACTTCATTCACTACTTGCAAAAACCAGTGTTAATTGCTTGCTATTGAGAACAGTATTCTGCAAAGACAGCTTATGACAGGGTCTGTCAAAAGGAAATGGCCAAGAGACTGAAAGCCATGAAGGAAACAGTCTAATAATAATCAGTGGAAGACTATATTAAAGGAGCTCTATTGTTTTGTTTAGAGCCCCACATAAGAAAGACAGGAACAAAAAACAGCAGGGGATATTTCTATACAAATCTCTCATTTAAGAACATATTTGCCTCCCTGTTCCCAAATTTATCTCTCTGTTAAACCACCCCTGCTTAATTCTGACCCATGTGCATACTGTAAATAGCTATTGACGTTGCACACATACCGTGCACTCAGCAAAACTTTCGATCCAAAGGGATCACACTTAAAACCTTTCATTTAAATCAAAGGTGTCATCAATCCCAATCTTTCACTGCCCATCAAGGTTTTGACCTGATCTTGAACATAAAGAAGAATAAACCTTTGAAGATTAAGTCAAATCTGGAAATGTATAGACCAGTAAGTTCCTTACCTAATAGCAGATACATGCTTGGGAAATACCTGACTAGTTCTGATAATATTGACTCTATGTTATCAAAGTCATCCTAATCCTGGCAGGCCACAAGCCTTTTGCCCCATCATTATATCATGATGATCACTACCCGAAAGGAGGTTGTAGCAAGGTGAGGGTTGGTCTCTTCTCCCAGGTAACAAGCAATAGGACAAGAAGAAATGTCCTCAAGTTGTGTCAGGGGAGGTTTAGGATGGATATTAGGAAAAATTTCTTCACAGAAGGTGTTGTCAAGCATTGGAACAGGCTGCCCAGGGAAGCGGTTGAATCACCCATCCTTGCAGGTATGTAAGAGGCAGGTAGACGTGATGCTTAGGGACATGATTTAGTGGTGGTTTTGGCAGTGTTAGGTTGATGATTGGACTTGATAACCTTAAAGGTCCCTTCCAACCTAGGCGATTCTATGATTATTCACCTGAACCGCAGCCTGGCTCAAACAACTGATGTCAGGCAAGCTGTTAGATATAGAGGGAAAAACCTATTCCAGTGGGGAGCTATATTTCATAGCAATATAAAGCACTGATGTATTGCATTGCTTTGACCCAGGTGGGCTTGCTTACAAGCAAATAATAAATCTTTTTGACTTTAGATTAATTTTATTTTTTTTCAATCTCCAATTAAGGAATCCTTATCTCCCCCACCCACTAACACTTCTTACAGGAAGTTTCACTTTTTCAAACATTTTGGTTCTTTACTTGTTAGTGACGCTACTGCAGTACTACATGACTGCTGAAAGTGAAAGCTAGATATCTTCTATGCATATTTTTTTCTACCTGAAGATAGTGGCACTAGGCCTCCAGAGACAGCAATCCAACATATCGGGCATGTGATCAAGGCCACTTTACAACACTCATCCTCTCTCACAAATTTCACATTTCTACTCACCCTCTCAATCAATCTGTTGTTATTCTGTTTGCCTTATGTTCTAACTCAACATGTCATCACTGTTCAAAATACATCACTTCTACCCTGGCACACTACTCTTGCCTGTCAGCTGTCATAGGGAACTTGTAACCAATCAGTATTTTGCTTTTTATGCTAGGAACCACTTAAAACATCCTTAAATCACTTCCCAAGAGAGAAACTTTGTCTTTTGCCAAACTAAGTCACCACATTACAGTTACCTGGGTTTTCACACGCCATCCATGAGCATGAATCAGCATTACAGAATATGGTTTGCCAATGGTGAAAATCAGAAAAGTTGTGTAAGCTGATTATGTAAGTTTCATGTGAACTGAACACCAACAATATTGATGCACTGAAGTAAAAGACAGAAGAGTTGTGGTAACATCCACTGCACTAACTAGTAGCCACCTATTCTGAAACACGAGAACAACAGCTGGTGCAAGTAATCAGTAGAATGTGTTTTGGCTATAAAATCATGTAGGATAAAGGGATCCTCAAGAAGCCATCTAGTTTAACTTCTTGGTCAAAGCACGTCCAGTTAGAGAAGACTGCTCAGGGCATTGTTTATAATACTGTTATCAACCATCAGTCTCCCGGTATTGCCAAGGTATGCTCTTCTGCCTCAATAAAGAAAAATTAAGTAACGATTCTGTTGTAACCTAGAGTCCTCTTATGAAGGCTTCAAAGCACACATAGATGATGCACTGCAAAACTTCACTATCATCACAAACCTCTTTGATACTAGGAATTTTTTAGCACTGTCTCTCTTATGCCTGAACTTATCTCCTGTACGTTATTAACTTTTCATATCCCTACAGAAGGTTTGCCAGCATTACTGTCCCATAGATCTTCTGTTTACTCGAAAGTATAGTCAGCTGTATTATCCAAGGGAATGAGGGACCGGGACACTGAGTAATGGCAGGTAATTCATGTGCTACCGAGCTGGGCTTCAGCCAACTCAGAAGCCTCTACCCTACGCTCACTGCTCCACAACGGTTTATTTGCAGAGGCACGAAAGCATGACTTGGTGCACATCCAGGAAGGCTGGCACCGAATTGAGGCCAATGAGCCCTGTTGAACCCGGGCAAGCTCTGTGGAGAGGCCGACGCTCCGTCTCCCCACCATGCTCTCCTCACTCCTGGTTCTGGGAACACAGCCCAGACCCACCTGAGCAGGCTCTGCGCGATGCCAGGCTTGCTTGGGAAAACACGCAGCCTGCTTCTGGGCCTCAGTTGGATCTGAAAACCACTTAACCGTATTTGTATTGCATTCTACCTGCCAGACCCAGGCTGATCGGTGAGCCAACACAAAAATAACCCGGCTGGCTGTGTCCATGGCTTTGCTCACACAAGAGGGATCATGTGCCTATGGAAAACAGCGCGCTATCTATAATAGTTTGTTATACAGTATGTTTATCCTTAAAGCAATACGGAGTTTGCAACTGTAAAAACAACCAATGTAACTACTCTTAGACTACATTACCTGATTACAAACACAATTGTGAGCTTTATTCATTTGCTGAAGTGGGGGTGCCCCGGAACATAATGTATCTCTCTTCTAGTTTCATTAATATTTGTGAAAAGCACAGAGAGATGCTCTGATCTGTCCAAATTAACATTAGAAGTGTTTCCCCTTCTGCATTGATCAAGCACTTCTAAACGATGGCTAATAGTTGACCAACAAAAGGTAATTGATTTTTCTGACATTTATTTGCCTACATCCAATAACCTCATTCCTTGAAACAAGTTCATCAGTATGCTGAAAAACAAGCTCTGACTTCTGGTATTTGAAAGCTTGAATGGCTGTAGCTCAACCTTATAAAGCTGGAAAAATGCTAGAAATGTAAGTATTCTGCATGAAGGAGAAAAAGATTAGAGTTACTGCCCAGCACAGAAGCAGAGATACAGAGAATTCAATTACAACGTTATTAATAAGAAATGCCTTATGTAATTGTTAGTTCAGTTACCCTCCCGCACCTTTGTTAACATAGCAGGTTTTCATTTGCTGTAGGTATAGTTTATGAGGTGCTTTTACACATTTAAAAGGGATTAACTTTAAAGAATCAAACTATTGAGATATTTGGACAATTTATGACACAGCGCAACTATTACACAGTGGCAATGCCCTGCAACACCGGACTGTCACTTCTTGGATAGTCTGCACTCATCGACCACAGACTACACCTATATTCTAGCAGGGTTATTAAACGACCCAGTTCACTCTTCGGAAACGTCTTCTTTAGGGCATTCAAGCGTAGCCAAAATAGAAATGAGCTCAGATGATTTAAACAGTTAAAATAATGACAAATGGACTGGCTTTGCCAGGGAGATATACAACAAAGCATTGGAAAACCACAGCATTGCAACCTTTTTACATTATTGGCTGTTTCTTGTCTAACTTCCAAGTATTGTAAAAATGTCTGCAGGTATCTCAAGAGAATCACTTTTAGAAATAATTTTTGTTTTATGCAGGAAATTAGGCTAAGAGCACTGAAAGCCATGGACCAATCTCACCTTCAAAAACTTGCTCGGAATGACAGGTAGCAGTGGAGACAGCATCCATTTGTTAGAAAGTCCAATTTGAGAGTCCAATTAGCTCAAGTGTAACAGTAATTTATACACAATTCAGATACCAAATTCCAGTGCCACTTACTTGCTTTTTTGTGTGTGCCGTTCAGTTTCACATGAATCATTCTTTGGACATGGCTATAAGCCGCATTTTTTATATAGCCAACCGGGGCAGCCTCAAAGCTTGATTTTCCTAGGTTGTTATTTTTATGTCTCCCAATGATTTCTAGCAAAAAACACAGACTATGCAAACTTCTGTCTCTCAATATACATAGGCTTTTCAGCTATTTTTCACTGATGAATTACAAGGTATTTATACGTAGCAAGGAGGTAAGGTGTCTTCACCCATAAGCCATAAACAACACAGAAGTATTTTGTTTTTGATAATTCTGGATTTTGGGGGATCCTCACGCAGTAGGTGGGGAACTTGGTCAGTAAGATACAGGTACAAGAGTTAAGTTACTTACTCATGCTTTTTTTTTGTCACAGATTTTTTTGCATAAGTACAGACTCCAGAAAACAACTAGTTAACTAAGAGGCTATAAAGGCATAATAGTCCAATTTGAAAGTGTTCATTACAAGCTCGTAGTTTAGAAAATACTGGATAAAACTCAGCAACTTCCTTAGTATTTATTCTAAGCGACTTCATACCCAGGAGTAATTCCACGGAAACTGTGCATGCTCTTACAGACAGGAACACCAGGATGCTCCGAGTAACAGAGCTGTAACTGAATTTCTTACTACATAGGCTCTGATAAGTTAAGGTATCAAAAATTTTAGCAGAATCCTTTAGTTGCCTGAAATAAAACACATTCTTGATCCTTTGTCAGAGGAGGATAAGAATGGTCAGTAACTCACAGGATCCTCCTCCTCCCTTTGGTCTTTTTAATTTAGATAAATTGGAAGCCTAAGAATGACGATTACTCAGCACTTGTAGAGTAAAAATACACGTGAATCTATGTAATTGCAGGCAGTTTGTTACCCTCCAATGAAACCTTTGAATCAACAATTCTAAACACACTAGCATTTGCAAAGTTGTAGAGATTAATTCACATGGCTGTGAACTGATTTATTCCTTACTGATTTGGCTATATTGATTACTCTGATGCCTTCTTAACTTGCTTAACTTTGGATGTAATTTTTAGGTTATGTGCTTACCATACTCTTCCCATCTGATTAAATTACATCCTTGAATCAATTCTCTCTGCCATGCAACTAATTTTCAGATATGGTTTCACTTAACTTTATGTGAGGTTATTTAGCTTTTCCCCCCACAGACGGCTTCAATGAATCTGTATTCATTCTACAGGGCTGCGAATAGGAACGGCAGTTTAATTTTACTCATTTCAATAGTGAGGCTCATGGTTAAATCTCACTCAGCGTCACAGAAGGGATATGTTTGCTTTCCCATTTAGAGAAGCTTCTCAGCTTCTTTTTGGAATGAAATCCCTGCAAATTGAGTCGAGTCTCTCATCCTTATGCCATTTGTGCAACTTCTTTCCTCCAGCAGTAGAGGGCAGAAGGACTTACTGCCTGCCAGGCCAGCTACGAGACCCGCACCCCTGCGGTGGGGCAAGAAAGGACTGCCAGGAAAGATCTGCTAGGCTGGGCGGGGGACTCAATCACTAGAAGTATGGATCCACTGACAGCAAACAGTTTCTCTTTCATCTCTTCATGCCTGCCCACCCTAACAGCAAGTGTGCTCCATTACAGGTTAATCACATGCACACGAAGTCATTAACGTCAGCACAAGCCATCCTTTCACGAGCACTGGCAGAGGATGCTAGTGAAGTGTCTAGATATGAATCATGAGTGTCCATAGCACCCAGTGTCCTGCAGGGACCTTCTACAAGGGGCAAGGCATTCTTACATCGGGACCACTTCACTAGCAGTTCGATCACTACAAATGAAATCCTACAAAATTGCATTTAGTCAAATAAAGGCAATCTTGCTATCAGTGCGTCTGTAAACTGGTAAATACTTGACTACAAGTGAATGGAAGAACAATGCAGTGACTTCTAGCCATGTTCGTGTTTATCCTCAACTCTTTCTTTCCTATTCCCCTTCTTTTTTGTTTCATACCCCACAGGAAGAAAAGGAAACATATTTTTAGACATAAACTATTAAAAAAACCCTTAAAATATTTTTGCAGCAGAGAGGAATAGTCTTTGTAAAACAGTCCCAAGATTGTTTTTACAACAGGATCTATATTTTCAACAGAGGCTATAGGTTCTCATGAACGGGCACATAATTTTTAAGCTATACTGTAGCTGCAGACGCAGCTCCATTCAGGGTAAATGTAAGCCTTTAGAAGCTCTAAACATCTTAAAGACCAGCTCTCCCATTTTCCAAAGTCCCAATCACAAGATTTAAACATTTATTTTATAACATATTTGAAATGTAAAACTTTTCTGTAAGATGTTTTATTAGGTAGTCAGTAAAGATGATGAAGGCTGTGCTAAGAAGCGCAGCACAGAGTGCTTTCATTTCATGCAAAACTTCCATAAACAGGAAACACTCAAGTCTAAGTGATTATTTACTATATAAAGTGATCCTTTTTCTTTACTTGAGAAAGAGAAATTAAACAGGAACTAAAGTTTAGAAGTTATACACCTGCATACACTGCTGTTCTTGACTGTGAATAATTCAATGAATTCTTCTCACCACTCACTATTTCTCGAGCTTCTTTGAGGGGACACTTCCTCTGATGACAGCTCAACATAATCCCAAAAGAGCATTTTTTATATGATGCTCAATACATAACATCAATCCTCTGTGATTAAACCCTAAATTTGTTTCAAAGAAGATTTGAAACTTTACAGAAGAAGAACCAGAACAGAGTCATTCGTCCTCTATTAATAGCCTCAGACTTTTCTTCTCTTTTCTCATGTAAGTCTTTCTAGCTCGCTGTAACTCTAGGGCTTTATGTGATACCCTGCATAATTGTTATGGAAATAAGCGCTTTACCATTTATTTTAAGAGAGAGAGAGAGTACAAAGGCAGTTACAGAAAGGTAATGATATATCACATGACTTCTTACCTAGCACAATACCACGCAATATTCAAAAAATCATGAGTTTTAACTTCTCTACTAAACTTCACTAAAACCCTCAACTTTGGCTGTAGTGATTCCAGATTTTATCTTCTTCCCAAACATCGTTACTTACAGCTTCTGTTTCTATAAACTTCTTTGTGCTGGCAACCCTTGTACTGCTCTAGCCTGGACTGACAGCAGTAGAAGATGCACATGTGTTGACAGAGAGGCTCAAGTGCCTGTAGCTTCTGAGCAAATACATCGTCTTCACATCCGCAGAAGCACCTCAAAATGCATTCACAGCCATCTTAGACATAATTACAACACAATGCCATAATTTACTTGGAGATTCTTTATAGGTACACAGCGCTGTATTATTCTGATCAGTGCTGGGAAATATCTCAATAAACTTGCAATGCATACATTTTTATTGTTAACATTAAATCCCATTTACCATTTTCACAAGCTCTCTGGTGCTAATTACAGACACTGGGAATTATGCTAAGCAGGAGTTACTACTTTTTAAGGCTACAGATTGATAGTCAGAAACCAAAATTCTGCTGTGAAAGTACAGTGCTACTGTATTTATTTTTTGCCTTGGGAAAACCGTACAACTCCTAATGCCTCTGACTTTGATACACTTCTTTTTATCACAAATTCATACCTGTGTAATTCTTAACAAAAAAAACACGTTTGCATTTTAAAGGGTATGTCTCTTCTCCCCAAACGCTTTTTTCTGTTTCCCTTATGACCTTGGTCTGCACTGAAAGGTCTGAAATCGGTAGGTGTTGGGGGGACTCATTAGGATCAATGGCAGCTTTAATGCTTTTTAACTGGCAGGAAATTTCCCCCAGCATCGAAGACAACAGTGTAGGCAACTACTTATGGTGCTTATTTACATCTCATTCTTGCTCATTCTTCCTGCCCCTGTTGTGCAGAGCCAGGCTTGGTGCTGGCAGGTCTCCTTGCTGCATACATAGCACCGACGGGGAAACTGAGTCTGCTAGGAGTTACAAAGTTCTGGTAGGGACGGTCCCCACTGTCACCAACACCAGAGCCAGCCCCACCAAACCCTAACCCCAGGCTGCAACTTATGCCTTGGCACACCCCGATATCCATGGCTAAAGGACTGCACAGGGGATAATTCTCATAGTTGTCTATCCTCTGCTTTGGCAAGGTTCCTGAGCCCTGCTCCCACCAGGTGACTTGGATTTATCATTCTCAGAGGTCTAACCTTAATCTTTACTTTAACCCCTAGGCAAGTCCTAGGGCAGGAGTTCAGCCACATGCCCCAATTAACTAATGCCAAAGGGGCGAATTCCACCAGCAGCCCTCAAATCAATTTGCCCTCTCCCTTAAACTACACTTAGTGCATGACTAAGCTTCAGCTTTCTCCTTCTTGGAACCATAACATATACTGAGATGTTTTCATGTGTAGGAGTCCTGGTGCCAAACCAAGCAGATATCCTGGTTGCATGGTTACACTTTTCCCTCCCTCAATTAACCAAAATGCTGTTAATCACGTTAAGCAGTCCCACCCTAAGAGTCTGTTCACAAATATTCAGATTAATGTTAACTGCATGTGTTAACTGCAAACCAGAGTGCTCAAACCACCTTGACAACCCTTGCTGTCAGGGCAGGCGACGGCGACAGAGCCAGATAACAGCCACAGTCCTCAAGGCAGAGACCTGGGAATCAGGATTTCAGAATATACCGTGATGTGAACCTGCCGTATATTTTAGATGAACTGACAGGGCACAATAGCTGTTAACCCACCTTGGCTGATGGTATGGTTGTTGTTGAGCTGTTGGAGGAAAAGCTACAGGAAGACTGGCTATGAAGCCAACTGAACATGGTTTAAAGAATATAACAGTTCCTATAGTACAGCAGTGAGAAAGGCAATGTCCTCCACAATACGGTTTGTTAACTCAGAGCAAATGGTGTCCTCAAGATGATGCCGTTCACTCAATATGCTACTACTTGAGGTGCCGAGCTCTAAAATCCAGAGGAAAAATTAGATCTATCATAAGCTTCCTATTTCCACTAGATTATGTCTATATTCTACATGAAAAATAAACAGAGCTGGAAAATGGTGTCATATTACTACACATTTACGATTTGCAACAACCTCTTAATGTGTTGACTGTGTTTTCTCTTGTATCTGACAGCCTTACACTGTGCTACAGAGCATGTGAACGCGTTTTTACCATCAGATAGATAATCTTCCAGAGCTGCTTTTGCTTGGTTTGTCAAAGGTAATGCTTTGTACTCCTCTGCTGGGAATGCTGAGCTGGCTGCTGAATACAGAGCTAAGAGGTCTAGGTATTGGCTTCCTTCCTTTTAATTATCATTTCACATGTAAAGGAGACTGTTTTATCTTTCAGAGCACAAGGGTCATATAAATAGTCTTTAGTGCAGAAAAGAGCTAGACAGTTTCATGGTTATAATTTAAAATCTAGTTCCATTTCAGTTATTTAGTCTTGAAGCCAAATGAAGCAGAGAAATGTGAATTTTTATGATATTATGTCTTCCAAAAATATTGTTTTGATCTTATTCAAATCCTCCATCTTGATAAGCCAGAAGCCTTTTGTGGAGGCTAGCTTTTTTATAAAAGTGAAAATGAAACATTCCAGCAATTTCCCAAACACGATTTGAAAGAAAAAAGGCCACATTTTCTTTTTTTTTTTCTGAAAGCCATAGTAACAAAAACAGATCCATCAAAAAATTGAATTAAAAGTTTTAAAGTTCACCTACAGTGTAAGTATCTTCATTTAAACACAACTATCAGAGTGTTTGAACATAACCGTGATTTTTTTTTAATATTATATTCATTTGATGGAATTTCACTATGGAGATGTAATATAGACTTTTCTAAGTCACTTGACTGAGCATATCATGACATTCTGATTAAAAGATTAGCACCGTGCCGTATCAGTAGAACATATTTTAAATGGATTAAGAACTGACTACTGGACAGATATCAAAACGGAGTAAGTTACTATTCACAGAAATATAGGGATTTCTTAACCCATGCAACTGCAAAATTGAGCTAAGTCTCATGGTCAAAGTCCTGCACACAATTTTTGTTGCTCTGCACTTTGAAACAGACAAACTTGGAATTATATGTAAATGTATTTGCTTCTACTTCTCATTAAAAACAGCCAGGCAGATCTTAATACAAGACACTACCTGCATGAAATGTCAGGAAGATGATTCTGGTTTAATGTACACCTCTGTGTTTGTTTACAAGTGAGGGAGAACACCACCACCTTATGAAAGCAGTCATTACAAGATACATCAAAAGAAGCGTGGCCAGCAGATCCAGAGAGGTGATTCTCCCCCTCTACTCTGCTCTCGTGAGACCCCACCTGGAGTACTGTGTCCAACTCTGGAACCCTCAGCATAAGAAGGACATGGACCTGTTGGAGCAGGTCCAGAGGAGGGCCACGAAGATGATCAGGGGGCTGGAGCACCTCTGCTATGAAGACAGGCTGAGACAGTTGGGGTTGTTCAGCCTGGAGAAGAGAAGGCTCCGGGGAGACCTTATAGCAGCCTTCCAGTACCTCAAGGGGGCCTACAAGAAAGCTGGGGAGGGGCTGTTTGCAAGGGCATGTAGCGATAGGCCGAGGGGCAATGGTTTTAAACTAGAGCAGGGGAGATTTAGATTAGACATTAGGAAGAAGTTCTTTACAATGAGGGTGGTGAGACACTGGAACAGCTTGCCCAGAGGGGTGGTGGAGGCCCCATCCCTGGAGACGTTCAAGGCCAGGTGTGATGAGGCTCTGAGCAACCTGATCTAGTTGAAGATGTCCCTGTTCAATGCAGAGGGGTTGGACTCGATGACCTTTAGAGGTCCCTTCCAACCCAACACATTCTATGATTCTTGATTCTAACAGTAGAAATTATCTGAGCTGTCCTAACTTTTCAGCAACAACAACTACATGTACTATGTCTGCTTGAAATAGGCCTATGTTAATAAAACACCCAGTCTGACTGCGTTGTGGTCTCCAGAGCTCTCCTGAAATGAGCCGAGAGGTTCAGAAACAATTCCCAGTTTGGTTCCACTATCACTTTAGAACGCGGAGGGACTATGAGCACAATCATAGCTGTGCCAGCTGTCCCCATTTGCCCTGCTGGCAAAGGGGGGATGATAACACGCCTAAATAGTCACAAGCCAACAAACTCCCCTGCTCCCACTTCAGAGGGCTGGGGTCACAAGAGAGATGTTTTTAAACAATTGATGCATGGCTCCCAGCAAAACTTTGACACACCATCATACTGGTAGTGGTACCATCACAGCCAACAGAGACAAGCACAGGTCTTAAAGCCTCCCCGTATTAGTTTTGAGAGGGTTGGGGAAAGAAATCTTAGGTAGTCATACTTATAAATCTTGATTTGTTAAGGGCTTGGGTTAAAGCAGACTCAAAGAGGAGGGTAAGAGAGATATGGAGTAGCAGTCATTGCTACTTAGGCTTTGACCTACAAAGACATGTAAATTCTTGGTAACCTTCTCATTATCCCAGGTGAGCTTTACTAAGGGAGGAGGGAATCTACAGCATGTGCCTAGTGGGACCCTAAAGCACTGGGATCTTTTCGCTGTGTGTTTAACGAGGCTTTAATTAAGTCCTCTTCATTTGATTCCATGAACCACTTTCAAGCAAGTAGCTTGCAATTTGGGAAAGCAACTTAAAGCTTCTGGTGCTTAATTGACAAACTTGAGAAGAAAAAGGTTTAAGAAAATTGCTCTAGGTGCGGGGAATAACTCTGCTTCCTTTGACTCCAAACAGGGAAAAACTCTAATGGCTTAAAAGAAAGGAAAGTAAGTATCTTTGCTTGGGAAACTCTGAAATTTAGAGAAAAGAACTGTCTACTTACTGAAAAACAACTAACCACCAAATTCTGCCACCACCAAACCCACCACCTTTCGGCAAACACAGATTTTTCCCATTCTAATCAAACTTATCAGAATGAATGTAGGTCTGCTTCTGTCTTCTCTATATACAAATACAGTCAGGTAAATAAACTTGCATTAAAGCAACATGACAATTCACTCTGGGAAGTTCCCATCTTCAGTATTAGCTTTATTTTCTGTCATTAGTCTTTCTGTTTCTGTTGCACAAAGTCACTTTTCTAAGCACACCTCTGCAAAACCAGCACAGTGCTTTGGCTTCCCCATCCTCCCAGCCAAGTCTGATTTATCTCAGCACCAGTTATCAAACCTGAAATATAAACAACATAAGGAATTATAGGATTTACAGCTGATGTTTGCTGGGGGGGGGGGAAGCAAAAAAATAATCACAGGATTCCCTTGTTAGGTTACAGTATTTCATGGAGGCAAAAATCAAGTGACTCAATCCCTCCCCCAAAGTAACAAAATATTTAGGCTGTTGACACTTATTGTAAAGTGACCTATGTTTGATCATGCAGTGGTCTAATGAATAAATCAAAATCAACCCTTCAGTCCAGGCAGTGGAGAGCATAATAAACAAAATTGCAAAACAGAACTGTTGTATTGATTTTTGTTAATCTAATCTTCCCCTTAGCACCAACCTATCATTAGATCCTTACGCACACACCCCCATCCCCCCCCCCAACTGCTACCCGGCAGCAATGACAGTTGGGGCTGTAGCTGTATTGACAACATTCTCATTAAACAATGCCATCCATTATAAAAATACACTCATCAAAAAAAAGTGACAACTGCTGCTCACGTCTTAAGCATTGTATAACCATAATGTGAGCGTCCATCTAATACTGCTGCAAAATTAATAAACAGAACCTCTGCGTTAAACAAGGAGATACAGGTTAACTTTGGGGGTTTTGTACCAATTAACTATACCATTGTTTTAATTATGTTCATTTGTTATATCTTAGCTCTACAGAAAACTGCAAGAGAGTGGTTTGTAAATTCCGTTGTTTGAAAAGACAGACAAGCGATTCAGCCTGCAATGCAGGAATATGCAACAGAAAACCGCTTAATCCCCACGTGGTTTAGTTCTACCCCACTGACTGTGATAAAGGTGTAGACACAGGAAAGCAGTTTTAGCACAAATATCAAAAGCAAGGTTCAAATCCTAGGTCTCAGTTGGCCTCAGCGTACCTTGAAATTCAAGGGCTGGGATAAGAAGGCTGCTTCAAACAGTCAACAAGTATTTCCTTCCATATAAACTAGCTCTTTCTTACACTGGGAAAATAGTGGCCACAGCACTACTCATAATGGGCTCCCTACCCTAAAGGGACATAAGTGCAAAAAGAAGGGCAAGACACAGACGGTAATCACTGTGAACTTTAAAGTGTGCTGACAGCTGCACTACCCTTTAACTAATGTTCTCATCCACAAGAAATATAGGCAATTTTACTTATTTTCTTCTTCTTCCCCCAAAGGAAAAGTCGGTGGCTGTGGTTTCCCTTCTGAAAGATCTTCTCTCATCTTTAGCAGGACTGTACAGACATTAACTTCCTTGTTTAGTTGCCTAATATTTGGTGATGTGGAAACTCCTATGTGTCATTCAGTTAAAAGGGACAAGAGGAAAACCTGAGCATCCTCCAGGAACACAGCTGAAGGAAAGGTCTTAGGCAAAAAGAGAATTTTAAATTTAAAAAACAAACAAACAAACAAACAAAGAAACCAAAACACAACAAAACAAGTCCAAACTGCTACGAAAAAGGTCAGTTCCAGAAAACATTCGAGCTCTGGTTGCCTTGCATGAAAAATCTACTCTAACCATTTGGTTTTGCAAGTTATGTGCTGCATACATAATTAAAGCCTACTATTTCTTATTACAGAGAACAAGTGGCGAGATTTTTACCAGCAATATAAAAATAATATGCCATTTGCTTTGGAACGCTAGTAAAAAATTCGTGATCAAATGCAAGGTGTTTTATGGAAGCTTCCTTTCTCTATCATTATCTGTCACTTTCAGTCAAAACAGAGCTAATATTGGACATCTGGGAGAAAGGCTGCTTTTGTAGGCTTTGCTTCATGAGCAGAATATGGCAAATAACAGAATATTTTAAGTCTTCCCCCTTTGTGGTCAGAAATAAAAAGTGTAATAAATATGTTAAAAAGGGCTAATGAGTCCCAAGCAGCGAGATCTTCATCTTTCAAAGACGTTTATAGACTGTAATTATCTAATTACTGTTAATTGGTTGAGTGGGATGAGGGAGTACTGTGGGTGTAGGAGGACATGCATTGTACTGCACATTCGGTACTTACCCTGACACTACTGGGTGCAGTAATACGCTACTGGCTGAGGAATACCAACAATTTACTTGCAAAGTTTTTTGCTTGAGTGTGCAGTTTTCATCTGTGGTTTAAAAACTATTGCTGATTCTTCATGCTCTGTGCGTGCTAAGCCAGGAAAGTTGACTGACTTCCTCTCATACTCACGAGATCTAGAGGAATTCATAGAATCTATGTTTACTAACTTTTCTACACAGTTAAACATCTTCTCTCTAAAAGAATGGCACACTACAACCCTGAAGCAACCATGTCTTCACATCCCGAGTCCCGGGCATGTAGTAAAAGACTACCTCTAACATAATTAGCCACAATGGACTATCTGATCCCATCCTGAAGGCCTAATCACTACAAAAATAGGAATTTTGGCATTCAGTGGTGCCACTTGGTAACTTCGTAAATGTGAACATAAGTATCTCTAGGACACTGCTGAACAGAAGTCATTGCGACTTCCACAGTGAGGATTATAACAGTTCCGTGCCTCAAGGGTTAATCCCTTTAAAAGCGGTTTAACGGGGATGAGATGATCAGAAAAGAATCAGTTATGCACAATAATACAGTATTTGATACTCAGTTTTGTGCCAGAACACTTTGTACAGGTACAACTATTAAAATCTGATCCAAGCCCCATTCAACATGAAGAGCAGAATTGCGTGCTTAGCTAATTTTCACACTGACCTGACAGAACTTGAAATAAGTGACTCTATGATGCAGAGGACTGTGGAGTCAGGCTTTTTTTCCCCAGAAGTGAAACACCAAATAGTAACTCACAATGCCACACAACCAGAATACCTGAATAATGTCTTGATCTTTGGTCAAACGTTTTCCTCCTCTGAGAAAACTGAACGTGAAGATTTTCAAATTTCTGGTGCATTAGGAAAACAAATGGAAGCGCCACTATCTGGCACGCATCATTACCTGCTCACCCGGGTGGGCAAGGCACAAACTGAGCCTAATAGCCCTCCTTTGTCTTCTAAAACACAGTCCAGGGTCCTAAACACATTACTTACTGCCCAGAAATCTGTGTTTCATTAAACAGCCACTTTTCTTGTTAACACCTACTGTACTGATAGTTGCGTTGTGACAGTGCAAACTGCATAGCAAAATCACTGACATTAAAAGATTAACAGACATGTAAGAGTTTGAAGAAGAGCCTGCATCAGCTGAATCAGGGAAGGATAGACACATCATTGCTGCCTACTCCTCACACCTCAAATAACTGAGCCGGTAAAGCGTTGGCTATGAGAGGCTGGCTATGCCGGCACGTGCATTGGCTCCTTCAACAACAGGTACCTCCATTCAATTAGAAAACATTGTCAAGGGTGAACAGAGGCCTTTTTTGTAAGAAGATAGCAACATGTCCTTCAGCATGGAGGAACTTAGTACCGAGAGGGTGACCTTGAAGAAATGAGAAGGGTAATCAGAAGGCAGAAAAAAATATTGCTATCCACATAGAATGTGTTGGGTTGGAAAGGACCTTTAAAGGTCATCTAGTCCAACCCCCCTGCAGGAAGCAGGGAAAACTGCACGCTGACATGGATCTCACACTTAGATTTAGCAACCCACTATAGTTGTGAGAGTAGCCACTGCTTTTATTCTGTTTAATTTCCCTGCAAAGCTGGGAATAAGTGACATTTGGAAGATCATTTCCATGCCACTACAAAAACATTAAAAATTTGTATTTGATAGCATAATTTGCCATCAAATAGTTATTTTCATTTACAAAGAAAGTTGTCATAGTAGCCAAGTTCTTAGCAAACTGATTAAGGGAAATGAAAAAAGTTCAATGAAGGTAGCTAAGGTACAAGCTTAAAGAGCAAGGAGAATAATACAGGTCATCAGTATGAGGAGATGCATTTTTTGGTCTTTTCTTTTACTCTAAAGCAAGATGCTTGTAATGAGACAAAAGAGGCCTCTTGAACTTTCAAAATACAGATCTTTGTTGGAAATGTAGGAAAATGATGAGGATTTGCCATTAAGTTGTCTCCCTAACATGCAATACTAGAGCTCAAATTAGCTGCATAATACTAGACCACACAACCATTTTCTTCACTTTCTGTGAACTACATTTATCTTTCTGCTCACTTCTGCCTCTAAAAGCTTCCATATATGCTTAGAGACTGTTAAAGCAACTTCTTAAATACTGAGACTGCAAGATTAATTCATGCTCAAATTCTTATTTTGTACTAAAAAAAGAAGCAGGAAAAAAGCCACATGACAGCACAAAAATCTGCGTCAGCCATTAATAGTGTATTTTGGACATTTTTGCTTTATATCATTCTCTCTCTCACTATATTGCTATTACTGCACTATTTCATGCCATATGTCTCAAACAAAATGCTACACCCAAAATAGTTACTCTCACATTTTGTTTTGTAATATTTTTCCCCAAAATTTCTGTAACAGGCTGGCTGCGCTTCCTGGGAAAGAGAAATTCCCATATATTGGAACAGAAAAAGCTAAACACGGTGTTATGGGTCCAGAGTCTCAGCATTGCTTCCCAGAACTTCAAAACATGCAGAGAGATTCAAACTGTCCATACCCTTTGGACTCTGGAGTTGACTGCACAACTCTGAGTCCTCCATAACCCACAGAGGTGATTTTAGCATCTCTAACAGCACAAAGCCAGCAGAAACATTTGTTTACTCAGCCACGGCCTCATTTAGTGGAGACCAGGAATATCAAGTGACTACTTTGAGATTTTTCTCAGCAACAACACAGAAATAAAACCCCAACCCCAAAGCAGTTTGGATAACAGTTAAATTTATGTTCCTGACTTTCACCATAGTAGCCTAGTATCCTATAGTGAAGAGCACGGGCTTCTTTCACTACAATCGAAAGCTGTACAGAGCCAAACTATTATGCTTTATCCATGTCTTTTGAAAGGCTCAGCCTGAATTTTCCAACAAATCGGACACTTGTTCTCATTCTGTGCACCAACCTAAACTAATCTCCGAGAAATTCATGCTCTTTCTACTCTTTTTTTTTTTAAATCTAAATGTTGACATTTATCACAATAGTTTCTAAGCGTCTATGATTACTTTTGTAACCAGCACTATAGGATGTTCAATAACATATTCTCTTAATTTTAGATCTGATTATCCAGCAACCATCATTTTCTCCTGAAGCATCATCCACAAAGAAATTTAAAAGTTAATATGGTCTTGAATTAATTTCCCTCACCACCCAGATGGCCTAATTACTGGCACTGAAAGAGCCAAGAAGGAAGACTCCTTGTACCGGATTCAAAAGACTATAGCGTACATCATCCCTTATTTATTTTTTAAGTCTTCATAGAACCCAGAGTATCAAAACATGCATGGAGAAAGTTCACTTAAAATTACAATACGTTTTCTGCTCTATTCCAAACTGCCATTTATTAAATCCAAAATTCATTTTCAAAATTAGCCATTTTCTACAGAGTGAACATAACAACAAACCTACAGATTTTTTCCAATGCAAGTTTTGAGTAGACTACTAACGAAAAAAGGTCATGTAAATATCACTCCAGTGCCTCCTTCCTTCTATGACTCGCACCATTATGCGGATGCCTATGAACTTCATAACCTGATATCCTGTGAAGACTGCAGGTATTCTTCACGTTTTATAGATCTGAAGAGTCAAATGGTGGTTTTCTTTTTTTTTTTTTGAAAATTAAATAAGCTTTCAAATAAAAAAAGGTTTGATGTTTGAGTGAGAAATGAGGATTTTTGACATAATTTGTTGACACCCTTCCAGCCCTGTGTAGCCCAGTGAAATCCATAAATGAACCTTCCAGTTCAGACCAACACAGATGCACAATCTTCCATGAGTAAGCACTGCAAGACTACAGTCTATGTAAAAATCCAATATTAAAAACAATTAAAAGCATTACCTGCAACTTTATCTTTTTCATCTAATGGCTTTACAGTCACCAGTATTTGTTTTAGCCTCTCTGATTTTCTAGAATGTTAAAGCCGAGCAACACAAAAGGATTCTAACTAATTTTACACATTTACAATAGCACTGCCTGAATTTACGTGAATAGAGTAATCCAGATTAGAATAAAGTAGCCGCCTCTACCTTTTCTTCTTCCTTCTTAATCATTTTGCTTCTTCTGACTCTGACCAAGTCTTACCAAGAGTAAGTGGGAACGGTGGCCTGTTGCTCAGTGGCTGGTATAATGTAACTGCTCTGACAATTAGAGTTGCTGCTTCTCAGCGTAAAGCAAAACCACTTTCTGTCTCGGTTTCTGCATCCTTACTTCTGGATAATATCCCTCAGCATACTGGGAGGTTTGATTAACATGTAAAGCTTTTTGAAATTCTTTACCAAAGGCAGCAGTGCAGAGTAATGTTTTCCAAATTGCATTGCAGGTGGAAGCTCATAAGATTTGCTATAAAGCTATCTGATCAAAAGCAACAGCTCCCATTGGCTTTAGTGGATTTAGTTGTAGCCCTGAACGAGCACAATCTCATTTATTAACATCCATTGTTCATGGCATCATTGTTTTTCTCTCTAGCTAGTGAATTTCTCCAGTTCTTCTTTTCTGATATGCCCCATAGTAGGAACATTTTCACAGAGATAAAAGATATTACCTTCCTAAATGAAAACATTCAAAGGAAGTAATCATTTATGACCATAACTTATGAGCAAGTCTTTCATGATTCTGAGGTCATTTGTATTAATCTCCAAAAGCTCAGCTGAACCTTCCTGCTCTTACAAAGCTGCATACAGTTTTCACATTATGGAAGTCTACAGCACCATACCTTTCACTTTGGGGTTTATCCTCTTCAGAGATAGTAGATATTGCCTAAATTTTGCAGGGTGAAGAAGTTCATCTGAGCATTTCAAGGATCTATACAATTATATTCAATGCAGTTTAACGTTTCCCCTCAAGTATCCCCAGGGGGAGAGGGTTAAAAGCACCACTGATACTCAGAAGCTTTCTGTTTCTCAATACCAACATTGCTTTACTCGGATTTACTATTGATTCAACTACTGAGAGCAAGGACAGGGATGTGGATTGAAAACCACCTAACTACCATGTTCAAAGTGTAGTGACCAGCAGCACAAATTCCAGCTGGAGGCCAGTCACTGGTGGTGCACCCCAGAGGATGATACTGAGGCCAAATTAACATCTCCACTAATGACATGGATGATGAGACAAGTACATACGCTCAGCAAATTTGCAGAAACATAACTTGGAGGAATGACTGATGCAGTGGATGGTTGAGGTGCCATTCAGAGGGACCTAAACAGGCTGGAGAAATGGGTAGACAGGAATGCCAGGAGGTTCAAAGGGAAATGCAAACCCTGCACCTGGGAAGGAATAACCCTATCCGGCAGTACAGGTCAGAGGCTAACTGTCTTGAAAGCAGCTTTGCAGAAAAAGACCCGGAGGTCCGTGTGGTCAGCAAGCTTAGCGCAAGCCAGTGATGGATCCTTGTGGCAAATAAGGTCAAGAGCATCCTGGGCTACAATAGGAAAAGCATTGCCAGCAAGTCAAGGGAGGTGATTCTTCCCCTCTACTCTGCATGATAAGACACATCCAGAGTGCTGTGTCCAGTTCTGGGTTTCCCAGTATGAGAGACATATGGATACGTGCTGCCCAGTACCCAGATAGCGAGCCCAGCAAAGGGCCATGAAGATGAAGGGATCAAAGCATCTGACATACGAGGGGTGGCTGAGAACTGGGACCAATCAGCCCGGAGAAGAGAAGGCTCAGCAGAGATCTAGTAATGTGCATAAATACCTGAGAGAGTAAAGATGACAGACCTGGACTCTTCTCAGTGGTATCCAATGACAGAAAAAGAAGCAGTAGGCACACACAGAAATACAAGACATTCCATTGAAATGATCAGAAAAAACTTTTTTACTGTACAAGAGGTCAAACAACAGCGTAGGTTACCCACAGAGGTTGTGAGTCTCCATTGTTGGGAATATTCAAAACCCAGCCGGACACAGTCCTGAGCAATCTGCTCTAGCTGACCATGCTTCAGCAGGAGGTTGAACTAGACCATCTCCAGAGGTCCCTGCCCACCTCAAACACACTGTGAACCTGTGACACAATTTGTTTTGGTTTCCATCACATGATATTAATATACACAGTAATTCCTTTTGCTGGAACAATGCGTTTAACTTAAAAGCTTGAGATTAAAACTACCTATATTTTTATCTCTAATCATGGTTTTATTTGCAAAATAGAAGACACTGAAGATTAGAAGGTCTCTACAGTAAAGTATACATACATCCACACAGATGCTAGAGTTTTTGCTACTAAATTCTACCATGACACGGCACTGCCAGGTCAAAGGCAGAATGGGTTCACTACATCTGAATGCTAAAGAATGAGGAGAAAAACCCCAAACAATAAAAAAGCCAAAAATGTTTTCTTCTTCCTTCTCTTTGTGTTCTTCTCCTATGAAAATGTTAATCCATACGCTCATTTTCTGTTCATAATTCCATCCCTCTCCCTCTCCTCTAATCTTTTATCTGTTTTCTTTCCTGAAAAATCTTCGCTAGGACCTATCTAGGCTGACTGGTGAGAAGCAAATCAGGAAACTTTATCTCTGAGCTCTGGCATTCACTTTAGTTAATTGAAATCTTTCAGGTCTAACAAATCCACTTTCATGTCTCAAACTAGCTAGAAGAAAGCCAAAAAAGCATTTTTGCACAATGAAAAGAAAAGAGCTAAATGTTAAGTCTGACAGGATTTTAGATTAACTATTTAAAAAAAAAAATCAAAACACCACCCTGCAAAGAAATTAAAGTACCTCCAAGTAACAATGTGTCATATTACTTAGTATGACATGAGTATTTACTAGTACTTTGCATAAACATGTGGCCTTGGAGAGCTGGAAGCATTCATTTATTACGCTGGAGAGCTGTAGTTAAACGTCACGCTTTCCATGGCAATTGACAGTCTTTCACCACAGTAATATTCTTCTGTCAGAGACAAAGCAGGCATCTTTCTACTTTATTGGAACATTCTCTGTATTTGCAGTAGTTTCTCTCTTTGAGCATCTGAGTACTTATTTACAAAGGTTCTCACGGAACTTCATGTTTGGCACGTGATTTTTTTTAGCAGAACTTCTAAGCCAGACTTGGCTGCTCTGGTCTATCTCCAGTTGGAGCACTGGAAGTTGAGGATATCCTCAATAACAAGAGGTAGAAAATTGCCATGCTAAAATTCAAACTTATGCCTACTTACTTCACATTCCTGCTTGACCAGACACTTCTGTGGAAGAGACTGGAATCTTTGCTCAAATAAAAATAAATTATTTTTAAAGGTTAATGCTTTAAACATTTGGGCTGAAACAAATAATGGCCAGTCAACCAAAAAACTACAGCAATCCCTCTCATTTGAAGGTCTTTGAGGTAAAATTTGTCATGCAATAGGCAATGTTTGCGGCTTAGAAGTAACTTGGAGCTCAGGTATTCAGCAGTCTTACCCAACCACCCCTCCCTCCTTCCCTCCAACAGAGCAGATCTTTGGGTGTCTTGCCTTTTCTCCCAGGCACTATTCCACTGTGACGGGGGAAGGAAAAGGAATTCTACTTTGCTAGGAGAACTGAAACAATGAAGCTGCTCTCTTCTGCTTAGGCAGCTTTCTACCAAATTAATGACAGTGAACTTCACGTTGGTCAAGTGGACAGAGAGTAGGATAGGAACAACAGTTTTACTGTACTTAACTAAATACAGACAAGTAAGATTTACCCTGCTCTCATCTATGGTGACCATCAGTATTTACTATCTTTTTTTCCCCACTAAGTACTGTAAATAATCTGGTACTTGGACTTCTGCACATAAGAACTTTTTAACCTGTGACTTTCTCCTAATCACTATTAAAAGTCTGAGTGCCATAATATCTCAAAGTTTCTGACCTAGGGTTCCTACAATTGTATAAGTCTTAGGTTTCTTTTTTAAATTAGAAATTTAGTTGCACAGAAAAGTTTGACAAGTTAGCTTTAACAATCTCAAAGGACAATTATCAAAATGTGTCATATGGGATTTCTTTAAAATCAGCATTTTTAAGCCAGTCTCAGCATTTTGAATGTCTGGCTTCAACAATATTGCTTCGATGCACAGCATAAGAAAATTATGTTTCTCTAGAACCAGCTCAATAGTTCATGTTTCAACACACATTTTAATTATTAAGTAACACGGTTTGGGAACATAGGTCACCCAAGCTTCTCATTTTATTTTCAACAAAAATAACATATACAAGGTTCTGATATGCCTAGTATAAAAATAAACGCTTAGCCCTATGAAATAATTATTTCACCAAGTTTTTGGCTGAAGCAGCAAAAATCTGTTTCTCTCCTTGTGTTACTGTTGCACGTGTATAGCCACCCACTTAAGAATGCAAGATCCCCTTTCTTATCCACGCTATCAGTTCACAGAATGTGAAGAAGGTGGGCATGCATAGACTTAGTTGATGTCATGGATGAGGTCACAGCCAAGAAGGGCTAACTCGCCAGGGGGCCAATGGGCACGGAGGGCCGAGGCACGCCGCGCCGCCTCTCCCGGCGCTGTTCGTGGTGCTGAAACGAGAATCCCGTAGAAGGAACATCGGCACCCGCAACAGATGCAAAAGGAGCGGGGGGGGGCGGGAGGGAAAGATACACAATTTACTCTTCCGTTAATTAGAAAGAAATATTCCTTTTGCCAGTTCTCCCTTATAAAAAAAAAAAAAAAACAAACACCAAAACAAAACCAACAAAAAAAAAAAACCAACAAAAAAACCCCAAACCCCCCAAAAAAACCAACCAACCAACCAAAAAAAACACACAACCAAAAAAAAAAAAAAAAACAACCCCCCAAAAAACAAACCCAAAAAAACCCAAACCAAAACAAAACTAAATGCACTTCCCACTGAACTTTAGAAAGCTGTAAATTATTACTACTTTGAACCTACGGCTCACAGTGCAGTGAGAGCAGTGGAAAAAATTAGCCGATTAAAACAAGTTTTAAAAAAGTCAGATAGCATTGTTTCCATGTAGAGAAAGAAAAGCACCAGCATAAATTAAGCAACTTGCCCATGCAATAGGACATGGGCCAAGACCTAAGGTATGTCTTCTTGTAGTTCAACATTACATCTATGTAGCTGGAGTCTAGGGTTCTTCTAAGCTCCCAGGACAGGACACTCATCTAGCTGCACCATAGCTCTACATCAGCAGCATCAAACTTCCTTTGCACTTCAGTGTGCTCTTGGGGAGAGACATCCAGGCGTTATAAACAGAGCTCTGAATAACATGGCCTATAAACTCTGGGGGAAAAAAGACACTTCACACTACAACTTTTCTGGAGACATTATTATCCTCAACTTGTTAGTAAGACTTTATTCTTGTTTCATGCAATTAACATTTTCGAACTGCCACAGCAAGCTTCAAGAAATGTAGCACCAGTAACCAGCAAAACAATCTCAAATTTAAGCTTATTTATTTCCCAGAGTAACATTTCCTACTACAGGACCTAGGCAGAGCAATAGCAATTTCTGTTCATAAAAAAGGTTTCTGTAAAGTAATTTCTTTATGTAGGCATGTTTTGGTGCCCATCCCCCCGCCTCTCTTTTTCCCTTTCCTATTTCTGGTTCAGAGTATCTGTAGACCATACCATAGCATTTCAGAAAAAAAAAAAAAAAACCAACAGTTGAAATTGCTGGCAGAAACATATGTTTTAAGGGAGAACACCATCTATAATAAGCTGTTTTAAGCAATTCTTTCATAAAAACTTACTTTTTCCTATCCCAGTTACAGTCCTATATTTTGGGCATAAGTTTTTTATCATCAGATAGTAGGACACAAAAATAAAAATATTTTTTTTAAAAGGAAAATTTTACAGAGCAAGCTCACAAAGAGGAAAAACTGTACTTGTAAATGGCACTTGAGTAACATCAAGTGGCCTTTCAGTACACATTTGCTTAGCAAAGTCTGTTTTAAAAATAACTGTTCCATGCACTTCAAAAACTAATGCACATGTATACATGGAAAAACCTTTGATGACTACACGGCACAGCAACTTTTACTTCTAATGATACAAATGTCTTTTTCTTCTTAGACAACTGGTCAAATCAGGTGACTACCAGAACACATACAAGGATTATCAAGACTGTGAGCTTTTTCCATACTGGAGAACCAAGTAACACTTTTCTGACACCCTAATGGCATTTTAAGTTCACTTCCTTTATAATGTAGAATGCCAACCACCTTGCTGAATGAGGGCTACTGGTTTCTGAACATTTCCAGCATTATGTAAGACAAAAATTGCCCAAAACTTGAAACTTTTTTTTTTTTTAAAAAAGCACAAAACAACTCCTGATGTTGTGTGGGTGTCTCTTACTTGGGAAGAGAAGTGTAACATAAGATGGAGCAATACAGGAGTTCAGGCTCTTACTAGCACTATGTTGATCAGATTTGAATTAAATTTTCTGTCTAAAAATAAAAAAAAGCCAATGCAAATTAAAGATACCTTATGAAATGAAGATACTCATTTCATTAGCTGATAGCCATAAACATGAGCAACATTTACAGCTAAAGGTGTATTTCAGTTTCACGGCTCTAATAACCTAAAAATATAAACATTAGCATTTTATGTAGTCCTTGGGGAAAGAAAGCTCATAAAATAGCATTGCCTCTGAGTATCCCATCTGTTGCTCTACCTGCCCCAACATTCACTGGGCTTCAAACAAAATAACATTTCTGTTTACAGAGGGGGCCTCTTATTAAGTTCCACTTGTCGTAACGTCTTTGTGAGAAGTCTGGAGTCAGAAGCACAGTGGGGAGTCAGTGACTTCCACTGGTGTTTGCACTACCTTTTTTTTTTTTTTTTTGTTAAAGCACAAACCTCAAAATCGAGTTCTTCCCTGTCCTATACCATTCCCTAGGTAAATGAGGTCCATCTGTCAGACTCAAAGATATCCACAATCAGCAAGCATATTTGAGCTGACAAAAGGGTCAAGGCTCAGGAGCAGCATACTTCTCATGAAGGCAATGTGGCTCTGAATTTGCAGACACAGTTAAGGAAAAGTTCTGGTGTCAAAGATTTGTGCTGCTGCCCCTGTGGGAAATAAGCCAAACTAATGAGGAAAAATATTGAAAGATATTCCATTCTCCAGGCTCTCCTGTGCATCCAGTTTTCTCTATTTCAGCCTATTAGTCTTCATTCTGTGTCTCCTGCAGCGGTCCTTGTCAGCACATGAATAATTAATGTTAATAGTCTCATCAACTTCAGGGCATAGTGCAAGACTCATTGAGCAAATGTTGGTTGGGCTTGTCCTGCCTCATGATGAAGTCTTTTCTTTTACATAAAAGATCCCACAGAAGGAAAGCTGTGCTCTACTTCTTGGGTGTTCCTTGAATGTACAAATGTAATAACTGCAAGCATTATGTGTAGTATCTCCTGGTACATAAATGCGGCCAGATTGTCTATTCAGTGTGAACATTCAATGAATACCTAACACAACACTGTCTGTAGGCAATAGCTGGTTTTACTTTAATTCAATCTCTTTAAATCCATCCATAAGATTATTTTTTTCTGGTGGTTGTTGTAACAACACATGGTATCATAATGTCATGGTTACGGTACGTTGGCCAGTGATTACTTCAAAAATTTTAAATGTGGAACTGTTTCAGTTATGAAGTATTTCTACACACTCCCCAAACCAGCTTGTCCACTGAAGATGTTCGCACAAAACAGATGAGGAGGAGAATGTTAGATCCATTATGCCTGATTACTACTGCTAACGGTAATATAAGCTCTCACTAGCGCCCTCTGTTTTTTCCTCTTTTTAATCTATTCCTGAATCCATAATGGAAAACTAGAACTACAATGGATTTTCTCCTTTTGTCTGTGACTGTAAATGAAACACAGATAAAGTAAGCACCAAACCCTACTTTCGATAAACAGCCTAGCAAGTTAGGTTGCAAGAGGCGAATACTACTAACAAAAGAGATCAGCGAGATGCACCTGGTTTCTAAATCACAGCAAGCTTTCCTCCAAATAACAAATTGCCCAAGCCTCTAGAATTTGAAAATGGAAGTCATTATATTAAAAACACAGAAGTTTCAGAACATATGAAACAAGTATAATAATAATATATTTATGAAATATACTTAATGTAATACTATTCTGTCTTTATCCTTTTCATTTAGCATAAGCATAACATGACCTCTAGGTATCACAAACCCATTAAATTGTTTGCTTTAAAAGCAATCTGTACTAGTGGTGATGTTCTTCAAGTAGTATGGGTGAATTCTTCACTGTTGAGTAGAAGAAGCAAAACTCTGAAGTACATTTGAAACTGGTCTAAACTCGGAGAAAAATACAAAACCAATCTGACCAGATGGCTATCAACTGTAGTAAAAAAGAGTAAATTCAGCAGAACGGGAGGAAATAGCACATTAGCACATTTTCTGCATTAAACTGGAACCTGCCTTGCAGTACGACACACAAACATCAGGCTGAGCATGGAATTCAATCTGTTCCTGAACTTAAGACCTCAGTCAGGTTCTTTGTTTTAATTTTGCGAGTCTTCACCCAGTAGCAGGAAGAACAAGACAAGAGACAGGCAACTGCTGGGCAGGAGCACTACCTGAAACAGGCTCACACGCACTTCCTGCAGCTTGGATGGACATTTGGATTGACAGCATCCCATAAATGGGGGGATTATCCAAGCTCCTACTTCTACAGTGCGTTATGATTCAGTTATGCACAGTCTGCAGTTCAACTTCACAAGTATTTTGCTAGTTTGAATTGCTTCTTCCCTCCATCCCACTAAATAAAAACAGCCCATTATATGACACTCCATACATTTTGGTGACTTTTCTGGTATGCTTTAATTGGGTAAACTTGAATTGGCTTAAAAGTAAGAAAAAAAATAATTGAGAGGCAGACCAGGAAATATACTGAAATTCACTTTGCCTGCTTAGTATATAATGAATGATGAAAGCATTAGCTTTAAAGAGATAATTAGTTTCATAGTCCACAACAGTGAATATTTACTAGGGATACTTAGAAGAATTTCTTTGAGTGAGTGAACTAATAAATTTTAATGAAGACAAGTGTGATATTCAGGGTTATACAATTAAAAGCAAACATATAGCATATTTAGCAAATTGAAAACCGACTAGTTTGATGTATAAAACACACATTTGTTTTAGCAGTATTTTGTCATTTTTAAAGCTATGCACCCACATCTACTTTTAATTAAAGTTCTAAACCTGTTTTTTTTTAAAGTTTAATCAGTACCCATAGCACCAAAAACATAGATGTTAAAAATATGAAACAATGTATGAAACAGTCTAAATAAACAGCAATTTAGAAATAAAGTCAAGCCTTATCCAGATGTACAGAAAAAAAAACAAAACAACACAACCCCCCAACAATCTAACATGCCATTAAACAGACGGCAACACAGAACAAAGGAACTTCAAAGTAGATGGTCAGCAGGATGCTGGTTTGTTGTGGACTGGGCCATGAAAATGAAGTGGCTAATATTTTTTAGCTACAATAACTGCAAAAGATGATTATACTTTCAGCTATTTGCATCTGCTTCTAAGAGGTATAAGATTTGTATTTCTTGTTACTACTTACTGCATCCACTGCACTGGAATCTAGTGAAATGCTGAACCAGTCTCACACATTGACCTTGAAAACAAGGTGGAAGCAAACAGACAGCTCACCACCTTGACTTCTAGAATGATATGTTTTCTCTAATGACTTAAAAAAATGAGCAAGGGTCTTAAAAGAGAGAATACTGGCACAGCACTGGTCCTGTAGCTCCCTTTCTGTTTTTCCATGGCAGCCAAGCATACTGTACAACACCTGTCTTTAACATACCCGGGGGTTTCTACAGCCCAGTAGACCCTTCACCAGCCCAAAGCAGCCCGGTAATCTGAAGTTATTTCCCTTCCATTTGCCTGCAATACAAAGTAAGTGCCAGGCTGTCAGAGTTTCCCTGTAAAGACAGGATTTTCCTCTGAAATCCCATTTATTTAGATAAGCAGAAAAAGTGACATAACAGCACAAACAGAAGAAAAATGGTGCTAACTGGGCATATGGAAAACTCTCCATGCTGACTGAGAACTCTAAGACTTTATTATATCAGAGCACTTGAGTTCAAGTGCCAAAATATACTGTAGAGTATTCACACAGGCAGGTCTAATAGAAAGACGGGAGAACAACAGAACAGGCAGTAAACAAATTTAGAGGAGATGGATAACAGGAACAGCAAAAGGAAGGTATTATAAAAGAAAATATCAGACCACCCTAATTCTATACAGGTGCAAAACTCTTGTTTGCGCCCTGTCAGAATACTTACAGAATTCTAGCATAAACTTCTAAAACACTGGCATAAACATCGCCATTTCCCCCCTTACATTCATCTGCTGGTTAGGATACGCTGCCTCATTTCTGTAAATCCACCTATACCTGCCTGTCTGGCAGATATACGGTCATTTCAAGTAAAATCTCTAGTCTCACTTAATTGAGCAAGGTTATTGCTCAATATGAGGAACGACTGAGGGAACTGGGGTTGTTTAGCCTGGAGAAGAGGGGGCTGAGGGGAGACCTTATCGCTCTCTACAACTACCTGAAAGGAGGTTATAGAGAGATGGGGGCTGACCTCTTCTCCCTGGTGACAAGTGATAGGACAAGAGGAAACAGGTTCAAGTTATGTCAGGGGAGGTTTAGATTGGCTATTAGGAAACATTTTTTCACTGAAAGGGTTATTAAACATTGGAATAGGCTGCCCAGGGAGGTGGTGGATTCACTATCCCTGGAGGTGTTTAAAAGAAAGGGTAGATGTGGTACTTAGGGACATGGTTTAGAAGTGGTTTTTGTCAGGGTAGGTTAATGATTGGACTTGATGATCTTGAAGGTCCCTTCCAACCTCAGCAATTCTATGATTCTACGATCACAGTCCTAAAATCCTGTGTGCTAATTCTAAACAGAAGGGAAAGTGGTTCCAAGTCAGGCACGCAGTGGTATAAGCAGTTTACCTGAAGTCATAGGATTTTTCCTGAAGGGAAGTAAATAAATAAGTCAAGCAATGTTGATTTAGGATTTCCTCCTTTATGCAATCCAATAAGCAAAATGCTTCAAACCCCATGTAACAAGACGCTGTTGCAGATTATACGTTGTGATATTTTTCATAAACTACCCATCGTGTCTGCGTGGATGATGCTAAGCCCTGTATGCTCTTTTTTTGGAAAGCAAATTGCATCCAACCTACCAGATTAATGACACTTATAAATAAACAAAAAACTACAATTTACTGTTAATAAAAGACCAGCTGGCATCCTACTGTGGAGCTGAAGGTGCAGCAGGCACTGACAGAGATTGGTGACAGGTTGCTGACTCATTTTTCATTTACTTTATGGGTGTTTTTCAGCGTGAGGAGCTTGCAAGCAATGATGCAGCTATCTCTGTCCGAGTGTTATCTCGCCCTCGTAACAGAAATCAGTAATTAAAGTTTAATATGCAGCATTGAGACTATCTGCACCTCTCAAGGGGCCACTAGAAGGAAATTAGCAAAGAATGATGCAAGTTTGCTAGAACGTTTTGATAGCCAATTCTAATTTCATCAGCTTTGATTGGGAAATTGAAAAGGCACCTCTGGGGGCACTGGCCATGTGTTTCCTGCAAGTTTCTGATTTAATTAAACAAGGCACATGGCAGATTTTGAACTTACCCAATGTAAACCTCTTCAATTGCCATGGGTGTGTCCTGCAGAAGCTCCCTGCTCTACTTGGATAACCCAGACTTCCTAGCGTAAAACACTGTCACACAAAGCCAAGCGGAAGAACAGCAGACAGACAATTGAAATTATATGCTGATTAGATGCCAAGAGAAGATTGCTTCTAATGCTGTGCCATGCCAGCAACAGAACAAGATTAAAGCCCTTTTAGTTGAAACAAGAATCAGCTTGTAGCACCTCGCGGTTTTTTTGTGCAAGAGCAAGGGTTTTTTTGAAAGGTTATTCAAAAGGTTCAAGGGTTTTGAAAGGTTATGGGCTTACAGAAAGCCCATAATTTTCAAGACTACCAGCTCTTTGAGTTCTCATTGAGCTCAAGTGATGATAGTTTCTTACCTGCATTATTTATACTTTGCACTGCTAGTGACCCATTTCTCTTGATGCAAACCAAACAACGCCAGCAAATTAGCTTTGTACCTGGCTAAGACTTCTTCCCACATTTTTCCAGCGCTCTCAGTTTACAATGTAAACCAATGGGAATATTTCTGCATCTTGGGTAGAGAATATATACTTCAGAGATGTAATTATAGGATATTTTGGCTAGCAAGAGAACAAAAAGGCTTGTTTAGACCTGTTTTACACTTCCATTTCTTGTAGCTCAGCCTCCGTTACTGAGCACTCTCTGCTGCATGTGACTGCAGGTAGCTATTTTACTAGTAAAAGTTCTCTACGTATAATTTAAAAATCAGCCATTACCATGACATGAAAGGGATGAGGTATAGAGTCTTTAGAGTCTTTTGGCTGGAATCTCTCACACAGAATTTTCTTTTCTGCAATCAGGTGGTTTACATTTCTAGATTTCCATTCCCTGCTTCTCTGTATTTCAGGAAAGGATGAAATCCAGTTACATTGCAGCAGTTTTGGGTTTTTGGTTTTGGTTTGTTTTTTTTTTCAAGCACGTAACAGTGCTTAGAATATAGAGGAAGAAGCTGAAATAAAATAGCGTAGCACAGATTAAAAACACAGGACTGACTTCCAACGTCCAACAAACAGTCCAGCAGACATTACTTTATCCTGGAAAATAAGCATTATCACTTGGCATTATGGCCAGAGGAGTAGTTGAAGGATGGGCTGGTTTGGAAAGGAGTTTATACTTCTTGTGATGCAGATCCTTGGCTATGAAAAGCCACTTGCTAGTTTTACATCAAGAAAACTTCACACTCCCAAGTAGCTCCAGTAAGGAAGTTTCAGGTGTCAGCTGCTAATCTAAGCAAATCAATGTCATTTTGATTAGTGCTATGTGAATTTGAGGAAAAATTGCCAGGTTAGCACATTCACTTTTCTCTTGAAAGTCCCCATGTGTACAGGCTTATGTAAGCTTAATTAAAGTCAAAGTGCAACTTCTTTTTTAAAACTCCTTTTATTGGAGTCTAATTAATGATTATAGTCACCAGGGTAGGTTTTCCAAAAATCAACGAAAGACAGAGGGCCTTATGCCATTCTCTGTTTATAGTTATGGAAAACAAACAACAGCCCAGAGAGAAAGCTTAACTTTTATTTGACACATGCAACAATGAATGTAGCAGTTTTATTTCTCATGGGGTCACTAATTTTCATTTCAAATATAGAAGGCTTATGTCAATATCATTAAGATTAAGCATCCTAGATAAGTAGCAGCAGAACAAGAAATTTTTTTGGTTTTAATCTTTTTTTTTTTTTAATGAAGAGAAACGCTTGCTGTTTTCCTTTTCTTTGTTCTGGCAAATGCTTCACCTTTTCAAGCGTATTCCGACTGTAACAGCTTGACTTGAAGGAGGGAGGGGAGAGAAATTATTAATTTCAGACTTTTTCTCTGGCTGAGGAAAGAGGGAAATTTAAATGTTTGTTTTGAAGAAATGCTCTTTTTCTCCAGAAAAGCTCTTTTCCCCAAAGTTTCCAAATTTCAATAGAATTTATCTTTAAGGCAAGTTATTTTCTTCAGAAAATACTACTTATTTTTATGAAGAAGGTACTGCCTACCAGAAGCAAAGAACAAGGAAGACATCATATAATGGTTAGAGTTGGAAGGGACCTTAAAAATCATCTAGTTCCAACCACCCTGCTGTGGGCAGGGACACAAGCATTAGACCAGGTTGCTCAAAGCCCCATCCCTTGAACACCTCCCAGAGATAGGGCATCCACAACTCTGGGCAACTTGTTCCAGTGCCTCACCACCCTCACAGTAAACAATTTATTCCTAATATCTAATGTAAAACTACCGTCTTTCAGTTTAAAACCATTACCCCTTCTCCTATCCCTACACTCCCTGACAAAGAGTCCCTCCCCATCTTTTCTGTAGGCCCCCTCGAGGTACTGGAAGGCCGCTATAAGGTCTCTCCAGAGCCTTCTCCAGGCTGAAAAACCCCAACTCTCTCAGCCTGTCTTCATAGGAGAGGTGCTACAGCCCTCTGATCGTCTTCGCTGCCCTCCTCTGGACTGGCTCCAACAGGTCCATGTCCTTCTTGCGTTGGGGGTTCAAGCTGGACACAGTACTCCAGGTGGGATCTCACCAGAGCAGAGTAGGGGCAGAATTGCGTCCCTCAACCTACTGGCCATGGTTCTTTTGATACCGCCCAGGATGCGGTTGGCTTTCTGGGCTGCGAGTATACATTACCAGTGCATGCTGAGCTTCTCATCCAAAACCCCTAAGTCCTTCCCCTCAGGGCTGCTCTCAAGCCATTCTCTGCCCAGCCTTTATTTGTGCTTGGGATTGCTGTGACCCAGGTGCAGGACCTCGCACTTGGCCTTGGTGAGGTTCGCACAGACCCACCCCTCAAGCCTGTCCAGGTCCCTCTGGATGGCATCCCTTCCCTCCAGTGCGCTGACTGCACCACACAGCTTTGTGTCATCAGCAAACTTGCTGAGGGTGCACTCAGTCCCACTGTCCATGTGACCCAAAAAGACATTAAACAGCACCAGTCCCAGTACCAAACCCTGAGGAACACCACTCCTTACTGGTCATCACTTGGACATCGAGCTGTTGACTGCAAGTCTTTGAGAGCAGCCATCCACCAACTGGTCCATCCATCAAATCCATGTCTTTCCAATTTAGAGACCAGGATGTCATGTGGGACAGTGTCAAATGCTTTGCAAAAGTCCAGGTAGACAACATTAGCTTCTCTTCCTTTATCACCAATGCTGTAATGCCGTCGTAGAAGGCCATCACAATGATCTGATTCAATTTGCCTAAGTGTAAGCATTAACCTGGATATTGAATCAGTGAATCTCAATCGTTCCTAACTCTTGCTGAAGGAGGAAACCTTTCCTAGTCAGTACCAGGCTGAAGAATCGTCCCAAGGACCTGAGGAATCTCCTCAACATCCTTAAAGCATCAGAAGCCATGATTGGCAGCAATAAGTAATGAACACATGAAGTATTCCAAAAGACAAGCTTACCCTCTCTTCAGGCCTTTCTATCTCTCCCTTCTGCGCTGGTGTTGTTTTATTCATTTCTACTAGACATCCTCCACTTTATTCCCACAATTTTACTCTGGAGTATAGAGCATGGACCAAAGTTGTCATTTGTACAGGTAGGGGAAAAACTCAAGAGTCTGTGAGTTTTTTTTAATTTTTTTTTTTCCCCTTTGGCCCTGCACTTCAACAGGAATGTGTTTAGGACACTCGCCTGTACTCTCAAATTCTGCACCTTCCCTCTTATGGCTGCCTAAGAATTTCTAGCCCAACTCAATTAAAAAAGCACTGCTTTCCATTTCCTCATCTTATCTCTTCTAGTTCCTTCAGCAATGATAGCATTATACGTTGCTAAGCCCCTGGTGCATTTGCAGGCTGACAGTGTTGAGTGGCAAGCTGAGGGAGATGGCAAACTGCACCTAACTAGCCTGGGTACCCAGTGACCTGATTATCTTCAGGTATGTGTGCTGCCTACAGTGAGTACAGACGTTTCATAGCTTTCCAGCTGCTGCCTACAGTGAGTACAGACGTTTCATAGCTTTCCAGCTAAAATTTTTGATCCCTCAAATTCAAGCTCACTAATTTTCCTTCCCTCTCCTATCATAACACAATATTTTGAAACAGTTAATGTGCCAGAATTGATTTCTGCTGTGTGCTTGCTTTACATCAGTAAGTTACTTAAAAAATATTAGCCTATAAAATAGCTCTTGTCATTGTTGTTTCTAACTCTAAGAACCTTGCTAATCATTACCCAGATTTATTTACACTGTGCGCCTTCAAGCTGGTGTAATTATCTCATTCTTCACACTTGTATCAGGGCATATCAGGGCACCACTGAAGGCATTAAGAGGTTAGTAGAACTTGCAATAATAGGCGGTCTTTTCTGTGACTTCCCCCCCCCCCCCCTTCTGGTGAGACTTTTGTTGTCACTTGATAATATTACAGTGTGTGGGGGGGTAATTTTGTTATTACCTGCTTCAAGAATAGCTTTATGAAGGTGAAAAACTCCATATCCAGAAGAGTTCACTAAGGGTGCAGGCATACCATTTAAACAGCAACATTATAATTACCCAAAGCTTGCTATTTCATATTTTTACTTAATGTTGGTCGATATAAGCTAGAAAAGATTAGTGTAAAGCTATTTGGTGAAAAGCAAGATGACCCTTTGTATTCAGAGCTGATCAATAACAACTTACACTGTAAGAACCACGATGCACAAACTGTCTTACTTCATGCTAATTTAATAGGAAATAGGGAGGAGCTGTACCACTGTCACACACTGAACAAATAAGCTTAATGCTGAGTTATTAATCGTGTTTGAAATGGAATCCTTAAAATTTGTTCTGAAAACTTGCTAAAGTAAAGCCGAGGTTATAACATAACCTCACCTGAAACTACAGAAGAACACACAGCATTTTAAAAATGTTTTTCTTCCATTTAAGACTCAGCAAAAAGGGAATCTCATATTGCTTGGGAAGCTTTGTCTCATTTTTAGACTCATCTCATTTCTGACATAAGCTTTTCATGTGTCCACTAGCAGCTGAACACATATGCAGAACCAGAATTCTCCCTTGCTTACGGCGTTCCCTTGCGTGCACCCAACACTCATTAGCCCAAAATAACCTGGTCCCTTTACAACAAAGCTGAGCCATCAGCAAGCCAGACCATACCAAAGAACCTGATCCACTGTCACTAATATTGTGTTGTCTATGGACAACTCTAATGCAGCATCATTATGCTACACAGTGCCTAATCACTTCTGCCTATGGTGACTACCAGTATTGCTACAGGAGATTGGTTACCTTCTGCGCATCGCTGAAAGTCAAGATCATTCCTTACTTAAATACAAAGATTAGTCTCAGAGCAAGGAAGAGCCTTTTCTGTACAAAGAGTGAAATAAAGCCCTTGCAAGCCTCCTGCTGTCAGGCACCATTGTGGAGATGACAACATCTGAGGCACTGGCATCGCAAAGACCTGGCACAAAGTCCGACAATGAGCCACCATACTGTGAGTGTCAGGAGTGATGTCACACGTCAGCAAAACAGCATTCACCAGCTGGAGGCCCGCAAATGCCAGTTACAATTATAAACTTTATTTTCAAATAGAGTTCACAGTTTATACAGGATACACTTCATGCCATCAGAGCATCTGAGCACTGCACCAAACAAATCGGTGGCATGTTATTTTCTTAAAAATAGAGCTGTAAACATAACATGACGTATTTTATTCATTCAGCAGAACAATAATCTTTTGCGGCCAGTTTATCTAGGATTGTAGCATGTGTTATCCAGATGTGCAAGCAAAATACCTAATGATTCATTCTGTACAAATAGCTGTTACCCTCTGCTCAACTTTTGCCTCTAGACTCATTGTTGTTTTTATATTTTTAGTTCCTAAAAAATCTAACGTTTTAAGTTCTACAAATTTAAGTACATGCACATTCACCTAAACATTGATTTAAGTGTTTATTTCAGGTTTGCCAGAGAGATTTTTGCTCAGTTTCGCATACCTTGATTCCAGTGTACTCATGCGACAACTCAGGAGGCAGAGAATACACACGAAAAGAACCGGCCAGTCAGTTTGTGATTTCACCTGCGCTTTCAAATTTCCATTTGGCAGGAGTGCAACATTTTACTGCTGCTCTAGACTTCATCCTTCTTTCTTCTGTTCTATAACCATCCCTCTTCTTCCAAGGCATTGCTGCAGTATATTTAATTAAGGACTCCATTCTAAGCTTTCTATATGAATCTTAGGAAGTTCTTAAAATAGTCAATCCCTTCATATACTTGCATGGAGTCTGACAGTCTTATTATGTGTATATATAACTATATATACACATGTATATAAAACTACATATACATTCTTTTGAAGCAGCTTGGTAACATACTAATGAGAGTTTAAAACAATAAATAAGAGCTGAGAAGGTACTATTTTCCTGGTGTACTCCAATTAATTCTGATCCACCAGAAAACACCTGCCCCCACTGTGTTATCGCAAATTACATCAATTCCTCCTTGCTTCTGTAAGCTAGTATGAAATTGCACGCAAAGCAGGCTACAGGTAAGGAACTCTCCTGAGACAAGCTGCTTAGTAACTTTTAGAAACTGGAATTGGATATAAAAAGGTTAACAGGTTTTACCCCCTTTTTTTTTTCATAACTTGGAAAATGAGGCAGTGTTGTTCACCTACAGCGAACAGACCTCCCGCATTAACTAACTACTTCTTAAACTGTCCATTTAGATAAATGGAGAAAATTCCACTAGAGATGAAAACTAGGCTCACTACGAAAATAAAGCATCTGAGTGACAGACTCGTAATCTGCATTAAAAAAAATGGAGGAGATATGAATGAAAGGACAGAGACACATCAGATATGTGCTGTCAAAAATCTCTTCTAGAACTTGCTTCACTTAATTCCTTTATAACACACTGACAGGGATGATGTATCATTTAGTACTTTAAAAGATTCTTCAGTAAGCCAGAAAAAAAGTGATAAGCAGTTCTTTTGACCCTGGCACCCAGAATAATTATGATTATCTGCACTATTTAGCCTGAAAGGAATCGGACACTGTTCATGGTCTGTTAGTTCAGCTATGATGTTTGATAATCTATATGCACAAGTCATTGAAGGTCACTCAACCTTAAAGTACTTCGAACACACTTAGTTAGCCTTTACTGAATAGTAAAGTGCAAGTGCCCCATCTCTATTCCTATGACACTATTGAAAGGCTGGAACTGCTGAAGGATGAAAATAATTTCATTTTATGCCTGCTATGTAGGAAGATTTGAATAAACCCACTTGTTTGGTTGGACTGTAAATATCAAATACCTGCTGGGATATTGCAGAAGTGAAGACTAAGCAGAAGGAGAATGAAGCTGAAGCAAATTAAGCTGACTCTGTGTAACTGGTTGTTACCAGAATCTCCCCTCCACCCACATGCAGAACTAAAGAACGGTGTAAACATTCTTTAGCTACAACTTTGACTCAGTTGACTAGCAAGGGCAACTGTACTGGTTCTGTATAAATGTTTTCAAAGTATCAAATAAAATGCCAGCTCCTGGATTGCACGATGAAAATATTTTTAGAAAACTGAAGTCCCATGGGAATTTTACAGGCATTTTAAAATTATAAGAGATGTTGTTAGAAGTATAATACAACAAATAGACCACCAACTCACTAGCTTATGTTTAAATATAAGCAACACTTACGTTTAAAAAATACAGTGGATCGTCTCTGTAGACCTACTCAATAAGCTTACAGAAATTCAACTGGACTTCTGCCTGAAAGAGACACAGCCATAGCCTCATCACACAGGGGAGGGAAGAGACACACCAAAAAAACCAAACCCCTGCTTTTCAATAAGAAAGGGCTACTTGATTGATCTATGCCCACTGAAAGGGACAATAACATTGCCTGGCCACTTTGGGGAGTAGATCCACTGATCTTTCAGAGGTGACATCTTTTGTCCACTGCTCCATATGTACAGAAAGCATCAGACTTTGAGCAGGCACAAGAGCATCCATTCAAGCCCAACTTTTACAGTCTAGATTTGAAAAAAAAATAAAATACAGAACCAAAATTGAAAGATTACACTTAATTCTCCATTGCTGCAATGACACAGCCTTCCAACTTCTTCAGAAGTCAATATTCTCACACTTATACAAAATTAGCATTAGAGAGGAGAGACTCAGTCCTCAGTATTGATTCGAGTCATCTCTATGACTTGAGCCTGTTTGTAACACCAAAAAAAGGCTTCTAAATGTATAATCTCTTTACAAGTACATTATAATCTTTTATGACTGTCACAGAAATACATTTTCTTTGCTACTCTATAGTCTGCTTCCATGTGAAAAAAAAAAATGGGACAAAAGATGCAGACTGTGTCTGATTTTGAGAGACATACCTAACTCCCTAGGTATTTTTCTTTTTGAAGTTGCAATTTCTTATTTGGAAATTATCTTTATTACATGTACGACTGCAAACTTGGAACGTTTTTCATCCTTTCAGCCTGGCAGAAGCAACCCTGAGATGAGAGCAAGTCTCTTCAGATTCTGTGCGTGTCATCTCTAACAGCTTTGCTTACCAAGTTTTAACTACTGAAACCACTGCGGAAGACACACGAAAAGCCAGGCAGTTCTCAAATCGCCGTTATCTAGTGGCGCAGCAAGAATTTCAACACAACCTCATTCTGAATAAGTTGGAAGTGCCACCAAGAACAGTCTGAAGACGTTTTTGCTTCTCTCCAAAACTTTAAAAGAGAGTAGTAGATAAACAGCTCTTTGTTAGGTGTCCCTCCCCCGCCATCCCCCATATGTTAAGCTTATAAAAATCTCAGTTTTAGGATAAAATCCTGAGCTGATTTTTTTTTAAATTTATTTTCCTAATCCTATCTACAGCCTCAACATTTGCTGTTAGATTATTTATTTCTTATAAATAACCAAACTAAACACACACATAGTTCTGCTGAAGCTTTATGGTAGCAAGATAGTGTATTTAAATCAGATGTTAAAAAAAATCAATACACAATTATTTTTTTTATACATCTATGTTATTCAGCTTTCCTTTGGATTTCTCTATTAATCTTAAATTAATTTTCTTTATGCAATGGTTATAATGCCATTATTGGGTTTTGTATCTGAAATATTTTAAAAAAGAAAGAGTATCAAGTATTTTAATATATTATAAGGAAATCTATATCCAGGTAACAGATCAAAGCTGCGTATTTCATTTTTACCACCAAATAGAATTGCATGTTCCTTTGTTATAGCACAAATAAATCATGCCGTGGTAAAGAACAGTATAAAGAGCTGTCAGAGAAGGATTTGGGCATTTCCTTTTCTTTTCGTCCTTTATTTAAAGCGGTACATTTCCTGTGCTATCAAGTATTTGTGATCACCAAGGAAAATATGAATACCTCACCATTTATCTCACGGTGGCCACGCTCACCATGTCTGCATTCTTAGAAAACCCCTTCACTGAGCTCAAGATCAGTAGCAGAGACGGCTCTTGAAAATTCAAGCTTAGACATGTGCTCATGACAACAACTTTCCAGTCAATCACTTCAAAATAGCATTGGAAAGAGAAGTTATGCAGATTCATATAACTCTTCCTTTCATCATACAAAACCAGTATTTTTTTTCCATGGTAGAATAAAGAAGGGAAAAAGTTTACCAGCAAGTGCTCTTCAGGAACTGGTCTCTGCTTCTCACTACTGGTCCACAACGCAGCCTCCTAGTATTGAGCTAATAGCTCATGGATATATTGAGTTTTCTTAAAGTACTGCTATTGTTAAGTTTCTTGATTTTGAAGGGTTTCTCACCTGGCACAGAAAATTGACTGTACCAAGTTTCAGTCACTGCAAATTAAGAGTGTAAGCTGGAATGAGTAGTCCCCAAAGACTAAAAGACTTTTTTCCTTGAGCTTCAGACAGAGAAAAACCCATGACAAAAGAAGAGGCTTTTAATCTGTCTTTATCTGCAGTCTTTATCTGAAGCTTCATGCTTCTTTTCCCTCCTCATTCTTGTTCACTGGTAGTCTTCCTCAGTTACCCTATCCCATAAAGATCCTTAGCATCAAGGAATAATAGAAGTGATACAAGTCAAATGTAAGATACTAGAAACAAAAACGTACCTCAGCACAAAGACGACAATTCTGCTATCCTTGCACTGATCTAAATTCAAATCAATTTGAGATCTTCAGCAGGGTTACTTTCTCACACTTACTTTCCACTCACATTATAAAGAAAGGAATGTGGCTTTGAAATTCTTGCTGTTTATCAAGCACCATTGTTGGATTTTAGATGTGTTGACAGAAATTGTTAGTTCTCATAGGTCCCAGAAGCGCTCTTTATGGTACTAGAAAACAGAGTCCAATGACAGCAAGTTTATTCTGAGCATCTTTTTTTCTCAACTACACTCAAACGATGAGTAAATGGTCCAGAAGGTATGACAGCCGCAGAAAATAATGTGATCTTTATCATACAATGGAACAGGAGACAGGCTTGCTTAAACACAGCTTTGTTTAAGCAGCAAACCCTTCATGCAAAGTTATAACCCTATAATTACTCTAATGCCTTATTTTCCAAGCAAACTTCAGCTTGAATATCACCAACTTCAGCTGTTGACAGAGAACCAAGTGAGAGTGATTAGGAACATAAATAAAAAAAACAACTAAGAGGAGAGAAAAAAAATATCAGAAACTGAGTCAATACCAAGGAAAACGAGGGCTGTCAGCAGTGGAGAGGAACAAAAACAGAGCCTAAAGCAGTGAAGAGAAAGCTCAGTTCAGAGTAGTAAAGCATTTGTGCTACAGATACTATGAAAGAGTTCAGATTTATGTGGAGAACTTGATTTATAATCATAACTGGGTAAGGTTTACAGGCACCATGGAGAACAAGCTGACTGGACAAGAGACAGACATCATCTTTAGTTTCAGGTTCCAGGCCATTCAGTCATTCATCCTATAAATAATATGATTTTTTTTTTTAAGGTGTGGAGTATGTGGGGTTTTTTCTTGTTACTGTGATGCTCTAAGTGAGGAAGACTTGTTAAGATAAAAGCCTTATAACAGACTCTATTTTAAGGGAAAAACCAAAACATTTCTACACAAGCATTCCTAACTTCCCACATAACCAATCTAATTCTAACACACAGCCCTCTCAAAGGAGAACGAGCAGATACTGTCCTTTAAGAATGAAAAAATTCCTGGAAAACAAAGCAGCCTTTGATGTATTTGCTATTTCACCCACTTAAGAGCAAATCTCAATTTATTTCTAACACACTGCCAATTTCCTTGTCAAATGTTTCTGGTCATTAACATCTTAGCTTATTTGAAGAACTTTGCCATTCAATTGCTTCCTCACTCTTCACAACAATACTTCGTGTAGCTTATTACTGGAATTAATGATCACTTTTTAAAAAAGGATTTAGCAATTATTTGTGAGTTTTGACTAAGCAGTCAGCATGCAACAAGGCTGAATTTAAACCGTCAGGCGTTTGCATGGTTTTTTTATTAAATTTCGCAGGAAGCAGACTGGAAGGCTGATTATTGAGACTTATCCTGATATTCTGAACTCACTACCTGTCTCGTATTCAAGACAACAGGGACAACTTTTTAGCCAATATTGGTATCAAATAGACTCTGAACTAGAACAGACAATAAGTAGCGTAACAGAGAAGCCTACATGTTTGAGGTCCGTAACAGAGTCTTCTTTTCCTCTTTCTTCTTGACTACCAAAGGCATTAGGAAAATTCAAAATCATGATCTGGCCTTATACTGCGGCAATTGCTTGCCCACGAGTGACAGACAGCTGGGTAGGCATACTGAGGCAGGCATACTGCGCCATTTCGCTATCAGAGCTGCTTTATACCCTGGCATATTCTCCATTATTCTCGAACTCCAGGCAGGATGACCTGTGGTTTTAAGAGAAAGACGCTTTCAGCTGGCATTCGTGGCTAACAAAAGGCTGTCTCTGCGCACAGTATCACGGAAAAATTGTCCTGCTTTTTTTGCCTCACAGAAGCGTTCACTACAAACCCTGTCAACAAAAATTGCCTGGTTATTGCCAGCAGCACAGACATGCTCAGGTTTCGCTTTGCTGAGGGGCTTGCCACGTACCAGCAGAACTGTAATCTTGCTTGTTTTTGCCGGCAGGGGGAAAGAGGGCTGCCATGCCACATGGCACTTGGAACTGCTGCCACACACCAGCCATTTACATTCAGTGTACTAGCTTGCAAGTTAAACCGTATTTTAATGTAAACATAAGTGTAGATGGATTTTTTCCCCCCCATCTAGCTGAAATTACACAGGCATTTTGCAACCATCAACCAGCCACCGATTCGGTGGCTCAGAGTCCTTGAGAGGGTTCTACAATGCCATAGGTGCAAGAAGTTGCCTTTGTTTTAACACCAGTAAACAGATACCGGTAACTGCCCAACCAGAAGCATCCTTCGGGTGTTCCTTAAGGCAGGCAAACACAGGGACCGTACATGCTGTAGTCAGGACACATGCTCCAAAGATCTCCAGTATGAGACCAACAGGCAGATTCACTATGCATGGAAATAAGGAGGAATCTTTCAACGTTTTTATCATTTTGATTCAAGCCATATTTGTGCTTCTAAATTCTTGCAGATAACTTATAGAAAGTCTTACCTGCATTCAGTGACAGTAACTCAACACTTACATGACAGAAAAGTCCAGTGAACTAGGAAATTAAGGATCTGTAATATTCGATATGACAAGAGTTCTCTAAACGGTGCTCATTCCTGCAAGCTTATCAACCTTAACTTCTCTTAATTGAGAAACAGAGAAGAAAAAAAACCATCCTACCAAACCTTCCTCTTAACAGAAGGTACCCACCGCCAAGATTTTTTTTTTTATAATGAGCTACATCTGGCACCCCCAGCACATCTGCTTCCTGCCTGCTCTTAATATATAATACTTTTATTCATTTCCAGGTCCATGAAGTTCCTACTTCCCAACCATGATGTGACAACTGTTTTCCAGGCAAATGAACCCTCAGTTTTTCAAGCTGTATGGAAATATCAAGAAACGTGCATTTCTCACACTAAAAGAATTCCTTTCTAATATTGTTAAAACTCACCCACCTGCTGTAAGTGTAGTTTCAGTAATTGGTGATACATGAGGAATCTCACCAACCAATACATTTAGATTATTTACCATCTATAGGGCAATTGCTGTTTTCAGGGTAAGAGAAATGAACCAGCTCAATATTATTGAAATCCTCCCAGATGGGAAGAATCAAGTATCCTATTGAGATTACACATCAATAGCAACTTAATGAACATAATTATCTTCAATGGAGTCTCTATTATATCTTAGAGGTTTTATTTTTCACATACATGTGCCACACATTTCAGACATTAGAAGGAAAAAAAAAAAAGCATAACATCAAAAAGGCAGGATGACTTTTTTTCCTGAAAAACTCTACCCCAAACCTGTGAAGTGAAGACTTTTTCAATCCAATTGTGCAAAGAGAGACACGGGTCAGACAAGCAACCACAAGTTTGCCTTCACAGAGTCAAATCAGCCAGCGCTTAAAAGATTCAGAGTTTCAGGCCCTTACTAACTGCTTTGTGACTTATGAAATTTAGGCACTTTCCTTCACCAACAGCTGACGCTGCGGACAACAAACACAGCAAAGCAAAGGGGCACATACGCCTGTTTGATGGCAGCCTGTCAGCTGTGCTGTTTTCTCTGGGGACAGCAGCGCAGACCTGTAATTTTTGAAGCCCCTGACAGTTACAGAAGGTCTACGCTTCCCCTGCTTCCTCTGGCAGAAATAAGACCTTTAAAAACGGACAAAAGCTTGGGGGAAAAAGAAAAAAGTTCTATATCCTTCTAGGTTGATTAATCAATACTTAATTATTTAGAAGCTCTAAATGGCTATCTCTGGCTGGCACACATACAAAACATGTTATCATCTGTCAATAAAGGCCAGCAAATCAGATTGCAAGCATGTAGCAGGGCATTGCTGTGTAGAAAAAGAGTTTACTCCATTTGCTGCACTTCACCATTTCATTTCATCAAAGGTGTTTATGTCACGCTTAATGAGATAAGGGACAGCAGAGGCCTCAACAGCAGGTCTTAGACAGCACCGTCTGATAACTGTAGAAAACTGGGAATAAATACTGCTTTGCAGAAACCGTTTTTTAAAGCCCTAATAAAGCAATTGTAGACCTTAGTAGGAACTGGTTAATTGGATCATCCACATTTTGTTCCGGGAGTAAGAAGTGTATTCCTATGATTAATTCATTAGAGTGTGTTTTTACTGAAGTTAATTTGATAGTTCTGAATCAAGGCATCAGTCACTTGATGGCTATTGTGCTTCCGCAGAAATTATGTACTAAAGCCTCCGAACCTTTCTGCCTTGCTAAAGTTGCCTCAAATTATCCGTTCCTCTGGATCTCACAGGGATCTTGTTGATTCAGCTTGTGGCCAGCCCAGGCATCACTCCCCAGAGCTCTGAGTAAGGGCAGCGAGTGTTGATTCACAGCAGTCCTCCTGAAGCAATGGGAATACCTGACATATTTAAAATGGTGTGCCAAGTTTTTCCAGCTCCCTTTTAAATCTCCCTGAGCAGTGAATCAGCTTTCCTCTCTATTTGCTTCTACGTGAAAGGCTTAGAGAAACGGTGGCCATCTAGTCAGTAGCTACTAAGGGGATTATGACTGCTTCACAAGCCCAGACAAAATTCCAGTTGAGAGATTCCACCAACGTTTTTTCCATGGATGTTTTTGTGCTCAGTTGCTTCCAGCTGGATAGCAACTGATCTTCTGCTCCGACAGACTCCCTCACCTGCTAGTGAATCCATCTTTAGGAACATGGTATCATATACATATTTGTACTCCCAGCAGAATTGCCATCGGTAAATAGTGCTAAAGTGCCGGTATATGAGAAAAGGGCTGTGGGAATGCCTACAGGCACTGGGCACTTGCAATTCACACAAATGAGAGAGAACATGAAACTGCATTTCACCAAGGGAAAGAAAACAGAAACCTTTTACTGTCCACCTCAAACAAGATTACGATACCTTTCCAGAAAGCAGTCTCAGAATAATAATGTCTTCTTATACCTTCAGAGATCTCTAGATAAAAACTATTAAGTACAGATATTAATTATAATGCAGTACTTCCCAAAGACCCATGCTAAAATTTATTATTTACTGTCCTAGGTATTGTATAAGCACATAGCTAGAAACCATCTTTGCCTTGAGAAAATCTGTCTCTAGACTGGGCTGCTGGGAAAAATCAACAAATACAAATATAAGGATAAAGCAAACAATGACTTCTTTCATCATGGCTACTCTAGCTCTGACTCTCATGCGTTTCATGGAAACCATAAATCTTTAACCCTATAAAGTAGCAAGAATCTAGGATTAACTGAATTATTTATTAATCCTTAAATCAAATTATAAGGACAGGAGTCTATTTACCTTTCTACGTATCTTCCATTCTTGAGATCTGAAGTGCTCTGATCAAATAAGTTTTCTTTTGCAGACTTGTGTTGGACAGGAAAACTTTCCATTGCTCTCACAGTTTATCTGCTTGTTAAAACAGGCTGTAATAATTAAATGCATACACATGCTTGAATGATAAATTTTAGTAATAAGTGCACTGGGACTTACTATGACCTTATCAAGTGGGGTTAGCCAGTCATTAATTCAGATAACGCAATTTATTATCATAATCTTTTGCTTATACTATTGTTGGGCACACCATTTATCCTAATTTGCATATGCAGATTGATATGCAATCATTTCATTAATTTTAATGCTTTTTCTTAATCCCATCAAGATTAACACTTTGTTTTAAAGTTCTATACAACATATTTGGAACTTCCCATTAATGTGTTATTCTAATATTATGGGTGAATTATAATGAACAAAGTACACTAATGTAAAAGTACTAGTTATAGATAAGAAACTACACCAACAAGTCATATATAAAATTCTCTTTCTCCACATATAGACACTTGTATTTGTTGGGAACATTGCAGTTCTTGTATATAGTGCATGAATATTTCAGGCAGGCATTTTGGGGAGCATCTATGACCCCCTACTATCACTTCTGCCGAAGAGACACTGAGCAGGGAGATTTCACAGCACAGCCATACTGGTGGGGTAGGGCTGGAAGCCAGTTTAGTCACTGTCACCTCACACATCAGTGGAGGGGTTCTTTGTCACAAGATAACGCTAGCAGCGGCGAAAGAAGTCCTTTGAATAATCTTAAAAGGAAATAGAGTAAATGGGGATTAATGAGAACATAATGATTTTAAAGCCATCTTTAACATCACCAACAAGTATTTAACTTTCCTATTTTTCAGTAAACTACACAGCGGCAGAATGAACCATTCATTAATACTTAAAAAATGATGACTCACAGAAAGCAGACACTCGAAACTGTTTACTAGATACAGATTAGGAACAGATCTATCATGTTAATTCACACGCAATGTTCCACCAGGTCATACTCTTGATTCTAATATTTGCAGTAATTCAACCTAATGCCGTCTTCCTTCTATATATAGTCTGTGCACACACAGAGAGTATTTGGATGCGGGGCAAGTAACTACACTTCATTCACAAAATTAAGAAAGAGCGTGCAACAAGCAGGCTTTATAACTGCTGCAAATCAAACTCAGATTATGTTAATTTTCTAAATCTGCTGAACAGACATTAGGTAGGAACTTCAGTAATCAAAAAAATCTAAACAGATAGCTATGTAATCAATACGAAGGCCAAGTTCACTTTACTGTTATATTGGAACAGCAGTTTGATTTTTAAGATTATTGGTAGAAGAGAACAATAATTAAAAACCTTTTCTGAAAGTTTTCTATAGCTGTTTCCTTATATTATTTACTTGATTATGAAAAATAATAAAGCTTCTGACTGTACTGTTTGGTTTCCTACATTGCCGTAGGTTAGAATAAGCAGTTGAAATTCAGTTTCATTGTGCATTTATATCAGTGTCACTGAGTTCAAGATTTGACCCATTTAAGCGTATGCAAGAGGAAATCTATCAAGCATCAAAATACATCAGACATCCTAATTAGGCTGTGAGGATTTCTCAGTGATGAGTAGGTTTTCATCAAGCAAGTAAACATACATTATGTCCCAAGTTCTTAGAAACCTGTCTGGAGATACTTAAGGTAATATATTTGGGCCAGTATGTTCTATTCATGACTTATTTAGAGCTGGGGTTATTTTCCAAAGGGAAAAAGCGATTCTAAGTTTGAATAATTACTATATTGCTCTGACCTTTCACCGTTAGTAGCCAGCTCTGATAATATTGAGGACTTCAACTTCACTCGGGCCTCCCCCAAGCTCAGAGGGCTCCTTCTGATCTCCCTGTTTCTTCACAGGCCATTTCTCAAACTCGTCAACTCTTTCTATCAAGGCTTCATCAGAATTTCAGTCAGCTCAGGGAACAGAGGATGTGCAGATCACTTTGACATGGAGACAGGAACCACTGTGTGTGACTCTCACCTGAATGCATTTTTGTTAGATTTTGTTTTCAGTTTTAGTACTTTTATCAGCCATGTGCGTTCTTCATTCCGAGTAAGCATTATCCCAGAAATGCTTTTTATGTTTTAAGCAAGCCATCTGCTGATACTGCATCTACTTCAACGGCACTCTGAGCAGACTGCTCGGTTTTAAGATTGAGGAATGTGTAGTATGGGGGCTGCATTCTCAATATATTCTTAATATATGTTTATATTATTGTATAGAAGCAAAAAGAACTGAGAACAGCAGTGTGATATTGCAGAACACCTATACTTCGGAGGTACAGGACCGTACCAGTTTTTCTCAATATCTACTGAAAAAAATTGTCTTATGACATCCGGAAGAAGCTTTCAACAACATCAGTATTATTTTAACAGTGTTTCTTAGTCAGCACATTGTCCAACAAAAAAAACATTGAAGTGAGAGCGCACGCGCATGTAACTATCTATATGGCTTTGGTCGGGGAAAAGTTAATTCCATGGACATGAATCTTGCACCAAATTATAGTCAATTTTGACTTAAGTTGTGGCTTTCTCCATTCTCTTTCATGTTCACTTTTATGAGCACCAAATACTACTCAAAAGAGTTCTCAGTAGTCGCGTGTCTAGTTCAACCCACTGTTGTAGGAGGGACGAGTAAAGAATACATCCACCATCTGGGCAACAACAGCGCTTTCTATTTAACTTTGTCTTTTGGAACGTTCATGCACTGTGCTGAGAGACATCGGGTTCAGAGAGGTGTTGGTGTTACACAAATTGATCCAACGCCTGGACGTTGTGCTGTATTTCTCCTGTCTTCTGTTCTCTACTGGGTGTTCCGAGCCCACGAGCCCTGCTGCACCTGCGCTCCCTCCTCATTTCTGCTCTCCACACCGCAGTGTTCCGCAGTTTGAAAAGGTTTACCACCCTAGTTGTAATAGCGTAAGTGTGTTGAACCAGAGCAGTCCCGGCACATGCTAATAAGTCTCCTATTAACGGCACCACTGGTAAGGATGGTGCAGAGGCATCTGAGACACCACAGCAATGTCTGCAGTGCAGACACATGAGTAATTAGCTCCTGTTCTACAGAAGCCAATATAAGTCTTTGCTTATTAGCACCAATTTCACCTCAGCCCTGTCAGAACAAGTCAGCTCGATGCTTCCTCCTGCTGGAATCCAAACAGGCAGAGCCCCCCAGCCGCTTCCAAAGGGATCCTCAGCATCTGTACTACCAGCATTGATTCTGTGCTCACAGTAGCTCAACCACCAATTTGCATTGGATAATGAAGTTTTGTTTGCATATAAATGGCATCGAAACCCTTCCCATTGAACCTAGAAATACAGCGCATAGCATACAAGCTGGATTTAGAGAGGTTGACGAACATTTTTTGATCCAAGCACAAGCAAAATCCTACTGATTAGCATCTTTTAGCACAAAAATACAAAAAAGAAAATTGAGAACACCTAGATATAGATCAAACTCCTCCATAGGACATGATGCCATACGAAAAGAGAATGAAAAGGACACATTTTCTACAGCAGAGTATTGATCTTTTTGATGTTAACTGCAAGCTTTAATTAAAATTTCAGATACTATTATCATATCACATGATTAAAAAGAAAAAACACTACTACTCAAGTTTAGAGAAGATACAAGTTTTATGGCTTGTTTCTTTGTTTTCATTTTAAGTAGGAACAGGGAAATCCCTTAGAAGTGGGAGAACATTTCTGACCACAGGAATGTTAAGATTATTCTTCTATTATCCTGAAAAAATAATTAAAATTTGTTCCATAACAACCAGTTTGCTAAGCTTTATGCCAGGCTAACTGCAAAGAGTCCAGTCTTTTCTTTCATCCCCTCAGTCCGAGATGGCTGTAAATCCATTTTTTCTTCCGCATCCTCAAAAGCTTACCCTATCCCTTTGCAGTATGTTTTATTTTACAGCCCTGTTATGGATTACCCCTTTACAGCAATGTTTCTTTTCCACTGTTTATAATGGAGGGGAAAAAAACACCTGATTCCTTCTCCTGGGCTGTTTTTTTTTAGCATGTATCTCCTTGCATATTCAGTAGGTAATAGTCCGATAGCAAAGACTGAGTTTTAGTGTCAGGCCCAGACTCTGCCACTAGCAGTTAGGAAATGCTTACATTACCTTTCTGTTTTTCATTACTTCCAACATGTTCAATTTGTTTCTCAATACACTTGAAACCTAAATGTTACAAAAATTCATGAGAAAGCTCATCTTTATTTCAAACAGTATTCATTCCTTTGAAAGGATACAAGACAATGTTTGTCTCAAGTCCAAGATAAACTTGCCAAAGCAGAATGTGGATCAACCGCAGTCAGCGGAGGACTACATCGGGCTACCTGGCAGCCCCAAGAAATTTGGCCACCGTGCTCTCCAGCAGAATTACAGGAATTTTCATGCATGACCTGGATGGGTCCACACTGAAATGTTCTGAATCACAACAGGTTGTTTCACCCCTTCCTCCTCCCAGAGACAACCATTTCTTCCCTTTGACTATACAGTGAACTCAAACTCCAAATATCTGTCTTCTGAATCACAACAAAATTAAATGTCTGAAGCATCCTAAAGCAGAAAAAAAAAAACAAACTTCCCATCCTTGCCATACACATAGAGGACCTGATTCCTACCATAATAACAGATTGCTACGGACTACAATCTGGATTAAAATTATGAATTTGCTATGATAAGACGACTGAAGAAGCCTTTCATGAAACACACAAGAAAAACCCAACAAAAAAAACCCTTGGAAATAAATGGAAGTTCAGGTTTGGTTAAAAGTCTGCAGCTGGGGGTTTGTTAACAATCCTCAAATCATTTGAATTCAAGATCAGAAGTATGAACACTTTCTCTGATCTATATATTCTCTCATACGTAATATATACATAGCTGGACCCCTTTATCTATGGAAAGAGCTATAGCAAAAGCAGGCACTCATTTCTGCAACTCTGCCAACATACAAGTTTCTCCTCAGGAGTGAATATCTTACAGAAGAGTTTCTATTTCATTGTCCAAAGTGTGTGGGTTCAGAGAAATATTTTCAAATATTTGAAAGGCAAAGCAAGGGAACAAAGCTCACTGCTTAACTGGAAGAATATGATAGTACAGGGCACTGCAGTTTGGCAACTGTGGCACGAGTGAGATTAAAAAAAAACCTCAAAACAACCACAACACTTCTTTTGTCAATTATTGCCTTTGACTAGTGTGCCCAGATAGTTGGGCAAGTGTATTAGTATTTGGGATTAGTGCATGCGGCTTTGGAGTTTGCTGGTGTTATTGCTGTGATTCTGCCTAGGAACCAGGAGCCTTTTCTGCCAGGACCACACACAGAGAGAAGAAACAGGGCAGTTTAACACAGCAATGCAATGCAGCGACCTGGCCCGCCAGAGCACGCCCTGCATCCTCACAGCTATACGCACCATGTAGGAACAAGTCCAAGCACAGAGGAGGCAACTTGAACCTGAGCATCAGCGCACCCAGGCCACGTGCAGCACAGCTACGCAGAACGAAACCCTCCATCTAGGGAGGGAGGAGAGGCTGGGAGCCAAGCGTGGTGGGCAGCGATCTGCCACCAGCACCAAGCCTGGGGAAGGGGAAAGACAGGTCTTCACTGATGTGTTTGCTCCTCAGTACCTGACTCAGCCATCACACATCAGCGTGCTAACTAGCAGTAAATTAAGCAAGACTTCCCAAGAATGCTTTGCTCACGAATGTAGCTTTTAAGTTGGAGATGTAAAAAGAGTGATTCTGAGCTCATTTACCTGGTGGCTGCTTCTGGAGAATGGATAAACCTATTTATTAGTGCATTCTCCCTCAAGACAGCATCTTAAAGAAGAGGCAGATTATCCTCTACAATATTTTTATTCAAGACCGGTGCTAATTTTATTTTCACCCTTTAGTGGAGTTCTTTTTCCAGTACTTCCTCAGTTGTATACAGTTTCTCCTCCTGAGGTAGAGGGAACTTTATTTTTTTTAAGATGATAATGTTAATCTGATCAGTCCTTTGTGTGGAGATACTGAAACAGTGTTTCCCGAGTTGCTTGCAGACACTGCTATTATTAAAAAACTCAATAAAAATAGTAAACTTTACCAAGCAACTAAGCAGAAGAAATAGCTGCCCAGTGGAAGTTTCAATTAAAGCCTGTTCAGCCAACAAAGACAGCTGGCTGCTAAATAAGGGGAATTTCCTTGGAAATCCCTGCCTAGCATCTTCTCGCTGAGAACTTAGCACAGTGCACATCATTTTCAGCATGCCTACAGTAATCAACATGAGATGGCTCCACTGTGGCATGATTTGTATCACCACCTAATGTGGTTAGTGGAGGTACAGTTGATAAATGAATAATCATTGCTGTAGCCATACAATTCAATTTATGGTAGTTTGAGAAATAAGTTCGTTGGCACTTACAGTTTTAAATGATTGTGTGATCCACAAGCAATCTGAAAAGGCTAAACACGTTGACAACACATTGCAGATGAGTTACTTGTAACAATTGTTTCATTGCAATTGCAGCATCTTCAAATAGATGAAGCGATAACATGAGTAGTAAGTGAATTTTATATCCGATTCTTAGAGCTGGACTTCACAGATAAGCTGCCAGCAATTTTGAAAATACTTTGAAGACTTTAAAAGATTTGAGATTTCTTTAAAAATTCTCCCTTAAAACCAGAAACAAAAGTTTAATTTTTTCTTTTGATCTGCACAGATTTTCATTACTCTTTAATTCAAATGGGATCCTTTCAACTTTGAAGGATATGCGAGCATATGTATGTATACAGAACGTATAAAATATATATTAGCTTGTCTGCAGGCTTCAAGAAGAGCTTTAATTTGCTACTGTTTCAAAAGACTGAGGGGATTGCCTTTAGTAAGTTGAGAAGAGTGGCAAATGTGACAGCTTGCACATTTGGGCTCTGGAAATACGATGTAGAGAGGGGAAATAAACGGACATGGGATTAAGTTGCTGAAGCCAGGAACCTTCCCTTTCTCTCACCCCCAGCCGGCTCCTCAGTCTGCTACAGGTAAAAAGCAGATCAAACCTGACCTCCCCTGGGCAGGGACAAGGAGTGTTTTTCCAACACTGCCACGCCAGCTCATCTCTCAGATAGCCCGGATCTGACACCCCTGCTGACCACGCATTGGCTCATACTCCTACCTGAAGTGGGCCTGCAGGCACAAATCACAGGCAGAGCAAGATGCCTGACTACCACCCCACTCTATAGGCAGAACAGGACACAAACAGCTCACGCCAGCTCCTTCCTCCTCAGGCAGACACTCAGTAGAGCTATCACAGCCAATACAGGCACCAGATCACATCCACGGGACTTGAACGAGAGCAGACTGAAGAGAAAAGAGGAAACGGGACAAGAGGAAACGGGTTCAAGTTATGTCAGGGGAGGTTTAGATTGGCTATCAGGAAACATTTTTTCACTGAAAGGGTTATTAAACATTGGAATAGGCTGCCCAGGGAGGTGGTGGATTCACCATCCCTGGAGGTGTTTAAAAAAAGGGTAGATGTGGTACTTAGGGACATGGTTTAGAAGTGGTTTTTGTCAGGGTAGGTTAATGGTTGGACTTGATGATCTTAAAGGTCCTTTCCAACCTCAGCAATTCTATGATTCTATGAAGATAAAGCACAGGGAATAGACTCAGCAGCCTGCATACTTATTCCTTCACAAAATGGACTCGGGCACACAACTGGAGGATGACCGTAACCGAATTGCTCCTGCTTCTTTACTTTCCAACTCAAAACCTACAATTCTTTAAAGAAATTATTTCAGTCTTCTAAGCTCTGTATTAGCATGAGTTGAACTCAAGTTACTAAACGTTTTACATTATTGGTAGGTGCAAATCCAGAGAAAGATAAAATACAGTTCTCTGAAAGTTTTGTATTGTGAAGGTCATGTGTTCAACATTAGTAATTATGATTCACTTCGGGATGAAATTGCATTATTTTAACTTTGCTATCTTTTTTTCCCCCTCTCTGCAGCATGAAGATTTACTCAACTATTTCAGTGGCTGTTAATGATAACTGTTCTTTCAATAAGGAATAATGTACTTACATAATCTACCTAATGTGTACTACAGACACTAAGTAAATCATTATCTGATGTACAGGACCATTATCACTGTGTGCCATAACAATCAGGCTTAATGAGGCTTTCCTCTTGCCTCCTCTCTTGACTGCCACCAGCAACCTACTTTTGTTTACCAAGTTTCTCAATGCTGATTATGTGTTGCAATTACAATCCATTCTTTTCCCACAGCACACCATTTATATCAGTAGCTGAGAAGTAGAGAAAGGGCATTTCTGTTCTTAAGGCACAAGGAGCATCTCCGATAATCCGGGTTTAAATGCATTTTCTGCACCAGTTTAGGCAAAATCATTAAAGGTTTTGGTATCTCCTTGCCTATTCTACATGGCACTCTTCAAGGGCTCAGTGTTGTCAAACACAAACATGCAAAATAGGCAGGCAGTTACGCGGGCCCCAGAGATGAACCAGGACCTTCCCAGTATACCTAAAATCCAAGCTATCATAGAATCGTTGAGGTTGGAAGGGACCTTTAAGATCATCAAGTCCAACCATTAACCTACCCTGACAAAAAACACTTCTAAACCATGTCCCTAAGTACCACATCTACCTTTTTTTTTAAACACCTCCAGGGATGGTGAATCCACCACCTCCCTGGGCAGCCTATTCCAATGTTTAATAACCCTTTCAGTGAAAAACTGTTTCCTAATAGCCAATCTAAAGCTCCCCTGACATAACTTGAACCTGTTTCCTCTTGTCCTATCTTAGATCTTGCTCTAAGTATGATATGGTTGGTCTTTATAGAGTTTGATTAAAACACTCTGAAAGAAGGATAGCTCCACTACAATAAGAGACTTGTATTATTCTTTTTCCTAACTTTTACAGAACCTGTATAACTTCAGAAACTCAGTTATAAGAATGGGTAGGTAAACCATTTCTGGATTTTAGTCACATGGGCTTGCACCTTTAGAGCTTCATGTTTAAGCAAGCCCAACATCTCAAAGCAACACTTAATTGAGACATTATCATCACATCACAGCTTTAAATCAGTGCCAGCTGGACCAAGATGAGGCCTCACAGGGCCCCTTTTTAGCTCCATGAACTGAGTGATTTGCAGTTTGCAGTGAAATACAAATAAGCTCAAGACGCTTCATATTTCACAAGAAAAATAAGTTACAGTTTTAGTTAGAAGGTGAACTTTAAAAAAATACCCATGGCAGGATGCAACCTGAAATGCAAATACAAAGCCTGTCATCTCCCAAATTTTAAATATCAAGAATGACCTAAAATTTACAGTAGCTCTGTGAAAGCCATTATGCTTATTGTTATATTAAAATTACTTGATTGAGATCTGCATGTCAGCGTATGGTATTTTCAAGAGTTATGGATGACCTCAGATTTGCTGTAAGCAAAAGATATAAACAGTTTATCTAGAAAAATAATATCCTGAATATCTCTCCTACAGAAAACGAGCCTGGTCACAATCATACCCTACGCAAAGAACTAGTTTTTGTCATACAATATTCTCAATCTATAGGAATGCCATCGGCCAACCTTTGTTTCCAATTAAGTAAATAAAAATCTCCATGTTTTTAACTTTAAAAAGAAAAATCAAAAGATCTAATAGTCTAGATACCAAAAAAAAAAAAAAGAGATGGAAAACACTTATGCATACACAGTTATTAGAATGTTTGCTTGCTTAATTACAAGTGATACCAAGCAGGGGGATTCCCAAGTTAACTGGAAGACAAGGAAAACTTCAAAAGAAAGAAAAAAAGCTGCAACTCAATGAAGGTAAGTGACACGTGCTGCTCTAAGGAGCCAGGAATAACCACCTACAAAAATACATACTGGGAAACAACCAACCAGGTACTGTAGAAAAGGATCTAGCTGATATCTCAAACTCAACCTGGGCTAAAAGTCAGCACTGAGAAAAGGGGCAAGTAGTCCAGGTCTAATCTATGGGACGCATTAAGAGATAGATGAAGCCTTATCTGAATTATTATATCCAGTTTTGGATACTACATTTGCAAACAACCGAAGACAATCCAGAGATGAGTTCTCCAATTGCTGTCACTACTCTCTGTGTCTGAGAAAAATCTGGAAGTACTTGATTGTTTAATGTAGTAAAGAAATGAAAATGAAAGAGGTAACTCTGTCTCTGCAGCAACTTTAGCTTAGTTTGAATACAGTGATCTACGCTCTATTTCCACAACAAATAAGACTGGTAACAATTCACTTGCAGTAGAGGATTCCTAACACCAAGTTAAACATTAAGGGCAAGAGGAGTGAACCACTGTCGGAGGAGACTGCCTGAAAGACTTTCTGGAAAGGTTGGGCTTCCATCAGAAGATATTCTTAAAAGACAACTTAGCAGTTATCTTATGGATTGGACAAATTTGTAATTAAATCTCACAAGGGAAGCTTGACAGCTAAGGATCTCTAAAGCGTTAGAGATCTTTCATGAGAACAGTGGGAAACAAGTGAAAAAAGAAGAGCCGATTTCAGTCCACCACTGTGGCACTGGAATGAGTTTGGAGCAGCCCAGGGCTGTGACTTGGCTCTCTGGCAACTTTGTTCTTGAAGTAAGCATGCCAAGAGTGACTGAAAGTTTCAATTTCTAAAGCTGGCTTTTGTTAGAACAGAAGATGTTAAACTAGAACAAAACAAGGCAAACTGATGCGCAGCATGTGACAAAAGGTGTCAACACAAATCTTCCCCTTGCCCTCTGTGATCTTTTAGAGTACATCCCAATTTAACTCCAGCCTTGCTTTTAATGCAACACCAGTGATGACTTTGCATTGCAAGAAAACCTAAAATGTGTTGTGCTCCCACAGAGTAAGCCACGAATCTCCATCACAAAACACAGCTCGTATCTCAGGCATCCAAATCCAGAGTTAACAGAGGTGGAGGTGGTGTTGGTTTTGGTTGGATTTATTTTATTTGTTTAAAAACCAAGTTTCTCCTTTCTGGTCAGATTTGGACCTGCGTGCCTTGACTATGTGCTTTAACAAAGAGTTAATTTTAATACATTTAGGACTCAATTTTTGGCATCTCTTAAACAATGCAGCACTAGTTCGTTTAGATACTGTGACTGTTGCCTGGACAGGCAGTAATCTACAAACATGAAGAATTCTTCTGTGGCCCTCAGTATAATGCCAAATTCTGTTAACAACAAGTAAAATGCATGTAATTCGGATAAATTACATAGATGATTCTATCTGTACTACACTGACTTCCATAAACAAGATTTCCAGTTTTCAGTATTCCTGCAGATAAGTCGCATCATTTAGTGCTAATAATACTGAATAAATGGATTTAATATATGAAAGTATGAGTTCTGACCAAATTAAGAAAAACACTTACTGAAGATTAAATTTAGCGTTCATGAAAACAAATAGTTTTCATTCCCTCAATTTTGAGCCAGAAGCTTAGATCCAGTATAATCTCAGTCTTGTATAAAGGTACGTTTAATAGGAAGGAGATCTTTTTCTTCCGATGCTACAAGGCAATCCAGTGAAAGTATCTGGAATAAGTTTGGCTAGATACAGAGACAGGCATGCTGGAGCCTGCAGTTGTAAGGAGTTAACCATTTCACTGGTGTTATGAAGAAAGAAACTAGATGATTCCTGTTCTGCAATGAGACAGTCATCTGCTCTGAACCAGCTAAGCCTCATATATCAATCGCATCCATTTGTTTTACTAGTGACCACCAGCTCAGTCCTAGGGCTCAGATATCCACGCTTGCTGGTGGAGGTAGGGACAGGGCGTTACGGCACCCACCTGCTTACTCTTGTGGTAGGCACTATCCTTGCACAAGAGCTGTGAAAGAAATCATCTCTAATAGAGAAACTTTAAACCACATTGTTGAGAGTTGCGCAGAAATCCTTCCCCTCCCCTGCTGACAAACACGAGGCTGTCAGGGAGGGCGAGAGTCAAGGTCAGTAGGTTAAACAAATGCACACAGCGATCGTGCTAGAGGGTTTCATAGCTTTTCTGCTCCACGCTAGGGATAAAGAAGGTGTGGAATTGTTTCTGAAATTACTTTGGCTCGACAGCCTGTCCATTGCCTCTCCTCTGGGTAATCTTGAAGCTTTGCCAGGATGTTATGTTCTTCGATGCAGATCATTTGTCATAATGAATAGTATTATGTAAAAGTTGTATTTTTCCCTTCTGTCTTTTGATTCATAATATGAGAGATCATAATGTGGATTTAATGTTATGAAGCCCGAGTAATTTAAATCCTTCAAATATGTGAGCAATTGAGAGCTTCCTATTTAAAAGTGTCAGAAAATATCCTTTTGTATTCACTATATTGATACAACACTTTCTCGATCTGCTTTACAAATACAGTTTAAAAAAAAAAACAAACCATTTTTCCTCACAGCAAGGAAAACCAAGGAACATTTTCTTCTCAATAAATAAAGTGACTAAAGTGTTTTAGTCTTGATTTCACAGTCCTTCCTCAGCGCTAGTATCTGACACCGGTTGCAACATACTGGACTTTCAACGTTCCCCTCTTTTTTCCCATTCTCTATTTTTCAGGCTTATGCTCATGGACATCTACAACGCTGAGTACTAGAGTACCATTCCTTGATTTTTATTTTTTTAGTGGATATGCAGGTAGGCTGATCAACAGCACGAGATACAACTGCACTGACGTTTACCACTTATAATGACCAAACTACAATCACTTATTACTAGCACTCAAGTGATAACTACACCCAGTACGGGTGTATCAGCAACGATCACACCACCCTGGCAGGCAGGCACCGGGGTCTTGATCTGCGTTCCCTTTGTTCCCTCAGACTTGGTACAGAAGTCAATTACACATTTACTGATAAAGTGGCTCACCCTGCCAGAAAGCTACTTCCATTAACATTACATTGAATATTGGAATAAATGCAGAATAAAGGTAACCCTGTGGTTAAAACCATGAGACCTTGATCCCCACTTCTCTGAAAACAGCAGCAAAAGGTACTTATAGCAATAAAAAGGTAAAGAATCACGTGACAGATCTTCAGAGAAAGCCAAAGTGCTTTGAAAAAGATCAATTACTATAAAATAGTAGTGCACTGCTGTCAATCTTCTACCTTTCTTTATAGTGAAAAATGAAATATAAATAGCCTTTTGTACCGGATAGGATTACTCCCAGATTAAGGGGAAAGTTTGCAGAGAAGTCTAAGGCCAATTCTGCTGACTTCCATTAGCAGCGCAGTGTCATGTATTCAAGTTCTGCAAGGCAGGAATAAATAACCAGCACAACCCCGTCAATTCCAGCTGCCACCGCTACTTCTTTGGTCAGCTCTAATCAGAAGCCATCTCTCAAATACCCAAAATGTTTAGCAACTCAAGATAGAAGTCTATGGAGAAGCCCTTTTTGACAGCCATTTAAAAGGGGAAGACTATTTTAAGACAAACAGGAGAAAAGCGTAGAAAAATCAAGCATTTTGCCACTTCCTTACAATGGTCACAAAGAGCATGCAAAAATAACGGAAGTCTAAGAAAGAAAAAAAAGGTCATTGAACCAGTACTGCATAAGAAATAGAGATGTCTCATTTCTATTAATGTCAACGCAGAGAGGCCTAAGTCTCTAAGGCTTCGCAAATGTCACCAGTGTTATTATCTAGTTCTTGAACATTATCAGTATGCTAAAGGTACATATTCTTCTAGATGGCTTTATGCTGATCCTGCAGAATAAGTCCAATGAAGCATGAATGTGTGAATTTATACCATTGTGAAAAGTGCTCATAGCTACTTCTTTCCCTTGATATCTTCATAAAAAGATATTTCATTAAAGGACATTAAGATACTTTTCCAACTCAAGTTCAATTGCGAAGTGGAAAAGGAATTTTGTTGCAGGCAGATGCAAGAGGCAGAACTGAAGCTAAACTGCATGCAATATCAGGATAACCTGCTGTCGACTGGAATCACCAGCGCGAAGGACGAGCTCATCTTCTGTGCTAGACCATTTCTGTGCTGGGCCATCCATCAGCAAGCAGAGCTGCAGGGTGCTGCAATTCAGCAGCAGGGCCACAGGAGCTTGAGGAGAACAGGGCCAGGCACCATAACCTGCCCCTTCTGTGTTCCCATATGCTCGAATGCAGAGAGCGCGTGCATATCTAATATTATGCATCCATTGGTTTTGTACAATTTACACTACTTGTTCATGTCCAACTGAATGCCTTTTTTCAGTCATCTTTATATAGCAATAATGAACTTGCATACTGGGCAGGACCTGAACTAAGCACGGGTTGTTTGTTTAGAGTACCAAGAACTGCTTGAGATTGATAGCAAGAACTAATTTTAATTTTAACCTCCTTTTCCTATTCAGAATTAGTTCAGAATCTCTGCAAATCTATAAAGAATATTACAGACTGAAGAAAAAGTGAATGCTAAATTTCATAACAATAAGACACAGCAAAAAATAAGTGTAATTTTTTCTTAAACTATCAAAGTCATTTAAAACCCTTGGCGAGTAGCTTAATAGACAAGAGCACTCTAGCTTCAAATGGATTTTAATGGGAGGGTAACCACAAGAATAAAATCAATTAATGAATACTATAAATAGATTAGTGAAAACTCTCAGCTCTTTTTCTTTCCAAACATCCTCCTACCACACCACCCATGGAACTACTTCCAGAATAATACAATAAAACAGCCCACATAAGAAATCAAATACTGCTAACCATTTGGAGTTAGCACTGAATTTTCTGGAAAGTTTATGCTTCAAGAAAATTGAAGTGTTGTAACGATGCTAACAATACATTCGCCTGAAAATATAGAGAATATCCACATTTTGAAGTATTTCGGCTGCATTTGGAATGTCGCAAATGAGATACCTTGAAAGTCAAGCTTTCTAGGAAACTGCATCTGACTTGCTGAGATGACCTGTTCATAAGCTTTGTCAAGCTACAACCTCTAAGCTTCCTAAGAACAAAAGACATGTTAACAGAGATACAAATGCCGTTGTTGACAGACATCATGATGCAAAGAATCAAGTTGTGATTTGATATGGAACAATGCCAGATCAATAACCAGTAACTGGGTATTGCATCCACATGAGTGATATTCCAAGGTCTTTCCACCATAATAAAGCATGGCCGAAAGATAAATCTGACCTCCTTTTACTGATGTGGTTGTAATTATACAGTGTCATCTGAAAAACAGCCAAAGGTCTTTCTTTGAGTACTTAACCAATGATCCCCTGCTGTATTTCCCTTTGACAGTCTGTCAAGTGTATGGGAGATATCTGTAGCCATCCTCAACATCGCAACATGAAAACGGAACGTGACAAAGAACAAGAACGGCGCTGAGAGCGTGTACCCAGCCAAGTGTATCAGATGTGAGACTGTTAGAATTTTATCTTCTGTTGAGGCCACTAGATTCAGACAAACAGAAAACTCCTACTCATAGAAAGTGCATGTGGTGGAAATCAATAAAGTAGCAAAGCTGTACAATGCAAGAACTAAGAAAAAGCAGGAGATAAATACCTCTTCCGCCATGCTGCGTTTAGGTAGGGATTTACTTTTCTAGCATCTATGTGACAGAGCTGTAACCATGGATGCTATGGAGGCTATGAATGTTTATCCTTAGAGGTTCTCTGATTACCCGTCATAGTTGCTTCATTTGTAGCCTTTTAAGAACATAAATTAAGTTGTGCAATTATTCCATGTTCGTTCTTTTAATTGCTTTTGTACTGCTGTGTTCTCAATGACACAATGTGCGCACTGCAATATTGAAGGGAGTCATGCCATATAGAACCATTCACAGCGGAAAGTTCAATAAGGACTACCATGGAACAGGTTTATTCAGTATTGTTGTGAAGGGTGGGAGAGCTAATACAGACCTCACTGACAGTCGCCAGGGGAAGCTAAGCTTAGGAAAAAGTCAGTTATAGAATTGGTTGACTTTTCTCTGGGTGTCTACCAGACAAATACATCCATACATTGAGGATTTGTAGTACTTATAAGGAAGTTTGAATAACTAATGATTTGTCAGTTTGACCAATACGAAGTTTTCTGTAAGACATACGGTGGTGAATTAGGAATTGGTTATCTACTGGGGTAGGGGGAAAGAGAGTGAGGTTAAAAAGAAAAAAAGAGACCTCAAAAGAGGAGGCATGTCCCAGGAGAGCACCTGAAGACTGCCTCTGCAATAGCAACCAGGGCCTTAGCAGCTCTGGGGGTCCCCACCATGAGCTGGTGGGAGCACCCGTCTTACCAAGCAGCACATCCGAGGCACTCTAGGGATCCAGATACCAACTGACAGGGGGCTCTGAAGAGGGAAGGTTAAGTTTGAAACAGGAGATGTGCCTATGGAGAGAATTGATCTCACCAAGCTTTTGGTGATGTCTAAATACTAAACCACTGAACTAAGAACAAGGCACCTAAATTCTGGTTAGAGTTAACAAAAACAAGACCGAGCAAGAGTGCAGACACTCGCTGCTCCACGGGAAGACTCATTACATCACAAAATATGTTTCTGTGATTACAGAGATGATATTCCTTTGAGGTGCTTCTCCTCTGCCTATTGCTTATGGAAGTTCATGACACTGGGGACATTCCCACTTGCAATGCATTCTTTGCAGTGAATACGTCAGAGGAACTAGAACAATTTGAAGCAAGCACCCAGGAAGTACTAGACAAAATGGGTAAGAAATGTTATAATTCAAGCTCAAGTTGAGGAAATAAGGACACACAAAGGCTCTTGTGAATCAAACTAATAGTAAGCACTTCAAAATATCTGGATTTTTTAAAGTCACATCAAAGTATGAAGCAGCAGCTTCAGTCAGCTAAGTCTTTTGGAAAGCAGGCAGTACAAGTCTGAGCCTGTGCTTTGTCATCCTCCTAGTCACACAGTTCAAGACACAGAAAAGGACAATTACCAAGAAGTTCATTGGTTATATACAGCACATGTTGAAATGAACCACTATTCACTCAGGTGAGCATACACTTATTTCACTTCTGTTTTCTGTACAGCAGTTAAATATTACTCGTCAAGACATTACTGTATCTATTAGTCCCTACATATTCTACTGACAAACAACAACAACGAACAAAAAAAGAAGTCTTGCAACTGAGGAAATGAACATTTTTGAATGAATTGAGATTGAAATCTGACTTACAACACAGTTTTGTCACACTGTCTAGCTAAATTGCTGCAGGAAAACACCGATTCACTCCTTCAGTGTCTGTGCAACTATCCTTGACTTACATAGGCTCTCAATGCCCAACCAAACAGAATATGATAATCACAGAAAAATGCAAAAGTATCGTTTTAGTAATATGGGTAGTCCCACAAAAGCTGTAACCACATCCTTGCAGTTAATCACGTGGTTAAGTGCTTTTCCTAGCTCATATCCTAAACAAGTGGCTTAGGCAGTGCAGAATTATACTTTCAGTAGGACATGGCAACTCATTCTCGGTGTTAAGACATTCCAGACGCACCTGTTTTCATCTGCCAAGGGTACACGCTTGTATACGTCACACATTTGTGTTTCAAGTTGTTGCGTATGTATCAACCATTCCAATTTTAAAATGTCTTGATGTATCAGAACATACTAAAAGTTAAAAAAATATTAAAAATCCGTAATTTACATAGATTTGCAACTCTTCATTAAAACATGAATTGACCATGAATTAACTCATAATCACTATGAAGTGTAATCACATGATCACATAATGTGAAATCACATTATGAAGTGTAATATATGTAAATATGTGCACACAGACATATCAAAATATACGCAGAGGGAGCAAGATAAAGTATTGGAATGATCAACTTAGTGCAAATACACACACACAATACAGGAAAAACCCCTAACCCTTGTTGTATTTGCAGCTGCAAAGTTTGAAGGTATGATATTTTTTTTTGTGGGGGGTGTGTGCAGCAGGGGGTTTGTTTCTATCACTTGGTTTTGGGGTGGTTTTTTTTTTTATTTGTTTTTTATTCTTTTTTTCTTCAAACACCTGAACCCAATTTCCCACATGGGTCTGACGGGACCCCCACCTATTAGTGACAAGCTGCTATGCCACTCCAGTGGAAGCACTTGTCTGAAGGCTGGCTGAACCATGTGTGTACCCCTCATGTGTCGTTATGCCAATTACATCAACACATGTGCCAGAAACTTTGTCTAGATCCACTACAAAATGCGTGTTCAGAGGACTGGAGTATCTTCTGTTTTTTGACCTGGGGCATGCTGGCCAAGGGGCTATTATTACAGGCTGTTAAAGCTACTTACTTAGAGCAAAGATTAGTATTGCACTGTAGGAAAGGCTGACAAACACAGCACCACCCGGACTCTTATTTAGCTGCATTTTGCTGAGTACAGGGAACAGTTTTTATTATGTGCCAGTGAAATAATTGCAAGAACAGATCTGGCTTTGAAGCTGAGAATCAGCCCTACCGAAGCCAAGAGCAGCGCCAGCCCGGGACAGGTGTGCAGTAAATGAGCAGGTGAAAAACAAATACAATTGTGAAAAGCTCGAGGGTGCTTATCTCATCACAAAGAACGCGTGTCTCTTGTGCTGCTTCAGCTTCTACTGTCCATTTTTACAGGGATTAAGTTTGTGCTGGAAGACACCACAGGAAAAAGGGAGATCATGAAAAGGCAAGCTTGGAGCCCTCCCCAAGTTTTCAAATTAATGACCTTTTTTGAGACAGAGCTGTCTCTTCCTTCTGAATCTAAAGTAGCTCATTAGATTTCTGATTAAAAGTAATTCCAAAAACAAAATTAAAAAGAGTAAAAATTGTGCCCTTGAGCCAGTGGAAAAACATGTTTAGTGAAATAGTGTTAAAATAAAGACGCTGCTCGTTCAGATCTTGCTCTCAAATAAGACCTCAGCCAGTAAGTAAGAGAGAATCAAAGCCTGGCAAGGCTCAAGGTGGTCTTCAGGATTTAATGTGCTCTGTAGTACCATGTTCCCATAGTTAAGAAAGGATGGGAATGCATGTATCATAGGAAGAATCTGATTTCTCCAAACCTGCAGTATTACTTAGACAACAGAGGACTTGCTCGGCACAAAGGACATCGTAATCTCAGTTTTATAGCTCCTCAGTCAGCATTTTTAGCTAAGCAACACTGTGGAGAGAAAAAAAACACAAAAGCGAAGCAGCAGCAAATAAAATCAGAGAAATATATAGCATCATAGATCAAAGGAACGGCTACGCTGAAGTTCTTCAAACACCTAAAATTCTCAGAAAGGGTAGACTTGAATATCAAATATTTCATAAAATAGTCAAAATAAGATACATATACTTTTTGCCCTCATTCAGGGTAGCCGGTGAACTCCACAGTGCAGCTACTCACCGTAACCAGTTTCAAACCAAGTATGAAGAACGTGTGTCCATACAACCTGAGGGAGAGCAGAAGTGAAACAGAAAAACAGTCTGCACCAGGAATTGCACACTGAAGTCAGAGAACCCGGTTTTTCCAAGGAGCAGCTTCCCACTTCACTGAAGTCAGATGCAAAACTCTTACAAGATGCAGCCTCAGCAACAAACTGTTTTCTTTAAAATTCCTGTACTTTCCATTGAGTATCACAAACACAAACCTTAAACACAGCAGTTGAGATCTTTTTTCTTTCATTGACTAAGTCCTAGATGAGAAAATCATGGCTCATTTTGAACCCTATCCCTTACAGATCAATTATAGAAACTTTTTTTCACTGTAGATTTGTCTCAAGCAGAGATGAACATCTAATTAAAGTGTAATCACCTTAATAGCAATCATATATGTAAGTTTTATAGCACTTTAGAAAGTTTCCCTACTTAATAACGCGTTTTTCTGCTCCACTAAATGTAGCAACTCAGATGTCTGGATTCCAGCTGCTTGGGAGAGATGAACAACCTGCAAGATTTTTGCCCGTCTCTTTCATCCACTACAGTGCCTGGCCCAAATGTCTCATTTAGAGTCCAGAAGCACACTCATCCTGTAAGGTGACCTGCTACAACAGGGAGAAAATCATCTTTCCCCATGTTCATTCATCTCTTGGCCTTTCAGCAGATGTCAAGTGAGTTTCAGTTCAAGATAAATAAGGATGAATGTCTGAAATCCTAGGAATGGGGCTTTATATTTGTCCTGGTTTCAGCTGAGATAGAATTAATTTTCTTTCTAGTGGTTGCTGTGCTTTCAGATTTGGTATGAAAGGACTGTTAATATTGCATATTGTTTTAGTTGTTGCTAAGTGATGCTTATATTAGTCAAAGACTTTTTTCCCATAGAAGCTGAGAAGGAACATAGACAGAACAATAGAACGGCCAGTAGAATATTCTGTACTATAGACACAATGTTCAATATATAAATGGGGGTTGGCCTGGGGCAGGGAATATGATATCTCTGCTCAGGTCAGACTGGGCAACCAGTTCACCAAGTGGTGAGAGTGACTTTGTCTTGTATATTCTTTTACCATTATCATTATTATTTTCCTTTTCCATTATTGTTCTATTAAACTGCCTTTATCCCAAGCCACAGGGGCTTTTTTCCCCTCCTTTTCTCCCTACCCACCTGGGCAGGGGATAAGGGAGTAGAGCAAGAGGTGGTGTGGTCCTAGTTGCTGGCTGGGTTAAACCATGACAATATTAAACATGTCCTACATATGACTGAGAAGCAGTGGGTCCTGCATACACACAACATGTTTCTCTCACCTTGGCAGGCAGTACCGACAAGAAGCCACCAGCTCAATGCAACTCATCCCAAATTAGCTATTACTTCTTAAAAGCAGGACTCTCCAAATAAAAATAGTAGTAATGCTAGACTATTTTCTGACTTTGAGTTTCAGGGCTGTTTAATGTCCTTTAAAGCAAACGCTACCAGTTATTTTCCTTGAGTAGACGTATTCCTTGTATGTGTGTTTAGATACAATTAAGGAGGGAAACGGTACTAGTTTTTACCATTTTACAGCCAAAAAAATAAAAGCCTTCGGGGGTAAAAAACTTTTAAGATCTGTTGACATCATGAAGCAGATATTAACTTAAAGCTCAAAGGTCAAGAACTACGTTCCCAGGGATTGCTACTAAATATTTTGGATTGGGCTTTTAGAAATTCTGGGTTTCCAGGTAGTGCTTGAGAACTCATGTGAACTATTCTTTTCCCCTATTTATAAATGCTGGGAGTAGCAACATCATGTTATGATTGAAACTCCCATATAAGAACCTAATAATTTTAAAATTATTTTTCTTTAAATGATATTTTCTTTTATAAGCTTACAGCAGAACATGTTTTGAAAAGCTGCACAAGCAAATGAATTAACTGGCTTTTTTTTTTTTTCTTAAGTCTTGGAGTTCCAAAGGAGGGTAGTTGGAAATTACAGCATTAAGTACATGATCCTAGACCAGTTAGTTATCACTTGCAAAATATCATTATTAAATAAAATAAAATGTAATAGGTGTTTCATAAATAAAGATTCATATGGGAATAAATCGTATGGGCACACATGCTTTATTTGAGATGTTAAATAAACTGATGGTGGACTGCAGAAAGATCGCATGGTCATGCAATAAAATACAAACACGGTTTTATTTCTTCTTTTTTTCATCCTTCTCCCTTTTTGGAGATTTGGAAATAAGTAAAGGGTTGTGAAGAGAAAGAATGGACAAAAGAAATGGGGATTAAGTCATCCAGATACGGATACTTAATATTTGTGTACATACCTGTGTAGTGCCATTTAAACAGGCTCCACCAAATGGTTTCTCATGCTAAGTGGGTAGTAATTTAAGCCTTAATATACAAACTTAAAAGCCAGTTGCACTATATTGTTCACTAGTGTTAGAATCTATAGAAAAAACATCAACACTTCAATCTCAAATCTGATGTTCTTTAGTCTATTTTTTCATCTTTACAATAAGCATTTGCCAAATTTGAAAACCATATATTTAGACCACAAGATGAGGGCTGACTGCTTGCAGCTGCTTTTTTCATATGCACGTGGAAATGATCAGCAGGTCTAGGATGTCACTTGGAGACCTGCTTGCTTTACGATGCCATTAATGGAAGTATTGTTCTTCAAAAACATGTCAGAGGGGTTCCTCATGACCAATTTTAAAAAAATGCCATTTTCTTATCCATACAAATGTAAGTCAAATAAAATTATTCTACAGCTGCTGGGTTTCTAGCTTTTCTAATTGTATTTGTTCACGGATTTCCTTGGCATTTTAAAGTGGAACTAGAAACAAGAAGCGAACAAAAAAATCCAACCCAACAGACACAATGCATACATTGATGAAACCTCCTGAGTGCTCTAATATAATCCAAGGCAATTTTCTCTAAGAAACAAAATGAATGAAATTTGCTTATGGACCCTAAGCTTCGAAAACCCTTCAACTAGAACAAGAGAAATATGTGGCTGGAAGCCAATCGGCAGCCAAATGTGTTAGATGTGTTCCATTTATTATTAATGTGACAACATTCTATATAGCAGCAACAGTGCAGGCAAGTAAGGGGTTGCCATGGAGATAAGTTACTCAAGATGCAGCTAAAAATACTCCTTCCCTTACTGTAATAAATATTGCATTATATGAAGGCTAACAATGATGGTATCAAATGCCATCTCAAAAAAATATCCAGCTGTGAGCATTATGGCTATCTAATGGATTGCCTGATGGTCACACTGCATTTCTTGTCTGTATATGTGTGGCTCCTTTCCGCCTCCCCCCTCTTATTACATGGTTAAATGTTAGAAGACAGCTGTTGACATTAGTAGAACAAAATATTGCTGCCTACTCCGGGTAGATTTCTTACACCATTGTGACTTTGGGGGATTACAGTCATGTTCTGCGAGGAGCTGCAGCTTCAACTGGAAAACAAATGTATGGAAATGTCTTTTGAACAAGATCACAGGGGGTTATTAGGTCTCATCTCCGAGGACTGTGGTTACACATTTCATCTTTTTGCTGCTCTCTGGGTACCTTAAGATTACCAAAGGTACTAACGCTACCTATTAATCAGTGACAAAAAAAAATTTGTTCAGTCTTTTTGTGAGGACTCCTCCCCACCTTTGGCTTTCCTGTAGTTTTTGGTATGTCCAAACAGCGGTAGACTTTTTATACATGGAGTTAGTAAAAGCTGTGTTGCAGCATTCCTTGTCCTCAACAGAAAGTCTTTAAAAGCACCAAACTTCCATTTTTTTTTTAAGTTTTACTTCCCCCCTTCTAAAACTTTTCAATGATTCTGATATGAAGTGAATCTTAATCAACTAATTAAGCTGAGATAGAGATTAAAATATTTAATACCAGAGCAAAACATTATTAAGATCTTTGTTAATGTCGTAACTACTCTTCCTTTTCTGTGCTTACGGTCCTTAAAATATGCTATTGGCATTCATTTATTTTCTTAATTTATCATCTAATTGAACAAAGGAATTATTTTTATAGAATCACAGATTATACAGAGAGGAAGACAGCTCATCAGTCATCTAAGACATGTCCTTGGTAAAGCCTACTACTGAGAAGTAGATTGTGCCTGGGCTTTATTCAGCCACAAATTCACCTTCAGTGATATAACAATATAGCTTCTTGCCAATATGCATAATCATATATAACCTTCTCGTATTTCCAACTGAATTTAGATCTTTCTTGCTTGGGGTCATCTTCCATTGACAGCATATTTATTTTCCAGTAGAATAATAAGCTCCATCTTAAAACACAGGATAATGTTTACACTTGCAAAACTAAATTGCTCCTAGAGAAACAGAAGGCAGGGTGTAAGTTTTAATTTTGTCATTTCTCAAAGTGCAACGTTATTTCTGCTGTTAATAGGCTGCACAAAGCACACGTAGAAAAGGAAACCAGTAAATTTAAGAAACTTGGGTAACACTGCACAAAACTTCCCTCCGTGTATCCCAGGTGCATGAAGCTTTGTGGGTCAGTGCTGTTTCCCCCTGGGGTGACACACTTAATCATCACTTTGCTGAGAGCAGTAACCTTCCATTACAACACGCACAACCACTTCCTTCAGTATCACTGTCTTTAACTATCATTTTCCCTCTTTTCCTGTGCGCACTCCTTTGTTACCCACAACGGCACAAAAATGAGATATCTAACACTATACTCTCCAAGCACACTCAGCTGCTGGCTGAGTAAACACAGGAACAGGTCTCTCCTGAACAGCAGGCGAGCGTACAGTTAAAGAAATGCCCAGATACTTTCTCAAGAAAAAGCACTCTTCTTCAAGACAGGCCTCCCTACCATGCTGAATTTCTGCTTCTCCCCTTCACCTAGAAGAAAATGGGTGGGAAACTTGGTTTTAAAGGTCCACCTGAACTGAACCCCATAGGATCTTTGAGCATGGGCTCTGCGGTTTATCTGTTGTATATAAAGGATGTAACACACTTTTGGTACTGTATTAATGGTATCACTACCACTCTCTAATGGATAATAATTAGACTCAGATATGCACCTGTGGCTCCAAAAGCCCTCCATTTGATTCTCCGTCATTTGTGTGCCATTAGTTAACACCACATCTGGACACACAAGACTGCAGACCATACCCAATACCCCTTTGAATAGTTTCATGATTTACCCTGTATAGCATAGAGCTACTTCTATTTATTTCCAGAAGCAGGCTATTAGTTCTTTTGGGAAGGGACTTTTTGTTTGTTTGGCTTTTAATTTCTCCACTGCTGTTAAGTACATTTACCCTTTCATAGATTTTTTTTTTTTTAAAGCAAGATGTTATCCTGTTGGGGTTTTTTGTTTGGTGGGTTTTTTTTTTTTTTTTATTTTTTAAACAAGCACTATAGCCCTCCTGTGACCCTACAGCTTTTCTCTGAAGGCTCAGCTCCAAGCAGCTCCTGGTCTACGTGCATTGCCACACAGGTAGAATCACAGTGACCTTGGATGATACTTTTGCTGGACAAGCCTACGGAGGATTGCATTAGTTCTGAAGCCAGGCTTCTGTCAGATGTTGTACTACATGGCACAGATGCCTGTCCTTAACAGACACTTCACTTGCAAAAAGCATTCTCTTGTTTTTCCGCATCCACTACATACCGGAGAGTTAAGAAAAAACAAAACTACTTTTAACCATAACCTGATTGCATTTGCTCCCACCAAACCTTCCCCATCTTCTTTCAATTGATTTATGGAAAACCTTACAGTTTGTGTAAGACAACTGTAATAGCACAGGTAGTAACATTATGACAACAAGGTAGCTTGTGGTTGGTTTTTTTTAAACAAGACCCAAAATATCAGAAGTCTGGAGAACAATATTTTTAGAAGAGGCTTGACTTGTACAGGACCACGACTACACTGTATATATACACTTCAAATAAGAACACCTCAGTGGCTGAAGGTGTAGAGCTGTAACAGAAGGGGGTCTCAGAATGACAACGCTTGTCTTCTGCGTACTGGAGACACCTGTCAGCTGAGCAGAGGGACACCAGGACACTGACTACATTTTTAAAAGAATATTGAGAGTATATCACCTCTTCAAAAGGGAAAAAATAACCAGTAATAAAAAGCAAAGTTGGCTTGTTTGGGTGTTTTGGTTTTTCGGGGTGGGGGGGGGGGGGGTTTGTTTGTTGGTTTTTTGTTCGTTTATTTTGAGGGAATTTGTTTTTAATAGTTGGGGAGGGGGTGTGCGTATTAAAAAAAGATCAGCAAGATTCAGAAGCCAAAAACTGAGGTCATACAGAGTCCAGGTGGATAATTAGAGTTTTGTAACAATGAGAGCAATTAATCATTGCAACACACTCTTAAGCAAAATGGTAGATTGTATCTCTTGAAGACCGGCTGCCTTTTGGGAAGGAATGCTTTGGCTAACCACAAGTTATGCCTTAAAGACAAGTTACAGAAATGTAAGATTTAATGACTCTCATCATACAGGTACTCGATTAAATTTAATGATCCCTTCCAAATTTAAATGCAAACTGTAAAATATCTTTCATATAGTTCATACGGATTATGGTAACAGCCATTTTCACCTGAAACCTTTTTTTCTCCCCCTCTATTCTAAAGCAAAAATCTTGTTACACAGCAGCAATAGTGCTCACATATAGCAAAATTTTAAGCATGATTTACTTCATGTCACATGTGAAATCAATGACAGCACAGAGTCCACACTACAGATTGTTCATATATTTCTTAAATATATTCCTAGAGAGCTTGAAGACCATGTCTATAGTCCCCCAAACAGTCAACTGAGAGTAGCCTCCTTCATGAGGAGGGCTGAGCTTAGATGTTCGGGTTTTTTTTAGTTCCAGGTCATTGCTTTCCTGTTCTTCCTCCGAATACGAAGCTCTGGATTAGACCTGTATTATCATATCTGTATTATGCCAAGGATGCCTTTTCACATATTTTCACTCACAGAAGATAATGGGCTCACTTCTCTTACAGTTAAAGTGTCCTAATTCGTTGCTACCTCACGCGGTTCTGCTACAAAGGTCATACGTAGTCAGGCCAAATATAAAGAAACAATTCATAAAAAAAAATAATTTTAGTTCACTGTAGGTATGACCAGACAGTGGCATAACATGTGTGGAAGTTATGTATAAACCATGACAGAAACTACACCTTGCATACCTATGGATTGATAAGTTTTGGTCCTAGCTTAGTTGGACTCTCTTCCATATTTGAATATTTTCTACCAACATCCAATACGACTGGAGTAATTAATTAACAAATGTCATTTTCCATTAAAGCATATTTAATCATCACAAAAATTAGGAACAACTAACAACCAAAACCAGTATAATTACTTCTAATGTAAATGTGCTAATTTAAATTGTGGAATACTTCTTTAAGAAAAGTGTGTGTTAATTGGGGTCTGCTCATGAAAGCAAGCTACTAATTGAGCTGGCATGTGCCAGATAGACTAGTCCAATTGAAAGAAAGACAATATTTGCAGGGTAAAACTGATTTTAAAAGTTAACATTTTAATGAAACAAAAAAACCTGCTATCAGGCTCATGCCAGTTCAATTAGTCACTCCTTCCCATGAGCAGACCCCAATTAACACACTTTTTTGAAAGAAATATCCCACTGTTCAATTAAAACATGGAAGCATAGATGATTACACAAGTCTGTTTTGACAATTAGTCTTACTTGATCTGTCTCAAGTGTGTTGTTTCTGAATTGCTGTGTCATCAAAATTTATGGATTATTTTTGAAGCAAGTTTTTTTTATCTGTATTAAGCAGACACTGTCTGTATAACAATACCAAAAGAGTCCAAAAATCCAACAGTGGCAAGCGAGCATCTTGGTTCCCAGTTTAATAAGAGCAGCAGCTCATAGTACATGCATCACAATAAGATGTAGAGACCAAATAAACAGGCCTTCTGTTGTGTGCAGGTTTTTGTACAACCCTATGACAAATACGAGTAAATAAAAGCAAGCAAGGGTTGATCCAAAACCTGAGATCAATGAGGGTCTCTCTCGACTTCGGTGAGCATTGGATTAGGTCCCCATGTTCTATGTGAGAGGAGGAATAATTACAGTGCATCAGGCACTGGGAGCTAGCAACTTGGTAGATATTGATTTGGCACGATAACTGCTATAATATTGATTTTAAATGCAACTTGAATATAGATTTATCAACCATTCTGTAGCTCTGTGTCAATATGTAATAATGATAGCTTTTGATGGTTCAGTAAAGTAACAACAACTAAGAGCTAAGGAAGACTCAAGATCATTGCAAATGTTCATTCAGAAGTATCATGATACGCCTACCTGGGGGATCTTGCCACCTAACCGAGCTACTGAAAGGATCAGTAAGTTGTTTCTAATTAGCTGAGTGATGTCAATCAATAAAGTCACACAGAATTTGGGAATTCTCCCTGTATTTAGAACTGTAACATAAAATACAGTGGTTTTCTGTGAAGGAATTGATCTTACCTACTAGTAAGTTAAAACAATGCTTCTTACCATTGATCCTTTCAAATCAATATTATGCTTTTTGCTTGATAGTATGAAACAGGCAATTGTGAATTCGCAAGTATAGATGCAGCGAAGGCAGACATTCCATCACTAAAGCAAGTGATGTGCAATTACAGTGCCCCTGCAGTCCACTACCAGTAATCCCGGCTTCAGCATGAGTCTTTCATTTCATGGTTGGACTAAACTTCTGTTATTACTACTTGTCAAAAGTAGTTATCACTATGATTCCCTGAGGGGACGTCCTTACTGATCTAAAATGTCTTTAGAGAGTGCGACATAATCACCCAGTCTGAAAAAGAACATACAAATCTATTTGCCTTAGGATATTACGTGCTCACTAACTTGTCACTGCTACATCTAATGACATCACCTAAAATAGTACGCAGGTATACTTGTCACCAAGAATTTCTATTAAGGTAAAACCTAAATAAAAACATAATCATGCTTCGGAAAAGTATTTTGGGCATGGTCAAACCAGAATTGTTGCGAGAACAGTTAGGTAGATATCCACATCCAAAGTACGGGAGTCTCCTCTGAGCCCAACCTCAGCAGTTTTTCTGCTTACAATTATCACAGGGGGAAGAGGCACAAGGGGAGGGGCAGAGAGGGGGAAGAAAAACCTGAGGGCATATGGTATTTGACATACATATTTACTTTTCCCTGAGACTGTTGCTGTGATAGTACCACCCACATTCCTAGTATTTAGAGATAATGTCAAATGCAAAATTAAGAACAAGTTTGTTCACTGAAACATTTTCAGTTTGAAGGAAGGGCTGCCCTTCCTGTTGGAAAAGCCGTAATTCCTGTGACCCCACTGCACCAGGACAACCCCAAAGGCTTAGCTTTAACTGGGTGAGGGACTGCCATAGGACTAAAGGATTTGCTAAAGGACCCCAGAGGCTTTGCTGCATAAGGGCCACCCTTATGCAAAGGCCTTAAATCAAGGCTCTATAAACATGGCCCAAAATGAGACCTGCCTTCAGTGAGGGATGCAGCTGGGAGACTGAGGTCACGGCTTGGTCTGACAGGTCACAGTCAGCATCGGACAGGTTAGAGCAAGGGAGACCTTAGCTGTCTTAAATTAATCGTTGGTTTTTTTCTTTGGATAATGTCTGCCTTCTCCCTCTGGCACCAACAGTAACACTTCTTTAAGCGGTGGACATGTCTTCTCAGTGTGTGCTTATTTAAAAAAAAAAAAAAAACCAAAAAAAACCAACTTGGAGCAGAAGAGACACAAGGTATGTCATCCTTTTGATGTCAGTGGAGGTGCCGTGTCAGTGCAGCATTTGCCTCATTTTTTCTAATCTTTTCAAGTATGCACAGCTACTCTGAAACATCCCTGCAGAAACTTGGCAAGAAAAGAAAACAGAGGCAGTGAGAAGGAATGAGAGAAAACCTGCCTTTCAGGAGGTGCTTTGCACTCCTGATGCCTCTCAGAATCCATCACTTTGCTCGTATACGTGATAGCTTCCTCTCTTCTTCCCCCAATATTGCTAGAGTTATGTCTGCCCCCCCCCCAATTTTTTTTTTAAAGCTGCTTAGTTTTTCCTGTTGATTATGACACATTCACTACACATTGTCACATAAGTTGTTGTGCTATCTAAAATTTTAAGTATTTGGCCTCTGACAGTATAAAACATTTTGTATTTCATTTGGAATGCCCTCTGTTCTCAGTCTGGCTGCAAATCACCAAAAATCTCACATTTAAATTCAGGATTCAAAACATTGCAATAAACTTCGTGTTGAAAGACTTAACACAGACTTACAAATTTTTTTTTTAGGCTGGAAATAAAGAACATAAAAATTGAGAGAAAGTACTTGTGTTTCAATCAAAGATTCAAACCCCAAAATATATTATCCTCAATTTTAAGTTTTAGGGAATCATTTCAGGAAATTGAATATTTCAACTTCCACTCCAAATCTGGGGGGGAGGAACATTAAAATACTAATACGTCTTACATTTCAAATTGTGCTCAAAGTGTTAGTCTCCTGAGACAGTAGAAAAATAATTTAATGTACTTCCACAAAAATTTGGGGCTTATTTGAATCAGTAGCTCTTGATACACATATTGATTCAAGTCCCCATTTAGCTTATTGAATGGAAAAATAGTGTTTTGTGCTGTTAAAGCACTTCAACATAAACTTCAGTTTCAGGCTGAGAAGGAACACACGAGTTAAACACTGCATCACATATACGAACTAAAGATGCAAAATAAAGCTCGGCCATAGTCAAGTAAGAACAAAAAGATAATTTGAAAATACTACAAGACTTTTTTCTATTTAAAGAAAACAAAAACAAAAAGAAAAGGAGATCCCTATGACCCAGCTGAAGAAGTAAAAGCAAAGAGCAGAATACATCAAATAGCAGAACTAAGAAGTCACTGTTTCTAGAGAAAACTGAAGAAAGGGAGGCAGTAGGAAAAGGAAAACATGTTCTCCATTTTGATGTGTTGGTATCTCTCAGGCTCCTTGCCCGAGGCTAGGGGCATCTCAAGGGCCCACCCACACAAACACACTCGTGAGACTCCATCACAGCGAGTTTCAGTTAAGCAATTCAAGTATCTCCATTTCCCCACATTTTATATGAAGTCTTACAGTAACCAGTACACAATTGCCTGTTTTTTACAGTGCTGTTCCCAAGAAAACTGAGAGCTGTTTGTATTGAATTAGATTTGTTAAGCATTAACTTGAAGCTCAAGCTAATTTCTCAGCTATAGGAGCAAATCGAGGTGGATTGGTAGTGCCAGATAAAGAGGTCATATAATGGACTATTTGCCCTGCATAGAGCTGCAGGTATTAGTGCTCAAGATGTATTTTAAGATACACGATGCATACATTTACGTGGTCATGTTTTACAGAGAACTTCTAGACCTTTTTCAGGTGCAGTCCAAAGACTCATTTATTCAAAGACAAACAGAGTCAGAGAAATTGGTAAGTCTACAAGAATAACAATCTTAAATTGCTGTAGAATATATGTCCACTGTATATAACCAAGAACTCTATCTTTTCCTTAACCTCTCATGTTCCAGAAACCCCAAAATAGCCAGGACAACTCACTTCATCTTTGTGACCTCCAATCTGTCATCTCCTTAAGTTCTTAACTCCAGAATGACATACTCTCTTGACTTAATGGATATCACAGAAAAAGCAGAATAATTCAAGAAATAGTGACTCACCCTCAGAGCCTCTTCCAGGGCGATGTAGCACCACAAAGGACTATTCCCAGCTTTTTGTGTAACTCCTTCTCCCTAAGATGGCTCCTTTCTGAGGAAGGGAACGCAAACCAGCAGTGTGCAAATAACAGGTGTCCCCAGCCTGTCTCATCACAAGAGATTGCCAACACCTGCGATGGCCCTGCCACCCTTACCCACACAGGTGTAGCTCTTTCTTTTTTTATGTCAGAAATTAGCAAGCCTTTCTGTTTCGGATTTTGTGGGGATTTTGGGTTCCCTCTGATATGCTCTGCTGTGGCGGCCTTTGCAGGAAGGGCCCGTGCATCACCCGCAGACTGGGTCCCTCCAGCATTCGCTCAGGTCACACAGTAAATTCCTGTGCTTTGGCTGGGGGAGGTCAGCTACGGCTGTCCTGCGAGCACCCACCTGCTCAGACCTATGTGTAGAAATGGGCAGTTACAAAACCTTCTTTACTTTCTCCTTACCACCAGTAGTCATAAGTAGCTATGCCGTCGCTTCAGAAATAGTAAATTGAGAACTGAGGGAGAGCTGCACTCTACGGTTAGTACCGTCCTTTTCACACTAAGGACAAACAAGTACATCCAGAACTTTAGTAGGAAAACAAGAGAACTTCCAGACCAGAAAGAAAGACAGTGGCCAACTTGGGACCTCCCAGGAGACAGAAAATCCTCTTTGTCCCACCTCTGTCTTTGATGGCTTGCAAAAAAGCCACCTTATTAGCGCAGGCAGGCAGGCACTCTGTGCCTAGACTTTCACCTCTGTCAAAAAGAGAGGAGCCAAAGCTCTGACCCCTTCCCCAACGTGCTTTCAGGCTGTGCCTCCTGCACTGTCACAACAGATCAGGCTGTGACAGGTTGGTCGGGAAAACCAGAGGTGTTTTACATTTTCTGCTTGACTTGCAGTCCTTTCACCAGACGGAGGTTTGGGACAGTTTTTTCCGCTGGTATTTTTATTATGCTTCAGGAGAAAAACAGGTCCGAGGTTGACACTCAGCGTTCCAGTTTCAGTACTATGCAAGTAAATTTAACTACTTAATCCCACTGAGCATTGGGTAAGCGGGGCAGCTAAAACCAGTATATTGCACGGAACATTTATCAGTAACTACAGTATACAATTCCCTTTGCCGTTTAGGCTTACACGTTTTAGAGCATTTATAATCATGCTGAATTATACTGGAATTCCCATTTCAAAAGACTTCACGAATGTATTGCTTGAATGCTGCCAAACTCATTTTTTCATTCATCCAGACTTTAAGGGGAACTGAGTTCCTGTGAGGCTGCTTATGCATTGCTGGATCCCAAATACTGTCGGGATGTCTGGATTTCACTGAAAAGTTGGTGGAATAAAAAGCAAGTTAAGTGGGAACTGATTAAAAGCTACAAATAGAAAACTCATGTAATTTTAAAAAAGGCAAACCACTGCACCAGAACCTTCAATAAATGTTGATTTTTTTTTACCGGCATCTAATTGATAACAGTTTTTATCAGTTTTTTGTTATTAGGAAAGGTCAATGTTTTTTTTTTTACACTCTCAAAAAGCCGTGTTCCAATAAATTATGAGTATCTGTCGCTAGATTCCCATAAATGTTCAGACCTGCATCGATGCCAGCAACAAAAACTATCCAGAACCTCTGTCTCTGCTTTCTGTTTTAGGTTGCTAATAGTATTTCAAAAACCAAGCCAAGGAAACATCTTTCTGGAGCAGCAACATGCCGGGGGAGACAGGCGGGGGGAAGCTGAGGGTCGGCGCGGCAGGGAGCCTCGCTGGGCCGGGCACAGCCCCACAGCCCCCGGCCTGGCCCAGGCCCCACCGCTTTCCTGGAGCAGAGCCACCTTCCTGCCCGTGGGGAGGGGGACGTGGGGGGCCTCGGCGGTGTCTGACATGGTGTCGTGAGCAGGCGGCAGAAATCGGCTCTCGCTTTTAAGTGAGCTCGCCTGTTAGAGCGACTCGGCCGACGAAAGAGCCCCGCTTTTATCTTTCAGAGGTAGAAATGTACTTGTTGGCACGCAGCCATCCTCGCCTTGAAAATCTCACGGCGTGTTTTCTCAATTTAAACCCAGCTTTCTCTGGGCTGGAAAAAGAAAAGCAAACTCAGAAAACCCCCTAACTCTCCCAAAACAAACCTTTCCCTAAAAGCTGAAAGGACCTCAATACGACTGGGCACACCTGTCCTGCAACTCCGTTGCTTCTACTTACTAGTTTGGTGGTGTGATTTTTTTGGATATAAAAAACACTTTTAATTTAAATTGTGGGTTGTGAGAAGTACAGAATTATCGTTCTAGGTCTCCTTAAATAGATGACAAAATGATTCCAGACTTCACTACCTCTCCTATGCAAATCCTCCCTTATGATCTTCCCAGTTTCCTTTCTGTATGTCAAACCCTGAAGGTTTAAGAGTAATATCTCTGGAAGTCAGATACTATTAGATATATTCAAAACTCTTCCTACTCCTCTTTCAGGGAAAAAAAAATCAATTAAAAAATAAGTCTTCTCAATCTGTATTATAAAACTGTTATTAAAACCACCATGGATGTGACAGAAATAAAAGAAGGTGGTCAGGACATATTTCTGATGCAGAAAAAACATCCAGGGAGCACATCTAATGACGTGATGAGGATTTTTAGGCCCCTAATAAAGGTACTATTAATGCAAGTCTGCTTCCATGCCTATGCAAATAGGCCTTGAACATTACATGAAATTTCCAGTCATGTTCCTTGGGAAGCCCAGGTGGGGGACGCACGGCTGTCTGAAGCCTGAAGAGGCTTCCTTAATGGAGTCCAACAAGATTAGCTGCCTTTACCCACTACATGACTCTGTAAAAAAAGGCAAATAAATCACTAACGGTGTCCTAATAGACTTAGCTCTTTCCTGTTCTGAATGAATATTGTTTGGATTAAGCTCTACAATGGCTAGCTCTGATATTGCCACAGTGGCTTGCTTCTTTTCAGTGCTGTTTGAAAGATTTCCAAGTTTTTGAAGATGCTGCCTCTTGTCCCATGGTAAGAAGTGTAAAAGGCATTCTGCTGGTAAGCTTGCAGCACATTTACTGGAACTGTCTTCACTAGATCATGTTCTCCAGCTGGATCTCTGGAGTGGAAGGGGCACCTGGGGTTCTCTTACTTCCTGTAACCCAATACATGCTTCCTCCAAGCCCTCTGTGTTAAGGCATTTATTATGTACTGTGCCATATATTGCTGCTTGGCCATGTGGAGCAGTCCAATTCTGACCAGACTGGTTGCATCGATGGACTGAGCAGGGACAACGGTTAGGATTATGTTCCACTTCTCTGGGATTAGTATTTATGTTTTATGTTGTGATTTAGAATATAATTTTTTGTAAAGAGTCACTTTTGCCTTCTTTTTCTGTGTAAGCTCAATTTTGAGTATGTTACAAGATGCTGGGACTGAAAGCAGAATGTGACTTGCTTATACATCTCTCGAAGCAGTCTAAGAATTACAGGTGTCAATCGTCCACTTGTTTTGTTACCACCCCTTGCTCCCCAGAGTAAGTAATGTTCAACTTTGCTTTTCCTTCTCTTATCTCAGTAATGTTTATCCCAGTCCTCTTCTCCAGATACTCTAAAAGGAGACAAGCATCTCGGTAGCTGTGAAATTGGGAAAAGCAAGAATCACAATTCTTAAACGTGTGAAATTGTCAAAACCCACTGTTAGGCAAGGCCAGGGAGCAGAGCAGAAGCAGAAGTTACACCAGCCGTTGCTTTGGGCAGCGCATGATTTGCTGCTCACAGCCTTACGCTGGCGCAGCTGAGCCGGCTGGGGCCGCGCGGCTGTCCGGCGCAGCTCTGGAGACACTGACCTTTCCGTGTCACTGCTCCAGGCACCCGCTCGCTTTGCTCATTGAAAAACCTGCCTTGAATTATGTTGGCTTTTTAGTTCAGTGCTAAGTAACTGCGTGTGGTCTGTGCCTTTGTTAGTGATCTATGATCCCAACAATCCAGTATGCCTTCTGGAATGGAAAGAGTCTAAATAATCCAATTAAGTGGGAGAAAAAAATTGATCAGTGTTTAGATGGTTGAAGCTGCCATGCTTCAGGAGTTAGGCGTGACGGAGACAGATGTTGCAAAGGACCCGGGGTGAAGCTGCAGCACACGTGTTTATCATGCCCAGGCAGGGAGACTGGGACTCTTGTCTAAACAAAAAAGAGAAAAAAACCCCACCAACCAAAGGAACCCATAGGGTAAGTGCTTCCAGATAGGAAGTCAGCTCAGGATGGTAAATCCAAGTCACTGAGGCTGGTCTGATAAGCTCCTGTTTTCCAAACACCTTTTTTGCAAATCCGGATGCTACATGGCGTTCCTCCCATGCAGGTGATGCAACTGAAAAGCCAGTTCCTCTTCCCGTGCTGAACTCACACAAGAGCCCGTCAGGTATGGCAGGTCTGAGCCTACCTCTTATTTGAAGATGTGTAGCCCTACAGCTAAGGATCTCCTCCTTTCCTGCAATGCAGTCTGTCTACTGTGATCCATCAGGCATTAACTAAAAGCAAGGATGACTGTTTCATGAGAGCAATTTACTTTCAAAGATCTTGTTCTGCAGTGAGGTTTAGCCCATTAGACATACCCTGTTTGTTCCCACTTAGTAACCTAACGTACCCTCAATCTCTGCACGTGTACCATACACCTGGAACCTCAGAGGTTTTATTAACTAGTGCTTTGACAGACCCTTCTTTGATATTTTGTAGGCAAGCAACACATTTTTTTACCGTTGGGTATCCTTTTGCGTATATCTTTATATTACATGACAGTGGTAAAATACTAAAGTGATAGAAATGAAAGCTTTTGCTTATGATATACATCAGTTTTTTCTTTGTAGGAACTACGGAGCTTTATTAATGCAAGCCTGAAATCAGTAAGACACAAAAGATACCAACATTTGCCCTAGTTTTCTTCAAAGAGGTTTTGGGGGAGTGTGGTGTAGGGCCTAGCAAGTTGCTGCTTACCCAAAAAAACTACTAAATAAAAATGATTGCTATTTTGGATAGGAATTACACTGCAATTGACAATCAATGACTGACTTCAGAAGTTTTATGCCACACTCAGCTGAATCAGTGCAGATGTTTAGGATTTTATTATTTCATTTTTTTACAGAAAGAAGTCCTTGGAAGGCGAAAAACTTAATAAAGCAGTCACAAAAGTTAAAGCTGGAAAAGCACCAGGCCCAGATGGATTTGCCACTGACTTTTTTTTTAATAAAGATTATTCTATATTCAGAATTGCTTACTTCTAAAGCGGTTTGAGACACACTTTGCTCTTCAGGGGAAACTTACTTCAAACCACTCCCAAACCTAGAAAGGACCCATTCTAGCTTCCCGTGTCCAAACAATATCAAAATATTATTAGCTAAAGCCTTTTCAAAATTGGATTGATCACACCCTGTCTGAATCTATGTCTATTAGTTTGAGTTAATCTATTTACAGATAGGGATCTAACAATTCTAAAAAAATATATTAAAGGGTCCTCTTTTTCCCATTTTGCATAGGAAAGACCATTCCCTTTACTCTTTTTTTTTTTCTTATATGTTCACCTTCAGTAGACAATTTATGGATGGGATTTAACTTCCAAATGATTCTCTTCAAAAGCTGGTTATTAATTGCATTATTTCTGAACCATTCACACCTCACTAATCCCACGAGTGTTGTCTTCTCACATCACTGCCACTGGAATTGCATCTCAACTTGCAGCTCTGTCTGGACGTGGAAGTCAGTGGTATAGGATAACGCACCAGAATACAAAAACAGCGCTCCACTTCTCCAAAAGTGCTGTTCACGTTTTCATATATAAATGGAAGATTTTGCTTGTAACTTTTTAACACTAATTAATGTTATTGGACACAAAATAGATTTGGATACTACAGAATTCTTGGAAAATGCAAACATACTCCATGGGGAATGTATGACAACCGGAGCTTCAGCTGGCAACAAAATATTACCGACTATTAGAAATATTCATTCTCACTGAAACAGAGCACTTGCAAAAGTCCACCTCAGTCCAGTCAGTGGAAAATTTAGATTGTTAGGATAAATGAATAGGTAGATAGACTGACCAATCAATCCGTACCCTTAACCTATCAAATAAATTTAACGTGACAAAACATGGTTCTCGAAATCTACAGGGATAGATTAAAACACCTCCAGAGACACGCCCCAGTAATTTTGTTTTAAGTTTAGGAGTATTAATGAAATTTTGAAAGCATTTATGAAACATAGCTAGGGACTGTTTTCATGAAACACTTGGATGCCTCTGACTCTTCATTACTCAGCAATACTATATACCCAACACAGTGGCCAGCCTTGCAACATAAACCCTGGCAGTGCAGATCATAAGAAAGCAGACACCTACCTGGCTGCTGATGGAACCGTCCCTTCCTAATGAAATGTTGAAACATTTGTGTTTTGACAATTCCCTGCAACGTTCCATACCTAACAAGCAAGTTCATTTTTCCATCACTGAACCTCTACAAGAAGCCAACAATGGAGAAAGATGGATTTGGGGAAGTGGCTACATTTAGGATTACCTGCTATTGCTCCTTCTTCCCAGGGTTGTTCTTCCAACACCTCCCCTTAGCTTCTAAACATTGAATTCATTAATTTGTTAACTTCCTTAAAAGTACCATCTAGAGTAGACATACAGCCATACATGATTAAAACTCCTGCCAAACTTGCAAAATGACATCTCATAGTTACTAATATTTTCATTCTCTCCTAAACATTATGTGAATTATAGCATACTGAACAGAAAAACAATATAGCAACTATACAATTCCAGAAGATGTGTGTACGTTTGGATATGGAAATGATAAGTATAGATTTTGGAGACAAAACCCAGTCCTTTGTGCTGAATACTTCTTAAAGGGAAGCAGAAATTCTTCTGTTTCTTTACTTAGCCTGGACCTTTAATATAATAAAACAAGAATCAAATATTCACAAGCTTTATTCTTAAATAATCCATGTATATAAAAGTGCCTGTAATTATTCCTTCAAATTTATTAAAGGCACAAATGAATTTGTAATAATCTAACATTATAATGATTACAGTAATACTATTAATGACCATTTTTATCATCAGCATTGAACGGCAGACCCTACGTGGTGCACCTGAACATGAGTAGCCAGGAATGTCTACGCTTAAAGTCATTTCTTGCCGAGAGCCCAGAGGAGAAAAAAAAGTGATTTCTCTGCTAAAGGGAACATCAGTCTTGTGCCACAAAGTTCTGCCTAATCTCCCATATGGACGGGTACATAGATGTTTAAAGGGAAAAGAAAGTAGCAGAAGAGTGTTCACAAAGTGCTGACAATATTCCCCTTCCTTCCTCTTGCTTCAGTATCACCATCCAGACCAAGAAATGGATGGGGAGTAGAGTAAGCTAAGTACTGACACAGAGAAAATGGGAGGGATATTGGTAGATCTGGGAGAACAACTGGCATATCTCAAAGACAGCGTGACTCAGTTTGCCAAATGAGACAATAATTTGGAGGGAGTGGCAGGGAAAGAAAGCTTCAGAAGCTCATAAATTGTGTTTGATCATCCAACGAAGAACAACTGTTTTTCTCAGGCTTTTCACAGCAGCTATGATAGAGAACATCTTTGCTACTACTACGCATCAGAAAACTGAATTTAATATCAAATTAGAGACAAGGTAATATAGAAAGCTGTGACACACGTTAAGAGCACAGTGCTCTTCAGTTTCTGCCGGCTAGCTGTTTGATAGTGAGTGGATCGTGTTGTTCCTGAACAATGTGAAAATGTGGATAGCTTGGAAGCTGCGTGCCAGTGAGACCACATCTGTCTCCTCATGAAAATGCAGCCGCAGAGGGTATCTAGCTGTCGTCTTGGCATATAGACTGTACGCTGGCAACTCTTTCTGCAGGAAGAATATCAACTTTGTAATTCTCTCCAGTCCTTCTTTTGAAATGTGCTCACTTTTAAAACCTGCTGCAAATCCCATTTATTTGGAGGCAAAACTAGCAGGGGAGGGTGAAGTTTTAGATAGTGATGTGGCATTTCTTTTTCAGGACTGAATTAGCAGTTTGGAGGGGTTTGGAAGTGCCACCTTAAGAAGGTGATTTTTGAGCATGGGCTGACTTATGTGACAGAGTGCTAAACATTTTCAATTGCTGGTTTTTCATTAGTTTTGTTGTTTTTTAAATCATACAGAAGAGTGCTTGGGATCTTGCATGAATCTTTTATTTGACATTTCATCACAGCATCATGATAGCCATTTCTTTTTGGCACAAAACAATGAAATTTTCTTCCTATCTTCTCAGCACTGTGCAATGCAAAATATATTTTACTTGGGTGACAATATTTTTATTCTGTTTTATGTAACAGTTTTAGGTGAAAATTTAAGCACATCCTCACAATTTTGTATAGTTAACATATTTTGTGTGGAAGGGTTATATGACAACTTTTATCTTGCAGGTTGGTTTTAAGCATTATAGTATTTGGGAAAAGAATGGGGAAAATTATTTGTACATGCATGGAATATTAAAGATGTTTAGCAGTCTGAACATTGCCCATAATACGCTCGCTCAAAGTCAAGTGTTTCAAAATTCTGCCTATAGAACAACAAAATTTATATCGTAATTTCATAATGATGGTGTTAGAGTCGTCCTAAGGAGAAAAGAAATCTTAATATGCTTTGTTTGCAGTATTCTCAGGAAGTAATTAATGCTAATAGTCATGCAGGCTGAAAGTTGGAACATTATAAATTCCATCCTGGGCTCCAGATTGGAGAGGCATATTTTGAATTGATTTATACTCTTTAAAGTGACGTTTCATGAAACTCAGATATCCAAAGTAGTTGGCTTAAATAGAATCAATATGATCAATATAATCAGGAAAAATTTATGCTCTTCACTTGGAAATATCTGTTGATAAACAAGTCAGAGGCTGCCTGGGGAAAAGCAGGATTTTCATCTGGTTTTGTACTGGATTTTTTACCTTTGCTTGGAACATGAGTTCTAATGACCACATTGGTCCATCACATATTTGTAAATAGTGTGTGTATAGCTCCATTACAACACAATTTCCTTCAAAACTCAGATGTATTATTCAGAGTTTATCATGGCCTTACCTCTTCTATCCAGCGACGGTAGGGTGAGCTAAGCAGGCTTCGACAATGCAATGATGTGACTTTCATATCTAAAACCAAGTTGCCCAATGCTACTTCTGGAGCAGAAGTGAATTGACATGTACCAGGCACAGTGCTAAAACACTTTAATCATAAAACACAATGTCAGTAGCAGTTACTAAGTGACACAGATTCCTTTGTTATACAGATACTGGCCTAAATAATTTACAATGCCTCTTTACTGTTTGGGGTATTTTTTACCTTAAAAGAGATGATCTCACTAACAGTGACATGCCAAGGGCTAAGGACTGGTATCTGAATTGTAAGCTGCGGTGTCATGTAACGATGCTACTGAGTTAGGTTCAAGCTAGCGAGGGATATGGTAACGGATCCAGCATTTGGTGTAGCTCCTGGGCTCTTCTCAACTGTGCAGGCAAGCATTAGTCAAACAAGGGGGAGGTCTGGAAGGGATTTTTGTACCCCTTTAACAAATATTTGGAAACAAGCCTGCCGTATGAAAATCTCTGATGGCAACGATAATCCTTTCATGAGGCTAAAATTATTAGCAAAGACAAAAAAAAATAAGCGTGCACTTTGGAAGATTAAGCAATAGGGAGGGAAAACAAAAGCCTTTTAGAAAGTCTCAGTTTTGCTTAGATGCTTTAGGCAAGAACATGCACTACCCTACAGCCTCAGAAGTCAAGTACTTGTATTTTTTTCTGCAAAATTATCAGTCATTCTACATTCCCTTGTGCCAAGTTGTTATTTTCTGCAATTGCCTCCAACCCATCAAAAATCTTATTGTTAGAGCTGCATGAGAAGATCAAATTGCATTTAAAAGGTGAGGAATAGCAACACTCTTTGGCAAGATGAAATGGCTTTTAAGCCAAAAGGTGAGATCATGCCTGCATGAGTTTGCAATTGAGAGATTAATTTTAAAGCTCTAAAAAGGGACTGCAGAAATTTCTCTTCTAAGTGCCACAAAAACTGCATTTAAGACTTATTTTACATCTTCATTACATCATTTGGACATTTAAAGGAAGACTAGACAAAATTCTGAGAAGCCGTTTGCACTTCCAGTGAATAACAGCAGGAATCGGTCCAAGAACAAACATCTAAATCATGACGTTGCAGCAAGCCATTTATATGGGGAGATATTTTGGTGTCCAAAGTGCAGGCGCACAGACACGCTGAGAGCTCTGGCACGTTCCTCTCGTCCCTGTCCTTCTTTCTCCCACAACACAGATGCATGCACACAGACCATTACTGCCCGTGCCCCTATCGGTCCCTCCCCGCATGCCCTCGCAGTTGCTGTGGCTTCTTCTCCCTCACTTTTCTTGAGCTCCAGAGGGATGAAAGGAGAGTCAACCCTGCAGGAGGCTCTTCTTTGCGGTAGGTGTACGGCTGGGACCACAAGCCCCTATGGAATGACCAGTAAATGGAGAGAAGGAGTCGTGACACGGAGTATTCACGTACGTACAGATTGAGAGTGCCTGTGATCTGTATACGCTACCTTTCTCCCCAGGCCCTTGTTCACATCACACAGCTGTGGTGAGAAGCTCCCATATGGCTCCTAAACCTACACATAGCATTATATTTTGTAGACCCTTAATTTCAAGAATTTTCCCACTATTTTAGAGAGTATAATCCACATGAGCAACTCAGAGGTAAGAAAATATAAACCCGTCTCCAGCATTTGTATTACTTTCCTGTTTAATGTCAGTTTTGCAAAGGCAAATCCACAGTGAGATCTCTGTGTTTGTCTCATATGTCTCCATCACAATCCTTGCATCATATACTTTTACATAACATGGAAAACATGGATTTAAACTCATGAACCTACCACTGGTTTGTTGGCCTTCAACAAGTCACTTTCCCACATTGGCCCTTTCTGGAATGACACTGATCTCTTTCGTGAGGTGATTTGAGATCTATGAATTAATATTACACACATGAGCTGACTCATCAGTCTCAGCAGCAGCGTGGGAACTGTTGTAGGCAAGGCAAGAGGGGCTTCGCCTAAGAATAAGACAAACAGGCAAAAAACTTCTATGGAAGTTTCTGAAGTTTTCTAGAAAACTGAATGCCACGAGGGTTCTGAAGAATTTTTTTTCATCTTTCTTAGCGAATTGCTTTTTAAATTGTGTAAACAAAGTTTCAGCCTTATTTTTATATATTTTTACACCAGAAATATTTCAAAGAATCTCTGCACCAAACCAAAAAAAGAAAATGTCACCGTGAATGTTGGTGGGGCTGCTGTGGGCAAGGCAGGCCACGGAGAAGGCACTGGGCTTGGCTCTGCACCTGTGCCTGGTGACAGGACAGCCTGCGAGGGTGCCCCCAGATGTGGGGGAAAGACTGTAAGTCTTCTGACATATACCAACCTTGACTTGGGGGAGGAGGGGAAACAAACCACAAAACAACAAAAAAAAAAAAAAAAAACCTTTTTCAGAAAAAAATCAATTGAAGATAATAAAACTTTATACTTAGGTGTTTTTTTTATCATTTTCCTGAGGAAAAAAAAAATCAAAGTTGTTAATTTTCTCAAATCATTTCATTTTGATTTATTATATTTATTCACACAATTAACACCATGTATATACTCTTAAGTAGACACCAGTATACAAGTTATGGAGGTGTACATGTGCCTGTGGAGAACAACTGAAAATTCATGTTGCTAAATTTCACTTTTCAAATTTTGTTCTGTCCAGGAACCTCAAAACATACCCTTTACAACTACACGTTTGCTATTTTCAAATTGTCAAAAAACCAAAAGGCTGAAAAAGGTCCTTATCAACTTCAATCGAAATATTATGAAAATCAAATTGCTTCCTCTTGGCATTCTTTCTAATAACAATGTAAATTGATTCATCTTTAAGGTGAAAGTATTATTCCTGGGGAGTTTTATCTACTATGTTCAGGAAGAAAAAAAGTAAAAACTGAGACCTAAGATTCAATATTTTTTGCATAAAAAGCAAGAAGTAATAGTGATGAAACTGCGTTGGCTGGAAGATATGAAAAGAAATGAGAATATTTTTCACTAGAAAATGTTTATTTCAGCAACGATGAAGCATTTTGAGAAACTGGTATCCATAATCAGCACGAAAAAATAAGCACTGAAGCTTCACCTGGCCTGATTCAGGGAACTCAACCCAACACAGAGATTAACCCATACTGCTGATCATTCTTCCCTTTTGCACAGATATATAAGGTAGTTTAGCTGAGTACTACGCAAAGAAATATGTCTTCTTGTAATAAAAGGGAGCTTCTAAATATTTATTTTTATTTAAGAATGCAGGTAGGGTGAGCACTACACAGGCCATAAAGTTGGTGGACACTATAAAAAGTTCTTGGTGTATTGATCAGTACTATTTTGAGAGGAGAACACGTGGTTGCACAGTAATACCCAACAATCACCTCCACTACTTTTGAAAATCTAAGGTGGATGGCAATTATTGTAATGTCCTGGATTGTCTTTATTTTGTAGTTGTATGATATAGCAAAGACAAGGCTTGTAGGTACAGATAATATCCTTCATATTATTAGTTTATATAACTGTAAAAAAAAAAAAAAACCACAAACTTCCTCTCAGCCTATACAAAAATAACAATCTTCAAGAAAAGTAGATTAGGAGTAATAACTTACTGACAAATAGTATTTTTTCAGACATAGTCTTAATAATAAACAGTAGGAATAAAGTTTTTCAAGTAATTTTTCAGAAGTTCAAGGAATTTGTCATCAGTCTTTATAATTGATGTACCTCCTTCCCAATTTAATTATGAATTTACACTTGTTAACTTACAGAGAATTCCGTATGTCAACTACTTTTACCAACTACCTATTATGCGAGCATTAGTGATATAAGCTTGTTTTCTCCTCAGCCACAACTGTTGCAGTTTGCATATGAAGTAATATTTTTGTAAGATTAGATTTTAATGGTGATTGTCAGCATTATTCCATCAGAAATGAAAATAAAGGGACAAAATATATTTTTTAAAAAGAATACGTTATATTTCATTGGATTCAAAACAAAATTAAGTTTTGCTTCAAACAATATGTGTTCTGTTCAGAATAAATATCAAAAGTTTATTTCACCTCAGTCAGTCAGAATATCTGAGGAGCAGGAAATGGACAGGTTTTTAAATTTTTCATTAAAAAGAAAATTACCAGATTTATAGCCCAAAAGAAATATTACAGCAAGCGAATAAATACAGCATTGTGTTTCTGCTAAATACTAAAGCCTGTATTTTATTCCTCTGGTAATTCAATATACAAAATGGAAAAAATATTGTGGTATGCTATCAAGTAGAAAATTTCAATGAAAATACCATTTCCATTGAAATCAATCTGAGATTTTCCAATGCTCCTAATGTGGCAAACATTTCACCTATTGAACTACAGGGACAGGCTGACAGATTTCTGAGAGTCGCTCTTCTTTCTCCACCAGAAGTCCAGTGAAACTACTTTCTTATTCAATATCTGCCTGCTTATACTTAGTCTATGCTTATTCCTCATTCAGATTTCATTCCCAAGGGTTTATTATGGTTTTAAAGTACATGGTCAAAAAGCATGGACATGTGTTGTGAAATTATGGTGCTTGAAACTGGCTGTGGGCCTGGTCTTTTGAATACATCATGTATGTATAAAGAGTTTTCAGTGCGATTCAGAGTAAATAACAGCGTCAGAAAGAATGAGGAGGAATCAACCACAGTGGACATAAACTCTAGAAATAGCTTCAGCTTACTCATTACGCTTTCACATCACATCTCAAACCAGCTATACTTCCATTTAGCTTTGGTCAGAGCAGCATTTTTTCACATTCTTGATGGAATCTGTTTTATTACAGCACTTGACCTCTCTTCCTTCTCAGGAGATGCTTAATTCTTGATATAAAGATGGAAATGCTTAGCCACTTGGGACACACAAAACTGACTTCTATTACAAAATGTGATTGATAAAATGAGAACCCTGGTTAAATGGGAATTTTGAGGGGGCAGGCAGGTGGAGTTTGGATACGGTAAAGCTATTAAAGCGATGTTAGCAACAACATGTCCTAGAAAAAACCCCAACAGATTGAAAGATCATTTGCCGATTAATTGTGATCTTTCATGAATGTATTCAGATGTGTGCTTCTGCTGCAAAATCACTACAAAATACATTTAAGCAGAATGTTTTATATGCTGTTCTGAATGATTTTCTAAATGAGGGCTTTTTTTTTCCAGTTTCCTAAGATGGTATTTAATTATGTGAAATGTTTCCCATTTATTTTCTAAAAGCTCATAACTGCAGTGGGATGGTGGGATTTGCTACTGCTCCCAATCCAGCAGTTCACTCAACTCGCTAAGCACCAGAGTCTGCCTGCCACTTACACAGGGGTGTGATGGATGATGGAGATGTGAGCAGAGAAAGGAGGGCATCCCAATCAAAACTGCTTTGTAGGAGTTTGGGAACCCAAACACAGAAAGAATGCACTTAATTCTGCTCCCCAAATGCTCAGATCATTTAAATGGGTGGTAACTGAGAAGAGGCTGGATCACCACGTATGAGCAGCAGCAGTCAAGTCAAAAGCTTTGAGCAGGAGGTTGAGCAAGGTCATCACTTGAGGTCTTTTCCAACCTGAATAATCCTACTTATCTTTTTCTGGGAGGGTGCAGTTACGAACCACTTTTTTCACACAAATACACCAAGCAGCAACAGCAAGAGGATTCCAATGCATGACAATGTGGGAATAGCTCTTGCTTCTCTACAGCAGGTGTGACTCTAGATATAGTTTACAGTATGTGCATAGCTCACTTTTTCAGTTATGAGTTGTCCAAAGGATGCCAGGTAGGTAAGCAGCATTCCACACCTACCACTGGCAGCCCTATGGCTCCTTGTGTTCTGCCATTGGTTTAGGTTTGGAGCCACTGTAGATATCCTATTAAAATATTCCTTTCCCTTGTAAGAAAATAATACTTGCAATTCGGAAAAAAACAGAAATGACTGCTCACTTCATTTGTGTTTGCTTGCATTTGGTGCTGTACAATTACACTGGAAGATCAATTTCACCTTTATTTTTAGCGATTTTCTAACTGGTACCTACACAACCTACGTGTATGGGGCAGATCAAGGGAAAGTTTACACCACCATGGAACCTGTAGCAAGTTGAGAGTACACATACAAGTTACTGACACCTCAATAAAAGTATTAGTTTGCAAAAGAGACAGGGAAAAGAGAGAAAGAGCTGCCCTTACCAAGAATTTGCCCCAATACAAATATCCATGGTTCAAATGAATTAAAATGAATAATGATATTATTATTATGATCCATATGATCCATTATGACCTCACCCATCTTTCACACTGGCATCTAGCTGAAGCTTGAGGGCTTCAGTCTGCTGTTAGTCTCCCTCTACATGCTGCAAATATTAGTATTTATACACTAAGTCATTCAAAACACGGTGTGTAGAAGGGCTGGGTACATAAAATACTCAGGCAAGGCAATGGTTGAAACTACCTCCTATGATTAAGATAACGAGAACAGATTACATTTACCATATATATACATTTAAGAGGGACTCGCTTACTGTCAACCTTCATTAAGCTTCCAACGATTTTATTAAGCTTTCCTCTTTGTAAAAATTATTTTTACTTGTGGGATTAAAAGAGCACTGTCTCCTCTACATTACATTCTTACAAATTAAAGTTCTCTGTCTTGTCTCTCTCTATATATTCAGCCTCTCATAAATGAGATGCATATACATTGGTCCACATTCTGATCCATCCATGCACAACCCAACCCAACATGGGTTTAGCACTTCTTTCAGAGCTGCAGTGGGCTCACCTGTGGGTTCTGCTATACAAAACCTGTACCCTTCAGAGATTTGGTCCCACCAAGGGATTCAAAGGTGCTCTGGAGCTTTTGGACATAATTAGTGCTTTGAAATTTGGATTTGCAAATTTTTGCAGCAGGAAAACAATGCCTTTAATTGTTCCCACTGTGTCTGGCTAAAGAATTATTATCTCTTTTTCTTTCTGTTGGACTTCTGCTTTAGCTGAAGATGGTGAAGGTGATTATTACAGCAGTTAATCGATCAACAGTAGGTGTATCCACGCTTGGTCTACACAATAGGAGCAAGCAGGATGCTCCGTGTTCTGTGTCTCTCTGGCTCTTTCTTGATTAACCCTGTGACTGGTACTAGTCCCCAGGCAAGACTCCATCACCTGTGGGCTGGCCAGGAGCACCACCGTCATGTTGCTCTAGTCCTCAGCCCACCTCCTGTGCCAGGGCAGTGACACAGGCACTGCACCAGGCTGAGCAGCAAACAATGTTTAGCACTCCCTGCATCTCATGAGGAGCACAGTAGATGAACAGTGGGAAAAATACTTCCTCAGTAGCGAAAAAAAAGAGACTACAAAGTTGGTGAAGCCAGAAGACATGTGGCGTTTGAAAGAAAAGACATAAGACAACATGAAGAAGCCTTTGTATCCAACTGCCTAGCTTGTAGCCAAGCCCAAAATTGAATGAGGTAAGAGAGGTAGTGATCTTGAGAGTTATTATTTTCAGTACAGTGCAAATGAAAGCCACAGGTAATATTTAGACACATAAAATTATTCTCAGCTCTGGAAGCCAGAGACTGAATCCATAGGATGAACAGTCTGGACTTTAAGAAAACCCAAACATGTAAGACAGAAACAAAATTTCTTCTCTCATAAATGAAAAAAGATGTCATTAGAAATATCCTCATTATGCTCAACGAAAACCTTTCCCACAGTCTCTCATCCTAAATAAATTGAGTATTATTACTATTATTACTGAGGAATTACTCCAAAAAATAAAAATCAAAACATATGCTTAAATCTGTAAGACATGTATATTGCAGACTCCTGGTATCTTTATTTTTCATGAATGTTATATATGCTATTTGTTATTTCATTTCTTCGAGTTAATTAGCTGACTAAATCTCTGTGCTTTGGTCAGACAATATAAAATAGTAAAGAACTGGAGCTAGGCAAAGGAAACCGGATGAATCACTAATGCAACCTTGCTGACTGCAATATAGATGAATTTTGGCCATACACATAAAAAGTGGGTATTTCAGAGAAAAGGAAAACCTTCAGTGATAAAAGTCTGCTGCGAATAAATAGAGAGATTTTTCTTTCCTTTGACTGTTTCTTGAGTATTGTATATAAAGTACTGGATAAAGTAAAAAAACAACGACCATTTATCATTGAGTTTATCCATCAAGATTTATGTTCTTAATAAAAGTAATACAAAGGAAGAAAATTTTCTGCACGTTGCAGAACACATTGCATGTCAGTCCAAGTTTCTCTGCAGTTTGAGTGCAGTGTATAGTTCCCCACAGCAGGGAAGCCTGAGTCGTAAGGAAGAACCCAAAACACAACTCCTATTAGACTATTTGCAGGAATTCAGTGAAGAGACTGAATTTCCCAAAGTTTTCAAAGAGCGTATCACAAGTGAGAAGTGTTAGTAAGGAAGCACAAAACTTTTTTACAGTTGTTGGCTATCCTGCTTCCCTTTTTGAATAATCTTAGAGATTTCCATCCCCACTGTTGTGGGCTGTTTGAATTGTTTTCTAGTTACAGTGTAGACATCAAGAAGAGAAAATCACAATGTACTGTACCAGTTAATACTTCAATTTGGGTCAAAGTCAGAAACTTCAAAAAGTGTTTGTATGGCTTTCCACCATAAAACCCCATTATAAGGGTTCCCAGGTCACCCAAATGCTTTTAAAAATCCCTTGGGTGAAATCTTAGGAAATCTGCTATTGATTGCAGTGTGAACAGGATTCTATACCTTGTTTTATGGTGTCAGTTTTATCTTTTCTGTTTTCATCTATAGCTTCAGTGAAAAACGTCAATATCCCCCAATTCTGACAGCTTCTTACTGATACTTCTATTGAATATAAATCTTTGTAAGTCCAAGTGCCTCAACTGCCAAACAGAGAAAACCAGAAAAAAACCTTTTATCCAATTGGAGAAAATAGTTGTTTTGCTCAATATCTGAAGACCACCACAGGTCAGAGCATTCTTCTTTGTTCTGCTTTATCTCATTTTACAATGATACGGTTTCAGATAAAAGATACAGATTGCTTTGCCAGATGCGATGAGAAAGAAAAGACATCTTTGGAGACAATAAGCTCATTGCATTATTTCAATAGAAATAAGAAAAGCACACCTTACGTAAGACAAAAAGCTGGAACTGATACATTCCAAAGCTTATATGAAAGACTTCAGGACATCTAAGTCCTCAGAATTAAGAGACTGATGATATAGTATTAGAGATAAAACTGAATCGGGACTAATCTCAACATTTCATCCAAGTTCACTCATACCTGCTTATACTTGTGGGCCTCTTTTGGTCTCTCAGAAATCTCTGAGAAATAGGCATTGAGTGTGATGCTTTTAGAAAATATCCATCTGGTACATTAAGCTGACGTAGTATCGCCATAAGGAAAAAGACATAAATGGCTGGCGAAAAGGAATGATTTAAATTGAACAGCTGACAACCTACCTAGAAAAACTCTTGGGGTTAAAGATCAGAGTCTTAGGGGAAGACTTCTGTTTCTCTTCATTATTAGGACAGGAGTGTGTTATCTTTATTAAAATACGTCTTCTCATTACATTTGAGGAAAAGAGAACAAAAAACCAGGAACTTCAGAAATAAGGTTGTTGACCTTGGACTTTCTCGTTATTTATTAAGAAATCAGATGCCTGAGACTTGAGGGTGACATCTTCATTTATTCTTCCTTCAGCAGAGAAAGATAAAAGCATGCACATTTATGAATATTTGGAGAAGAGAATTTTATCTGTAACTTCGCTGCGGTTCTCTAAGAAGGCAAATATGTTGATTCCCTTCCTGTTAAAAACAGCTCAGACTGGCGTATAATTTTCAATAGTACAATTGGTTGGATAAAGTGGTCTTCCTGTGAAATAAAAAATCAGGGGGAAACATTTTGGCCCACGACTAAACAACTCAGCAATGACAGGCCCTTTTCCAGAGCACGCGGGGTGGACGAGCCCTTCAGCAGAAGGAGCAGGATTTATCAGCATTTGCGAGACAGTATGCAAAGCTTCCATACCTCAGACTGAGGTGAAGTTAGCAGTCACATTCATGATTATGACAGTCTGTTTTAGAGGAATGGTAAAATGTGGTCTGGTACCCCAACAGGTCAAATGTCAGCCATTTGTTTTAATTTCCAACAGCCAAGAAAGAAAATTCATCTTTCTCCAAGTGAAGTTGTGAAAGGTGATCAGACATAAAACTGACTTGGAACCATTGTCTCAGAACCTGGATCAACTTAATGTCACTCTACTTGTATTTTTAGCCAGGAAAATCAGAGAATTTTTTTTTAAAACCTCCCTAGGAATTTGTGGGCTAATAATAGGCCCATTTCCAATTTTATACTAAGGATTTACAGAGAGCCAGCAATTAAACAATATTTCTTCCAGGAACTGTAATAAAAGACAGATCCTGCGGACTTCAATGACATATTTCCTCACACATAGTACCCTCCATCTCTGATAACCCCAGCTTTCTTCAAAATCCTACTTCACGAAATACCTTCTCGGAGAACATCCACCCTTAGATAGCTCATATATTCAGGTGACCTGCTCAAAATCAGAAGCAGAGCCCGAGTGAGTCAGAGGCAGAGGTGATTTTGGAAGAGAGGAACAGTTCATTGTTGGAATCAGAAGACAGAGAATTTTTGAGGGAATGAAGCATTAGGAAAAGCATGAGTGAAGGCAGCGCACTCCTGATGTGGAGGCTCTTTTGTAAACTCTTTTTTTTCTGGCTTGCACGTACGTGTAACCCACATGGCTGCTCTCTCTGAATCTCTCTTTCAAAATCATGAAAACAGAGAAAAACCTGCTGTTGCTCATGTTCACATTCTTGTTTACAGAAGGACGTAACTATTCAGCTAGTTCACACATTTAGACCCCAGAAGCAGAAATACTGAAGAATTTGCTGCTCTCTAGCACAGAGGCTTTTCATTTAAACGATTTTTGCTTTTGTTTTTGTATTTTAATTTGAGAAAATGCGTAACAGAGTCTGCTAGTCTGGCAACTGTTCTATTATTTGCTGCGTGACTGGCAGCCACAAGCCTGTTCGAGCTCATGAAAGTCCTCTGTCAGTAGGAACTCTAATTCTTGTTAGCGTCACCTTGCTAGTGCCAGGGATCTGAAAATGTGGCACAATGTCGCAACACGCAAGAAAAATTTTAAACCCCGAATCCAAAGCCAAATCCCATTTCCTGCAGCAGTTTGCACTGAAATCCCAATAAGCAGCAAGTGATACAGGTGCTGACAATAACCATAGCTGCAGCAAGCTGCTCATTAAAAATCCTGACTCAAATAAACAGAGCCCACGGGGCTTCGTGAAAATCACTGTCTTGTCCCTCCATTTGCTCATCGGGCTCACACTCAACTTACTCATGCTTGTTGTCGCTGCGCAAAATAGCACTTCTCTCCATGATACCGCAAATGCTGTTGATCCCACCTCTGTACCAAACACTGCTGCTTGTCTTGAGAGCAGATTTGGGAAGCTGGAAGAACACACTGAGAAGGGTGTGTCCGCGTAAATTCTTCATGTTCCCTCAGCTGGATCCAGTGCTATTGCAGAACAGGCACCGCCGAGTGCAAAGACTGACTTCAATTTACCTTTCCTTTGCTGATTCTTTTGGCAAGGTTCAGTGCAACAGCAAAATGATAAAAATACTGCCTCGAAGATAACATAACAGTATACGAAGCAAAATGTGAAGTGAGGCACTTTCCCTGTTTATTACTGAGGATATGAAATAACTGAGAGTAATAACAAGTTCCCTTGATTTGTATGGCAGGAATGCTGCAAAATTTGGACCCTGATTTCCTCTGTGTGAGGAAATGTATTTGTGAGTATGTCGAAATTTGGTCTGAGACCAATTCACTGAGCTTGATCAAGAGCAACTGAAATCAGTAGAAATGGAAACAATCCTGTTGCACTCACTGAACTTTGGACAAGGTTTTTATGATCCATATTCTCTCTCCTCTACTGTTCCTCCCTCTGCAAAATCAAAGTGACTTGTGTTCCAGGACATGCTTCAAACCCCATTAAAAACTGCAGATGTAATTTGATCGAACAATTCTGAGAGCATAAAAGCATCTACCTCTGTCTGAGCCACCCTCCTAACGCAGGTACCACGCTTACTACCTTGCAAAGCTCTTTGCAGACCCACAACAGCAGATGATAATCCAGAGGCCCTGAACATCATCGAGATAAAACTGGTGAATAACGCATCAGTATTTCATGTATTCATTTATATGCTTGGCGAGTATCTCAATTTAGCTGTCAGATGTGATAATTTAAGCTACAGTTCTAGCCAAAAGACTACGTCCATTCTTTTTTTCGTTGTTAAACCAGAGATACAAACACATATAGAAACGCATACTGTAGCAGACAAAACCTACACATACAGAGAATACTTTAGAAAGTAAACTACTTCTATAGCTTGTATGACGAATATTTGCAATCAATATTCAATCTGATATTCCAAATAAGTAATTTGAAATACTGTACTTATTGTCATTTAAAAGTACATTTCATATTGTAGTAATGTGTTTAATTTGATGCACATGTTCATCGACCTGTTACTGACTGGCAAGTGAATAAAATACAAAATCAGGGCTTTTCTTTTGTCCGTGTTCTCGGATACATTTCAAAATGCTTTTATTTGACCTTCATATGCTTAATTGGTTTCACATATGGGTGTTTACACATATTCATAATCTAATTTACAATTTTAAAATCAATTTAACCTTACATATTAACATGTCTAAAAAGAAATAATTAAATAAAATAAAATCAGAGTGACAGGTGACTTGTACTCCGTTAATATTTTTACTCCCGCAGTGACACACATCTCTACCTTAATAGGGAATTTCATGGCTGTATTTATGCCTACACATATACAATCATACTTAAAAAGATTTGTAGGCAAGCACACAAGGGAATTCGCATCTCCCATATCAGAAATAAATACAGCCTCTTAAAATTAAGTCCTATACCTATCACCATGCAGATTTTTCTGCGGTGTTTAGGTACAGCTACGGCAATCCAAAGTTCCTGTCCTTCCTAGTTCGTGCTGGCAACATTTTAGTGTTTGATCTTAGTCTAGATTAATTATATTTTTGTCTTTATCCAGTCAGAATTATTCTTTTAAATACATATGCCCTTCCCGTTTTTCTGTCTAATCTTTTCTATTTACTCCCGCGCATACTTTTTCCGCTCACAGGATTTGTTCTTACTTGAGCCTTTTGCAGGTAAATGAGTTAAAAATGCACGTAACGTTTTGCACTTCAGAAAAAGGAGAGAAAAGAAACACCCCACTGTTTTGTTCTTGCAAGCCACCTTAATAGATTTACTGAGAAGGACAAGGCAGTCCATCTTGAAGGCTATAATGCTATTTCACTTTGACATCTGTTCTAAGGTAATGGTATCTATCATTAACAATGTCATTAGTGACCACTTTTAGTCCATTGTTCTCCATGTCTAAGCTGGCTATAAAGATCTCATTTTAGACACTTAGCTCCGTGCATATGCCCTTTCATGACATGGTACTCTGGGAGAAAAATGCTTTATGACTGGTCATACTATAATAATTCATTTTCATTTAAAAATACAGCATGTGGGATTTCAAATGAGAGGGCAAGCTAAAAAATGACAAGGTTTTTGACCATTCATTGTTACAATACTCAGCATCTTCTAATTAAGCTACAGTAGCCAATCACTGGATGCACAAAACATGAAATGAAAGGGAACAGCTGAAAAGCGTAAGTTGTTTTAAGTGAAAATCTGTGTTTATCCTTTTGTGTTAACTTTTTTTTTCGAAAAAATGTGCAAGGCACATGTACCAAAAAATGACAAACCTGGGTTAAGCACAAAAAAAGACCAAATATGCAACATTAGATCTAAACTTGCACCCTGATTTTGCAGATGTTACCCTCTGTGGGACCAGGAGTCTTCTATTACTTAATAAGCTACTTCTGTCACATTATCTATGAGAATATTTCTAAATAAGCTCTTACCAACATTAGCAAAGCTGCCTGTCCTCATAAAGATTTAAAGTAGAATCATGAAAGACATTGCTGCTCAGCATTTCACATCCACATGGAAACTTCTAGACTAGCTTACCTGAAGATTCTGGAATTTAACCCCTTGATTCTTAGTGCTATGGTTTAACCTTGGTGCCATCCTCTCTCTCCTTGACCCTGCAGAGCCCAGTCCTGCCCCGTGTCCTCCTTTGCAACCCTCTGAAGGCGAGCGAGTCTCACCTTGTGCTCCTGTGGCATTAATGAAGGGGCAGCTTTAGTTCACTGATTTCACCTGAATCATTCAAGCAGCAGCCCGAACTCCACAGGTAATTCTGCCTTCTGGGTGCTGTTGCTCTTGGGAGCATAAAACCCCATCCTGCCCATTCATTTCATTAGCATAGTATTGTGAAATGGTTTCAAAACAGTTTGGAAAGAGTTCTTTTGTTTTTCCCCTGTCCTGATGAAAGACTCTAAGGTGGTCAGCCAAATTTAAAAGAGAAGATGAACAAGATAGATGACGTGAGATCACTACAAACAAAGGAGGTATCCGCTGGAACACCTAACACTAAGAGAACTGCAGACAACAGAGAGCCAAAACGAACGTTTTGTATATTTATATTTTGACAGAGAAAGTTTGGAAGGGTAGCAAGGGCTAATAAAAAAAAAAAAAGAGAGAAGAATGGCATGCAAGTCATCTTATTTTCCATAGACAGCTGGAAATTTTAGAGCATACTTAGTCAAAACCAGGAATGGGACTATATGTCTTTAAACTAATAAAAAAATGACAGCAACTGTGATGATATTTGTATGTCTGCATAGAATAATGTTTTTGATATTCTAGACTCCAGGTATTTCCATAAAACATAAAAGCCACAAGGATGAACTTCAGGCTACATCAGTATGAGTTTTGCTTGTAGGTTCAATGGGAGTTGATTTTAGTCTGAAAATATGAATTTAAAATGATAAAAGTACATAATTACGGAGACAAATCCATGCATTTATACAGGTAGTTACTTGGCCTGTTAGACATTGGTAGCCTTGTAATTCTGCTCTGTATATATATGCTCATAAGTATGTCCATTCTGCTATGGGCCTAAACTGGGGTTTATTAAAACTTAATGGGATCTCTGCATTGGCTTCGTTGCACTTTGGACAAGGCACATTAAACACGAAATCTAAATCAGCAACAGAATTTGAACAAAGATCAAAACACTCCTCACTGGAGAGAAAAATTCTGTGTGCAGTCAAAACAGTTGGGCTGATCTCCTCAAGCAGATTAACCTCTCGTATCTTCAGTTTCTGATGCTTGATGGTTGAATCCAGTTTGTGTGTGTATGCATGAAGAAGTGGGTCTTTTGTTGCCTTGCATTAACGTTATTGCCAAAATTTGAAACAAATAATTGATGGTAAAGGGAGCATTTCAGAAATTATTCATGAAAAATAATGCAAATCATCCAATATTCTTTTTGCTATTTTTGTTACTCTTCCTTCCAAATCTTAATTCATACTGTACCCTCAGTTCGTTAACATCAGTTGCTCATATAGCAGCAGAGCACAATCCTGCAGAGGGGAGGTAACGGAAGGGAAAAGAGGAAATCCGTTATCTGCTGCAGTTTGCAGGTGCTCAGCTTAGAACCACTGCTGCATTAATTTTGATGAATAAATGGGCCAGACGGTATTGACCAGATGGCTATTCAGAGGTTTTTGGTGCTGTATCTTTTCTTTACAGTAAACACAGCTAAAACACAACAGGGGCTTTAAATTCTAAGTCAGTGTGTTACCAGAGCACAAATTACAACACAGAATTTTAAACCACAGGAAACCAGAGAGAGATAAATGAAGGTAAAACCATGTGTTGAAGAAATCTCTTTCTTCTGATGTCATTTACAAGGTATGTCCTTGATACTTGGTTTTTAAATCAGCATCTTATATTGACTTTTTAGGTAGCAACAAGCTCTACAAATTCCCCTCCAGGTCCCTAAGAAAGATTTTCTTCTTTCTGTCACCTCTGAGGGCAGCTAAATGCCTTTACCTTGTTTTTCTCAGTCGTCTCCTTGCCGCTTTTCACTGTCCTTTAGGCTCTCTCTGCTCTCCTGCTTCTTCCTGCAAGCTTCACGGGCAGCGGGAGACATACCTGGCACCACGAGCAAACAAGAGACATACCCAACATGAGAGAGTCCCAGGTGTTAATGTGACTCTTTAAGTATGCAACTCTATGTGAAGACTAAACTCTTAAGATTTTGAAAATGGAGACTATCACATGCTTAATTCAACGGCAATGGAACTGGAGAGGGGAAGTTGAAAAATTCCATTGAATTGGATTGGAGCAGTTGTTCTGTGTCAGCTCAAACTCACACTAAAATGGAACAAATTGTAAAACTTGAAATACAGAGAGTATAGCTTGTTGTTCCAGATCCTCCTTGCAAAATCACTGCTGGGGAAGGACGGCCGTGGGAGAAGAATCTGCTCTGCCATTTCAAGAGGAGTACAGTCACAGCAGCGCCTGTGGCACACAGCTGGTCCCTGCCCTCATTTGGGCAGGATGTCTTCCAGGAGCAGGCACAAGAACAGGCTCTATGTTAGGCCTTTCACAAATGATGGCAATTAAAATAATAAAGTTTATTCCATCCCATTTACCAAGCCTGTAAACCGCTTATTTTTAAGGATTTCATACGAGAGGGATGGGTAGAATATCCTGATCTTTTGCCCACCGATTAAACCTAATTTCTGACAGCTGATGGTTAATTAATTTGAAATTTAGGGCCTACATACCTAAAGAACCACAAAGTAAGGCAGTCACATTAATGAGCTCTGCACCTTCATACAGACATATCAACTTAAACATGATAGCATTTTTCTTGCTTCAGTTTTGATCCATTTGGGAGTAAGAAATAATCAAAAACGAACAGGAAATTTCTGTTTCAGCTGAATAGTTTCAAAGTTTGGATAGACTAGATAATACTGTTGACATGTTCGGTTGCTTATTCAAACTTTTTGTTGGTTACCCAAGTTTTCCCTCTGAACCAGGGCTGATTGCATACTTCAAAATGGTGTTTGCAAACATTTTTTTGAATTCTGAGCAGCTGCTCCATTCATTCATGGTTTTGCTGCTTTTTATTTACTATTCATGAACATCTGGACTATTAAGATTCTGTTTGCATAAATGGTTGAAGAACTGCTCTTCCCTACATTAATACCTGTATGGCCCTCATAAAGAGTTAAGTATTCACAGAAAAATAACATTTTTAAGCATTTGGTACTGAAATAATTTTTGTTTTTTAATCTGAATATTTTACTTGTCAAATCAGGAAGCAAAAATAACAGCACATAATTTGAATGACAAAGCACACTTTATAAAAGCACATAGTTAATGAATGGTTCATGGATATCATACAGGCTGGAATTTATAAGCATACGCTTTTTCATCAGAGACTCACTAACAAAAAATTAACCATTCTAAGAAGCAGCAGAAAAAGAGTTAAATCTTTGGATTGTTTATTCACGGAAAATATATTTCATATTTCCATAACGATAAACTTTTGAGGTCTGCCTACTGCTAGCTCACTGTGAACTTACTTTGGTGTCTTTGAAGTATTGCTAACTTCCCTCTGGGATTTATTTGTGTTTGTTGCCAGGGTTTATATCCTGATGGGTGCCAGATGACAGACTCCTCCGCATTTCGGTAGGTACTTAGAGAATATGATGTCTTTTACTACTTCCTTTTCTTTTCTACCCGACTCATCACTTTCCACCCTGACTCTAAGCAGCTGTCACATGTTCTCCCCAGCTTTGTAAGCAATAAGGATGAACGTGGGCGAGTTGACAAGATTTGCACACTCATAACTTCCAGGTACTTCTACCTAACGTCTTCTATTTTCCTGGGGTTTTAAGTTATCTTTCTGTACTTTTGCTTTCATTTTTCTTTGCTGTAGAGTGAAAGTACACTAAAACTAGATTTTCTATATTGCTTTTTGAAATTTTAAACATCTAAGACATTTAAGCACTGAGACTGTGCTTAATCTATGGAGGAAACTCCTGCTATAATTAGCTGTGTCTTGCTTACATTTCACACAAAAAGGTGAATAATAAAACTTCTTAAGAATAACACGCCCATAAATCTCGGGGTTTAACCTCAGCTTCCTCCAGCTGAGCAACTATCTGTATCACTGAGCTATAGTCAATGTCTTTTTTTGGACAAAATAATATTAACATTTTTAATATTACTATTTTAAAAATAATATAAAAAAATCTTCTCCAGAATACACAATTGAGAGAGAAAGAGACAGAGAAAGAAGGACTGTCCACCATCTCCCCTCTTAGAAAAGCAGTTAAACACGTAGAGTTGCAGGTGAGACACTCCGCAGAAAGGTGATAGCCAGGCTCAGGTCTGAGTCTCTAAGCTGAATTCGTCGGAACCAGCGAACTCTTTTCTAATGTAATGAAATGCCCTAGTAAGCACGCTTCAGCAACAGAAAAGGCCAGGAGATTTGTCATTTGGGGCACAACGTCTGGTCATACTAACCATCAACGTTTACACACAGTGCACGTAAATCCATGGAAAATGAGGGTCGTGATGTCTCTGTTAAGTTTTTCTGAAGTTAAATATTTAATAAAGTTACTGCAAGAGTCATTTCCAGCATAACGCTGCGCTGAGAGTTTTGTTATGCTGCCCAGAGGCATGGTAACCAGGTACTTTCATGTGCAGTGAGAACTTGCATAAGAAATTAGACGTACAAGCTTTTCTTGCATTACTGTGTGCAGGTTTTGGCATCAGATATATCCATTACTCTTGGGAGCGTCATATTGTCATAAGAGGCCCTCTAGCATAGCTGGTGTCCTGGTTTGAGGTAAAACAGAACCAATTTTCTGATCTGTAATTTTACTTTTTAGCTGGGCCTCTTCTAAAGTCTGAAATTAACAGCATATTGTTCAGAAACTGTTCGCTCTCAGAGTGATAAGACCTGATTGTACCAAGGAATGGTGCGCACAGAGGCTCTTGCTTATACTTATTGCTATAACAACCAAGGTCAGGTAACGTCGCTGTTTGCCCCGTTAGAGGGTTGGAAGCGGAGAAGCGCAGAGGGGTCCCACCTGCAGGGAGGAGCGGACGGGACAGGTGACCCAAAACTGACCAACAGGGTATTCCATCCCATCGGCATCACGCTCAGTATAAAAGCTGAGGGATCAAAGGGACAAGTAGGCTCGGGCTCGTCTTTTCTTCAGTGGCCGACATCTGAGGAGGACCCTGTCTGTTCGTCTGCCTTTGATCCCGATCTGAGCATTCCTGACTCTCGTTCCGGAATTCAGCTCCTGTCCGTCGCTGACTCCAGTCTGGGACTTTCCCTGTGTCTGCTGGTGACGCGATCGTCATCCTGGGAGCTGGATACAGTTTTTTATATACTGTATACTTTTTTTTTCTTTTTCTTTTCTCTATTATTATTTATTATTTTCTTATTTATTATTATTTTCATTAAAGTAGTTTAGTTCTTTTTCTAAACTCGTAAATCTCCTTATTTCTTCCTCTCCTCTCTGAGGAGAGAGGGGGGGAAGGGCCATCTGTCGTTCTGATTGGCCAATCTGGCCAAAACCACGACAGTTGGGAATCGGACTTAAAATAATATGAAATTTGGAATTACTAAGTTTACACTGTATGGTAAAATACATAGCTCTATCTAAATATGCTGTTGATTCAGCTCCAGTTCGTTCAGCAATATGCAGCATAATTTGAAATAATTATTTTCTAACGCTTTGAAAAATATAATTGACATAGAAGCATGAAGCATCCAAGTCTTGCAGATAATAATAACAGCAATAACTAAAATACTGAAGAAATGTTTTGTATGTGAATATTATTATACATTATTCTCAGTTTAGTAAACTGTAGGTTTTTTATTTAGCAAACATTCAGGTTCTCAAGATCTTTTAAAACATTTATTTGACATTTCCTCTGATAGCAAACTTTAACACATTTTATGCTAGGTTATACTTCTAGTATATCTGGTTATTGTATTTTAGAACCTACAGTGCCTTACTCCATGTACTTACAGCTACTGTACATAAATTGTATTCACAAATTCAGATAAGCTTAGATCCAAATTACCTACTCTTATAACTTGGTTTTGGAAGAGAATGTAACTTAAAAGGAGGTAGGCCTTATATCACCAAAAAAAGGTGACTGGTGGTAGATAAAAGCTTCCAGTTGTTGCTTCTCATTGATGATGCTAACCAAAGACATCCTAATGTCAAACAGTGCGCAATGTGTTATCAAACAATATAACTCCAAAGATATTTCTGTCTGATTTGTCACGTCACCTGCAGTATTCGATGCATTGCAAGTAATGCCCAGATGTGATGAAGACTATAAAAAACTTTAATTTTTTAATGCTACTGGCAAAGCACTCACTTAAGATGACAGTGCTTTCTCATATTTTGCTTGTAGACTCCTTGCACTTAAATACTGTCATTTCAAAATCATACTGAATTTTTCAAATGTTTCCAGCAAGATATTTGGTCTTGTTATCCAATTAATATTAATTTGTTACTATGAAACGTGAAATAGGCCAAAGAGATGGAAACAACCAATACTTTTATTTTCAATTAATAAGCGTTAGCTTTTTCGTAATTACGATTTTTTTATGTTATTTTTCACTATGATACCTTGGGAGATAAAGTTAAATGTTGACATTTAGCTATTCTGGTGTCTACTCAAAGCTAATGAAATTGCTAATCAAACCGTCTTCTAAATATGCATCATTAATATTTATAATGTGAATGAGTTTAGGAAGGAACTACTGTTTGGAACAATCAGAGTACCTCTATGCACTATCATAACACAAGAAAGAGTCATAGACTCCGTAGTTCGGGATATTATTTAGAAAGGAAAAAAATAATCTGTTTAGCGCACTGAACTTGCTTAGTTCAGTGTTGCTACCTCCAGTGCAAGGCAACGAATTCCGTAATTTTGGCACAGGAAGAGGTGCACAGAGCAGCCCCTGAGGAGCAGGGGCTGGGGGGGGAGCGCAGGGGATGAGCGAAGCAGCTCTGAACTGCCTGTGCAGGGTAAATGTTCCCCTCTGCCCGGAGCTGGAGGCTTACGGCGCCATACCGCTGCGGTTGAAGCCAATGGCCAAACTCCCATTGAACTCATTAGAAGCAGGAAAAAGTTCCTCAATCTTTCTATGTTGTTAGGATATTCCTCATTAAAGGGCCGTATTCCTGGGTTTGTACTCTGGTTTTATTCAGTCTGTACTCACGCAAATGCCTATTAGAGCCGTTGAGGTACCTCCATCCGTAGGTACATCCAGTTCCTATTTAGTTTAATTTCTGAAGCGGTGGTAACAAGGTGCTGCAGGTATATCCAAGTGACTTATTTTGTTACATGCAGCTTTGCAACTGCATTGCATTCAGTGGGATTTTTTGCAATAAGGACTGCTGGGAGAAATTGCCTCTGGGCTTTTCTGTACAAAAGTGTTTTATTTTAGTCCCAAATTTTTTGTATTGTCCCATCTAACAGGAAAACCTAAACAATGACAATAAAACAATAACCAGCCTTATTTTAAGCCTGTTTTCAATACAACTGTAAATTTTTCTCTTAAGGCCACTTACTTCCTTGATAATTAGTTTCTGGCAATTCACTGTTGTTTTATGTTCATACAAAGTAAGCACAGAGTTATAGATAATAGAGATAGGAAGAAATGCTGAGATGATTTAATCCAGACCTTCTCATCCTTTACTGCATAATTATTTCTTGAGATTAATTTTCTAGATATTATTTTTACTAGAAATTTACCTATAAGAGCTTAAAATGTCTGTCTTCCATTATTTTTCTTCCATTTTGCAGTATTTTTCCATGACTTACCTTTCACTGTCACACATTTTTTCCTGATGTAAGTGTAAATTATTCTTTTCTTGATTTCATTCTGTCATTCCCCACTTTTCATATAGGTGTATCCCTAAACAATTACTACTTTTTGTCTGCTATTTAAATGGTACTTTTCAAATATTGCAAAAAATTAGCTTCAGTGAAAATGAAATATAGTGAATAACATGATAATTCTGTATATTTTTAAGAGAAAAATGTCATGATCTGCATCAGTCTCTTTTCAGGCAATATTGCCTTGCGAAATCAAAAGTGGTTTTGCCGCTTGCTATTACCTGTAGGCTTATTAGAGCTGAGAATTCACATATGGGTGACCTGGGGATTCGCTTCACTTCTTTTATTAGGTGTAGGCAAGAAAACAGTGCTTAATGGAGTACATGTGAATAATGATGCTGGGGAAATGTGGTATTTTACTTGAATATCAACTGTTATATCCTCAAGCATATTCATATTTTTAACATATTCAAAGTGTATCTTATAGAGGAAAGATGAATGTACAGTATGAATTGGACACAGGAAGAAGAACGTAGAGTTTGCAAATAATTACTCAAATGTGAAATTACAAAAATATTTTCTCGCTGGGATTTTGTTATATAAAGTTCAGCATACACTCAGCAGTACTTTCTACCCTCCAACAAATGCTTTTCCTTAATAAAACTTGACTTTGGCAAGGATCAGTTGACTAATTTGTTCTTCAGCATCCCTGGCTTGAAATCAGAAGACGACTAATGATGCAGTCAGTAGATACTTCTCAGTTTGTACAGGTTTACCCAAGGCATTGGACATCTGTTTATGAGAGATCATGCTGAGAAAATGCCTACATAGTGTCATCTTTCATCTTAACAAGTAGTGGAAATAACAATTAGCATCCTTGATTTATGGATTTTTTTTTTCTCAGATTTTGTATAGTTTGTCAGCTATTATTTTCTATATTATCCAGAATGGATATTGTTCACTATTAAATATCTTTATTCTTGTGTTTTGAATTTGTATCTTGTTCTGACAGTGTTGTAGTACAGCTAACAAGAAGCACAGAGAGGCTTTGTAAGAGCTAAATGAAAATGGGAAATACTTTCATACACAGGTTTGCTAAAAAAGGATTTGGAAAAAAATCTGTAATATTTTATGCTCAAAATTGTTTTCTGAAATTGGCTTACAGAATCCTTAGGTCAAACATTTTGTTTTTATTTGGTTTGTACATTTGACATTTCTTTAACAAATGGAGTTGGCAGAGAACTGAGAAAGCAAAACACTGTGGAAAAACACATGGTTGTTGTGAACTTTTTCTTTGTTGGTGCAAAGTAGCTCAAGAGGAAATAAGAGCTCGCATTACCATTTCCGTTCAGTTCCTGAGAGTTTCTAAACCAACTTATTGATTGTCTGTAAAATAGATCAATAACCATGTCAGTAGTCGTCATCATTACTCTGAAAACAGTGAATAGTTTTGTGTGTATTTATGAGGTATTCTTTTTTTGGGGGGGGAGGTATGTTTGAGTCAGTTGATGGTTGTTGCATGCTTTCTTCAAAAATCCCTGTGAATAATCACTGCCGGTGGTTTGTCAGAGTGGACATCAACACACGGTCACAATACTTTCTTTGGAAACTACAAATTTCTTATGTAAATGTTGTTTTAATCAGAAACTGAATTTTTTCTCATAGTTAAACCATAGCTACAATTCGAATTCATTTATGACCACTGATACGAAGAAAAACTTACGAGACTGAAGTACCAAAGGAGTAGGTGTAAGGGTAAAAGATTATTTTTAAAAAGCCTTCAAAATAAATCTTTATTCTTCATTGTTATCAGTATTATCGTAACCCTAACTCTAGATTTCTTGTGCTGTCTGTCACTTCTTCATTTTTATTAACTCTTTCTAGGTAAACCTTAGCACTTCATTTAAGTGGGTAGTGGGAAAGAAAAGTACATCTGCTGTTATCCCCCCAATCTACCCAGCATAACCATCCTAGATAGACAAAATCCTAGCCATAAAACTTTTACTGGACATTGGAAGGAGAATTGACTTTTCGGTAAAATCTGAAAAGGCGTAATTTGTTTTGATGAGCTTTAATAACATGAGCAGAAATTTGTAGTAGAAGATGCTTCCTATGCAACAGTGTACACTGAGGATTAGGCTCTGCAGAAGTGGTTCAGCTTAATGATTTCAACAGAAAACCCACTAAGATACTGTCCATGCTATATACTAAATTTCAAGAGCCAAGATTTATTATTATTGATCTTCAGTGTTAGAAAAAAAGAACAATTTTCTATTTTCTCCTAGGTATCTTTGTTTATTACCCTGTGCAGTTCCACAAAAAAGGGAAATGGATGATGGAAACTGAGAAGCCTTGCATGCTTGCATCTGGGTAATGTGGAAGAGACTTGTGGGATTAAGCCTGTAAATTCACAGGGAAGGTATGTTGGGAGAAAAGCTGCCCACACTGAAATGAAAGGCAAAATTCACACTGATTGCACTTGGCCAGGATTTCACACTGAATTTTCCTGTCACAAGCTACCTTTTTTGTTCAGTGGTCGTTACGTCAGGAGAGTGGAGTAACTTAAACACACTTGCAAGAAGAAGAAAAACATTCCTAGTGTAGTCTGTCTTTGCATCCTACCTTCATGAATACAGATATTTTATATTTCCTGCAAGAAAACACACTTTGAGCCTTTTTGGCTGATATGTAGCGTGATTTGTGTATGGATACGTTGTTTCATGATTTTGAAACGCATGATTTTAAAACACGTAAGTCACAGTCCATCTGAGCGTCTTTTTGGTTTTCTGTTGCTAGGTATTAAAACATGTATTAATCACAGTCTGGTAGATTACGAAAATTATTATACCTCATTATGCAATAATACTGATGATTTCACTGAAAGCAACAGGATGTAACAGAATATGTTAAAGAATATTTTACTGAAAATGACAAGGAGAATAAAATTATTGATTTTATATTCAAATAGATAAATGTTTATGATGTATTTACAGGTGAAAAGAAATACAGATAGACTATATGTAGTATTTAAATGGTCAAGAGTTGTTCTTTTTTGGTACTATATATAAACAGGCATGTGTACTGTATGTATGTGTATACCCCTCTATCTGTTCTGTGTGTATCTGTGCCTGTATTTATGTGCGCGTGTATAATTCTGCAGGGCACAAATCTGCACAGCCCATCCCCCCCCAGGGTGCGAGCAGACTGCAGGAGAGCTGGGTATGTGACTTTTGAAGTTATCGCTGTGATCGGGGCCGAGCTCCGAGTCTGCCTGAGCTGCGGCCTCCCAGCGAGCATCCTCACGTCCCTCCCTCCCCGGTCAAGGGAGGCTGACAACATCTCAGTACCAGTTCATTTAAACAAAAGCCCTCCAGATTCTCATGCTGCTACAAGCACGTATGTACTCCAGTGCTTGAGAATTACATAAACTCCTATGTCGGTATTTCTTTTGCCTTTTCTCCTTGTGAAATAGATGCTGTTCACCCCTGGCAGGTTAGGTTTTGCCCCGTTGCTGCCTGCTTTGGAGCAGAGGCGTGCGTGGTAGCGGTGTGATGAGCCTGCCTGTGCTTCTTTCGTCTTACAGGTAGACCAACGTGAAGTGGCTTCCTTCGGTTTCTAGGGCACCAGTGGGAGCGCCATAACAGAACAAAACTCCCAAATCCTGCTTCTCTAGGAAACTGAAGTTACGCAGGAAAAAAAAAAGATGAGGCTTTGATTTTTTGCTTATGAAATTACCCACAATTGTCAAGTGGTGTAACATCAGTGTGTACCCTTTTACTGCAGGCGATGCCATTTCCCTCAGCTCTCTCTTCCCTGCTCAAAATTGTATATACATATTGTATATATTTCTTGTTTTCCTTAGCAGAGAAAAAGAAAGAAAACAAAAGCTCTTTAAATATGTCAAGCACAAGCACCTTCTACCCACCATGGAAGTCACATGCTTACTTCTTTCTCACATACAAAGCAACACATACAGAGTGAAACCGAAGACCTGCCGTCTGTGAGTGAACAGGAGGACATAAAAACAGCCTGCAGCCTCTAACTCTGTTAGTCCCTACTTTTGTATCTATACGTAAATATTCCAGCAGCTATGTCAACATTAGTTTCCTTTCCCTCCTGAAGAATGCTAACCAAACTGTTCTAAATATGTTAAAACTAAAGATGATGGATTGCAAGTCATATAAAACATGGCACAGCTCAACTGTCTTATTTTTCATGAGTTCATTTTTTGTTTTCATCGCACAGTTTACCTGTTTTACCTCCAGAACTGCGCCACACCAAACTAGTTCTTAGGTCTTAGAGACAGACCCCATTAAATATGTTTTGCTTTTCCATACGTTTAAAATTTCAAACCAATAAATTTAACCACGAATAATGCTGGCAGTGCTTGTTTCTCTGCTATATTTCTGGAAATCTTTCTAAGGCACTAGATTTCTAAATTCAGGCTTCAATATCAAAATTACTAAATGTGACTCACTTAATGGACATAGATATTACCAGTCATCTTATATTCATACATGTGTATTTGCAGAAGCAATAGATGTTTTATACCAAAGTAAATAAAATAGATGAAACATTAAGGTATGGATGAAAAATAACGTATTAATATTTCAGCACCATAGCATAAAATAGAAAAAAATACAAATTCACCAAATGTTTTCTCCTTGTATTCCAAGACGCAGATTTGTCACGCAATGATAGGTCTGGCAAGTAGATTGTTTGCCAGCTTTAGAAAAAAGAGGAACTTATCTCTGAGAAACCAGACAGTACAAAAATCTCACCAGTATCACAAGAAACTTACAGATTTAAATGGTAGATAATCTAGAATTGTAAACTATCTCCAAACTATTAGTTTAGCATGCCTTTCAAGTACAAATGTTGCATACAATTCAGTGAAAGGGAGCACAAGATCTTGCTCCAGCAATGATGACTTTGAAAGTCACCCAAAGCTACTAGTTGTAGCTTAGAATTGTGAAATGTCCGAAGTGAATTCATTATTCCATATTTGTTTGGGGTTTTTAATTTATTGGTAAATGATGGGTTTTCACTAAGGCTTTTAATTTCTTAGAAAAGAAAATAATCTCTGATTGCAAATCATGTTATCAGCTAACTTGATTTCTTAACCACAACTATATAGATTGTATTAACCCCACAAAAATGATTACACCAGAAAACAGCAATAATCTCAATGTACGCAGGTAAAACAGCGGTCAGCGGGGCAGCATTCACAAGGAATTGCTCAAACTCCTGGAATTACCAAGGATTTTAAAGAGAAGGAAGTCCAGTGCTCAGTGGCTAAAAATCTCTCTTCTCCTGTGCTGTTCATGCGTTAGAGCCAAATACTCAAAACCTCACACCCACACGTAATTGCCAACAGATATTTTTCCCCCCGTGTTGCACATAGGTCTGAGTGTAATGTGGATCTGACTCCTCTCTAACAGTACGCTGTAAATCTTCAGCCTTGTCTAGCTAACAGGCTCTTACGGTGTCATCAGGAATATGGCCAGAGACAGAATAACTAAATTTACCTGTTTTATCCATGTTGTCTATTCCTCGCAAACATAAACAGAACTGCATGGGTTTTCCTTATACTGAGTAATTTCTCTGCTGCTCCAGGTTCTGCCAGCTCTGGCGTGGGAGAGTGCTTTATCTTCTCTCAAAATTAGCTCCGATGCGCTAAGGCAATTGCTCTTTACTAACTCTGTACAGATTGTGTCCTGCACCTTAATGGAAGCTACCTATCTCTTAATTTTTACTACCAACCATCCAGCTGCCAACCACCTATTCAATGTCATTGAGACATTCAGTCATACAGTGCTGTGTATATAGATATATTAATTTATAGAGTTGTTACATATATATGAGAGTGCTACCTTGGACTACTACTACTGTCACTGGGATTTGGAAAGATTTAACCTTTCTGAGAGTGACTGGAGAATCAATGGATCATTGATCATCTATGCAAAGTTTTTTTCTCTTCTCATTTAACCACACATTTTTCTTTTACCATCTTTTTAGATCCACTAACCGTTCCCTCACAGTATATCTTGTATTCAGACACTGGAGTTTTATAACCAAGTCCCAGTTTTAGTATAAAAATTTTGCTATTTGTAGAAGCTGTTAAAATGATTTTTTCAGTGTTCAATTTATGAGATCCCTCAAATCCCCCAAATTTTGGCTGCAGAGGAATGTCACAACCCAAGGGCTTCATGTTTCCTTTCTTCCCTCATATCTCTGCAGACAGAAGGATTGCATTTTCAGACATGACCATAATGTGTGTAATATTTTCCCACTTCCTTTCCTACAGCCCAAGGAATCTTTTTATTGTCTGTTTCACATTTCTTCACTTTGGCCGGTCTCCAGTAAGCTCTAAATGATCTCCCCATGTTTATATTTTAATCTCCAATTTTTCTTTGCTTTACCTCTTATTTTTGTGCTCTCTCTTTCAGCTAGTATGATGTTCCTACAAGTTAATCTCCTGTTACAGCCCTCTTCAGACTGGCATTACGCTGTAAAGCACCGAACGCTCCCTGGCATTTAAGTTGGAACATGATTGCCATTGACTTAAACTTGCTGAATATAAGTCAATAGCACAGGTACAGCACACACTGCACCAGAGACGCTGACTCCATTTCTGTTAGACCGCGTACAAGATCTAACAGCAAGAAGTCAGAAAAATAACTGTATTTACCTTGCCATGAGGAACTTGCAGGAAAGGGCATTTGGGGGTGGATCAATGACACGATAGAGGTTTACATTTTGCTTGCTACAGTGATGGCTTTGACTTCCCTGCCCCCCCGTTGACCCCTACAGCAGAGAGGTAATTGATGACAGCCTGTTACCAAGAGCAGGTTATAATACTCCTGTTGTCCATCCGCACAGGCAACCTAATTTTCTCCTGTGTCTAGAAACCAGTTCATCTCAAACACCTGCGTTCATGGATTAGTCTCGCATGTGAGCTGTTTGGACGTAGTGTTGTTCAATATTCCAAGCATGTCAATGTCAAGCATAAAGGGTATTATTATTATTACCATTATAGTATTGACTGTACAGTTTTGGCAGTGCAGGAAGATTATCTTAATAGTCCCCATTCTTTAGTTTATTTCTAAGCAATTTCCCAATGATGTTGTAACTCTAAGCCAGATACAAGTTTAGGATATGAACGATATATTAGCTTTTTTCCTATTATTATGCATGACTGAGATCTAGTAATACATATACATTAGCCAGCTGTTTTATGATTTAGTTGGACGGTTTTTCTCCTCCATTTCTTTTTGGGATGCCAATATTCTTACAGTTATTATTACTTTTTAAAATTCTGTTCTATAATTTTGTCTTTTTCTTTTCCATTTTTCTTTTGAATTCATGCCATGTTGCCATCTTCTTGAAGTTTCTCCTCACAGTTATTTTTGCTCTCCTGATCACTCTTACAATACTGTCACATCTCTAGGACTGGCTGAAGTACAGATCGTAAAGAACTTGTTTTGAAAAGAGTTTGTGTTCGTACGTTTGCTTGTTTGTGGATAATCCATCCAAAACTCTCTGAAGGCATTTATTACTTCTAAATGTTTACAAAATAGATCAGCTCAATATATTTCTGCCTACAGGCTGCTTGAATTTCTTAAGACTTTACCAAAAGAAGAGATCTTCACTGAAGAAGAATTGTAAAGAACATACGAAGAAAATTAGGGACTGATTTTGCTGAATTTGGACATTTGAGAGACTCTAGTTTTAGCATCTCTAAGGTGTCAGTAAAAACCTGCAAAACAAATGCATTCCATATTGTGTCAGCATGACAAGGAAATAAAGGAGTTAGTAGTGGCTGACCTGCACTAGCTCCATCGTTTACCAATGTACTGGGAAGAATGCTTTGGATAGTCCTATGTAAATGTGCATGTGGGCAATGAAAGCAGCTTCAAGACCAGCACATACTGAATAGCTAACAGTTAAACAACAGAATATGCACCAACAGAAAAATGAACCCATTCGATAAATCTATTATAATCCAAAAATTATGCTTTTTTTACTTAAGATCAACATAAGTATATTTATGTTACAATATATATTTTACATTACAGCTTTACTAGAGACTTACTGTCTCTTCTATTGGTCTCAGTTCCTCATTGGAATTAGAAGACGCTCTTGTTGCTCCTTTGGCAGTACAGTGTTTATATCCCCTAAACAGTAACTGTGAACTTTTTACTCATGGAGACAGGTAAGAGAGGTCTTATGCTCTCACATAAAATGTATTAAATAATACACTAACTAATAAACTAACATAATAGAACTAGCAACCACAGGAGCCTGTGTCTCTGTGCATGCATATTTAAATGTTAGAAAGTTCAAGGAGCAAATCTAAATTAAATCTTGGCTTGGAACAGAATATGGGTTGGCTTTTTACTAT